>JAUNZM010000473.1:600000-1980257 GCA_033459285.1 Clamator glandarius | reverse complement strand
AAATTAAAAAACAAATATCCAATCATTACATCTCTACAAGTGCAAAAAAAAGCCTATGAAAGTGAAAAAAATTATACAGAAACAAATTCAGAAAATAGGAAGCAGTAGCTGAAAATGCATGGGAATTTTCTGTCTTTAAGAAACTTCGAAGAGTTTTCACAGAAAAACAAGTATAACAAAGCAAACTCAGTTTACGAATGTGTAAGGGTGCCTAAAATAAACACCAGCTTGCCCATAAGGGCAAGAAAAGTGCAAAGAATTAAAGAACTACGCTGCTTTAAGAAAGCTGCAGAGACTCCAGAAGAAGTGGCACCAAAACACCACCACCAATGACATGTGTACCACCTTCAAGCAAACCTGCCCTTCAACTTTTGATTAAGCTACACTATTTCTGCAAATGATGCCATCTTTATCCCCCAAGAGCATACAAACATAACGCATGGATTCTGTTGTTTCATAGCCCAGTTACCTTACTTAAATATGCAAATTAAAGAATTCTGAACTTGGCTTTTTTTTGGTGTGTGTTCAGAAATTATTGGGGATTCTGCTTCACAGAACAGCCATCGTCACATGTTAACAGGAATCTGTGTTAACTTACCCTGTCTTAGTTCTTGGTTTTTAAAGTGCTCTTCTAGTTTTCCTTTCAATATTCCTCCAAGTTCTTCAAAGTGTTCATTGTTAAGGCATCCATCTCCCATTACCTCAATACACTAGTGAAATAAAATGATAATTTTTCAACTTTACATTACATGAATAGTTTCAGTGAAATCTAAGAACACAGAATACAAATACATGCTCTGCTTTAAGTTATCACTAAGAGAAATAATACCAATAGAACATTCATACTGTAATCAATGCTCAAATTACACAATAAGGCGTAACAGCACTGAACATTTCATGCACATAACTTCAGTTTATGGTTTGCGGTTAAAAAAATGAGTAAATATTCTAGGTTAACACTCTGGTATTTTTGTTCTTGCAAAAAAACATAGTAAGACTAAGCTTTTCAATCAGCTACAACATTCACAGTCAAACCAAAATTCATGTAGGAGGAAGCCTTGCATTTCTTCCAGCCATTTAAATGAACATCAAATACACGTCTTTTCTTACTATAAAAAAATACAAACAGTAATGCCACAAGATTTGTAAGAAAGAAAGTTACCTTTGCAAAAGAATGCATTATTTCTGAAAGAACATCTGAATCTGGTTCTGTCCCAATGGCTTTGATGAGCGCATCACACATGAAGTGCCACATCTGTGTCAGGTACTCTGGCCCACGAACTCTGGCACATTCAAGAAGGAGCGGCATCGACTCTGCTGCTGCCACTCGAACACGTTACGTTATTAAGGAGATAAAACAATCAATACCAACAAGTTCCTCCTCAGCCTCCCTGATGCAGTACAGCTTTCTCACAGCCTCCTGCAGCTCAGTCACCTGCCGCAGGAGCTCCTCCACCTGGGGACACTGCCACCTGCCCTGGCCCCAAGAGAAAGGTCCAGGCACTTCCTGCAGCCTGAGATCTGCACCAACTTCAGACTATACATGACCATTACAGATATGCTTATTGCGAAAGAAAGTAGGGAAAAAAGTAGGATACATTATCTAAAATAGTGTGTAAATAATGTGTTACTAGTTCTCAGAAACAATTTTTGCTATAAAGTAACAGAATTTTGTAACTCTAACACTTTGAAGTAATTTAGGAAAACAGTATGCATGATTTTGATTCTTCCAAACTAAGTTTCCATTTTCACAATAGAATTAATGAATAGGATATCATCATGGAAATAGAACTTCAACAAGGGAACCATCAGCTTTACAACTTGCTCTGTGTACTCCACGAATCCTTCTTTTAGCTCTTTTGCATAGCAAACCTGAAACACAAAGCATGGAAGTGCCAATTTTAAGGGAAAAATATTGTTACAAATATTTTTCAACTATATAGTGGTGAGAAAGATTGTTTAAATTTTTAAACTAAATTTACATATCCCCTCCCCTGTGGCATTTCAAGGAACCCCAATAGCAGCATTGATCCTCGCTCAGTACATGCTTGTATGTTTTAAGCTGCATTAAAGAATACCAATAGCTGCAAAAAGGAACTACATTTTAACACATCCAATTCCTTAAAAGTTGTTTTGCTAACGAAGAAAATCTCTTCATCTTAAAAACTGAAGTTCCAACCTAAAGAAACTATTTTTAAGTAAGTAAACACAATGTCAGAAATCCAAACTTGACACTATCACCCCATGAAAAACAGAACTATTTTATTTGATATTTTGATATCATAAAGAATGTTTTCATTACACCTTTTTGGCTTCAGACTCAATTGTCCAGCAAATTACAGGTCATAAAAACTGTCCTATTACTCACCAGCATCTGGCATGCAGTTGCTTTTTCTTCAAGACCTGCAGTTTTAATTCCAAAACTTTGCTGATCTCCTAGGTTTACAAATTCCCAACCATCATCATCACTCATGTTTTCCATATCTTGTGCTGTTATACAGAGGGGGAAAGAAATAAATCTAAGAGTGGTACAAAATAATTTATTTCAGTATTTTTTCAACAAAACATTATCTCAAACCTACTGTCTAAGAGAGCTACTTCAGGTTTGATGGATGCAGTCTTCATTAAAGGTCCCATGACAACAGGAAGGTACTGCTGAAATTCCTTTCCAAGAATTTTACACATTCTGGCCCATGCTGAGATCATGTAAGAAATCTGTGAATGAGAATGAAGTCAGAATTTTCATGTCCACATTTTATTTTAATGTATACTTAAACAGAAAGTGTAAAGGAATAACATTATACAACAGGATTTTTAAAAAGTATCTATCAGCAGTGCATATGGATTACATACTGGATGAGTTCTTCTCTTTGAAATAAGAACTTATTTCAAAAAGAGAAGAATTCATCCAATATGTAATCCACGTAAAAATGTGCCTTCAAAAGACCTGTCCCAAGTCTTTATTTGTAACATGTAAAAATGTGACAGTATAACATGTATTTGTAACACAATTATGACTGTCTTGAAAAGTAAATTTCTTTCAGAAATAATTTCCTGAATTGAAATGATACTACCAAGCCAAATTCCCAAAACCAGCAAATAGAGCAAAAAGAAGTGCAGTACTGTGTCTTCACAAGAGTATTTGTTTTCAGATGCATGAGTCAAAATAGCTCTCCAGTCATTAGAGCAGCTGTCTAACAAATCTTGTTGAACTATTTATATGAAGGTGACAGCAAGGGCATAGGTCATACAATGCCAAACAAAGCAGTTACTATCAGACAAGGAACAATTAACCAGTGTGGTGAAATTTCTTCAGCAAACACAGGTTCTGCAAGTCTCGCTTCCTAAACACACTCCTGGGAAAGACTCTAAGGCCATCTTAGGGTTATCAATCTCAATTTTTGTCAGGTATGTTGAACAACAAGTCTGATGGTGTAGTTACGCAGGGGGGGAAGAAAAGTGTCACATGTACAAAAGAGCATTCTTGACACTAATGAATGAGCTACGCACTATAAAGAGACAATTCTAACATACCTGTGGATCATCATCTTCCAGATCACTGAAGTCTGTCTGTGTCTTCAACAATAGCTGCATTACATCTGATGCATCCTGCATAAACTAGGTATAGGAAACAACTATGTTTTTAAAAGCAAATCTAAAGGGGACATTTCTGAGACTTAACACCAAACAATTTAAGTGAGCATTTATGTCCAACACACTACCAAGACACAAGCTAGAGCTGGAAATAGACTGAAATATGGATAAGTGAACACACGTGTTCTTCTGGAAGCATCATCATGTCACTCTTGTCTTAAGCTTTACTGGACTTCTATTCATATGCTTGAAAACAGAGGACTATTTAAATAAAACACAAGTACTAAAAAAAATAATTTGACAATTCTAACTTCCCCAGATATCCTCCTTGCTATTTGACTCCTTTATGGAACTGACATAAAAGCTGGCAGCACGACCTACTTACTCATGAGCTAGTAATATTTTAGGTCACATCAGACACCTCAATGATGATACATCCACCATCTTTTCACACCTCACTTTCCCAGCAGTCCTCCAAGAATCATTTACCAATAGTTATGTTTAGAATCTGTTTAAAATTCAGTTGTGCGAATGCAAGTCTACTGGTAGACCTAAGTCAAAGAAGAGTGTTAACTCATTTTTTTGGGGTGGGGGCAATGATGATGAGGGACACTATTTAGTATTTTCGTACTGTGTATATCACATTATTTTACTTTAAAGTGTGATTTTCTGCTTTCTTCACTGAACAAAATGAAAAACTGTATGCCATAATGCAAACTTGATATGGAACATCTCTCATGCAACAACTTGCATACAGCCCTTCACTACCATTTCTTGGTACTTTTACAGAGATATGTTTTAATCAACAAAAAACCTTTGCTAAATACATCAAGCTTCCCAACAAACAAATACTTCAAGACCTATTATGAGAATATTTAAACTTTTTTGGCATCCACAAACAAAAAAATGATGCTAAATTTCCTTTTAACTAAATACATTTTACCTGCTGTTTTGTGACTACGTGAGATGCTCCAGTATTTCATTTAAGGCAAAAAAAACAACCCACCAAGGAAGAAAAAAAGTCTGCTTGATTTCAACATTGTTCAATATGACAAGAATAACTTAAGCAGTAATATTTTCTCAAGACTCTATTCTGAATTTGTGAATCTAAACAGCACAGTTACCTCAGAAATGAAAACGCAAAGACAAACAGATATCAGCAACAGCATCGCTATGTTTAACAAGTGAATATATTAACTCAATGTTAACACCACAGCTTACCTTTTCTTTACCAACAGCAAGACCAATGAGACTGATGCATTCAATAGTCTTCCCTCGCAGAAGTCTTAACTCCTTCTGAACAGCATTCTCAACAATGTGTTTTAAAGAGGGCATAAATAAGTCATAGTAGGGAACAAACTTCTCCTCTGCTGTATCTGCAACTGATGCAATTGAAGTCACAACTTGCTCCAAAACTAGCTTAGTGCCTTTCTGTATTAACTTGGAAAGAGGAAGAATAAAGTGTTATATTTCTAAAGCACAAATTTTACTTAAAAGCATGCCAAATCTACAAAACTCTTGTATGTATCCCAATTCTTGTCAGTTTATACCAACATCAGCAGGTATGTCTACTGGATCATTTCAGACATCTTAGTTCAGCTACACTTTATCTGTGTATTCGACAGGTTACCCTCCATGAAGCAATTTGTTCAGCATACTATACCTCCTGTAATTTTATCACCATAGTGGAATGAAGATGATTCACTAGGTTATCCAAATATGGGATGAGCAGTGACTTGGGACAATCTTCAGTGAAGTTTATGAGTGCTGAAGCTGCATGGGCTTGAACACGGGGGTTGCCTTGATCCTCCATGGTTTGTAGAAGAGCTGCTATCACCTGAAATAGAAAGGTTCATTTTCAGAAAAACAAATTTCTGAAAGGCACATAGTTTTACCACTTTTTTTGTTAACTATTCTAGTACTTGCCTTCTCATGGAATTTCTTTTGAAAACCAGGTGCGAAGTCAGTTGCCATTTGTCCAATAGCATTACAAGCGGCGTATCGTACTCTTGGATGCTGGAAAAGTATTACACTCAAATAGTTAACAAGCCAGTCACAAGAACAAAAATGAAAACATACTGAAAAAATTAATTGAATTAGACTCACAGGATCCTGAAGGAACAGCAAAACGAAATTAACTATCTCATTTAAAATTCCCTCCATCTGTTGGTGGCAACCTTCTCCAATGACCGAGAGTGCCATCAAGCCAGCATGCCTGTATTTCCAGTCAGCTACAGATGAATAAGAAGAAAACATATACTAAACATTTTGGAAACCACAACACACCACAAAGACAAATCACGGTTTTTGGGGGGGATGGGACAGGAGGAGGAAGAGTGAAGAACAGGAGAAAGAAGGGAATTTGATGTCTCTACTTGATTTGTTAAATACTTCTCACTTTTCCTCATACATACTTCCAAAAGTGCACAAAAATTTGAGTATCTAAACCAGGTCAAATCCAGATCTAGAAAAAAGAATTTTAAACCGCTGATACAAGTTATGTACATGGTACTAAAACCTAGGAACTGCATTTTCATTAAATAAGCTAATCGGGGAAATATCAAGACAGTATTTCCTTCTCCACCCTCACCTTCTTCTAAAATGATATCAAAACAGCCTATACCTTCATCTTTAGGCCAGAAAGGAAAAAAAAAAGTTTAGTTAACCAAACGATGCCTAGATGTAAATTAAATACATAATCAGAACTAAACTTTTCAGTTTCCCTGGGACCATTTTAGAACAGCAACACTCTGTTTAGGGATGCAAAGCTTCTGTCTGCCTCCAAGTCTCATTAGACTATTTTCAGGCTAGTGGGTTTTGTGGAATGGATCAGACAAACCTCTCCTTTTTCTTTAGGGAAAACATACAAGAAACTTTTTATAGCTTTTATTAATTTATTTTCATGAAAATCTCTGTGCTGGAAACCAGCGAGATTACAGAAATGAAAATCAGAAGAATGAACAGGTTCATAAAACAACCTGCGGGACAGGCATGTAACAGAACTTCTTTCCCAAAACAAAGCAAGATTTCATTGTTGCTGGTAACATTAAATTGCTGACATGGAAAATACCACAGTTTAGAGTACTGGAATCCTGACAAACTTCTGTTTGATCAGGATGAAATGAAATATGATCTAGAAAGATGTTACAGTGAAGAAGCAGTTCATTTTGCTGCTATTTAGTTTCATTGGATATTCCTAGTTAAGCCTGCACCTCTTGTATTACTATTTGCATGAATACCAGACTTGAAATTTTAATATTACAAAACGAACACAATCATATTTGGACCATCTGGCTAGTTGATCGAAAACCAGAAATTTAAAATTATTTCAATAAACATTTGTGAGAAAATTGGTGGGGACAGAAGAAAGAAAAAAATAATTTTCCATAGAGTCAATAACATTTTAATCTAAAATGTCTTCATCTTTCCCCCACCTCCCTACCAGTTTAAAGCCTCTGAACCAAAGCGTCTAATTGCATTTCCCTTTCCAAAAAGTACTAATGGTTATGGAAATTTCTAACCCAGCAGAAATAGAGCATCAGGCATCAACTGCATGATTCCTCCCCTTCAAAGGAGTTGGGTCATATAGCCGCTAAACTCCACACCTTTCTGTGGGTCCTACAAAACTAGATTTCTACTAGCCTTAAAGCTATTAATATTGGAAAAGTCAGGTTAATCTGCCTCCAGAATAAACTTTCTTTGCCAAAAAACTTGAAAAAGACTTTTTAAGTGTTCACACTCTGCAGATGTCACCTTGAGTAGTTCTATATTCCATATTCAGTATGGTGGCCATGTTTTTTGGACTGGGTTTTAACTCATTAAGGTAGGAAAGGTAACCAGAAATTTTGCATCATCTTGTACTTCAAAGGCTCAAAGCATACAACTATCAAAAGTGTACACAAACACACCATATTTTTCAAACAATTGCCCAAGCAAGCATTACAGGTATTTTAAGAGGAAAAGCAACATATAAAGCAACTAGTAAAAATACAGGCATTCATCTCATAAAACAAATACAAAACACAGACAGTCTACCACTGACTTCTGTATTTTGGTCTATCAAATTCCAGGAAGAAAAGACAAACATTTTCCTTTACGAATTGTCATGTATTAAAATTTCACTTAAATGCAGTACTTTTAAAGAAAGAAAAAGCATGAACTACAGAATAACAGGTGGCAGTTTAGGTATCCATAAGATACTGTGGGATGCTGTGTATTGATTTAAAGAAAATAATATGAAGAAAGAGTCTTCCCTTATTTATATTTTCCTTATTTAACTCACAGACTGAGTTAAATAAATCTAGTTATGTTTTTAACATCTCTATGCATCTGCCCATGGTTCAGCAAACACTTGTAATGCACTGTAGATAAGTTTAATAAATCTTAATTTATTATTATTATGAAAAGGTACAAACTTCCAAATTCACTGTTTAACAGTTTTGTTGCTGAAATCAAAAGTGGGAGCGAATAAAATATAATAGGTAGCCTAACAGGAAGATTTAAGAGGAATCAAAGTTCCCAGAAAGAATAAAATTGTAAAATTACTTACGATTCTGAAGCATTTGCATAATATGTTCTTTAATCACAGGTAAAACAAGTTTTCCTCCAAGGCCACATGTCATCCTGTCCAGTGCACTCTCACCAGCAACTGCATTGCTAAATATCAGTTACAGAAATATTAATGGTTTGATATCTACAAACCTAAAAGCACACACATCCAGGGATGCTTTGGTCACAAAGTTATTTATCCACTACCTAAATATTTTTATTCTGTAGCCCACTGAATAAGTCTCCCAAGCAGAGAAACATGGGCTTTACTTGCACTGATGGTATGGACTGAATTTTGCAACTATTACAAACATAACCTGCATAGCTGTAAACTAAATTTGCAATGAATTGTGCAACGGTACTGGCCGGTGTTACACTGCCATGAGAACACCAACAAAAGCTCAGGTTTGCTATAAATCAGGTAAACCAGCAGAATTCAAGCTTTAGCACACAAGAGACCTTCCCAGGTGAGGAATTTGTGACACACAGCCAGTTTCAGAACTGAGAATAGCAAAACATTATCTGGGTAAGATGACTTGCTCCACCCAATAGAATTATTCCCTACAGAAAAGTGAAAAAGTTTCCAAGACACAGCTAGCTAGTGTTACAGTTTGAATATGGCTAGAACCTGGTGCTCATGCTGATGGAAATATTGAATTCAGAAAGGGATGATTCTCCCTCTTCTTTCAAGTATCCGTCTGCTGGGTCAGAAATAGAGGTCTTCAAACTATTATCGTTGAATCACTTGGCCTCATTACAAACCATAAACTATCTAAAACTCACATTCTGTGTGCAAAGGTGTCTGCCCAAAGATATTGGTAGCGTTGTATTTGTCTTTCAAATTAGTCATGTTGAAACAAGCAAAAGCATCACCAGCAGGACAACAGAGCATGGGCATTCAGGTTTAGATCTGAGCAAACTCACCAAAGTTAATGGCAATTTTCATTTGAAATTACATTCCTTGATCTCCTTCCTTCCACTATTAATTCACACATTCAATTTGAGGAAATAAAGATAACGTATCTTACAAAAATGACCACATGCTTCCCCTGCAATGTTCGCAAAGCTTTTGCCAGGGAAAGAGGAAGTTGGATTAACCTTTTCCTCCTTTAGAATTTCACTGTTCAATGAAGTCAGAGCAACAAAAAACTGGAAATGCTAAAATATTCCCTGGTACTTTTGTGTAGGCTGACTCACATCCCCTTTAGTCAGATCCGAACACACCCTAACTAGGCTACAGCCTGATGATTATTAGCCTGTTTCTTGGACTGTAGAGTTGCCTTATGTGGCTATAAAAGACTCAAGCACCAGAAGAGGTTAGCATGCATATCAGCTTATCAGAAACTCTCCACAAAGGTGAACTTCAGCGGTGGGAAATGCACAATAACAAGAATGAACCTGCTTAAAAGGAAGAACTACCACCACACACACAAACGACAGACACCAGCTGATGTCCAGTATTTTGCGTTTAAGACTCAAGCTCTCTTATTACCCAGAGGGCCAAAAGAGTTATGTTTCTCCTTTAGGCTAAGGCACCTGAGCATAACTTGTTTTCTCATCTTTGCTTGCAACTTTTAACAAAAAAAGGAAAATTTCCATTCTAAAAATCCACAGGCAGCTGATTTATGTTCAGAAGAGCAAAGTTACTCTGCTAACAATAAAGAGAAATTGGCATGCCTCAAAGCGATGATTCAGAATACTTACTAAGCTGCCTAAAGCAGGACATCTGAATAAACTTCCACGCCCTGAAAGGCCTGATAATGATTTGAACTTTAATATTCTAGTTCCACATGAAATTTAGTTGAATGAAAAGATTCAACTACTTGACAAACCTGAAAGCAGTTGTGTCTGACAGTTCTACCTGTGCGGCAAAATTTCCAAGTTGAGAAAATTAAACAGATTCAAGTGGGCTGGTCTACCATGTGAGAGGGGAAAGAAAGGACAGCTTACTTTAAATTCCATAATCAAAGGGAAAAACAACAAAAAAATCAGTTTTGCAAGTGTCTTTACATGCCCAGTATCAAGTAGAAGTCACAATACAGTTCAGTGCTAGATCAGTATCTCTTCTATTGCCTATCTTCCTACAAAGATCTGTGTTCTATGACAAGTTATTTCAAAACAAGTCTTACAAGGAGCAGCCAAGGGAACTGAAGTTGTTTAGCCTAGACAAAAGGAGGCTGAGGGGAGACCTTATCAGCATCTACAACTATATGAAAGGAGGTTGTAGCAAGGTAGGTGTTGGTCTCTTCTCCCAAGTGACATGTGATGGGACGAGAGGGAATGGCCTCAAGTTGTGCAAGGGGACGTTCAGATTGGACGTTAGAAAAAATTCCTTCACCAAATGGGTTATCAAGCATGGGAACAGGCTCCTCAGGGAGGCAGCTGAGTCACCATTCATGGAGGTATTTAAAAGACAGGTAGAAGAAGTGCTTAGGGATATGATTTAGTAGTGGACAGGTACAGTTGGGCTTGATGCTCTCAAGGGACTTTTCCAGCCTAGGGATTGTATGATTCTAAAATACTAATTATATCCGAGTCTTGAAGAAGATGGCAAATGTGGCAGAAAGTGTCTAGACTGGTAAATGAACACCTGTGTCTTCATTACAGAAGTGTGAAGATAGTTATCTCCGACACATAACAGGCGCTTTCTTCTACTTCATTCCAAGTACATTTGGACAAGTGCAGATGTAACAGGATGCTGTAAACAAACCACTGTCACTTTAGTGAAAAGTTGGAGCAAGCTAAAAAGCACAGGGATAAGTAAATCCAAGGACCACACACCTTCAGTAGAACTTTCTTGCCAAAGACACCCTAAGATGGTAATACTAAGGGATTTAAAATACTAACAAAATCATAGCATTTTTGAGCTAGAGGAAACCTAGCAAGGAATTCCACTGTGAAACTTTTATAGCCTTTCAAAGGTAGGCAGATTTTTTTCTTTAACACCACCTTTTCAAGGGCATAAATACAGAAAAATATGAAGAGATAGGCTGTAAATGATTGAACAGGTCAGTATACTTCAGCTTCAGTTCCACTTAACTTCAAGATAAGCTCCCAATTTAAAAGACTAGGAAGCACTGACTTCTGAACTGAGTAACTGTAATGACAGAAGCAACAGAAGTTTTAAAAGTTAAACCAGCAGAAAACAGCAAACAAGGGCGTGCAACTTGTAGAAGTAAATTGCAGCAATATATAAATACTGAAAGAATTTACTTAGTTACTGAACTTACTGAGTTACTTAGTTAATGACCTACATATAAGCTGTTTGATAACAGTTGTATATACAGCAGATGACCAAGGGAACAAAACTAGAAGAGTTGCTTGGGTAAAGAATAAGTGATGCACTGCAGTTGTTTTCATCCTGCATTTAAAATCTGCTAATTAGCCACGCAGTCTTGATAATATATTGAAACAAAAAAAATTCAGTTACCTGTCAAAATCATCATCTTCAATCTCATCTGCATTTGCCCATTCTTCATCATCTTCCAAGTCAACCATCATTGCTAGCATTTGAGGAACTGAAAAAAAGAGAAGTTTTCAACTCAGGTTGCTTTCATAAAATAGACCCTCAAATAACAAGTATAAATTTAAAGTTCTCTCCTTTCAAAAAATATTTGAAGAAAAATAACTCTTCTTCCAGCAGCAGATAGCCAAGTCTGTCAAATTGGATCAGCCAATAAAGTTTAAGTTCCTTGAAAGGGGTTAATATAGTATTATACATTTTAAGAACTCTAATATACTTCATTTATTCATTTTGCTGAAACTCTGGCATCATCCTTTTATGTTTACTGATAAAAGAGACTAAGATCATTACGAAAGACTAATGACCTTTAATTTTACTAACATGATACATTCACAGGCCTGGAACATCTCCCCTGTAAAGAGAGACTAAGAGCGTTGGGGTTGTTCGGCTTAGAGAAGACTCTGGGAAGACTTTACTGCAGCCTTTCAATATTAAAGGGGCCACTTAAGAAAGACAGGGAAAAACTTTTTAGCAGGGCCTGTAACAATAGGACAAGGGGTAATGTTTTTAAACTAAAAGAAGAGAGGTTGCTTATGCCCTGGAAACAAAGTTTTCAGATAAATATTCAACCTCTGAGCTTTAAGAATCTTTTTAGGACAGTCTAGTTAACTGTCCTTCACAAGAAACTACCTCAAAAACTAATAGGCATAAAGTAGTCCATACTGCTGATGGAATTTTAATGCAGATAATTAGGTAAACTGTGACTGCTGACATTCATAATATTCTTACAGTACTATAATATACCACAGAGGCACAAACCTATGCAAACTCACCTCACCATACATCTGGTTGATAAGAAGCTTATAGTCCACTGGTGAGGGAAGAAAATATTGCTCACTGATAGCATTTTGCAGCTATCAAAAAAAGATCAAATTATGGATTGGTTTGCTTATTGTGGCTACATATCTCCAGAAAGAGATTATACCATGGCTGCAAAAACCTTCAGAGAGCTTTTATATACATATCGAGATTAATGAATGGACATTAGGAACTCTCTAGAACGATGCCCACGTGTCAGAATTCTACATACTTACTAGAAACCGAAAAGAATTTCCTTAGAAAAAGTATTACAGCCCAGAAGCTTTTCAGATAGATGTTTATAAGCACACACATAAAAAGGATTTATCATCACACCTCTGAAATATGGAATTCAACCATCATCTGCCACAAATGCCATGCGGTCCTCCAAACTAGATGATTTTTACTAACAAGCAAGGCTGAGAAGAAATTGTCATCCAAAGCTGTCTGGCCACCATTACACCCAGAAGTCACAAAAGCTTGTAAACATGTTGTTTCTTCTTGATGTTTAAATGTGAACGTAGTTGCCAATAAATACAGTTTCACAAAGATTTTATTTTTAAATGTAGAGCTGTGAAGTTTCAACCTTGTCCCCAAAAGCCCCCCAAACATAGCTATTGTCAATATAGCAACTGTTTACAAACAAGTTAAGGATGAGCTCACTAAGCCTGCTTCTTGTCAGACAGTTCTACATTTTCTGGAGACTGAGAAAAACTACAGCCAAAGATAAGTTGTGCTCCAATTTCTAGGGAATAAGCAATGAAACACAGCTATCTTGAGCTATACTGAACTCAAGGAGGGAAGTCAGAATGCCAATTAGCTGAATACTGGTACACAGGACACAGACTTACTCCTAGATCAATATTATGCCTAGTAAAACCAAGATAAGATGACAGTTTTGCCTAAGACCCAGTTCTAGTTGCAAGGACCAAGTGATCAAGCAACTTTTTAGCTGAATGGAAACACTAAGTCTTTTATACTTAGGCACAAAACCAAGACAAAAGCCATTCTTTTTTGCTACCTTTTTAACATTCTCTTAACACAAATGCTTTACTGGCTCTGCAAAGTCTCTCACCTTAGCGATTCATTAACATTAGAAAGAATTTCACAATGGGTTGCAAACCCATTTTATTCCCACATGGTGCCTTATCTTAACACAAGTATTTCATTCCTAAACAGCAAATAGCAAGCCAATATAAAAGTAATACATTCTAAAGAGATAAGAGGTACTTCTCCACTATGCTGCCTGACCAGATAAGCAGCTTATAATGATTTGCGGGACAGCACGTGTCAAGCGTTAATACTCCCAACAAGCTGAATAGCATGCTAAACATTTTCAAATTCCACGATACATTCTGTTCTTTATAAAACTATTCTATAAGTAAAAAAATCTTCTATTCAATAGTTTAAACACTTAAGCCAAGGAGATCCAGTTCACAACATTTTCCAGAATCATTTCCATTTATTATTATTTTAGTGACATGTATACACGCAACTTTCCTCAGCTTAAGCACATGAATGAAAAAAGATGCCTTTTACATGATTGCCTTTATGCAAGTTTCAGGAAACAAGCAAGAACCTAGACAGATACAAGAGAGACAAGGAGGAAAAAGAATCCTTCCAAAGAAACAGGTTACACTGCTGTGTCAGTACCGTGATCTATTCACAAAAAGGGTTTAAAAGGCTAAGAAATACCAGTACGTACAGCATTGTTGCTGGGGTGGTCCAGAAGTTTGCAACTTTTAGTATCTCAAATAATAATGCATGATTAAAAAAAGTGCCTCTCCAAAGAATTTACAATCCGCATGTTAGATTAATTAGACTATCTCTAAGTATTTATAGAAGGATCTAATCTTTGTTCACAGCTTTAACTCAACACTGAAGCTCAGCATCAACATGCATCATGAATACCTTCAGTCTTTAGCTGCCAGCACCACTGAGTATCTGGCCTACACACCAAATTTCAAATGCTGAACTCCTCTTATAGTACAAATTCTCAAAACCAGCAGAGAAGCATTAAAGTAGTATTTTCCTTGGAAACACCAATGGAAAGATATATTCAAATTGTTGGTGGCTGCATAAGCACGGTTTAATTTACGATGAGTCATAATAGGAAGGGGTTTTCTCCATACAAAAATTCAATTCAGTATCACCCAAAGATACCAACATCAGCAAATTCCAAGTTAGACATGGTTTTGCCACTGACCACCTGCAAAGGCAACATTGTAAAGGAAAAAAAAAATTTGTTTCAGCAAAGAAAATGAGTAAAATACTCACTGGCTTGTGCAACGATGTTTGTATGCCTCCTTAGCATAGCAGCAGCTGTTTCTGACAAGGTCACGATAACTTCAAGTGCCAAATGACGCTGCATATTACTGAGATTGGCATCTGCACACAACTACAATCCAGAAGATTAGAGCAAATTAATAAAATACAAGTTTTGGGGTGGAAAGAATTATTATTATTTAAAAAAAAAAAAGCCTAGCTTTACCTTCAGACTTAGTTGCAATGTAGGTTCTAAATGTGGTCGCAAATACTTAGGAACAGAATCTGCCATTTCTACAAGGGATTTCAGGACAGAATCATCGTTTTGGTAGCAGGCTTCATTTACAACCTATAAAGAGATGAGAGGAAGATAAGAGTAATAAACTCCCCCCCAAAATACTATGAATGAGACCACTGTTACAGAAGACATTTGATTAACTACAGTCTTGTCTCTCTGAATAGTCTCATTTAGCAGAGTGGCTTAGCCTTCAAAGCTGAAGTAGTTGGAGCCTTAGGCCACAAGAACTGACAAAGTAAAAACTTAATGCTACTAATGCTGCTAACAAAGAACTAGCAGAATCTGGCAAATATGAGTGGAATGAAGATGATGAAGACCAAAGACACAATTCCAAGAGAATGAAGTAACTCCAGAAGGCCAGCCCCGCCACAGTGAAAACCAGTAACAAATCAAGAGACCACGGACTAGAATTAAGCGATGGGACTTTGACTTCAAGGATGGGGTGATGGGTGGTACAGGTATAATTGAGAGGTGTGAATTGGCATAGGTCTCCCTTTCTCTGGGGGCAATCAGCTAAAGCTGTATTCTGAGGACTAATAAAAGATTAATTAGAAGCCTTCACTCAGACTTTGTATTTTCAGCGGGATCCTGGGATTGGACTCTGCTGCAGTGGCCTGTGTGCATAAATCCATAACTACAAAGACATCATACACAGGGTCCAAAACTATAAAATTTCTACAAGTGAGTTATAGCTCATAATGTCACATGTAAACCATTTTGTCCATTACTTGTTTAAACCCAACACAGTAGACAGATACTCAAAAAGACTTAAGGTCACACATTAGATGGGTTAACATGCAAAATCACATAGGCTATGTTTTGACAACTTCAAAATGCATTTGAAGGAAAACTCAAAGTAACTCTGCCCAAAAGAATGAAGATGAACCTAACTCCTTTTTTCCTTGTTATGTGAGAAGAGCTTTAAAACCAGCAGTTTACACACACAAATACCAGGAATCTTAAGATTAAATTATCTTTTTTCCAGACAACTGTGGAAGTCACCAAAAAAAAAAAAGAAAACATTTCAGCCCGCTGTCACAGGATACAGGAAAGGTAAAGAGGAATCAAGGTTTTTGCAAACATCACAGAATCACAGAGACCCACTGGATCATCGAGTCCAACCATTCCTATCAATCACTAAACCGTGCCCCTCAGCGCCTAGTCCACCTGTGCCTTAAACACCTCCAGGGAAGGTGAATCAACCGCCCCCCTGGGCAGCCTGTTCCAGTGCCCAATGACCGTTTCTGTGAAAAATTTTTTCCTAATGTCGAGCTTGAACCTGCCCTGGTGGAGCTTGAGGCCATTTCCTCTTGTCCTGTCCCCTGTCACTTGGGAGAAGAGGCCAGCTCCCTCCTCTCTATAACCTCCTTTCAGGTAGTTATAGAGAGCAACTCCCCTCAGCCCCCTCTTCTCCAGGCTAAACAACCCCAGCTCTCTCAGACATTCCTCATAAGGCCTGTTCTCCAGCCCCTTCACCAGCTTCGTTGCTTTACTAACTCATAGCTACATTCTGAAAAGTCATTTAAAACTTACTTTTAACTGACCAGGTCAATACTCTAGTAGTACTAAAAGAGCATGCAGTTATTCAATGTTATTAAAACTCTTCTAGAAGTAGGACATGAAAACCCAAATGTCAAAAACTGCCACAGTCTTTAAATGCACTTTTGAGGGTTTGAAAGGAATTTTCATTAGTGAAGTATTTCATGTCTTCCTAATGCGGAAACATTTTTTAAAGTGAATAGTTAGATATGTTTTAATACTTTAGTCTAGAATCCAACACTTTGCCTAATGCCACTCAAAAGTCCACACTTTCAAAAGAGAGGCAGCAACTTCAAGGATCAGAAACATTCTGGAGAAAAAGTCATCTTCCATGGTTAAGGCCTTTTAGACTAATAGTTACCACTCATCCTTCGAACCTGGCAAAGGATAATGTAATATTTACTGGAAGTTTCAGCAAAACTCTCTATTTTACGCCCACTGCAACTCTGACAGTTTCTTAAAGTAACATTAGGTTTCTGAAGAAAGAAGTTCAAAAGTCATGGTGAGTCCTAAAAAGCAAAGGCACTTTTCTGTAGTATCGAACACTACCAACTGGAGAAGTCAGTTGAAGTTCAAGCTGCTTTTACCTCTACAGCAACATAAATCTCTTGGACACAAGTTTCAACTACTAGTTCTGAAATATCAACTTCCACCATCACCTTATAGAAATTTTACTGAAAGGATTGAATTGCTAAGTCAGAACTTTATTTTTAGGGTTTTTCTTTTACCACACCAGTACTTCAACAAAGCAAACTTCAATAGTAACAAAAAAAAGCATCCAACTGTCTCCAAAGGTCACTCACCGCTATTCTAACACATCCCATCTCCTATTTATAAACTCAGATCTTCATATCCATCTTGTGTTACCACAGCCAGAAAATCCACTCCTCCTCCCAATAAGTACTTTATAAAGAGATTTCCTCACGTACTTCTGTGCAATATATTCGCAAACTAAAGTTTGAAAATGCAAGCCAAGCGTGTGTGTTTTTACAGCCTAAAATAGGAGCAATGAAACTTACATCACACAAAGCAGGCTATCAGTCTGACATCTAAAACCAGCATACTGTTTAACTGACAAAACCCAAGACAAATGGCATGCTTACCCCAAATCCTGCCTCGCTCCCTCTCACAGAGGGCTCAGTAACCAAGGTCCTCTCAGTCAGTTACAATTCTTTGAACAATACAATTGTTACTGCTAAAGTCACAGACTGGGATTAAACACCAAACAGTGACCTCAATACAAAAATGCTTATCTTTATCTAGAGCTCTTTTCAAGTTCAGTTGATTTTAATTCCTTTCAGCTTCCATTTAAGATCAAGCAGAACTCCATCAGTTGCAGAAGACAGTAAACTTGGCAAACTTTTTCTTCAGTCCCACAAAGCACACAAACATGGTTACTGGCTTACACTGTCAACGGGAATCTGCTGTACTGACTGTAGCAAGAAGCCAGTAATCAACCTAAATTAGCCTAATTTAAAATCACAAAAAGTTCACTAGCACTGTTATCATAGGAGCTTAGTTCCACTTTTTTCTTAAGATAGAAAGGGAACTGTACTGTGAAATCATCACCCTTCAGAGCACAAAATATTTTTTTTCTCTGGTTTGGTTTATAATAAGCAATTCTATGCTTCCTCTAAACTGAAGAGATACAGGATGTCACAGCTCAGTGAATCTCCCAACTACCAATTACTTGCAATCTCAGAGTAGTCCATATTTAAAGCATACATCAATATCATGGTTAATTTAAAAGCTGTATGATTTTGAGTTAACTACTCTATGAAATATTTTAACTCATTTATCTGAGTACCACTGAATAAATTAATCAGCATTGAACAATTTTCCTTAAAACTCTATCAATTACCTTTAAAAAATTCCCTATCAGTTTCCACTGCAGCCTGACATCACTCACTAGCAAGATAACTAAGACAAAGTTAGTTCAGGTCTCAGCGTAAATTCATACGCTACACAAACTTGCAGACAAATAATTTACGTTCGGATACAGTCAATACAGACAGTTAATGGCACCAAGTGTTACTTGTGTCGTTTCTTACCTGCAAGATTCCAGGCAGCAAGTCTGCAAAATGTTTAAGAAGGGGAAGATTGTGCTCATTAGCAAGCACAAACGCAGCTGCAGCTCTAGCAGACAGACACC
The DNA here is from genome assembly GCA_033459285.1 of Clamator glandarius. Taxonomy (NCBI): domain Eukaryota; kingdom Metazoa; phylum Chordata; class Aves; order Cuculiformes; family Cuculidae; genus Clamator; species Clamator glandarius. The sequence goes on along the minus strand of JAUNZM010000473.1, from coordinate 1,961,540 downwards.
TGATCTAGAAGACAGCAAGGATTGGAGGAAGAAACATGAAGAACTGGTAATAAAACATGCCTTTGTTTTCTTTCTTAGCTCTATTATGAGACTACATTTTATAGAATTATTTCCCGTTTACATTTTCCTAGTAGCTATGATTATTAGTTTTTAACATGGGCTTGCTTTTACATGTTACTTCAAATTAAGGTAAAGTGATAGTGAAGATTTTTAGCATCTATGTCCTTTATGATACAAAAGAAAGTTTGCTATATTATGAGAAGGCAAAGTATTCCTCAGTCTTGGTTTCTTTGGTTTTTGATTCGGGCTCCTTTTTTAACAACAAGAAAAAAATTATTTTCAACTTCCATTCCAATTTCAACTATGGATGCAACTGTCAAAGTTTCATTTTTCAAAAAGTACAATCTAAGTGTTTAAAAAATGTTTCTTTAGAGGCATGACTTGTGGTACTTTTGAAAATGTTACTCAGTTGACTTTCAAAGGTCAGAAAAAGTAATTTGGGAGCAGCAAACTGAACCCAGATACCACAGCAGGGTTTCCTATCCTTGCCCAGCATTTTCCACAATAAAAGCAGCGTTTTCAAAGTACAATTCTCTGCACAAATCAATAAATCTGAAGTCTTGCAGAAAAGCAAGGCTAGCTAACATGCCCTTAACAGCAAAGCATGCACAAACAACAAGGAGCTGTCATTTATCCAGAGTTTTAAGACATGCCGTGCGCAGATAGTATGTATCTATACTGTTAAAACATATGAACCAGAAAGGGAGCTTAACAAGGAGGTTTTGACTCCTCATCCTGCTGGCTAAAACCCGTGGCTCTGCTTTGGGCCACTACAACTAGGTTTCTCCAAGCATAACTACTAGGCAAGATTCTGAGCCTAAGAAATACAGATGTGAGCCAGCCAGTCAGCTGTAGGGCATGAAAAGGTTTAACCCTTTTGTTTCACAGTAGGCATAGTTAAAACTCCAGATGCACATCCATTCCAGACAAAGCAATTCCCTAGTTGCAACTTATGGTTTAAGCTTTCTTTATGTTTGGAACTACTACATTAATTTCCTATGCTCAGGACATACTGAAGCAAAACACAACAAAAAAAAAATCATAAAGGTCTTACTGAAGGATGCTCTTGATCTTGCATACACTGAGCCAGCATTCTCTTAATGACCTCCAAGTAGTGTTGCTGCTGATTCCCAAAAATCCCAGGAAAATTCCTAAGGATAAGTGAAGTTAATATCTAATAGTTAAGGTTCAACTATCCGAATCTCCATTGTTTTACACTTATCCATTGTTTAAGCTATAAGATTGCAACAGTACATGTGAGAGTCGAGTAAAGCACAATAAAATAGAACAAATGAAATATATAGGATTGCTTGTTAATTAAGTTGTGACAGTGTTTCTAACATTTTTACAGATATGACTTGCCTGGAAAAGTCTGAAATCTTACCAGAAAATATGCAGAGCAGCCTCACGCAGTCCCACGTTCTGAGAGCTGACAGAGTCAAACAAGAATTTCAGAACTTCTGGCCACTGGTTGTTGCCATCTTCATCTAGATTAAGCATTAAGTTTTAGGATAAGCAAACTTAAGAGTGGTTGGATCTCAATTGTGCAGGGCAATCAATCATCATTATTGTAATTAATTACAAAAAAAAACTGATCTGAAGAAGCGTCCAAGCCTCAGTGTAAAATATGTCTGAAATATTAAATCTAAAGGCATCGAGAAACAGATGATGATCTCTATTTATTGTTATATAGCAGCACTCAAATAAAGAATCCAGTGTAGATGTTCAGCTTAATATCCATGAGAATTTAAATAAATTGTATTTCTAAATAGTAATACAATCTCACATAAGCTCAATCAATTTAAAAAGTAGAGTTAAGGAATCTTATTTTTATCTGATCAAAGGCAGTGTAAACAAATCAGGGATTTTATTTTAAACTATGGGATCAGTAGGCACATCATGTGAAGAAGTCTATACAAGACTAGAGAAGAAGAGATAAAAATACAATTACTATCAAGACATAAATGTTTTACCACATATCAGCTTCTATAAAGTACCTATTAAGTTTCTGGTCAATTCAGAAACGATGTCACAGACTTTTTTCCTCATAGCGGACTGTGTTTCCAACTGAATAATCATCAGTAATCCACTTTTGATAGAGGTCTGATCATCAGGTGAAAGAGCTGGATAAACTTCTTCAAAAGCAGAAGACAAAAGACGCCGTAGAAGTACAGCTGCCATTTGTCTAGCCTATTGAATAAGAAAGTATGCCCGTTAAAGTGTTTTGATATTTTAAGAATGCTCTTATGAGGAAAGGCTGATGTCATGCTTGAAAAGGATCAGTTTTCACTGTGTAGACTCATTTGGTGAACGGAATACCTCTCAAATAATAGATGACAATAATGATAGTATGTAAAAACATAGTAAAGAAACATCAGCTTACAACCATGTTTCTAAACAATTACAGCTCTTCAAGAAATAATCATGAAATCCAGAGGCATTAGGGCATTAGGGTTTTTTTCTAGAGCCGAACCTTGAACTACCTTATGGCAAGTTAAGGACGTAGCTGCATCACCAAATATGCCTTTTTTCCAACTTAAAATGGCCTGCAGAGGCAACTATAATCCAGACAGGTTTTTTCTGGATGAACAAGTGACTGTAATGGGACAACCTGCAAAACTTCCTTCTCCTTCTCAAACAAATAAACTTCACACAAAAGATTAAGGAAACTAGAGTTACATTTTGGCAAATAAACTCTGCTCTGAACAAAAAAAAAAAAAAACAAAAACAAAACCCCAAAAAACCCAAACCAAACCCCCCAAAAAACCCCACCACACAACCCAAAAAAGCTTTCAGCCTTTAGCAAACCTATGATGAAAAGCCTATCCTTAAACTTGAATTTGAGCATAGGAACCTCAATACCACATATTACAATCTATTAAAGCTTCCTGCTTGCATACAGCAATTCTACAGGAGCATCATTTCCATATCTGTATTTATGCATAATTATACAAGAACCAAGAGGAAAAAAATGGCTGAGAAATTAAAAATTATTAGAGCAAAACATGCAGTAATGACAAAAAGACACACAATGTACCCTGAATAACTTTATAAGTAGTATGTTAACTAACTAGTGTTTCCAGAACAACAAACAGCAATTAAATAACACCTCCCAAAGTGATGAAGTTTAGCACATATAACAAAACCTTACACTTTAAAACCTCACCAAAAATAATTCAATGTAACACGGCCTCAGTTTTGTTCCCAAGATATTCTTATTCAATGTGTACTTGAATGAAAAGTAGTTTCACTTATAATAGCCTTTGGAATTACTAGATTTTCAATGACCAGCAGAACTAACAGAGTTGGATTTCCAAAAGATCTCTCAACGATATCTTTGTCAGAGACAAAGGACAGTGGGACTGAGGGCAGCCTCAGCAAGTTTGCTTACATCACCAAACTGTGTGGCACGGTTGACATGCTGGAGGGAAGGGATGCCATCCATAGGGACCTTTCCAGACTTGACAGGTGACCCTCATGAAGTTCAGCGATGCCAAGTGCAAGGTCCTGCACCTGGGTCAGGGTAGAGAATGGATTGAGAGCAGCCCCAAAGAGGAGGATTTGAAGGTGCTAGCAGGTGAGAATATCAACATGAGCCAGCAATGTGTGCCTGCGCCCCAGAAAGCCAACTGTATCCTGGGCTGCATCAAAAGAAGCATGGCCAGCCAGTCAAGGGAAGTGATTCTACTCTCTCTCTCATGAGACTCCACCCAGAGTACTGGATCTTCTCTGGAGTCCTCTCAGCACAGGAAGGATCTGTTAAAGAAAGTCCAGAGGAGGGTCACGAAGATGATCAAAGAGCTGGGTCACATCTGCTATGAGGACAGGCTGGGAGAGCTGGGGTTGTTCAGCCTGGAGAGAGAAGGCTCCAGGAAAACTTACAGCGACCTTCCAGTACTTAAGGGTGGGGGGAGTCCTATGGAAAGCTGGGAAGAGTACAGTGACAGGATGAGGGGTAACAGTTTTACGCTGAAAGAGGGGATATTTACATTTGACATCAGGAAGAAATGTTTTACTCTGAGTGTGGTGGGGCACTAGGAACAGGTTGCCCAGAGAAGCTGTGGATGCCACATCCACTTTAAGGTCCTTTCCAATCCAAACCGTTCTATGATTCTATAAGGTGACCGTACTAGGTGTCCAGATTCTCAGCATTCTCTGTAGCTGGTAGAGAAGCATAACCTATAGATCAGAAATATAAACTGCTGCAAAGTCTCAACTTCTAACATAGCCTATAAAAATCAGGTATTGCTAGAACATCACACGAGATACTATTCCTGTTAATTTCCACAGCTTCCAGACTCGCTGTGCCTTTTTCCAGTCTACTCAGCATACTGCACACCAAGTGTTTTTATACTAGCAGATAGGAAGGACTAGAACTGGACCATATTCTGGATCATTTATTGTACCTTCCTCCTCCTCAACAGCTCAGCAGTTCTAAGGAAGACAGCAAGTGATTGAAGAGGGTCACAGTACCCATTGTGGGAAACATGAGTTAGGAAGGAGGAAGATTCCTTCCCTGCTGCCTCTGGCAATCCACTAAGAAGGTGTCAAAAAACTTCAATGGTACTACAATATAACACTATCATTCCTTCTCCCGTCTCTAGAAGCACCAACATTGTGAAAGACTAACTTTCTCCTCTTAGTGTGGTGAACTTCTATAGGAGAAGCCTCGACTGAGGAACAAGTTTTTTGGGACTAAACAAGACACAAACTCTGATTCAACATCTTCCCATACTCACTGGGTTTCTGTGCACATGCTGACATCTGATAATGACTAAACTCATTATATTCATTCCTTTCCTTAAGTAATAATAGGTGGAGAGATACGGAGTAGACCTTGTTTTCTTAAAGAATGTAGTCTCAAAGAATTTCTGCCTCAGAAGAACTTAATTTAAAATACTACAAGACTAACAAAGCCAAGAATGACAAAGAAGCAACTGACTTGCAATAATAAATGGTATATTTTCCTCAACAAATATCCACCTATAGGTGAAAATTACCACCGTGAATTGAATAATGAAGAACGTGACTGGATTAAAGGCAGCTCTTGGGGTGTTTATTCTGCTTTATGGAAGAAAGTGTGTATTTTCCACACACACCAGAGGCTCTTTTATTTGAAGAATTACAAGATATGCATCAAAACAAGCATTTCTATTCCTGCAACTTAGCAGCTATTGCTTTTAATGAGAATGGGAACAACGTAAAGCATACATCCCCAAAGAACAACTTTGATTTATCAATGAAGAATAAAACCTCAGAATTTTCTCCTAGCGTTGAATTCTTCTAGATATCTAAATTGCCGAAATGCTCACATACAATTGGAACATCAAAGGTATTTAAAAAATAGCCATAATACTCGTTTCAATATACCACTTCTTATTGATAGAATTTACAGTGCTTTAAAAATGTTACAGAATTTTACAGATAATAAAATCAAGGCAAAAGAAAAAAAACCCAGCCAACCTGCTGAGCACGGCAGCAGCAAAATTATGAAGAGAAATCTGGGATACCACATTCTCCACTGGCATTCAAACTGTCAGGTAAGACTACACATTCGGTAAATACTGATCATCTCCTGCAGTATAGGCACAGTAATTTTTACTTTGTTTTACTGTTTCTTTTAAGTCCCCAAGGAGGAAAACATGCATGGATGGAAGCAATCAATATTTAGGACACAGTCCAAAGATGGACTTGCAAAACCTCATTTGGGGATCAGCCCTATGGAGAATTCAGAGCACGCAGTGCTAACTCAAAAGCAGAACTATGGTGCATCAGGAGTCCTTCCCCTCCAGATGCTGAGCAGGCAGCTGTCCCCAGCAGTAGTTCTTCGACTGAAAAATGCAACCCCTTCATGTGACAATACAGAGAGAGGAAAGGGAAAGGTCAGAGCCCTGCAAGAGGGCTGCGAGCACCACAGAATTAGCTTTACACAGCATTTATTATTATATTTCACAGGGCTCTAAATTAGCAAACCGTAAATTAGGACACAACTGAAAACTGTCAATCTAGAGTTAACCAGGAAGAAAACAAATGCAGGAGAAAATGCAGAACTTCTGCTCTCCTCAAAGATTTAGATGGTAAATCAAAACTGCAAAGGAATTAGCCTGTAACACCCAAGTCACATCCTGAGACTAAAAATCATCAAATAAACTCTGAATACATACGCCCTTTCTGATCAATCTTTTACAATGTGCTTGCATAGGAAGAAGCAGAGTACTAACTTCATAACAGTGAGAAGACACTTTCAGGAAGCTGGGGATCCGGGTTCATGCCCCTCCTCAGACTGAGGTGTAAAAAAATCACGCATCACCTGGCACAGAAGTCTTCTAACTGCTAAATCAGATGTTTCCCTCCACTTCTGTGACAAGTGTTCCTCTTCTGTCAGGGAAGTATGAAGTGAGAACAGAGGGAAAAGGTGATTATCTTCACAGTTTAGGCATTTGGTTAGGAGCAAACTTGTCATTCATTCAGTTTTTAGGAGAATTATTTCTGATCTATCTTAATGGTTTTTTTTCCCCATGTCAAACACATTCAATCCCGGGAGCAGAATTTGAATCCCTGTTTCTACATTTAAATGCCAAAATTACTAGGTTACAGAGTCAGGATTGCCCCATCTGCTGTACAAATATTCATGATTCTTGTATTCTCTACAACACAGCAGCCTAGCTTCTGCAAACAGGATGCAGTAATTTTTTTAGCCTTGTTTTCCTGGGAGGGAGAAATGCAATACAGAGGCTTCAGAGTGAAGAGGGACCTGAATCCAGCTTTCCCACAGCCTGGGCAAAGGATCTCTAAAGTTCTTAGGCTTTTTCCAGCAGTTCAGTGGTGCCAGTACATTCAGTATGCTCAGAGGACACATACAAGGCCCAAAGCCCTGTCCACTGGTGACATATGAAGTATTCTGCCCAACATTTCGATTGATGTAAAACACATGCAGACACAAAATGCCTAGCTGCTGATACCAGCACCATACTGGGCATGCACAGACAGAATGCTTCCCTGCATCTTTATATGAAATGTTTAGATCAAGCATGAGGATGACTTCACTTCAGGCTAATTACGCTACCAGTATTTGGATTTACAGAGAAGAGAGGATGTTCGCAGGTTTTAATAATCAGGATTTTCTGAGTCCAGCACCTAATGTCCACTGAAATCATGAGCCAACATTTAAACCTTTCTTTAATTTATCCATTGGCAGACTTAAAAGACAAGTTACTGTACAAATGTTAACCTGTGATGACTTTGGTAAGAGTAATTTTGACAGGCGACAAGTTTCTTTGCACTTGGCAAGATTTCAAACATGTTTTAGACAGGGATAGTTCCTTGGCTGATGTAAAGGGAATAAAATCAGTAAACAGATGGAGCAAGTATTTATTAACACAAGCATGACTTCGTAGTCATCAACTCAGACTTATCAAACGTATTCAAAACAGCAGCATGTGCAATGCAGCTCTGACTTCCAGGGCATAATATCATCTGATTATTCTTATTATTATCTATGATATGACAGCAGGACATAGACATGTTAGAGCGACTCCAGACGTGGGTCACAAAGATGATGAGAGGACCGGAGCATTCCTTCTATGAAGACAAATCTGAAAGTGGGGCTTGCTCAGCCCAGAGAAGAGAAGACTGTGGGAAGACCTTATAGCATTCCAGTACTTAAAGGGGGCCTACAGGAAAGCAGGGAAGAGGCTCTTTATCACAAAGTGCAGCGATAGGATGAGGAGTAATGGCTTTAAACTGAAAGAGGGGAGATTTTAGAGAAGACATAAGGAAGAAATTCTTTCCCGTGAAGGTGGTGAGGCACTGGAACAGGTTGCCCAGAGAAGGTGTGGATTGGTGTTCAAGATTCTTGGAGGTGTTCAAGACCAGGTTGGACGGGATTTTGAGCAGCCTGGTCTGGTGGAAGGTGTTCCTGCTTATGGGAGGAGGGTCCCTTCCAACTCAAACTATTATATGACTCTGATGATAAAGGGGCAGCAGCAAATTTAAATACAGGAGACACTGCTTCACAGCTTCCTATCATTTGAAACATCTCAGAGGGGCAGGATGGAAAAGTACACAGCTCTTATGCAATCATTTGCCAAACTAACACTGAATGATTCTGTCAGAAGAACACTGCTTTGCAGGTAGATAAGCATCAGTACTGGAAAGCTGATACTGAGCACAAATAGCATCTACTTCTAAACTGAATACAATCTACCAGAAGAGATCATTATCCAGAGAGAAACAGCACACTTATAAACTCCTTGTAATATTGTTCAGAAATTCTACATGCTTCCACTGTTCAGTAAAATTCTAGATTGAAAAAAGGAGTCAAACATTTTTACTTTTAAGTGACTGAAGTTCCTAGTATCTTAAAAGCTTAGTAGTTCTTCATTTTTCATATCTAAGTGAATAATAGTTTTACTGGTAAGAGCTGTACCTGACTGATAAAGTGTGTGAGCCTTTACAAAATTAAGGAATAACTAAAAGGAACACTTCCTGTATGCTCCCTGAAAAACTTATATAGTGCTTCATTCATTTTATCACACTGCTAGATGATTTAATGAGCGTATCATCCCCAAACAGGACACAACTCAAAAGCTGTCTGAAATAAATACGCAGAACAACTGCTACCTTATATTCCTTCCAATCCTGACTTGAGAAGCACAAGAAGTTACAGATAAGTTTAACACATTTACATACTGTATCCCAAAAAGGAAAGCATCTCTCATCTGTAATTTTAAGAAATAAAATTTAACAGTCATAGATACACGTTTTAAGGAAAGAACTAATTCATTAAGCAACACAGAGCCAGACAAAAAAAAATGTAATCTAAGCAGTTACTTATGAAAATGTACCTCTGAAACTTAATATCGTACATGAAGAAGTCTCAGCTAGTGAACCCGACATGCAACAAACTACAGGAGCAATCTCTCTATAATTGTGCAGTAAATAAAGACAACTCAGTTAAAGCCCAATTTGCCTATTTACACCAAAGTGATGGACATTGATTTCTTCCCTTGAAAATCTGCAGAATTCAAAGATTATTGAGACATACCTCCTCAGCAGCAGCTGTATTCCTGATTGCTTGTAGGAGGAACGTGATCTTAGACTGACCTGGAATATTTTCATAGGTCTCCTGCACAAAAAAAAAAAGGATGCAGCTTATTGTAAAAGATTACTAGAAAGCATGTGTTAAGTATTAACATGAATTGACTTTCCTTTTAAAATAACTCCAGTATCCACCCAGTTAATATAAAATACAAGAAAAAAACCCCAAATCAAACTACCAAAATAAAAATTTCTGACCTATTTTAAAATCTTGAGTAAAGCCTTCGTTACCTAATAAGTCATTCCATATTGCAGTGATCTATGTATGCATTATTGGCCACTTAAGAGATGAGTTAAGTAATACAACATAAATGAAACACGTATCCTCCTAGAAAAACAACATATACAGAGCACACATCCTCCTGTGATTCCATCAGAGCTTCTATCAGATCAAAGGATTAAGTGCTTTGGAAGCCTGAGACTGAACTATGACCAACAGGTTAATAACCACTGATAAATATATACTTCAAAAATGAGTTGTTTTTTTTTTTTTGAAACCTTTCTAACAACATTTACAATGCTGTGTGACAGTCACACATCTAATTTTGAATAAGAACTTTTCATTTTAAGCTCCTGCCTAAATTTCAGAGAGAGACTATTTAGTTGTGTGTGTCCCCCCTTCCCCCCCGCCTTAGGGAAACCCTCTTAATAAAATGAAAAGTTTAATAAGAAGTTTGCTCCCATTGTCTTACACGCTTCTGGTGGGGAGTTAATTCACTATGGTTTTTTAAATTAGATTCTTACTTAGAAGCTGAAGTGAGCACAGAACCAACTAACTTTTGCTATCCAAAGCCTGGAATATGTGAGCATTTAAAAACTATAAAGGCTTGTTTCTAACATATTAAACCTATATAGATAAGAGATGCAGAATTACAAGCTGGAGACAAACCTCTTAAAACATTTGGAAAGAGTTCTATACTTACTACCTCTGAAAAAGTTAATTTTTGTGGACATAATTTTGAAGATAAATTACTCAACCCTTTCCAAATATTCGCTATCCCATCCTGAACTCAAGGAACAAGCCTACTGTACTAAGCCCAAGTTCATTTCAATCTGTTCCCTGCTTGCCATTCTTACCCCTGCAGCTCTTTCTGATACTCTAGCAAATTTACATGCATTGACCATACACCTGCTGTTTTCAATGAAGTAGTTTCCCCATTACATATTTAATATTAGACATGATCTTCCTCCACTTTCCATACCTTTTTCCTAGTAGGCCCCATTCACAGAGCCAATTCCTACTTCATACTCTCTCTAGTTGCTAATATACACTCACAGTCAATGAGAATCAATCCCTAGTGAATCCCTGCATTTAATCTAATCATTTCATGGAGACTGCAAAATTAAATGAGGTTTAGGGTCAGAACAGAAAGGCTTCTCAGATTAACCAGTTCCATGAATGTATCTATTTCTCTTGCACTATTATCTACAAATACAAAGACAAATTCAGAATTAAGAAAGTTCCCTAAATACAGGCCCAGCACAGACCCGAAGCTATACTTTCAGGGACAGCTGAAGAACTGTAAAAGCTGGCTTCCCTCATGCCAGTTCTGATAACAATGAAATTCTCTTCTGAGCTGCTTAAACTCACTAGAAATGGCAGCAACCTATCCAGTTGTTCAGTGGTGTAACTCTGTCAATTTGGTAAATGGGACTCAGAGGACGCTAAAGAGCACCAGGGCAAAGTAGGCAAGAGGAACACATGGCCAAACCCAGAACCACGTCCCTGTGCTGGAAGGGGACTACTTTGTTGGCTATGCCCTAACTATGTCCTGGATCCTGCTACATCTTCACTGTATCCTTGTAGTTCATAATTAGCTCCCCAGCTACTTTATCCAGAGGTAAAAAGTTTCTCACACAGCATGACTAACTTTCAGAATACATGCAAACAAATGTCTATGTGTTTTTCAAATCTGAGGAATATATTCCTAAAAGGAGCACAAAATCATCAAGACAGTAAATTAAAGTTTCTCCATTAGAAGATGGACACACAAGTAAGAGAAAGACAGATAACACTGCAGTAAGTTTTAATGGGAGATAAAATGAATGAACCAGGTTTCAGCAAACTGGTCAGAAAAAGTCATGCGCGTGCTAGCACATACGTAGATCCATACACATAAATACTTAAACAGAAATACGTTTTAGGTGATTTGACTTCCCTCCCTGCTCTTCTGTTTTTTTAAAGCTTTCACTGCACCCCACCCAAACAGGGTATGACTCTACATCTCCATCAAGTCTAGTCTTTAGCATAAGACTAATTTCAATGACCAGACCTATTAGAAATAACCCATGCCTATCTCCTTCAATTCCCTTTCTAGCCATTCCTCACACTTACTCATTTTCACTAGACACAAATGGAAATGTGCAATTCAATTCACCTGCAGTTATTTCAATCCCCTGTATTTAATATCACCCTCAAAAGTTAGTACACTTTAAAAAACTGACTGGACTATGCAGATGTTTAAGATCAAATGTGAGTCCTATATGATTTTAATAAGCAGATCTTCTGAAGGCTATGCAATACTTTCATTCAAAGAAATCTTACTTCAAGAAAGAGACAATTTGTAAAGAAAAAAGGGTCTATCTACCTACTCTGTAGAGAAACAGACTTGTATTTCTAGGTGCAAGATCATTAAACTGCCATGAAGATGACTGAGCTAGGTTCTTCACAGCTGTACATGGAGGATGAGAGAGAACAGGCATAATCTGAAAAAAGGACGTTCAGATCTCTTTGCTCCAATGAGGACAATCAAGTAGGAGCGGGTTACTCTGAGAGCCTGAGCAGTCCCCATTCTTGGAGGTTTTCAAGTCTCAATAGGACCACGCCCCAAGTGACCTGGTCTGACCTGATAGCTGGCACTGCTTTGAACACGAGATTGCACTGCAGACCTCATGAGGACCCCTCCACTCTGAATGATCCTAAACCATAAGAATACCTGCACTACTCCTTTCAAATAAGCAGAAATCAATGCCAGATTCAACGCAGTTAAATATGTAAAAATTAGACTACTTGCTTGTATTTGTATATGAAACTATGGAAAGCTTGGTAATCTATTATGACAATTAAGGCTTCTTATTCTGACTGACCATAGTGCATATGTATCTATGAAGACTAAAAACCTCCAACTTGGCTCCAAGCAAGTTTCTGACAGAAGTTTTAGACTGCTTTTCCAAGAACGTTTTGTTTCATAGCCATTATGACACAGCTGTCCAATAAATCTGCTTTGTTACAGTTTTATTAAAGGTCAAAAAGTTGTGACAAATGTTCTTATGTTACATTCAGGCAGTTGAGAAAGAAATTCCGCACCCAGAGAAAGGCCCTCAATTCCAATGTGGGACTAATTGTCTCAGCTTCTTCAGGAAGCATTTGAGGTAATCAATACTGAACTGAACTTTGCTAGCTTTCTAAAAATGTATGTCTTCCCTCCTTCTCACTTCCAAACTGCATTTTAGGAATTTTCACTATGGCATCAGGAACAATAATACTTTTTATTCTGCACCAAACAATGTGCTGAACTCTGCTGACCGCTGAAGTGATGAGAGCGATAAAAGACTCGATGCAGCCATGCAGTGGGAATTCATGCTAAACCTAGACGCTAGTATTTAATTCAATGGGAGAAATTCCCCACTAGGCTTGACAATGGAGTCTTAAGCATGACAGAGAGAAAGAATTAACGTGGCTTAACCATCACAAAGAATTTCAGCTGAAATCACACATCTGAAAAGTTTTTGCTGATAACAGAGAAACTCAGCATATTGAAAACGCTTCTTGTAGTGAATATTTCTTAGCTGACGAAACACTTGAATACACGGCCCATCTCGAAGTTAAAAACCAAACTACTGCGTGGAGAAACACGAGGTCCGTGGCGGGAGGAAGGGGAGAGGTGTCGTCAGCCCTGCCCCACCGCGGGCGAGAATCGCTCTGGGGAGCGGAGGCACTGGCTCAGGTTGCCCGGACAAGTCGTGGTTGCCCCATCCCTGGAGGCGTTCAAAGCCAGGCGGGACGGGGCTCTGAGCTACGGGATCTAGTGGAAGGCAGGGGGGCTGGAACTGAGAAAAGCGGCCGCAGGCGCAGCCACCCCAGGGCGCCTCGACCGCGCCCTCCGAGCCTCGCACCTACCGAGGGCGCCTACCCGCCCCGAACTCGTTCGGCCCCCCGAGCCTGGGGGGGCAAGGATCGGCCCCAGCGCCCCCCACCTGCCCTCCCCCCCCTCGGGAGCCGCGCTCAGTCACGCCGGCCACCTCGGGCGGAGCCGCCACGGGCACCGGGGAGAAGCAGCAGCCCCCACAGGGGGAGGTGAAATCAGGAGCCCCCACGGATTGGGGGCTTGGAAGCAAGAGTCCCCATGGGCTAGAGGAGGTGGGAGCAGGAGCCCCCACGGGTTGGGGGGGAGTGGGAGCAGGAGCCCCCACGGGTTGGGGGGGAGTGTGCAGTGGAGGAAGCCCCCACGGGTTAAGGAGAGGGGACGGGGGTGAGGGTGGAAACCCTCAGTGGTTAAGGCTTGGGGGGAGGTGAAGATGGAAGCCCCCACGGGTTAAGGCGGGGGTTGAGGATAGAAGACCCCATGGATTAAAACGGGGGGGGTAAGGGTGAACGCCACCACAGATTAAAGGGGGGGGGAAGGGGGTGAAGGTGGAAGCCTCCATGGGTTAAGGGGCGGGGCTGGAAGAAGTCCCCACTGGTTGGGGCTGGAGGAAGAAGAAAGCCCCCCCGGAGGGGGCGATGGTGGTAGAAGCAGAAGCCCCCTCGGAGGGGACGGTGTGGGAAGCAGAAGCCCCCCAGGAGCTCCATAGCTGGAGGGAGGGGCCGAGCGGTGCCGGACACGCGGAGCAGCCGCGAGTGGGGGGGGGAGGGGGGCGGTCCGCGACCCACGCCAACCGCCCGCGGCCGGAGCCCTCGCCAACGCCCGCCGCGCGCCCCCCGGCACCCGTACAAACCGCCACAGCCACCCGACTGCCCCGCGACACGGCGAGGGCCGATCGCGCCGGGGCCGGGGCCGGGCCCGGTGCCGCCCCGGGCACAGCCGGTGCCGCCGCGCACACGTGGGGCTCGGCCGGTGCCCTCCCTCGCTGCCTGGCCCGCCAGCGCTGACAGGGCTGGGCCGCCGCGGCGCGGGGCCCGTTACCTCGGCCTGCTTGCGAACCGCGTTGTCCGGGCTGAGCAGGTTGCCCAGCAGAAGGTAGAACTGCTCCTGCTCTACCGCCGCCGCCATTGCTGCGAAAGGGAAAAGACAAGGCGGGAGGGAGGGAGGGAGGGGAGGAGGCGGGAGCGAGGCAGCGCCGGTCTCGCCGCCGACCGCGCGGTGGGGAAGGGGCGGGGCCTCCCGCGCGAGCCGCGCTCTCGGGCTCTCCCATTGGCTGAGGCGCTCGCGGCCTCGCTACCCATTGGCCGGCCTCGCTACCCATTGGCCTGCCCCGCTTGGTGACGTCACGGCGTCTCGCGGCGAAGGGGGGGAACGAGGAGAGACTGAACAAGCGTTCCCGAATGGGAGGGGGAGATGAGGGGGGTAGGCTTTCGTCTCCTTTCGTGTCATTGGTGCGCCAGCGGGCCGGGGGGCGGGTCAGCGCCCCGAGAAGCGACTCTGATTGGCCGGAGGCTGAGGCGGCCTCGGAGCGATTGGCCAGAGGCGAGGGCGGGGAGGGCGGGGAGGGCGGGGCCGCGTCGGGCCCTGGGGCAGGGCCGGGGCGGGGGGGAGGGACGGAAAGCGCGGGAGATTGCGAGGCGTCTCCCCGCTCCCGGTCCTCCCGCCGGGGTTCGGCGACTGCGGCTGGGAAAGGCGCCTGTATGTGTGTGCACACAGGGACCTGCACGCGTGCACGTACACACGTGTGTACACAGGCGGAGACGTGCACATGTGCACACGTGTGCACACGTACATACACACATATACATACACATGCACACATACAGCACACGCTCATATACACAAATATATGCACACGCACACATATGTGCACATACACACATAGAATCACCAGATTATTGGATCATCGAGTGAAATCGTTCCTATCTGCCACTAAACCATGTCCCTGAGCACCTCTTCTATCCGTCTTTTAAACACCTCCAGGAATGAGGACTCAACCACCTTCCTGGGCAGCCTGTGCCAGTGCCCAATGACCCTTTCTGTGAATTTTTTTTTGTTATGTCAAGCCTGAACCTCTCCTGGTGCAGCTTGAAGCCATTGCCCCTTGTCCTGTCCCGTCACTTGGGAGAAAAAACCAGCTCCCTGCTCTCTACAACCTCCTTTCAGGCAGTTGTAGAGAGCAATAAAGTCTCCCCTCAGCCTTCTCTTCTCCAGGCTGAACAGCCCCAGCTCCCTCAGCCACTTCTCGTAAGATTTGTTCTCCAGCCCCTTCACCAGCTTCGTTGCTCTTCTCTGGACTCGCTCCAGAGCCTCAACATCCTTCTTGTGGTGAAGAGTCCAGAATCAAACACAGGATTCAAGGTGCGGTCTCACCAATGCCAAGTACAGGGCATCATAGAATAGTTTGGGTTGGAAGGGACTTAAAAGATCATCTAGCTCCAACGCCTCTGCCATGGGCAGGGACACCTCCCACTAGATCAGGCTGCCCAGAGTCCCATCCAACCTGGCCTTGAACACCTCTAGGGATGGGTCAGCCACAATTTCCCCGGGGAACCTGTGCTAGTGCCTCACCACTCTCATGGTGAAGAAATTCTTCCTTTAGTCTAAATCTTCCCTTCTCCAGTTGCCCCTTGTCCTGTCACTACAAGCCTTTGTGAACAGTCCCTCCCCAGCTTTCTTGTAGCCCCATCAGGTCCTAGAAGGCTGCTACAAGGTCTCCTGGGAGCCTTCTCTTCTCCAGGCTGAACAAGCCCATCTCTCTCAGCCTGTCCTCGCACATATGCACAAATACACGTATACGCACATACACACATATACATACACATGCACACATATACACACATGCACATAGATAGACACTTATATGTGCACACACATATATACACATACACTCACATGTACATACATACATACACATGTACACATACACGCACATATGCACATATGCACACATACATATGCATATACATGTACATACACACATACATACGCATGCACATATGCTCACATATACATACATGCATGCATAGGGACATGCATGCACACATACATGTACATACACACACACAGAAGGAGATGTTCAAGGCCAGGTTGGATGGGGCCTTGGGCAGCCTGATCTAGTGGGAGGTGTGCCTGCCCATGGCAGGGAGGTTGGAACTAGATGATCTTTAAGGTCCATTCCAACGCAAACAGTGCTATGACTCTATATGCACACATATGCACACGTGCAAGTACACACATATATACATGCACACACATACACACACATGCACATACACGCACATAAACACATACATATACGTACACATGCACACAGACACAGCAATCGCAGGTTCACACAGTGGGGCAGAAGCTGTTCAGCACACAGAGTGGAGTGTTTGCATGCTGGAGTTGTTCAGCCTGGAGAAGAGAAGGCTCCAGGGAGACCTTGCAGACGCAATCCAGTATTGAGAGGAGGCCTGTAGGAAAGCTGGGGAGGGACTCTTCATCAAGGTGTGCGGTGACAGGATGAGGGGTAATGGACTTATTCTGAAAAAGGGGAGATTTAGATTAGATATTAGGAAGATATATTTTACTGTGAGGCACTGGAACAGGTTGCCCAGAGAAGCCATGGATGCCCCACTCCTGGAGGTGTTCAAGGCCTGGTTGGATGAAGCTTTGGGCAACTTGATCCAGTGGAAGTTGTCCCTGCACATGGCAGGGGCATTGGAACTGATGATCTTTAATGTTCCTTCCAACTCAAACTGTTCTATGTTAAGGGTTTTCACTGATACATTGACATGACGGGTGTGCATATGGGTCTGAGGCTTAAAGGTGTGGGACTCAAGGCATTACCCTGCTTTATATAAGCTGGGGTCCTCCTCTAGCCCTACTCCAAAAGGGTCCAGAATCCCTCACGTACCCCTGCATGTATTTTCCTGTTCAGATGTCTTGGTCAAAGCTATATTAGATCTCAAACAACGGTCCATAGTATGCTACATTCAAGAATCCCAACTGTATGATTGGATAAAAGTTACTCAGTATTCCCTGTGCTCCTGTGGAATATGAGGTTTGCAATAGGTATGCTGAGAGGCTGGGAACAGTGCTCCACTTGCTAGTGGAGGTCTTTCTGCCTCAGGGTTCTTTAACAAGCCCTTTGGGGTTCAGCCATCAGGCAATGGCTGGCTGGATCTGGTCCCATCTGGGTAGGCACTGCAGCCAAACTGTGCCCATGGGATGCAAGTGCTTTAAAAGCAACATGGAGCAGCCCATGAGCTGGTGGAAAAAAAGATAGAAACATCTTCCTGACTGAATTAAGAAAGAATTGCAAGCAGAACTAGAGAATGATTTTAAGCTAACTCAAAGCTCAGAAGGACCAAAAGTGAAGATGAATTATGAAAGCAAGGATGCTTTCTAATGTGAAATACTCATCTGTAAGTGTCCTCAGCCCCCAATTATGTGGATTAGGTGTTTACAGCTTGTCACAGATTCTGGCAGGCCCTTTTGATGTAATCTTGAAACAAGCAGGATTTTTCTGCCTTTTTGTTACTTGTGGATTTTATAACTTCGGTAACATACCTTTCTGCTTTCCATGTGTAAATGAAGAAATGCATTTACCTTCATTTTTAACTTGTCTTAATGGGGATTTAAGCATAAATCTCTGGGAGTTTGTTAGCTAAAGAATGTGGTATCTGACAGGGTTTGGGGAGAGAATGTAAATCGCACAACATGTAGGATTGTTTTCTTGTCTGTGCTGTTTTTTCTGTCTGTATATGCAGGGAGTGGGTTGTTACGTAAAGACTGTCTAGTTGTCTTTGGGAAACAGCTGGGCAAAAAAGTCAGTAATTTGCTTAAGACTTAAAAGACAGTTGCCAAATCATCTTTGGAGTACCAGTGTTGAAAATCAGAGTCAGTTAGAGATCTCTTGGAAGAGGAAGGCAGGAGCAACCTGATGCTATTTGTTAGAGCAAGCCTAGCAAGAGACTCTCCATGTGTGTGTGTATTTCCATTACAGTGGGTATAATGATCATTAAACACAGTTAATATGTTCTAGGAATTCATTTTGCCCTGATATTCAAAGAGTAGAAGGAAGCATCTGCATTGGGTTGAGAAGAACCCAGCAAATCAATGCTGTTCTGCTTCAAATCCTAAACAGATTAAAAACAGCTTAGGTAAAAAATACTTAAAGTATCAGAAAGAGTCACAAGGAGTTAAAAATTTCACTAATGCAATGTGATCAGAGTCTGCCACGTCAGGTGCTTGTTCTCACCTGCGACAAGTTTGAAGCCAAAGCATGAGAAGCAGCCAGAAACTATGCTGAAGAAGCAGATATCAGCACCAAAGATGATTTGAACAAGTACTTGAGGAGAGCTCAAATAGATACAGCCACAAAGCACTCAGCAGCAATGTACGTACTGCTGGATATTGCCCAACTACTGCAGTGTGTCTCAATTTAAAAAAAAAAAAAGACAGCACAAAGTACAAAGTACAGAAAACTATTCCATATGTCTTGAAAGAAAGGAAGGTGTTCATTAAGTAGCAGAAATCAAAAGGACCACCTTGACCTCTTCTAGCAGTCTAGACCCAAGGAGCATGTTGAACTCTACTTTATCCAGAGAAACTTTATTGACATTTTAAAACTCTAACCAGTTGAGAAATTGGAAATTCAGGTCTTCAAAAAACAGAAACTCTTCTGAAGTACCTATTTAACTTCACATTTCTGCTAATGAACGATTTATAAAGGAAGAGAGAGCTGGGAGACAATGTTTTTTATATCAGAGGAATGCCATAAGGTTCCTGCCACTGTAATAGGAGACGTGGCCTAACAGAAAAAGTAAGGCAAAGTATCTCAGACTCTTGTAAAGTACTTTCTGATGCTGCCTTACAAGTGAGGGGTTTGACATGGATGTATTACAAACTTCAGAAACAATGAATGAGACGAAGGGAGAGAAAAATAAGATGGAGAAAAGAAGATAAAGCAAAATAAATCCAAACCTAATTACTAAGCATAGTAACAGACTGTGCCCATAGTCCTTAAGATGTCAGCTCTACCATAATGAGATCTACCATACATTTAAAGCACCTATTGATGGTCCATATGGATTCCATATTCTCTACATACCACAAAACCACATCCATAATGAACTAAGGAGCCAGAGAAGAGTTAAAAAAAAATGCAGGAAGGCAGATTTCCAGCAAAAGTCAACAAAATGGAGTAAACTGATGTCAGCAGCAGGCTATACTCTAGCAAGAGCTGTCTGAAGCTATCTTGGCAGAGCAAGCGATTTGCTGTGAGAATTGTCCTGGCCAAAATGTGGAGTAGGGCAAAAGATTACAAGGTTTTCAGTAATGAGCATTTTTAGTAGACTACAGTTGTCACAAATCCTTCATTCGTCTTTTTCTTGTACTCAGAGCTCGAGAAGCGGTCAGTTCCCATGCCCAATAAAGGGTACCGACAAGAGATGCTGCTCTTTCAGCTTTACTCCAGCAAGCCCTGACCTGAGGCTTCCTACTGGATTTTTATATTGGGAAGACACAGCTGGGCTTGATGGGGGTGATAGAATTGTGCCTAATCAGGAGCTGAGAGGAGTACCAGGGTGTCAAGAGTGCTAGGAGTCTGGAGAATTGCCATCACTCACTAATGACATCACAAATTATTGTGTGAGAACTTTGTGAAGCCACTGAAATGGTTAATGAACTTAATGACAAGACAGGGAAGCTTCACAAGCAGGTTATACTGCAGACCCTACATACTAAGTTTTGAAAAGCTACTAAAACTATGAAGAAGCTTTGAACATTACGTAGAGTGAGGAAGAAGCACCTCAGACTTCCCCTTCTCGCTGGTTTTACTCACTGGAAGTCAAATATGCCTCAGAGGACATCAGACTGAGGGAATTTTGCTCCTCCCAGAAAGGAGAACTCACAGGGACTTCTATGTATGTCTTGTATGTATGTCTGTGAGTACTTTCTGACAGACCAGCTATACCTGATAAAAAAGTTCATGCTAACCTTTACCAGGTTGCGTAGAATGGGGTATGATGGACCGGGATAACCTGTGGAGATAAGTGACTGCTTGAGCAGGGCTCTTCCCACTGGTTATTTTACTTGAGAGTGATGAAGTGGAAGAAGTAGGAGACAAGGTTTTTGTGAGGACGATAGATAATGCTATACTGAGGCCATGTCTGCTGCATCATAAGAAAAGATGGATAATTTACTGAAAGGCCTGAGCAGTACAAAGTGCTACAACCTGCTGAACTCCATGAAGCTGCACTTGCAAATCCACTGGAAAAATAGTGGTTTATATTCATCATCAACGTAGACCTTTCAGTTCCGGACAAGGCCATTTGATTTTTTTAATTTAGGAGGCAACTTGCCTAAACTTAATAATAGAGAGGTTGGGAAGAATACAAAAAATCACAGAGGTTGTATTGAAAAAAATGGACAAAATATGAAAATATAAATCAGTTTTACCTGATAATAGCAAGAGGTGGTAAGGAGAAATGTAATTACTCTCTAAGAGACTAAGGTAAAAACACAGGGGATTCACCAAAAGCAAACAAAAAATTCCTCATAAAACTCATAAAATTCCTCTCTTGGAATTGAGTTTGTTATTATAAACTTAGTTATTACTGAAGACTTCTAGATCATTTCAGTGGCATGGTTGCTTTTATTAGGACAGCTTGTCAAAAGCTTTGGTCTGACAAACTGTTCTGAACAGAGACTAGTCACAGAGGTTTTGGGCAGTGTAAAGAAACTTTCTGACCCTCTCTGTGTTAGCCTAGACTAAAGTATGATACTTGAATGACCTGCTAGTGCTTTTGTTGTAGATTTATCAACGATGCCTTTCCTGACATGTAAAAGGAGCAGTGCTTTTAAAAGCAAGATATGATCATGAATAGAATTACTCCAAAACAAGTACATTGCCTTTCTGTGGGCTATCATAGGAAATGCCATTTTCTTAATCACAAATTCAGGGTCCCCAGGGAAGGAGTAGCAGTGAATTTTTTGTTAATGGCTCATAGTATCCACAGTAAATGTCCTTTGTCCCTAGAGGACAAAACTTGACAACTTTAAAATGAATTCAGTATGAAAGAATGTAGTTTTGAATGAGTGAATGTTGGCAGGTATGATGACATATTTAATTCTTTGGCAAGACTCTGCACTCAAAGCATCTTGCCAGGCTGCATGGGAATGAAGAAATTCACAACCCTTTTCACACATTTCTATTAACTACATGATGTGCTTTTTATTTTACACCATCTTTTGTAAGTACACAGAATGAAAGTAGAGCAATATATTTTCTGAGGCAGCAAACAAGAGACTGTGAAATACCTGTTAAGCTCCTGCCAAAAATTTTGCTTTTCCTACTTAAAAAGCTGAAAGTTGCCTTCTGTATCAGGATGGCAGCTCATCAGTCTCCTTGCTGCCAGCTGTACTTTGGGTCTGACATTTCATCAAGTTTTACTGAGAAATAATGTAAAATCATGAAAACCATTGTGGAAATGCACTACCACTATATCTAGGTTGGTTTGCCAGAAGTCAAGATTCTGCCATGCTTCCTGCTCTTCTGTGCTGGTTTTGGATCGGGTAAAGTTAATTATCTGTGTAGTAGCTGACATGAGCCTGTGTTTTAGATTTGTGCTGGAAACAGTGTTGGTAACATGAGGATGTTTTAGTCACTGCTTAGTGGTGCTTATGGCATCAGGACCTTTTCTGCCTCTCACCCCACTCCAGTGAGCAGGTTGGGGGTGCACAAAAAGCTGGGAGAGACACAGCTGGGACAGCTGGCCTCAACTGACCAAAGGGATATTCCACACCATGTGGCACAATGCTCAGCAAATAACACTGGGGGAAGAGGAAGGAAAGGGGAGAACATTCAGAGCAATGATGTTTGTCTTCTCAAGTAACCATTACATATAATGGGGCCTGGATTTCCTGGACACCTGCCTACCAGTGGGAAGCAGTGAATGAACTCCTTGGGTTTTTTTCTGCTGACTCGAGCAGCCTTTGTTTTACTTAATAAACTGACTTTATCTCAACCCATGAGTTTTCATCACATTTACCCTTCTTGTTTTCTCCCCCATCCCACCAGGGGGGAAGGTGAGTGAGCAGTTGTGTGGGGCTTAGTTGCCGGCTGAGGTTAAACCACAGCATTCCCCCAGAACTGATTCTGCCTTACTGTTGCACAACTTCATTTCTCCTTCCAGCTTCCCTATGCGTGGGAGAAAAGAGACTGCTAAACAGTCAAAATTCAACCCATTTTGCCATTTAGATAGAAAAACAGACCTTTCAGTAAGAATCAAATTTGCAATTGTTTGTGTGTTAGACAGACCATTAATTGGTTTGGCATATTAGTTGGCTTAAGACTGGGAAATTTTTTGAAAGGAAGGTTATTCTGTAAGTGCATGATTATAACACAGTATGTTTCCAAATTACGAAGATTTCTGTGTCCCAGACATGTGTTGAATGTCAAATTTTATTTATTCTGTGGTTCACAATAAAATAACTTGTCGATATTTTGCATATAATTTACTGCATTTGTCACACCTTTATATTAAAGTTTTGTTACTGTTAACCTGTTTCAACACAGCGCTGAACGAACATTTTCAGATCTTCAGATGGAAGAAAATGTTAATTGCAAGTTCAAAAGGGACAATATTAATCAGATTAAGAAGAATGTGAAAATGTAATTAATTGTAAAGAAACTAATAAATAATCCCATGGGGAGAAAAAGACCTGAAATTCATAGAATCATAGAATCACCAGGTTGGAAAAGACCCACCGGATCATCGAGTCCAACCATAATTCAATCAGTTAGTCAAAATCCTTAGTAAGCAAATGGAAGGACAGATGGACACGAGTCAGGCAGAAAATTATGTATGATTTGGTCAAGTGATGGAGTGGTGAAACTAGCAATGTACTTTTGGGTTGCTCTGACAGAAGTGTGGCTTTCTGGGCTGAAGACAGAATCGTTGCTGTGAAACCATTAACTCATATGATGAGAGGAAAGTAGTAAACGCAAGTGCAGATTACAAGTTGTCTATGTGGCATTTCCATTCCTTTTGATGAAAATTGAATGTGCTTATCACAGTGAACACTGTAACCTAGAATTAGGGGGCTGAGAGGATGCATTTAAAAGGAAAAGCTAGAAGAGATCATCAGTAATTACCATGATAGACATTACAAACACAAATTATGCTGTTGAGAATTATATGAAGTATTACTTATCTTTATACATGAGCTAACTTAAAGGAAAAAAATCCTTTGGCAGTATTTTTTTTAAATTCCCCCTGAACTTTTGGTCATATGAGGTCATGTATGTAACCATACTGTATTATTGCTAAAAGATCTGCAATGTATTTGCACAGGAAAACTTAATTTTAGTATTTTCCAAATCCCGAGTGCTTGAATTTGTAAACTTAAATGTTTTTAGAGTATTATTAAAAAAGTAGATCTGTCATATGAATTTAAGACAAAATGTCATAAATGTATGGTCTTTTCTCTGGCCTGGCTTTCCAGTGAGTATTTGAATCTGTCTCTGCTCTCAGGTAATACAGATCGGGGATCAAGCTATTAACCTGGGGAAAGCCAGCTCAGATGTGCTTTTGCAAAGTGAAAATCCAGCTCAGTGGTGGGGTATGGCATTCTCACTCTGAAGCAGATGAAGTAATGTATTTCTCTTATAAGAGAGAAGCATGTTTATTGATATAAACCAGTGACTTAACAAAGTTTTATAGTAAGTGCGGCAGTGGTTTAACAAGTTTTGGTGGCAAGGTGCACTTAATTATTTACTGCATAGAGGAAAGGGTCAGACAAACTTATCAGGGAGACCCTATTGTTGAGTCACGAGGTTCAGAAAACACCTGGTTGCTTTCTGAACTCCTCAGAGCAGAGTTTAGGTGTGGCTGGATTGAGTCCTAATCCCAGACCTGGTCAATGGTTTATATCTGAAGTGTTATGTATGAGCTATCAACCCTTTATCACTTAGCTAAGGTTTCAAAGTCTCAGTGCACTGAAAGCCAATTTGCTTACTGGGTATCTGATGTGTTAAGGAGTTCCCTCAGCCTTGAGGAGTAACCTTGAGAGGCATCACTGCTCAAAGGGAGAGCCTGGCATGCAGCCTGCTGCCATGCAGGAGAGTTCAAAGGGCTCTTGGGCTGCTCACTGTTTATGGAATAAGGTGATTGACTCAGTCATATTTGCATATTGATGGCAGGTGCCAGTTTCGTCCAAAGTTGACTTGAGCTGAACACCATCCAGCACTTTTGCCAGGTGGGTGCATAACCATAGATCAGCCCTTGGCTGTTGTGTTGTTAACTGTCTCCCCCAAATCCACTTTGAACCAGATGCAGCCGTCAGATCAGATGCATCCTTCATGACCTCCACTGGTGGTTATAGCTTGATCAGGGTTATGGGAAAACGTCAGCTTGGGGAGTGAGGGAAAACACAGTCACACTCCACCCCATGATAACAGTCAGTTCATCTTACCTTCACTCAGTGGTGCTACCGTCAGCTCTTATCTCTCTGCCATAAATACTGTATTGATGATTTATGTGCTTACAGATCGACGGCAAGTAGATAGTGAAGTATTGCGATTTGCAATATTGTTAGTAATATTAATTATATTAGCTATATTTGTGCTATTCATATTATTAGTGTGCATATTTTGGGAGAATGATTTTGGGTTATTTATTTCATCATATGCCAGACTTTTATCTGTGATATGATTATAAGCAATAGACATACTAAAGTTAGTAAAATCACAGCTGTCAGTGATCATCAAAAAAGCGTTTCCCACCAATGATGTTCTTCATCTTTCTTCATTCTTTCCAAGACATAGTGTAATTCTTCTGTATTATGATGAATGGTGATTAGAGTTTTGTGTACATTGTTTTGGATGCATTCTAGCAGCTGACATGGGTCATTTTGTTGTAGTAGTTTCTTCACCAATATAAGATTTATTTCAATGGAGGTAGGCAGTAAATCTTGGCTCAATTTATAAGTATGTAACAATTTATAAGATGTAACAGGAGCTGAATAATTAAAGTTGCATCCCATAATTTTAGTAAAGTTAGAAACACAAATATTTCAGTGAATACTTGTATCAATACTAATGTTATCTTTGAATATAAAATCACAAAGGGTTCTTCTACAAACACATCTTTTTCCTATACATTCAAGTACAGTTTCAGGGGTTTCATTGCGCTGTATTTCAAAATGACAAAAATATTGTTCACTCTCAAGACAAATGTCTTGGGCTTTGGTGATGTTACTCTCACTAAAAAAATCTTTGTTGTTTCCAGACAACGCGTATGTTAACATCAACAGCTTGCCATTTATTTGCATTTTGTTTGGCCTGTACTCTGTGTCCTAATGAACAGAGTATAGCTCCATTGTGATTTAATCCTAACACAAGGATGGTGTATAGTGAAGCCTTGCATATTGTTAAGACAAAAGCTGTGGCCTTATTATTGATGGGGTCATAAGTAAAATTGACTAAATAGCACCAGGATTGGAATTCCTTTTCAAATGTAGTTGCATTATCCCAAATTACTTTTCAAGAGGGTAAGGTGCCTTCTTCAATTTGTCTCATAATTGCTGCTACCATAGATTGCATCCCCAGTTGTGCTTGGGCTTGACTAAGAGCTAGAGAAACATTATTTTGGGCTGCACCAAGTGCATCCACAATCAATTGGTGGTCCCTTTAATTAATTCTTTCCCACAAAGGCAGTATATCAGATAAAAGCCATTAGTTATCCCCCAATGCTAACAAAGAAGCAGCATTGTTAGGGTTTGGAATAGTAACATGAAAACAACTTTTCTCTTTGCTTCTCTGTGGGGTGCTACAAGAGAAAACAAGAGACTTTTTTTTTTTTTGGTGGGAAGACTCCAAACAAATTACTCCATCAAAAGAAGAAAAAATCCATCGTGTACTAATTCTATATTTTGTACCACTGCTATCAGTAACTTTGCAGGTTTAGTCATAGGTGCAGTACCAATGGATGATATTGACCATCACAGGCTGTCCTGCCTGTAGTACTGTTGGATATTCTCTTTTCTCAGTGACTGCAGAATTAAGCTCCATTTTTACAAAGCATACTTGCCTTGCAGAGATTCCAGTAGGTCTGTATTGATTATTTAATCAGCAAGAATTTGTTCACATGGGCAAACCAAAGTACTGTACTTTAGTCCCATTCTTGGAAATGCTTTTCTGTTCTGCATGACATCAAAATAAAAACGGTTGATATGAACATGGAAAATTTCAGTACAGGTTGTGGAGGTTGGTAAAATGTAAAAAGTTTTGGGTTGTCAGCTGAGATTGTATCATGCTTTAATTACCTTTTCATTTATAAGGTGTGTAGTTGGGTCATCCAATATAATTCTGATATTCTTCTGTTGTTAAAAAACACTTTTGCCCATGGCTCATAGACTCTATTAGACATTGGGTATGAAGTGGCATTTGTTCCACTCACTTGTTTTTCACTATCCCTTAGAAACTGAAAGTTGTCCCCAAAGAAGAATGAAGGTGAAATTGTTTAATTAAAAGAAAATTTGATCTTTTTTTAAAAAAACAGGGATGGAGACAGAGAATGATCTGCAAGACATACTGAGCTCCAGAGTTTCAGTTTAATCTAGTTTGGATTTAATTTAGTTATAATTACCCTGAATACCAAATTTCTCTTACAAGTCCAGAAAGTACTTTATTTTATTTCTTGTCTCTTTTAGCTTCCTAACATTACATTTATCTTGTTCTCTTTCATCAAATAAATCTCACATGGGCTATCTGTAGTTCAGGTATCTGAATTATTTGTGCTGCCATTAATTTATTTGTTCGAAGTTTGTGATTCTTTCTTTATGTCAAAGATAAGGCACAATATGTGTCACTTCAGTAAAACTTAAAAGATAATATAATTTGTTGAACAATGTATTGTTGGATCACATGTGATATTTGGGTAGGAATGTACAGTATCTGTTTTCCATGGGCTAATGGTTGCTCCTGTCCTCTATAGTTTATAACAACTTCTCCTCCTCCAACTCTATCTGAAACATTTTTATTGTATTTTTTAAGAAAAACTTTAAAAATATCTCTTTGTTGTGCCTTACACCCTAATCGGTCTAAAATGTCAAGGTGCCAAGGTATTAGTTAGCATTTATATCGCTTCTTACTAGCGTTGCACAAAAAGTCAAGCTTATTTTCTGTAGCAGCAGGAATATGTTTTTAGTATTCTCTTGTTATATGGTTCTAACATTTATTTTAAAATAAAATGTAAATAAGTGAAATAGTACTAAGTTCTGGGTTTTTTTCTAAATAATATATTGAAGGGTTGGGTACCTGAAAAAATATATTGGACTTTTTTTCACATAGAATCATGGTTCAGTAAAACATACTGCCTTTTGATTGCCTTCTTTTTGTGGAGGAGATTGAAAACGATAATGCAAATGGTAAAAAGCTTGGAAAATATCATCCATTTCAATGAGTGGTGTGTCAATGGTAGCTTGTCATGGAGCTTTTTTGTAAGAAGAAGGTGAAAGACAGAGAGATGTTTGATGAAACAGTTAATAGAAAAGAATGATTCTTGGAACACTTGATGACACAACTGCCAAAGGGGCATATCCTATTGATGGATGGTTTTTCTCTTTCAAGTAAGCTATACTGCAGGTAATAAATACCAGCAAACAGTTAACAGCCATCTAAAAATTTTTCAGAAGTCACCATACCTCTGGTTAAACTTAACACAGCAAGGTTTGCTTGATTTTGACAGAATCTCATTATGGGTAAATAAATATTTTTCAAGGAAGATCACATTTATCTAATGAAAGTTTTTTTTTTTGTGGGACAGAGTATTTAAATTCTGGTAGTTTCGGTAAATTAAGTCAAATTGATTTCTTTTCCAGCATTTCTATAGTTCCTGAAATCCAACCGTAGCAATGGTCAAATAAAATTACTGGTACAAAATAGATGAACATTTTTATTCTCCTTACACTGGGCATATCATCCTTTAGTATCAAGCACCTGCCACATGCCCGTCATGGAATATCTACCAGTGGGTGATGACAGAGCATCTGAGGTGTTTAACTGGAGGCATTAGGACAGATACCTTTCTCCAGCCATTTTTTTAATGTATGCAGGTTCCTTCCAACCTTCTGATTTCCCATGAAACATCTGGGTTCACTTCCCATTACAGAGAGGATGCGAGATTAGAAGGATTTTTAAGCTGGGCTTAATATGGCAGCTTTTGTTCTTAATGGGAAAATTGTTAACACAATGAGTTGGATGTTTATCAGTTACAGCAAATATCACCTGCAGTTATTTCCTGAAGTTATTTCCCAGAAAGAAACACTCCTTCCTCAAAATAGATTATGAATTCAAATAGACCTCTGCTTATCATTGGTAATGTTAGACAGGGATCTAGCATGCTGATGTAACAGCATCCCACTTAGTATATAACGTTCTCCAGGCCACCAGCAGCTCTGCCTTAGTTATACTGAGTAGTGTCTCAGAAGTTGTTTACATTCTGCAGTGCAACTGAATTGTCCAATGAAAGCATTTGCTTGTGAAGTGTGTGTTTCAAGAACGCTTACAATGGTCAGAACTGGAGAAGTGTGAAGATCCAGTGAGGAGAAAGTTATTTTCCTGCTAAATCAAGGACTGCAAGATTTTTGTGGCAGATAATAGTTCAATTTCCCAGGTAAAACAGAATCTAATTTCTGTGACAGCAGTAAGCGGCTTTGAAGACACGACAGACAAGGTGTGATTGCTTTGACTACGAACACTTGTCTTGATGATTTATGTGAGAAAATGCTTGGTTGTTACTCATCTTGAGTATTATCCCACTTTAAGAAGTGCGCACAGCCTCTGGAACCACCACCCATCTGGCTTCAGATGATCAGGCTCTGAGAGCCCTCAGCATTGCCTCTTGCATGCATGCAGCATGCACAGCAGGAGTAGCTTCCACATTATGGCTTGGTTCATCTTTGCTTCTAGATATTTTATGCTGTGTGAGATTTATTTCCATGCTAAAGCCCCGCAGAGTCCACACATCTGGTTTGCTCTTCCCTCCAGCAATGTTGCCACCTTACTCCAAGTGCCTGTGGCCGTCAGCAGCCTGCTCACTAGTTGTTTGTAGTGCATGGCTAATCTGATGAAAACTGGCTCTCTTCAGGGTTGGCAGCAGGCTTGTGGAGCTCACACATGGAAATTCTTCATCATTCTTGAAGCTGTTGCCTGCAGAGAGTCCACGATTCCATGTTTGGGGGTACTACACCTTGCACAGCTAGAGCAAGAAATAACTCTTGCCCAAGGTTCTTCGTGAGGAGGAGGGGCAACTTTCCTGTGAAGAGGAGAAAGGCAATAACGAAGCTCTGGATAAAGGAACCTTCAGTGAGGAGACCTTGCACAGGAGAAACAGAGCCACAGATGGACTGGGCCACATGCCCTTTGTGGCCAGGGTAAGTCATGCAGCAGAGTGGAGGCGTTGTGAATGGAAGAGCAGAAGGCTGCCCATGAGTGCTGGTCTCGGTGGATACTCAGCATGTTAAGACAATGTCACTTCCTTCACCTAACTGGCCTGAGCACTCCCAGAAGAGAGAAATAGCACAAATAGGTTTGGAGAAGAATCAGAAAAAGCATTTTCTGAAAGTGAGACAGATTATGTGGTTGCTTAATTCGACTTCTAAATCATGAACAAACATGGCTTAAGAATTTTCTGTCATAATAACTCCCTACTGAAGAAGAGCCTTTACCTCAAGGACTGCTTTTGAACTTAGCCAAATTTTTCAAGGAAACCTCTCTGAAGTCAGAGGTTATTTATTTTTTTCTATGGAATGAATCCCCCAAAATAATTTTGCACAACTGTAAGGTCTTCCAGTAAAACACTATAGTCTGTGCACATATCCTTGCCACACTTGAAAACTGAACTGAGCAATAACCGATGTATGTGATTCTTTGAGATTAACCAGTCAGCAGGATATACATATGTGGGTCTCTTCAGGGGTGGTAGTGGTGGATTAATGACAGTGTGGAGAGTGTTTAAAACTTCTGGAGTAGGAATGGTTACTCTGTGTAAATGTTCCCTGCCAAATTGACTTTATGTGTTGCATTGACTGGTGGCTGATTTATTTGCCAAATGAAGTATCCGTTTTACTTACCAAATATAATACACGAATCTCTCTGTTTGGCAGCATCAGTTTATTTGGCATTGCTTCACTGACTTGTGCAGGCTGATTGTGGCTTCATTATGCTTCAAGAAAACTTTTGAGTATGGCTACCATTTATTTCTTCACAATTAAGTGGACAACTGCTAGAGGGTAAGTAAACAGTGTCATTAAACACATGTATTTATCCTAACACAAATTTAGTATCAATGAACTGGAGGTTGCTGGTTCTTTACAGAAAAGAAATTAGCTGCCTTAATTTTGAAAATGCTGTCTGATAAATAAGAGTAAAAACAAATACAGGCAGCTAGAATAGAATAGATTAGAATATTTAAGTTTAAAGGGACCTACAATGATCATCTAGTCCAACTGCTTGACCAGTTCAGGGCTGACCAAAACTTAAAGAATGTTCTCATTGTTACTTCCTAGAAAGAGAGAAAGACATATTGCTAAACACACTTTTCTGGATTCTCTGTGGACTGAGGTGCAGTAATTGTGGTTGCATGCTAAGGATCTTTTGCTAAAGACTCCTCTCACTTCTTCTTCCTGTGAAGGTGGTTGTCTTCTTCCTGTGAAACATCTCCTGGAAGAAGCACATCATGGAAACTAATGAGTTTGAAGTATAGTACATGGCTGAGCAGAGGATAAGAGAAAGAGAGGTTATTAATAAATCAACTTTGTCCTTATCCTTTCTATATATCTGCATGAAATGCTCTGAGTTACAAAGATACTTCCTTCTGCAGCATCAAGCTATGAAAAGAGGGGAAAAGATGCTTTTTCAGTTTTCCGGAGTCATAGAACCCTTGTCAGTGGTGGAAAAACCACTACAATCTCCAAAAGCTTTCTAAAATCCTATGAGGAAGAAGCAGCAACCCAGAGGACATCACATGAGGTATCAACTTGCTGCTGTATCACCAGCAGCTAACCAGAATAAAGAGCCCTCAGCAGGTAAGGCTTGTTCCTGGTGGGATGTACTCAGTTTTGCTTTTGACTTGGTACAGGCAGATCTCACAGACGAATGAACAGGACCAGACATACATTAATTTCTGAGAAAAAGCATTGAACATTTGCATATATTAGCCATGCCATGCTGTCTGCCAATGTGTTGTTATTGTACGAGCTGACCTGAGAGGTAGATTTTCTTCTCCACCTAGCTCCAGCTGTAACCATGTGGGTGTGTACACCCGTTCTATCAGGTCTCTGATTTGTAAGAGCTTATCTTTTCTATTTAGAAGGATAGTATTAACTGAATTATAGTATTAATAGTATTACCTCAAAACTGTCTTCTTGTTGGCAGCTTTGAAAAATACCTATGCAGAAAGTAGCAAGGAGAGGATTACTTTATGACATTAAATATTATCATAGTCCTTATAGTTTTCTAGTTGAAATATTAGAAATTGTTATCTTCACAAACATTTGTATTGGGTTTGCATGGCATGGTTTTGGTAGCAAGGAGGCTGCAGGGGTAGCTTCTGTGAGAACTTGCTGGAAGCTTCACCCATGTCCAATAGAGCCAGTACCAGCCGGCTCCAAGATGGACCCACTGCTGCCCAATGTCAAGCCCATCAGTGGTGGTGGTAATGCCTCTGTGATAACATACTAGATTTAAGAGGGAGGAGGAAAAAACATGCACAGCATCAGCCAGAAGAGAGGACTGAGAATGTATAAGAGAAACAACTCTGCAGACACCAGGGTCAGTGAAGAAGATGGGAGTAGAGGTGCTCCAGGCACTGGAGCAGAGATTCCACTGCAGTCCATGGTGAAGACCATGGTAAAGCAGGCTGTCCCCCTGCAGCCCATGGGGGTTGATGGTGGAGCAGATATCTACTTGTAAATGGTGGAACTGAAGCAGGTGGATGCAACCAAAGGAGGCTGTGATCCTATTGGAAGCCCTAGGCAGAGCGGGCTCCTGACAGGAGCTGTGGATCCATAGAAAGGAGCCGATATTGCAGTGGGTGTGCTGGTAGGGCTTGAGACCCCATGGGCGACCCGTGCTGGAGAAGTCTGCTCCTGAAGAATTGTACCCCATGGAAAACACCCATGCTGAAGCAGTTCCTGAAGAATTGTAGCCTGTGGGAAGGACCCATGTTGGACAGATTTGTGGAGGATTGTCTCCATGGAAAGGACCACACACTGGAGCTGGGAAAGAGGGTGAGGAGTCTCTCCCCTGAGGAGGAAGGAGCAGGTGAGACGTGTGATGAACTGACACCACCACACATTCCACATGCCCCGGCACTGCTCATGCAGAGGGCAGAGGAAATCAGGAGTGAAGTTAAGCCCTGGAAGAAGGGAAAGGTGCTTTAAGATGTGATTTTATTTCTCATTGCCCCACTCTGATTTGATTGCTAAGAAATTAAAGTGATTTCCCTGAGTCTGCTTTGTCTGTGATGGTAGTTGCTGAGTGATCTCCTTGTCCTTACTTTAACACATGAGCCTTTTGTTGTCTTTTCTTCCCCCTGTTCAGCTGAGGATTGGAGTGATAGATTGGCTTTGGCAGGCACCTGGCATCCAGCCAACGTCAACCCATCACAGCACTTAGTCTTTTTCCTGAAGTTAAGCTGATATTTATTTAGCGTGTCATGCTCCTTGCTGGTTTTGACCCTGTAGGGCAGGAGTCCCGTTGAAGTCACAGGAGACCAGAGAGGTGCAATCTGTTGCAGTATCAGTTGCACCTTTTTCCCTGCTCTGAAATTAAATATGTAGCATTATCCTCAACAGTTCTTATCAGGTAATACGAACATACGTTGAAATTAGCAGGTCCTTCCAACAGGCTCTCAGATCAGCTGTTGCCACTAGGATTTACATTATTAACATCAAGGAAAGTTTTCTCTTGTTGTGTTCTGTTGTAAAAATCTCTTCTGTAATGAAAAAAAGAAATGCATCTGTCTGCAAAGTTCATGTAAATCCATTTGCTGGGCTTATTGTAGTCTGGTTCTTATGTACATTTTTTCATGAGTAAAGATATAATTTAAAGTGTTCTTCATAGAATATTTCTGCTTATTGTCATAACTGAAATTTTCAAAGTGGCTAGTCATGAGAAGCACCTCTGGTTTGAATAGATTATAAATAATAAGGCTTTGAAGCTTTTCTCTGTAGAGCTATTTCAAAATGTCAAGAGAAAACTTATGCTATCACTTCAGCTATAGCAGTCACCGTTTCAGATAGAATATGCGGTTCTATTTCCTTGTACTTTTGATAATTTGATTGCATATATCTTGCAATTTTCCTTTTAATTGGAATTTCTGCTTATTCTTCACAAGAATTATCATCCACCTAACCTTGCACTTTCCAAACTAATAGGTAACAACATTTTCTTAGGTGGCGTAATGATACTGAAAATCCTTTGATTTTTTCCTTTAATGGTATTTTAATCATCAGAGGCTTTTCCACTGAGTGCAAAGATGAAATTACTAACCAAATTCAATAAAGTTTAAAAAATGTAATAGTATAAAAATGAATGATGTCTCACTGCATCAAAATCATACCCATACATACAATATTTTAGCTGTTCATTAAGATTCT
The DNA here is from genome assembly GCA_033459285.1 of Clamator glandarius. Taxonomy (NCBI): domain Eukaryota; kingdom Metazoa; phylum Chordata; class Aves; order Cuculiformes; family Cuculidae; genus Clamator; species Clamator glandarius. The sequence continues at coordinate 1,927,641 of JAUNZM010000473.1, read as the reverse complement.
TTTCTTCTTTGCCTGCTGTTCATTTGAAATAGCTGAGAGTATCTGTGAGGCGAAATGCAGTTCAGGTTACTCTCAGCTGTTAAAAAAGGAAGATAGGTCAAATGAGAGGTAGCCGTGATCCCTCCGGAGATGACAGCCACTGATCCTGCCCTTTGCCCCAAATTAGACAGGCCCAGCTGGGATAACTAGTGGGGAGTGATCTGGGAAGTCAAAGAATATGAGCTGGTAAAACACCTAAAGCGTGCTTTGTGACTGCTTGGTGTTCCATTTGTCGTTTATACAGAAGCACTGCAAGTGGAAAATGAATGTTAAAAGTGAACTGGTCAGCTATGATAGCACTTCCTAACTATTTAAAATACCAAATCACAAAATAATTCCTCCGGGAAAGGGTCTCTGAAATCCACCTAGTTCAAAGCAAGACGGACTTCCAAATTAAACCAGGTGGCTACTACGTGGGTAGATGTGTATAAACACAGGTTGAGGGAGAACAGGCCTGGACTAGGGAAAAAAAAGGGATTATATAAACTTACATGACCATCTAGAGCTTTTACGGTAAAAATTACCTTTTCTTCATGAAGGTCTATAAGCCTGTTCAACGCTGACAAGACCTGATCTTTTTGGTACGTCCCCTAATGAAACATATCCTCGATGAAGGAGCTTCCTCTGGGATCGTGCCAGCATACACTACATACTCCGTCCTACTAACTGTCCTCCACAGCCCCCAGGCACATCGTGTCTCTGTCAATCACCCTCATTATAATTTTGAACTCTGCTGCACAGAAGTTGCAGTGTCCCAGAAGGGGCTGCTCCCGCTCTAAAAATTGCTAATTATGGAAGTGTCCCTTTTCCCATTAGCTCGCAGCTGCAAGCAGAAACTACAAAAATTAGGCTAAAATGTAAAGCAGGGGAGGGGGTGCCGGATCATTCTTTGGAAAAAGGATGGAAGGGTGGGAAAGAAAAGAGTTGAGAAACCTGCATCGCTTGAGGGGACAGGAGGAAAGTGTATGGAGGCTCCCGAGCCTCCAGTGTGGCTTGGGGCCATATGCAGTGAGCCTGTGGATGGAGGGCTCCAGGTCACTTGGACTGACTGCTAAATCACTGGCTCAGGAGTGTACCGAATGCATCACTTGGTGTCATGCTTTGAAACTTTTCTTCTTCTGATTTCATTGAAATTTGCTGCATTTTTCCCCAAAATTTTTAATATTTAAAATGTTATGTCAGGCCCTCAGATGCACAGAGAAGTTATTTTAGCAGCTTCACTTCAGACTCTAGGAACTCAGTGTAAACAAATTTCTAATGTAAACAAAATCTTGATTTTAAGGGCTCAGACGGTTTCAATGACATCCAGTTAGTGATTCCCGGTCAAAAAGGAAACTGATTTTGCACTGCAGGCAATTCTGTGGCACCAAATTTTGTGCAGCAGTACAGCCCAAGGCGAGGAAAACCACGAGGAAATAGTTACAGAAGGATTTCCTTATCAGAAAGAGAATGACATCACAACGAGGAGCTTCTATACCACAAAGAGACTCCCCTTTTGGCTTGGAGCTGGCAGAGCAGCTTGGTATTCCCTTGTCACAGGTCTGCTGTCACGGGTGTGCAGTCAGTGAGGCGAGGAGCAGCAGGGTATGCGTCATCCCTACTATTTTTGACTGCACCACTGACTACTGCTACTGGCTCAGAGTGGCTAAATTTATGTTAGGACCACCCGGAGGTGGCGTGCAGGGTGACCGCTGCATTATTTAACCTTGTATTGAGCCCCATCCCTGGGGACTTGGCCCTCCAAGACCCTGCTTGGATAAGGTCCATATGTGCAGCCTTGGTTCAGGCTTCCACAGAAATTGCCGAGCTGCAAGTAAAATCATGTGACATAAGGAAAGCAAAATTGCAGATTGATGTAGGGGTTGTTGAGGGCGACTCGGGAGAAAAAAAAGTGTAACGTGGAAAAGTATAAAATCCTAAAGGAAAACTGTCACGAGGAGGAGATAGTTCAGCAGAACAGAGCAGAAAGGCTGACCCTTCCCCACCCTCCTGATGCCTGCTGGGCCAGCAAAGGCTCCTTAGGGATCTTATCAGGATGAGGAGCATACTAGTGCCTGATAACTTATTAAATTCCAGCTACCTTTTGTCTGTATCCACCAAGAAACCTCTGCTTGGTGGCTGCTCAGCTAAGCTGTGTGTGCCTTGCTAGCAGAGCCTCTTGTCAATTGGTAAGAGCTGGCTGGGTAAGGTGGCCTAGAGAGAGCTGACTGTACCCTGAAGAATGACAAAGAGAGTCCGCAAATATGCATGATGCCAGATACACTCTCTAAAGATTAATGTCTACTGAGATACAAGCCTGTCCTGCCTGGCAGTCACTGGACTTGGTTAACCTTGGAGGGAAGCACTGATGTCACCTTCACGCCACTGGAGACCTAGCCTCAAAGCAGGACTCAAGCAAGAACTGAGATGCTCTTAAAGACCAAGGGGAAAAGCATAAGAAATGGAGCAAACTCACCCCTTCATCTTGTATTGTTTCCACATGTCGATACTAGAGTTTTCTTTCCACCTTAACCATTGCTTTTAGTACTGATGAACATTTAAATTAAAAGAGCCTCAGAAACCTGACAGATTTATCCTTCCAGAACTTGTTATAAGTAATTATAATTTTTTTAATTTGTTGTATTTTGACTTCACTGCAGTCCTTAACTATGTTAAATGGTTTAGCTGCATGTTGCATGAAAAGTTGCTTCCTTTCACTTATTTGAATCAGCTGTTTACTAACTTCACTGGAAACTCTTGCACCAAGAGAGGCAATGTAAAATCTTTTCATCTTCACCTCCCTTACACCATTCATAATGTTAAAAACCTCCAGTATATTCCTCCTAACATATACCAGCCTTTTTCCAAGAAATAGTAAAAATATCTGTAAAATTATTTTTTTTCTTTCACCTTCTAAAGAAGAAAGAAAGGTTCGCAACCCGTGATTGTGGTTCTTTTTTTCTTAGATGATCCAGCTTTAGTCTAATATAACTACAGCTAAATATTAATGATGGTCTAAGATATTGCACTTAAAATAAAAAGGGCATGTTTCAAGACAGGCACAAACATGTGCAGAAGAATTGTTGGGCAAAAATTTTTGTCTTATTGTAAGACTTCAAAATATCGAGGCTTTCAAAAATAATCCTGAGTGTCACCGACCATGAAAAAAAAGCAAGCGGGCCTTGTGTGATAAAAAGAAGTGCATGATTTCTAAGTTTTTATAAATTATTGTGAAATTTCTAAGTTTATACAAAATATCTGAAGAATATTTATATAGATACACAGTGTTCTCAATACGAGCAAAAGATGCAGCTTTAACAATAGGCAACAGGGCTGAACAATATATTGTTCAAGGCACCTCCTTGATAATGCATAAGGTGGGTATATAAGTTTCAGAAAAAGAAGTCTTCCAGTTCTTAATGTTGACTGAAAAACAAATGAAAAAAGTTGCATTCTGAGTAAGAATCAAAATGTTTTCTTACAAATTATCAGTACCTTATGAAAATTTGCTCCCATAGCCTGTAGCTGTAGACACCTGTGAATTCCTGAAGTAACTCTCTATTGACAGAATGATTCTTCTTTAGTTACCAGCTGAGAAAATACACTTTGCCTTTCACTTTCTCTATTGATACTACTTAAAGATTAACTAGAAGAATATGTTCCACCCCCACCTAGTGGCAAATAAAAAGTGCATGGTATAATCTTTTTTTTTTTTTTTCAGGACTTACAGGAATTTGTATTTCCTTTCCTAGTAATGAGGCAGCAACAGAAACAGTGGTTTTACTGCAGCATTGCTTGTGGCAGAGGTCAGCTCCAAGTTGCTTAAAAACCACATACAATTTCTAAATTAAAGTAAACCCACTTAAGTCCATAAAAATGAAATATCAAATCACAATTCGGTACCTATAACTAGGTAGTTTTTGTATTAAAAGAAAATGAAGATGAATTTAGGCCAGGGTTTTGCAATGTAGCTTCATTTTTCACTTTTGATGTATACAGTTATTAATAGGATAAGACTGTAAGATAACAGCTCATGTACCTAAAAAAAGTAAGTATAAATTTGTTTGGCTTTAAAATAGTCCACATAAAGTGGACCCACCAGTGGCACTTACCAGGACACCAAGCAGGCTGGAGATATCTGTAGCTACTTAGGTTCTTGCTCGGTTGTCAAGTCCAGCTCAGGCAGCGGGTCCGGGAGTAGGGGTTACTAGATACTGTGGGACCAAATTTAGCCACTGGGGCTTGCATAGCCCTGAAGAAATAATGGATTGGATTTAGCCCTCAGTTGATGCCTCAGCACAGGAGTCTACAATCTTGCCATTTGCCCTTAGAGTTGGCATAGACTAGTGCTGTGGAGTTAGCTTTCTTTGAAGACCATTCTTAGTACTGTGGTTGCAAAGCAAATCTACTGGAGCCGTTTTTCTAGAAGTAGACTGATACAACTCTAAGGCTGGAATTAAGATGTATAAGAACATGTTAATTAGCTTTTTGGATTAGCTACATCATCTTGGAAGCACAGAACATAAAATTATATGACTGGGAGAGGCTCCAAGAGGTCAGGTAGTCTATTTCTGTGCCAAAAAGCAATACCTCCTCTATCAGCAACCTTCCTTGACAAGCAGTAATACAATCTAGTCTTCAATATAACAATAGTTGGATTTCTATGTTCCTGCCACAGCTTATTCCATGTTTCTGTATCCTTAGTGTTAGAAGTTTTGTATTTCTAATATCCAGTCTTCTTTGTTACAGCTGAAGCCCCTTCATTCCTTTATTATCTGTCCTCAGTTTGGGATTTTCTTGAGTGGAGATCGTCTTCTCTTCAGACTGAAAAACCTCTCTTCATTCAATCTTTCCTCACAGATCATGTTTACTTGGTCTCTCGTCAATCTGATTTCTGTCCTTTGAACTTTCTCAGAACTAACCAGAGTGGGTAGGCCAGATGTGTCATTTAATACTTTTATGGGTTAAACTCCTGTGGTTATGACCCACTAGGATATAAAAATTTCGACAACAACACAACATCATTGACTTCTCTTCTGCTTATGATCCCCCGAAATAGCAGATCTTTCTTTGCAGATCCACTATCTAGTCCAGTCATGCAACTTGTTATTCCTGCTAAGGTGACAACTTTTGTATTTTTCTTTGCTGAATCATATGCTATTTTAGTAAAAGTTTCTTCAGTTTAACGATTACTTTGAATCATATCTCTCTCCTAAAGCTTATTTGGATTCTTTAAAAAAATTTACTGGTTTGATAGGAATATGCTGATTTCCATCAGCTGGTAGTGTCTAAAACAGCCCTGTATAAACATGTTTTCATTCAGTTTCACTATGGGTTCATGATAGTTTCTTTTTGAATAGTTTTCAAGCTACTCTTGCCCTTCTCCTACAGTAATTTCATCTGTAGTCTACTTACGAGAATACCCTTTTCCGAGCTTAGCTACTTGACACCTTGACACCTGCTATTTCTCCTCTACCCACTGAAGGACACTGTTTTAGATTGATATCTGTCCTTGAAAAATTCACATTGGCTGTTACTTATCTCCTTGTTTTAAGGATGCTTAAAGATATCGGGGTTTTTTTCAGTGCTTTGAGTGAACTTAATACAACTAGCTGTCCTTCTATAGTTACTCTTGGTTTTGTCTTCATTTAAAGCTAAGCGCCATAGTCTCCCTTTCAACTTTTACAATAACTCATCTGTCCTCCAAACATGCTCAAAGTTTGCTAAAGTCGGATTTTTAGTCCTCTAGGATAGTATACAAGTGACCTGACTGATCTGATCAAAAATATACTTTTCTTATTTAAATACTTTCTAACCTGTCTTTTTCTCTATTCTAAGTAGTGATTTGTCACTCTTTTTGGTTCATTAGCTAATTGATTTCTGTCTTTGTGTGAAGACAAACACAGAAAGGCATTTGATCTTTCCTGGTGACATCTGCCAATATATTGTCTTTCCAATCAAGCAACAGATTGACATTTTTCTTGGTTATCTTCTTGCTACTTGATATCCCTACAAATTGATTTCTTGTTACCTTTAAAATCCCTCATCTGCTTGCATTTCTTTTTATTTTTTTTATTTCTGGGCTTTTCCAATTTTCCCCCTAAATTCTTATGCTATTATTTAATACAACCCTCAATCAATCTGACCTAGTTTCTGTGGCTGTGTGCTTATTTCCTGCATTTGTTATCATTGGAAAGACTGTAAGATAGCTAAACTGATTTCTCGTTGCTGCTCCTGCCATCCCTCTGCACTGGCAAAACTTGCAAACCAGCATCTGTACCCTAAGAAGGTTTCCAAGTTTCTTCTCTTCATATTTGAGACCTGTGAGATTTTACTTGTGAATTCTCTGTGCTTATTGAAGTCTGCGTTCCTGAAATCTTTCTTTTATTACCTGCTTCTGCTTCTTCCCTTCTGAGGGAATGTGAGTGGTACCTTTAAACAAATAGTCTTGCATTCTCACTTGCTGGCTTGTTTAAGGATAAAATTTAGAAAAGCCTGCTCTAGCTGTTTCTTGTACCCTTTCAAAAAACTGAAGCATCTGAAGAGCTACACTCATCTGTGTTCTTTTTCTAACAAGGAAAGGACAAAGGAGTAATAGTTTTAAACTAAGGGTAGATAGATTTAGACTGGACATAAGGAAGACATTTTTTGCAATGAGGGTGGTGAAACACTGGAACAGTTGCCCAGCGAGGTAGTGGAGGCCCCATCCCTGGAAATGTTCAGGGTCAGTTTGGATGGGGCTCTGCATGACCTGATCTGGTTAAATGTGTCCCTGCTTCTGCAAGGGGCTGGACTAGATGACCTGTAAATGTCCCTTCCAACCCAAGGCATTCTATCATTCTATCATTCATTAATTGAACATCCTTATCAGTGCTGCCTCCTGAATAGTTGCAAACAGTCCTGCTTTGGTGACCAAAAGCCACTTAAGTCCCAGTGCTAGCAAACACATTCTTCCATGTGTTTTCACAGAACTTTATTACAAAAGCCTTTCTCCCTCAGCAGTTTGGACCTATGAGCATCACTGACACACACAGCAATGCTTTCTGTCTTTTATCCAAAACGAACTTACACTAACAACTGATTTTTTTTCCATAAATCTAATCATGGATGGTAATAGTGGAATAACCCATGATAGCAGACAGTTGCAGTAATATAAATGGTCTGTTAACTGATAGGGTTTATTTCCCCTCCCTTGTGGGAGGCATTTTGTAGTGGTGTGAACATTCCATGCTGAGCCACTACAAGTTTGTGGTCATGACTCAAGGTATGAAAGTTGGTGTGTTTATGATTCCCATGCTTCCTTCATAAGATTTTTAAAGTATCATAAGTGCAACTTTACCAGTTCCTGTACATTTAGTTTTAAATCCACTATTTTGCAGTGATTCAAGTTTTAAAGACACCTCCTCATTAGCTGAAATTAATACTAAGGATAAATTAAATTAAATGAGCAGGGCTGTAGTTACGTTATTGATTGATGCATTATATCCATTAAAAGCCTCTATTCTTCTCTTCATTGAACTCAGAAGATTCTCGGATCTCTTTCATCCCACTGCTGAGAGTCCAGGTGCTTTGATGTACAGCTCACAATGATTTTGCCACAGAGTACACAGATATTGATTGTAATTTATTTTTCCCATTTTATTTACCTCATCTGTATTTCATCAAGGCATTACAATACAGGTAGAACTATTCAAATTATCAACATCCTTAAAGATAAGATACTCAGCTTATAAAATTATGTTCCATTCCTCTTCCAAAATGTTACACTGAAGTTTTACTTTTAAGTGTTTGGTTGGTGAGGTAGGAAGGAAACATGCTGTTAGAGACAGGAATTGCCTGAGACAGAATGGCCTCAAGCTCCACCAGGGGAGATTTAGGCTGGACATTAGGAAAAAGTTCTTCACGGATAGGGTGGTTAGGCATTGGAACAGTCTGCCAAGGGAGGTGGTTGAGTCACCGTCCCTGGAGGTATTTAAGGTTAGGGTAGACGAGGTGCTTAGGAGCATGATTTAGGGATTGGTGGGAATGGTTGGACTCGACGATCCAGTGGGTCTCTTCCAACCTGGTCGTTCTGTGATTCTGTGATTCTGTGAATTCTTTGCTTTACTGAAATTAAAATATTTTATTTTCTCAGATGATATTTTGTATTGGTCAGAAAATTTGCAGATTAAATTCAATTCAGATTTAGACTCTCAGAAAAGACAGTGCAAAGGATTTCTAAATCCTCATTTGGTTATGCAGATAGATGTGTAATGCAATTGAGAAGAACATCTAAGTTTTGACTTCAAGGCATTAGGCATTGGCATAGTATTTTAATATGCAAGTTATTTAGTAAACAGAAGAGAGTTCTATAATTCCTCAAGAAGTCTTTGGAGGGATTTAAGTCCTCTCATCATTTAATAATTCTCATCATACAGATGTGTAGTGATGTTCTTGCTTTTTAGATTGTTGAAATATGAAAGCCAGCTATTTGATGTTTAACATGCTATTGCATCCCAGAGAGCATTCCTCCTATGAAGTTTTACTCTTCTTGACATCATACTTATCTACAGCAAATGCTGATATCACATATGTAGAATTAAAGCCTATTTCATCAAGAGAAAAAGATAAAGCAGGTGAATTTTTGTGTCCAAATATCCAATTTTCTCCAAATAGCCAAAGAAAAGGAGAAATAAGAAACAAGACCAAAAGGAAAACCAGAACATTTTTCTTCAAAAGATTGACTGTATTTTGTCAGTAGGATGGTCTCCACTTGTGCATTGAATGAAATTATCAGTAAGTTGATATGAAAAGTCAAACCACTGAAAAAAAAAGAGATTTCAGACACTACTGGTACTCCTCTAGAAATGAACTTCAAGCAGCAGGACTTTCAGCAGCATTGTTCTCTACACCCTTTCCTAAGCTTGAGTACCTGACCTAGTGTGCAGGTTTTATGTAAAAAACCTTCCATACCATGGGTTATCATGTTTCAGAGCCATGAAGTGTTTTCTATATTTGAGATCTTTCATTAGGTTTATTGTTGGATCTTGGGAGGTCACCTTCAACCATTCTTTCTTTTGTCTTGGATCTGAGCTCTGCTGAAGACTGTTGTTCTGCTGCATTGTGGTAGCAGAATACCTTGGCTTTGGGCGCAGAGGCCCATGTGTGGTGTGGAAACCTCCAAACATCCTTCTGGAGTCCTGGGAAGAGAAGTTGAACATTATTATCCTTTTATCTGAAACTTCTGATTTAACAAAAGGCTAAGAATTTATCTGCAAGTGAAGAGGTACCAAAGTTTATCCTAAAAAGAAGCAGCACCCAGGTTTCATGTGTCTGCTTTAAGAACAGTTGTTTTTAAAACAACATGTAAGCGAATTAGTTAAGTGAACTCTATTACATGTTCTTTGTTGTGCTGAGTGGAAAGAATATTAAATGATGAAAACCAAGTGTGGAATAAGTTCTGTGAATACACTAGAGAGATGTCTTGATTTGAAAACAACTTGGGAGGTCTGTTGCTGTTTCTTAGAGGACAAAAATATTTTCAGCTCCTGATAATTAAATAGTTTGTTTTGCTGGTTCTCAATGTGGTATCAATTGTAGAGATTGTTAAAGTCATAATTTTATTAAGAAATTGTACTGAGGTCTTGAAAAAAATCACATTCTTGTGATGTTTTCATGTGGAAAGAAATGACATAGAGTGACCGTCACAGGCCCTGGGAGATGACTGCTCTCACTGCAGAAGGATTTTTAGGGGGATATATGGATTTTGGGGTGGATAAATGAACTTGCTTTTCAGAAAAATATTTGAACCTAGGTTTTAGAAACAATAAAAAAAATTCTTCATTGGTTTTTAATGAAGCTAGGCTTCCCAGAGGCAAATTAACATGAAAAATACAGTTGGGTTGTGCTCAGCTCCTTATAAATAAACCACCAAAATGGCAATGGTTAATTTTAGATGCTATTTGAGAGACACTTAAATTAGACATTTTCAGGTATTTCCAGTTCTCCCAAACAGGAATAGTACCTTTCTGCTTTCTAGCTTTGTCCAGTATTGAAATGGAAATAGATGATTCTGCAGTAATAAATTCTGTAAGAACATAAATAAACATTTTCAGCTGACACTATGAGCTTATTCTGCTTGGGCACAAGGCTTGCTAGGTGCTTAGGTGATCACTTAGTCTCAAGGACGGGAAAGAAATCTTGTGTTGTCTCTGCCTTCACATCAGTCAAATACAGCACAGCCAAAAAGAAGAATATCAGTATTTTCCTTCAGAAGAAAACATACTTTTTTTCCAGTTAAATGACTTGGGATGAGGGTATATGGTGTTGCAGAGGTATCTGGACTAGTATTGCCTGACCCAACTCTAGCCTTACTATTGGGTGAGATTTGCTGAGGTTAGTAGCAGATAATACACAGCAGGTTGCAAATGAGATTCTGATCCAAGAATGAGACATTCCATAGGGTTTATTCTGTCAGACACTTATTGAATAAAGGACACATGTTGGAAGAGAAATCCAAGAGAAATCCAGAGGAATCAAAAAACTCAGTGAATGTGGCTCAGATGATGTCCATTATTTCTAAGCAACTGGATCCATGGGTATGGTTCTACTAGCAGCTTGCACAGAACTTGTGTTGTTGTTGTTATTTATTATTATTATTATTATTGTTGTTGTTGTTGTTAATGTTATAGAAAAACCCTCATGACTATCTAGTGAGATGAGGCTGTGAAATGTGATATGAAGGTCACAAACACTTCACAGTCTGTAAGAAAAAGCCATAGTTCAACATGGAAATTTATTACTTAACACTGATGAAACTATTTTTTAAAGTTGCATGCAGAACAGTTACATAGAAAAGGGTAAAAAGCTCCGTTTAAAAATGAAAAAAGAAGGGAGTGTATCAGTATTATAAATATCTGTAGTAAACAACCAAAATTTGCTGTTGATAGAAAAGCATTCTGCATACAGAAGGGAACTAGAATAGCCAATCTTTTATGGGTTAACAAATGTGACTTCCCCAATGGCTTCCCAAACAGCATGGGAAATGAGATGAGGTGGAACAGCACAGGACATTCACAAAATAGAAATTCGTATGACAGGCCTCTACAAGCTCTGAATGGGTCAGCTGGAAATGGCAGAACTGTGCAAAAACTTTCTGTATTAGTTGATTGCAGGTTGTGTATGAGGGTGATGTGAAAGCTGGGAGACAGTGAAGATGAAAATGAGATCTTGGATACTGCCAAAGCATTTCCAGTAGGGATGAAATAGAATATGCCAGTAATAGTATTGCTGTGGCACCTCTGTAGGTGGGTTCAAGGTGGTTTTGAATGACCCACACCTATAAAGATGAGTGGAAAATGCTATTGAGACAGTTATCTCCTGTTTTGTAAGAAGAAATTGAGAAAGCTTTGCTTACTTAGTCTGCTTAAACAACCTGAGAGAGAATAGGAGCAAAACTGTTTTAAAAAGTTGTATTTGGAGAGTCTTATCCTTGTTACTCTTCCAGCAGGGAAGGGGCAGTGTTGAGGGTTCAGCAGCATCCGTCCTTGCTGCATTTTGACTCTGTCCTTTCACTAATGACTCAGATGAGGAAATAAGATATGCTTATTAAATGTGCCAGTGACTGAAGCTCGAGCAAACTGCCAGGCGGGCGACTGGAGGAACAATTTGAAAATCAGGCAATCCACAGAGCTGTGGATTTATTTCCCATATCTGTATCTGGCTGGCATGTTATGTGAATATGCTTTTCCCCTCATCCCCTCTGCCCTCCCTGTAAGGTGCTATTTTGCCATGTCACATATTATTTTCCAGCTCCACTCTGCTTCTCTGGGGCTACTTAGTCCTTGCGGTCCCTGGATCTGAGCTGGGCAAGGGACAGTGGGGGACAGAGCTAGCTCTGATCTCACCCAGGTAGAAGGGCTAGCTGGCAGGCTAGGCAAAATAAATGCCTAGCGAGCTCTCACTGCAGCCTCGCCCTCTGCATGAGTTGTAATTTCTATCCTTTCCCTCTACCCAGTCATCAATTTTCACACAGCTTGAAAAAAACGTAACACTTGTGCAGCTTTTCAATGAAATCTGATAGAGGGGCAAATGAGTTCCAAGGAAACTGAAAGAAATAGGAAAAAAGTATGAGGTAAACAGATAAAACAACTGCCTAGATGTATACACATATGTTCTGTTTTCTCAAGACTCAAGTGGAAAATAGGATGCATTCTGATTTGCCGTAACTCTTCAAGTAAGATAGAAAATAATCACCACGTAGCAGCTCTTTAGAAAATGATATGGGAGATAAAGTGGATCCTAAAGTAAATGTGATTCAAACATTCAGGCATTGTATTAGTACGCATATGAAAAGATATAGAATGTTTCAAACTTCTCATTTTTCTCAGTGGAAAGGTCTTGGTTGCAGTACTGCATCTGTTCGTGGATACCACAGCTCATAGTGATATGGACCAGCTGGAAACAGCCCAGAATGGCAAGATGTTTCAAAAGTGTGATTTAGAAGAGAAGGTTGAAGTAATTTGTATGTTTTATTCTGTACAAAAAAAGAAGGAAGCATACAAAAAATTTTCAAAAGCTACCTGTAAAAGGAAGTGTTCTATACAGGTTTACATGTCTGTAGTGTATGGGACAAGAAGAAACAGACTGAAATTTTCAGGAAGAGAAGATGCAGACTAGATATTAAGAAAAAAATATCTCCTAACAGAATCTGGATTAGGATGCCTGAATATTATTTGGATTCACAATTACTGAAGGCCTTGAAATGCTGATAAGACAAGTACCTTTTAGGGATGATATAGGTATGTACTGATAATCTCACTTTGGGGCAGGGAAATGGCTTAAGTGGTTTCTTGAATTTCTTCCGGCTTTATTATTCTAAGACTCCATACTTGATTTCTGTAAATACCTATGAAAGAATATGAATTATTTACATTAAGGAACAATATTGACAAAAAGCCCGTGAATTTTGGCTATATATCAATTATTACAGAAATTAAAAGAAAGATTCTAACTATGAAGGGACAATTTTCTGGACAAAATGAAAATCTATCTGGCCTCAAGCAGGAATATGATCAGTTTTAGAAGGGTATGCTGTGTGCTTCCTTCTCATTCCAGGGGACTTGGCCCAAAGATCTAGAGAGACCCTGTGTTGATAATCTTGCATATGCATGATCCTCAAAAGAAGGTAACTGAATGCTTTAAGTCCACAGGAGTCTTGAGATGGCATTCAGCTTGGGAATGAGGCAAGTGAATCTGACTCACAGTGCGAAAACTCACTTCTCTTTTTAATTTGCTTCTTGGTATGTTCTTTTCCAAAGCTTTATTTTATCAGCTTTTACTCTCTTCTGATATTCTCGTTCAATATGTAGGGTTTAATAATCATTACAATGACACTGAAGCATCATGAACACTGGATGGTGTCATTGCAGAATGAATCAGGCATGGAAAACAAGCAGCTTCTATTTATACATACACATATCCCAGTAATCAAGGAAAAAATTTACAAAGTAAAATGTGTTGTAAAATACTTTTTACATAATTTGTTTTTTAGAAAAAGAGCTGAAACTGCCACATAAGCTCACCCTATAGTTTGGATTTTCTCTTAAGTAAAAGCATGAATGATTCTGAAATAAAATGGAGTATAATTTATGGTATTTCTTCTCACAGAATAATTCTTGATTACTTAGCTTTAAGAACACAGCCTACGCAACAAACAGCATAGAGCAGACAGAGGTTTTATAAAAGAGTTAATCCTGCGAGGAGAAAAAGCAAAAATATATTTGTTGCAGGCTTCTTTCATTTTGTTTTGTTTTATTGCAGTTGCTGTTTTACTTAAGCTCTGCAAGAGTGAGAAGCAATATGGGTTCCTAGATGTTCAGATGGGACACCCATCCTCTATGGCTTCATTTCAGCCTAGGAGCTAGCAGGATAACAGTAAATTAGAGGTAAGTGTTATGCATGGATGTTCTTTCAAAGACTCTCTGATGTGATAAAATGTTTTCTACTGTTTTTGCTGAAAAAAGTGCAGAAGTCCTTTACTGTGGAACCAGTGTCAAAGCTGGCAACAACTGCCAGATTTTAATTTGTATCGTCCATTTTGCATGTATGAGCAAACTTCCAGGTGCTTCAGGTGGTCCTTTGTAGCTGGATATATCAGAGGCACCTGTTGATGCAGACAGAAGTATTTATTCTCTTAACATCAGATTCTGAGCTCACTTCCAGGAAACCAGTCCTCTGTGGAACAAGACCCAAGAAGTGCTGATCCTGGCTGACCTTCAGTTGTACGGCCAAAAGGCAGTACGGAGCTTGCCATGCCAGTTCTGGCCACCTCTGCTGGAGGACACTATTCTCCTGTACTGCCCCTGAGCTTTAGCTGCCACTGCCCAGCACTCCTATGTACCCCTCTTTCATGCTTCAGGGTGTGCAGCGCTCCTCCTCGATTTCATGCTATGAGAACGCCAGTCTGGAGGGTGTCACCCTCTCACCCTCTCCTCCTGTTATCTGAGATACTTTGAGATGGAAACAATGCAGGACCGAACCATTCTTACTCGTGGCATGATAGGCAGACAGCCCTGACCCTGTGATAAGACCCAGGGCCAAGAGTGGCACTGGATGGATCTAGCCCTTCAGTTTTCAGGGAGTGAGGACTGTGCAGGGTAGACACAACCCCTCTGCTCCACCTGACCTGGCCTTTCTGTTGGTGGACATAGCACTGCAAATACACCTGCCAGCTAGAGCCAGGTGCTGAATGGATTTTCAGAGCCCTGATTTTTCTTTTTTTGCCAAAGGCATCCACAGAAGCAATTCTGCTGGCTTTAGGCTTTTATGTCCTTTTCTAGATCCAACTCTACTATCTATTTTATTGGTTTTGAAATTGCCTCTTTTCCCTTCATGGGATAGAAAATCACTAAATTTCTTCCCACTTTAAATGAAATTAAGCCCCTGGGAATAAAAAAATTATTAGTAATATGCCAAACCACATTTTAAGCCCCATCTTTTTAAAAAATCAATCACTATTGCTTAGAATGACTTTAAATTGTTTTATCCAAAGGAACCAATATATCCAACTCTGGAACACCCCTGTCTTGGACTAAGTTCAGGCTAAGACCTTGGATGAAGACAGTGTAGAGGGACAAAGGGAGAGAGAAGGCATAAGTCCTGGCTTACTTAAACTTCCCTGAAATTAAAACTGCACATTTCGAAAGTCTTCTGGTTTGAGCTAAAGCAGAAAAAATTCTTTAACTTTTCATCTAAGCGACTTAATTTTCTGGAAGTTAACAACATGATCTTCATTCAGACTGTGTGCACCTCTAGAGGACCAGTTTTGTGTCTGTCAATGAGAAAGTAGACATTAAATGCACCATTTGAATTTCTCCTTTTGGTTTCAGATGCTGCTCAGAGACACTAGATGGCACCTTTTGTTTGCTACGTGAGTGGGGCCAGAAATAGGGCCCATCTAAATGCTGGTGAAAGCTGACAATTATTTTTGAAGCAACTGGTGCATCCATATGGATCCTTGCTGACGAAGAAGACAAAAATATCTTGATGCTCCATATCCAGAAAAATGGGAAGGACAGAGCTCCCATTTTCCTTGTTTCTTCCTTTTATATCTTTGTGCTCTAGCTGGTGGAGCATTGAAACACCCAATTTAGTTAAAGAACAGGCTGGGAATGTTTGTATTCATGATGTATTTTGAGGAAACGGTTTGGGGGAAAGCCAGACATGGTACACGCATCTAGAGTGGGATTCAGGCCAATAAAGTATAAGGTATCGCAGTGTGAAAGTGCAGCATATGGGATTATGACTGTGTTGTTTGATAGGACTTCTCAGGCACAGACCACAAGGACTGCCCAAATCATCGGTTCAGTGCCCTGACATTGGAAGCCTATGTCAGGTTAATTTTTAATCCAGAGGGATCTGCAGAATCCCTATTCCCCACATAGTAGACACTACAAGCCATGAAACATCTGCTTTGCCCGTTGCAAATGAACCTTACTTTTAGTACAAAAGCTGAAGTGCTAGAAATTCAATGGAAGGTCACAGAAAAGAGCAAGGAAATAACTAGATCTAGAGCAAATGACTTGGATTGCTACCATGGGAGCAGATTTGTAAGGAATAAAAGCTCAGAAGATGCTGGGAATCGGGCTGTGTCAATGGTACAGAGAAAAGCAATGATCCTCTACCCCAGCGGTCCTGTCACTTTGACCTGGGAGGAAATTCCTTCCTACCCCTGCATCTTGTGGTCTGTGTAAGACTAAGCTGATCGCCAAGACACATAAACTAGCTTGCTAGAGGTTTTCAGTACTGTTAATGTACCCTGCCTGTCATCTTATTTCTGAAGCTATACCACATGTCCTGCACTTAAGGGAGGGAAAAAATCCCCTAAAAAGTAAAAAAAAAAAAGTATTAGCAAAAAAAAAAAGAAAAGTATTAGCAAAAAAAAAAAAAGTATTAGCAAAAGAAAAAAAAACGCAACTTCCTGCCCTTTACAAAGAGCTAGTAGAAACCCTGAATCAAGGATCTAATTAAAACAGGGTAAAAATCATGCAATTTTACCCTGTCAAAAATACCCATTCAGTCTGGTTTTAAAGCCCTTGCATTCCTGTATTCACTCCTACAATCTCCATCTGATATGCATTAAACCTAAATAAAATAAATCACTACATTACCTTTATCTAAGGAGCTGGTTGTTTTTCAGGAAAAAAAATAAAATTCAGGTTGCAAAATTAAAAGAAAAAATCAGACATTTCTCATTAGGAGCGAGATCTAGACATCTCCATATAGGTGCCTACCGTACATATGTCTACATGTGAACTAGGAGTGTAACTTCCAATTAGACTCGATCAAGAGCTAGGGCTGGACTCAACTGCCTGCATGTAGGCTTCTGGAGGCATTTGAGGAGCCCTTGGATACCTGAGATGTTTGATTTGGACTGACAGATACGTCGCAGGACCTGTTTCTTTCAGGCTGGACATTAGGAAAAAATTTTTCACAGAAAGGGTCATTGGGCACTGGCAGAGGCCGCCCAGGGAGGTAGTTGAGTCACCTCCCCTGGAGGTGTTTAAGGGACGGGTGGATGAGGTGCTGAGGGACATGGTTTAGTGTTTGGTAGGAATGGTTGGACTCAATGATCCAGTGTGTCTTATCCAAACTAGTCATTCTATGATCTGGAGGCCATTCAGGATCCCTAAAATGGCACTTGATGCTATCATTCAGCAGCTCTGACAAGTCTTTAGTCGGTACAAGGGAAGCCAGAGAGCTATTCAACTCACCCAAATATCACCAATATTTGCTTAGCTTGAAATTTTTCCAGGCTCCAATTACTATGTTGACTGACTATAACAGGCCTGTGGACACCTAGCTCACATGTAGGTGCCTACACATGGACACCACCCCTAGCTGATGTGCATTTGCTGGATCAGATCACAAGAAGGATTAGAGCCTGTAGACGGCCTTGCCGAAGTACCGGGAAGAGACCGGCCTTCCCGTTCCCTCACTGCTGTCAGTGCACAAGCCCGTCTGTCATCCATCATTAGAATTAAGGCCATACTTAATGGAGAAAAAAAAAAGTCATATCCTTAATCTGTTGTAGGTCTGAGCCACATGCTAATGATTAAAGTGAATATCATTGCAAAATGAGGGTGACTGGTAGGATTTCCCAAGCCAGACGACTTGTGTTTGTGAAATGCAGTGAGAGAGATATAAATGGTTAATAGTTGTTTGCCTTGCTGAAGCAGGAGTCCGTGCATCCTCAGTTGCAGACAGGACTTTAAATCTACTATTACACACAGAAAATGCAGAACAACTGATACTTCAAACACTGTATTTTGGATTGTAACTTTGATTATATAGGAACAAAATTACTCCCTTACTGTCTTGTGATCCTGTCTTACTTTACAGAACCTTTAAAATCTCTTCTATTCACACATTTGTACATCACATTTTACGCTTTTTGCTATCTTTTAATCTTTGTTACCTGTTTTACTATGTACAAAAAGAAGACATGGAGCAAAATGTGCTGCTGCATAGAGAAGTGAATAAGCAGAGGGCTTGCAGCAGGGGCCTTGTCATTCCCATCTGTTAGAAAGATAACCAAGGTTACCATCTCCAGAGATCCAGAACCCTCCCATTATGGTTTGGAAGCTGAGGGGAAGTGGCTGAAAGCAGAGGGCCATACACAGGGAATGTATCCTCTGATACAGCTCAATCTAACCGGTGGTTTTGGTGTAGGAAAGCGAGTAAATGATGGGAGCAATGGGCAGGGAGACCTGCTCATAGGACACAGGGCTCCTTGCTAATGGCAGGCTGAAATGGCTCAGCTTTGACCGTGTACATCTTCACAGAGACCTCTAAACTGCTTGGACTAACCTGGCTGTGGCCTTCTGGACATATTCCAATTTAAATGTAATGCTGCCGTGCGGAGGGCAGCCCGCTCCCCATTACAGGCTTACAGTGGCTGCACAGGGCAAGACCTGCAGGATGTGCCTTCATCCACTCAGATATAAATTTAATCAAGCACTGAAACTGCAACAAAATCTTTCATTTAGGGCAACAAAATGTGGGTGAAAGGCATTTTGTTGGTGAAAATTTGGTGTTAAGAGACAAGTTCCTTCTACAGAGAACTGCTGTTAATTTTTTTGATTATGATATTACACAAGAAGCGTTTCACTAACAGCCTACCATTAATTGCCTGGTGCCTGGTCTTCTCTTTCTTTTTGATCTCAGACATTGCTACATCCATAAACACAAAAAGCCAGAATATTTTTCCCTGAACAAGGCATGGTCAAAATATTTGTCTGCAATGAAGTAACACGTGCAGCGGTTCTATGGCTTAAGCATGACAATTGCAGAGCACAAGGCAAGTTGTTAATTATTTAGCAGATGTGACGTAAAACCAGTAGCTTTAACTCTAGAAAAGAAATTTCATCAAGCTTTTAGGGTGAATTTTTACCACTAAGGTAAGATATAAACATCAGTATTTTATATTTTATGCCATACAAGTGCATCAGGGAGAAGCCTGGCTGGAAAGCTGCCAGGCAGAGAAGGACCTGGGGGTGTTGGTTGACAGCCGACTGAACATGAGCCAGCAGTGTGCCCAGGTGGCCAAGAAGGCCAATGGCATCTTGGCCTCTATCAGAAACAGCGTGGCCAGAGGTTATTCTCCCTCTGTACTTGGCATGGGTGAGACCTCACCTCGCGTACTGTGTTCAGTTCTGGGCCCCTCACCACAAGAAGGATGTTGAGGCTCTGGAGCGAGTCTAGAGAAGAGCAGCGAAGCTGGTGAAGGGGCTGGAGAACAGGCCTTATGAGGAACAGCTGAGAGAGCTGGGGCTGTTTAGCCTGGAGAAGAGGAGGCTGAGGGGAGACCTTATTGCTCTCTACAACTACCTGAAGGGAGATTGTGGAGAGGAGGGAGCTGGCCTCTTCTCCCAAGTGACAGGGGACAGGACGAGAGGAAATGGCCCCAAGCTCCGCCAGGAGAGGTTCAGGCTCGACATAAGGAAAAAATTCTTCACTGAAAGGGTCATTAGGCAATGGAACGGTCTGCCCAGGGAGGTGGTTGACTTGCCTTCCCTGGAGGTGTTTAAGATGCGGGTGGATGAGGTACTGAGGGGCATGGTTTAGAGATTGGTGGGAATGGTTGGACTTGATGATCCGGTGGGTCTCTTCCAACCTGGTGATTCTATGATTCTATGATCAGGTAGAAACATCCCTTGGCCACATCCTCCACTCCTGCTCTGCTCTGTAGACACACTGAGCAAACCTTTTGTTTCTTGACCATTTGAACTGGTTTCTTGACCATCTGAACTGGTTTCTTGACCATTTGAACCACAGTACTGGACATACATCTCGCTTTGCATCCTCTCTGTAGTAAGTAAATGTGGCTGAAGAATCCACTAAATAATTTATTGTGTTTCCAGAACATCGCTAGCCAGGCCAATTATTTAGTGAAAATCACATTCCTTACTTTGAAAGGCAGGATACTGGCAGGAGATGAATGGCTGTGGTCAGAGACGACCATAGGTCTCTTACAGGTGCTTAACGACCAGGTCAGCAGGAGGAGGCTGGACCCTCCAGGGGCTCACATGGATGAGGAGCTGCATGTGGTAAGCATTAAGACAAGCACTAAAGGTCAGACCCCTGTGAGACCCAAGGTGGCTGCAGGACATTTGCACAGCAAAAGTCGGATGAATGCGGTGCCTGTCTCCAACAAGAGGAGCTGCTGTGTCTTACACACCTCTTTCCCTTTTCTTTGGTTAAAGAACCCAAAAAGGGATGAAATAAGAGCAGAGAATTTACACCTGAAGAGGAAGACAATGGGCTCAAATGTACCTGCAGTGCCCAGTCTGGCCTTCGGGTTCTGGGAGCCTTCTCATGACCCTGCTTTCAATGGGGATGCTTCACTTCAGTTTCTTATTTCTATCCTTGCTTCTCATTTTAAATTTTGTGTTAAAAATATGTATACCTGTGTGAGAGGCTAAAATCTATGTTTCAAGTAGATGATAAATCAGCAGAATTGGGTTGAATTGCACTTCAATATTTTAGCAATTTGATTAATCAAGTTGCAGCCAGTAGATGCACCCAGTGAAGAGCACCATAATAATATCTCAATGAGATATCAAAGACTGGCCTAGAATTACCTCCTCTTTTCCCGATACTCTCAGGCTTCCACAGTGAAAATCATAATAATAACTTTCATAATCATGTGTGATACCTCTAGAAAAGGAAGCATTAGGAAAAAGATATTAAAAATGAGGTATTAAGGGAAAGAGGCAATCCACCAGTTTCTGCAATGGGAAATTTTGTCTCACTAGTCTATTAGATTTTTTTGCATATGTCAGTAATGCAATGTAAAAATGTAAAGCAGTGTAAAATAGAATAAAAATAATATATTCTTATTTTCAAAAGGCGATCATAGAATCATAGAATAACCAGGTTGAAGAGACCCACCGGCTCATCGAGTCCAACCATTCCTATCAAACACTACACCATGCCCCTTAGCACCTCATCCACCAGTGCTTTAAACACCTCCAGGTGCAAAAAGGTTTCTTAGAAGAAAGTGTAAAAACATCACTTGTTTCTGTTCAGAGAAGTTATAAATTGGGAGCAAAACCCAAGAAATAGGAAAAAAAGAATCAGATGAATCCATTTTCAATAAAGGCAAAAGATTAAGAGTAGAGTACTCGAGTACTGTTCTCTTGAATCTTGGAGTATGTCACAGGTGAAGAAGGCTGGTTGGAGCTCCAGAGAACTGAATAAGGGTGGATGAAATGAGCTCAGTGTCAACAAATGCAAAATAATATTAACTGGAGAGGAAAACATGAGCCACAATCCAAAGTACATAACAAATTCATAGGTGGTAACGATATGGAAAACAAAAGCAGAACTTTTCTGTGGTCGGCAGTGTGACTTTGTGATGAAGACCATGTGTAGGACTAGTGCTCACACTCTGAAGCAACGATGCAGATCTGTGTCAGCTTCAGCACAGGGTAATGGGAATGATTTGGAGAGTGTAAAAATATTCAGCACAAACCATGTTTTGAAAGATCGAGATCATTTGCCTTTGAAACAAGGAGAAGTGGGAGCATGATAGCAATATATAAAACAGCAGATGATCTGGAGAAGTGAGCCTGGGAACACAAGAGCGAGGGAAAAAATCAATGATTTAGACAAAGGTGAACACAGCTTATTGGAATTAGTTCGTTTCTAATTTGGATATGCAGTGTGTATCGGGCTTTTACTGCCCCAACCTAGGACACCAAATATTTGGGCTTATTCAGTTTTTCAGTCAATGAGACTTACAGAGAGAAAATTACAAAGTGAGAGAGGGGATTCTTGTTTCCACAGAAAAAATAATTAGACCGTAAAAATCATTAACCCAGAGTTGTGTTTACTGTTAATACTCTATCAAATGTTGATTGTGTGACTAAACTGCAAAGTAAAAGAGCAGCCATAACCATCACCCAACAATATAAACAAGGTCATCATTGCTGTGAAAGGAAACATGAACTGGATGAAAACTGTTCAAAAGGTACTTTCATCTATACAGTGATGAAATAGAGCAGGTTTTCAGACCAGAATCATTAAACAGTTTTTCCAATTTTTTTAGTACAAAAATTATTTTAAAAATTAGCATATTTTTTAAAAAATACGCACAGAGAGACACATGCCAAGGATTCAGAACTGCTTGTGCATGTTTAATTTGAACTCACCTTCATTCGTTTTGGAAACATCAGCATTTGGTTTGGTATGAACATGCCTACTGAGTACATCCACGTAAAATATCTGCTTTCTGCTATCCAGTAGTTTCCATTCAACTCTCTTCATTGTCGTCATGGCAATAAGACTGTTTTTGACACTGCCATTAATGAACTCTGAGGGTGAGAAAGGTCCTTCTCCAACAAGGTGTGACACCACCACAAAGCAAATTAAATTGCTCTGACAACATACCTATTGAGAGTGAGTTCACATGTCACCGGAGCTTTTAGGATCTTATTGATGACTTTGTGCCTGCCAAAAGTCATCAAGTACTGGTGTTGTAACAGGTTTATGTCTACAGAGGGTATTTGCCTGCATTGTTTGATCACCCTAATGCTGACATATTCTGTCATTTTACCTTGACAGCTGTATTTGCTATTACTCCTCTGTCAGTCAATTAATGAAGGTGTGTGTGTCAGTGATCATTTCTTATCTCCAAAATGGTATCGTGTATATGCCATAAACACATAACTTGTTGACAACTGATTACTCTAAAGCTAAGTGACAACGGCAGTTGACAGGAGTAGTTGGAGATCATAAAGTAGATATAGGCCAGCACATTCTTCTGGCTGATAAAAGCTGGAGTAAAGTGGGCCCAAACCACATGTGGGTAGGGCCTTTTACAGTCATTTTGGTGCCTGTTCACAAAGTACCCAGCACTCGCAGAAGTTCTAAAAGATATAGAGATGCCTTCTTTTAAATACCATACTTTAATGTGCTTTACATCGAAAGAAGACCACCACTCTGGCACAAGTGGCTCATTGATTCAGCAGAAACCTGAAGTCACTGTCTCTAAATCTGTAGCACTGTCAGCCTGGAGCTTCTCAGCTGCAGAGAAATATGTGAATTTTACTTCCCTTATACTAAGGGGCTGAAATCAGTCTGTAGCTTTATTATTTCTTGAAAACAGAGGGGACGAGATGAGCTGTAGCACACAGCCTGACTTACCACAGTTGCTCCTGGGAATGTAACAGGGGGATGAAGGGGATAGATGCTGTAGGTTTGGATGAGGGGTCCTCCTCCAGTCCCAAGAGGCTGCAGCAAGAGGCTGCAGGAGAGACTGGCTCTCCAGAACACTATGTAGTTTTTCTTATACTGTGCATGTATCTGTTACAGCTGCATGTATCTATTTTTAATGTATAGGCAGGTGGATCGCTGGCACTCTCTGTCTTAAGCAACTGTGAGCTTCTGCTCAGGGACAGTTTGTCTTGAAGGCAGTCACCTTTGCTTAAAGTGACTCTCTGGTACCTACAAATCAAAAAAGAGAAACCTTATCCTGCCTCCGCAGAGCACACAAGGACTGTATGTGTATTAAGAACTGCAGAATGGTGCAAGAGCTTCAGGCCTTTGTGCCTATGCCTCTTGTTTGGTGAAACCTAGCTTGGTCAAAACCATCATCATGCAATATCTTTTTTCACAGCCATAACAAACATTTAGACAGTGCCCTTAAACAACTTGCTTTAAATTTTGATTAGCCCTGAAGTGATCAGGTAGTTGGACTAGATGATCATTGTGGGTCCCTTCAAACTGAAAGTCTAGTCCGTTCTATTCCATTCCATCCCATCACATTACATTATGTTTTTTTTCCTGTTCCATTCAGTTCTATTCTATTCTGTTTCAGCCCAGCATGGTCTTTCTTCCATGGGGAGAAAACAAATGCTAGAGCTAAGCTAAAGTGCACTCTTACATTTTGGACAGTTTTGAGGCACTTTGATGGGGCAAAAGGGAGGAGCCTCTATTACTGCTGTCCAGGCTTCGCTGCTGCTGCAAGAAGTAGAGCCGTGAGTGAGATATGTGATGAGGTATTAGGGAGCCAAAAGGGCTGTGGTGGCACATGAGAAACACATGAACGATCTGGGTAGTTGTCTATGATAAATAATGTGAACTGCCTGGCTACTTAACCATCTACCCATTGCTGGGCAGTGTAGAAAGAAGAATCCACCATGGATTAACCTGAGACATCACAAATATTGAAGCGTCCTTCACCAGCAGCTATATTTTTCCATCTTCTTTTCAAGCATGTTTCTGCTTTTACACTATCTTCTCCCACACAATGAAGATCCATTCAGAGTCCTCACTATTTTTCTGATGTGAACCAGCTCACCCAGCCACAGGTTGTAGAAGAAAGGTCAGATGTGTAGGTGTCCTACTGTTTCATGCCTTTTCAGTCGTCTTGCGCGGAGCCTCCAGAAGTTTCCATGATTTGCCTTAAAACAGCCTCATGATATTGTGAATAGTGCTGGAAAAAAAAATAAAAGCAGTTGAGTCATGGATTCAAGGTGCTATAAAATCAAAAGAAACACTCTTATCTTAACAGAGTTTCACTCAGCTTAGCTAAAAATCTGGATAGAAAGCAACACTGCACTGATGACTAGATACTGCACCTGAAAATTCGTTTTATTAGAATATCTAATGCAGTGTAGAATCATAGAATGGTTTGGGTTGGAAGGGACCTTAAATATCATCCAGTTCAAATCCCCCTGCCGTGTACCTTATGTAGGCTTGTGGATGGATCTCTAGTTAAAGGGATTTAAGTACCCTTCAGTGCATTTCTATAACTTTATCTTTACAAAAAAAGGTGTAGACAAAGACTGCACAGCATCTAACTAAATAATGTCATTGCAGGCATCAAGAATAAATTCTCATCATTAAAGAAATATCATGACTCATAAGCAGAGTTGCTTTTCATTGTTTGCTTAAGGACTAGAGAGTACAAAAAATATATTCATGACACACTTCAAATTTGTGTTGCTTATTCATTTTTTTTTGATTGAACACACCAACCTCAGAAAAACTATGATAATCTTTTCCACTGGAACTGATCTTCCCTCAGTCTTTGTGTGTGTCTGACACTGCTGGTAACCCCCATTTCAAAAAATAAACAGATTATCAAAGCACAAGGGAGTAGACATCTGAAAACTCATCTTTGCCTTTATATTTGGTCTTCCAGTAAGACTGCTTTACTCATACAGAGTCTCACTCATTTTAATGTCTTTGCAGGAACAGCTAATATGCTCCGCCATGTGCTTCTCATGTAAGTCAGTCTCCATTTAATAACTTGGTTCCATCCTGAGTGCAAGTGGTGAAATTCAGCATGAAAAAATGATGATAGAGGACAAAACACATTCTGCTAGCAAAATGTGGATTTGCTATGTGGGTCCATTGTATCAGCAAGCCCACCCTTATGCTAATTTGCTGTTTCTTTGGCATTTGAAAAAGAGTTTGAACTGAAAAGTAAATAACAAACCCAGAGCCTGTATTCTGTTTTCATGGGGACTACATTTGTTCTTTATGACAAAAATGGCTTTTTGCAGACCAAATTTATACTTCTGAATTCAAATACAGAAGAATGGAGAAAAATAAAAAGAAAGAACACAGAAGAAAACATGAAATTTTTTCTTGAAGTCTCAGATATTATACAAGCTTTTATTTTTATAGAATGATGAAATAAAACCAATGAGATGAGTTGATCTTTCTATTACCTATCACGAGGACTTCAGCAGTGAAGGTTCAAGTGAGCAGACAATATAGATTAACAATTCTACAGGAAAACATTTATATCTGCTGGAGATAACAAGCTGGAAGTTAGGTGACAATGTACTGCTGCTAAACGGCAAATATCCTACACAAATATCTAAACAGGAGCATAGCCTGCAAGATGTGTGAAATAATCCCCTCTCAAGACTGAAAAGGCCTTAGAGATGCCCAGCTTATGAAATACATGGGACATCTGGGAGCCACATATCTAGAAGGACTGTGGTCTCACAAGGACCCAGTGCATGCTCTGCAGAGGAGAGGGACAGGCACAGTCAGGATTTCAGAAAACATGCAACGTTCTGCTTCAGCCCAGAGTCAAAAAGGCTGTGGGGACATATCATGGATGCTTGAGTTACCTCAAAGGATATAGCACAAAAAAAGAAGGAGTCCTTGACTCAGGGCAGATTTGGAGCACATCCTCTCTCTAGAGCTGAAGTAAACAAGGAAGAAGCCTCTGTGGCTTGAAGCCTTCTCTGTCTGGGGAAATTGCTTTGTTTTCTGTCATACAGACATCTAGGCATTTAAACCATGGAACGTGCCTGAGAAAGTGACAGTGGAGGTGTGACATAAGAACAATGATACACTGCTTGGTCTTCCAAGGTGCATCATGCTTACGTCCAATTCTTCCTCCTGCACAACCCATCACAGACAAGCCATCTTCTTGTCTCAAGCCTTCAAAATCTTGACACCAACCTAAAAATCCCAAGATCTTTGAAATAATACTTCTAAGTTCCTTACCTTTTGGTTTTCAGGTGTTGTGGACAATGTCTGCACTGTCAGCTCGGAGCACGTAGGCCCAATGCAGACATGTTCCCATTTAACTTGAGTATACCAATATTTCCAGCTTTTATGCATTGTCATGAGGAACTTGCTTGGTACATTTTTTTTTTTAAGGCAATCATTATTCAGGCCACCTCTGATGAAGACTTCATATGTCCGGTATCATAACTGGGAAATTCTGCATCTAAAGTCCCCAGGATCTGTATCTTGCACACACTTCATTTAATACGTTCTGCCATCAGCTTGAATCTGAATGGTACCACCCCTTGACTCGGCAAATAGGACTCTCATGAGCCCAACTTTGTTCTTATTCAGTAAGTCTCATCCTACACTAAGCTACATCCTGTGCTCGAGAGCTGTGTTGATTATGGAGAAATTTTGAGACCAAGACCTTTTCAGAAACAGCCTCCTGGCTACAGAGAAACAAATTGCTTTGTGTATTGACTGTATTTTTGTCTCCCTCAGTTAAACTTCAGTTTATTTCTTTATCTGCCCTGAGGTTTGAGCCTTTCAGAGTAGAGATCATCTTTGATGGGAGATGCCTTGCACAGAGCTACTAAAGGTGGAGAACAGCACAACAGCAGCAATAGCTTTAACTAAAAGCAATGAAAGGACTTTTTATTCTGCTTTAAAAACATGTCTTAGAAATAGAAAATAATGAGGGACTGACCGATTAATGAGAAAGGGCAAACCATTAATCATATCTTCCAAATTATTTTAATACTTTAAGAAAAATCTGCCTTGAATAAGAAAATTTGCATATGTGCAGTTAAGAAGTAAATGTAAATCTCTAAGACCTAGGTTGAAAAACCAGGTATGATATGAGTCAGAAAGATTTAATTTATGCAAATCTGCAAGACCAGATTTTAGCATCCTAAACTGTAAATGGAAGCACTTAATGAGTTTATTGAATCCTTAAATTATTTCTGAGCTGTTCTGGTAAGTTTGGAAGGTAATAAGCATTGGGCAAGAATGTGGGAGTTGCCTACATTCATACATATCTGTGAGATGGAGGCTGTTGTGTTGCTGGTGCTAATTTCTTTGAAGTTTATCTTCTTTTAGTGCCTTGTTTCCCCAGACAGAGAAAAGTCAATGGGGGTACTGAGGCTGGAATTCTTTAAGAAGAGAACCTGAAGCTCTTAAGACCCAAACTTCTCAGGAGACATGAGAAAGTTGGTTAGAGCTGTGCCTCTCTTGTTCTCCAGCAGGGCTGGTGCATATAAAATAGAGTGTTTCCTGACACAGTTGGGCCACTGGGAGATGTGAAAAAGCCCTCTTCAAAACCCTTCTCCAAACCAACGCGCCAATACAACAGATAGTTGTTTTTGTTGGTTTGTGAGACAATGCATTGCACCTCTTGTTGCCTTGTACTGTCTGCCATTGGCACAGGCTTTGTAGGGTGGAGGAGACACACATAACAGGTCATGGACACAATCTGCTTTTAAACAAAACCTTTTGTGGTAAGTTTTAAGGGCAGAAGCTCTTGGGAGATGCCAGTTACCTTGATAAAACTCTTCTAGAGGCAGGGCAGTAAGAAAGAAGGCAAAACTCTTCTCTCTTCCCATCACAGCACTCAAGGCCCTTCTTAGGCTGGCATATGGTTCTTTATTGCCATAGTCTGTGCTCATGGAGGCTGACTCTATAATGATACGTTTGTGATTCATTATATAAGTGATAGTGACTAATGTCATTTTGCATATCATTGGGGGATTAAACACCATCCACTTAATGTGCGCAAGAAATTCCACTATAAAATTGTATTTGTGATTGTTGCTGATGACAGATTTTGGCTTCTAGTGTCAGACAAATCTGAGGGCTTCCTGGAGGCCTGCCTATTCCCTTGAAATACCCAATTAATTAACATTTTGCCTACAATAAGCAGTTCACAAAAGTATGCCTCAGACAGGCATTACTGTTGGTGTTAAATAAATTACTTTTCCTCCTTTGTACCTCATTGTGTTATGAAAATAAATCCGTACACTACTTTTTTCAGTGTGTTAGACTTTCAAAACTCGATTAGTGTGAAAGTTCCTAAAAACAAGGAGGAAGTTAGAAATGTGGGTGCCGAACACAGCAAAACGCACCAGTGGTTTCTGAGTGCTGTGTACATTCTGATATTGATTGATGTCAAAGGACAGGAGCCCTCAGGGAGATTTGTTGTTCTTTTGGATTACACTTTTTTTTTTAACCCTGAAATATTGGCTTTACCCTCTTCTAAATATTTATAGAATTCCTATGTGATTTTGGTTCTATTGCAGCACAAATAAATTTTGGGATAGGTCTGCCATTACCAGGATATGAAGCGGTTCCTGGAGTCCAGCATGGAGCCCAAGTGGGACAGCCCTTCCTTATCTGCTGCTCCTCTGCCACTGAAGAAGTAGTAACTATTTCTGGATTTCATACAGATATCCACTCCAAATGGAAGATAAGCCTTTCCCACCATAA
The DNA here is from genome assembly GCA_033459285.1 of Clamator glandarius. NCBI lineage: Eukaryota > Metazoa > Chordata > Aves > Cuculiformes > Cuculidae > Clamator > Clamator glandarius. The sequence goes on along the minus strand of JAUNZM010000473.1, from coordinate 1,898,622 downwards.
TAGCGTTGATCTGAAGGACTATTCAACTCAAGAGGGGATGAGACCACAAGTCTTTTGGGAGGAAATGTGACTTTGCTGCTTGTATTACAGTGGGTCTGCTTTGGAAGGGTTGGAAGAAGAGCTGCAACTGTGCAAGATGAGCCAACTGATGAAATACCAGGTAATATCTGAGTCTAACCATTCCCATCAATCATTAAACCATGTCCCTGAGCAACTCATCCATCTGTCTTTTAAACACCTCCAGAGAAGGTGACTCATCCACCTTCCTGAGCAAAGGGAAGAGTCCCAGGGAGCTCCTGGAAGGCTTTTGGGAAAAGAGGACCCCATCCTGCTCTTGAAACAACTATCACTGAGTGCCACGGTTTGTGCGAACAGTGTTTTTGATTCAGAAAATTACATGATTCATGAAGTAAGCACTCTGTGGGCTGTGTTTTTTGAGTAAATGTAGACAAACTTTGCCTATTCTATTTCCAGCTGCTAGGTCCCAGTGAAAGGAAAGAGCTTTTTCCAGATGTGCAAATGCACTGAGAGATTCTAGGAGTCAGATACCTCAATCCACAAGCTAACGATCTGCTATAATTCCAAAGAGGATAAACAGACTGCATTAAATGGGAAATCTGACCAGATAGCTATGATCAGACTGTTCTTCCCTTCATTATTCTCCTTATTCATTATTTTGAATGAGTGAATGATTGTATATGATTTATATATTCATTTAGTCATCATAAATCATTTAAGCCAAGGCATTAAATCTATTTTTTTTTATGAAAGCAAACCCAATGTAGAAATTAATATTTTGCATTTCAGAATCCCCATGCAGTCTACCTCTTTTGATTTATTAAAAACCTATTTTCTCCTGGTATTTGGAAATGCCTTTTTTATTTCCTTTCATTCCTTTGGACAGAGTGAATTGGGCCTTTTTCTGGCTCTTGGTATCCTTGCATACTTATACCTAATTCTGCACGTTCTAGATGTGTTGCTTTCCCCTCACTGCTCCATTTCCACTACAGCTTTTTCCTTTAAGCTAGTGGTTTAAAGATAAGTTCTGGGAAGCTACCTGTACTGCACATTAATGAATTTCTGTCCTTTAGCAGGGGTACTGTAGGGCCAAGCTGGAGTGTGGCTCCTCATTTTAAAATTCCTATTTTGCATTCTTGTTCTGTTCTTCTCTATCACTCGGAGCGTTAGTTGCAAGGAGGCTTTTGTTAAAGCCTGGGTAGCTGCCTTCTGGCAGGGGGAGTTCGGAGCAGCTGACCTGCTTGTGCTCGTTGCTTGGTTAAAAACCTCCATTTTCATATGGGTGGAACCCGGAGGAAAACAACTTTAGCTCCAACAGCATCCTCAAAGGGTGCAGGATTGTTCTTCACCCTGGTCATAAAATACAGCAAAACAATGGCAAAGTTTTCTCAGATGCGAATCCTGTACTGCTCTGTATCCAGACACAGGCAGCACATTGTTCTCACTCAAATAAAATGCTCTCATGGTGCACTTACTGAGTGCAGCTGATGAGACTCTGGAGAGGACTGTCTTCCCCTGCATGCTGGGGAGGAGTGGACACCTTGACCATCTGCGTTTGAATCTTAATATTACACCAGTGTGTTATCTCAAAATGATATCCAGCAACCCAGAACAGATAAAAAAGTGTCACTGTAGTGCAGTAAAACCCCCACCTTGTCCTCTATAGCTCTGTATATTGTGTGCATGCTTGGTTTCCTTGGAGCCCAGAAATCTGATGTTAAAAAGACGTCACATAGGCATGAGCGTGCTTCTGTTTCAAACCACTTATTCACATCAGAAAGAAAATGTGCTTTGGAGAGATTTATTCTCATTAAAAGAAATAAGTTTTATCAGGGAAAAAAAATTGTGTTTGGCAGCCTGCAACATTTGATTGCTCTAATGGTAGTGACGGCGGTAATCTATTTTTTTGCCTTGCTGGTAAATGGAAGTATCCAGCAAAGATAAAAGGTTACCAGCTGGGATAACTGTCCTCTAATTAGTATTGCAGATTTTTGGGGGAATTTGGAAATAATGTGATGCAGCCTCTTAAATTTATTATAAATAAGACCAAATAGGAACAAGCAAAGTACTCAACATATGAACCTCAGCACCAAATGTGAGAGGGCTGATCATCCATTCGGAGCAAATTACAATTAGATTTCATTGTGCTGGGAAGAGAAGAAGTTCTGAGAGCCATCGTTCACAAAAATTAATCCAGTCTTGAGCTTCCTACTCGCATCTCATGCTTCTGAACTGGTTGATCAGGATACCTGGCAAGTGTAGTTATAGGGTGCAGAGGTGCCAAAGCTGATTTTCTCTTAGGTAACTCAAGGACTGGCAACTGATTAGATACAGAAGGACAGATGACCAACAGTCCTGGTTGATTCTCCCAAATATTGCTTAATTTCATGAAGAATTTTACTTGGAAACTATAAATTATGAAGTATGAGGAGGAAGAAAAATTCCCACAGGGAAGCATCACTACTCCGGGAGAGATGATAAGAGAAAATGAAGCAGTTAAACTTAACTGTGGACTGAAAATTATGGCAGCTTAGGAGCTGTGCATAAGCAAATTGGATGCCTCTGCCTCAGGGGAGTAAAGTCCAGGAATAGGTCAGCGACAGTTTCAATGGTCTGATTTCAATGCCTGTGAGAGCCCACCCTGGCTATTGCTGCTAATAAATCACTCAGTCACCTCAGCCAATGTCCCCTGTGAACCTTTGCCAATATTTTGTTAACGAATGCCTACAACTTTCCCAATGCAGTCTGCTGATGGCAACAGCTGAGAGCCCAAGTGTAGCTGTTCCCAGAAAGGAGAGATAGGGCAATGGGGACGGTTTTTGCACTGTCACCAAGCAGCTTGGCTTGATGAACGTGCTTAAATGTCTGAGAAACCTGACAGACATATTCCTGAAATCACCTGAACTAGCAGAGATGCATTGTTGACAAGAAAGTCCAGGATTTTGGAAGGATCTATGCTCATCTCTTTAATTATTAATCTTTCATTTGTCCCCACATGTTTTTCTAGAGATTGGCTTGCAATTGAGGACAATTTGGTCCATTTGCCATCAGCAAAATCTTCTGAAGGACTAGAAAAAGTCACTGCTGGGCAGGGCAGTTGAGTGATGTCCAGGGTAGGGTGAACTGCCTAAGCATCATTTCTAGCCTGGGCAGCTTCCTCATACATTTGGAGATCAATAGGTAGAATTTAGGTGTTTGCAGGGCAGCTGGAGCCCCAAAATCTTGTGCCCTCCTATTGCATCAGCTCAAAGCCATCAAAGGCCATGCAGGAGCCACTCAGGGTGACAGACCTCAGAGGCTTGGTTGCCTCCTTGCATGCTGATAAAACTATGGAGAACAAGACCTGTAACTGCTGGATAGTTATTATTCTTCACTCATACCTGAGAAGCAAAGATCAATCTGGACCGCTCTTCGAAGAAACCTTGAGGCTGCTTGTCATCAGATCATACCCCTGAATGCTAATCAGAACATTCTTTTTCAAAATGTTTTAGTCTAGTATTTATAGACCATAAGATTTTGGTCAGCCTCTGAAAAACCAGTGTGGCAGAGAGGGGGATTCTTGACCTCGTGTTTAGGCTGGCAGTTCTCCAAAGTTTTGTTCAATGCGAGCCCCTTAGCAAGGGAACAGCAGGCTGGGAGCCATGCTATTAAATATACTGGGCCTTGGGAGAGGGAGATATTCCACTTATGGATGTCTTGCAATGAACCTAACAGCAGAATAATACCACCCACACTTTATGATCCATGGCCCTCATGTCCTCAGGCAGATCAGGTGGCCTCACAACTCCAACAACTCCATCTCCCTTCTCCTATTTGTCACCTCTACTCTTCAGGGAGTGATGAACACTGGTGCAGATGTGACAAACATGGAATTATCCAATCAGCAGTGACCAACATCCACCCCACCGCTTTTGAAACTGTGTTTAAACAAATAACTAAATGAAATGCTCAGGAAACCCAGGAGATCCAAACACACCAGGGCACGTGGGGAGGCTGAGGCAGAAAATGTGGTGGAGCATTTCAGAGGCTGTGAGTGATATCGAAGCAGGGTACTAGGCCAGCCCACCTCCTCAAGAGACCTGGTTTAAGTTTCTTTTTGTGCCAGTGGTGTTACGTGCACAGAAACCTGAGCAGATTTAAAACTCCAGTCTCTAGTACTGTGTGGATGGAGCAATTCTGTGACTGAGACATGTAAATCAATCCAAGAATTTAACAACACGTAGACCATACTGTATAATGACAGACCAATGCAGTTTCTGCCCACTGTGCTATCTACTGAGAAAACACTGGCTTTATGTACATTTCTGGAGCAATGTCAGCATGAATTCAACCCTTACGGAGAATGTATGACTGTCCTCAGATGAATGGTCAGATTCAAGTTGTTTTTGTCTGAAACTAGCTGGAATTAAGAATCCTTGGCTAGTTGTGCAGCAGAAATGATCAAACTCCTGTTGTGCTGAGAAGCAATAGCAGTTGCTGTATAAGAATCCACCAGAGCAGTACTTTTTCCAGAGAGTTGTACTGCACAGAAGGGCTCCGCTCATCTTCTGGACTTCAACTACCCTAAAGCATAGCTGCCTAATACGCCCCAAACTGTTCTCGCTGGTGTTCATGCAACAAGGCTTTCATGCATTTGAGAGAAAAAGGGGAGCAACATGAGGAGCCATCATCACCCACTCTTGCATGGTTTGAGAACTTTGTGCTCATTTTCCTGAAGCAGGAGGAGCTGATCTTCCTGATGCTGTAGGAGACACTTGCTGCTTCTCCTTTGTGACCACCTCGGTCAGGAGTTTCACTGTTCCTTTTTGGCATAAAAAAAAAGGAGAACTCATTATTTATGACTCAAGACAGGACAGCTTGGCTGTCAATGTGATTAAATGCAGTGAAGGATTCAACCCTATTTTTGGAAAGTACATTTTCAGTCTAAACTATGGAATAGCCAAGAGTTTACTTTTGATAAATTTTAAATAATAAATCAATCATAATAAATAGGTTTTGTGACTTCCTAGCTCAAAATAATATTAATATACAGAGAACATCAATCCACCATGGCAAAATTTTTACTTGGAACCATATAAATAAGCTCAACTTCACAGGCAAACCTTTGCTATTGGTGTCTCTATCAATGAGGATCTTCAGGTACCAAACTTAGCAAAGCAGAAGCTATCTGTTGTCAAGACTTTCTGTACTGCAAGTTTTCTAAGTTTACCCTCATCCTAGAAGCTCCATCCAGAGCTTAAACAAATCCTTGCCTTACAGTCCCATGCCCAGTTTTTGTTCTGACTCTTACATGGGACAGCTTGCTGCCATCATTCTAAACATGCTGCCCTTGTATAAAGTTTTGTATATATGTGTGTATAAAGTTATGTATATAATTTTAATCATACACCGCTACATTTATTTATGCAACTTATCGGAACAATAGTTTGACTGACATGTAGGATATTTTGGAACCTGTTATTTAGAGCTGAAAACAAACAAGTGAGAGCAGTCACCAGAAAAGAGAAATGCTTTTCTTTAAAGGAAAAAAAAAAAGAAAATCTGTTTTGACTTGGGCAGCTTGTGCTATTAGCCACTCTAGAAAAGTGAAAATTTACTCCCTCCCTTATTATTGTGTGTACTAAATATATTATCATAATATTTATGGTGTCTCAGTTACAGTGTCAACATCAAAAGATGCTGTGTCCAAACACATCATCTGGAAAAATTAAAAAACTCTAGGTAAAAGGAGTACTACCATTATAATAGCTTAACTGAAGGGGTAAGTTGGTGCTCAAGGTAGAAAATTAAACCTCACTAGTCTATTTTTAGAAAAATAAAATTGGAATTCTAGCCACTTCAGTCTTGATTTCTTCTTATCTTTTGCTGTTTATTGGAATGAATTTGAAAATTGGTGCTTTTGACTAGACTTCAAGCAAGTACACTGTCAAACTCCTAGGGTTTGGGGATACCTTTGACAGTCTTCCAACAAGTTTTCCACATTGACTTTTACCAATGAGTCTGCTCTGCTAACTGCATACTAAGGAAGTACAAAACTATGTGTTTTGCATTTCCCTCTGTACTGTCAATTATTGTATGTTTTTCTTTATTATATCCTCATATCTTTCTTGTTATGTCCTTCATCATGTATACTAAAATTTCACACAAACTACATGTTTTATTCTTTTAATGTGATGTGCTTCTCATTCACTGCAAATATAGATTTGCTTGTCTGTTCAGAATCAATTCTTACCTGACTGACAGGAGATTAATCGATGTTAAATGTTTGTTTCACCATTGGAGGAGACATCTAATTTTTTTACTATAATTTTTTTAGATTGACATAATGATTTTAAATGACACAATGGTGATTGTCCTTTCCAGGATTTTCAGTATAAACACTAACCCTTGTTTCCCAATTTAGTTTAGAGATTAAGTAGAGAGCATGAAGTTTTATTTCTTGCTAGGGTACCCCTAGAAAGAAGTGGCATAAAGGCAGCTAAAATAGAGGATTTTAAAATGGTGTAATATCTGTATAACAGAGGAAGGAGTCGCAGGTCTATGTGCAACAGTACCTGCCAAAATCCTCTACGCTTTAACACATGGGCATGTACACAGGTGGACATTTCCGTGCACATACGTACTGATGCCCAAATCTCCCTCAAGCAGCGTGTTGCAGTACAGCTTCTGCGTCACAAACAAAGAAGAGGCACGGTATGACTGCCAGGTTGCTGTAGATATATTTTGCATGTTGACTTTGTGTGATTTGCTTTATTTTTGCTGCTCTTTTTAATGGAGGGAGAGAGGGAACGCAACAACTCAGTGTGTAGTAGCACCTTTTACACAGCAAAGCCCAACAGCTCATTGCGTCGTTATACAGAAAGGAAAGATGTTGTGCATTACTGGAATGCAGCCAGCTCTCAAGTCAAGATTATCATCCTGGAAACAGCAAACATTGGCAGCTGCATAGTCCTGAAAGCAGCAGCTCTGTGCAGAGCTGGTGGTATGTTCTCAGACTCTGGTCACACCACTGAACAAAGCAGAGCAGGCCCATATGCTCTCCCTGAAGTTAAATATCATGGCAAACTGCATGTTCCTGCTGCTAATGAATACCTTCCGTAGTGTGTACTTTCTCTTGAGCCATGCCTGGACATCATCTGGGAGACTGCTGGTTTGCATAGGCTGAAGCAAAGGCTGGGAAGTGAATTAGCAAGCAGCACAGAGAATGGGAAGCCCATGCCCTCCCCACCTCTTTTGCTGGCATAGGTGCAACCAGGGAAAAACAGCACCAAGAGTTATTGGATTTGACCTACTGCAGCCCAGCTGGAGGCTGGGATGATGGGTTGCTCACCACAAAATGGGCTTCAGATTTCTCTTCTAAGGTTCATATAGCCTTTGTTGCTCCTGAGGCTGTACTTTGTTGCAGGCTCCCCACCTGCAAGAGAACCTGAGTGTAACACACATATCGCCTACCTCTGAGTGAAGGGGGACCTCCAGATGAGGTGGTAGAATGCTGTGGTAGAAACCTCTGCCATGGCTTTGTGTGTGAGGGAGGGATGCAGATCTGGTTTGTGTGGAGGCATCTTGCTATTTCTCCCTTCTGGGAGATCACAGGCTGAGAGAAAGCGAAAATGTCAGCAGTGAGAAGCTCTGTTTCATGAGGTGCCGAGTTGATAACCCAAGCATGGCCCTCACAGAGGCAGAAAGGCTTAAGAGCCACCTAGTAGAATCATAGACTCATGGAATATGCTGAGCTGGAAGGGACCCGCAAGGATCATCAAGCCCAAATTCTGCCCCTGCATGGGATAAATCCAACATTCTCACCATGTTTCTGAGGGTGTTGTCTAAATGCTTCTGGAACATTGTCAGGCTTCGTGGTGTAACTGCTTCTCTGGGGAGCCTGTTCCAGTGCTCCACCACCCTCAGCGTGTAGAATCTTTTCCTAATCTCTAATCTAGATCTCCCCAGCACATCTTCATGCCATTCCCTCTGGTCACATGTGTTGCAGAACTGTATGCTAAGCTTGGGAAACAATGTAAAGAAAAGAGTGAGGAAAAAGGCTGTCTTCAGAGCAAGAGAAAACATCTGCTGTCAAATTAAACGCTCCTTAACAAAGGCCTATGCATTACAATCTCTCCTGTGTATAATACTCAGGCTGCACTGTCAAATGTGCTTAACTGCATATACTTTATCTGCTCAAGCTTGAGCCAGTATTTCTGAAAATTTCACATTCAGACTTATTGACTTTACCAGCTGAACACTAATTGCACTTCTGTGAACTTACTTAAAGGATATATAATGCATGGAGTTTGCAACTGATCAGCAGAGCTACGATTACAGAAGAGAATCATAGAATCATTAAGTCTGGACAAGACCTCTAAGATCATCAAGTCCAACCATCAGCCCAACATCACCATGCCCACTAAACCATGTTCAGAAGTGCCACACTTACACATTTTCTGAACACCTCCAGGGTTGGTGACTCCACCACTTCCTCTGAGCAGCCTGTTCCAATGCTTCACTACTCTCTCAGTAAAGAAATTTTTCCTAATATCCAATCTAAACCTTTCCTGGCAGAACTTGAGGCCATTTCATCTCCTCTTATCACTTTTAACTTGGGAGAAGGTGGCTGTTACCTTTTATAAAGCCTTGTTATGGCAAAATTAAGGCAAAAAATATAGGAAGTGTTGAGAGGAAAAACAAAGGACGCAAAATGCTGAGAGGACCATTCTGTATTTAATTGCTTTGAAAGTAGTTTGCTCAGCCTTTAATATCAATGAAGGCCAGGTCTGAAATCAGGACTAGGTGTACAGGGATGCCAGGAATGGGCAGGGCTCCTTTCTGAACACCATGCATTTCTTCTCCATAAGAACCCTTAGGCGAAGAGGGAAAATGGATGGGACTGATGGGCACTGAGAGCCCCCAGCAATACCTCTAGGGCTAACCCAACCTTGGCCAACAAACAGCAGAGAGAAGGTGGAGTTGCTTGCTTAAAAAAAAAAGCCCAAACCAACAACAAAACCAGAAGGGCTTACATGAAAATCTGCAAAGGAGAAAAATCTGTGCAATGTTTCTCAGAACTCAGGAACACATTAGCTTCCACTCAAAGACTCTGAACTCAATGAAAATTATTCTGTTTTCTTGACTTACCTGCACTCTCCTCTGCAGAAGAATGAAGATTTCAGCAGGAAAAAGCAAAACTCACTTTATAAAATGCCAACTTATTAAATGCAATTGCTTTTAAAAATAGCTTTTACCTTTTCAGCTTTACATTCACAAGCCTAACATTTGTATTGAAGGAGAGTAACTGAATCCATACAAATGCACTGTATGGTAAAACTTGTTATAAATCCCAGTTCAATGAATGAAGAAAATAGACAGGCAGCATCTTTCTAGACTATTTCTGAACATAATTTAGACACAGTAAATAGCCTATTGTCATAAATGTATTTTATTGTAAAAACCACTATATAATTCTATTAGCCAAAGAGCAGAACAAAAGTTATGAATATTCATCAACACAGCAAAGACACAAAATTTAACACCACTTTCACCCTATGTGAAATTTAAACTATTCCACTTATTTCCAGAATTAGGCTCTTATGTTTTCAAAACAGATTTCCAAAACACCACAAGAGAACTAGAGCTTTCATCCCTATAGGGAAAAGAAAGGAAAATCATCTTTATGTGTGTGACAGCACTGTTTTCTGGATGACTGGTGACTGTTGTGCTTAGAAATAGCTGCCTAAGCCTACTCAGAGCTACTCTGTACCCTTGTGTGAATGTGTAGCTACATTAGTATGCCTAGATTATTCTCAATTTTGGTTACAGTTCACTAATAATACTAAATTACTCTTTTCCAAAAAGGGAAGAAATTGTCTGAACTAAAAGCAACAGCATAGACAACTCAGTACAGAGTAGAAATCTCATTGAAAAGTCATTATGTCTATGTCACTGCTTCAAACCCGATGCAAGCTGATAATAAAACCCTTTGCTCCTGATTACGATGGCAGCTCAGGTGAAGAGGCTTCAGCTTGGATCTTGAGAATGGTCAGCACAAAGGGGACACAGTGACTAGCACCTACCTACCATCACAGGAGTCATGGTGTCCGGCTCTGCCTTCTGATGAGCAAATGCTCTGCGTTTGCCTCTAACTAAGGTGTCAACATGTGGTTTCTCAAAGTGTCAAATAAGATCTTTCCCCACTTCCAATATCGACAAAATCCCACAGGCACTTAAAAGAAGAGATAGACAAAAGGGAGTTGTCACCTATTCATGTGCTAGGGAAATCAGCATAATGTAAATTTGAAAACTAGATACTCTGCTATCAAAGGCTATAATTTAAAACATTATTAAATTAATTGATGTGACTTTTTTCATTAGAAAATTGCAGTCTGGTTTATATCAGATTAGAAATTTAACACATCTGCTGTTAAGTATCTAGAAAGCATTGCATAACTTTCATCCATGAAGAACAGAGACAGAGTAAAAGCACAAGAAGATGAAGGAAAACCTGTGACAGTGGTGTTGCATGGCAACTGAAAGCTTGGCTCTGCCAATCAGTGGCAGTTCTTTGTACTTTATACTCTATGGTAGCGAAATTAGTCATTAAAGAGGATTTCAGATGGCAGACACTTAATTTCTGAACTACAGTTGAAGAGCTACTGTATACAAAAGCTTGTTTATGAAAATATCTCGTTTTGAATACAAGCGCACTTTGTGAAGAGCTGGAGTTAAAAAAAAAAAAAAATATCTGATGCACCTTAGTCAGAGGAGGCCTGTTGCTTTTTTACCCTAGCCACAAATGTTCCTGTTCAGACCTCACACAACATTCAATCTGTCCTTAATTTTAGAGAAACAATACTTTTGCTGTATGGAAAACAAAATTACACCAAATAAAATTACTTGGCCCCAAAATGATGGGGTTTTTTTTCACTTCTTCCGGAAATCAGCCAGTTCCAAGAAAGATGAAAGATTAGTTACATATGTAATTACTCAGTTTTTCCACAAAAGTTGCATAGACTGCAATCTGCCCAGACTTGCTTGTAAACATCTTTTCCACTGGCTGATCTGTATTCACAAAAGAAATAGATGAGCAAGTGAGAAAGGCCTCACTCCTTTTGCTACTAACAAACGAAGCGTAGAGGCCACATTATATTTTCCATATACCCCATGGCCAATTGTAGGAAAGCTGGGACCTGCTGGGCTGGGAAGATCCTCCCATGCCAGGTCTGTGGGTGGCATCACTTCTCCTGCACAGTGGGAATTTGCGCCGACCCCCACTGGAAGGGAGTTGTGCAGAGGTGGCTGGATCTCAGGTCCTTTTCCAGGATTTGAAAATGTTTCTCATATAACAGTGAAGGCTAATAAAAGGAAGAATAAGGCACAGTCATTACAGTGCAGAAGACAACAGCAATAGTGTCCTTTCTCTGGCTTTTATCATGGTGTTTGCTGTTTGATTTCAACATTGAACTTCTGGTGTCTTGTGATTTGTGAAGATTGTATTTCTGTTAATATATTAGGTCACAGCAAGTATTCAGAGGCAAATACATGTTTACCTAGAGAACGGAGGTGGTGGTGAATGGCATGTGTAGGTCCTTGCTTTAGTCATAGACACAACACAGATGCTCCTGCAGACATGTGGTCTTTTATACTTAAATTCCAAAAGCATTAATATGCTGAACTCCCAAAGCTGAAGTTGGTAGCAGGAGGTAAAGATGAAGCAGCATCTTCAGAGAAGAGTCTGGGGAGGTGGCGTGGGGAGTTTTGTTGAGGGTAGCCAGGCAAGTGGTGGCAGAGAGCTCAGGAGAACCTGGGAGGCTACGGCGTGAATATAGTGAAAGCAGGAAAAAAAAGATGAAAATAATTAAATTTGATTTACTGTTTAAACCATTTATAAGTTGAAATGTTTATGAATGTTCACTCTGTATCATCTTAAATTTCAGATGTGGCAGACCTGTGGCTGCTTTTTCAGTTTGTTTCCTGACACCTCCTGAATTTCACATTTCACTGAGAAATGATTTTGCTCTCACAAAACTCCACTGGAAAATGATCACACATGCTGTAGAAAGGGAGAGACAGGGTTTCACCAACATCCTTACCAGGAGAAAGCCACGCATTTGTGCAAAAAACCTGAAAGGCAAGTGCATCTCCTTTGTCTAGGAAGGCTGAGAAGTTAAGCCCACCAGTGCAAGGGCTGCTTTAGTGTCTGCATCCTCTGTCTGTGGGGTTACTCAGAGAGACTCCTTCTTTAGGATACTTAGATATTAGGGAAGGAAACCAGCTTGGTTTGCAGCATGGCTGCCTTTCTTATATAAAATGATCTGCATTGATTTAGTAGACTGAAATTACTCCATGCAGGTTTTGCTTCCTGTCACTTCACAATGAAACTGCATTATTGTTAACTTTTTGTCACTAAAAATTGTTTTAAAATTAAACAGCCTCTGGTCCTGCACATGTTTAACTTAATGACAAGTTTAGTATCACTGAACTCAGAGAGCATACTGTCCCAGTAAAGATAGTGCATATTACTCAATCACGCTTATGCCAGTAGCTATTTTCTCATATTAAGATGTACCTGATTAGCAACAGCATTGTTTAAAATTCTTTTGGATTTATTTTTTAATTAAATTTTAAATAAATTACTGTATTATGAATTTGAAACAGCATAAGTTTGTTTTTAATCACAAATTTGATTTGAAGCAAATAGTTCCAACCTGGCATTTGTAAAACCCTGAGACTAGCTTTACAAGTGGAAATATTCCATGTAATTTTTTTTGGTAGCTTTTCATGGATTTAAAAGGCAAATAATTCCCTGAGCAGCAGAATTTCCTACAGGCTTGTGTCCCTTCTTGTTTAAGCTATCCTGCTGCAAAAATCCAGCTCTGCCTCATGTCCCCTTTGATGCTCCTGCTCATCAAATAACAGCAAATGCCATAACCAGCTAGGAGCAGTGTGCTGGTGGCTTGGGCTGCCAGCTGCTGCCAGACGATGTATAATGTGTGAATTTGGACCACTTTTCAGACAGTGGGAGCAATCATTTGGGTCCCCTTTTTAACTTGGCTGTGGGCGTCCTCAGAACGTGTTGGAACTCAGTCATCCTTGGCTCCTTCACCTTTGCTTGAAAAGGTAAATGGGTGAAGTGTTAGAGAAAACTAGCAGAATTTTAATGTGACTGCCTAAAATTCATTTTGTTAAGACAGGAAGCTAACAAAGACCTAGTGGTTTAAGCAGTCTCTTTGGAAGCAGGGAGTAGACAAGAGTGTGAAAAAAAGTTACAAGTGTCATTTAATTCACCTAGAAAGACAAGGAGAAAAATCAGATGATAGGTGGAAATCAAGTAAACTTGAAGAACTGAGGATATGGTGGAGTGGATTGAGGGCAGCTGAAAGGACAGAAGACTGATGATAACAAATAGTGAACAGGAAAGAAAGAAGTCCTGAACTTGGAGAGAAGTACATTGGAGAGGTTTGGTCGATTTTCCATCATATCTTTGGGCTTCTCCCTCTTGACATTCAGAGAAACTTTCCAGGTCTTACTGACCAGGGAGGAAGGCTGAGGATGTGGTATGGACAAAAAAAAAAAAAAGGATTGTTTTCACCATCTGGGCAATGTTATTTGGGCAAGTCTGCTTTGATGGGTACCCATGGGCTTCCCAAAACCACTGGCTTGCTTTTTTTTCTCTTTCCCCTACCCCCTCCAAAATAAACAAGCCACTCCTGTTTACTCTTTCGCCACTGGCCCTGGTTTTGATGATTTTATACTATTGTTTATTACTGCTGGTCTTAGTCAGTGACCCCTACTCGTGACCCTGGTAAGCCTGGGAATCTTTTTTGTTCTGTCTTCTGATGTCCGTCATCCAAGAAGAGTTTCCAATATATCCCTTTCCCTGTATGTGATATCTGGCAGTTTTTCCTGTTGTTTTATTAGTTTACCTCCAGGCTGGGGCTGTTCAGCCAGTTCCCCCCTTCCATTGCTCTCAGCATCTGGCAGTTCCTCATTTTGCTATCACGTTATTATATTGCTGGAGCGTGTGGCATCCAGAAAGGTATGAGGGATTTACTGCTGCTCTTTGCTACTGGGAGAGGAGCTGTGGAACGGATGGAGTCCAGCTCTTCTGAGAGGTGCACAGTGAAAGGTAAACGAGCAACAGAGTTGCACCAGAGGAAATGCTGGCTGGAGACAAGGAAAAAAGTCTTCCAGAAAGGATGGCCAAGCATGGAAACAGGCTGCCTGGAGCAGTGGTGGACCCTCCCTCCATGGAAGTATTCAACACTTGAAGGGACAAAGCCCTAAGCAACCTGATTTAATTCTTAAGTGGCTTTTGCTGCCCTTTTTTACTAGCCAGCCAGTCTAGTCAGGCCATCAAAGTATCCCCCTCTGGACTTGCAGTAAGCAGATTTGCTTGTCTTCTGTAATTAAGATTTGAAAAGCAGTTTTACCACAAGCTTTATGATAGCAGTCATCATGTAGACAAGTGTGTTGTCTAAAACAGACATCCACGTAAAGAGAGAATCACTATCTTTTTACAGCCCCTGTACCATGACTTTTTGTAAGTCCAGTTCACTCTCAGAACACAAAAAGCAGATCACAGCCAATTTACAATGCAATTTTTCATCAAGCACATGTAGAATAAATGTCAAATCTCCTAACATCCAGAGCATCAAACCGAACCCACAATCTGAACCCCGAGGGGCCTCACAGCTTGTCACACATGCCAAGAAGATCAGGCAGGTGAAGGCTTGGGATTCCGCTGAGCAGTGAACTGGGTGAGAAAAAGAACCTCATCTCATGAATGAGAGAGCTGATTAGAGAATGAATCACTAAGGGAGAAAGTTGTACAATTAAACTGATAAATTTGGCAGCAAAACAAAAAGCAGAAAGACAGAATGAAAGCAACAATCAATAAAGTAGTGAATCAATTGTCTAGTTAATAAGGTAGTTAATTATGCAGAACAGAGCAGGCAAGACAGTGTTGGCTCTAACAAATTTCAGTATATTTCAGTCACTCCACCACTTAATTTGGCTTATTTTTATTATATACGTCCCCAAGGTTTGCTCTCTGACTTAGTATTCTCCTTCCTGTAGTAATATTTAAAAATAGTAGCTGTTTCTAGACTGTTACTTTCTTTTTCTTTCTATTATTTCAGAAAAGCAATATTTAGCTTAGATCTGAGAAAACTAGTATTCTCCTCCATATGAAAAAGAAGTACTTAACTATAGCATATCCTTATCTTTATTATTTCAGTTTTTGATATTCTACTTTATTATTTCTTGTTAGGGAAGGTGTATATTCTGTTTTATGTTCATTTATAGTATGCATCTATCTTTCCACTGTCAAAACAAATGTGCTAAGTGCTTTCCAAGCTAAAATATACAAACTTTTCCTCAAAATAGCTTCTGTTCTGAAAGTATGTGCTTTCAGAACACTTTGTTATGTTGTTGAAACAATGCGCTCTGTTTTCTCCCCATTGTGCAACACAGAAACTTAGATAAAGAATAGATGATTCAGTGTCCTTGCATCCTAAAGTAATACAATACAGCGTAATGCAGAAGGCAAAGGAATACATGATTCAGTCATATTATAGAAGATAAAGGTGATGGATTTTCAGAATTTCTATGAAGCTGGAACCACACCCACATAGATAACATCTTAATCTAGGAACTGTCTGCATTATTTGTCAGGAACATTATTATTGTAGCATTATGCTTAGCTTCCACACAGTAATGCTGCAAGACTGGGCAGCTTTGGACAAGATCCAATAACTGTCTCCATGCCTTCGATGTGAGTTTGATTTATTCTTCATTGTTGGAGCTGGACACCAGTAAGTCTTGAAGGTGCCAAAACTCCCTGAGCACTTTAGTTTTCTTCTGATGATGATGATTCCAAGGCCTCTTTAGCAGTTGCTCTGGCCATGTCTCTAGCTGCCCACTACTAGGAAGAGGGAAGATGCTTTATACCCATCTCACGCCTGAGCCTGAAAGGGGTCCATAAATAAGCTTTTCTTGTCAAAGTCAACAGAGGTCATGATCCCACACCAGCTGCTCGCCCCAGAATCCAGGTCTGCAAAAAATACAATTCAGGTGGTCGCTCTCTATTCAGATCAGCAATTGTGGTGTTGCCCATCTGCATCCAACAACTGTAAAATACAGAAATAATCTTGTCAGTAAGTTTCTGAGGAAGAATTGACCAGTATATCAAGTGTTGTAAAAACAATACTGTCCTTGAATCTACAACTTTTAATTTGCAGTTAAGTTATGAATAGTAGTTTCTGGGGTTGTTTTTTCTGACAGAGTTTTGAAAATATTCCTTAAGGGCGAAGATGGAGAGGTTGAAGCTGAGATGGTTATTCCCTGAAACACTGCAATTGGCAACCACATAGTCCAGTTCTTGTGTATATACATTCAGCCTGTTTTGCAGGGCTTATTTGGCTTAATTCACATAGTTTTCTAGGACATTTGATGGCACAAGTTTATGTTCTGAGAGGTACATACTAAGGGGCCTTTATTTATTGGTGTTTCTGAAATTGTGTTGGAGAGTCTTACATTTACTGGACCGGCCCAATATTTCTCCAGCCAGGAACACTAAGTCTATTTGCCTTTGCCTAGTTAATATCACAGACACAGAACTACCTTGTTGAAAAGTTTCAGCTGACTTCTGGTCTGTTTAGGAGGTAAATGTGGTCATCTCTTCCTGAAGCTTGAGGCAGCTGTTAATGGTTAGTGATCTATCCATAACTTCTAGTGGTCCAAAAGCTGTGGATGGAAATTATTCTGAGCAGCTCACCTTGTAGTTTCACTAAAGATTTCCTTTTGCCTTTTTACATTATCTGATATTTTTTGACAGAAACACCTTAAGTGAAGGCAGTAACTTTGGGGAAGATGTTGGGGCAGAACATGGTTCAGAAACCCATATAATGTTCTCTGCTGCTTTAATTCTTGCTAACATAGTTGGCTTTTGTTCAAGAGGTCTCTTTGCTGAAGTGACAAACACTTTGAAATTATTAAGCAGGTATTAAGACTTCCATCAAAATTCCAGGAACTGTACTTGAATCCTTACAGTACTGTATGTGACAGGTTGGAGCCTGCCTGCAGCACACTGTCAGAGGCTTACACATGTGGAACGTGCTGGGTAATTGTTTTATGTCTCCTTCCATGAGTTGATCTACTAAAGGGAAAAGTGTTTTTACTTTTAGCAGACAGGACATTCATTTTTTCTAGCCCAGGAAATCAGTGTTTGGGGCTTTGAGTTTTTATTGTGGTTAATTCATGCTAGATGTATTTTAAGCACTGAAGGACTTGTAGGATTTGCAAACGCAGCCAATAGACCAAATTTGTCACGCATAGTAGAAACACTTCAAAGTGGAACTTAAAGAAGCCAACAAATAAGTTGTGTGGAAGAGTAAGGAGCATTATGGGCTTTATCTGGGCTGTATACAATATCCTCCTCAGTCACTGCCGCTTTTGAGAAGCGTATGCAGAAGTATAAAATAGTGCAAAAGCACACCAGCAGCTTAATTAGAACAAGGGTTATTACAGTCGAGTGCCAATCTACGAAGAACTGCTTGGTAATATCAGCTTCCTGTTAATCCTGTAACAATCAGTCAATGGTGAAATGTTGATTTATTCACTAATTTACTCATAGCTAGGTTGAAATAATGGAGTAAAATGAGCCCATTTAGACTGGTTCTTAAATTGAATGCTCCTAATTGCATTTGAAAGAAGAGACCTAATGCGTTTGAGTATCCCATCGACCCTGCTAATCTATGCAATTAGTTAACTATTTTGGAAAAGAGATTATCTTACATGTGGTTTGGTCTTAAAAACTAGAACATATTTTTCATACATTCTATGCATGATTCTGTGCTACAGTCATTGTCCACATAAAATCTTCAGTTTTACTCCGATACTAGTAGCTCTCTGTGTAAGCTAGCAATAGAACACCTCAATTACTTTATTATATTTCCATTTAATTACTGAACTAGAATTCTGAAATTTGCACATATTCATTGTGGGTCACAGTGTTTAGCATGGGAGGGAATCCCAGTTTACACATTCCATTAGAAATGATCAAAAGACCATCTGTCTTTCTTAGTGAGTTTCAATCATTTAAGAGCCCGAGGATGTTTAGGCAGGAAAGGAGAAGTAAAAGAGAAAAGCTCTTGCAGTAAAAATATGAGCAGGTTACTTGCAAGCTTTGAATGTTTCTAGAGGGTGAGAAGCTGACTGCAATTTTACAAGAATCTGCTGCTCCACTTAATGTTTTTCATCCTTGTATTTTTGGAGAGTCACCTTTAAAAAGATGTCTCAACAAAGACTTGGTGAGCTCCTGACCATTGAAGATCTCAGTTTTTGAAATACAGCAAATGAAGAAGACAGACTAGTGCTGGGGATTTGAGCACTGTTTCCAGTTAGCGGTTCCTCTCCTTGCCTTTTTCCAAGATGATCATATTGGAAAGCAGACACCATTTTAAATGGCTTTCAAAGTAAGATCATAGAATCATGGGACCATAAAATAGTTTGAGTTGGAAGGGTCCTTAAAGGTCATCCAGTTCCAACTTCCCTGCCATGGGCAGGAACACCTTTCACTAGATCAGGTTGCTCAAAGCCCTATCCAACTTGGCCTTGAACATCTCCAGGCATGGGGCATCCATGACTTCTCTGGGCGACCTGTTCCAATGCCTCACCACCTTCACAGTAGAAACATTTCTTTCTAATATTAAATCTAAATTTACCCTTTTTCAGCCTAAAATGTAATGCGTGATGCCTGTACACTTAAAAGAGCTTTTAAAATTAGCTTTATGAACTTTCTATGTTGATAATTTTTGTTTCTTTCCCAAATAGTGCAAATGTTTTAAAGTCAGGAGTGAACTGTTATAACAACAGAATCTGACACCCTATTTAAAGTTCTGAAGCCTTTTAAGAGAATCTCCTGGGAGAGGAGTAATTAATGGTTTACCAGACTCTGCAGGAAGTACTTTAGGAAGAAACTATAGGAAGGATGCAAAGAGGTCTGTAAAGCTAGTGGCACCATAACTGCTGCTAATTTTCCCTCTTGAGCTTGTGGGGTCTGTGGTAAAGAAGTACAAGATTAGTTGTTGGACGAGGGAGTAAAGCAACTGGATGCATCTCTCCAGCTCTAGGGCTATGCTGTATTTTTCTCTGCTAAGTGAAGAAGGGGAAGATATTTAACGTGGGAGGTGTATGTTAGTGAAGTCTCTTAGGAGCAGTAAAGACAACAGATGAAATAGTACAATCTGCAGTTATAAGGTTGAGAACTGTTCATGTTCATCAGATTTTGTCAGTAGATATATCCAAGTATAAAAAAAGAGAAGGGTTATTAGGGTTTGCAGTACTATCAACACTGGAAGGGAAACTACCTCACCCACAACAGGCACTATCTGCCTGATGGACTCAACTAGGCATACAGAGTGTTCTGTTCCCTTGAGATCAAGCACTATGAGGGCTCTTACAAGGATATGAAAGATGATAATGGTTGGAATGTCCTCCATTTCAGGATCTCATGACCCAGCCTGATGTCGTGTGAGGTCTTTGTCAGGAACCCAGACCCCAGGTGCTCATTGCTAAACCTCTAACTCTTTGCTGTGGATGAATATAAAAATTTATTGAGATAATCACAGAATGGCTGAACTTGGAAGGAACCTCCGGAGGTCATCTGGTTCAACTTTCTTGCTCAGTAGGGCCATCTAGAGCTAATTGCCCAGGGCCTTGTCCGGATGACTTTTGAATACATCCAAGGATGGAGACTTTACAATATCCCTGGGCAACTGTGCCAGAGCTCAGTTGCTGTCATAGTGAATAAGTATTTCCTGGTATTCAGAGGGACCCTCCTGTACTTCAGCTTGTGGTCATTGCCTCTGGTCCTGTTACTGGGCACCACTGAGAGGAGGCTGGCTCCCACCTCATACCACACTTTTTTCCGGTACTTAGAAACATTGATGAGAGCCCCTTGAGTCTTTTCCAAGCTTAACAGTCCTAGCTTTCTCATCCTTTCCTTATAGGAGCAATGCTCCAGTCCCTTAATCTTCTTAGTGGCCCTTTGGTGGACTCTCCAGTATGTCCATGCCTGTTGTACTGGGGAACCCAGAACGAAACACAGGATTCCAGATAAGGCCTCGCCAGTGCTGGTTAGAGGAAGGATCACCTCCCTCCACCTTCTGGTAACACTCCTAATGCAGCCCAGGATACCATTTGCCTTTTTTTACCACAAGGGTGCATTGATGACTCATGTTCAACGCAGTGTCCACTGGGACCCCAAGTCCTTTCCTGCTAAGCTGCTTTCCAGCCAATTGATATCCAGTGTGTCCTGGTGCCTGGGGCTGTTCATCTGCAGCTGCAGGATTTCACAGTTCTCCTTATTGAACTTGGTAATGTTCCTGTTGGCTTATTTTCTCCAGCTTGTTGAGGTCTTTCTGGATAGATCAGTATATCAAGCACTCCTCCCAGTTTTGTAACATCAGTGAACTCGCTGAAAGAACACTCTACTCCACAATCCCGGTTATTAATAAAGATGTTGAACAGAATTTGATCCAGTATTTACCCCTGGGATATATTGCTAATTAAAGGCTTCCAACTAGACTTGGTACAACCAATCAAAGCCCTCTAGGCCTGTTAATCCAGTGTCCAACCCACTTTACTCTTTGTCCAGCCCATACTTCCATAACTTGTCTATGTGGATGTTATTGGAGACAGTGATAAAAACCTTACTGAAGAAAAGGCAGACAATACTGACTGCTCTCTCCTCATCTACCAAGCCAGTCATTTCACAGAATCACTGAATCACCAAGCTGGAAAAGACCCATGGGATCATTGAGTCTAACCATTCCTATCAATCCCTAAACCATGCCCCTCAGCACCTCATCCACTTGTCTTTTAAACACCTCCAGGGAAGGTGACTCAACCACCTCCCTGGGCAGCCTCTGCCAGTGTCCAATGACCCTTGTCAAGCCTGAACCTCCCCTAGTGGAACTTGAGGCCATTCCCTCTTGTCCTGTCACCTGCCATCTGGGAGAAGAGGCCAGCTCCCTCCTCTCCACAACATCCTTTCAGGTAGTTGTAGAGAGCAATAGTAAGTTTGTCAAGGGTGACTTGCATTTATGAATTCATTATGGCTACTCCTAATCATCTCCTTGTCCTTAATGTACCTGTCACTGGGTCCTCTTTTTGCTCTTTTTGAAGAATGGAGGGATAACCACAAAGGGACAGAAAATGTGTACATAAGACAAACAGTTCCAAGTTTCTGGTATCTGATGAATTTCACCATAGTGTATTTAGAGACCATCAGCAGTTCAGGAGCTGTTGGTGGTATAGTTGAGTGCTTCTGAAAAATGTATGAGGCCCTGGAGAGTTAGATATGGGCAAATTTTGTATTTAATTTTCAAAATAAAGAGATGGAACCAGTTGGTTTAACCCTGGTGCCTAAGAACTATTGGAAGAAATACTAAAGTTGTTGTTGGGTACCTGGAAAGTATAACTAAGGCAAAATTGTCAAGAGCAATTCAAGTGGAACCAATCTAATCTTTTCTGACAGGGTTGGCTGATAGGAAAGAATCGGTACCTGTCATCTCTTGACTTTTGTGGAGCTATTACATTTGACATACTCATATGGAAGCTAGAAAACTCAGTTCTGGAAAAAGCTGTAGCAGAGAAATGTACACAAATGCATTACTTTAAGAATAGATACAAATAGTTTGCTGTAGCTGTTGGTAATGGCTAGCGGAACTATCTCAGAACCTCCTCCCCATTGCAGACTTTCTTTCCTTGTCCAAACTAAGATATCAGGCTATTTCTTTCTCACATTCCCAGGGATGCCCAGCTGTTTGATCAAGGTCAAGAAGGCCAGAAAGACTTCCTTATATGCTTCAGCACAGTGGGAAAAGCAACTAAATTGCTTGCAGGCTCCTATCCTGGGCATCAGTTCTGATTTCAACTGTATTCCAGATCTTTCCAAGTAAGGTAACTGCAATCTAGTAATTCTGTTTATCTACTTATCTAAAACATTTGGCCAGACACTTCATGTTGATTCCTGATTCATTACCTCTCTGGCTTTGACAAACACAAGCGTCTT
Source organism: Clamator glandarius (assembly GCA_033459285.1). Lineage (NCBI taxonomy): Eukaryota > Metazoa > Chordata > Aves > Cuculiformes > Cuculidae > Clamator > Clamator glandarius. The sequence goes on along the minus strand of JAUNZM010000473.1, from coordinate 1,876,538 downwards.
ATCCTTCAGGTATTAGTTCAAAATGATATTGCAAAGATAATTTCAGAGAATCCCAAAATGGCTGAGGTTGGAAGGGACCTCTGGAACTCATCTCATCCAACCCCTCTGCTCAAGAAGGGCCTCCTCTAGCCAGTTGCCCAGGACCATATCCAGACAGAGTACGTCCATGGTTTCACTGTGTCTCATAATGAAGAAAATAATTTTTTTTAAGGCCCCTTCAAGATCTATCCTGACTTAGCATATCTCTCATATACTATCAACTACTGCTGTCTTGCGGTGCAAGCTTCAGTCTTGCACCTTGAATATTTTAAGAAAATGTCTTTGTGGAGCTTGTGGGTAGATATCTCTCAAATTAGGAAAAACTCCCTGCAGATATATGCTAAATCATTGAGACTTGCGTTTGGAGAAAGAAGAGATAATTATGCCATGATCTTGCTGATGTGGCTCTATGGAGACGTGAGTGGGAAAGGAGAGTGGTATCCCAGTTGAAAATATGATCTGAGGACCCCTATGGTTCATTTGAGACCCTCACTACTCCTTCTTTGTCGATTTACTTTCTTTACTTGTTTTTCTGCCTCAGAATTGAAGTCTGCTCTCCAAATGTACATGTAAAGCTGAAATTCAGAACAAGTTTCATAGCCATGTGTCACAGCTTTCCAGTTTGCTATTATCTTCCCCTACTGCCGCTGCTGAAAATATTTATAGTGAGTTTGCTAATGTGGTGAAACCACTGCCTGTCAGGCACATCAATATCCACAGCCCTGAAAAGCAGATGCAAGCTAAATTTTTGGACAATAGTCTTGAGATTTCATAGAGGCAAAGTTAAATATATCTTGTCACATGGCCTATTTGAGCGAAGGTTAAGAGTATGGAAGGGATCATGATTTTATATAGGAAGGTGAGCACTGGGAATAACAGTACTACTGGATATTGACAAAACCTTCCCTTCTAAAAAGAAGAACCTTTAGAATAACATATAGCTAGATGGAGGCTGTGCCAGGGAATTCATGTCGGGCACCAACAGCCAAGGGGATGGAGATTTTCCTGCATTTGCAGCCCTCTCTCAGCCCTCTCTATTGCATGAGCCTCCAAAACAGGCTTAGATGTGGATGACTGACCCACGTAAACACCTTGCCTTGTTTGCTCCATGGGAAAACTCCTAGTAATGAGGCTAAGCTTCCCCGTGTGTCAGCTTTCCAAGGATACATGAGGCCCCGTCCACAGCTTCTTCTTCCTAACCACAAGGCATCTCTTGGATTGCCCTCAGCTCCTTGTTGTCCCACTACACAGCACTCCTACGGCTCCCTCAGTGCTTCCAGTCCAGAACTGCCTTGCTGACCCCTACGTGTCTCTGTGTCCCACTATGCTCAGTGGCTTTTCCCAAACCAAGACCAACACTTAGCTCAACTGTAGCCGAATTTCTCGATGGGAAGCAGAATGGCCGTCCTCTCACCTGAGGTTGGCAGCAGTTTACCAGAGGCCCTCTTCCAGTCCCCAGCATGCCAGGAACAGGTACAGACTTGCCCCTTGCTTTCTGGACAAGGGCCCCAAAATCCATGTGATCTGATTCTCCAGCCCTTGCTTCCCTTTCAGCAAAGCTGGCATGAGAACACTGACTTTCACAAGGCACAGTGACTGCATACAGCGGTGCATGACAACTTTGCCCATGGGGGCTGAACATGCCTAAAAGTGAACCTGGAGTCAATTTCCAAGGACAACCTTCTGTCCTTCAAGAACCCTCCAGCTGAGCCTTACTCAACTTACCTCAAAGCCCTAAGTCCCTAAGCCCCGGGAACTCTGCTCTATATAACCCCTTCTCAGGAAACAGCTTTTGATCATGCATCTAGAAACCTCACAGCTCTTCTTGCTTCCTTTGGGATGTGGTTCTTTGGAATTCTCTTCCTGCCCTCCAGAGCTTTTCTGTTCCTCAAGCCTGGCTTTGAGCATAGCCAGAGTTTTCTCCCCATTACCCACTGGAGAATTATAGACAACCTGGATGTCTGCCTGGAAACCTTGTAGCTGCTCTGCAGAGGTCCCTGGGATATTTGAAAGTGGACCTCAGTGACAGGGAACCAGTATAGCCATTTGGCACCACAGGAAGGGTTTTGTGAGGGTTTTTCCCAGATGTGGTGGCTGAGACAAGTCGAATACCTCCCCGCTTCAGCACAGGAGAGCCCTTCACCTCCTGGCTGACACTAAGGTTTTGGCCTTTCCTTATCTAGTCAAGTTACGAACATGAAGTGCAAGTTAGGAACAAGCTTGAAGGACACCACTGGGAAACAGAAACAGTGTTAGCATAGGGGCCACTCCGTTTCTCAGTGAGGAAATGGGAATCAATGTGGAAAAGGCTTGTAGAGCACAACCTAACTGTACAGTTTTTCAAGTGTAAGGCCTAGGGTGAGAGTAATTACGCTTTTGGGAAAATCCATCTTTCTGCAGTGAAGGTAGAACTCTCCTTTGTGTGTTTTTCTGACTTAAACTTATCACTCTCACAGCCCAGACCTGAGTAACACCTACTGCTTGGGGGCAAGAAGGCTCTGCAGAGGGACCTGGACGGGCTAGATCAATGGCTCAAGGCCAATTGTATGAGAGTCACCAAGGCCAAGTGCCAGGTTCTGCACTTAGATCCCAACAACTCCATCAATGCTAGAGTCTTGGGGAAGAGTGGGAGGAAAGATGTCCAGCAGAAAAAAACCCGGGGATGCTGGTCAACAGCCAGCTGCACATGAGCCAGCAGTGTGCCCAGGTGGCCGAGAATGCCAACAGCATCCTGGCTTGTATCAAAAACAGTGCGGCCAGCAGGAGCAGGGAAGTGATTCTGCCCCTGTACTCAGCACTGGTAAGGCCACACCTCGAATACTGTGTTCCATTTTGGGCTCCTCAGTACAAGAAAGACATTGAGCTGATGGAATGTGTCCAGAGGAGGGTAATGAGGCTAGTGAAGGGTTTGGAGCACAAGCCTTATGAGGAACAGCTGAACGAACTGGGGTTCTTGAGCCTGGAGAAGAGGGGGCAGAGGGGCGACCTTATCACTCTACATAACTGCCTAAAAAGAGGTTGTAGTGAGGTGGGTGCTGGTCTCTTTTCCCAAGCAGCAAGCAATAGGATGAGAAGAAATGGCCTCAGGTTGTGGCAGGGGAGGTTTAGACTGGATATCAGGAAAAATTTCTCAACTGAAAAAGTGGTGAAGCATTTGAACAAGACACCCAGGGAAGGGGTGAAGTCTCCATACCTGTAGGTGTTCAAAAAATATGTAGATGTGGCACTTCAGGACATGATTTAGTGGGCATGATGGTGTTGGGCTGATGGTTGGACTGGATGAGGCCACGGAATAGTTTGTTGCCTGTAAAGTTCCTTTGTCTAAAACAAAAGGCTTCTAATTTGTTTATTCCCTATAGAAGTCCCTTTGTCCTCCTTGTTCTTGATCTTTTGTGGTTTGTTTTGGGCTTGGTGGTTTTTTTTTGTTTCGGTGTTACCAAAAAAATATTTTCCTCTTGGAGTCCCACACGGTGCTATGGGATTCCCACACAATTCCCACAGAAGTGGGGTTTGTCCAGAGGATATAGGGATTCTGACACTGAGGCAGAGAAGAGACTAGGATATTAGGCTACAGCAAGTGTGAGCTATGCAGCAGGAACCCTTAAATTGTAGATATGGGTGAGCTGACAGCTTGGTATGTTTTATTGCACAGGAGATGTATAGCTGCCTTTGGGAATCACTCCTCCGCAACATCCCACTCCTCCTGTGCTTTAAGGTCTTTTTTGACCTTGTCTGGTCCTAAAGACAGTCTATTCTCCATTGCTTCTTTGGGCTGGAGGACCCTTCGGGGATGAGGAAAAAAATGTTATTTTTTTTTTAGAGCAAGCATCCCCACAAAACTTTCTGCAGATCATCACTCCCTGTCTAATGCCAATGAATTATTAACCTGTATAGGTATATGTGGGTAACATATTTAAGCACAGAAATTTGGGTGGGCTCTGATTTTAAGCAGATCTGCACAGAGCAAGTGCATGACATCCTCCCAAATCTTCACCCTTGCTGTTCTCTCAGGGTCTGGGAGGGCATCACTGCCAGCACCCTGGCTGCAAGCACACCTCAGGCTCTTACAAAGGCTTGAGGAGTTTTTCAGTCCAGCCCCTTGATGAATACTTAACCTAACATGAATTATTCAGACTGAGCTGTAATTTCTGAGAAGGGGGAGGTCAGAATGGGTGAGGATGGCTTTCCTGGAGAGGTGCTGCTGAAACCCCTGCTTAGGGACAAGGCATATGTGAATGTGTGTAGCAGAAGGAACCAGATGACAACTGGAGAAATAAAGAGTAGTAGAGAAGAGGAGGGGAAATGAGCGGAGGCTTTAGATGACCATAACTCCAGCCCTTTCTTACCTGAACGGCACCTGTCAGAGATTATTTTAACCAGGACCTTCAGGCAGCAACTACCAAGTATGAATTCTTTTTCTTACATGCTTAATTAAATTGAAAATTAAAAATGGATAAGCTCTGGCACTTGATTGGACTTTTATTGCCAATGTTCAAAAAGGAAACAGCTTAAGGACAAATAGGTTTCTCAGCTATTTGATGTTTCTCAGCTATTTGATATTTCTCAGAGTCGTGTCACCAGATGGAAGAAGCAGTGGCACTGTCTGATATAAAATGTTGAGAAAGCCTTGAAGCCTTGAAGAATCATAGGCTCAATACAGATCCAATTATGTCTACAATGGTCTCCAGAGTCTAGGGCTAGGATGTGTTATTCAGCCTAATAATGAAATACCAATGAAAAAAAAAATCCCATTTCCATCATACCAACGCAATCCAGGAGGAAAGAAAGTGTCTGGGAACAGCATGTTATAGGGAGTTCATGTCTGTAAGGAGCTGTGCTAATGATTTCCCAGTGGGTGGAACTGGAGAGGAAGTCTTATCTCCAGACTCCACAGAGATAGTCGGTGGGAAACCACCGGCTCCAATGCTTATTTTTCTGACTGACTAATAGAAGTGCAGAAGTCACAGATACGGTATGTGTTATGTGTCAAAGTAAAAGCAGTTTGCACCAAGACTGAATCATAACTGCATTAAGTCAGGCAGAAAACCTTCTAGGGAATGCAAGGATAATGACAACAATAATAGGAAGAGAAATAAAAGATGCAATCCAAGGAGCCACCCAACCATCTGAAATCCTACTATATTTAATTTGCTTCTGAGAGAAGCGTTCTGTCATGGCAGACAGACAAGGATACATCATTGGCTGAAGCAAATAAGCATGGCTCTTCTGAAGCCAGCAAAGCTGTATTGATTTACATTACTTGATGATTTCTACTTGAAAATTCGTCATTATAACAAATAGTATAAAACTTCAAGTTTGTCACTGGAGGAGAGCCTGTAGGGATGACAGAAAGGAATCATCTTTCCTGCTTAAACAAAAAGATTACTCAAATGGGAAACCGTCCTGCACCAGTCTTCCTTCAGGATATGATGCCACAGTGTTATGAGGGACAGCAGTATGGGCAACAATTGTGGAAAACAGCTGAGCTGCCAAAAAACAGGAACGCCTGGCAGCTGGAGATGTTAAACAGGAAAGGATGGCAAAAAAAAGAGGGTTTGTAAACAGGACAAGTGTATGAGTGTTTTACTGGCTGTATGCTCACTGCCAAGGATCTCCTTGGATGGATGTCTACCACAGGTCTAGCAAAAGGAAGCTGGAGAGTCTTTATAGAATTTCTAAGAGGAGCATGGTGGAGCCCCAGACTCCCCTGGAGAATGGCTTTCTTTAAGCTCTGTTCTAGGCTGGGAGAGGAAGGTTGATTGGAAATTTGAGCTTTTTAGGAACAGAGATCTGACTTTAATTCATGTCCTGGCTTTAGATGTAGCACATTTCCAGCGAATGGACTGCATATGGGTTTGGGAATGCTACGTGCTTGGTCCCAGCAGGGGCTTGCTGCTCTCCAGAGGCTTGCAAGTTATCAGCAATATAGTAAACGCATCATTGTATGCACCCTGTTTCTATTAATAATGCCTTTCTTATTGCCAACAGGGTTCAATTCTTCCTTCATCTCATTGTCTGAGCGGGGACTGTTAGTAAATGTCATCTTTATATATTTATTGTATGCCACAGGAGTGTGCTTTATACTATAGTACAATTGTACACGGTGGAAGGAGTAGAGAAGCTAAGCAAACAGAATCATATAGGAATCCACAGAACTTGTCTTTGCTGTGGTAAACACAAGCAAGCTCATAATCAACATTATTTGTTATTCAAAACATCTCTGAAGCCACTTCCATAAGCTATATGATGTTGGGGGAGGAGAATCCGCTCTCATCTTCCAAGACATACAGCAGATGGCTCATGTTTTATGAATGGAGAAGACAGCATATGTACATATACACACAGATCAACACATGGGCACGTGCCCAGGCTTAAGTGTTGCGTGTCTTAGTCCAATGCATGATTGTATCATGTGCTTTTCAACAGGCCATTTGCTTTGGTTTCTCTTCTCAAACTTTGGCAAGCTGTTCTTCCCATCTCTCTGTCTTCTCGTATTGTGGTAGTAGCAATCTCACGCTGTTTACCTAACAGGTTGCCTTCTGAAATACATCTGTTTATCTCTGCTCAATCTAAATTGCCCGCATCCACTTCCTTTTTTATATGCCTGTAGGAATTCGTTTGCATTTTTAAAAGCAGAGAAGAAATTATAGCCTGTGATCTAATAAAGAGACTGCGGCAATCTTGACTTCTGACATGGATGGCCTTTATTTTCCCACCTGCAAAATTCAGATTCAGAATTTCCATTGCTTTTCTGCAAGGCCTGATTTCCCAACCTTGATTAAGTCCTTGGAATGGGAGAGAACTGTGAAGTGCACAGGGAGGTAAATTAGCCTGGACAGAAGAAGTATGCTTTAATGTGGCAAGACTGATTGAAGTAGCAGAGATTGCACAAGTATTTTGAGAGAGCGCTGGGCTTTGCAGCCAGACCCTTTGTGCTGCGGGATTCCCCTTGTAAGTGTGGAATGTCAGGAGATTATCTGCCCAGCTGGCAGAAAATCAGACTTAACTGGAAACACATTTCAGTTTACTTGTCTTTGGGGCAACAACCACTTTACTAAATGCAGAAATACAACGATACTAGGAAATAATAAGCACACCAACAGTAGAATTCTCGCTGGTCATTAGCTAAGCAAATATGCAGACTTCTTACACACATTTTTTTTTAACAGCACTGTTGTAATATAGATTGTGTATTCAAGACTGCAAATGAAACTGGAATCCTTGGAGAGCCTCAGAGTGACTCAGCCAGTGTAAAGGATTTGTTATGTCATCCTGAGGATATGACAGTAATTTATACTGATATGGACTTGATGACAGTGAGCCACGTCCCGCAGACCCCACTGAGACAATACACCCCCTTTGCCAAAGGAGCTCTGTGAGAGAGATAATGCTCGTCCTATCATCTGAATCTGTAGCAAGCTGGCACAAGCCCCAAACAAATCTGTAGATGCTTCTTGTAACAACCATTGAATCAAATTGAATCTGTGGGTGGAAGAGAACAGGGGCCTGGATTGTGATCCAAAAGATAGGAGCGTGGCTGGAAACAGGAACCATCTTGAACACTGCCTCACAGGGTAACTGCGTGTGGAAGGCATCTCCCTGCCCCTGGGGCTCTTCCCACGGGGCATCTCACAAAGGGCATGGCAGATCCCAGCCTTCAGCTGAAAATGCCTCTTGCGACTGCTGCTCTGCAGCATGGCTGGTGGTCAGACCCTTCGAAGGCTCAGTTTGGCAGTAAGCTCACATTTTTGTCCTAATTTTCCTGGGTTTCGACATCCTTACCCTTTTACAGAAATGTCCAAAACAGCAGGGAGTTTTTCTCCGCACCAGCTTATTTTTCAATTTTGTTCTCTTTGTGAGGGCTTCTCCCTTAAGCTCCCCAGAAAGACTACAGAAAACTCCCAGACAAACAGTTTATTTAAATGATTTCTCATCCATTGACCTCAAATGCCGAGCATTCACTTATACAGCAATATGGCCATGGCTTCAAAAAAGGACTTCACCATCAGCCAGAAGGGTTAACATAATTGGTAATCCCATATCTGCCACTGAGCTATTCATAACCCTACAGTGTATATAAATACATGCGCATATGTATACATATATGCACATATAGAATCATAGAATCACTAGGTTGAAAAGGATCCATTTAGTCCAAACATTCCCATCAACCACTAAACCATGCCCCTCAGCACCTCATCCACCCGTCCCTTAAATACCTCCAGGGAAGGTGACTCAACCACCTCCCTGGGCAGCCTCTGCCAGTGCCCAATGACCCTTTCTGTGAAAAACTTTTTCCTGATGTCAAGCCTGAACCTGCTCAGGAGGAGCTTGAGGCCATTCCCTCTTGTCCTGTCCCCTGTCACTTGGGAGAAGAGGCCAGCACCCTCCTCTCCACAACCTCCCTTCAGGTAGTTGTACAGAGCAACAAGATCTCCCCTCAGCCTCCTCTTCTCCAGGCTAAACAACCCCAGTTCTCTCAGCTGCTCCTCGCTAAGACTTGTTCTCCAGCCCCCTCACCAGCTTTGTTGCTCTTCTCTGGACTCTCTTCAGAGCCTCAACATCCTTCTTGTGGCGAGGGGCCCACAACTGAATATATATATATGCGCACATATATGTATATATATATGTGGGCACATGTTTGTACATTTATACAGCATAGACAGAATGTATCAAGTGGTTCTAAAACACAGGAACAAAAGTTTGGACCTCAAAACTCCTTTCTTGACTTAATATGTTGTAATTTAATTTAGGGTACAAGTTAATCCTGAATAACTTGGTGGTATGATGACAGGATGCACTCAGCTGTGTGCTTTTTAGTATGAAAAGCCTCAAGAGATATCAATTAGGCTTTCCTAGTGACTTTCTACTTATATCAAACTTCCATATTTTTGCACATACTCAGGATTCACTGAGTTTGTAAGCAGAAAAATTGAAGAGTACAATGGTATCTCAAATAAAAGTACACCTCCAGTTGTCATTAACAGCTGAAGAATTTACATAAACTTCATATCAATGTATGCATTTGTGTATGTAGCATTTGAACCCAGAGTATACAGCAAAAATTTGGGCATCACCGCTAGGAAAGAAAAAGGAAACTATGCACTGTTCCAGAAACCCCATTGTGGAGTATGGGTGGAAAAGATAGTGGGATTTAATCCAAGTTTGGTGAAGGTGCTGGTGTCTAGAAAAGTGACATTTTATCTCTCTCTCCACATTTTTGATTCTAGCAGAAAGTTTATTTCCCATGTGTTATGACATGCAATTCCCTGGGTCTTGCTGTGTGAGTGAGGCCTCTGCCATCTCTACAAGCTTAGCTAGTTTTGAGGATTGCCTACTTTCCTGAACTTCTGTTATTTAGGTTCCTATCTGAGGTTTGGGTAGCTCTGTCGAGATTAAACCTCCTCCACTGGCACAGCTCTCAGGGTCGCTGAAATACATAATCTTTCCCACCACTTCTAGATGCTCTCCCTTTTGAAGTATCATCCTACATATATATATATATATATATATATGTATATATAGCATGCACATATAAAACTTGGGAACTCTGAAAAGACAAAGGCGTCCATGACCTTACAGGCACAGGGCATGTGATGTAAGTGGGAACTTCCTCTGAAAAATCACTGCAAGACTTGTCCCATGTGATTACATGCCATGATTATATACAGTAAAGTGTTCAGAGTTTAAAATACACTCCAGATGCTTTTTCCTGCCCTTTCCTCCCACTCAGCTTGACTTTTCCCTAGTTGATTGATTCTCATAGTTTATATTCAGAGATTCAGATTTTGCTTACTGACCAGATCAGCCTTTTGGGGCACACCAAAAACTGCCCTGTAAGCTCGTGGAAACACAATATCATATGCTGAGAAGCTGTGGTGTAACAGAAAGGGATGAGCAATCTAAGTGTGAGTGTTCAGCTGTACTCAGCAGCAGACAAGCTCTGGCTTTTGTGAAGTCAGCAGGAGTTTTCCCAACAATCCTAAAGGTACAAAATCAGGCCAGTTTTTGGGAGGAATGACAAATGCAGTCTAACAAAGAACAAGAAATCATTCCTTCTGTTATGATTTTGACTTATTTTTCTTCTTTTTTCTTCTTTTTTTGCTTGTTTCCTAAAACATGAAAATTTTAGGCAGGTCACTTGCTTGATCTTAGGAAGAAATTTCTGACTGTGAGGGTGGTGAGGCACTGGAACAGGTTGCCCAGAGAAGCTGTGGAATCCCCTTGCCTGGAGGTGTTCAAGGCCAGGCTGGATGGAGCTTTGAGCAACGTGAGCCAGTGGGAGGTGTCCCTGCCCATGGCAGAGGGGTTGGAACTGAATGAGCTTTAAGGTCCATTCCAACCCAAGCCATTCTATGATTCTATGATCTGCCTTTTAATTCTCCATTTCTTTATTTAGCAATATGTAAACATCAGGAAAATCCAAAGTTAACTCCATTTTTTTGCCATCTACATCTACACTCCTGCTCCCACCTCTCCTGCTCCCATGAGGAGGAAACACCATAGTCTTGTTCCATAGACAAGAGCTCACAAAGTTTGCTTTCTATGCACCAATTTTGCTTACAGAGTGTAAATATGAAAGGAAGATGAAAACAGAGCTGGGATGTGACCCAAAGAGGGGCAATAGTTAAGAACAACCTTGGATGCAGAACAAACTGCCATTCCATTAATACAGTGTTTTGGTTTTCTTCCATGGTAGATTTCCATGCTGACGGGATCCCAAACTCTTGCTCTTTGGGAGCGAAACTATGGGCAATTTTATGGGATCTGCTTCACACATGCAGGACAGAGAAACAAAACAATACGCCAACATATTCGGGAAGGTATGCAGGGAAATGCTGATATGAGGAAGGAGGAGGGCTGACAGACAGATCCCTTTTTTCAGGGTGATTACAAGAAAAACTTTACAGCCCCCACTTTTGTCTGATTCATTCAAATAGTTCTTCCTATATCTAGTTATTTACATATTAAGAGGAATAATATTATTCATACTAGTGATGCGCATGGCGGTACTAAGATAAAAGAGTGTTTTAAAATAAGAAAAAAAAAATATATATTTCCAGCCTTAAACACAGTTGGTTGTAGACACCACATATAATGCATCATTCGTCAAGGTCTGGAGCACATTAGAGAGCTGGATTTGCCTGCCTTTTCCTGCCTTGCCGTGCCTTTCCTGGCCTTTCATCAGCCAGCAGCAACCACTCCTCTAAGTTCTGTTGTGACATTTATCTCTGATGTTGATGCTTCAGAGTTCTTTAAGGAAAGGAGTATGTTTACTGCTGCATAGGATCACTGGAGATATCACAACTCAATATCCTATGAGGTCCTTGCAGTATCTCGACTGGTATCTCATGCTGGCTTGCTCATGAGATTTCTTTTTGTGATGTCAGCTATTTTTTCTATTAGTGTGAAATAACTGTTTAGATTGCTTATCAGACAGAAGAAGCAGCACTACTGCACTGAACACACGCAATTCCTTGGCACAGCAGACCAATGTAAATACAATCTGCAGTGCATAGGAGAAAGGGAACTCCAAAATCATGGAGCCTGATCTTCACCTATCAGAAATCCCATGCTTTTCCTTGCCTCTTTAGCCTCACTTGTTATTGCAGCAATATAATTTTTCTGCTTTCTCTGTCTCAATTCTTTGCTCCTGCACAGACAGTATATTCCCCTCTCCCCAGCTTTGTCTTCCTTAGGCTCATAGAAACATGGAGTTAACTGCTCTACTTATAATATATTCTTAATACATATATATTCTTAATGTATGTTTTCTATATAACCTTCCCAATAGTCTTTCTCTTTTTCAGCTTACTTTCTTCTTTCTTGAACTTGTATCTCCTACTATACACAGTAGTACAGATGATATCTCACTGTATTCCTAATGCAGTGGCATTAATACTTCTCCATTTCTGCTAGACATACTAATGTTTAAGGATTGCATTTGCATTTTTTGCAGCCTCATCAGACTGGTAACCTATCATAATAAAAAAGATAGCTAATACAGTCAGGTCCTTTTCTTCCCTTGTCCTTTCTACAGAGCCCCCCGGTTCATAGCTGAAAAGCTTGTTATTTATTTGGACACACATTATCCCTGACTTTCAAGCTTTTGCATGTAATCCCTTTTTTATTATCGGAGTCTACAAAGTCATTCTTTTTTTCCCTCTATAATGTCTAAAACCTTGTACCTAAGTGTCTTTATCACATTTCAATAGCTCACTCTTGCTTTGCACTGTATTTATTTGTGGAACCATTAAATAAGAATAGTCTCAAGACCGAACCTTGAAAAACTCTGCTCATAATCTCCCTCCAGCCAACACTTCTCTTTTCACTAGATTCATCTTCTGTTTATCTGCTTTATTTTACCTTGCATTTCCTATCCCAATGCAGATCTTTACTAATGGTTTCCAATGCAACAAGGTACCATAGACTTTATGGAACAAATATCTCCTTTGTCTGAAAAATCAATCCCATTAAGAGAAGCTATCGCATATAATATAACTTGAATAACTGGGGGGGGATGTTAGTATTTTTTCATTCTTGTCCATTTTTTAATTGTTTCTAGCATTAAAGTCTATTCTAAAACCTTTTCTGCTAGAGATCATAACAATAATCCACCAGAGTTGCTGAGATCAGAGTGGTGATCCACCATAGCACAGACTATATTTCCTTTTTAAAGGCCCCATTTGTTACTCTCTGTTCATAGAATTCTAGAATCCTAGAATCATAGAATGTTCTGAGTTGGAAAGGAACCTCAAGGATCATTGAGTCCAAGTCTTGTCCCTACACAGGACAATCCCATCATTCACACAATATGTCTGACAGAATCACAGAATCACAGAATCACTAGGTTGGAAAAGACCAACCGGATCATTGAGTCCAACCATTAATCACAGAATCACTTGACGATGTGGTTCAAATTATTCTTGAATATTGTCAGGCTTGGTGCCATGACTGCTTCCCTGGGGAGGCTGTTCCAGTGCTCCCCCAACTCTGGGTGAAGAACCTGTTCCTCATACCCAACCTAAGCCTCTCCAGGCACATCTTCTTGCCATTTGCTTGGGTCCTATCATTGGCCACCACAGAGAAGAGATCAGTGCCTGCTCCTCCTCTTGTGAGGAAGCAGTAAACTGTGATGAGGTCTCCCCTCAGTCTCCTCCAGGCTGAACAGACCAAGTGACTTCAGCCACTCCTCACACAGTTTCCCCTTTAAACTCTTCACCAAATCTGTGGCCTCTGGACACTCTCCAGTAGCTTGATATCCTTTTTATACTGTGGCACTCAACACAGTACTCAAGGTGGGGCCACATCAGTGTGGAGTAGAGTGGAATAATCACCTCTCTTGGTCAGCTAGCAGTGCTGTGTTTAATGTACCCCAGGACACAGTTGACCCTCTTGGCTGCTAGGGCTCATGTTCAACTTGCCGTTGACCAGAATCCCCAGATTCCTTTCCATAGGGCTGCTCTCCAGCCTCTTTCTCCCCAGTCTGTATGTGCATCCAGGGTTGCCATGTCTCTGGTGCAAAATCCAGCATTTGCTCTTGTTAAAATTTGTGCAGTTTCATATTCTAATAGCACCACCTCTGAATGAGAAAATCCCCTGAAGACCCTTGCTACTGGGCCTGCCATTGCACATACACCTTCTTTCTGGACAATGGACTCTAGTCTGGGTGCTCTGTCCTTTTTGACCTACGCACCTTCAGTTCTCTGAATTCTGCTTTACTTATTCTTGATGCAATACCCTCAAGTGTAATTGGTGGTGCTGCCTTTGCCTTCTTGTTTTACAGAAATCTTCCTATTGAAGGCACATTAAATACAACCACTGAGTTTGCACATGGTGTCAACAATGTCATAGACTCATGCTCATTTCTTCCCCTTCCAGCTGAATAGTTGTGACCTGAATGACCCCAGTCAACTCGCTTTGTGGGTCTTGGATTCCTGGCTGCCCAGACCACATTACCGGAGATGTCACTAACTCTTGAGGGTTTTTTCTACTTTTCAGATATCTTCATAATCTTGTACTGAGTCATGCGCTGTCTGTAGTTCTGATAGAAACACTCCAGCTCACAGATAATGAGTTAAATTCTCCACAAAGGCTGTCAGATTGACCTGTCTTAATATGCCCCGTCTCTTCTCAGATGAATTGTGTGGTTTTCCTGCCATTTAATACTTCTATTCAGCAGCTCCCATTCCTCTTTAAGCTGTGAGAGAAGTTGACCTGCAAAGCCCTGATTTCCTGATTCCAGCTGGCAGAAACAGTATCATGCTGGGCATGGGCACCTTTGAACACCTCAATTTAAGTGTCAAAATGTTAGTGCCTGTACCCTCTTGTAAGCAATGGAGATGTAATAATACAGCAAATTAAGTTCAGACGTCTCTTCAGCTCCTTTCAATGACAATGCTTAGGGCTCAACTGAATTGCCTCGACACAGGCCTCTAGTGACATTTCACAGGGCCTCCGAGTACCAGTCCAGCAGTAAATAGTACTAAACTATGATAGATGTTGCACAATTCAATAGAAAAAACAGCAGGAGAAAGGAGTAAATAGTATCCAAATATTGGAGTTACAAGGTTTTTCTACTAAAAAATAAAATTAACTTTATGCCTTTTTTTTCCAGGTTTTTTTTTGTTGTAAGCCCACAAGCGATTATTCCTGTAGATGGTCTGGTCCCTCGGGTTTTCTCAAGATGTTGCAGGGAATATGGATGGTTTGTGGTGCTTTCATAGAGTTGTGCTGCAATAGACATGCACTCTCATCTCTTACTGAGAAGCAGAAGTCCAGTACACTATAAATTTTACCACTAATGTTTGTAGTTGCCATGTCATATGTACTTATATCTCCCATCCATACAGCACAGGGAGTGATGAAATAAAGTTTCTGAAATGCAGCTAGGAGAGCATTGCTGTGTTTCCTTACCTTCCACAATTAGTAATTAATTTCTTTTTTTGGGGCATTGCAGTTTATATTTGTCCTGGATTTCTACACATGTCTATGCATTGCTCTTTTTGGCCACATGAGAACAATCGAGATTTGTAGAAGTAAAATGATAGAATGCTGACCAAGAAGCTGCCATGTGTTGACGAGCACGTATTCTAGTTCAAAAAGCAAGGATCTACTCTACCGGAACTCTGCTAATAAACTGTGATAGCACATCCTACTCGCTTCCCAAGGAAAGCAGCAACTTTTTGAGTCTGGTGGCAGGAGGGTTGATGTATGTTTGCAGTGGTCATTCTCTGTTGGGGCTGGAGGCAGAAAAGCAGGTCACGAAGAGTTTTGTGACTACAGAAGAAATAATGGGATATGGACAAAGTAGTAAGGTCTATCGTGCCATAAAGGATGTTTCTGCTTTTTTAGTTTCAGAGCAGGTCTTGAGCTGACCAGAGGTCAAAGTAGAGTGATTACTCCGTACCCGAAACCAGTCTCTTCTGGACCTCCGCAGTAAATGTAGAATATTCAGTAACTGAAAACACAAAGGGCTTCTTCCCTCTACTACCTGTGAAGGCAGCCAAGTGCTAACTCTGCCCTTACAGAACTTAATATGTGGATTAAAGATTATTATGGCATGAGGACAGATCTGAGGAAATACAGTAGGCCTATCTAGTTACAAAACAGGGATAG
The DNA here is from genome assembly GCA_033459285.1 of Clamator glandarius. Taxonomy (NCBI): domain Eukaryota; kingdom Metazoa; phylum Chordata; class Aves; order Cuculiformes; family Cuculidae; genus Clamator; species Clamator glandarius. The sequence goes on along the minus strand of JAUNZM010000473.1, from coordinate 1,860,881 downwards.
GATTGCGATGTTCTTGCATTTTACCCAGAAAATGGCAAGATTTCCTTTCAGATGACACGCACTTTTTACTGTAGAAATAAATATGTGTTAAAGCTAATGACGAAGAGAAACAGAAAACAATATCAAGTTTATCTTTTTTTAGGTTGATGTCATACATTATATTAGGGTGTTGAGTATTCTATCTGCCAGCCTTGAATTCCCTATATCCTCAGACTATCACAGCTACAAGAGCATCTCTAAAAAGCTAATTCATTTACACACTTTTTTGAGGATTTCTTTTCTCTGTCTTTTCTATATGGGAAAAAGAGCGTTCTTCTTTAGCTTCAGTTTGGAGGAAATTTGCAACAACTGAGATCCCATACCAGAATTCTGAGTTCTCTCTTTCTTTTCTTTACTTTTTTTTTTTTTTTGGTGTGTGATTAAAACTGAGTAAATCTTCTTAAGAGTATTTTGATATCTTCTCTTTTCAAGTTGGAAACCATGCTATTTCTGATTAATTCATACTGCCCTATGAGTCCTAGAGCTGTGCAGATAAGCTGAATGCACCACAGTACAATATCTGCATTGTAAACCTAGGGGTATTCACGGGCTTTTCAAGTGAATGCACATTCATACGTGAAGTAGGCAACACACAGTGAATGAGCTACATTATGTGAATGTGCTCAACAGCTGATAAATGAACTATGTCATGGATTTCAGCTTCATGGAGTGAGCAGCTGAATTTGATGGTGACACTGAAAGATTGTACTTCTCTGTGACTCAGTTCGATTCACTGGCCTGACAATGCCCTCTTCTTTGTGAATCCTCCACACCTGTAGACATATAAGTCTAACAAAGGTCTAATTCTGGCAATTAACGAAATCCAAACTATTAGCATGCTGAAGTAAGTGCAGCAGTTTTTCTGATGTCGCTGTTGTTTTGTAACAGTCATTATATGTCGGAGAAGGGCATTACACTGATGCATTCTTTGAAAGTTCAGTTCCAAGATTTTATGCCAGAAAAATATTCCTGTTCAATTTGATAGACTCTCAAGAAAATTATAGAAAACTTACCATTCCTAGGCTGTAGCACTGCCAACTAGAAGCCAAATAGACTGGTAACTGTTTTCGCCCTTAGGCCACTTTGTACTAAATTCTTTGCAAGATAAATAACAGCAAGCCACTGAATAAATAGCACAGATTTCTCAGGAAATCTAAGGTAACATTTCTAAGTCAAACCACAGGAAATCCCTACGGACTTTAACTATAGATTTTCTAATTGATACAATCCCAAATAAATATTAAAACCAAAACCACAAATTGCATTCTTCTTGCTGCTTGAGATCTACACTGAGCTGTCAGAATATTAAAGCAGTCTGTACCTGTGTTGTTTATAAAGAGAACCGTTGCTGTCACTGAGCTAAAGGAAAAAGGGAAATAACTGTCTGCCTGAAAGCATGGGGCTTGCTTCTTTCTAACCGACTTTTGCTGCAATCCCCAGTTTAACCCTAAATCAAGATTCTGAAAGGGAAAGGGAAATAAATCTTTCCAAATGATTGAAAAACTATCCCAAGTTTATATTGCAATAGAAATGCAAACACCTTCTTGGAACACAGTTTTAGCAATAATTATACATGAAAATGCCACTGAGAAACGATAAATCTTCAAATCTTCCTAAGTATCCCCAGAAATATGCAAGAACTACTTGAAAGCCTCTAGAAGTCATGCATGAACTATGGGGCCAAAACACAAACTCAAAAGAGATGCTGAAGCATATTGCCGATTGTATATTAATAAACAATATGTTCTATGTTGTTGTTTGGGATTTGACTGTGTAATTCAAACACACACACAAAACCAGAGGTGTGCTGGATTCAGTGTACAGCAGATGTCTTGAGTAGTGACCTGGCCTGGAAACTGGGCTGTTGAATTCCTCTCTGTGTGATCCATGACATAACCAAAGACCTAAAGTGTCAGATGAAATAACACATGATTCAGAAAGGCTTCCGGAAAGGCCCAGCCAAAAAGAGCAGAGAAAATCTAAGAGGCCATGCAAGTACAAAAGAGAAGGGAAGAGAGTTTTGTTCCAGACTGCTGCCTGTTCAGGCAAACTCAAGTTATGGACCAAGTGTTTCTTGACATAGTGTGGATTTTTTTTTAAAAATCAACATTTTACTTTAAGCACACAAATTCTTAGAGAAAAAGTGTTGGTTAAATCAAATGCATTGAAAAAATTGTGCTGTTGTTGCCCGTTTAGACATGTCATGGAAGGAGGCTTGATTTCAGCAGTGGTGGTGAAACATGTACCTGAAGAGGCATTTAATTTAGGAGAAGTGGTTTGTGAGTTACGAACATTTTAAGTGTTCATGCTAACTGGCTGGCACACCATCCTTGCTGAGCTGGACATATCGAAAGGGCAACATAGAACTGGGAAAATCCTTCTCTGTGCAAATCTTTTTCTCATTTCTTCAGGTATACTACTGGGCTATGGGCTGAGGAACGTACCTGTGAAACACCTCTTCTCCACTTCCAGAATTCACCTTAAGGCAATATACTTGATTTCTCTCTTCAGACTGCTAAGTTTGAGTTTAAAATATACCTCTTCAGGGATACAAACACGTGGGAATCATTGTGACAGCTTTTAATGCTGTCTGAAGGATGATATTTCCTGCCATTTTTCTCTTTCCATCTTTAAATGCCATTTACCAAGTGGAACCCCTTATTTGGTAATGGTGTATCTGCACTGAGTTGAAAGAGATTCTAAACTAAAATTGGCAGGAATTAAAGCAAGGACAGCCCAACCATGTAAGTTACTTAATATAAATTGTGTCATTTTATATTTTAAAATCTGTGACTGGGGCACTTCACAATGTCATAAACCAAACATAAAATGCAGCACAAACCTAAAGTTTGCTGTCTAAAAATTACAACTATTTGAGTCCATTCGATATGTGGCAGTGAATAAAGATGAGGGAGGGGAAGGCACGAAGGATTAACATTGGAAGCATAAGAGGTCATCATTAACATGAATCTTAAAACATTAATTTTGTAATTTCTGCAAGGAAGCTGCAGACCTCTGAAAGGTGGATTCAGACAGAGGCACAGTGAAAAGGTTTTGAAAAACCTGAGGATCCACTCAGTTTAGTGGTTCTGCCCTAAGTAAGTCATAAGCAGGAAGGCATAACTGCCAGAGATTTGCAGCCCTCCTTCTCCAGCCATCTGAGGGAGAACATGAGAGTGACCTTACTCAGTAGGACCTTTGCTAAGCACCTTCTCTCTTACACCAGTTCAGAGCACCTGGCCATCACATACCTGCTGCGGTTCACTGATGTCCGAGCTGTTAAAACCAAGGATGAAAAGGGCTGTTGAGTCCCAGGCAAGCACAGTATGATACCAGACCTGGTAGGAGAAGTTCGTGGTTGCATGGGCATGCACAGGTCAGAGAGGTGGCCATACTGGCTGTAGGTTGACTCATGAGGGATGACAATGAATCTCATGAAAAAAAAGGACTCCATCAGGTGTCTAGGAATGTGGTGCAATTCACAGGGAGATGACAACATGAACTGACTTCCTTGTTCAAAATGCTGCTCATAAATCCTTCTTGCAATTTAAATAAAAATGGCTTTTCATCATTTATTCCTGCAGTGTTAAAGGAGAGGGAAAGAAGCAAACAGTAAGCAAGGAGAAAGGCAAGGGGAGAAGGCTGGCTCTTATCAGAGACAGAAAAAGAAAAGCAGGAATTACAAGACCATAAAGAAGCAAATTCTCCAGCAGTCTCAGCCAAAGGTATTATCATTTCTTGTGTGTGCTGGACTAAGGACCTTGAAGGATGGATTTGTGTAATGTCGAACGTGGTTCAGCTTTCATCAGAGTACCAGGGAACCAAGGATCTAAACCTGACCATGCCACCCAGCTGCATAGCATGTCAGAGGAGCTGTCACTGCTCCTCTGTGTCTGTGCAACTCCAGTCTGTGGCTCCTGACCTTTTGGCTGGAAAAGTTTTGGGACAGCCCATCCCGGACTACATGTTTGTGCAAGGTGTGGGGCATGGCAGGCATCCCTGTTTCAGTCTCACCTCCTCCTTTCCTCTGGGTGTTGCTGCAGTAATGTAAGACAAGATGGGCATGAGCATAGAAGCAGACCAGCAAAAACCACAAGTAAACATTACGGTGGCCCAACACATTTAAATGCTAGGAATCTTAGAAACATAGAATGCTTTGGGTTGGAGGTGATCTTTAAATATCATCTAATCCACCCCACCTCCAGGATGAGGGGCATCTTGAACTCCACAAGGTTGCTCAGAGCCCCATCCAACCTGAAAATGAACGTTTCTAGGGATGGAGCCTCGACTTCCTCCCTGGGCAACCTGTTCCAGTGTTTCACCACCCTCATTGTAAAAAAAATAGTTTCTTATATCCAGTCTAAATTTGCCCTCTCTTAGTTTAAAACCATTACTTCTTATCCCACCACAACAGGCCTGGCTAAAAACTCTGTCCCCATTTTTCCCGTAGGCCCCTTTTAAGTACTGGAAAGCTTCAGTAAGGTCTTCCTAGAGCCTTCTCTTCTCCAGGCTGAGCAACCCCAACTCTTTCAGCGTGGCATCTTCAAGTACATTATATATTCAACTTACTGTTGGGTTTATGGTCAGGAACCAGTTTTGCCTTAATGAAAATAAGGGAAAGTGCTGAAGTTCAGAGGCTATGCAAATGGAGATTAATACACACTGTAAAAAAGGTTATTTAACATTTTTACTGCTGTGAAACTGTAACACTTTTTGATTTTGAACATTTTCAGGATTATTAGCTCTGCTCAAATTTAATACAAGAAATCTATATGTATGGAATGGAAAGACAAGCATGAAAAAATATTGCATGAATTGCATAGCAGAGTGAGAACTCTGTATGGACCCTGAAAGACTCCATATATTTAAAGACAACCATTTTGTGGATACGACTGAGTCATCATCACGTACTGCGTGTCTGTATGTATCAAAATTAGAGTAATAAATGTAGTCATAAGGCAGATCTAGGACTAAGTAATGAAGAAGTTGAAGAAGAACTAATAGCTGAAATAATGATAGATGAGAGGGTGGCTTGTTATGATAACATGCAGTTTGTTTAATGGGGAATGGGCACATTAAAAGAGTCACGATATTGCAGTGTGTATTATAAAACCAAGAGATGAAGGAAAGATGGTCAAAGATGGCAGGCAGACAGACTTCAAATAACTTGTAGTACATCAGTGCATCATAGAGAAGCAAGTTAGAGCTAGCAAGGTGACAGGTTATACTTCTTACCAGAGTGTTAGCAACTGTGGCTTCTTCAAAGCTTGGCTGCACACCTCATCTTCAGCACAGGGAAGGGAAATGAACCTTGGAACATCACACTTGAGAAGCTGCTGGCGATAGTCACAAGCTGCTGGTGGGACAAAGACAAGTTGTCTTGCTTAAGGAAAAGGAGATGAGTGACCCTGTAATGTGGCTCTTGGTAGTCCTGCTCTAAGAGAGGGTGAGAGGCAAACAACAAGTTTCCTAAATGCAAAATGGTTTTGGAAAGCTGGTACCTCATTTGCAGGTGTTTCAGTAAGAGTTTTGCCATCAACTTCAGGACATGAAGTATTTTTTATACAAATGTTTATGAAGCAACAATACAATGATATTGTGCAATGGTTTTGCATGGATATCATAATACAGCAATTGTGAAATAAAGTGTCTGCCTCAAACTCCTCAATCAACAAAAGCGACAGCCCATGCTGCAAGTTCACTGGTAGTTTTCCCTATGTACATGAATAATTTCCTTCTAGATTTCAGAGAAATCTTTGTTTTGGACCTGTGATAAGTGATTTTTTCTTTGGTTGGATATATTAATAAAGGAAATATTTCTTATTTGTGAAAGTACTATAATCAAGATGAAATGCATAAGAATTCCTCAGTATCGATAACCAGTAATAGATTATCATTATCCATTAGTTATCACTCCACTGACAGAAGTGACTAGCAAAGAACATTCATGCTTGGGAATAATCATCCTGTCCAAGATGAATGCAGCTGGTTTCTTACACTGTGCAAGTCCAATATATTAGAGATCAGTTTTAGCACTGCTGGACCATTCACGGGGTCTTTGTTTCTGGAGGGTCAAATCATGGAGGAGCTCATTATCTGCATTGAGTTCCCTTTATAATTTGTCAAACACGGACTAAGTTAGTAATTCAGAGCTGTTGTAGGGAGCTTGTGCCTGCATCCCCCTCTCTCTGTCCTCCATCTGCTGTCTCTCACAGCTTTGAATGGATAATCACACCCAAGAGGGTGCGCGCACAGGGTTCTGTGCACACTTACTCCAAACTATGTACCCTTTGGTTGTGTTTACTTAAACAGGGCTGTTTAAACTGAAGATTTGCTGAGATATCTGTGGGGCTGGGTGCCTAATGAACAGAATTCTTAATGGGCCATAAATCCAATCAAGATTTTCATACCGTGTAAGCAAGCAGTGCAGTTTGTGGAAAACAAGTGCCTCCCTGAAAGCTACTGTTATGCAAATATCATCACACTTGGGGCATACATTAAAGCAGCCCTCTGACTGCAGCCTTTTGGTTTTAGGCAGGAAATAAAATGAGATCAAAACAGGAGGGAATAATAGTGGTTGATTTGCAAGATAAAGATTAATAAAAGAACTCATTGCATGCTTTACATGGAAATTTTATAGTTACCTTGCCATAAATTTTTTGAAAAGACTTTTTTTTTAACTTTTTGTGCCAGAACTATGATTCATTCACACGAAAAAGGTTATATGAGATGCACAAGTTTTAGTTCATTCAGGCTCTCCTATTCAAAGGAGTGAGGCTTTTGTGAGATCTGCTGTTGTTCGGATAGGGAATTAGTTTTATTAGCAGCGTGTCATTCACAATGTGCCTTACACATCTACCAGCTTCCTGATTTCTTTTTTTTTCTTTCAATTTGTTAGTGCTGGTGTGGTTTGGGATTGCTGTTATGAATAAAACCCATTGTACGCTCCCTATACTCTCACCCCAGGATGGTATTTCCTACTGACCAAAGACACAAGAGTCTTAAAAAAAAAGAAAGGGAGCACAAAAAAATAAAAGCTACACCTTACTTCCAGGATGTCAGTGTTATCATCTGATTTAACCACAAAAATCTTCCTGTCTCATCCTTTCCTGTATTTTTACGTGGTATTCTTTGCACTGAACTAGCTCGGGAGCTTTTCCTGGACCTTTTGTTTTCTTTGCTAAAAACTGCCTGCATGTTGCTAGAATTAATTCTCTCATTTGGGAGAACATTGAGGCTGTTCGCTACAAAGCAAACCTTTATTATTCACAAATCCTGGTAGGATCACATGAAGCGTGGGGTGTATCCTGGTCCCTAGCAAGCAAACACAAGCAGACTCAGCCAGCCTGCTCTGCTCTAGCTTGCAGACAGCTGGAGTGGGAGGACAACGGGCCCATGTCTCCTCGCAAAGGATGCTGCTCTCACACCACTGGGGCCCAAAATGTGCTGTAGGCAGAATTTGGGGATCTCATTTTAGGCAAACAAGCAAGCTAGCCATGCTGCAGCTACGATTATATCAGTGGTTACATATACAATAGAATCATAGAATTACTTGCATTGGAAGGAACAATAAAGATCACCCAGTTCCAAACCCTGTGCCATGGGCAGCAACACCTTCCACTGGATCAGGTTACTCAAAGCTTCATCCAGTCTGGTCTTGAACACCTCCAGGGATGGGGCATCCACAGCTTCTGTAGGCAACCTGTTCCTGCGCCTCGTCACCCTCACAGGAAAAAATTTCTTCCTAATCTCTAATCTAAATCTACCCTCTTTCAGCTTGAAATCATTAACCGTTCATCCTATCACTGCATTCCCAGACAAAGTGACAGAGTTCTGTATTGTATCAAATATGTATCAAGAATGTGCAATAATTTGGTTTTTATTCTCACAAATTTATAGTCCAGCGGGAACTCCTAGTGACCATCTCTCTGATTGTCTGCATATGGCAGACCATAAGTTTTCTTCAAATTAATTGGAGCAGTCTGTTCTAGAAAAAATTCAATTTATTTCAAAAATTCTAGTACTGTAGCAACCAACAAGCTAAGCAGACTGGGAGAATGCACGTAATTAATGATTTGTGCCCTGTTTCTCCACTGAAGTTTTTTGTTTCCAACACCAGGCCACTGCCTGCTGTTATACTTTTCTTTGCAGAATTAAGAGCCTTCAAACTCTTATTCTTTAAGTAGATAGCTGTAGATTGTGATCTTATTTCTTCCTCCTGCTTGAGTAAAACTGATGAAGTTCCTGGATCATTTCATTGTTTAGCATTTTTTCCCTATCACTTTGGTTCTGTGCTTTTTTTCTGAACCCTCTTCCTGTTCTCCGCGTCCTTCCTAACCAGAGTGCAGGGGATAGATTCTGCACTTTGGCAGAGGTCATACATGATGTGAGGATGATGGATGCACCCTTCTCCTCCATGTTCTCCTGCTCCTCCTCCTGGATCCTGTCCTGGTTCTACAGCCTCCAGTCACAGCTTGTTCCGACCTGCTACTGCAGTGAGGGCTTTGGAGTGTCAGCTGGCACATTTTATGATGTTCAGGTCTTTTTCAGGGTCTCAGCTTACCTACAGGATTGAGTTCTGAAAATGCAGCCTATGTTCTGCAGTTAAAGGTTATCAGTCTCATATTTGGTTGTGCTAAAATGCCTGTGGGCTTCTTGTGTGCATGCGTGATTTTTTTTTTGCTACCTTGAATTTTCTCAGTCATGATTTTGGTTTTTCCTTCCTTTTTTTCTTTCCCCGCCCTCAAATCACTGATGAAAATATTCACTAGATAAAGAGTCAGGACTTGATCTCTGTGAGACCTCCTTAGAAACCATTCCACTCCTGAATAATTCCCCATTTACACCTGTCTCTAGGGAACTGACAAACAGTTTTTCATCCATACTGCTAAGAGAATAGCATTAATTTTGACACCATTCCTGCCATAGTGGAAAGGAGCACATTCCAAGACCTCTGTATTTGACCAGAACAAAGTCAAAGCTGTAGCTGGTTTTGAGTTTTCATGGGACTCAAATAGCAGAAAGCTGGCTGGTCATCTCAGCCTGTTCCAGCTTGATATTTGCATGGTTTTTTTTGAGAAAGAAAGGCAGACCTCTGCAGTGAAGTGTTGCCAACATTTTAAGTCACAGGTCCCATAAAGTGTTCCCAGCTTGGTGTGATAAATCTAAACTAACGTTTGTAAAAAAAAATAGAAAAAGGGCTGTGGAATCATTTAATATATTTTAACTCTTTTTTGTGCTTTCCTGTAACACAAGGATGTCCTAGGAACCACTCAGCTCTTACAGTGCCAGTCATTTCTCAGCACTGGGAGAAAGCAGCTATGTGACAGTTTTTAGCTTTGTCAGATGATGTCCTGCAATGTGTCACTGGGTTAACCACAACCACAGTCAGGGAGAGATGCTTGGCATGAAAAAAAATGGTGCTCACAGGCTTTTCAGCCTGTAAATATTGGAACTGAGGCTGTGTCAGCTAAAAAAAGCAAATATATCTTTTGGTGTGGGACATAGAGCTAGAAGATAGAAGCAGCACATAGGTCTGCAAACCCAGCCTAAGGGTACTCTGCTTAACTGAGCAACTCCAAATTGAATGGAAGAAGGTGGTTTTCTTGGACTAAGATAGTCTTGTTGTCATTTATGAGAGTTATTTCTACCTTCAAGCATAATAATCCATGAACTGTTTATGTCCAATCCCCTTCCCCTGATTTTCTCTGAGAATGGAGGATGCAGAGACACTCTAACCTTGCATAAAAGAAGTCAACAAAACACAGGCAAACCACAAGTCGTGCAAAAGTCAGCATCTAGACTTAAGATAGGTGAGATGATCAGGCCTTTCCTTTCTCACCCAAGTAACTACTTGGGATCACGTCTCTTAATTTCGTGATTTTAAGACTGACACCTGGGCACACTGGAATAATTACATAAGAGGAAAACTAATCCCCTCCAACTTTGTGGGAAACAACAAAGGAAGTTTGCTATCAAATATTCGCTTTCCAGGAGAGACATGAAATAGTGTCCCAACCTAATTCATTTTTCTTGCTTGTTTTTAAAAAGAAAAATATCCTCACTCTTTCCTGTAAGAACTCACTCTGGTTTATTTGTGAAACAAATTACAGTGCGATCACAGCTACAAGAAAAAAATATTTTAAAATTGCATATTGCTCACCTATAATGGACAAAATTGCTCTTTGCAGCAAGTAAAAGCCAATTTGGCACATCACTCGTACAACGTTTTCCTGCTGCTCACCTATCCCACGCACTAGATACATGTGTGTCAGTTGTTCTTGCATCATCTTTAAAAGCCTTAATGACTGACTCATTTTTGCAAGGCATGCAGTGAATGTAGGCTGGACTTCTGCAGGCTTTTGGAGCCTGGGAACAGGAGGAGGCTGTGGTGAAAGAACAGCTGCAGGGAAGCAGGCACCAGGAGGGCAGCAGGATGGACAAGATTCACCCCACCCAGCTCTGCTTCTTGCTTTCCATCCTTATTTTGGCCTCTCTGTGCAACTAATTTGCAGTCACGCATTTGTTTCATAAACAGATCATAGAATCATAGAATCATAGAATAACCAGGTTGGAAGAGACCCACCGGATCATCGAGTCCAACCATTCCTACCAAACACTAAACCATGCCCCTCAGCACCTCGTCCACCCGTCCCTTAAACACCTCCAGGGAAGGTGACTCAACCACATCCCTGGGCAGCCTCTGCCAGTGCCCAATGACCCTTTCTGTGAAAAATTTTTTCCTAATGTTCAGCCTAAACCTCCCCTGGTGGAGCTTGAGGCCATTCCCTCTTGTCCTGTCCCCTGTCACTTGGGAGAAGAGGCCAGCTCCCTCCTCTCCACTAACTCCTTTCAGGTAGTTGTAAAGAGCAATGAGGTCTCCCCTCAGCCTCCTCTTCTCCAGGCTAAACAACTCCAGCTCCCTCAGACGCTGACAGAAACCATGCTACTTCCAGCTGAATGCCATGATTTCTCCAAAAGGATGTTACCATTGCCTCATGCTTCTGCCAGCAAAAGGGGTGGCAAAAGAACATCTTTAGGGACTTCTGGAGAGCTCTGCAGTTGCCTGGTTGTGGCTGGTTGTGTCAAAGCTGAGGGAGAGGGAGCATATGTAGAGCAGGTAACCACAGCTGTTGTAGCCACATCTGCAGGACAGCATTGGTCCCTGTCACCATTACCTAATATCTTCTTACGTGGAAAGTTGCTGTTTTGGGAAGTATATCATCATCATGCAGTTCCCCAAGAGGAGCCATGTCGTGATGCCTGTCCCAGTCTAGTGTAGTATCATCATCATTTCAACAGCTGGTAGCGGTCAAGACGGTTATTTGTACTCAGTATTCCTCATCAAGTTGGACAAGTCGTGCCCGAGTCAATACCTCACAAAGCCAACCTCTGATTCTTACAAAAGGGCTTGTTACAAAATGGATTACTAGGAGGAGCAGGCAGCTACAACAGCAATGCCTGGCTATGGGTGTGAAGTCAGACAGAACAAAACTCTCCTTTTATATGGCTTTTAAACAGCAACAGACACTAGCTGGTTTGTCCATGACTGACTCCAATGAAAACAACACGAGGTACCAAATTTCTGACACTTCCATGTATCTATTGTGCATCTCTGTGGCTTTCCTGCATGGTTACTTTGCTTTGATGGTCAGATATCATCCTCTGTGGGACTGGCATCCTTCACGCTGCCACACAGCAGGCACCATCTGCACAGAGACTGAACACGGCTCTTTCTCACCTTGTTGCTAACACACCTCAGTGCATGTCACAAGAAGCTCATTTTTCAGGCAGAGAAGACAGACTTCCCTGCTTGGTTTCTGGCTTCTCTCCTGCAGCAGCAGCAATGATATCAATTAATATCAGCAAAGATGCCAGTTAATTAGTGGTGGCAGGCTGGAGGACACTGACACCTTTCCTTCGTATGTCCTCTTGGGAACAGATTAATCCCAGCTGGGTCAACCAATGGTGTGGCAGGTGGCTGTAGCTTTCCCTGCTGCTCACCTTGGTGGGGGCTGACCTACTGCTCAGCACTGCCCACACTGGTGTCCAGCACCACCTTCCCAGTCCATCATTCAGCTGCACAGAATTTGGGGCAAGAGCTTCATCTATCATCTTATTTTTGGGCAGTCACAAATGCTTATGTTGCACCTATACTTTGCCAAAAAAACAATCTGCCAGGGAGTAAATTCTTTCAAGTAAAATTTCTAAACAGTTGAATAGATCAGCTTAAAGTCACTACATACTGCTACTGCTGCAATAACCTCTATGCTGTTCTGCTTTAAGATACTCAAACATTATTTCAAATAAAACTATTCTAGCACCTTAGTCTTCTGTATTGATTACATGATTAAAGCAATAAACGCAGTCTGGGAATCCCCGAGGTCAGCTCCAAGCTTCACTATGGACTCTGCCATGCCAATCTCTTCACACATTCATCTTATCTCTAGCCTTAGATATCTTCTACTCAAAGTTAGTTGTATTGGCTCCTCCTAAGCTTCCAGGGACGGTGATGCTTATATCCTTGCTCAGGTGAGCAGATACCTATGAATCACAGAATCACAGAGTGGTCAGGGTTGGAAGAGACCTCTGGAGATCACCTACTCCAACTCCCCTTCTAAAGCAGGTTCACCTACAGCAGGTTGTACAGAATGTGTCCAGGTGGGTTTTGAATATCTCCAGAGAAGGAGACTCCACAGCATCCCTGGGAAGCCCATTATAATACTCTGATAATCTCATACTAAAGAATTTTTTCACATGTTGAAGTAGAACTTCCTTTGTTCCAGTTTGTACCCGTTGCCCTTGTCCTGTTGCTGGGCACTGTCGAGAAGAGTCTGTCCCCATCATCTTGACACCTGCCCTTTAGACATTTATAAGCATTAATAAGATCCCCTCCCAGTCTCCTCTTTTCCAGGCTAAACAGACTGAGATCACTCAGCCTCTCCTCATAAGAGAGATGCTCCATTCCCCTATCCATCTGGAGAGAAAAAATTGCCCTGTGATAGCCCTGTGAGAGGTCCCTCTACCTGTTGTTTTTCTTTTCTTCCAGGATTTGTATCGTTTACCTTTCTAGACTATACATTCTTGATGGTGAGACATGGGACAGACAGAGGTTGTACAGCAGAGCTCTGCTCCTCTTGAACCACTCCTTACATCTTTGTGGCAGAAGAAAGGATCAAGCTGTTTTGAAGTATGCCACACAACTCTTGGTGAAATATTAGGTCTGAACTTATCTTAGCTACAGCTTCTTTCCATAGATTTTTAACTATAGATTGCAAGTAGCCAGTTACAGAGAAAAACCCTGTTTCTCACCAGATGTAGCAGTGTCAACAGTGAACACCCAGGTTGCTGTGGTCCCAGTGTGGGCACCATCATCGATGGGTCAGTGGACTCAGTGGAAACTGAGCAAAGCCTGATGCTAGCTGGACCTTCCTACCACATCATGACCAAACATGGCTGTGATCTCACCCATCAGCTGCTTTGAAACTTCCAGAGCCTAACAAGCTTCAACTGCTGCAACTCTACTTCTCAGAGCAGAAATCAAGAAATTTCTTCTATTTGTGTCTCCAGGAGCAAGTATTTATTATAATCCAGAACTTCTATATTTTCATAATAGCTCTCCACCCATCTTTCCCACGTATGAGGGTTACATTTTTGTGGGGTTTGTTTCTCCATTTTGCTTGAAAAGAGGCTTGCCTGTTGGGGCACAGGTGGGTGCTGTGGGGGCACAACACTTCCCAGCTGGGCCTGCCATGTGGATCTCACCAGGGTGGTGTCTTTCATGGCTCTAAAAATCTGAAAGGAGGAGAAACACAGTTAATCACATGCTAGAAACACAGACTTTAAGGTACAACTTGCTTGTTAATTCAGGTTCTCAGAGCAAAGTCCTTTCATCTGAATAAGCTGTACTTAACTGCTCCACTTCATCAAACTGGGAGCCAAAAAGCTCTCCCTGCTGCCAAGGTACCAGTGTAGGCTCAGTGGCTTTCATAAGCTCCAGACCATCTTTCATTTATTCTCACTTGGCTGGTCTGAGCTACCTGCTCCAGGTAACTCAAACATCCAAGAGTAACTCAACCATCTGACAGTCTGCTTCCCACCTGGTGCGGCTACATCTCTTTCTGCAGGCTTGTCTCCTCAAAGGCGAAAAGACACCAGAGCAGTAAAGCTGAAATGAAGCAGGCACTGCTGAAACTTTGCTTTCCTTTATCTTCTCTTTCCAATGTGCCTGGATTTTCCAGTTACAAGTAACCTCTTGAAAAAGAAGTCCAACCCTCAAAGATGAAAGTCTTTCGCTTGCTGCTTTCTGCAGTGATTAACCAAATGTAAAGGATGTTTGTGTGGTGATAACATCACAAGAATTTTGGAGCAGGAACTTGAGACAAGTTTAAAATGATAAGGAAGAAACTGCAATTGTTCAAACAGAGCTGTTCTGCCTCAGTGCAGGAGGTGGGAGAGCTTTGCTTTTCACTCAAGTTTGAGTGTGATGAAAGCAGGAATCGCAAAACAGACCTAAACAGCAAATATTTTAAAAAATGACTTTATGAGTCTGCATCAAACCAATTCTCTCTGTCCCAAGGCCTCATAATTAGAAATTTTTTCCTGTGGCTGGAAAGCTGATACAGATGAATGGCTGCTGAGTAGATAATGGCAGATGCATTCGCCTCTAAGCTACTGGCAGCCAAATTATCGCTTGACCCAAAGTACCTGAAAAGATCATGCCAAGTTTTCTCCTTACTTGCATATGGATGCAGCTGTTTTTTTGCAGAAGATATTAATCAATGAAAGCATCAGCAGCACAAAATGCGCCCTGTGAAATCAGATTCATTTGCTGTCAGAAAGGGAGAGGCTGTAGCAATCACTGCTTTTACAATGTTGTGGCTACACCAAAAGGCAAAATTTCATTTTCAATCCACCTTGAATAAAAATATTTCTGAATTCTGGACAAATATAAAGGACTTCTCAAATAAAATTAAGTATTTAATTCAACTGCAAATTTTTTTTTAAATGTTATTTTCTTTTTTTGTCAGAACAATGGGCTGGGCTTGCAACACTAGGATAGGGTGGTGGAGTGTCATGTTCAGTAGCATGGTGGAAATGGTAGTAGGATGCAGATAGACCAAGATTCTGACCTGGGGTAAAAAAATATATAAAAGAAGGAAATTGAAATCACATCATGTCTCAGAAGCATGTCCTAACCACCATCAGTACTTCCCAATCCTGAGTGGTTTTCTGAATGGCAGTTAAGCAAATATTCTCAAGCTTTCTCTCAAGCAGCAAGTATTTCTCAGAATTCACAGATAATTCAGCCTAGCTTAAATGGAATTTTTCATTGCCAAAATCTTGTTCAAGGCAAAGTCATAATTCAGAAGTGATATCAGGTATGAAGCAGAAGTCTGCCTGACAGTGCCATACAGAGGTAAAAAAAGCCTGTAAAATAACCCCAGGGGGACATGATTTGCACCTTCCTGCAGCTCTTGGATGTGATTGGCCAATGTCATTTCTACAGTGTATTCCTCTTGGAACTGTAGAACTTCTTTGTAACAAAGACAAATATATATTGTATTTCTCCAAGTAAAAAGAGATGAAGCTGGCAATTTATAATGTTGAACTGCAACTTCAGCCAAGTTCGGTGGTTTGCAGAGCTTAATTTAGCTTTATTTAGTGTGGCTGCTTCATTTTGAGCAATTTTTCCAAATGACCCTCAGAGATGGGGATAATTTCCAGCCTTTAACAGATTTGATCTCTTATCATTTTTGAACTAAGACTTTGGAGATGTAATTATTGTAATGCTTTATTAATTCAAAAACTAAACTTGTATTTATTTTATCAGTAAAAAGACTAATGAGTTCCTCAGAGGGAAAGCTCTGCAATGAAATAACAGAAGCGTACAGTAAAAACACAGCCTTAGAGCTGATTTGGGAGGAGCTGTCTTTGAGCCAACTCTAAGATCAAGATTGTTGCCGTGTTCATTTTTGGAAGCCTCCTCCATTGATTTTTCATTTGTGTATTCATTAGACTGAAAGCCCACAAAGTGCTGTTGTTAATTGCCATCAATGGTCTGGTTTTGAATTCTTTTCATTTTCAGACTAAGTTGATAATTCAGCTAAGTAGCTGAATGGCTGAGGCTGGTTAATACCAGCCTGCTGCCTTGCCTTTCATTTCTTCTCTTGAAGGCCTCTGTGAAGTGAAGCAAGGGCACATGCGCAGATTATCCTCAGCTTTTCTTTGTCGTGAGATGCCAGCTTCCCTGTTGATGTCTATCGTATTTTTGCCGCAAGACATTTGGGCATAACAGAGGTGTTCTAACAGGAATTAACCATCTTTCATTTTACACCAAAACAGATTTAAAATTGTTGATTCAGGCAGCAGTTTAAAATGATCTTTCCTTCCTGGGGTTTAGACAAAATTTCTACTGTTTGGAATTCAGGGACAGGGATGAGGCTCTGTTATGAGGGTTTGCATTCTTCAAAAGATGTAGCATGACAAGAGGCCTTACCCTGCAAAAAGAAGGTGATAAAAAGTTATTTTACTGACATGGCTTGCAGGTTTTTTTTTTTAGTCACTGTGGAATGGCAGTAACAGCTTGTGCTGAGGGTTATCTTTTTTCCTTCTTGGTTTTTTTTTAATGAATAGATAGGAAGTCCAAAATTTGTAACTAAGTATTTTGTGACAGAAGAAGCACCATGAAGGGAACCAAGTCTTCTCCACCAGCCCCCAAGAAAAGACTTCACGAAGAAGGACTGGGAGTGAATGAGATTGAACCCAGAGCTGTACTTGGACAGAGACAGCTGTGGCTGCTCTCCAAGCACATCTCAAAGACAACTGAGCCTCTATTTTCATCAAAGCAAAGGCCACAGAGGCTAAAGACTCTGCCTTTCCTCCATGGTTCCAGCACATCCAAAAACGGAGCTCTGACTGCTGGAGATTCCCTGTTTCCACAGCTCACAATGATTACAGCCACCTTACAGGGCATTCTGCAAGGTGGCACATCATCTTTGTTCCTGTTCAAGGCCTCATGTTGTGGGTGGAGGTCACTAATCTTCCTTTTTTCCTCCCCCTCCCCCTCCAAAATGCTCTATGTGCAACTTCCAAGATGTAACTGGGCTTTCATCTTCTCCCTGCCAAGGTGGCTATTTTATGAGCATGGAAGAAACAGTTTATGAATATGCAGAGCACTGAAAGACATTCCTGGTTGAGACACATGATAAACAGGCTGTTAGTGCACTTTGCCATGTAATTACCCATATTCAGTATTTTTTAAATGACTAGTTGAAAGTTTCACAAAATTAAAATACAATTGGCTTGCTAATGAAAATTAGAAAGATGCGAGAACTGTGACCTTGTTAAAATTTTCCATATTTAAACGTATCTGGTACAGTGTATTACACCTAGTTGCAAGGAGTGCCTAGGGAGAGACACTACGAAACTGCCGGGCATCAGTAACCAGATAGAATCATAGAATCATGGAATCACCAGGTTGGAAAAGAACCACCAGATCATCAAGTCCAACCATTCCTATCAAACACTAAACCGTGCCCCTCAGAGCCTTGTTCACCCGTCCCTTAAACACCTCCATGGAAGGTGACTCAACCACCTCCCTGGGCAGCCTCTGCCACTGCCCAATGACCCTTTCCATGACAAAATTTTCCTAATGTCCAGCCTGAACCTTCCCTGGCAGAGCTTGAGGCCATTCCCTCTCGTCCTGTCCCCTGTTACTTGGGAGAAGAGGCCAGCTCCCTCCTCTCCACAACCTGCTTTCAGGTAGTTGTAGAGAGCAACGAGGTCTCCCCTCAGCCTCCTCTTCTCCAGGCTAAACAACCCCAGCTCTTTCAGCCAACTTTTTGTTATTTTGTGCTTATGTAGCCCACAACATCCAGAGATCACGGAACACCTGAAATTCAGACTATCCTTCTTCCATGGATAAAAAAATAAATGGGATGGTCCCCCAGTAAAGTGTTAAAAATTTGTGAAAGTGTTTCTTTTGCATTATTTTATCATGCTTTAAATAAGTATGTTGGGATTTTTGCCAACAATATGGTAATTTAGGTAGATTTCTTTACTGGCAGCCACAACACAAAAGGTGTGGAGGCATTCGTGTTACTTCTTTTGTATCTGTGCCTGAACATATCACTGGTTATTTTCAATGTCTCAGCTCTGACACAGCACTCATTGAAAGATGACTCCTGGAGTGCGTTCAGCACACATGCTCCTTCCCCCTCTCTTTGGCTGCAGGTGCCAGTGGAGATGGTGTGGGTGTCAATGGAGGTGTGGGTGCCAATGGAGGTGGTGTGGGTGCTGAAGAAGATGGTGCGGGTGCCGTAGCAGCCACACTTAGGTGCACCCATGGGACCTTGCGGCTCCCCCGCTGTCCCAGTCCCTACCCTGCAACCCCAGGCACTGGATGAAGGGAGGAGGGAAATGGAGTTAGGGACAGTCTATCGGAGCAGGTTACACTGCAGTCAGTCATAGCAGGCTACAAGAGTGCACCTTCAGACTTGCAGCATTATCTAAGTTTACTAATATACAATTACTTTATAAACACATCTTTTTTCTCCTGAATAGAAATAAAATCTCATAAAACACCGTATTGTCTAGCCTGGTTATTCCACCAACACGGGTCATTACCAAATCACTGCATCGCTGTCAACATGCCTGAAATATTTCGCTTGCTTCAGTTACATTTCTCTTGAGCCCTGACTGGCTGCGTATGCCAGACAACCAAAGATGTGCCTGAAGCTCTGCTTTAAGAGCAGAGTTAAGTCATATTGTGTAGGCTGAGGTGTTCTAGCTTCTGCATGCTATTGCTCATGCCTTACAGTCCTTGGAGTCACCTTGCTGCCTTACTCTACAGATTTTTTTAAGTGCTGCAGTGCTGTTTGTTACTAAGTGGAGGACAAGACTGAAGACTGCTTTAAGGAGGAGATTGGTTTAGCTCTGGAGGGGTAGCTTCCAGAACCTATTTAGATTTTTTTTCCACTCTCACATCTGTGACTGTAGTTATGCAGAGAGGAGCTGTTTACTTATTTTACATGGCTCCCGAATGTCATTTAAGTATTATTAACGAGAGGCCTACTACCTCCCAAATTTCTAATTAAGGTCTTCCCTTTAGTCTATTAGCAGTGCTTTTGTGGACATTTTCTTTAATTAGTTCTGACTTTCTGACTCCAGTGCAAAGTAGTTTTTAACTACTGTCTGCAATGCCCACGAGTAGTGAGTCAACCTATTAAAAATTAAAAATCAATTTTAGACTCACCATATAGAAGTTCACCAAATGAGCCAAGTGCTATTTCATCTTATTTTCATTATCACGGCATCTAAGAGTCTGGGTGGTGATGAGAGCTTTAAAAATGGAGAGCAAAGACAGCCACCTCACCAGACCCCAGGCCAGGGAGGGGGTTTTGCCTCTGTGATCCTGTCAGAGCCTCACCCCAAGCTGAGAAGGGGATGTGTAGTGGGACGAGATGCAGGACAGGCATCACAGACTTAGCATAGTGCTGAAGGTTCAGGGTTTTGATGTTTACCTTGATGCAGGTGCCAACCTGGACTCACCTGCCAGCAGCTCTGCCCAAAGGACACCCCAAGGATGCTTCCTCTCCCCACATCCAGTTATGTTGTCCCCCATTTCTTCACAGCCCTGAGAAAAGCATGTCGTAGAAATGTTAGGCAGCAAAACCCCCAAGATAATGGCTCACCCTGAGTTCGAGCCATGTTTATGTCCATATCTACCTTTTGAGAGCATTCCTATATATTCCGAGCCTGGATATCCAACCTGGGTTTAGCACATGGTATAGTTCCTACCCGGGGTGCAATAAGAGTGCAGAGTTATACTAAATCAAACCCCAGCTAATGACTACCAGCCACCAAGAGCCATTCTTGCTCTCTCCTCAGCCTCCTGCTGATGCCCTTGCACCCCTTCAGGGAGCTAAATTAGCAGAAAACTCCCCTTGTGCTGGCTGGATATTGGGGAAGGGTCAAGGCTGAGCCCGGGCCAGGGTGAGAAGCAGAAGCTGGGGCTGGGGAGAAACACCATCATCCCTTGCAGCAGGATTTCCCAGATGTGATGTTGAGCAACGCATGGACACCAGAGTATCTAGAGTGGCTGGAGAAGTAAGGACATGCACTGGAACACAGAAGAAGATGGCTTCCCTGGCACACAGGTGGAGGTTCACATCTACGATTCCCACTCTCAGAGTAGGAAAATGTTGAGGCACGAACCTGTGGCTGGGCCCATCATTCATGCCACCATGGCTGGCTGCACACCTCAGGAATCTGCTCAAAGCCACTTGCAAGATCAAGGCCTTTCTTTGTAGCCTGTTTGGACCAAAGGCGGTCTCTTTTTATAAAATGCTTCACATTGCTGGAGCTGTTGCAGTCAAAGAAAATGATTCCAGCCCACTGAAATTTTCATGTGAAAATTTTGTTGGATCAGTCTTGATGCTTTCCTTTATGCTCAGGCTTGATTTTCTAACTATGTTCATGATTATTAATATATTCATTAAGAGTATGTTCGCACAATGTCAAAGCAAAGCAACAACTCCAAATAGATACCAGAACAGAGAGTCAATCAAACCAATATGCATAGAAGGTGCAAAAATATCCATAAAGAACAGGTCATGAAGTGTCTAATTCTCTGGTATATTCTGAAAGAGATCCATTTATAACTTGAGGATATATGTTTAAACTAAAAAAAATCCCAAAGGTCTTATTGATTCTGTGTTAATTAGGACTAAGGATAAGTTAAGGTTTCATAGTTGAAAATATAAAGGTTGTGTTGTGTAAATAATTTAAAATATGTCAGATGGTCTTTGAAAATGGTTAAGTTCTTCAGAAATACTGACAGTGTATCAAAATTTTGTACCTGACTAGACAGTCTGATGCAAGTAGGGAAAAAAAGTATGGACTAAATCATTTTCTGGAACATGACAATATTCTCCAAGAATTTTTGCTTTTAACAAGTAGCATCTGAGTGGTAAAAATTATGCAGTACCAAGTTATGAAGTATTGGGAAAGAAGGTTTAATTCCAGGGTCTTTACAGTAATTTTGGCTGAATGCTTTCAGCTCTAGGATCAGGGCCAACAAGGAAGGAGGGCTCTCAAGCTCAATTAATGGATTAAAAGAGAGTATAAAAAGGAAGAGTTTAAATGCATCTGACACTGGAGAAACTTTTGAGTGAAAGAGCCGGAGGCTGGGGCTGACTGGGTGTAAGGGAAAAATATGTGCTGTGAGGATAATTAAATAATGGGACAGGTTTCCCTGCCAGGATGTGCAGTCTTGAGCTATGGAGGTTTTCAACACCCAAAGGACAAAGCAACCTGATCAGAAGTCAGTGCTGACCTTGCTCTGAGCAGGAGGTTGGACTAGAGACCTCCTGAGGTCCCTTCTCACCTGAGTGGCTTAGTTCTTTAGTCTGGATGGGTTTGCCACAGTCTAAACTGGAGGTGACCTTATAGTGAAACCTTATAGTCTAAACACTTTGCAGAGTTTGCTAAGATCAGCTGCCTCAGAACAACTTGGAGCTCTCGTCCAGGTCAGAGGAGCTTCATGCCTCACCACGTCAGGTTCTGTGCATGGCAAGAGGAGCACAAGTTACCTATCTGCAGTATCTACAAGCTCCATCACTCCTGTCTCCCTCCATAAAATGGGTCCGACCATAGAACTGACCTGGTAACCAAAGGGGTTGATCGTGAAGGAGGCCATTTCCTTCCTGCCAGTGGTAGAGAAGAGCCTCCAGTAGAGAGATAGAAGAAGAGAATAGGGCTGACAGGGCTGTCCTGATGTCTGTACCTCCCTGGGAGTCACCTTCCCTGGACAGAGGACCCAACCCCAGGTGTGGAGCCTCTTATCCTGGCTCAAGCCATTTCTTTTTCCTTAGTTTGCTTTTACGGTTCAGCACTGCTGGAGTTTTCCCAAAGATTGATTGGCACAGAGGAGCTCATGCAACAGATGCCAGGCTGGATAGATTTCCGATTGGATGCCCAAGGTTCTCTGTCTTTCTCACCCCAAAGAGATGGTGTCTTTATGCGCCGGCATGTGAATGCAAAGACATATCCATGGTTTGGAGGTGTCTGAAACCATCAGTCACACACAGGGCGGTCATTTAGGACCACTGCCGGTTTCCATCTACTCAGCATCCTGGGGTAGCTGCTGGGGAGGAGGTTGGAAGGGGCTCTGCGCAGCAATTCTTCTCTTTGATACTGATGAAAAACTACAGGGCATGAGGGGCATCCAGACTCAAAGGCTGCTGAGTCCATGAGGGGGATGACGGCTGACATCTGAATGGACACCAGCACTGATGCAGCCAGGACTTGGCTCAGTACACATTAAAAAATTCCCTCATTAACAAGGGGGAAAACCCCCACCCTCAGCCTATCCTGCTGCCTGTCAAACACTCCTCTCAGGGCTGCAGCTGTTTACTCAAGTGTGGGTCCAGGGAAAGGTTTAATTGCATCTCAGAAGAGAAAGACTAATTTCTTCTCATCTCTAGAGGAACACCCCACCCATTTCGCAAGTCCTCTGGTGGTGCTGGTCATTTATGGTATCAGCAATGTTTTTCCAGATCTCCCTTCACACCTGGTAACTAGGAGAAAAAAAATTATGCCATAATAGAAGCAGTTTGTATTTCTAAATCACAAACATCAGAATTGTGTTATACTAACAGCTATCATCTTTATTTTTAGGTAATTTAATCAATTTGGTTGCTTTCAGAAAAATTTTAGTCAGATCAGCTTGTTCTAACTTATCTCCCAATTCTTGTTGCCATGGCGTAACAATGATTATTTCTCTTTTAGCTAAAAATAAACCTTCAGCAACAAATGTATTAGCCACACACGCACAAAACAAAAAAAACCAAAAACCAAAAGGAAAAAGAAAAAAAACCACTATGAAAACAAAACACTTTCCGATACACATTTTCATATTACTCCAAATTGCTGTTGCCTGGGCATCATTGCACAAGGCCCTGGAGAGATGTCCCCCCTTCCCCTTGCCTATTTATGTACCTTTATATCCTGGCTAATGAAAGGCAGTGAAATGCTGAAAACATTGCAAATATTTTTTAAATGGCAGTAAAATCAAGTACCTTAAGACAGACTGCCTGTCCTCAGTCAGACTGAACTGCCTGTCCTCAAACCCTGCGTAGCTTCTGGGCTTTGCCAGGAGGTATCTTTTTTTTTTTTTTTTTTTTGTATGAACCCAAGCATCAGAGAACCTCCTTTCCTCCCCAGTGAAGTTGAGACAGCCAGGGCACGGGGTGCCCCTTCCCCGAGGCAGAGGCTGGCTCCAGCCCCAGGTGTGCCCACTGTCATCTTGGAAGGACGGCAGGGGAGAGGGGAAGGCCCCATGGCAGCTAGGTAAAAGGCACTTTTTCCCTGCTGGGGAAGAAAATGCCTCCTTTGCAGCTATGTGTTTTGCTCAAAAATAGTGTGGTATGCGATGTATTTAACAAACGAATTGCATGAGTTGAAACTGAAAGAGGAATGGAGTCATCCGTGAACATCTCCACAGGATTTGTAAGGGTTAATTTAGAGGTGCAGCAGGTTATAGCAATACTTCTCTCATGAAAAATGTTGGTAGGTTCAGGGAAGTGTTTTCTTTCACTTTTGGTTACAAAAGCCTCTTAATCACAGAATCACTAGGTTGGAAAAGACCCATTGGATCATTGAGTCCAACCATTCCTTTTCCTTACAGCCTTCATGTGGACACTTTGCAACAGGAATAGGGCAAGTCTGGCCAGGTTTGTCCTGCCCTGTTCCAGTGCCTCTCAGCCCAGACGAGTTGGTATATCTTCCTGCAGAACCCTGGAAAGAAATGCTTCAGCGGCACAAATCCTAGCATGCCTAATCAAGGGGTGTCGGTCGACCCCAGTGAACAGAGGGCAAAGTGATAATGCCAACATTTCTGAAGTTCAGTTACAGGAATGAGACTGAAGCAAAGAAACGACTTATCTCCATGTGTTTGTGGAAAATAACCGGCTCTTACACAAGCTGTTGGTGTTTGCTGAGCCTCTGCATTTGCTGATCCATACGCCCCTATTTTCAACAGTCCGTGAGGCTGATCCTTGCAGGGATTCTTACCTGGCTTTGTAAACACAGCCTCTGAAAAAGGAGAGAAAGGAGATAATCCTGCCCTCAAGGGTTGCTGGGACTGCCTGGCTCCTGTCCACACAGCAAAGCTCTCTGCCCTTGTGTCTCTGCTATAATCCCGTCATCAGCACCTTGCTGATACCTATGTACATATATATACACATACATATATAAACACACACACCCTGTAGTGTTGCTGTCCTCTTTTGTAGCTGCTTTAGTAGCAGAAAGGTTAGTGGCTTTGTGGCTGCTCACTTGTGAACCTGCTGCCTCAGCTCCCACGGTGACAGCCAGCAGGTCGATTGTGATGATCCCATGGTTAAAGCCAAGCAGGCTTGGGGAAAGGAAAGCTTGTTGAGGATGGGAAACTCAGCAGGTGTTTCCCAGCCTGAAGCAGAGGCATATGCTTGCAAAATGTTTGCCACGTCTGCCCAGTCCCCTCCCCAGATAAAAACAGATGGAGCATGGGATTTTTATATAATTGGCAGCTCTTTTAATCGGAGAGTTGCCCTGGGGCTCCCCACTGGTGCAAGGTGCTAGGCGCAGTAGCTTACCCAGTGAACTGGCCCAGTGGGCTCACCAGCTGAACTCCTTGTTTTACCTGTTGCTAATGCCAGCAGTTGTAATTAATAAAAAACACCCCTACCTGTGAGAAGAATGAAGTGTTGCCGGAATAGAGCTGCCCTGAGGTGCCATCCCAAATTTGTATCTTGTGTCCACGCAAGCCAGACCTTCACTCTCCTACTGTTCTTCCCAAAACGTGGCCCCAAGGCTTGGAGCTTGCCAAGGTGAGAACTAAGGCATTTAGGCAGCCATCTAATTTCTACAGCCTTTGGGCATCTGCTGTTGCCACTTTCACCCAAGTCTTCTTCGAGAGAACCAAGCTGGGCTTTACAGATGGATGTCTCCAGCCAGCACTGTCACTCGTCACACCATGCCTGGAAGATCATCACCAGCTGTGACCTGGGAACCTGCGAGTTTGGGAAGGCTCTGCAGAGACACACTCACTGCTCCTTCCTCCCCTGGCCCTTGGGTTTTGATGAATGTACAAGGTTAGTACCATCTCATGGCCTCACTGCTGACAGCATCGACTGCAGAGAAACCAACCTCGTTACTGTTACTGATGGGCTTTATGAAGATTGCTTTCCATAGCTACCCTGTCCAGAATCCTCCTTCCCATGTCTTAACATCAGAGGTTCAGCAGAAGGAATGGAAGAGCACGGAAGATTCTTTCCTTATGTGTTGGATTGCTAGGCTTGCAGTGGAGTGACTCTCGAGCTAAGCGAGGATGATGGAGAAGATGGAGTGAGCGTGGTGCTTGAGGAGCCTTACAGCCTTTCTTGTGCCACATCCATGCCAATGCCACCATCCCTTGGAGGGACAGGCCCTTCCATGCAAGCCATTTTCTTCTCAAGAGTGCCAAAAGGGTAAGAAGATTGTAGATTGGTCTGCAGGTCCCAGGAGGTGGCAGAGAGGCTGCAGATCCATGGCTACCTCCTCCACAAAGGCCTGGCTCTTGAGGAGAGTAGGCACCAGCCCAGCTGCAGGAAAATTTCTGGCAGGGATGGTTAATCTTGAAATTACATTTGGGAAAGACAATGAAAAAAATGCAGATCCATTTTCTGCCAATACTCAGAAAAACTCAGTGCTTGGCTTATGGAAATGTGGCTCCTCTGTCACTCCAATACAGTTGCTGTTTTCCTTTAGAGCTTACATTTTTTTCCCTTTTGCTTCATGACGTCAGCCTGCAGTTTAAGAAGAGCTTTAAAAACCCCATTGCGGTATTTAATTGTTTTCCCAGGGCATCTTCCCTGTCTTTTTTGCATCCCTGCCTTTGCTCATCATATCCATATTTTTTTCCAGAGTATCTGTCTCCCATCCATTTACAACAGCCCCTTCCTTCCCCCCGAATTATTTATCCCTGGTTCATCATCTTGGAAACCAACTGTTTTCCAGATCTGCTTTTAATAGGTGCGATCATTTCTCTTCACCGCATCCCAAACCTGAGTTTCTGAGAACAAAAATCCTTCTGTTGATTATCAGCATTGTCATAATTTGGGCTTTATTTTTATTATTTATTTCTACCTTTCCCCACAAAGAGAGGCTAAATCCACTCTGATGCACTGCCTGCCGCTGTTGTTAACTATCTGGCACTGTCACTAGTTCCACTGAAGCCAGAGGGATTTCTCTGCATTCAGCTAAATGCAAGTGTGTGTTTTTGCAGGCTGAAGAACATGAAAAAAATATGACAATATCTGAAAATTCTTGATAATTTATGGGTATAGACTTACACTTCACTAATAAAATCCCTATGGAGAGAGAAACAAATTGCCACTAGTCTGAAATGGGATCAGGCAAGATAAAATAGTCAAATTCTGCCTTACTCCAACTGTCTTCTGACCAGCGGAGCTAAAACAGCAAGGGTGCCTCAAAGCACGGCACATTCATGGGCAAAAGAGCCCTCAGCGGTTTAGCAAATACAAAGACAATAAGGAGTTAAAAAACAAGAAATATTTCTGTTTTATCTAACCTTCCCCTACCCCAGTTGCTTCTTCAGGAAATGTGACGGTGCATAAAAAACCCCAATATGCTGGTGCACACTTGGAGCTCCCACTTCACCAGTGATGAGTACATTACAAGCATAATACTTTAAGGTCAAAGAGACAGTAAACATGTGCAAGAGCCTCTCATCGACCTCACTGGGCTTAAAAATCATAGGATTTTAATGACTTCCTCCTCCTGTGAGCCACTTGCTTAGTCACTAAATTGTTTTCCTGCTCCTCAGACTTTATCCAGGAGTGGAAATGCCCAAAGACTGTGTGCTGGTCCCTGTTTAAATGTGCAGCATGTGCCGCTGCCCTCTTTGCAAGGGAAGAAGCAGATCCAGAAGATAGGCAAGTGTTTTAACATTACCATCAAGGCTGAGAGCCCAGCTTGCTCCCGGGCACCTTAAACATCTGCATAGCTGTGCCTTTTGGCACCTGGCTGCAGGAATCGCTGAACCGTGCCTGTGAGTCGCCTCACTGCACGGCACTGCCGCCAAATTGCCACCCAAGGGATACGTAGCAGCTGAGAGAAGGGAAAGGTGAAGGCTCTGGTGTAAGGGTTTTGCATGAGGACTGCTTGTTCACCGGATGACATTGCCCCCTTGGATAGTGTGGGGACAATTGGGTGCTGAAGATTCTGCTTGGATGGGCTGGACATCATCCCAGGGCAGTCAGAGGCTACTGGGCAGACACTGTACATGTGACACCAAAATTTGGGCTATTTGTCAGTGGCTGAAAATATTCACTAAATATTATCTGGTTCCTTGTGCTATTCCTCCTCTGGTTTCATTCAGAGTCCTATATTTCTGATCAACACTGTAAGGAAGATGATTTCTTTATCTTAGCACCACCATTTGTAAAATCATATAGAGAACAGGTATGAAATGAGGTCAAGTGAAATACAAATATATTCACATGCCTTGAAGCCTATGACTCACCCTGATCAGTCATGATACAGCCCTTGCTAAGGATGTGACTGTGCTTAAAACTACAGGTACCATGCAATGTATCTATCCATAGCTACATAAAAGCATGTTCATATGTATTCCTCTGTGTTCGTGTATTTGCACACATATAAAAAGTTTGTATATCTGTATTTACATAAAATAAATATATTCAGAACTAAAACAAATGTATACGAAGTTGGAATTTGATAGCACCACAGTCAAATCAATTATAACTCAGCTGCGAAAAGTACATGTTGCTGTGTGCTGGTATTGTGAGTAGCCTGGCTACATGTTAGACATTTTTTTCAGAAAAATGTTGTTTTCCTTGCATAAAAATGTAAGCAAAAAATACATAATGGGGGATGCTCTAATGACCTTGCACAGGAGACCTAGTACCCAAGTCATCTGCCTCAGCCACATTCAGTCTTTTTCACTGGAAATTGTCATTTCTGATGGACTGACAAGCTTCCTGGAGAATTCAGGTCTGCTTGTTTGTCTCCCTCAGAGATGCAGAGGTGACAAAAAAAGGAGATGGCCCCCTCCAGCAAAGACTAGGGTTGTGTGATGGGAAAGGAAGACACGAGACCTCAGGCAATTCAGAAGTCTCAGCTAGAGCATCTAGAAGGTTAAGGAGGGCTCTTGCCCTCAGGAGATGGTGGTTGGCACAGATCCCCCAGAACTGGTGCTGGGGTCTGTTTTTCAGCTTTTTTCCACCTCATAGGGTGTGGGAATCTGCCGTGGGCCAGAGCAACTCTCTTTTGCCCAGCCTGGTCACGGGACATAGAAGTCTCCAAACTCTTCTGGTGGGAGTCCAAATTTCCAGCTTGTGACGGATTCCAAGATTTTGGACTTTGTTTTCATTCCAGATTAAAGAGAGCCTGAAGTTTCCCCATAGACCACATTCCTGTGGAGAAAGAATCTCTTCAGGGTCAGAAAAAAAATTGTCTTAATTTAAAGCTGGTATCTTTTCTATTGGAAAATTATTTTTGAATATTGATTTAGAAAATGCATATCAGAAAATATCTGTTTCTCTACATAGCCATATATGAAAAGAAAATAAGTTAGGAGGTAACATCTCAATACGTACCAAATATCTAGTTGCCTTTTTTCTTCACCTTTTAAAAGAAAAATAAAATAAAAATCAGTGTATTCTAACAGGATATTCTGGATTCATAAAAATACTTTCAGGCATGAAATATGCAGCTGGAATGACCCTCGTTTGGTTTCATTTCATAGAGGCCTCCCTAGGTGCTTGCTCCCATGGGACACCCCCAGTCACCCTCGTGGCAGCCAGCACTGTCTCCTCCTGCAGCTCTGGGCAGAGCTGGCGGCTGCAGGAGCATCAGCAAGGAAGAAGTGACTCTCTGTCAAGTGCCACCTCAAGCCACGGCCGCTCTTGCCCCTGCAGGGGAAACAAGTGCTGGTCTTGCTGGTCTCTGGGATGTTGATAGGTATGGAGCTGGAAGACGGCTTTTGCAGGTCAAAAGTTAGTAGAAATGTCCTTTATAATACAGGCATCTTGACAAGCACACATATAAGAGGAGAAGAGACCTCATTGCTCTCTACAACAACCTAAAAGAAAGTTGTGAGGAGGAGGGTGCTGGCCTCTTCTGCCAAGTGACAGGGGACAGGATGAGAGGAAAAGGCCTCAAGCTCTACCAGGGGAAGTTCAGGCTGGACATTAGGAAAAAAATTTTCACAGAAAGGGTCATTGGGCACTGGCAGAGGCTGCCCAGGGAGGTGGTTGAGTCACCTTCCCTGGAGGTGTTTAAGGGATGGGTGGACGAGGTGCTGAGGGGCACGGTTCAGTGTTTGATAGGAATGGTTGGACTCAATGATCCAGTGGGTCTCTTCCAACCTGGTGATTCTATGATTCTATACTCTTCCAAGGAGCTTGAGCTTGGGCTCTGCTGTTAAATTAAAGCAGCAAAAGCACAAAAGGCCTTGAAGAAGGAGGGCAGTGAGCCTGAGAAACGCTACATCTGGAGCAAGGAAAGGAAGTGAAGGGATATGGGAGAGTAATCCCTTTGAGATGCTCCTTCCAGCTGTCCAGATGTATATGAGGAGCAGTTGTGTGTGTTTATGGAGATATCTGCACGGGGTTGGGGTTTTTTTTTGTTCCACTGTCATGGGTCAGTTCAGAAAAAGGAGTTATGGGGAAACAGCCACAGTAATACTTTCTAGATTTTCTATTTCCTTTTCCTTGATCTTGCTCTAACTTATTAGTAGAATTAATGGAGGACTGAACTCCTATTTCTCTGCATGCCTATTGGCTACAGTATTGCTGCCCATGAGGGATTTATAGCAGGGCTAGGAAGGAACCGTGGAGCTCAGAAATAATTCTCAAACGTAGCCGTGGAAGAATGCACAGTTCATTTCAGTCTGCACTTTGTTGAATGAGGGCCAAAGTGTTTCATCAGTAATGCACAATGAGATGAGGGACGTTCAGGAAGATCAGCCCCACAGCAGTGCTATGACATATCGATAGTTTCTGTACATCTGCTTCAGGCTGTAAATACTATTTTCAGCCAAGGTTTTCTTCTGAAGAGTCATAAGACTTGGAAAATCTTTCATTTAAACTGAATCTGTCTTGGGCAATGATAAAAAAACCCCGAATAAATGCCTCCTGGCACTCAGCACAGTGGGATGTGGGAGCTGGGGATCTGGGCAGAGGACACCTCACAGGGACATTGCAGGCTGACAGCATTTCACCTCCTCCCCTCCTGTTGTCACTCCTGCCTGTCACCTCTCAGCATGGACATATGTGTGGCCTTGCAGTGCCATCAGTCTCACAGGAGACCAACCAAAGGAAGCATTTGTAAAGTTACAAAAGTTGAGTTAAGCAAAATTTCCATGTTAGAACAATATGTCTCCTTAAATGTTGTCTACAAGTGGCCTCTAAAAAACAAAAAAGAAAAATCACTCTTTACAGTGGAAAGAAGGAAAGAGTTGCTAAAATTTATGCTAGGCTTGCATATAAAATCTATAGATTCTTCATGCTGGCAAACACTAAGACTCAGTATATCAACAAGTCTTCAAAGTTGAGGTATTGAGCACTAAAAATAAAAGTCTGTGCCTGATTGTAGAGCACAGCTCAGTCATTTCTCCATGATCTTGAGACTCTACAGCTGCCTGTTTGCTACAAATAAAGGTACAAGTTTTGAGTAACTTTGCTCCTTAAACAAAAAAAACAAATTACCTTTGAGATTGGTGTTTTTTACGAAATTTGAGGTAATGCTTTTGCGTTCACCCTCTAGTTCAAAATACCCTTCGGCTTTCAGACCAAATTGCTTCATTTATTTTGGATGCTGTTTTCTCCAAGCCCAGATTTACTTGAGCATGGATGGTGCTCATTTGCACAAGCAATATGTTGAACCACAGTAACGGTGGTCAAAGTAGACTCACTCATGGTCCATGATCTCTGGCAATGCTGGGCTGGTTAAATAGAGCAAAATGTATGTCATCACTGCCCTCCTGCCTTGGCACTAAGGTTTAGGACTCCAGGGGCAGGTAACAAGTTAGACACCACATTTACAACTAACTTGTAATTAGTCCACAGGCCTATGGACACTAGGTCAACAAGACTGCCATCTGGCTGACCTGTGGATGGCCTATGCCTCGTTTTAGCTCACTTTCTGCCACGTCTTCAATTATTCGTTGACTCAAAATTTGTTTTACAGGCTTGTAAACCATTGAGATTGGATTAATGAGTGTGTAAACAGCTTGGATCACTCCCTCCCTCCCATTTCTCACACAAGCTGAATTCTCGTGTTATGTTCTCCATCTAATTTGATAGATCAGAAATCCTTACTATCAGACTGGCAATTTCATGGGCCAGTTCCCTCAGTGCTGGGGATGGAGATTATCTGGTCTTTCTCACTGGAATATATTAAACTCTGAGTTTAGCTTCAATCTGTAGTGGGGCAATTTCCATTTCTCTGAACATTTCCATTAGTCATCCTGGCTCTGACCCTGTAGTCTAGATAATTATTCTTATTGAATTGCAGAGGCAAGCTAGTCTCTTATTTTTTAAGACCTAAATAAATTGTTACTCCTCTTAACCTGAGCAGGAAGCTGAATGTTAGGATCTCACAGATAATTTCATTTAAGAGAGCAAACCAACAGAAGGAATCCTGTGGCTCTGAAGCAGGTTTATTAGCTTGCTTGCAGGGATGTACAAAGTCCAGAACAAAAGCCTCTGATGGCCTCTTCCTGGCCCAGGCCCAGACGGGCAGTGCTGGAGCTGCCAAGCCCAGACAGGTCTTACAACAGAGCCAGGGGCCACTCTCACTGTGACCACCCAACCCCATCTGCAGCCAGCGGCAATGTCTCTGGTCCCAAGCCCTCAAGATCCCACAAAATATTTTGTCTATCTTTGAGAAAATTTGATTATCAGCACCTTCTTTCAAATCCCTTAACTGAAAGGTTAAGCTGCTAATTTCAACATAGTTAAGCAATTAGACAACCTTCATTTTTGTCTGATCCCCCCAGTTGTATGCAGTTTTTTCACAAGCTTAAACAATTCCAGGAAGATGCAACCATTTCAGTGGTCTCTGCTATTTCTTTTTGTTTCTTTGCAAGTTCTAACCAGACCCAACTGGGGTTATTTCTTACAGTAGTCATAGACAGTGTGACCTCAAATATGTGGTTTCTTTACTTCCCTTTTCTTTTTTATTTCTTGGTCTCCACACACAAGAGCATTTATGAGACATTTATGATGCGTTGTGTTAAGCCTGGAGTCTTTCCATGCCCCTTTCTGTCCCTGTCTAGGATACCATACCCCGGTGGCCTCTGGTGGGTTGGCCAGGATGGAGCACAGAGGGACAGAAGTGGTGGAAGTGACGCCTTTCCCAGCCACCATGTGCCATTCCTCGACCTCTTCTGCCTGCCACAGCTGACCCAACCTCAGCAGCCTCTCACATTGTGCTAAACACTCTTCTTCACCATGATGTATCCCTGGTCCAGGGCCATGATGTGACCATCCAAACACCTGCATCAATATGATGGGAGGTGGCACATAGCATGAGTAGAGCCGTGGCAGGGTACAACAGCCATGACCATAGAAAGTCAAAGCCCCCTTCTCCTCATTATCTTATTATAGGTTAGTTTTTTGTCTTTCCATTCACTTAAACCAAATCTGCTCATGTCCACTTTGTCCAAGGTCAACTTCTACAATGAGTTGTTCTATAACCGGTTGTGTAGATGACAGAATAGGTTAAGGTAATGTCATCCTTGATTGGTTTAATAAGTGAACTGCTGTATCCAAGAACACCTGGGGGTCCTGACAAATAGTAGGACTATTTTCCAGTTAGTTCCACTTAGAACTTTAAATTATGTGATTTCCAGGAACATTCTTTTTCCAATGAAACTGCAAAGCTTTCTCCCACTTCTAAATCCAGTACTAGGATTGTGGCAGAACACATAATTCCTAGTTCCTTAACCATCTCTTGCAAAATTAGAAGATAATATCACACTCCATTTTAACTTTTGTTTCTCTGTTTCCTTAACAGTTCACGAATGGGTCACTTGTTCTTTTGTCTGTCTGTCTGTCTATTTATCTATCCAGCTATTATCTTCTACCTATCTGTCGTGGTTGTTGCTGTTGTGCCAGCAACACAATATCCACTTTTTTTTTTTTCCTCTCTGCTCACTTGCTGTCCAGGCCCCTAACAAGTGTGCAAATGCTGCAGTAATATCTTCCAGATCTTGGCACGTTTCTGCCTGTAGCAGGTCCAGTTCTTCGTCCTCTGCATTTCTGGCTATGCAAAAGCTTTTTAATTTCCCCTCTATCCTTCCTTTTCTTATGCTGCTGTCCGTGGATACCTCTGCTTTTAAATTACTTTTCTCTATCTCTATAGCAAAACCAAGCGTAGGGCTTCCCTAATCTCACAAAACCTCCTCCTCTGATAATTTTTTTAAACACTTCTGTTTCTAGACTTGCCAGCATTTATCCCATCAGATGGATAGCTTAGGCAGGAAGGTGAAGTCTCTTTGGCAAGAAGAGTTCTGTTCCTGGAAATATCTACTACATAAGAAAGAATGTGGTGATGTACAGTTCATGCCCCGCTGCCGTGAGGAATGACCCATGAGTTTTCTTTGTCCTGGATTCCTGAGGAAGTGCAACTATTCCTTTTCAGCATTATTATCAATAACTTCTAAGAATTTGCTGGTTATTTGATGTGAGATAATGAAGCTGCAAAGTAGATTAATTGCATTAATTCACATTAATTGAGCTTTTATTGGAGTTTACTTCTTCAGCAGTTATTTGCTCAATTTGATAATTGCTTACTTCATCCTGTGAGCAAACCACTGTGTATTATCCACCACTGCAAGTGTCTGTTGGGTGTTTTTTCTGGTTTAAGTCTATCAAGGTAGGTGTATATATAGAAGAGACAGCATATTAACTCATCTGCCCTTGCCACTGGCTGTGGCTGGAAGTGTTGAGATAGCAGTGTCACTGACTCTTGTTGGGATTACATGGACAGTTGCATCTGTTGGGTTGGCCAGAAATAACCCTGGCAGGAAAGAAGTGATGCAAGGAAAGGAGGAGAAAACCCAATTGGCATGATGATGTAAAAACAAGCCTTTGGGCCAAAGGGCTTCTGCAGACACAGATTGACCTAGCTGAGTAGTCTTAGCCCCCAGTACCTGAGTCCTTCTTCCACTTGCTGGAGTTGACACCATTGCAGTGGGACTCCACTGCCAGGCAAGTGAGTATACATCATCTCTCTGTGGCATCCTCTAATTACACTAAAATCCCTGGGGATGCTGCACTGAATAGGAGTGGGTGTGGTCACACAATCCTTTACGAGGGTGCCCATGTGGTTGCCCATCAGGGGGCAATAATGAACATCTGGACATGGATTCCATCTCAAAAGTAGTCACCTAAATATGCACATTTAAATATAGGTGATGAAAAACAAAACAGGTGTCTAGATCCCACTGTGGTGGATGGAGCCTGAAGAATCATTCAGATTACCAGATTTAGATGCCCACTGGAAGATGAGCGATATAAATTTAGGAGTCCAATAACTAGGCTGAAATGCTGCCTTTGATGGCTGATAAAACCTTCATAATTTCTAAGGGCTTTCTAAATGGCAGAGCCTGTAAACCCTGGAACTTTGTAAACAGGTGGAAGCTTTTCTGCAAGGTCAATCACAGGCCTAGCCCAAGCTAAGGGTTACCCCACCACCCACTTTATCCATCCTTTCTTGGACCAGAGAAGATACTGCTCCCCAGCCCCACTCTCCATACCACGTCTCTTGTGCTAGAGCTGGAGTGAGAGCAGCAACAGCTCCGCTCATCCCCCACATTGTGCCACAGCTGGGGCAGGTCAGAACAACAGTGATGCAGCTGGAAATATTCACTGTTTCCTTTCTGTTTCTTGTGCTGTTCAGTATTTGGGGAAAGAGCATGTGTTGAGTTGGAGATGGAATCTGTATATATGTCATCGTGTCCCTCCCTCTATTACCAGGGTAGAACAGTTTAGTGCTCCTTCTCCTTTTGTCCAGCTAAACCACAAAGGATGTGCATTTTCCTGGCCATTACTGCCACCTCCAAACTCTGTTTCAGAACCAGCTTTTTGAAACTTGAGAGGAAAAACATTTCCCTCCCTTCTGAGCACAGGTAGGTTTTAGAATCATATAATCACCAGGTTGGAAAAGACCCAACAGATCATCGAGTCCAACCACTCCTATCAATCACTAAACCATGTCCCTCAGCACCTCATCCACCTGTGCCTTAAACACCTCCAGGGAAGGTGAATCAACCACCTCCCTGGGCAGCCTCTGCCAGTGCCCAATGACCCTTTCTGTGAAAATTTTTTTCCTAATGTCCAGCCTAAACCTCTCCTGGCGGAGCTTCAGGCCATTCCCTCTCATTCTATCCCCTGTCACTTGGGAGAAGAGGCCAGCTCCCTCCTCTCCACAACCTCCTTTCAGGTAGTTGAAGAGAGCAATAAGGTGCCCCCCAGCCTCCTCTTCTCCAGGCTTGTTGAGGTGAAAGGTTGCAGTGCCTGTCTCTCTGCAGTGCTGGCAAATATGTCTCACAGAAACATTTATCCCTGATATGGATATTCAGACGTCTATTTTTCCCAGGTTATGAACACAGAGACTTTTCTTCCTACAACTTTACCTGTCTAACCTTGTTTGTCTACTAACAAATCCAATTTAAGTGCTGTTCTTTTTTATTTTGGTTGCTGTTGCACAGAAAAAGAAAGTTAATCAGAAGAAAAGACTTCCTGCCTGTGCCAGAGCTTACTGAAGATAAATAGGCTTGGAGGTTGAGTGTTGTCTTTTTCATTACAAAGAGGCCCAATCCAGCCACAGAGCTCCTCATCTCTGTCACTGAGCCTGCAGACTTGCCCTCCAGGTGATGCTGACTGGGAGCACGGGGCTTCCCATAATGGATGCAAACCATCCAATTCCTGACACACCTGGCAGTGATGCAGCAGCAGAGCAAGTGAAGGATAGTCATGGAAAGCAGGTTGGTGTCCTTGGGCACATTCATCCAGTCAGTAGGTTGTCCTGAGGCCATATGGGGACAAAAATAGTCAGGAGTGGCCTGTGCACTGGCAAGTTCATGCTGCTCCACGGGGTGCTGACCAGGGCCACATTCCAGGCATCCCCATGGGAGACTTCCATCCCAAGGGGAAATATGTGACTGGCACGTTACCATTTTCATGTGTACGTTAAACAGCACTGACTGCAAATTAACAATCTTTTAGCCTGCATTAGAATATTGTCATTGAATAACTGTGCACAGCATGAAAATTGCTGTTGATGGAAGGGTAATTTAAGGATGAAAATAAGTGCCCTTTGAGGCGGGATGTGCACAACTACATCTTCTGAAGGCTGATTGCTTTCCTGGGGTAGCCAAACCTGGGCAGATAACCTTGCCAAGCGAATGAAAGTAAAAATGTTTTGGGCACATACTGGGGAAATGAAGAAATGCTCAGGATTGTTTAACTGAGCACTGACACTTGGTGTGGTCCAA
Source organism: Clamator glandarius (assembly GCA_033459285.1). Taxonomy (NCBI): domain Eukaryota; kingdom Metazoa; phylum Chordata; class Aves; order Cuculiformes; family Cuculidae; genus Clamator; species Clamator glandarius. The sequence goes on along the minus strand of JAUNZM010000473.1, from coordinate 1,824,271 downwards.
GTACTTGCACAGTTGGTCCCAGAGTCACACCACGGCAAGACAAGGTGTCCTGATGGCAGGAGCCAGGATTTGCCTATGGGTGATGGAGGCAGCCACATAAGTCATAGTGCTTCAGCCAGCTCTGTGCCATGAAACAACGTCGGGTGCCTGAGCTTATGCTCCTGGAGGGCTGTGGTCAGCTGGGACCAAGGGTTCATCCATGTCCTCTGTGGGCAACAAGTATTTCAGGGTGACCCATGGCTCCATGAAGAGCACTTTAGGCAAAGGGATTTGAGTGCAGTATGTCCCTTAGAGCACTCGTCATGCTCATGCAAGAGAAAAAAAAAGAGGGAGATTGGAGGGAGAACAGTGGTAGGAGAGAATGGAAACAGCTGCCTTGCAAATGAAAAGATTTGCCAGGCTCCTATGGTTAGATTTAATAGCTGGGTGCTACAAGCCTAGGAGAAGAATGTAATTTATGTCATTACTGCTGAAAGGCTGGTTTGATGGTAAGGGCTTCCTTTGAGTTGCCTAAAGCATTTAACAAAGGGAAAAGTGAAAACAAACATGAACATTGTAATAAAAATGATGAGGATTTTGGGGAGACTGCCAGGCACATTTTTCCAGTGGTGCAAAGCTCTCTCCTGAAAAGCAGCTCATTTTGTCTGTTTTAACTCTAAGACATGAAGCTAGAGTTAGAGGTAGAAAGAAATAATTAGGCTTTGCTTTAACTACACAGGTTGCTGGAACAGTGGTTAAGTCACCCTATTGTGCTTCAATAGCAGAAGCGATGGTGTGCTTTTTTTTGATGCAGAATTAATTTCCTCTTCTTGAAAAATGACTTCTTAAGTATATTTTGGGGATCAGACTGAAAAGAGACAGAATGGATCCAAAGGGAGGAGGTCAGGGTGTTTGAGTTAAACCTAGCTTTTCACTGAATATGACAATTCTGTCCTTGCAGGAGCACAAGCAACGTGTGCAGCTAACCCTGCTGTTTTGCCTGTTTTTGTACACAGTGCTATTTTTAATGTATCATCTCGTCCAGCATTGAGTGGATCGTGGTGGGCACTGGAGTTAAAAAACATGCAGGCAGCAAAGCTGCTTCTTCACGATGGCACTGCCATGCTACCTCCTCTTCGTTCCGGCTTGTATGAGACCGTATGGTGCTGGGTACAGCCGGTCCTCTCCCCACAGCTCAGCAAATGCCACCGCATGCAGCAGGGGGAAGCAGTAAATTCATAGGTTATTTTGGTGACATGTTGAAGTTGAGTCAGGGTGCCCTCCTTGATCGCCTGCTCATCCTCTGCCAGTGAAACACACTGAAGGATTCACACAGCCCCATAGTGAACACGGAGGCAGAATTGGCTCCCGATTTATCCTTTAGGCTGAAGTAGTTTTCTGGAATGTTTTTGCCCCAAGCAGACAGTCAGCATTGGCTGCCATCCTAGCCAGTGTCATAGCATCATAGAATCACCAGGTTGGAAAAGACCCACCGGATCAAGTCCAACCCTTCCTGTCAATCACTAAACCATGTCCCTCAGCGCCTTGTCCACTCATACTTTAAACACCTCCAGGGAAGGTGACTCAACCACCTCCCTGGGCAGCCTGTCCCAGGGCCCAATGACTCTTTCTGTGAAAATTTTTTTCCTAGTGTTCTGCCCAAACCTCATGTAGCATCACTTAGGGTGGCGGTGCTTAAATTACTGATACCAGGAGTTCACCACAAAGCTCCCCATCCTGCAGAGAGGGCTGTGCCTACCTATATTTTCCCACCATTTGGCACTGGTAGGACCACTGGGAACAGGTGAGCTGCTGCCAAATCGTTCCCTGCAGAGACACGAGCTCCTCACACCACTCATCGCTCCCACCATAAAGTCTTTCTCCCTCACACAGCCATGGACAACCATCCGGGGGGAACTTTTGAGAAGATACTCAGCCCAGCTCCATCCAGCAAGGCTGATGTTTGCTTGCTATTAGTTGCAGCCAACTGGGTAGCAATGATTTTGCTATAGAACTGCTACCAGGCCCTTCAGATTATCTGCTCCAGTGCTTTGAAAGGCAGCTGGTAAAGCAAATAGCAACAATACAGAGAAATTATCTTTATTTGCCTGTAAGCACAGCATCATAACTCAAGGCTCCCAATGAGCCTCTCTTTTTGGCACGCAAGGTCAGTGCTGCCTTTTGCATATGGCACACATCAGAATAAGTCTAAGCCAGGCTCAGCATCTCTTTTCCTAGAAGATGCATTTAAAACTTAGATAGGTTTTGCTGCTATTGTTGGAAATTAGCTTACAGAATAGGCTGGCAGTGAGCTTTCCAGTCTCATGTGTGCAAATACTTGAATACTTTTAGATGAGTTTTAAGAATATATTATTTTAATTTTTTTGCTCTAAGACTTCTTGATGCACACAGGAGATGGTCACCAATTTCACATCAGCTTTAACAGTACATGATGCACCCTAGAGAAAAAACAACCCGATTTTCATGATGCTGTACATGCCATCCCCTCTCCCTTCCCCCCTTATACAGATAACGTTATGTGGCGGTTTCTTGTAATGAAAAATATGATTCTTGTTGAGCGAGCAAGACCCATGGAGTCCAAAGCTCTCTATAATTTAAGGGTTTGCCATTGGCTTTCTTTCCATGGGTGTGTCCTGTGCTGTCCTATTTTCCTTTGACTGACACTGGAGGCCAGTTACAAGTGGAGTTCCCCAGGGCTCAGTGCTGGGTCCAACCCTCTTCAACGTCTTTATCAATGACTTGGATGAAGGCATTGAGTGCACCCTTAGCACCTCAAATACTGTGTTCAGTTCTGGGCCCCTCACCACAAGAAGGATGTTGAGGCTCTGGAAAGAGTCCAGAGAATAGTGACGAAGCTGGTGAGGGGGCTGGAGAACAGGCCTTATGAGGAACAGCTGAGAGAGCTGGGGTTGTTTAGCCTGGAGAAGAGGAGGCTGAGGGGAGACCTCATTGCTCTTTACAACTACCTGAAAGGAGGTTGTGGAGAGGAGGGAGCTGGCCTCTTCTCCCAAGTGACAGGGGACAGGACGAGAGGGAATGGCCTCAAGCTCCGCCAGGGGAGGTTTAGGCTGAACATTAGGAAAGAATTTTTCACGGAAAGGGTCATTGGGTACTGGCAGAGGCTGCCCAGGGATGTGGTTGAGTCACCTTCCCTGGAGGTGTTTAAGGGATGGGTGGATGAGGTGCTGAGGGACATGGTTTAATGATTGATAGGAATGGTTGGACTCGATGATCTGGTGGGTCTTTTCCAGCGTGGTGATTCTATGACAGCCTGGGCAATGCAGCAGCAGGAGGGAGGTGCTGCAGGCAGGACACGCAGGTGGCAATGCAGCTGCCAGAGTGCAAACATCTCAGGCCATTGGTGATGCACAATTATACAAGACTTGGCTAGAAGTGGGGCACCTGTACCAGGGGCGCCCGTGAAACCTCCGCCTTCTGGTTCAGCTGCTGCTGCCAGTGGGCCCCACCAGAGTATCACCAACAGCACTGCCTGGCTGTGAGGGCTGTGCAGTGACGGGCACAGTGCACACAGCCAGCACTGCACCAACCTGCTTGTGAGAAACTTCTCTTTTATTCAGCAGACCTGCAGTTTGTCCTCTGGCTGGCTCCTCAGTGGAGGTTTCCAGCAAGGAGATAGCTCCAGTGCTGGAGCCAGCTCAGAGCAGGTGCTGAACGGATCTGACTCAGACATGCAGGTTGCCAGATACCCACCAGCTAGCGGAGTATTTTGATCATTAATAATAGGAGGATTAAATGCAAAGCAGCATCTGTGTTTCCAGAATGAGCTGCGGTCTCAGCCTTGCTGCTTCTAAAAACAAGCTGGTTTTCCTTAAAGGATCCAGATTCAGATCCAGCATGCTTAGCACTCCTGGAAGGTCTTCAGATCTCCTTCAGGTTCTGTTCACCACATTTGTGCCATACGTGTGCTGTCACTGGGGTAGGAGGTCACCAGAAAGGGCCAGCTGCTGTTCCTGGCATCAACATATAAACTACTTCGGACTTATTCCACTGGACTATCCCACCAGAGGCAGAGTATCTGACACACTTTTTCTTTTCCCGTGATTCCAGCAGTGGTTACTGCAATTTCAAGACATTGGTTTGGGTGGCTCTGGAGTATTATGGGTGCTTTTACTCCTCTCCATCATTATGCATTTAAGTGTTATGTCCATTTCAGTGCTATCAATTTCTTGATTGTGGTTATCACATGCAATAAACTCCACTGCCTTATATTTATGCTGTTTTCAGACATTTTCCCTTTTGATGTTGCTTGAACTCTGGTGGATATACATTTACTATACTACTCACCATTTGTCACATCTTCAGCTCTTCATGTCATCATATTAGTTTAATATCTAACTCAATCAATCCTCATCTTTTCACTGCTGACTGCAGAAATTTTGTGTAATCTTTCTCGTCCTTGCCTCTGGCTCAGTTTTCTGTTTCTGATGTACACCTAGAAATGGCATGTGAGTAAAGCTCTGCGGCATTTCAAGTAGGGGTATGACAAATTTATAAAGAGGCTCAATGGTTTCACAGTTTTCAGATCTGCAGCCTGTTTTGAGGCCAAGTTATTGAACATAATAAGAGGAGGCTGAGGGGAGACCTTATTACTCTCTACAACTACCTGAAGGGAGGTTGTGGAGAGGAGGGTGCTGGCCTCTTCTCCCAGGTGACAGGGGACAGGATGAGAGGGAATGGCCTCAAGCTCCGCCAGGGGAGATTTAGGCTTGAGATTAGGAAAAAGTTCTTCATGGAGAGGGTGGTTAGGGATTGGAACGGTCTGCCAAGGGAGGTGGTTGAGTCACCGTCCCTGGAGGTGTTTAAGGTGAGGGTGGATGAGGTACTTAGGAGCATGATTTAGGGATTGGTGGGAATGGTTGGACTCGACGATCCAGTGGGTCTCTTCCAACCTGGTTATTCTGTGATTCTGTGATAATACAGTGCAAAGTAACTTGAATTAGTTTAGGGCATACAGTCTGCATCTGACAAAAACTTTTTAATCATTCCTTTTCATGTGCATCTCGATAAGGATTTCCACGCACCGTTGTGCTGTGTATCTAGTTTTCCTAGTTAGACTCAGGGTTCCCCAGACTTCCCCAGTATTTATGAAGCTACCTATATATTTTGTGACCAGTCAGTTCTGCCCCTGCACTGCAATTCTAGGCCATGAACAGCTCTATTAATCACTATTGTCAGTTCAGGAGAGCATACCCGATTCCTCACTTCTCTCTGTGTTAAAGTGAATGATTTTTCCCTCCTGCTTTGTCTCTTGCCTGTTTCAGTTGATAATTAGAAACATCTTTTGCCCGTTCTTGCCATTTCAGTGAGTACCTTTACTGAGCAAATGGAAATGACAACTTCAACAGTGCCAGCAAGCCCTTCTGCCAGGTGTGTTTTTGCTGACCGAGTCCCAGAGCTCTTAGCGCTGAAGAGGGCGCAGCAGAGCACAGCAGGAGTAATGGGAAAATAAACTCCTTAGCTGGTTTCTGTGGTGTAAATAGGATTGACATTTCACAGACTCATAGAATCACTAGGTTGGAAAAGACCCGCCAGATCATCGAGTCCAACCATTCCTACCAAACATTATTCCATTGGAGTCAGCCCAGCAGTCTGGCCTGTTCAGATCCCTTTGCAGAACCTCCCTACCCTCCAGCAGATCCACACTTCCACCCAGCTTAGTGTTGTCTGCAAACTTGCTAAGGGTGCAGTCAACGCCTTCATCCAGGTCATTGATAAAGACATTGAACAGGGCTGGACCACTGGGAGCACTTGAGTGTATCCCCTGTTCAACACTAGCTGTACTATTTTCCATGGTGACAGCCAGTCGAACAGCCAGCCTTGAAGACTCAGCACTCACTTGATCCATGTTCATGAATGTCCAGGGTAGCTCCAGGTGGGAGAAGCTTGATATTTCTCCTCACGTGGCCACAGAAGAGGCTTGCAGAGAGAAGGGCAGCCTGCAAAGGCATATGGCACATTTTCTACCCAGAAAGACAACCAACAGGAGGGTTCACAGAACAGTGGATTTCAAACGCCTACAGAATAGGCATTAGAAGTGAATTTCAAATTCATGTCAAGTGCTGGCAAAAGGAAGTTTCTTCCAAAAGCCATGCTCAATCAGGGAGTAGATACACCCTGTGACCTTGCATCCCATCAACACTGCCTCAGTGCTGTGAATCTTAATTAGCACCAGCAACGCTCACAGCAAACATTGAACAAGCATCTTCTGGGCTGGAAGGATTCATTCAAAAGGCATTGAGTGGGGAAAGGAGACAGCAGATTGTCACTGAAATTTAGCACTCGTAAAAGGGAGAAAGTGCAGGGTCTGTGAGTGCTTTGATTAAAGCTGCTTTTAGCTTGAATATATATAAGGAGAAAGCGCAATGAAATAGAAAGCCCAGCTCCTGTCACCCACTTAAGGACACCCCGGCTGACTCTGTTTGGAGGAGGTCAGACAGGGAGGTCATGCTTTGCAGCTTCTAGTTTTTAATAATTATTGCCTGTGTGATAGTTTGCAAGTGCAGGTTTTACATTTGGGCTCAGCAGAGCTCATACTCACTCTCTCCCATATGATCAGCAAAGGTCCCACTTTACCAAAGAAGAAGAAAGCAAGGACATACTGGCACACTTTGCAAAATGACCAGGTCCCTTGCTCCGGCTGCAGACACAAGAGCCTCTCAGACCACAACCTTCACTTCATAAGTTACAAACAAAATTATAACATATTTGTCACACAAGGCTTTCATCGCGAGGTGGCACATCAGAGTGAGTCCCACGACAGGGCCACGCACTAGTACAGACAGGACCAGAGCCCTGACTGCTGGAGGTTTTGGGCCAGCAAGGAGAACAGGGTCTCACATTTATTGCCCAGCGAGTGGGCAGCCCCAGGGAGGAGCCTGACAGGGGCCTCCAAAAGGCTGCCCAGGGAGATGGTTGAGTCACCTTCCCTGGAGGTGTTTAAGGGATGGGTGGACAAGGTGCTAAGGGACATGGTTTAGTGATAGATAGGAATGGTTGGGCTCGATGATCCGGTGGGTCTTCTCCAACCTGGTGATTCTATGATTCTATCTATGATTCTGGCTCTGCCATGGTGCTCACCCACCCAGACCTTGTAGCTCCTCTAGTGTTTCCTCCTCTATCTCTTTATCTTCTCTGTTCAGGCTAGGGTCAAACCCTTCCTTGGAAGATTCAGCCATGTATCACCAGGCCTGGCTTGAGGACATCCAAATTCTTTCATAGCCTCATCTGCAAAGATAATTCTGCATGTGTCTTCTTCCTCCTTGCCCAATTCAAAGGTGCATGAGTCTGAAACAAGGTTAAGTTTCTTTTATCTTTTTTTTTTTTCTCTTTAAAGCCATTTCAGGCAACTGATTCAGCTGGCCACAACCTGAAAATGTTAGTTTTTTTTAAAAAAAAATTGTTCCTATTAGCTGTAAGAAAGCATTTCCCTGTACACACCTGTGGAAACTGTCTGCTTGAATCACCTCACAAGGACCCTTCAGAGCAGCTCTCAGATGCAGGCAATTTTGATGGTGAGAACTGGTATTTCGGCTATCTTTCCTCCTTAGGAAACAAAAATCATTTAGAGGTGTTTTTCTTTTGGGTTTTTTTTTTTTTTGTGGATTTCATTGGATTGCCATCATTTCTGTGGGGGAAATTCACACTTTAACTTCTCTCCTTCAGCCATTTTCATGTTGCTCCTTCTCCAGCAGCAAATTTCTCCATGAGTAAAAGCAGTTACTATTATTAAAAACCTTTTTTTTTCATATATCTGCTGGGTTTTGCATGACAACCAAAATCTGTCTGTGGAATCACTCTTTCCTCAGTCCATTCAGGCTATCCCTTGCTCTCATAAGCTGGAGTGCACCATGCTTGTCACTTAAATAATTGGCTGTAGGAAGATCTGCCTCCCTGGCTAAGGGCTGGAGAGTCTCCAGAGGGGCTCACTATTCATCAGCATGCTCCCAAACAGACTGGTGAGCTTGCTTTTATGTATGTAGCCTTCAAGATCAGGTTCACAAAGGATTGCTGTTTTTTCCTTCTCCCCCACTACTTAAGGATCAGGAAAAACACTCAGCATGTAGATCCAAGATGTGTGCCAGAGGCTGGTTCCCTCCTTGCTTCCTCCTTTCCCATCTACCCAGCCAGAATGTGAAGACTCTCCTTCCCCCAAAAGCGTCTTATATTCACATTAATCACTACTGTTGTGAGCAGAAATGTGCAGTTACACAGAAATGCACCTTTTGCTGTTTATAGCAGTCCTTTGAAAGTAATTCTAGCCAATTTACTAAGCTTGACCTCCTGTTTCCCTGGCATCACAAAGGCCAGCTCTATTCAGGCTGTCCCTTTCCAGGAGCTTCCCCATCTGAGCGCTTGAAATACTTTTTGTCTCTTTTGCCACACACAGCACTAAAAGGGCTGGAGCAGAGTTTATATTTACCCAGTCTATTTTTATAAGTACAAGACTTACAGAGTTACTTCTTATTTCACTGGGATTTTTCAAGCAAGGGAAGAAGAAAGATAGAAGACCTGAATTTTTATAACAAATGGAAATAATATAATATTCTTTTCCTCCCTTGTTGCCTTACATTCTGAATGTGGACATACTGATGCACTTAAAAGCAGAGTAGTTCCAAACTCAATGGTTTTTCAAGTTCCTTTAGTTTCAGAGTTTAATTCTTTATCATCATTTGCTGTTACTACATGAGGGAATTTCACTCAGATACATGAGTTTGTGGATCCATTTTGCCATGGAACCCTCCTTCTGGTTAATAACTGTCTCTATGACTTCCTTTCCATAAGTGTGAAATAAGGATGTAACACATCCATTTTACTTCAGATTTTAAAGATCGCTGCTTGAGAGGATGATATAAATATAAACTGTAGACTATAAACCAAACAAAGGGAAGCCAAAAACCCCAAGTTTTTTAAACAAATTTCACCACACAAGCTTGTTAGCCCATTAAAACAAGAGGCTGATGATAAAGTTTATAAGCATGATCAGAAAAGGGTCTGTTAAATATCAGCAGAAGAAAATATTTCTTATTTCCCAATTTGAACGTGATACGTGCCCACAGGTGCCTTCCTGCTGCAACAGGAAAAAGCTGGGAAGGACAAGTCTCTTGAAGTCCTTTGCCCCTAGGGTCCCGAGTTTAACTCACCTTTAAAGCACTCAGCTAACAGGAAAGAAAGTGCTCACCTTTTCTATAGCCTTTTTACAAAAATTGTACATAAGAAAGAAGTCAGAAAAATAGTTTTATCTGGAAACTAACTTTACTTTAACTGAGGATCAACTATTAACTTCTTAGAAACATTCAAGTGATGACAATAAGTTGAGTGGTGCATTTGCCATGCCAAAAAGACAGGATGTTATCCAGAGGGACCTGGACAGGCTGGAGAAGTGGGGCTGTGAGAATCTCATGAGGTTCAACAAGGCCAAGTGCAAGGTCCTGCACCTGGGTTGGGGCAATCCCTGATTTCAGTACAGGATGGGGGATGATGTGATTGAGAGCTGCCCTGCAGAGAAGGACTTGGAGGTGCTGGTCAGTTAGAAGCTCGACATGAGCCAGCAATATATGCTCGCAGCCCAGAAGGCCAGCTGTGTCCTGAGCTCCTTCAAAAGAAGCGTGGTCAGCAGGTCAAGGGAGGTGATTCTGCCCCTCTATTCCTCTCTTGTGAGACCTCACTGGGAATACTGTGTGCAGTTCTGGAATCCTCAACATAAGGAGATGGAACTGTTGGAACAGGTCCAGAGGAGGCTACAAAGATGGTCAGAGGGCTGGAGCACCTCTATATGAAGACAGGCTGAGAGAGTCGGGGTTGTTCAGCCTGGAGAAGAGAAGGTCCGAGGAGACATTATAGTGACCGTCTGGTACCTGAAGGGGCTACAAGGAAGCTGTGGAGGCAATGTTTACGAAGGCTTATACTGACAGGACTAGGGGCAATGGGTAAAAACTGGAGTGAGGCAGATTTAGACTAGACGTAAGGAGAAATTTGTTCACGGAAATGGTGAGGCACTGGCACAGGTTGCCCAAGGAAGCTGTGGCTGCCCCATCCCTGGAGGTGCTCAAGGCCAGGTTGGATGGACTTTGGACAGCCTGATCTAGGGGGAGGTGTCCCTGCCCACGGCAGGGTTATTGGAACTGGGTGATCTCTAAGATCCCTTCCAACTCAAATTATTGTATTTTTCTGTGATTCTATGATTCTATGATTCCGTATTAGCAGAACATTTTATTTTTTACAGATGTTTAAGATAGGCCTTCAAAAGCCTGATTTTACCATCAGCATATGAGTGGTCCTGGCAGAACATTTTAAATGTTGTTGTACTGTAATCACTAGATGAGGAGCCTTGCCAAGTTTCACTAAATTTTAATTTGGCTCTCCTGTAGGAGCCTCAGAAATCCTCTGGTCTCCATGACTGTTCAGTTAGCTACAGGAAAAATGCCTGCCCATGGTCTCAGCCAGTTGCTTCAGTCATTATTAGAACAGCCTGAGTGTTTTGCCAGTGACAGCAGTAAGTTGTGCCTGTTGAGAGATGGGTATGGTGAGAAACAGCCTGTACTTTCAAAAACCTCAGATGTGCTGGTAGAGACATTCAAAGAGAAAGAAAACTTTCTACGTGCTATCCTGATGCAAAGTGTCCTATCACCTCCTGCACCCTCAGGGACTTGCAGGGGGCCAAGTCCTCTTTGGCCACCATGAAAATCTCTGAGTAGGGAACTGACCTCTGCATGTAGTAGAATTATAGAATTGCTAGGTTAGAAAAAACTTAGAGATCATAGAGTCCAACTGTACCTGGACACTTCTAAACCATATCCCTAAGCACTTCATTTACCTGTCTTTTAAATACCTCCAGGGATGGCGATTTAACCACCTCCCTGGGCAGCCTGTGCCAGTGCCCAATGACCCTTCGAGTGAAGAAATTTTTCCTAATGTTTAATTCAAACCTCCCCTGGTGCAACTTGAGGCCATTTCCTCTTGTCTTATCTCCTATCACCTGAGAGAAGAGACAAACACCCGCCTCTCTACAACCTTTCAGGTGGTTGTAGACAGTAATAAGGTCTTCCTGAAGCCTTCTCTTCTGGAGGCTAAACTGCCCCAGTTCCCTCAGTTTCTCCTCATAAGACTTGTGCTCCAGACCCTTCGCCAGCTTTGTTACCCTTCTCTGGACTTGCTCCAGGACCTCAGTGCCTTTCTTGTGGTGAGGGGCCCCAAAACTGAACACAGGATTGAGGTGCAGCCTCACCAGGGGGAGAGAATCGCTCCCCTGATTCTGATGGCCATGCTGTTACTGATACAAGCCAAGATGCCATTGGCCGCCTGGGCCACCTGGGACACTGCAGGCTCATATTTATTCAGCTGTTGACCAACACCCCCATATTGTTCTCTGCCAGGCAGCTTTCCAGCCACTCCTTCCCAAGCCTGTTGCACTGGGTTGGTGTGTTCCAAGTGCAGGGCTCAGCCTTTGGCCTTGTTAAACCTCATCCCACTGGTTTCAGCCCATCAATCCAGCCTGTTCAGACCCCTGTGTAGAACCTCCCAATTCTCAAGCAGATCCACTATTCCTCCCAGCTTCTTTTCATCCACAAACATACTAAGGATATGTTCAATCTCTTCATCCAGGTGATTGATAAAGACATTGAACAGAGCTGGACCCAGCACTGAGCCCTGGGGACACCACTTGTGACTGGCCTCCGACTGGATTTAACTCCATTTACCACCACACTTTGGGACTGGCCTTCAAGCGAGTCTTTTACCCAGCAGAGGGTGCACTTTTCCAGGCCAATGGAATCCAGTTTCTCAAGCAAAATCCTGAGATAAGGTGTCAAGTGCTTTACTGAAGTCCAAGTACACTCTATCCACAGCCTTTCCCTCATACATTACATGGGTAACCTTGTCACAGATGGAGATCAGGTGATTTTGGAGGACCTGCCTGTCACAAAACCACGTCAATCACGTGGTTGTCTTGTGTGCACTGTGTGATCGGGTCTCACTTGATGTGTCTCTCTGGAGAGGGTCCCTCAGAACTGCAACAATCCGTTTCCAGCGCCAGGGCACCTTAGTCCTGGCTTAGAGGCAGGGCAGGCACACCAAGGGCCAGAGCCCAAGCCACCCTGCAAAGTGTCGTGTCCTGCAGCTCGATCGCAGGCAGCAGCATACAGGTTCTGTTGAGGCTGTTGTCAGGGTGATGTGCAGGAGGCACATCTTGGAGAAAGCCAGCTAGAAATGAGCCCACAGAACAGCACTGCAGGCGTTATATAGTGCTAGAAACCAACACAAACAGGCCACTGCACTCTGGGCCATCAAGCCACTTTTCTCTTGGCGCAAGTCATTGAAATTAATGCATCCAAGCATCCTAACAAATCGGAAAGCACGGATGCTGAATTACCCCTCCAGAACATCATAGGCAGCATGTTTATCTCTGCCAGTACACGGTTGCTTCACCAGTCAGTCAATGGCCAGAGCTTTTAAGGAATCTGTCCACACAAAGCCAGGGCAATGGCAGGTCTGCTCTGAGAGGATTACAGGGGATCGCTGCTTAATTAGTCTAAGAGGACTGATCTCAAAGGTTATTTCTCATATAGAGCAAAAAGAGCTACCAAGTGATCTTTGGGTCAGCCAGTTACTGCACTTATCAGGCAATGTGACTGCAAACAGCACCTGTTAAGACTTTCAATCCAGAAGAAATCCTGTAGCAGAGATATTTGGGATCATACCAACACACAGCTGGAGGAAGAGCATGTTATGCCCCTCTCACAGGGTGGCAGAGCAGCAACCTCTAAAATTAGTCCAGCTTATCTAGAAACATCCTCTGTGGTGGCTTCTCAAGGCAGAGCAAGTATTCCGTGTGCTCTGGTTCTGCAGCTCCCAACCAACACCTTGAAGACAAGGATGGCACCTCATCCTTCCTCTATGATGGATAGCATCAACCTGAAGGCTGTTTTTTTAAAAAGAAATTGTAGGTTTGGAAGTAATTAAGCAATCAGCTGTGTGTTTCTAAACACACCAAGTCCCAGCTGTGGTCTGCAGGGAAGCTTTGCTAAAGAAGGTGAATCTAGCAGCTGCTGCAATGCTAATCCAGCTTTCTCAGTGTCCAAGCATCAGTGCTGCTCATCACCCACCAAGCGCACAATGCAGAAGTGCTTACGTGAGCACTTCCTTACAGGGAGACTTATAGAATAGTGAACTTCCATTTCTTTTGAACTTTTATTATTACTACCATCAAACTCAGTGTGATCACCTTGCCGCTACAGTTTCTGGACACATATAGTTATGAAATTGTAGCTGAAACATTTTTCATTCAAAAAGATGAGGAAACCCAAATTGGGCTTGGATTATTTTCTATCTTGTTTGCTTTATTTTTACTGTTTGTTATTTGTTTGGCTTTTTTACATTTTGTACAAACGTGACATAACTCAGAACAAGTGAAAAATGTGAATTACAAGGCAGTATTAAAAACTTTCAAAAGATGTGGCCCTCGGTATCTTGGAAAACTTTGCCATTTACAAACAAACAAGCTAAGCTTATCATTTTTGTGACACACAGACTCTCTGTACATTTCTGAGTCAGAACATGTCCCAAGAACAGGAGATAAGTGACTTCTGCCACAATCTATTAATTCAAGAACATATTTTCCTATGTGAAACAAGGTGTTTTCCATGTTGAAAGAAGCTGAACATGAAAATGGGATGCTCACCCACTGGAAGAGGTGACTCATCTAGGGTGAGAAGCCATGTGCCTTGATGAGCATTAAGTATTTGCTGTCACTATACTTCATCCATACTGCCAAACATCAAGTTTTTGCCAATGTATGTTTCTGGACAAACCAAAGACCTCTGAAGCTAGGGCTGCCTTCTCCTGACTGAGAGAAAACGCTTATTGCTCTTTAGATTTCTTGTAACAGTGAAAAATGTGTTTATATGCCAAGCAGAAACCAGAGCCACCTCCCCACTGTCATCTCATACAACTCGTCTCCAGGTGAATGTTGTTTTCCTGTCCATCTGACTGGTTAACTCTCACCTCAAACGCAGAGATTAGGGATTATTTGAGTAAACTACCAAGCACACAACACACACAGCGTTCCCCTGTTGAGAAGGGGACCGAGGACACAACACACTGTAATCACACACCCACACTTCATGGTCTCTGACTGTCTGAGTAAGGACGTTCCCAGAAATAACAACAAATACCACCTTCATCAAGAACGGGTGCATGAGTTCACTTAATAAAGAGGTGCCAAGCTACTTCTGGAAAGCCTTGAATTTTCACAGCCGTACTTTCCTCTGTAAAATTAGGCAGAAGTGGTAGGGGTTTTTTATTATCTCCTCCATCTTAAAACACAAAGCTAAATATGAAATCAATACTGCATCTGACTCTCTTTAAAGGATTGCCTTCCTCAAAACAAAGCTAGACAGGAGAAAATTTAAACTTTAGCTAAAAAACAGTTAGAGAAAAACAGCTTTGGAAAGAATCCTATCTTGTAACAACAGCACCGGATACATCTCTTGTGGCTTCAAATAGAATTTAAGAAGTGTGTTACTGCATATTGCATTGAGAGTCCTCATGAGTTTACTTTCTATCAATAGGACACTTATATGTCATCCATTTTGTTTTTCAGAATCCTATCAGCTTTGGATTAATCAATTACTTGTGTTCCTGTAATTAAAATCAGACACAGCAAATACTGTAAGTTTAACTTATTATTGCCCTACTTAAAGGCAGCAAGACTTGAAAGTAAACTTATGCTAACACTTTTGGAAGGCTTTTCTTGCATCACTATAGGTCATGAACCATCAGGCAGGTTGTGATGTTCATGCATTCAGACTAGTTTTCTACCACTGGTGTTTATGAAACCCGCCTCTGAATCTGCTCCTAAAGGACTTCACCATCAGCAAAGCTAATTTCTATTTTTTGCACAAGGTGCATTAAGATCTACAGTTGGAAAGCCTCCCTTCTGAACAGTCTCATCCTACTCTTTCACAATCTGTTTCTCAGCTCCTACACATTGTGTACACAGGTGTATATACATATATTTTCACACGCACACATGTATATTTGCACAAGGACCATGCCTTGTACCCAGCAGTTACTGTATATCAGCTACAAAGAGCTGAAAGCATAGCCAGTGGCAGTTGGAGTTTGGATGCAGACTTCTATCCCACTTTGAATCAGGTAAAACGTTTGTTTCAGAGGCTTGTAATCGGGCCAAGTTTTGACCCTTGTCCTGAGACAGTGCTTTTTTTAGGGCAATTTCTCAATGGTTCAAACCAGAAAGGTGCCAGAATATTTTCATTAATTTAGTATATGCCAAATGATCCAGTTTCCTTTGTTTTATTCTTAGAAACACCTGAACCATAAAAAAAACCCAAACTAAACAAATACGAATCAACCATTCCCCAATCTAGGACAGATAGATCACCCTGAGAAAATTAGAAATATACTAAATAGTTTGGAAAGCAATAAAAAACCCCGGTCATCTTGTCTCATACTGAAAAGTGCAGACAACCCTTATTCAATGTGATTATCTATTTTACCTGCAAGAACAGAGTGTGAATACTACAAAGAAATCAATGTAATGAGCAAAAGAGCTGTAATCTGGAGTATATTTTCAGACGCAGGATGAAAGCATGTTTTGTTTTTCCAAACTAAGTTATACAACTGCAAAGCCAAGGTGCCGCATCTCAAGTATGCGGGCATGATGTTTGGGGACAATATCTTTTTCATATTATCTGTACAAGGATTCTGAATGAAGAAAACCCCTCCAAGTACTCAGAATCTTTCCCTTCAACATCTCAAGAAGAAACTTTATACTACTTTCAACTAAAATAAATATCTTGTAGAAAGCTGCTCTTAAGATTCAGTTCTCTGATTTACCTGCCTTTAGCTAATAAGCATTGTTGTGTAGGAATATTCTTAATCTTGGTCTGTGAGAAAATGCTGTATTTTTCCCCACTCAACAGAACAGTTTCAGTCTACCTACATATTTTTCTTGAACAATCTTTCAGATTTATATTTTCAGCTCTTTATCTAGATATACCTCTATCCCCCCCAACTCCTGCCAGTTAACCACCTCACTTTCCCATTCTTCGATGAGATCCTACATGGCTGTTTGACCTTGCAAAGGGTTTTAAGAGCAGCAGGTAGGCAAGTTATCCAATTGCCTATGTATGTGGTCATTGCACTGTGAAAAAAACCAAAATAAATTCTCAATGCTCCCTGAACTATTTCATATTCAAGTGAACCCCAAATGTGCGAGCTTTCAAGTAGGCAGAAAAACAGTTCCAGCAGAGTGGGATGAAGATCTGCTCTTAGCAATTCCATTATCACATGGTGCCTGGTTCACAGCAACATTGCTTTTCCTTCTACCCACTTGCAATCCAGCCTGTAATTGCAACCCACTGTCTGAACGTTGGTGTGGGCTCAGAGAAAGAGCTCGAGCCAATTCCTGCTTCCAAGCTGGGTTGAGTTTGCTAGGCAAATAGGCACAAAATCTAGTAAAGCTCACATGGATACAACTCTGAATACAGTGAAGGAGCCCGACCATTGAGATAGTGCTTTTATGGCCACTTTTCAAGCAAAGGTGCCATTTGAAGGTATTGCAGGACATGATGAGTGCCATTAAGGACACTGAGGCAATAAAGGATTTTTAAATGTTGCACTAACTTGATACTTTTTACTTCATTGGAGGTTAAAAAAAGAACGTAAAAAGGTAAGAAAATAATGTGTCAACCATCGGGCAAATAAAGCCCAAGTAAGAACAAGACTCAAAATCCAGATGTATTCACACAGGTATTAACTGACCTCCCCATGAAGGAAGATGGAAAACTTACTGCCCTAAGTGGCTACACATTCAATGACTGCAACTAGCACAGATAAACCAGAAAAGGTTTTTCTGGAGGTTTTATGGCAAAATGGGAATTATGTATAAAGACACAACTGACTAGAGTCCTAGTGCAGGGCTGGTGGAAACCAGAAATTTATGTTTGGTAAGAGAATGATGAAGTTGGTGCCTGCATGAGGAAGACATGACTACATACTGAATATCCTCATGCGAGACAGACAGACCAATAAAAAGTTGTCAGCGATTCCAGAATAATTCTTCTTGGTCTTGGAAAAAGGATGCTGTGTCAACAGAGGAGAAAGCACAAGGCAGCAGGCAAGCAGCATAGCAGAGAATGTTACTGCAGGTAGCTCAGGATAGAAGACACAGTCCAGTGACTCTCTGGTTAAGCAACAAAAGAAGTGACTGAAGACTGGTGATCCAGTAAGACTGGTATCTGTGCAGGTTGGATAACAAGACATTAATTTCCAATCAAAATTTTTTACAAAGCTTTCTGAGAAAGTTAACAGGTTTCCTACAGTAGCTACAAAAATTAGCCTGAAAAAATACACCCACCCCACCAAAAATAAGAGTCTAGAGAAAGCATTTTTTAAGAGTACAGTATTCCGAGTTTTTTATTTGTTTGAAAACAGCACATTGCACACTGGCATTTTGGTTGAACCGTTCAAACAGCCCAAAGAATTCCTGTTTTCCTTGTATAGGTATCTTCTTGGGTGAAACAAGGGAATAACTAAATTTATGGGACTGCAGTAACACAGCAGCAAAAGTTCCCCTGGAACTGTTCTACAGAATGAGTGGGCAAAAACCCCCATAAAATCAGCAGTATCTATCAACCTTCTATATTATTCATAGAATTAGGAGCTTTTAAGATGTGCCAGCCTTGGGCTTTTTTGTTGCTTATGGCATGTATGACGCGTAAGAGACCAGCAAGCACCCATCATTACTGAAAACAGGGTATTTTAGTGATACTGGCATGACTAAAATGCAACTGCTGATCAGTGCCCATTAGCTAGAATAATCCTGTTAGCATTAGCTCGTCTGTTCATTTATAAATCTCTGCAACCATAACTGTATTTCAAGTTCTTTCTAACACTAACGCCTTTTGTATAGTGCTGAAAGCCTGCAAAACACTCATCAATTGAACAGCTGATATAACAAACAACCCTCTTTTAACCCTTTGCATTCCAATGTTATAAAAGTACTTCTGCACATTAACTCTATCATATATTGACCAACTTCATACATAATTTTATTATATTTTAGTGTAATGCTTATTCTCTTGCCTAGCAAAGAATCTCATCAAACACTGAGTCTTACATCCATAAAAATGAAAGTGTATTTGCTTTTTGCTATTTAATTTGTACCAGAAGAGTATTTTGGCAAGAAATGCTGAAATGGAAATAGTTGACAGTGTTGTTTGAAATTATTGGGCAGCTGTCATCAGCTTTGGATGAACTTTTTGATAAAAATCAAAATGGACAAGAAAAGAAATGCAAGGGAGGTTTCATTAAATAAATTTATTTGTTAAAATAATTTAACTCCAAATACAACTGCTGAGTTTGCATTGAGTTCTATGTACAATTCTTGTTTTATTTGAAACATCAAGGTTTAAACAACTGACATTGTTACAAAACAAACTGTTGCCCCGTTTTAAGTTGCCAGTTGTATTAGAGCTCAACAATTAACTGTGAAATACATTAATTCACCCTAGGAAACTCCAAATCAACAGCATTAAGCCTGATTCCAAAACCCACTTCAGTCTCTTTTCAAACCCTGATCAAGAATTAACAGATGCACACAACAATGCAGATAGAAGCCTCCTGCAGTTGTCAAACATTTGTTTTTGTTGTGGAGTTTCACAATTAAAGCCTAACCAGTGTTTTGATGGCACACTGGTAAAAAAAATAAAAATAAAAACCAAACATGCACAAAACCCCCCAACCAGATGGTTGACATCTTTAGGCAACATTCTATACAGGAAAGCAAATACCAGTAGTTTTCCCACATGAAAATAATGGCAACTGTAGCACTGGGGTTAGGGAGAGGCTAGAACCAGAACAGAAAATGTCACCAAAACATTTTTTTTGATGCTCTGAAGGGGCAGACACAACAGGATAAAGACAAAAACACAAAACAAAACAAAACAATGCAGTTATGTTTAATATTCTTGATCTGATTCTGGTTTGTTTGCCTTGGCTAGTTTTTGTGTGTATTTTTAAGGGAAAGAGGAAACAGTTGCTCTCACTATCATAGCTTAAAAGAATAAAAGTTGCAACATTTAAAAAAAAAAAACAAAACCAAAAAAACCCAACACAACTGGAGAAATGCTGTCTTTGTAGAAAAATATAAAACTACAAGAACAGCCAAAGCAAAAGTGGGTCTTTGGAACAAATAATATTTTAAGGCATGTTATAAGAAACTTTCAAATACTATATAACTGGAAATCCTATCAGGGTAGAAATGAAACAGTGACCCAAGACCAAGGACTCCCACAGGGTGGCCACACAGGTGCTGTGCGGCTCACTCACTTCCCTTTCGGCTACCCCTAGAATTCGAAAAAAATCTGTCGAGTGCAACTGTCATTGATTCAAGCTCCACTATCTTCACATTAGTGGAAATACAAATAGTGCATAACTACTTCCTCAGACCTATACAATGAAAAACAAAATTTACGCTTTCCCCCCCGCCACATTGTGCGGTAGCTTATTTATGGCCTAAGTTTTTGAAAATGTAAGAGCGTACTGAAGAAATAAGACTGGGAGATACTTTTGTAAATACCTTCTGTTAAATGTTTTACTGTGCGTTTCTTCCCTATGTTAAAAGCCTGTCTGTTTTATAGCATGAACCTCATGTTAGGCAGTTTATATTGTACTCGTACGCCATTTTCTTGGTTGATAAACAATCTATGAGGTAAGATTTTTAATATTTCTGTAAATAACATTGCATAAAATATAATTCCAACTGAGTTTAAGATTTGGGTTGTTTCTTTGAGCATTTAGGCAGTGGATTTCACACTGACAAGCTGAGCAGTACCTGTAGGGAAATGTTTTACTGTATTAACCATTCAGATATTTTAACATTGAAGTATAATTAACTCAACATCTCACATCTTACCTAAGCATGTCAGCTACCACGACGGGCAGGCGGGGGGCGGGGGGAAGAGAACATTCATACCATCTAGTTTAGGCATATAAGTTCCGTGACTTGGAGGACCAAAGTTAAGAGCCTAAGTTTGCTATGTAGTCAATGGGAAGAGGTAGGTGCCTCTAGGAGGGCAATTCAGAGCACCCAAAATGGGCATTCCGATGCCAGAAATAAATGGTGTGCCTATCTCCCTAAGAGAACAAAGTACAGTAACGAAAGCTCCGCAAGGTAGTTGGGAAATGGGCTACATACATACTCTAGTAAGGCTTAATGTTTTGCAACATCTAATGCCCTTTGACACACTGGTTGTGGAAAGATCTTCAAAGATTAAGGGCACAGATGGCCAGTTCTCTTTCATTATTAGGATTTCCTTTAGTTATCATTAACTGATGTGTAATTCAAAATGTTAACAACATTTACATATGAAAATCCACAAAGCATTTTGTACTCAAGTTTCCTTTGTAGCAGGTGAGTGCATTTTTAGGAAGTTCTGCAGATGGAGGCAAAACTCTCAAACGTAACTCCAATTACAGCATTTCTAAGGGCCATATACACACACACACGCTCAACACATACACACATCCCAGCACCCCAGTTTTCACTCATTTAAACACAAGGAACTACACTGTTACTGCACAAGATTGAAAAACTAATAAACACATGGTGTTATTTAGACCACAGGCTCAGTGACTCTGTATTTTTTATGGCCAATTTTACCTATAAAAGATCCAGCTCAAGACAATCTCTTCAGCATTTAAAATCTAAACATTGTGATTGAAAACTTTTCTATACTTTGATTGTAAGACTTCGGAATAGGTATTTCTGTGCCATTAGTCATGCAAATGATAAATACTTCACTGCTATGAAACTAGCAAGTCAGAGCTTGAGCATCCTTTCAAAATAAAATATTGGGTCCCACCATCTAACACTCCAATAATTGGGGCAACCTTTGAATAGTGTGTCAGGCAATTAAAGAGCCATTTCCACACTCACCTAAGGAATTACAACCATAACCATTTCACCTCTGAACTAAATGATTTCACATTGTTATTCAATTTAAGTTTTCAATATTAAAGCTATCAAATAGCAAACTTGATTTTTCAAAGGTTGGTTAGGGATCACACCAGAGAATGTAGCCCTTAAAGGCAAGAAAAACTGTTGTCTTTAACAAACTTAAAAATGCAGGATGTTCATACTGTCCCACGAGGTTTCTGCAGAAGGGAACATATGGATGCAACATGGCTTAATTTTCCTTACAAGATGGTACTAGTTAATCTATTAAAGTGTTCCTTGTTAGTAAGGCTCAGCAATTTTTTTTTCATCACAGTTGCTTCCTCCTGGTTCAGTAAAGTGATAAAGATGCTTCCTGCTTTGTAAACAGAGGGTTTGTTTGGCTTTTTGCAGACCAAAACCTGAAGCGATCCTCCATTTTTGAGCAGCAAAATGAAAGATTTAAAACATTCCGGTGCCAACTATTTCTTCACCTGACATTTGTTTTCAGATCTTGCCTCTCATTTCAGACACTGATTCAATGTTTTCTTTTTCAAGATGTGGGATTAAGTGTTGAAATAAAAGTATCAATTTTGAAAAAAGAAATTCAAACTATATAGGTCTCTGGTAGCCTCCTCCTCTAACACTGTCAGAAGTTCTGGTGAAATCAACATATTTGACTGAACAAACTTGGCCACAAGCGATAGCACACATCCTGAAGCACGTTAATTAGACACTGAAAGACTTGGCTCTTCTTTCGCACTTATGCTCGTTGTGAATGGTCTTCAGAGATATTCTCTCCACTGCTCTTGTTTCCCATTTCCAAAAGTTTTCCATCTTCTTCAGAAATAGTTGCTGTTGTTGCCGTTCTGACATGACAACATGAGTATGCTTGACTCGAACGACCCTGTAGGTCAACTGGCTATGCCACAAAATTGCAGGTGCTCAAAGGGAAAAACAGGTGAGATGTGGTCATTTAACCCAATTATATTCAGAGTCAGTGATTGACTTCCAATGCTCAGCTCTGAGTTAATGTTGCTACTTCACTACAGATGTATTTCAAGTGACTGACAAACCAGGAAGTGAAGTAGACAGTTTTACCACCTTACAAAATTTCTGCAAATGAAGTCCAGGTCAGGTAATTTTTAATGCTATTGTATATTACATGCGGAACAACATGGATCATCTTTGTCTGGCTGTGCTGCATAGTTCATTTGTCTAACAATTTCCGCAAAGAGCTCATCCACCATTGTTTTACTTTTTGCAGAGGTCTCCATAAAGGGGCAGCCCCATTCTTCAGCTAAGGCTCTGCCTTCACTCAATGATACTTCTCTCTCACTTTCCAGGTCCACTTTATTACCGACCAGAATTACTGGCACCTTCTCATACCTACAGTTAAAAACAAAAACAAAAATAGCAGCATTAATTGTATTTTTAAACTGACATTCTAAATGTAAGCAGCTATTTGCAAAAATTACAGACCCAACAGGACATTTGGATGATCTTAAAATTTTATGCTTATAAAATGCTTCGTGCATTTTGCATACTAGCAATCTGTTGCACATCTCTTTCCTCCCAGAGATTTCTTGGAGTCCTAGGGAATGTTTCATCCTCTGAAATTTCCTTCCCACCAGGAAATCTGCCAAACATGCTTCCATGCTACAAAAACTAGGAATACAATATTTTCTATGCAAACAGTCTCAGTTAAAGTATAAGAACAGGATGTATGTTCAGCCCTCCCTTCAACATTGTCCTCTATCTCCCCGAACAGGAGAGGAGGCACAGAGTCAGGAATCATGTTGTATTCCTTGCTTGTGATAAGGAGGATGCATTCCCCTCCATTTCAAATGGTACATTTATTTACCTTTGGGTAATATATATATATACACCTCAGATTAACAATAAAGGGAGAAAAATCAAAGTACCAGTAAATTAATCTGAAATTTCAGGAACTGCAGCCCACTTCAAGTACTGTACACACACAAACCCACTATTATATAAGAACATATATCAGCCAATACAGAATATATAATTGTCTGTTGTAGTATTCACATCATTATGCCAGTTAAACAAGCTAAAAAGAAAAAAGTTCTAGGCAATACTATCATAGTTCTGTTTCATAATCAACTTGGACAGCACAATAGATCATATAAGCTCTGAAGGAATTTATTATTTTGCAACTCCTTGTGAAGGGGGGAGCCTTGACAAATTCTTTTTACGTTAAAACGCCTGCATTACTTTTTTTTTTTCTTTTCCATCCTCACATGCATGAGGACAAGGAACTAAATGAGTATTCAGTCAGGTTTTAAATTTACATATTTGCTGTAACAGAGAAAAAAAAAACACTGGGCCTATTTCCAAAACATTCTTAACACTGGCTTTCTCACGCAAGAAACAAGAACTGAGTGAAAATCTGATTATGGCTTTTAGATCTTCATCTGGTTTAAACGCTAAGAGAAACAAGATGGGTCCCTCTTAATTTAAACCTGAATTTCTAGTTTGTATTAGCTTAGTAGTACTACTTCGAGGTAAATCACTTGAGTTAGACCAAGATGTGGACAGACAAGTCGTAGCTGACACCTGCAAGAGCTGAAGACGTCACTGTCCTTAATGATCTATTACTCCTCCATACGTCCTGCTCACCTTCCAGGCAGGGCAGCAGAGCAAGGCTGGTCCATGTGCCTCAGCTGGTTAAGGGAAACATCTAGTAGCTTGGTCTAACCTACCAGACATGATGAAACTCGGCTGTCGAGACTCTGGACCAGAACAGGGAACCTATGCGTTCCTGTCAGCTCTGCTGCAGGGATGGTGGGCTCATACAGAATCAGAATGAATAAAGAGGACAGTAGTTTTTCAGATCACCTTAACAACTCTCACACCATCACAGCAGCATCAAAAACTGGTCCAAGATGAAGCTGAAATTGTAAGCCTTTTGTCTTTTATCTAACTATGGAAATGTCATTTCATCCAGAGTCTAGGGCTGTGGTCAATAATTGTAGAGAATTTCCACCATTTATCCTATCCTTGTTTACCATCTGAAGAGACATAATCCATTTCTCACTCTGTGGATGTATTTAGGACAATAATACCTTTGAAACTCTTGCAAGAGTTAGGCTGCCATTAATTAAGTACCAAAACGCACACAAGCATCTTGAAATCTGTCCTCCCGCATTTAAACACAGTAGTATAGTCTTTAATTACATAAGATGGATGACACTCAACAGATAAGACAGCAATTCAACATTTCTTTTTACCGTTACAGCTCAGATGCATATATGTTATGATATTTGCCATACAGCATTAAAAACCCTTCAATGAAAGTGGAATTGGGGATACCTTCACTGTACTTCTTGATATCTGAGGGCTCCAAACCTTGCCCCACCTCCAGCTCCTCCAGGTATTTTGTATCTTCTCAATTTTAGCAGTTGGAAAACTTGAGAAATTCAAAGAAGCCACTTGAGAAGTATATGAGCCAGAACACGAGAATACCTCTCCCTGTTCTGCAAGATCACTGCAATTTGTTGAGAAACATATGAGGAACCTCCCCATACACTTGCTGCAGATTTATAGCCAGTTCCACTGTAATATTTTAGTGCTTAGAAAATGTTTAGCAACCCTGGAAAAACTGGGTAACTAAGTATCTGAAAACCTCTTTACTCTGAGTACTCAGCACCTGGCAAACAAAGCAGTCAAAATACTGAAGTTTCATACTAGAGAACAAGAAGTGGAACAAGGAGCTGACAGGCTAGATGTGAAAAGTCTAATTTAATTTATTTGCACAGGACCATCTATGATCTATCAGGTGGAACAGATAGAAGCACTTTTCTGTATTGATTTTTCCTGCTTTTGCCTCTTGCATTAGCCCTATTCAGTACCTACCTTTACCACTCAAAATGAGATAGGAATCCTGCAGTCAATAGCCTTATTCACCTTATAATTCAGATTCCTCCAACAACTACATCACGGCATTAAATTAGGTAAAAAAATGTTTCTGCAAAACTCTCATTTTGTCATCTAATACCTCTCAAAGGGCAAAAATAAAGCTGCTTTTGCAAAATACATCCCTGTATTAATTTTTGAGTAATCAACTTTAGAGAGAACATATTTTCTATATGTATATTCTGTGTGGCTTTTATACTTTGTATTTATAGAGATATAAATATATACTTACACCAGTCTATAATATATATAAAAACTGTCTATAATAGTCATACACACATATATAATACTACAATTCGTCTTTCCACACACAAAACTCAACATCCATTATCTAGAAAAATGGAGGCTAGAATATGGCAAATAACAGGAAAACAGACCACAGACATTGAGCAGAAGACTAGCTCAGGTATGGGCTTATGTGTTCCAGTGCAGTATCAGTCCAGTCAATTCCAGGTGGAATACGGGTAAGCCAGACCTAACGTCTGTGCATTGTATTATCCGCATACCAAGATGATGATGTTGGACAGTGCCATACATTAACCAATAGGTCTCTACAGAAACTACGTGTCTTCACATTAGCTCCTGCTTGTCTTCATTCAGAGACACTAAGCATCTCCACACTGTACTTTCCAGCTTTTAGATTCTGGAAACACACCATGGAAACCCTAGCTCTTGACTAAATCAAGCCCTACAAGGTCTGAAATTCAGGCTGGCTCTCTATCCATTACCTCACAATCTTGCCAGAATTTCCTGCCCCATTTTAGTATGCTGGGCAAATTTCTTTCTGATGAGCATGGGAGAGACCCTGGATCAATTCTCTCCTTACCACAGCTGCTGATCTTGCTGGAAGCAACTTCTGCTTGCCTCTGGAAGCTCCACTCACTATTTGCAGAGCCTTGTACCTGGCCAGATGTTGGCACACCTGCCGCTGAGCTGGTACGCAGCAGCACAGACCCACAGTAGGAAAGGGTGATTTCTCAGACTTGTGGAATTATACAATTCTAATGAAATCTGAAGGGAAGAAGAACATTTCTTCCCCACAGGCTTTACACCCTGTTGAATTTCAGTAACCCAACAAGAAAAAGCAACCTTCCAGTACCTGAAGGGGGCCTACAAGAAAGCTGGAGTGGGGCTGCTCACAAAGGCTTATAAGTGACAGGACTAGGGGGAATGGCTATAAACTGGAGAGGGAAAGATTTATACTAGACGTAAGGAAGAATTTCTTCACCATGAGACTGGTGAGGCATTGGCACAGGTTGTCCAGGGAAGCTGTGGGTGCCCCATCCCTGGAGGTGTTCAAGGTCAGGTTGGATGAGGCTTTGGGTAGCCTGATCTAGTGGGATGTCGCTGTCCATGGCAGGGGGGTTGGAACTAGATGATCTTTAAGGTCCTTTCCAACCCAAACTATTCTATGATTCTATGAAAATAGCTTCTTTACAAGGGGGGTGGGGAGGGAACCAACCAACCAACCAAACAAAAAAAAAAACAAGCTGCCTTGCAATGCAGAATCCCTTCCATCAAACCCAGGAAATCACGAATTCTTCCAAAAACTTCAAAGAAGATCTAACAGATTCACAAATACTTCTGGAGAGCAAAAAAGGCAAAAGCTCCGTCACCTATACCAGAGCCCTGACATGCCAGACAGCTGCTGTCTTTGCAGTATGCACACTGGTCAGAATAGAAGCTGAGCTAAGGTCTTGCCTGTCAGCACAGCACCCCCTTCCCTGCCTATCCTTTAGCACTACAGAAGTGGCACAGTTCTGCTCTGCGTTCCTGGAGTGGGAAAACCCCATTTTCTCAGGACTCCTGCAAAGCTTTGAGCAGCGCTTATCATACCTAATAAAAAGCATGAGGGTCGCCTGAAAATGAGGGCTGTTGCCAGCTTCCTCTGTATTAGTGAAGCACAATGTGTATTCTAGGGCAAACATCATAGCAGAGCATGTCAGAAATACACTCAAATGCAGCACAGGAAGGCTTGACTTTTCAAGACCTCTTCAGGAAGAAATTTTTGCAAGATCAACTACACGTGTTCACAGAACATGTTTAAAGAACAAGGCACTTCGCCCTGTTACAGTGATCTCGCTACCTTGGGCTCCAGCACAAGAGATACTGATCAGTGGCAACTCCTGAATAACAGGACGGCAATCATTTATAACCCCATGAAAGATGCTGCTGCAGCAACAGCTCTCATATCTAGGATTATCACTACTGGCAAGATACAGCTGTTGCTCCATAAAAAGACAACCAGCATGTATATCCAAGTACCAGATAATTATTCAATGCTAAACCCCATCCTGTTACCCATATTTAATGAGCTTTTGGGACCAACAGGCCACAGTAAATCCCTTGGTTTTCCTGAAGATGGACACCATAACCACATGGAATAAATGAACGCACAGACTTTAAATGTTTTATGTGGCTCAGTTACACACCACTGACCACACAGCCTTATATGTCACATAGCAATAAACAGTTTTACATTTTATTTTACCTCACACAGCACATATCATCCACATTTCAGTTTAGATTAATATGCATCATTCGAAAAATAGCTGAAAACATTTAGACAAGCCTCAAGATGAATGGTATGTAAATGATCTTCAGAGACTTTTACCTCCCGTTTTTTCTACCTTCAATTTTATTTGGGAAGAAAAACATGGGCAGTACCTGACATCATATCTGAATCTCTTTTACAAGGTAGTTTTCAGATTTCTTGTTACAGCCGTCACTGGGTAAAGATAAAACCAAAGATGGACAGTGGAAATATAGTAAAATGAAGAAAAAAAAAAAGAATTAAAAAATAGGCTAATAAAACTGATTGATTGCCTTAAGCTATCATAGAGATTGGCTAGTACTCATAAAATGTGGATGAGGGGAGTATCACAGAAAAACCAGGTTGGAAGAGACCCACTGGATCATCGAGTCCAACCATACCCACCAATCCCTAAATCATGCTCCTAAGCACCTCATCTACCCTAACCTTAAACACCTCCAGGGACGGTGACTCAACCATCTCCCTTGGCAGACTGTTCCAATGCCTAACCACCCTCTCTGTGAAGAACTTTTTCCTCAAGCTCCCCTGGCGGAGCTTGAGGCCATTCCCTCTCGTTCTGTCCCCTGTCACTTGGGAGAAGAGGCCAGCTCCCTCCTCTCCACAACCTCCCCTCAGGTAGTTGTAGAGAGTAATAAGGTCTCCCCTCAGCCTCCTCTTCTCCAGGCTAAACAACCCCAGCTCTCTCAGCCGCTCCTCATAAGGCCTGTTCTCCAGCCTCTTCACCAGCTTTGTTGCTCTTCTCTGGACTCGCTCCAGAGCCTCAACATCCTTCTTGTGGTGAGGGGCCCAGAACTGAACACAGGACTCGAGGTGCGGTCTCACCAGTAACAAGTACAGGGGGAGAATAACCTCCCTGGACCTGCTGGTCACGCCGTTCCTGATACAAGCCAAGATGCCATTGGCCTTCTTGGCCATCTGGGCACACTGCTGGCTCATGTTCAGTCGGTTGTCAACCAGCACCCCCAGGTCCTTCTCCTCCTGGCAGCTTTCCAGCCAGGCTTCTCCTAGTTTGTACCTCTGCTTAGGGTTGTTGTACCCCAAGCGCAGGACCCGGCATTTGGCCTTGTTAAACCTCATGCCGCTGGTCTCAGCCCAGCAGTCCAGCCTGTTCAGGTCCCTTTGCAGAGCCTCCCGACCCTCCAGCAGATCCACACTTCCACCCAGCTTAGTGTCATCTGCAAACTTGCTAAGCGAGGACTCAATGCCTTCATCCAGGTCGTTGATAAAGACATTAAACAGGACTGGACCCAGGACTGAGCCCTGGGGAACCCCACTTGTAACTGGCCTCCAGCTGGATTTAACTCCATTTACCACCACCCTCTGGGCCCGGTCATTCAACCAGTTTTTCACCCAGGAGAGTGTGCACCGGTCCAGGCCAGAGGCTGACAGTTTCCAAAGCAGAATGCTGTGAGAAACTGTATCAAAGGCTTTACTGAAGTCCAGGAAGACCACATCCACAGCCTTTCCCTCGTCCAAGAGTTTAGTCACTTGGTCATAGAAGGTGATCAGATTAGTCTGGCAAGACCTGCCTTTCATGAACCCGTGTTGACTGGGCCTGATCACCCGGTTCTCTTGCAAGTGCTTCTTGATAGCACTCAAGATCACCCGCTCCATGACTTTCCGAGGTCAGGCTGACAGGCCTGTAGTTCCCCGGACTGTCCCTGTGCTCTTTCTTATAGATGGGCACGACATCAGCCAGCCCCCAGTCCAGCAGAACCTCCCCAGTCTTCCAGGACTGTTGGAAGATGATGGAAAGGGGTTTGGCCAGCACATCCGCCAGTTCCCTCAAAACTCTTGGGTGGACTCCAGCCGGCCCCATAGACTTGTGGGCATCTAGCTGGGCAAGCAAGTCTCTAACCACCTCCTCTTGGACCTTGGGAATCTCATACTTCTCATCCAACCCCTGGGGTTGTGCACAGAGGGAACAATTTTCCTTACTGTTAAAGACTGAGGCAAAGTAGGCATTGAGTACTTCAGCCTTGTCTTCGTCCCCTGTTACTCTTGTTCCCTCTGCATCTACTAGGGACTGGAGATTCTCCCTAGCCCTCCTTTTGCTGTTGATGTATTTGTAGAAAGACTTTTTGTTGTCTTTCACAGCCTTGGCCAATCGCATTTCTAGTTGGGCCTTAGCCCTCCTGATTTTTTCCCTGCACGTTCTCACTTCCTCCCTATAGTCCACCCAGGATGCCTGCCCCTTCCTCCAGAGGTCGTAGACCCTCCTCTCCCTATTGATGTCTCTCAGGACCTCCCTACTCAACCATGCTGGTTTCTTACCCCGCCGGCTACTTTTCCGGAACTTGGGGACGGCTTTCTCCTGAGCTGCTAGGAGTTCCTTCTTGAAGAGCGCCCAGCCCTCATGGACACCTCTGCCTTCAAGGAGCGCCTCCCACGGGACTTTTCCGACCAGCCTTCTGAACAGCCCAAAGTCTGCTCTCTGAAAGTTGAGGGCGACTGTTCTGCTAACCTGCTTCTTCATTTTACCCTGCACCAAGAACTCTATCATCTCATGATCGCTTTGCCCCAAGCGTCCTCCAACCTTCACATCCCCCACCAGTCCTTCTCTGTTCACCAACAGCAGGTCCAGGAGGGCACCGTCCCTTGTCGGTTCGCTCACCAGCTGTGTGAGGAAGTTGTTTTCCACACACTCCAGGAACCTCCGGGACTGCTTCCTTTCTGCTGTATTATACTCCCAGCCTATATCTGGGAAACTGAAGTCTCCCACAAGGACTAGAGGTAGCGATTTTGAGACTACACTCAGTTGTTTATAGAAGAGCTCATCAGCTGCTTCTTCTTGGCTGGGTGGTCTATAGCAGA
The DNA here is from genome assembly GCA_033459285.1 of Clamator glandarius. Taxonomy (NCBI): domain Eukaryota; kingdom Metazoa; phylum Chordata; class Aves; order Cuculiformes; family Cuculidae; genus Clamator; species Clamator glandarius. The sequence goes on along the minus strand of JAUNZM010000473.1, from coordinate 1,793,990 downwards.
CTCCCATCACAATCCCTTCCTGCCCATGGGCTCCTCTGATTTTCACCCACAGGCACTCAGTCCCATCCTGACCGTAGTCCAGTTTGAGGGTATCAAAGCCCTCTCTAACACAGAGGGCTACCCCACCTCCTCTTCTGCCCTTCCTGTCCTTCCTAAAGAGTTTATACCCCACCATGGGTACGCTCCAGTTGTACGAGTCATCCCACCACGTCTCTGCAATGGCAACGACATCGTAGTCTCCCTGCCCTACCACAGCTTCCAGCTCCTCCTTCTTATTTCCCATGCTGCGTGCATTGGTGTAAATGCACTTCAGCTGGGCAGGCGTAGCTACAGCCTTCGCAATAGGGCTCCTCCCCAACTGAGCAGTCCTTGACTTAACTAAGGCCACAGTGCCAGTTTGCTGCCTACCATCCCCAGCTGCACTCACCCCCTCTTCCTTAGTGGTGATATACTGGCAGGTGTTGCCAGCACACCACCCCTTTGCCTCTGAAGTCTCACCTCCAGGCTCACTCCCATCCTGCCTGGCCTCCATCCCCTCCCCCCTCACATCTAGTTTAAAGCTCGATTTATGAGCTTAACTAGGTTTTTGGTGAGGGCTTTTGTCCCCCTAGGAGACAGGCGTGTCCCATCCCTAGTAAGAAAGCCTGGGGGTGCGTGGGCCTCCCCATGGTTAAAGAACCCAAAGCCCCTCTTGTCACACCAGTCCCTAAGCCATTCATTAACCCGTTTCTTATTCCTCAATATCAGTAGCATAGAAGACAGTTTCAAATAGGTTCCTGATTTCTAATTTCACATGCTGGGACTGTGGCATATTTTCTAGGATTTCTGCCTGAACTTCATATCGAGACAAATATGATCAACCAAAACACAGACTTCCTGTAAAATAAAAACAAATTAAGAGGAAAATTCTGTATTCTTAAAGACCATTTCTTATAAATTGCTTAAGTCCTGTTGATGTACTATGTTTTGTTTTACACATTAAATACTGGGACCACTGAACTGTAAGAGGTATCTATTCATGACTAATCATCAAATGGAGCCTCCAATACTAAACCAGCTTTATTACTCTTCTACATACAGATTGTCTTCCTCTCTTTGTGCTTTTTTTTTGTTGTGATTTTTTGGGGTTTTGCTGTTTGAGGTTTTTTAAAATGTATTTCTGACATTTTTTCTAGTATTTCAAAAAAGGGAGTAATTTAAGGAATAAAGACATTAGGGACAATGATGTAAATAAGATCATAAGGTCAGTAAAAATAGACTTACAAAATATTTGTGGTAAGAATCCTGCCAAAATACACAGGAGAAGAATTCTGGGTGATATGATATAAAGTACAATTAAATAACAGTTAAATCTATTAGATTGTTCACAAATTCACATATAAATATTACAAAACATTATTTCATAACATAACTTTCAAACTTTGATTGACTGTAGTGAAATCTGTCATAACTTCAAGTTTCCTCATTTAGAGGAGGAGTATATTCCAAATATAACCATCAAGACCTTTTCTTATCTCTTTCACACAATTCCTTAAATGTTCAATGCAGAATCTTCAATCGTCAAAACTTATATCAGCTTCAGAGGATAAGACAAGACATCCAATGATCCCCAGTCCGACTCCCAGCCGCTCAAACACCAGGATGAGAGGAAGCAAGACCACAGAGTTGTCAAGGGAAAACAAACAATCTTAACCCTGTCTTGAAAGCTTCCCATTCTTGAACTAAAGCAGCAGAAAAGATACGTTTGTACTTCTAAAGCAATTCATAGAATCATAGTCCAACCATTCCTATCAATCCCTAAACCGTGCCCCTCAGCACCTCGTCCACCCATCCCTTAAACACCTCCAGGGAAGGTGACTCAACCACCTCCCTGGGCAGCCTCTGTCAGGGCCCAAGGACCCTTTCTGTGAAAATTTTTTTCCTAATGTCCATCCTAAACCTCCCCTGCCAGAGCTTGAGGGCATTTCCTCTCGTCCTGTCCCCTGTCACTTGGGAGAAGAGGCCAGCACCCTCCTCTCTACAACCTCCTTTCAGGTAGTTATAGAGAGCAATGAGGTCTCCTCTCACCCTCCTCTTCTCCAGGCTAAACAATCCCAGCTCTCTCAGCCACTCCTCATAAGGCCTGTTCTCCAGCCCCTTCACCAGCTTTGTTGCTCTTCTCTGGACTCTCTCCAGAGCCTCAACATCCTTCTTGTGGTGAGGGGCCCAGAACTGAACACAGGATTCAAGGAGCAGTCTCACCAGTGCCAAGTACAGAGGGAGAATAACCTCCCTGGACCTGCTGGTCACACCGTTTCTGGTACAAGCCAAGATGCCAGAGGACATTACACTCTTCCTAACCCCTAATTCCTTGTATTTTGGTAGTTTTAAGTGTTAAACATTATGAATTAAATCAACAGCAGGGACCCCGCCTGCAGAGCTATGACGTCTTTTTCCATGAAGTACTGCAAATATACACCAGTGAAGATGTGCCTATAGCTGTATTCATGAACAGAATGTGTCAGGAGATAGATAAGTAGATCTAAAGAGAAGTAGGTTTCTGCAAAGTTTGAGCACTTGGCTCTCTTATGAAAGTTATTACAGCTTCTCGGGTAAATCTATACAGAACAGCTGTAAAACCAACTGCAATTAGGTAGCTGAGTCATGAATTATTTTGCTATAGAGAACAGTGTATGCCCTAATTGCAAGGCTGAGGATCTAACATTTTATTCTACGCTTGGACATAAACTCCTTATATAGCCCCTGGGAAACAAACTCTTCAGATGGGTAGGGCTGAGGCATACAAAGTCAAGATAATTGTACTTAGTCATCAGACAGCAAATTAAATAATAACTAAAACAACATGAAGAATAATATTAGAATAATAAATAACCACCACACCATATCACTTCTGAGGAGGTTTCAGAAACTATCTTTATTCTTGTACACAACATTTTCTGGAAATAATCAGCTCAACTTAAAATACTTCTAAACAAATTCAGTTCTGTGGTTATAGTCAGCTTATACTTCCCAGTTTGGTTTCACAGTCTAGGAAAAGTCTCAACCAGTGCCAGTTTGGCAGGCTCACCCTTGGTACAGTGCTTGTAAGTAATTAGAGGAAATGGTTCTCTTCCAAGCAAAAGCCCAAGGAGCAACAACAACAACCCCCAGTGTAATGAAGCTCTCTATATATTTGCTTCCCAACTGTTCCTATAAGCACTTTCCAGCCACGACACTTGAACGCATTATTACTAGGCAGCTTACAGATGAGAACGTCCAAGGGACAAGAATGGTGGATAGTACTATCTGAAACATACTCAAAGGCTATCTGGTAAACTCACATTCCTTTGCTGCAACAGAGGGAAAAGGATGATGCATGTCATTTCTGCATGAAGGACATGAAAGAAGGTTCGAGGCTATTTCCGATCACTTCAGAGAAATTCTCATCCTTAGAGGATTTTCCGCATCTATGATCTCACAGGGCAACTAAATAGAATAACAGAATAACTAAACTCCTTCCAAATGTTCAGCCTAGTTCCGCAAGTCACTGCAGATGAAAAGCCTACCTTTAGCTCTGTCACCTGGTTAAATGGTGAAACAGCAAGTATACCTGAAAATTCAATAGCCTGCCAACACGCCTTACGGGAGAAGAGTTCACTATTGGGAAGTCCTAAAGAAAAATCTGTGATCATCAAGATCTTGGGCAGGCCTTTTCTCAGCACATTTTCAGAACTCCATAAATGCTTAAGCTATGTCCAATGACATTACTGGTTCCCCTCCCACTAAGGCTCTGGCATAGGAAGCGAGAGGCAATTGGCATTTTGAGCACAGGGGATGACAATAAGGAATCTATGACAGGAATAGCAACGGCTCTCAACGTGGCCATTTCAGATGCTTGAAAGCCTTCACAAACAAGAGGTTAGCTTTCACCTTAAACAGGACACCTCTCCCTAGTTTCTATCACTGCTATTCATATCTAGCACTGAAGTCTATCAAGATTGAAAAGACTAAGCGATACGCAGCATCTCTCTGCTTAGCAGCAGGTTTGCTGTTAGGCTATCCAAGCAATATTTTAATCCTTGAGCTCCCTCTCTACATCAATCAAAATTCTCATCTTATACAATCAAGCATCAACATCATTCTGCTGAAATCCTGCAGTCATGGCCACATTTAGCAATTTTGGAACACTGGAATTGACAAATAAGAACTTTCTATTCCTTGCTACAGTTTAAGAATGAATAACCAGAAGTTCCTATTCTATATAAAATGCAAGGCGTTATACCTTAATATTTCTATTCTGACTAGGTCTCTTGCTTCTAAAAGCAACAGGAAAATCAGAATGTCCTACAAATCTGAGATCCTCACAAGTGCACTGATTTCTTTTAGTTGTTGTCTCTATACTCAGCTTGCATTGAAAAACTCCAGCTATCCAGAAAATTATGAACATATTAGAAGGCACAGTACGGTATAAAATTCTTCAGGATTTCCAGATGCTGAAGTGGAGCATCTAATTCTTTTGAAAATTGCAGCTACTAGCTGTAGGAATGGCTCAGCATACTGAAAACTAGGCTTCATATTTAAGTACTTAAATTTTGTGTCTATAACTGAAAATCATTCCCAAAAAATAGTTTTTCCATATTAAATATTTTAAGCCATATGCCATACTAATATTTTAATGTCTACTCCAATATAATGAGTATGACTGCACCATGTCAAGGTTTTCAGTACCTACTGTATGTACAACATATGGAAGAGACTAATATTAGAGACTACCATCTATCTTTTATTCGTATTTTGAAGACATAACAAAAATAAAAGTCATTAGAATGATCCTTTTTCCCCTTCCAGATTTAACTTTATCCTCCAATACCTTGCAGAAAACACATTAAACAAAGTGAGAGGAAGTCTAACAAATAATTAGATGTGGGTTCAGTTTTACAGCCTGCTACAGACCTTCTGCATGACTTCTAGCCAGTCCCTTGAATTCTGTACCTCTGTTTCCTATATGAAGAAAATGAGTCATTAGATTTAACCTCTGAATGCCTACGGCATGTAATCACTTCTGACATCTTTCACAAGATCTTCCATAAGATCTCAGTAAGGTAAGATGTTCTCTGGGTACTCAGCCTCCTGAGTCAGAAAACAGGGAGGGGAAGCAGAACAAAGCTCCCACGATCCAAGAGGAAATGGTTAGAGACCTGCTTGGCCAATTAGACATCCACAAGCCTATGGAGACAGATGGGTTCTACCCAAGGGTATTAAGGTAGCTGGCAGAGGTGCTTGCCAAACCCCTTTCCATACTACCAGCAGTCCTGGCTGACTGGGGAACTTCCACTTGACTGGAGCTTGGCAAATGTTATGCCCTTTTACAAGAAGGGCCGGAGGGAGGATCCAGGGAACTACAGGCCTGTCAGTCTAACCTCAGGGCCAGGGTAGGTCACAGAGCAGGTCATTTTAAGTGCTATCACACAGTACATGCAACAAAACCAGATGATCAGGCCCAGTCAACACGGGTTTTGTGAAAGGCAGGTCCTGTCAAACTAACCTGATCTCCAACTATGACAAGGTAGTGGACAGGTACGGCTGGGCTTGATGATCTAATTTTTTTCCAATCTAGTGATTCTATGATTCTTAGTGATGGAGGCAACCTGGACACCTTGAAAGACACATGAGCAGTTCTGCTCACTTTTCAAGAGAAGACCATCATGCATTCCCGTTATTCTCAGCAGCAGACTACGTAACACCACAGACCTTCAGGTTTCCTTTGTAAGTATTGAGAAAAGATATGTTAGGCTAGATCCTGCGCCAACATCAAGTTTGCCAGCAGAAATATTAAAGCTTTTAGATTAGGTGTGCCTCAGATCAGGAGCAAGAACACCAGCACAGGGGACAAAGCCAAGGTTGTTACCTCACTTCAATTCCAACAGCTTGAGCAGAAACTGCAAGGACTCAATGTCTTAAAACATATGCTGACACTAAGAGATTTCTCCTACTCCTTTCTTCTCCATGTAAAACTTCTCCAAGGTCAAAATGCCTGTTTTGTCTGACAGCGTGGAATTGGACAGGTCCCTTTGCAAATGCAATGAAAAATGCAGATACCTATTAAATGCAATATAACTCTCCTGCACATCATTCAGCAAATCTAGATTTTAATCGTTTCGTATTTTTCATTTATTACATTTCTGTGTTCAAAGAACACTGACCCTAATACATATTACTATTTATCAATACATGCTTTGTCACAAGAAAGTTCTCTCAGAAGGATCCCTCTCGACATGCAAGCCTTCAGATGATTTACTGTAATATTTTAAAACACCCTGCAAGCCTACTGCACAAAGAAGCATTAACAAAAATGGAGGAGAAGGGAAGTGACCAAACAGACTAGTACCAATTCAGATGTAAAGTTTATGTATGTCTGTAGCTCGTTAAAGAAAAATCTTCCAGACAAATAAATTGTTAATATTCCATTTGGAAAAACTGAAGTAGCATCCAGACCTTCTATAAAGCACAGAGCCTGGAAAGTAATTTAAGAGAACAACAGCAGGTCTAGTTTCTTACAGTTTTGGTCAGTACTGATATCTAACGCACTAATTTTGACTTCTGCCTATAGCTCTTGCCCTCGCCAATCTCCAGTCCATAATTATGGCTGAGCACATGCCACAGTGTTTTCTACAACTACAGCACTGGCAGGGTCTCTTTCTGAACAAGAATTCAGATAGAACTTAATTGTTATTTAGATTTCTAACTCATTCCAGACTTTGAGCCACAAAACCACTGGGGGGGTCTGTAGTCTAAGACCCTGCCCAGAGCAAGGTCAGCCAGGAGTTCTCAACCAGATTGCTCAGGGCCATGTACAGTTCAGTTTTGAAAACCCCAAAGGACAGATCTTCCACAACCTCTTTGGGAACTTGTCCCACCACGTAATTTAGTTTAACTTTGCCACAGAATTCAAAAATTACTTGCAGGTAATGGAGGAAGAGGAGATGAGCAGACGGCTGAGCTGCAAATGGCTTGTTTTGACAGAAAACGGGCTGAGAAACAAATGCCAAAGCTATACAAATTTACAAGTATTTGTTTATGTAAAGGAATTGATCATTATACTAACAGGTCTCAAGACAGACGTACATCCTAGCATTATGAAAGCAAACTGAACTAACCAGATTTCACAGAATTAGCTAAAGCTCAAGCATAAGTAAATGACAACTTCAATCTCTTTATCCTTGTTTATTTAAACTATAGAAAGCAAAACTTTAGTACACGAAGTAAAAACTGGCTAGCAAAAACAGTCACACATGCATTTTAAAAGGTCTAGAAGTCTATAGCCCTCTAAGGTATTATTTCACTCTTCACAGTGTACACTGTCTTATATTTCTTTAACCAATATATAATCACTGATAAAAATCCCATTGCAAACTTAAACTATTCTAATAGGATTTTCTCCAGCTCATTAAAATTATACTTTTACCGTCTTCAAGAACAGGTCTAACAATTAATTCAAAATCTTCTTAGCAGCATCACCTGCTTCCACAGGATTAGAGTCCAGGAATGATCGTGTCATGCTGTACAGTCAGAACTACATAAAAAGCGACAGCTTCTCTATGTCTAGGTAAGAGCCTTCTAATTTCAAGAAGCCAGATCTGCTAACTTTCAGCATTATCCAGATTTAGCCTCTGAAAATATGCAAGCCTAGATCACAAAATTCACCTCCGACAATTTAATTGCCACTGTCTGGTCTGCAGAATTATTGTATACATATGGATACGAACCACATTTCCATAGCAGCTTTTATTTATTTACTTCTAAAAGAATTCGACCTTTTGCACTGAGCACACCTTCACTTCACATAAAACTTAAGTAAAATAAACCCAATGGAATTAAGAAACAAACAAAATGGCATAAATTTCTGCTCAATCATCAGTCCCTGTGTGGAAGCTAAGACAGACAGATATCAGAGTTTATAGGATATTGCATAACCTGAAGAGAATTTGCATTTGATATGAAGCAGAGACTTCTCTGTTGCCCTAGTAACCAAAGAAGAATACAGCTTGATGTCCTTCAAGCTAATAAAAATACCTTACAATGCTTATAAGACAACTTTGCAGAAAAATCCTCTGTTGAGACAGATTTTCTTCACAACAGTACAATGAGGTTACAACTCTGAGCATTTTTCAGAAGACAGACTATTTTACATGAGCTCTAGGCCATTGGTCATGATGCTACAAGAGAACAAATTTAGGAAAAAACAGTGCAAGTTCTACAATTTTCTTCCTTTACTTCAGTAGTAGAATTATGACTTCATATTCTTTTGACTATAGTCAAACTACAACTTGTTACCAACAAAGAAAAAAACCAGATATGAATCTGAAAGACTTGACTTAGTTTCATTAGCAGATGCTCTGAAAGCCTGCCCGTTCCTGCTGAGTCTCTATCAGAGCACTTGACTCTCAACTTGGGAATGAAACACATGCTGCCATGACTTCAGAAAGTTGGTGGAGCTTATCTTACCAAGTAATTTATCTAATTACCATAAGCCTGGTTTAGATAATTGGAATGTTTGAATTAACAGAGCACCAAGAATGCTTTCTCCACAGTTTTCAGAAGTGACCTTCATCTTTAACAACTCAATTTTCTAACTCTAGATATTTGATCCAAACAGAGCATATTATCAGAAGATTTAAAACTAAAGCTTGCACGTTCTGGTACCTAGAACTTTCCTAATAAGAACTTGTTTATAAAATGACATCAGATATAGGGTATCTAGTGCATTAAACACTGAAGTCTAAACATTTTATTCTTCCTTCGATGTGTACGTAGATCTCAAATCTAATATTTGACTAGCTATTAAAATTAAGCCAGGTGGAATGAGGAGCTCAGACCTACTCATCTCAGATGCTGAGCCATTTGTATTTTAAGTACTGTATCAGTGTTAATTTCTGGCTTAAAGAAAGTTCCCTTCTCCCAGCAGAGTTTTACTAATGTGTCTGACAGCCTTTTTACTGTCTATGAAGATACTTCATGGCATGCGGTCACCTTGAAGTCCTTTTTATCTTGCACATGTTAAGCCCTATCAGCTATTAGGTCATGTCTGCACAAGCAAGGTTGGCCTCTGAGACTCTGTCACCATGCAGCTGCCCAAGCCACTGCACCTCTGGGGCTTTAGGCACCTGGCTGCACCAGCCAATGCCAGAGCTGCACCAGCAGTGGAGTGAGCGTCCCAGGATCAGAGCCCAGGGCCCTCTACTCTCAGCATCCCTAGGGCATTAGAGCACCTGTGTACTGGCATTTTCTCGGTGCCTGTATGCCAATTGATGACCTGTGCCAGCCAAAGACTTATTTAATTGAACTGATGGAAAGGACGGCCTTTGCTAGCTACCACAATAAGCAACATGTAGATGCATAACGGAGAGGGAGGGAGAGATAAAAGGTATAAAAGCTTCATAACAAGAGACTGACTCTTACTGACTCCCCCCCGGAGGGAATAAAAAAAAAAAACAAGCCAGACCAACCAAAACTTCTTTAAGATGTTGTAAATTCCCATATGGACACCAATTTCAATATTGTGGCTTTATACTGGTTTAACCAAACTTTTCAGTATAGTAATATAGTGACAAAATTTTCATACTTACAAAGCCTACTTTAAGCCGTTTTGAGTAGAAAACAATCGCAGAACCTGGTGAAATCCACATCTTGGTTTTTGTCCTGGCTCCTGACCCTAAAGGCTGGAAGAACAAATACCCTCCTACATGTACATTCTAGCTGTCTCTTTCCAAGTAAACTTGTTTTTGAAGTAGCAGCATTTAGGTGGGTAACAGTTTGTAAAAGATGTTAAGCTATAAACATACATTGTTTTATTCTGAGAAACAAAATACTATCTCAATATTTAAATATTTGTCACATTCTAGGTACAGAAAGGAAGATAATTTTTATCCCTCAAAAAGGATGATAATTTTTAACCCTCAGAAGTGACAGTAATAATGGTAAGAAAATATTTGAGAAAGTTGGACTTCTTTTAAGAAACAGCCTATATTTAGAGGTACCACACACCTCTGTGTCCATTACACCTCCACTGAATCACTAATTAGTAACCAGTATTTCCTGAAAATAGTCCACTAATTATTTTTTTCTACATTAAGTTGTCCAATGTAGAAAGGCCACCTCAATTAACAGGAAGGTTTGTGCAGGGGTGTGAAGCCTAGACTGTTCCCAGTCCTTTTAATCTAACCACATTTCTTGCTGACAGACAGAGAGTCTTTCAAAGGAAGGTGTTTTGATCATCTCTGGGAGAAGAATGCAGACTTCAATTACCACTCCAATTATCCCAGCTAGGAAGGCAATACAATTTCTTAATTTTAGAGTAATAAGGAACTTTCAAGCCGTGCCTTCTCAGCTGTCATCCAAGACTGAGTTTTCCATTGTCCCTCTCTGGCAGATGAGGCTACCATGACAGTAGTCACTATTTCTGAATAAAAACCATCTGAAGAAGAATTCAACATATGCAAAGTTCAGTGATTTCATACCTCTAAGTGGTTTCTTTACCTTCTTGAATACACTCTTCTCAACTTAAAAGAGGATTCTTTTTTGTATATTTAAGCCAAATACAGTTTGAGGGTTAGAATAAGATAAAGAGAAAAAAAAAGTAATATCCTGCAATAAACAACAAATCATAGTAAATGCCCAAGTTCTTGAGAATCCATGGAAATATACAAGGTGAACTTTGTTCATTTAAAAAAATCCTAATTTCACAGAATCATAGAACCATTTGGTTGGAAAAGACCTTTGAGACAGAGTTCAGCCACACCTATCCACTAGTAAACCACATCTCCGAGCACCTCATCTACCTGTCTTTTAAATAACCTCCAGGGATGGTGACTCAACCACCTCCCTGGACTGCCTATGCCAGTGCCTAATAATACTTTCAATTAATTTTTTTTCCCCACCGATATCTAATCTGAACCTCACCTGTTGCAACCTAAGGCCATTTCCTTTCATCCTGCCACTTCTTACTTTGTAGAAGAGACCAACACTCAGCTCACAACAACCTCCTTTCAGGTAGTTACGGACAATGATAAGGCCTCCCCTCAGCCTCCTTTTCTCCAGACTAAAAGAACCCCAGTTTCCTCAGTCTCTCCTCATAAGACTTGTTCTCCAGACCCTTCACCAGCCTCATTACTCTGCTCTGGACACACTCTAGGACCTCAATGTCTGCCTTGTAGCGAGAGGCCCAAAACTGAACATAGTATTTGATGTGCAGCTTCACCAGTGCCAAGTACAGGGGCAGAATCACTTCCCTGGTCCTGCTGGCCACACCATTTCTGTTATCAGGCCAGGATGCCATTGGCCTTCTTGGCCACCTGGGCACACTGCTGGCTTTTATTCAGTGAGCTGTCAACCAACACCCCCAGGTCCTTCTCTTTCCTAATCTCAAGCCTAAATCTCCCCTGGAGGAGCTTGAGGCCATTCCCTCTCGTCCTGTCCCCTGTCACTTGGGAGAAAAGGCCAGCACCCTCCTCTCCACAACCTCCCTTCAGGTACTTGTAGAGAGCAATGAGGTCTCCCCTCAGCCTCCTCTTCTCCAGGCTAAACAACCCCAGCTCTCCCAGTCGCTCCTCATAAGGCCTGTTCTCCAGCCCCTTCACCAGCTTTGTTGCTCTTCTCTGGACTCGCTGCATGTCACCTCCTTCTCTTTTCTTCATGTTGTAGAGCAACCTGGACCCAAGCTAACCATATACTTTATTTTCCTTGTCAAAACACAGTTATATCAAACTCTGGTAGGTAAAATCTGAATTATATGGATTTGTTTAATCTAAGAGTAGTAAGAGGAAGCAGTCAGGAGAAACAATCCTTCCATCATCAGATCAGCCTACCATGACATTTATATTGAGCTTCTCATGATATAATTTTTAGACAGTTAATGGCATTTTGAACATAACCATGGTACATTTGTAGCATGACTGAGGGTTTATACTGCCCACAATATGACAGTGCCAGTCACCTCCTTCCCTTGAGAAAGGCCCCTGCACTTAGTTAAACACTCACATTATATGTCCTATCTATAAACCATTACAGCAGTCCAGTAGTTGAACTCTGGGCAATTACAAATGTAAACGACAGCATAAATCAACAAGATTTAAAGAACAGTAGCTCTGCTCCATCAGGAGGCTGTCCAAGGACTTCATTTACTCACTTTAGTTCCTGAAAACCACCCTTGCACAGATGTGGAGCAAGTCCAGCAATCCTCAAATTACATGGTCAGTGCCGAACCTGAGGCACAGGGCCTGGTGGCAGGAAGACCATTTCCACTATAACACCAGACCTTTAAGTGAAAACTGGTACTTGGAGTGGTAATAAGAACAGCATTCCTTGCCAACAGTTGCTGACAGACTGATCATCTGATGGATAGCAAGCATCTGACTTCGGTTGCTATGAAATCTGGTTACAGAGAACACTAGAAATGAAACGTTACAAGAGGTTTGACTAAACACCGCTAGATGGTAAACAGACACATCGGATATTGCAGCAACTACAGTATAAAACAGTGATACTTTAAGAAAAAGAGGCTACCTAATCTCAGACAGAAAAACTTTAATGTATATAGTGCCAGGCTAGAGGCAAGACCATTGGATATCCATTCACACAGCTCAGGCAAAACTATCATCTGATCCATGGCGTTAACCTTTAAAGGCAGCAGAGGGTTTCTCAAACCTAATCCCATCAAAACATAGATGCTCATTCACCAGATCAACAGGCAGTTTCTCCACAATTTGAATCCGATATGGGAACATTTGGATTGAGTGAAATTCCAGAAAGTGCTGTCAGGCGTAAGTTTCATGCAACGCTGAGAATCAAGGAGCAGAAGGCTATCTATTCTCACACCACCAGCCTAAAACAACTACTAGAGAAGCAGATCACATGAAGATAACACTGAAAGCTATGGATGCTCAGCAGGTTAAGTGAGGTTGCAGATCCAAACTACTGTAAACACAGAAGAGAGTTCTGAAAAGACTAATTAATCAAGTTTCTCACAGTTGATATTTAACATTAGAACTCTGCGGACTCAACATGACTTTCACCTTTTTCCTCCTGCTTCCTTTTCCCTTTTCTTCCTAGGAAAGAGTCTATCATCGTCCAGATGATATCATTTGTATGAGGATAGCCACCTAAGCAGATTCTTCTCTAAATTCAATGTTACAATCAGCTATATAATATAACCTGTGCATACAGCTCCTTTTTTAGAGCAAGAAGGCATCTGAAGTACAAGAAGTGTCAAGCCCATGCTGTGGATGAAACGATCATCAAGCATGTGCTCTATCTAATATTCTATACTAACAAGATCCACATGGAGGCATTCAGGAATCCACTGTTTAAAACGTAAGGAATGACACTCATGTGAACAAAGCAGGAGGTATAGAGGGGAAAACATTCTGATGGCAAGCATTTCTGTGCCTGAATACAAAACTGAGGCAAATGAACACACTGGGACTCCAGAAGAATTTAGAGAACTGTGTCCAGGAGACCATTCCACAGAATTTCTGCCTACGCACTTCATTTCTTGACAGGCCACATCCATCTGATGTTTTGGTCAAAACGAAGTAGCTGCCTGAAGGCCTAGAGCTGCACGAGTCCAGCTGAGCCATACATTGGAAACACAACATGGTCACACACTGAAGCTTTCTTGAGATTGCATCACTGATCAAGGAGGTGAAAGATGTGCACCATTGACCTCCTTTAGTCACAGCAGTTTCAGATCTGCTTTCCCCAGAAGATCGCTCTAACCACTAAGCTACAAGTGAGGTTCAGAAAATACTCTTCAATCTTCAAGCTGAAGATGCACCACCACGAAGGCATGACAAATACATGAAGGCAAATTCACAGAACGAAAGAATCATTTAGGTTGGAAAAGACTTTAAAGATCATTAAATCATAGAATAACCAGGTTGGAAGAGAACCACCAGATCATCGAGTCCGACCATTCCCACCAATCACTAAACCATGCCCCTTAGCACCTCGTCCACCCGTGCCTTAAACACCTCTAGGGAAGGTGACTCAATCACTACCCTGGGTAGCCTGTTCCAGTGCCTAATGACCCTTTCCATGAAAAATATTTTCCTAATGTCCAGCCTAAACTTCCCCTGGCAGAGCTTGAGGCCATTTCCTCTTGTCCTGCCTCCTGTCACTTGGGAGACGAGGCCAGCACCCTCATCTCTACAACCTCCTTTCAGGTAGTTACAGAGAGCAATGAGGTCTCCCCTCAGCCTCCTCTTCTCCAGGCTAAACAACCCCAGGTCCAGCCTGTTCAGATCCCTTTGCAGAGACTCCCGACCCTCCAGCAGATCCACACTTCCACCCAGTTTAGTGTCATCCGCAAACTTGCTAAGGGTGCGCTCAATGCCTTCATCCAGGTCATTGATAAAGACATTGAACAGGGCTGGACCCAGCACTGAGCCCTGGGGAACCCCACTTATAACTGGCCTCCAGCTGGATTTAACATCATTTCCCACCACTCTCTGGACTCGGCCATCCAACCAGTTTTCCACCCAGGAGTATGTGCGCCTGTCCAGGCCAGAGGCCGACAGTTTCTGTAGCAGAATGCTGTGAGAAACTATGTCAAAGGCTCTACTGAGATCCAGAAAGACCACAGCCACAGCCTTTCCCTCGTCCAGCATCCGAGTCACTTTGTCATAGAAGGCGATCAGGGTAGTTTGGCAAGACCTGCCTTTTGTGAACCCATGTTGACTGGGCCTAATCACCCAGTTCTCTTGCATGTGCTTCATGATAGCATTCAAGATCACCTGTTCCATGACTTTCCCTGGCACTGAAGTCAGACTGACAGGCCTGTAGTTTCCTGGATCCAATCATAAACCTCACACTGCCAAGCCTACCACTAAACCATGTCTCCCCAAGCACCACATTCACACAGCTTTTAAATCCCTCCAGGGATGGCAATTCCACTACCTCCCTGGACAGCCTGTTCCAATGCTTGACAACCCTCTCCATGAAGGAATATTCCTAATATGCAGTCTAAACAAATCCTGAGACAACAACAGAAAAAGATCAGGTGTAGAAGCTGAAGAGAGATATTAGAGATTCAAACCCAGGGATTTCTCAGGGCTCCTATTCACTATAGATTAATAAGTTGCGGGAATATTTTACAGAGAACAAGGCCTGGATGCTGTGAGACTGATTAATACTGAGCAATTCTAACAAGGCCTTGAAACAGAGAACTGAAAGATAAACAAAGGCCAGCTGAGAGGAATACAACAGCTAGTTCAGTGGGAATGAGTACCAGCTGAAAGAAAAACAATTAAAGAGAACTATCAACATTGTTAATTTTAGTGTAACTTGGTTTCTTAGCATGTGCAGTAGTTTAGCCAATAATATTTTAGTAACAGCTTTATGGACAGCTACCTTTAACCAATAATACACTGTAGATACCCTTATGGGCACCTAGTTATGTAACCAAAAAGGGTTTATAAAGAAACAGCTAAGCTCAATAAATTGAACACTTGCTGATCATATTGATCTCTGCGTTTGATTCCGTGATGCTCCCGTCAACAATAAGTGACTGCAAAACTGCAAGGTCAATATCTCATACAGTGAATGATCACCAGAAGACTCCCCTAGTCCAGGTTACTGCAATATTTCAAGAAAGGTCAGTTGCTGCTCCATGATGACATACTGGCTTCCATTCTTCTCCCATCCTTTTCAGAATTTAAGTGCTTCAACAAGTGAGAGTGCCTGCCTCTGAGAAGGAGAGACTCTACAAACATAAGGAGGTGATTTAGGTGGTTTACTGCAACAGGACTACACACCTCAGAGCAAAGCACATTCCTAAAGGACTGACACAGAAAAGAAACACTATGTTACTTTACAAGACCTGTTTCTCATTTATTTCTCATTGAAATATAAGAAAAGAGAAGGTTGACAGTGGAGAAAGAAACGAAAAAGCATTTCCGCAGTGCACTGCATGGTCAGATCAATGCTACGATTACCCGCATCCATTCTGCTTTGGGCAGCATCCTGTACACACTTGGTATAAAATGAAACCAATCCCTCCTACCCTCAAAACTCCCACTGTATACAGAGAAGGTTATCTGCTGAAGAACCCAAGCAGATCAAACAGGTTTAAGCAATACTACACTGAACCCCCTCACCATCCCTCCCCGTCAAAACCTAACACCACACCCAAACGGGCAAAAGCATTCCAAATTACCATTTGGATTTTGTTTGTGGACTGCAGCATTAACACAGAAGAAGGTGACTCACGCTTCTCTCTTCCAGGCATTGTAGGGAGTAACCTGCATGTCAGCTACCAAGAATCTAACTGCTTCTGAGCCCAGCAGAGCAGATGCCTTCTTTAAAGAGCCTGGATTTGATTGGAGAATGAGAAACACTCAGATTAGTTTGATTGTTCTGGGGAGGGGTTAGGGCTGGTTATGAAACCCATCTCAAAATGCTCCAGAAGTAATCGTTCAAGGTGATCATCTTCAGCCCTTCAAATTATTTTCAAAAAGAAAATTAATTCCCACATTAAAAACCCAAAAACTAAACCACAAAAAACTCAACCCACCATTTGACTGGTTTTCAGCAGAATTATTACAGCAAAAGAGGGATAAATTTTGAACCTGGAGATAGACGTTTACTCAGGAAAATTCTTCACACAACATCAAATCCTTCTGGCAGTAGGAAGTAAGCCACAGATTGAAAAAAATACCTATTTACAAGGTGTACAAATAGCAATACAGAAATAAGGACTGTTATGATCTAGTAAAAAAAATTCACATTTGGGATTCTGCATCATGGCCAAATGCAATTAAATACAGATGAGGGTAAAAAACCCACCATATTTCCCCCCCCCATTTATAAGCATTCCAATTATTTACAGAATGTTTCAACTGAGACTTCGTACAAGAGTTAAAATGATGTTATAGCAATGTGGGAAACTGCAACCAGATCTAATCAGAGAAAGTAGGTTGATCACTCATGGCTTATGCTCTTTCAGTAAAATATATTAGGAGTAAGAGGGCAAACAGCACAAACATTCTCCTACTAAAACTCGCTCATCACAGCAAGCACACATAAAGCCCAGAGGCGATCTATGTGGCTATTTCTTGAAAGCCTCTTTTCTTGCAATTAATCAGAAAGCCAGGACTGAAGCTCTTCTTCACAAGGTTTGGAGCACTTCAACTTCAGCGCCCTTATCCAATTCATTTCCAGTTCCAATTAGACTGCAGTTGAGTTGATCCTCACATGGGAATCTCAAACACTATTAATCTTTCAGTTAAGGTGACTACCTCTTGACTAGAGCAATAATAGAAAGTCAAACTACTCTATAAAGAAACACTTACATTTTATTTTACCCCAGACCACCACCCTAAGCTATTGCATTCTAGGATTTTAAAATGCTTTAACATCTGCCTCATTACCCAGACTTATTGCAGAAGACAGTATTTTAAAAGACATTAAGTCTCAATCTACATGATGCAAGTGATGTTTCAAAACAGGCTAATCAACTCCAAAAACATTTGCTCCATTTTTTGTCCTTCACCTGATCTTTCACTTGGTTTAGGTTCAATAAAGACATCAAGACAAGAATTAAAATATTGTCACAACTGCCTTTTTTTTTTTTAAAAAGAGTACAGCATCAACTAATTGAGCTAGCCCCATGACATTAATGTTGAGAAAGGATAACATGCTCATAGCACACCTTTAATTCTCTTGTCTAGACTAGGATTTAAGACAACACAGCTGCTAAAATGCAAACCATTGACAAAGAAAACATTTGAGTTGCAGTCATCATTGTAAACTGTGCCTACGCTATACTGTTTGCCTTAGTGCAGCAAAAACTAAATACTAGTCCTGTATTGGAAACCTCTGGGAAAAACTAAATAAACAAAAAAACAGACCAGCAGGAAGCTAATGAACAAGAGAACAGAAGAAGCAGATAGCTATAGTTCTTGTTACCTTAAGAATCACATAAATCTTTGTACAAGTCTCTACGTGCCAGGATAATTTAGAACTGCATTTCCCAATTGCTTCCCTATTCTCTCTCAAAACGTTATCATCACGTACCACCTACACAATTTACAAGGAGAAAAAGAAAAGGAGGGGGGGAGATATTTGAGCAACACTTGTAATATTTGAGAAATTAAATAACCAGCAAGCCCAGGTTTGCTCTTAGGTGCAAAAAATAAAAATCTGATGCTGAGTTAAAGGGGAAAACTAAAAAAAAAAAGGAATGGGTTTAATGATTTTTGAGAGCTTCCCACTCAGACATTTCAAATTTTATTCATTCAAAAACTTCCAATTGCCAAAAAATGTCTATTTTTGGAATTTCAGTCCAAAAAGTATGCCTGCTTGCTAACATAAGAGGTTTAACTAAACATTATGTTACCCATAATGTTTTATGTATGACCAAACAACAAAATTTGTTTCTATATGCACACTATCCAACTAAAGCATAGAGAATCGTGGTTATTTTGAAAGAAAAGATGGAAGTTACTGCCAATTGCGTTGGCTATAAAATACAGTATTTAAAGAATTGTTGTCCTCTAGGCAAAACAAATTCAAAGGCAAAAGAAATTCTAATGAGGAATGATTTTTTGGACACATTTTTCCAAATATTCATTGCAAAAATCTGTATCAAAGCAGCTCAACTAATAGCAAGATAGGAAACACTCAGCCCAAGCATTAATGCTGTATTATTGTACTAAACTATGGAAGCCATTAAAGTCACTTGCACTTGGTCTTTTATACATTAAGTAATATTTTTACAATACAGACACGATCAAGCAACACCGCACAACTGAAAACAAATTTAAGTCTTGCCACATACTATTCTACTATTTGACAATCGTAGCTATCCATATTTATTCACACACCTCTACAACAACATCAACTACCACGGCAATTAAGACCTGAAAAGAGAGAATGATGCTAAGTGATATAGGCATCATAAAAAAAAAAAAAAAAAACACAAAACCCCCCCGACATGATATACTCTAAACTAGCACAATCTAAACTAAACTAAATACAAAAGGAACTTGCCTACCTGGCTTTTTCAATAAAAGTCCAAAGAACACCTAAAAAGCAGGAGGGGATAAAAAGATTTATTTTCAGTGCCCACATACAGAAGCTACCATGTCACTTTGCCTAACAAAGAAAAATAAATAAGTCTTAGAAACGAACATCTATAGAATTAGTTGGGGGTGGGGTGTGAGGACAGCAGCCAAAAAGAAGGAAAAAAAACCTATTATAAGACTCTGGTTACAAGCACTGTCTCAAATTTTCATGATTTCCACATGAAGGAACTTAAAGTAGCCTAAATATCTGAGATTATCAAGAAAGTGAGAGTGAGGGGGAAAAAAAAGAAGTCCAGAGAGCTCTGCAAGTATGGAATTTAATTCAAAAGCTTCTACAGGAAAACATTAAAGGCAATAAGTTCCGAAGATGCATGAGCACCTTCAACACATAAGTTTAATATTAAGCAAAGCAACTTGAAAATAATCTTCTACAGCTTAAAATTGCACCCCGTCAGAGACACTTCTTAGAGGACTGTCTAGGTACACATTCCCCAGTTAAACCAAGAAGCCTATAATTTCATCTGACATTTAATTTCAAATTAAAACAAAGATAGAATAATGAATTAATTCATTCATTTCAAATTAAAATCTAAACTATATAAAGCCAGAAAGAAGCACCGTTAATTTATTTTAAAAGCACAAAACCACAAGGAGAAACTAAAAATCTGAGTTTAAAACTAAATAAATTTTATTGTACTGTCTTGTATCCTGCAGACTTGTACTCACAGAATAACCAGGTTGGAAGAGACCCACCGGATCATTGAGTCCAACCATTCCTATCAAACACTAAACCGTGCCCCTCAGCACCTCGTCCACCCGTGCCTTAAACACCTCCAGGGAAGGTGACTCAACCACCTCCCTGGGCAGCCTCTGCCAGTGCCCAATGACCCTTTCTGTGAAAAATTTTTTCCTGATGTCCAGCCTAAATCTCCCCTGGTGGAGCTTGAGGCCATTCCCTCTCCTCCTGTCTCCTGTCACTTGGGAGATGAGGCCAGCTCCCTCCTGTCTACAACCTCCAATTCATTCTGTTACTCACCCTGTTACAGTCATTTTCTATGAGATGGTCTATGTATTGGTTCTGCAACAAGACACAGGAGATGGCCATACAGCTTAAGGCTCTGATGTTATATACAGCATCAATTTGATATGACCGCCTACTTGTGTTTATCACTTCTGTAGAGCTCTACAGATGCTTAAAAGGTTGGCATTTTCTTCTAGTAAACTGATAAGGTATTCATCCAAGAAACAGCTACCCACAGGTGTACCTTAAAAAAACCTCAAAAAATGCAGTAAAAAATCCACCACCACCCCAAAAACCCCAAGTGAGGCCAGTATAGCTGTTCTGTTATGCTTAACTATTTTAACACAACAGTCGATGTCTGCACCATGTCAGAATCTCATTCAACTTCCCACATTTTCTCAGAAACATCTACAAGTGTTTGACAGGATTTAAAATCTATTAATCTCCTCTTGCAATAAAGTGCTAAGTTTCATGTGATGGGTGCACAGGAGTGGCTGGCAGCTTAGCCAGGCATCCTACAGAGAAGGAGGGTCATAGCTGTTACCCGCCTGCCTTTTTTACTGAAAGATGAGTACATTAGTTGAGATTATTACGAGGAAAAAACCCAATCAAACAAAAAAAAATCCAAACACATCTGCTAAAAAAGATATCAGGACTTCAGTCTGTCCTTATTTCTAACATCTCTACAGAGCTAGCACTTATGAAGGTCCCTAGACATTTGTCAATCTTTTGCATACAGTACTTCAGAAAGAATAATATTTTCCAAATTTCACTTCCAAACTCTTAGGTATTTCTTCCTGGAAGGCTGGAGCCATGTTTATGGTTGAATGTGTCATAGCACCATGTATGATGAATTCTCTAAATAGTTCTCAAAATTAGAAAAATATTTCTTTAAAATAAAAAAATACATAGAATTTCAGAAAACTGTTAAAGTCAAACTTGATTAAAGGGTACTTATTACAGAGAAGAGATGAAGAACTAACTAAACTAATTCAACTCTTAAAAAATATTTAGTGAAAGTTATTTGAATGATCATATTATCTTGTTTTAATCAGGATCTGGAGCCAATGTGCTAGATGATCTTTGAATGAAAACCATGCTTAGTTTTCATAGTACTTGGAAAGTAACATTTTCAATCTAGGCATTTGAGCAATTTGTAATTTCAAGTATAGTTTTTCAGACTTAATCACCATTAAGTCACTAAATATGTCAATTAACATTGACTCAAGATGGTGATTTCACAACTAATAAATGTCAGCAGTTACCTCTCGTGTATGTTCCATATCCTTAGACTAGGAGGCAGACTTTCATTCTCATAATAACTACCACCACCAAGAACACATTCAACTCAGAGGCACATTTCTATGATATTTCACAGCAATATACCTATATCATTTAGTGTGCATTCTTAAACATCTAAATTAATACTTTTTCTAGCTTTCATTTCCTAGGGAAAAGCAACAGAATAATGATAAAATTTATATTTTTATTCACCACTTGAGATAAAACATTTCTTAAAAACATTGCTTTAAGTAGATCTGTTACATTTTCATCAACGGAACAGTCCTGTCTTTAAAGTACTGGTCAGATATCTAGAGAAACTATATCAAAGAACTGTGAATTAACTGCGAGAGTTATTTATTTCTGTGCATTAATTTTCTGCTTGAATGAAAATAATACTTTTCTATTTCATAGAGTTCTAATAAATACACATACATGTTATAGCCTGAGGAACAGATTGAGAAATTATTTTACTGAAGAAAGTACTTGGGATACATACCCAATCAGGTTTAAACATACTTCCATGGGAGAAAGATACTGTCAAAGTCATATTCAAAATTAAAACTCAGTGTACTGAGCTTTCTAATCACACAAGATAAACACAACAGTGTTAGAAATTACCTAAAGAATTTTTCCACAAACCAAGTTGGATTTCTTAATCTGCATACTCGCTACTTCGTTCTAAGCCTCCATAATCTAACTGGGGTGTACCGCTTCAATCCATTTCATTTGATGGCTTCTGTTCTTACTTCACTGCAGACCTTCAATGGTATGAGCCCACTCATCCAGTTTAGCTTTGCTCTTAACAAATAAAAGGTTTCTCCAGAAAACAGTTCATTCTGAAACTAGTTCTGTCTGCAGCATAAGTAACAGATAGTTCTTTGCTCCCAAGCCTGCAAATCCATTTTGGAGAGAAAGAAGGTTCCAGAGCTGCAGTGCCTACAAATGCACAGATAGCACGCTTTGTGTAATATCCCAGCAGGAGGCAGTAAAGCAGCACTTGGAACCCTTTATCCCTCTTGTATACACAAAGTAAGGAGTAACCTTCAAAGCTATGATATAAAAAATGCTACGCTTATGTACAGTCTGCCTTCTTAACTGTTCAAACCCTCAGGACTTGCCAGAATCAGAAGAAATTAGGCTTAACGTACATATTTGGCACAAGAGGGCTTCAAGAATGGGTACTAGATGCCTGAAAGATTGTGGGGTTGGAACAATGTGTTTCAGGCAAGCGGAGACTAGGAGCTTCTAAACTGTTTACCTAGCTATTATCATCAGTGATAACAGCTTGAAACAAGTACAGAGGCACTCAAAAGTTCCTAAAACCAGAGACCAACCCTATACCTTTGGCCTGATTCTTTACAACCCACTGCCCTACCTTAGGACACAATCCCTTGTCCCCCTACCTTCTGATTAACCTCCTTATCCAGCAAAGCAAGGCGTCCACAGCTTCACTCACCTACAATACATCCCTTTTTCATGAGTTTCCTTGCCCCCTACCTGTATTAACACAAATTCCAGATAAGCAGAGCTTGTTGCAAGCACTGCAAGAAGAGCTGATTGCAGAAGCGATTACTTTGAACAACAAAAGCTATAGCCAAAGCCACTCTGTGGGTAGAAACTATTGTAAGACACAGCACCTGGAGGAGGAAGAATGGCAGCTAGCTGTGATTTTCTATCACTGAGATCCTTTATCCAATGCTGGCAGCAGCCCGTGCAATGGGAAACGCTGGCCCAGAGTACAGTAAGCACTTCTGAAACCTTTTCTATGTCTAGTCAGAACAGCTGGGGGTGCACCCATCTACTCAGAACTGACAGGGCTCCCTTACTGAAGGTAAAGCACCTTGACTCAAAGACCTAGACAAAAATGTTTTCTTTACTTTGAAATAAATAATTAGTTTTACATTTAAACCATTTTCCAGGAAAGAATATTAATTACCTCTTTAAAAACTATAGAGGCATCCTCTACTCTGGTTAAAGGTGTGCACCGTGCCCGAGAGGGATGCAAGGCTCCTACGATTCACAGTACACAAGGAAGCTTGACTTTATAATATTGCCATTAGAAGACTTCTCTGCAAACTGGGAGACCTGGATTTCAGTCTTGTTTCTAAGCCTATTTATGCATTTTTAATATTAAATAGCCATTAAATGAGAGCAGAAACTACACTGGCAAGAACAATCTCACCCTCTTCTAAACATTATCTGCAGAGTTAAAAAAAGGCTTCCTCTCTTTCATTCATGAACATGTTCTTGATGCCTCTTAAGTAACTCAGCTTCATCAGGTGGAGTGAAGAACTCCCTTTGCTTAGTTTGGCCTGGTACATGGTGGTTAGGCCAGGGTATCAGAAGACTCAAGCGTGCATCTCAATTCAAGAGGGAATTTCACCTGGCTTTTCTATTTCTTGGGAGAGTAATTAAAATTACTCTCCAATTATGTAATAACACAAGGATTCTTTCATCCAGAAAAAAACAGCAAGGACAACACATAAAATGCAGAGATACCTACCAGTTAGAGACCTGGTTGATTGGTTTTCCAGGTACAACGGAAGTTCAGAGATTTTTAGATCATTAAGTAAACAGGACTACGATTATTTGACTCTCAACAATAAATGTTTTTGTGCAACTGTAAATTATATGTATCTGTACAAGGACTTCTAAATTATTATATCTGTAAATATGCATTCTTCCAGTTTAACTCGCAGAAAGGACGCAGGCTTAAGTCAATGGCACATTAGCCCTTACATTGCTTGAGAACTTAAGTTCCAAACCATAGCAACACTAAAATCCACAAATGTAAGATAAGAAAAGTTGATAAGGATCTGGTACACTTGCTGAAACATCTTTAATATTATAAGTCAATAGCACATCCCTTTCAACTACAACTCAATTCACATTTTCAGGACTTGCTAAAGTTTTCAGGATTTCATCTGCATTTAGATTTTGTAGAAGCAAAATTCAGGATTAAAACGTTGTGAAAGGCATCTTTCACAAAGTACCTAACCAAACACTGGAAGTCCAAGACTCGCAGTAAAAGAGATGGCAGAAGAAAAATAAGAGCAGCATTTAGACCCACGCTGAGCAATGCTGAGTCAAGGTAACTATGGAAGTAGAAGTTGCTTCCTATTCTGCTTTGCCTATCCACAGATTGTCAGCTAGGGTCTGAATGCAGATACTCCACTGCAAGGCACAATACAAAGGTGCAAAATCACAGCTAGGCATTCAGAGACTAAATGAATTTATCTCACTGACCAAATACAGGAAAACCAAAAGCATTTATTAATGAATAAAGTCTACCCTAACTACTTAGGTAAAAACTGTTCTTCCATAAGGTATTCGTGCATGATAAAGATCACGAGGATATAAGAAACACCTACTATGAGAAATTCACAAGTTTCCAAAAATATCAGCGCTTTGTCTCCTCCTTTCCCCCTGGTTCACCCTCCTCCCCCAGTTTCAAGACACATCTTCCCCAGGCCTTGGTCTCGAATGGCAGGATCTGTGAATAGACTATACCCAACCTTATGATTAGCCATTATCACCCTTTATGCTCCACTCTACATTAAGGTGCAAATCCAGCCTCTGTGGTCCAACTAAATTATTTTATGAGGGTTTCCCTTTCAGATGTCCAAGACGAAGCTACAACCAGTTCTGCAACATAATTACCACCTCTTTCCACAGGCAATAACAGATCTCTGCCTGCAATGATCTGGCCAGCAGCATTTTCTCATCCATGCTATGGTTCAAAAACAGTTGCTATGATTTCAGATGGTGCATCTACCCTTAATTTCAGCACGACTGACTGCATTTCAGCTGCTGACATCTAACTGATTGATGCAGATCTAAACAACCTAGTGGTTATAAAAACAAACTGGCATTATACACTGGTGTTTCACCACTGTGGATCCACTTGTGATAGAAGAGCTGGCGACACAACTGTGGGAAATTCAAGAGAAATGCTAGCAAACATAAGGCCTATCACTCACAGCCATGACCTCTTCACCAAGAAAGAGGCTTTGCCTTCTGCAGTTTTAAGAAAAGTGGGAAGTTGGCAGAAATACCTATACAGGTAGCTGAAAAGGCAGATCTCTATCTGCCTCTGAAGACGTGCGTGCTGCACGAAAACAGAGGCACTTCCCTTCCAAACCAGCTTACGGCATCTCCATTGGAAAAGCGCATTCGAGGACTGACCCCCATACAACATTTGGGAACTGCTTTTCCACCCCTGGTAACAGCCATGGCAAAAAGTGCCACCACCCCAAATTTATCGCCCCATAAAGGTGAACAGCAGCCCCCGGGGCCGGCGATCCGGGCACAGATGGCGAGGAGGGCAGGGATGGAGGAGGAGAAAGGGACCGGGGGAGAGACCGGAGGGGCAGGAGAGGACCAGAGGGATAAAATGGGGGAGCAGAAGGAGGGGAATCCGGGGACAGAAGGCAGTGAGGAAGAGGGGACGATGGGACGGAGAGGGGACTGAGGGAATGGGGTGGGGGTGATGGGACGGAGGACGGAGAAGGGGACAGAGGGAAGGGGAGTGATGGGACAGAGAGGGGGGTGATGGGACAGAGAGGGGGGTGATGGGACAGAGAGGGGGGGGCAAGAGGAGGGGGTGGAAGGGGAAAGAAGGGAACAGGGGGCTGTGAGTGATAGGACGGGGGCTGATGGGACAGAGGAGACGGCAGACGGGAAGGGGTGGTGATGGGACAGAGAGAGGGGCAGAAGGGAACGGAGCAGGGGAAATGGGAGGGATGGGACAGAGAGGGGGGTTATGGGGCGTAGGAAGGGGCGGAAGGGGCAGAAGGAAAGGGAGTAGGACAATGGGACGGAAAAGAGGCAGGAGGAAAGGAGCAGGAGGAGGGGATGGAGGGAGAAGGGAACCGGGGGGGAATGGGAGTGATGGGACAGAGGGGGCTGATGGGTCAGAAGGAAGGGGGCAGGAGGACTGGGCGAAAAGGAGAGGAGGAGGGGATGGAGAGGGGAGAAGGGAACAGGGGTGGGGGATGGGAGCGATAGGACAGAGAGGGGTTGATGAGTCAGAGGAAGGGGCGGAAGGGGCAGAAGGAGGGGGGGTAGGAGGGGATGGAGTGTGGAAAAGGGAACGGGGGGGATGGGAGTGATGGGTCAGAGGGGGGTGGATGAGGCAGAGGAAGGGGCGCAAGGGGCAGAAGGAGGGGGGGTAGGAGGGGATGGAGTGTGGAAAAGGGAACGGGGGGGATGGGAGTGATGGGACAGAGGGGGGTGGATGAGGCAGAGGAAGGGGCGCAAGGGGCAGAAGGAGGGAGGGAAGAGGACGGAGGGAAAGGGGGAGGAGGAGGGAATGGAGTGTGGAGAAGGGAACGGGTGGGATGGGAGCGATGGGACGGTCGGACGCCGCGGGAGGGGCAGAAGGAAGGAAGGAGCAGGAGGAGGGGACGCAGGGGCGAGCGGGCGGCCCGCAGGTGGGCGTCGGGCGCGGCCGCCGGAGGAACGGCCCGGCGGGCAAGTCACCTCTTGACGCGGATGATCTGGTCCCGCATGGGTCGGATGTCCTGGAAGCTCTGCTGGTTGACCAGGCTGTAGACGAGGATGAAACCCTGCCCGTTCTTGATGTAGAGGTCCCGCATGGAGGCGAACTGCTCGGTGCCCGCCGTGTCCAGGATCTCCAGGACGGACGGGGAGGCGTCCACCTCGATCTCCTTGCGGTAGAAGTCCTCGATGGTGGGGTCGTACTTCTCGATGAAGGTGCCGGTCACGAACTGCACCGTGAGCGCCGACTTCCCCACCCCGCCCGAGCCCAGCACCACCACCTTGTACTCGCGCATCCTCTCGCCGCCGCCAGCGCGGACCCGCCCGCCCTAGCGCCCCGCACCTGCCCGCGGCGCCCCCGCCCCCGCCATGGGCCGCCGCCCCCGCTGCGCCGCGCTCCCGCCCGGCGGATGCTGCCGGCCGCGGCGGGGCCGCGCTCACGGGCTGCGGCGGCACCGCTGCCGGGGTGGGGCGCGGGCCCCGGCCCCGCCTCTCCCCCGGTCGCCACGGCAACAGCCAACCGGTGCCGCCGGGGAGGAAGAAAGAGCGGGGAGGGCGGGCGGTGCCTCGTCACGTGGCGCCTACCCGCGTTTTTCACCCCCTCCCCCCTCCCCGCTTCCTCCTTCCTGCGTTCCCGCCCTCCCTGCCGGACAGCCAACCGGCGAGCGGCGCGGCGTCACGTGACGCCGCCGGCTGCGAAGCGATTGGGCGCCCGCCCCGCCCGTTCCTACCGGTGTCTCTCTCTCTCTCTCTCGCTCTCTCGGCGCTGTCGCCGTGGAGACAAGCGGCCCCTCCCCTCCCCTCCAAGCCTTCGGAACGCGACGCTTTCGCGGCGAAGGAGCCCGAGCAGCCGGCCAATCAACGGCGGCGGGGCGGGCGCGCGCCGGGCGGGGTGAGCCAATGGGGAGCGCGGGGGAGGGGGCGGGCGCGCTCCCGGAGTTGGGGAGTGTGAGCCAATGGGGAGCGCGCGCGGCAGCCCCGCGGCCGGAAGTGCCCGTGAGGGACTCGCGATGGCGGCCGTGCCCGAGGCTTGGTGCTGGTGACGAGCGCTCCGTGCCGGTGCTGGGGGCTCGGACTCGGTGACGAGCGCTCTGTGCCGGTGCTGGGGGCTCGGACTCGGTGACGAGCGCTCCGTGCCGATGCTGGGGGCTTGGTAGCCTCGAGAAGGGCGGTGGCGGCGCTGGGCTCGGCTCGGCTGGTCCGGGCCCCGAGGGGGTGTAGGCCTCGCATTGGGGTCGGGGGTGTGGGGCGGTTGTCTTCACAACCCCTTCATCGCCCCAATAGCTGGGTGGGAATGAGGGAGGCCTTCCCGAGGTTCCACTCCCTGGCCTGCTTGGGGAGGGGGTTCCGCTGTGTAAGTTCTTGGTGCTTTAGTCCTGGCAGAAGGTGTGTGTGGAGAGCTTGAGGTCACCGTGTTAATTCCATTCTTGTGTACAAAAATAAATGGGATACATAAAATGTAACACACCAATCCTGTCATTGTTCCCTTTGGATGCGCTACGATCGTCATTATGGCCTGTGGTTGCAAGGGATGCTGTAAGGAATTTGTTAGTAGTGGGTGTCACCTGCTTATACTCTTCTGATTGCAACTGAGGGCCAGGAAAGATGGTGGTACAGTTTGAGAAAAAAATAAGACAAATAAATAATAGTGTGAATTAAGCTGGCTGATGAGGAGACATAAAAAACTTATCATGGCAAATGGTGTCACTCAGGAAAGATGCTCACATTTGCGTGCTTGTCTTTCGACTTGGACAGACCTTAACCCTTCTTGTTTTCTTTTCGCTCAAACACCATTG
The DNA here is from genome assembly GCA_033459285.1 of Clamator glandarius. Lineage (NCBI taxonomy): Eukaryota > Metazoa > Chordata > Aves > Cuculiformes > Cuculidae > Clamator > Clamator glandarius. The sequence goes on along the minus strand of JAUNZM010000473.1, from coordinate 1,765,332 downwards.
GTTGGAACGATTTGATATTGGAAGAAAAGACTTTATTTCCATTAGAGGTCTAAGGTTCAGCCACAGCCGTTGGTCTGCTGTTTAGATGAAATGTTCAGATTTTCTGCCTGAAAGCTGTCAAAAAAGGAGCTTGCTCCTGGGCTTGTATTCTTTTTGCAGTGTTTTTCCCTTTGCATTGTCACATCTTCATCTTCAGTAAGGCCTAAGGTGTCAGTCTGCTTTCTGGGCCAGTCCAGGTCTGCTTCCTTGTGGGCCTGTTTTCATGTTTCTGAACCTAAGTGGGAATTTTTGAGTGGCAGGTGTATTTCTGGAGCACATTTGTTCTCTGAGTCTGTTGGTTAAATGCTTGCCACGTGTGGTGCTTTGAGCTTTCTAGTGTTTTGCTTGGGCCTTCTGTTATAGTTCAGCTTCGGGAGTGTTTTTGAACTGTAAAGCTTCAAAACAAGTGTTTCCTAGTGGGATGCCCATAGCTTTGGTCTGTCTAGAAGCAGAAACATTATTTGCTGGCTTCTTGTGATACCCACAAAGCCAAAAACCACCAAAGCAAGCCCACCCCCACACTTATTTGTGTGATGTAAATACATTCAACACCAAAGAGATACACAGATTTTTTTATGGGACTGTCAGAATCTATTTGTAAATGTTGCAAAGCCAGGTCAGTCTAGTCAATAATGAGTAATAATTTCAATGAATAATCTCATTTCTCTTGGTGAGTTGAGACCTTTGAGCAATAAAAACGAGACCACAAGAACATGCAACAGCACAAAATGCAAGATACTGCATGTATGGATTAATAAGTCTTTGTTGCATAAATCCAGGAACCCTCTGGCAGAGGAATGGGAAAATACCTGTGTGTATCGGTTGACAATGAAAGGAAGCTGCCAATTTACTGTAGTTGTGAAAAAACAAATATGACTGTGGTGTGCACAAAGTTCTAGGTGACTAGTGAGATGATTCTGATAAGCCATGTCCAGGAAAGAGGAACTTGCACAGAAATACACCCAGGAGGGTTACTGGAAAAGAATAAAGCTTATCTGCAAGAGTATGCTAATAATATTTGTCTAATTAACTTAGGAAAAGCAGATGCAGAGGAGGTTTTTGAGTAACTGACAGGCTGGGGTAGAGTCAAGCGCAAGCAAGTAGGCATTTAAGCTGATGAACAACACTGAAAGAAGAACATAGATCTACTGATTATAATCTAATAAGAAAATTAAGAGCTATCTCGGAGGACCGAGAGTTTCACTTTCCGTTAAGAACAGTGAAAGATGTTTTGTTTTTCAGAACAGGAAAATGGTGAACAATAATTCAAAATAGATTTAAGTGATCTATGTTGAAAGGAGGAGATTTGGGCTTCCTTTCTTACTCATCCTGAGACCGGAGCAGTTTCCTGATGTTCAGTACTTCTCAGAAAGAAGCTATCAACTGCCAGTTTGTGATGAGGATGATGATTAGAGTGAGAAGGTAATGGTTCAGAAGAAGGTAGCAGGGATGTTCCCACTGGAAAGTTTTACACCAGGTGTTAAAGCCTCTTAGATTGCCAAATTTAATGCGCAGTGAAGCATTTTTTTCACTTAATGATAGTGGGATGGTGTGTGCAGGGACTGAAGAAACGTACAACACTGAAATACAGAGGGACAGTATGTATAGCATGGAGGAGAGAAGGAAAAGGTAGGATGGTCAACTGGAGGAGGTGCTGGATGCCATAAATGGATGAATGACTGTTCCCTAGGATCTCAGCCACTTCATTGTTGAGGCTGAACACCTTACTATTGCTCTGGTTTTCTAGCCTTCACCCTTGGCTGATTTTGATTAATCTGGGGAAAGGACAACATTGAAAATTCAGGTGATACCTGCTGGAGGCTTGGCCCTAAAAACAAATACAGATTTACTTACAGTAAGGTGCAGAACATGGGGCCGTTTAAGTGCTGCTGGTCTTTTCTTTATGCACATTGCTTATTCTTTTGCTGTTTACCAAAAAGGTGGAGGGGTGGTGAATGAATAAATTTCAGTGGAAGAGAAGCTTTCTGCCACAAAAGATTGAACTGGGGAAGGCTCGCCATGCAAATATCTCAGCCCACAGCTTGCCTTCCCAGCATGACTTCCTTTGCAGCTTCTCACAGGACACTCGGGAGTCACCTAGTCCCTCTGTGCTGTAAAGTTTCTTCTGGCTTCCTGGAGTTCAGAAAACTCAATTTTATTGCTCACTTCTCATCTTTTTATGTCTTACGTTGAGCTGTCTTATTTCAAACTTCAGCAGCCTGCAGCTAACCACACTGTGTTATAATAGGCTGGAGTTTCTCAATAAATATTGAATTTTTATCTTACGCAGAAACCAACACGCTGTTTCCTGAGTTTTTTTGCTAGCTGTTGTAGCCTCTGACTATACAGTAGAGTATGTATAAAAAAGAGGAACAAGGCTTTTAAGATCTATTTTCATTTCAAAGACTGGGTCTCCTAATTCCTCAACAGTAACAGTGCCAGTAGCAAGTTGTAAACTGAAGCAATATGAAAAACAGGAAAATCCATAGTCTTCTCCCTCTGAAAGCCGATGATGATCTTGTGACACTGAAGCATAAAAGAATGTGTGAAATGGGTCCTGTCTACTCTTCTAGTATCTATTTGTTCTCTATAGTAAAGATCTCTTTTAAGTGCATATGAGTAGAACAACAGTGATTTCCTATCTTTGCTTACTGTCATCTTTTTAAATCCAGGCTGGCAGTGCAATTCTGTCATCACATGGACTGCTCCTGACCATGTGTCATGATGGTATTTTCGGAAGTACAGCCAGCGTTAAGGATTGAGATTGCATTTGGTCTTTAACATTTCTTGCTAAATTAATTGTCTCATTTGAATTGTCTATGAAGTTGTTACCAAATTCAGGATGCAACTAACGGGAGTGAAACGTGGCTGACTTTACTTACGCTGCCCTTAGCATTTTCATTAGCATTTTCAGGTGATCACGCTGTTAATTGCCCTTTTACCCAGCAGTAAGATTGTGCCTTTTTTTTCTTTTTTTTCTGACTGCAAAATTGTAGGTATTTGACATCTTTGTTCATGAAAATAGCTCCTTCCTAGAGGAAAGCAGGAACCACCGGAGTGCACTTGTAAAGGGATAGGAAGCTGGACCTCTCCGTTCTGTTTGGCAGCAGCTGGGTCGCAGCTCTGATGGCCCAAGAGCCCAACTGGCAAGCACCATCTGTAGCCTGGTGAAGAGTGTGGAATGGGATTTAACTCCCTGCACTGGAAAAGCATGTTATGGAAGCTAGGTTTCATTAACTTCATTGCTTGCAGACCAGTTTGGGTTTGTCAAGTTTTTTGTTTTGTTCTTAGGGAAATCTAAGCACTTGGTTTTGAAGGTATAGCAGGCGTGCTTTTGTTTTGTAGTTGTAAATCCTAATGTAAGTGCTGAGGTGACTTTTGTGTCTGTATTAAGCCCTACTGAAGTCAGGGGTGCTCTGTGCAAAGAGGAGATAGCAGCTCTGCATAGACCTCATTGTAAGAGTCAAAGTTTGCAGCTTTGAATTGCAGTCATCAGTGTCTGCATTGGTTGGGGTTAACAGTTCTCTCAGCACGAGGAGTTGCCTGTGTACTGAGTCCAGAGAAGAGCGACAAAGGGTGAAGGGGCTGGAGAACAAGTCTTATGAGAAGTGACTGAGAGAGCTGGGGTTGTTCAGCCTGGAGAAGAGGAGGCTGAGGGGAGACCGTATTACTCTCCACAACTACCTGAAGGGAGGTTGTGGAGAGGAGGGAGCTGGCCTCTTCTGCCAAGTGACAGGGGACAGGAGGAGAGGGAATGGCGTCAAGCTCCGCCAGGGAAGATTCAGGCTTGAGATATGGAAAAAATTCTTCACGGAAAGGGTCATTAGGCATTGGAACAGTCTGCCCAGGGAGGTCGTTGACTCGCCTTCCCTGGAGGTGTTTAAGGTGAAGGTGGATAAGGTACTTAGAGGCATGGTTTAGAGATTGGTGGGAATGGTTGGACTCGACGATCCGGTGGGTCTCTTCCAACCTGGTTATTCAATGATTCTACTGTACTGGCCTTAGCAACCCAAGCTGGTAAACTAGGGTGCATGGGGACTACATGAGTGTAGGTGATGAGCATTGCCGTGCTCTAGTTCTCGTACCTGGTTTTGGGAAGACGATTCACAAAGCTGAGGTAACTGCTGCAAAATTCTTGGCAGAACTGAGATTTTGGCACTTGGATTCCCAGCAGTCAAGCGTGCTGAGCAGGGAGATCTTAAACTAGCTGATCAGAAATGTTGCGTGGGCAGCTCCTTTCTCCTCAATTTAAATTACTTACAGCCTTAATTTAAGCATGTTTAGAGTCAGAGAGCCAAAATATGAATTGGTCTCTTGCGTTTTCTGCGACTCTGTAGAGGTCTAAGCAGACCCTGCCTGCTTGCTGTGTTAGCTCCCCAGCTCTACCTGGGTCCACACCGCCTTTCTCCTGCTTATAGCTGTTCTGGGCTATTTCAGCTCACTGAATTTGTAGAAAGTGAATCCAGACTAGAAATGCAAATCGTTTTATAATTGTTAGCTGCGAGGTCATCCTCGGCTTGAAACAGTTTAACCCCCCCACCTATTGCTTCCCAAGAGACTGTTTTGTGTTGTGATTGAAAACAAACTAGATTATATTCCAGCAGAATGAGATTCAATTAATATGTTCTACCTCACAAGTAGAGAGGACAGCAAGTGTGAACACAATTACTCTAGCTCCACCAATGGATACTCATTAAGTTGCCATACCTGCCACTTTAAATTGTGTGCTCCAGTCCCCAAGGTTTGAGATTTTTGGTTTTGACAGTTTGAAAGAGACAGAGACAATAGAAGTGGGCATACTAATGTCTTCTCTCAGTCATAATTTAATTTTCTAACCAGAAAGGAGCATTAAGTCTTCAGTCCCGTGGGTTTATTTCAGAGGATGGCCAGTTTGGTAGCTCTGCAAACCAGGACAGCTTTCTGTTGTTATTATCTCATTGGTGTTCTTTCCTGACGTTGCAAATTAACTGTTCAAAGGAAGGGGATCACTTGTTGAAGGGTAGGACTGATGGGTTTTTAGCTACTTTATATGGTCAGATAGCCACCTCTGTCGTGTTGTAAGGTCATCATGTTTAATTGAAGATAGTGATAAATTTAAAAAGAATAAGCGCTCCTGGCCCCTCTTTTTATTAAGAGTAAAAATTTGATTGAGCCATTCCCCAAAGCACCAAGAAATCGCAGTGAAAATATTACAGTTTAGCTTGTGACCTGATTTTTATGTTTTTAGTGGAGTTATGGTGGACTTCTGCGGATGTTTTACGGCATTTCAGGACAGAGTTGTCTTTGCTTCTCATGAAAGCAAACAGGAAACCCTGGTGATGTTATTAATTTTAATGAAAAGCTTCCTTTGCATGTTTCACTTCTGTAAGAAATACGCATCTGTCAATAAAATTGTGTTAGATAGCTGTCGTTCAGATGTAGATTCAAAACAAGGGAAGTCAGTTTCAGGATATTAAAAAAAACCAGTAAAATAAACTAAGAACAGCTAATTTATTATTCCATTTGACTCTTTGTTTCTCCTTATGATGTTCAAAAATAAATCAATTCAATCGCAAGACTTAAGAGAAAGTGAAGATAATAATAGTCTTTTTTATTAAGGTACAAAAGTCTTGCAATATCTCTCATAAGTCACACAACATTTTTTTTTCTGAGTCAGACTTGAAAGGAAATAAGTTTAACTCCTCCTTTTTAATAACCAGAGCACAAGCATCAGGGACTTGTCATTAGATTTCGTAGGTGTCAACACAGATTTAATATTGCAGTTACAATAATGTTTTCTTTTTACATGGTTATTTTGAACTGAGTTAAAGTTATTTCAGAACTTAATTAAATCATAAGATGCTTAATTGCTGAATTACACTGTAAATTAAAATAAGATTTCCAATACACCTTTCACATATTTATTTCTTACATATGTATTTTTGTAAAAGGGACAGCATTAATTCTTCACCTCATATAGTCAAATCATAGCTGAGATTGGTTCTCTTCAGTACGTGTCCAAAAAACGAGTAGGGCATTTTGGTGCATGTCCTAATAGATGTGTTTGTCCTGAATGTTTGAATTTGCATCGTCTATTCTAGGCGGTGAAGCTGGTTGCTCTGCAGAGCATCCAGATAAAACAACGGAAGACACCTGAAAGGTCCCTGAGGAAGGTGGGTTTTTAAGAACAGACCACAGAGAGGTAGGTTTTAAGGTGGCTGACCGCTGCCTGAGGGTGTGAGGTCTCCTGAAAAAGTCTCAGCAGCCAGTTTGTCAGCAGCTGCTGACCCCATCTCCATACACAAATAGCAGGACAAATCTGCCCAGCTCAGGCATGGGCCCAAACTCCCTCCCTCAGCGAATGTGCTGATGTAGGTAGGAGGTGGTTTGGGGATATGGGTGTGGGGAGGCAGGTCTCACCTGTAGAGTAACTTGTCTTTTTCTATCCGAAGGTCGTCTTGTGGAGTTCCCACTTCTGTGAGCTTGTTGAGCCTAGTCTCTAATTAGCAGAAGAGGAAGGTTTAACTAAATGCTTCAGAATCATGAGTTTTCATTTATGATCTTTATCAGCGTAGGAGTTGCTAGCTGCCGGCCTTCAAAGCTAAGCATTAAAGGCCTGAAAGTCATAAGGGTTTGTGTCCCAACACTGACTGTTGGATTTGACTTTTAGTCTTTTGATATTATTGCTTCTTTTCACTACTTCCTTATGTGTTAAATGTATGGGTTTTTTTAACAGAAGCCAGAAGTGTCCTGTTCTTGATTCCAGTAGATAGTGCTTTAAGAAAACCCAAACAAGAACATGTCTTACAAGGAGCGGCTGAGGGAGCTGGAGTTGTTTAGCCTAGAGAACAGGAGGCTGAGGGGAGACCTTATTGCTCTCTACAACTGTCTGAAAGGAGGTTGTGGAGAGGAGGGAGCTGGCCTCTTCTCCCAGGTGACAGTGGACAGGACAAGAGGGAATGGCCTCAGGCTGCACATCAGAAAAAAATTTTCACAGAAAGGGTCATTGGGCACTGGAACGGGCTGCCCAGGGAGGTGGTTGAGTCACCTTCCCTGGAGATGTTTAAAAGATAGGTGGGCAAGGTGCTGAGGGGTACAGTTTAGTGATTCATAGGAATGGTTGGACTTGATGATCCTGGGGGTCTTTTCCAACCTAGTGATTCTGTGATTCTGTAATATCATACATTTGTGATAAAATCAGAAGTTTTGGCAACATTGTCATAGATGGAGTAAAAATAGCTCAGTAATCATTCTGAGCCTGGAGAAAAGATTCATGCAAGGGAAAACAAAAAAGAAACTGAATTTATGAGGTTTACAAAGCTCTCGGACTCTTCTTCAGGTCTTCAGTGCTGTACATGAATGCAACCCTGTGACTACGGCTTTTGAGTAAACTTCAAGAGCTGTGTTACAGTGGAAGGCCTATCTTACAAGCATGAGATAAATATATGCTACTTTAAAGAAGAGCTGCAGCTCATTTCTCATGAAGAGAAGAACACAAAGAATTAGCTCCAGCCCCTCTGTATTTCCTCGTGGGTGTCCAGTGTGGGCTGGTATAATTGCAGGTAGATTCTTTCAAAATAATTTGGGAGCAACTCAGGACACACCAAACAAATCTGTAAAACTAGGTTTTCCAGAATTATTCAGAAGATTTCATTTAGATTTGAACCCACTGCACAGAGTGGAACTTGGTCAGGATAGCTTTTGTGAGGCAGATTCCAACAAGATTTCCTCATGGGTTTGGAATGAACATACTAGAAGACCAATGAATCTAACTGCTCAGTAACAGTCTTCTCAAAGCTGTCAGTATCTGTTAGTTTCTCTCTACTTCCTGGTTCTCCTGTCATCTTCCAAATCAGTACTTTTCTGACACTTTGATCTCTTTTTCCAGTTACTCAGCAGTGGGGGAAAAATTACATAACATTTTGTCTTTTCTTAAGGAAAGAGTTTGATGCAGAAGTGCAGCAAAGGGGGTATCTCTTGGACTGTCTTTTTTTTTTCATGGTGTCATAATTCTTCGTTCTACACTTGCTGTAAACTTCCTCATGTGGCTTCTTCTTGGCTTCCTTCTCTTTTTAATGCAATGTCCTCACAATGTTAGCTATGACAAGGAAACTAGATGACTGAATCCTTACTCTCCCCCTGTAGGTACTCACCATATCATCCCCCAGCAGTATCTCATCCAGTTAGCACAGAGCCTTTGGTCTCCAACACACCACAGCTCCTCCTCATTCAGTCACTGCCTGCAGGGCTATTGGTGCAGTTTGAGGAGTTGTAAGGATGAAATCGACACTGTTCTGTTTTTTTTTATTGTGATTGCATTTATGTGATTGGTATTTTCTACCTCTAGGTGCAAAAAACCCACCAACAATTTGATTAGTTCAGCATTTGCAAATTCTTTGGTTGTATCACACCATGATATCCCAGCCCTACAAACATTCACCAGTTCTTATAGCTCTTGGTGTCTGAAATCACCAATGAAGAGGACTACTTCTTCCCTACAGAGGGACAGCTCTAAAGTGCCTTACTCAGGAACGTTGACATCCTTGCCATGAGCAGCTACAACTGAAACAGACTGGAATTTCTGTAGAGACACAGGGAAGAATAGGCTGATGAGTGGATTCTGAGAGATCACATAGGTCACGTTCTCCTGTGAGGCAGTTTGAGTGCATCAGGGTGAGTCCTGCTGAACGTCTGCACAGTTGCTTCCTTATGACCTCATGCAATAGAGGTGCCAGACAGCCCGAAGTCTCTTCCTCTGCATTGCTGTCTGTCTGAGGTCCACCTTGAATCTCCCATTCTGTAGTTTAATGCTGTTACACCTTGTCTGGTTCACTCAGATTGTGAAGCTGCACGTCCTCTTTTTGGCAGACTTTTAGGAACCTTAATAAAATCAGATCTTCAGGTCTTCTCCAGGATAAAAGTGCCATGAACAATACTGTCTCGACCTCTGACCGAATTTACATCTTCACTGCGGTTTTTCTGACTTAACAGCATCCTCCTCCTGAAGCAGAGCATCCCAGACTGGACATGGTACCTCAGCTGAGGCCTTCCCAGAGCATGAGTAGGTAGGACTCACCTTATTGGCAGGGTAGGCTTCTACCTGTACCTACCAGTATAACCTGGAACTTCTCTTTACAACAAAACCATGGTAGAATTAATTTCTGCTAAGCTTGTGATCTATAATTAACCTTCCCCACCCAGTAACTTCATGAAGAACTTTTTCTCATCTAGTTGCATCTCATCCTGATTTTGTGAAGCTGATTGTTTTTTATCATAGAATAGTTTGTGTTGGAAGGGACCTTAAAGATCATCTAGTTCCAACCCTCTGCCATGGGCAGGGACATGTCCCAATAGATCAGGCTGCCTAAGGCCCTATCCAAGATGGCCTTGAACACCTCCAGGGATGGGGCATCCACAACTTCCCTGGGCAACCTGTTCCAGTTCCTCACCATTCTTCCCTATGTCTTACGTAAGTGCAGTATCTTGCACTTGTCTTCACTGAATTAAATCATGGTTTCTATACTGTTTTTTCACAATTTGACAAGACAATTTTTAATTCTAATTTGTTCTCAAATGTGCTTGCAAGTCCTTCTCAGCTTTGTATCATCCTCGGATCCAATAAGCATCATCTGTTCCAATGGATGCTACACACCAATAAATGACTGGTTGCTGGATTGTTCCATAATCCACTAAGTATTTATTATCTTTGCTGCTATTAACATAAAACACCTAGATTTTAGCAAGTCCAGGAGCAGTGTGTATCAGATACAGCCTAGAGTTAACTGCTGTATGACCACAGAAGTGATGGCAATACAGAGTACAGAGACCTGAGCCCCAGCATAGAGAGCACATAAATATTTACTAACCTTGAAATAGAAATTAGTAGCACAATTTGCAGTTCCCCATCTAATTCTTTAAGTAGTGGTGGAGTTGGTTTTTTTTCCCCAAGAAGCTATAAGCAAAAACTTGCTGCCTGTTTATGTATGGCTGCAGCATTGATCATGCGCCCACTGAAAAACAAATCATTATTTAGTTAAAAATAGTGATGGCTCAGATCTTTCATGGGATGGGACATATTTTGCCTCAATAGCCACATCCCATTGAGATAGCTGTTAGTAAATTATCATTGTTTAGTAAAAGCTTAGTTAATAATACATGTCACCATATAACTTTCTTGTATTTACTTTTGCTTCCTAAAATTTGCATTGCTGTGTCATCAAATGTACTCTTAATTCAAAGCTACTGATTGCTTACAAATCAAATTATTTTGCATTCACACAAAAGAAAAAAGATCCTGAAAAAAGTCCGGAGTTGTCTTTACCACTGTCTTTGGATAAAGATATGAGTCTCCAGTGTGAATAGAGCCACAGAGACTTAAGGGAGCCCTGTGGGAGACCCACACAGAGTCTGAAGACCTGTGAAGGTGGTTCAGGAGCCCCCAAGTCATTCAGGAGTTTGAAAGCCATTATCCTATATAGCCTTTTGGCTTCAGTCTGTAATGGGATGCAGCAGGGAATTTGTGTCCCTGAAGTAATTTAAAAGTTGTTTGGAACAAAACCCAGAAAATAACCATTTAGGTCTCCAAAATAATTATTAGCAAGAAGAAATTGCTGAATTTAAACGTGGGAGGAAGAGAAACCAAGTCAGCAGTAGCTCCAAATTGACCTCAGATAAATGCGCTACATTTCAGATGGTGATACATCCAGCACAGCACTGTACTTATACGTTTGCACTGTGGTATTGATATGGTTGCAGTTGATAATAAGGCTAACTGTGCATATGAGGACTTTGGCCATGCAGCCTGGCATGTGTGTGTCTCCAAGGGACGATAAATGTGTCCCCCTTGCTTCTCATGAGGTGCGGTGGGTCTTGAAGCTCCATCTCACTTGAAGGTGAGGTGGGAGTGTGTCTTTGTTAGCTGTGGTTGTTTGTGTGACACTGTGCTGCCATGCCCCACGCTTGTTTTAGAGAAAATACATTTCTATCTGATAACCTTAGATTTTTCTTTATACAGAGGGAGATACAAACAGTGAAAGTTACTAGTCACTGTGGTCGTGACATGTTCTCTAAACCATACAGATCAGCCGCTGCATGTCTAGTTAAGCTTTTCATAAAATGGTCTTAAAAGCAGAATTTGGAAATTATTAAAAGTGCGTTGGAAAAAATAAAACCAGTGTTGTATTTTAGAAGGTGATAATTCAATTTGCATGTATTACCTAAGTACCTGTGTGCATGTACATGTAAGTGTAGTGGGAGGGGTATGTGTTTAAGTTATTAAGTAAATGGGCTCAGACCCCATGAAGTTTTATATAAAGCAGGTTATGATCCAGAATTCATTCGAGAGTCATTAATTTTTACCCATTTGAACCAGAAATTTTATTTTCTCCTGTTCTGAATTAGATAGCTGTCCAGATAAAAATTATTATAATACCGTTAACATACACAAACAAAACCCAAATGCAAAGAAAAGAGAAAGCAGTGTGTTTTGGTCAAATGAACTATTCACAACTCTTCCTGTGCTTTTTCGTTATTTCCTTCATTTTGGTGTTTTAGTTAAGGCCTAAGAAATGGATTTTCTCTCATGCTGATACATCTTAACACAGAGCCATTTGATTAGAAGAAGAAACGTCTATTTAGCAACACATAAAAGAAATTAAGGAGCAAGAACAGTATTTAGCTGCAGTATTTTCCATGGCCTGGAAAATGTTCAGTCAGAGTCTAAGCTGCTATCAATTCGCATAAACTCTAATATCTGAAAGCTGCCTTGGTTTATGTGACCCCAGGAGATGGCCTCTGGGATTTGTAGGACCACTGTATAAATACCAGAGCTTTCTGCCTGCCAGGGTCAAAATAAATTATGTTTTTGGTCCAGTCCTGGTTCCACGCTTACATGTCACTGCTTGATTTAAGCAGCATCACATAGAATAATAGAATAACCAGGTTGGAAGAGACCCACCGGGTCATCGAGTCCAACCATTCCCATCAAGCACTAAACCATAACTCTCAGTGTCTCATCCACCCATCCCTTAAACACTTCCAGGGAAGGTGAATCAACCACCTCCCTGGGCAGCCTCTGCCAGTGCCCAGTGACCCTTTCTGTGAAAAATTTTTTCCTCATGTCCACCCTGAATCTCCCCTGGCGGAGCTTGTGGCCATTCCCTCTCCTCCTGTCACTTGGGAGAAGAGGCCAGCACCCTCCTCTCTACAACCTCCCCTCAGGTAGTTGTAGAGAGCAATGAGGTCTCCCCTCAGCCTCCTCTTCTCCAGGCTAAACAACCCCAGCTCTCTCAGCTGCTCCTCATAAGGCCTGTTCTCCAGCCCCTTCACCAGCTTCGTTGCTCTTCTCTGGACTCGCTCCAGAGCCTCAACATCCTTCTTGTGGTGAGGGGCCCAGAACTGAACACAGGATTCGAGGTGCAGTCTTACCAGTGCCAAGTACAGAGGGAGAATAACCTCCCTGGACCTGCTGGTCACGCCGTTTCTGATACAAGCCAAGATGACATTGGCCTTCTTGGCCACCTGGGCACACTGCTGGCTCATGTTCAGTCGCTGTCAATCAACACCCCCAGGCTCTTCTCCTCCTGTCAGCTTTCTAGACAGGCTTCTCCTAGTCTGTATCACTGCATAGGGTTGTTGTACCCCAAGTGCAGGACCCGGCATTTGGCCTTGTTAAACCTCATGCCGTTGGTCTCAGCCCAGCAGTCCAGCCTGTTCAGATCCCTTTGCAGAGCCTCCCAACCCTCCAGCAGATCCACACTTCCACCCAGCTTAGTGTCATCTGCAAATTTGCTAAGGGAGCACTCGATGCCTTCATCCAGGTCGTTGATAAAGACATGGAACAGGGCTGGACCCAGCACTGAGCCCTGGGGAACCCCACTTGTAACTGGCCTCCAGCTGGATTTAACACCATTTCCCACCACTCTCTGGGCCCGGCCATCCAACCAGTTTTCCACCCAGGAGAGTGTGCGCCTGTCCAGGCCAGAGGCCGACAGTTTCCATAGCAGAATGCTGTGAGAAACTGTGTCAAAGGCTTTACTGAGGTCCAGAAGGATACATCCACAGCCTTTCCCTCATCCAGCAGCTGAGTCACTTTGTCATAGAAGGCGACCAGGGTAGTTTGGCAAGACCTGCCTTTTGTGAACCCATGTTGACTGGGCCTGATCACCTTGTTCTCTTGCATGTGCTACATGATAACACTCAAGATCACCTGTTCCATGACTTTCCCTGGCACTGAGGTCAGACTGACAGGCCTGTAGTTCCCTGGATCTTCCCAGCGACCCTTCTTGTAGATGGGCACAACATCAGCCAGCCTCCAGTCCAGTGGAACTTCCCCAGTCTTCCAGGACTGTTGGAAGATGATGGAAAGGGGTTTGGCCAGCACGTCCACCAGCTCCTTCAATACCCTCGGGTGGATCCCATCCGGCCCCGTAGACTTGTGTGTGTCAAGTCGGGCTAGCAGGGCTCTGACCACCTCCTCTTGGACCATGGGAGCCTCATTCTGCTCCTCTAGCTCTGGGGTTTGTACACAGAGGGAACAACTTTCTTTACAATTAAAGACTGAGGCAAAGAAGGCATTAAGTACCTCAGCCTTTTCCTCATCCCCTGTAACTGTTGTTCCTTCTGCGTCCAATAGGAACTGTATGGTCTCCCTAGTCCTCCTTTTATTATTTATATATTTATAGAAACATTTTTTGTTATCTTTCACCAACTTTGCCAATCTGATTTCTAGTTGAGCCTTTGCCCTTCTGATTTTTTCTCTACGCAATCTCACTTCCCTCCTGTACTCCACCCAAGAGGCCTGTCCCCTCTTCCAGAGCCCATAAACATTGCTTTTCTTCTTGATATCACTCAAGATCTCACTGTTCAACCAAGCTGTTTTTTTCCCCTGCCAGCTTTTTTTCTGGAACATGGGGATGGCTTTCTCCTGAGCTCCCAGGATCTCCTTTTTGAAGAGCTCCCAGCCCTCGTGGGCTCCCTTGCCCTTAAGCACTGTCTCCCACTAGACTTTGCCAACCAGCCTTCTGAAGAGTTCAAAGTCTGCCCTCTGGAAATTTAATGCTACTGTCCTGCTAACCACCCTCTTCACTTCACCTCGAAAAGAAAACCCTCTCATCTCATGATCGCTTAGTCCTAGGCGTCCTCCTACTGCCACATCCCCCACAAGGCCTTCTCTGTTCACCAACAGCAGGTCCAGGAGGGCACCTTCCCTTGTTGGTTCATTCACCAGCTGTGCAAGGAATTTGTCTTCCACACACTCCAGGAACCTCCTAGACTGCTTCCCCTCTGCTCTATTGTACTTCCAGCAGATATCAGGAATATTGAAGTCTCCCACAAGAACGAGAGGCATTGATCTAGAGATTAACCCCAGCTGTTTATAGAAGAGCTCCTCAGCTGCTTCTCCTTGGCTGGGTGGCCTGTAACCGACTCCCATCACAAAATCTACCTCCTTATGGGCTCCTCTGATTTTAACCCACAGGCACTCAATCTCCTCATCACCACAATCCATTTCAACAGCATCCAAGTCCTCCCTTACAAAGAGGGCTACCCCGCCTCCTCTCCTTCCCTTCCTGTTCTGCCTGAAGAGTTTGTACCCCACCATATCTGCACTCCAGTTATATGAGTCAGCCCACCACATTTCTGTGATGGCAACAACATCCATAGGCTCCTTGCCCTACGACAGCTTCCAGCTCTTCCTTCTTATTCCCCATGCTGTGTGCATTGGTGTAAATACACTTCAGCTGAGCTGCCGAGCCTTCAGCCCTCTCAGAGGGAACAGAGTCCATTCCCAATTGCCTGGTAACTGAAGTAGCTAGTGCCAGAGAGCCTGCATCTCCCTTATCACCCCCAGGTGTGTTCACCCCCACTTTCTGTGTGGTGATGTACTGGTGCTCCTCTCCAGCACACCCTCTCTGAATCACTAGTGCCCCAAGTCCAGGCTTGCTCCTGTCTAGCCTGGTCTCAATCCCCTCCCCTTCACATCTAGTTTAAAGCTCGATTTATGAGCTTAGCTAGGTTTTTAGCAAGGACTTTAGCCCCCTAGAAGACACACGTGTTCCATCCTTAGCAACAAAGTTTGGGGGTGCGTGAGCCACCCCATGATCAAAGAAGCCAAAGTCCCTTTCCTCACACCAGGCTCGCAGCCAGGCATTAATCAAGTTCTTCTTCCTGACTTCCAGGTCCTCTCTATTTAGCCTTGGGATGGAGCAGAATACTATTTGTGCCCCAGAGCCCTCAATCATTTTCCCAATGGCCCTGAAGTCTTTCTTGATGGCTTTGGTCTTTCTGCTTACTAAATCATCATTACCAGTTTGGACTGCTGCTTTTGTAGCGCCACAGCACTCCCCTTGCAGTCATATGGATGATTCATTCATGTGAAGGCAAAACAAATTGAATTGTTGCTCCCCCACCAGCTCTTCCCAGGCCGTCATGCCCATCTGCAGTTGGTGGGCAGATGGGACACACAGGGATGCGACTGGACAAGCTAAATTGTTAGGAATGCAAATGGCTGTGGAATGGGACTTTTTAATTATGTTACTTTTCCCCTGAGATGAAAGAGGCAATGATGAACTCAAACCGTGGGAGCTGAGGACTGGCAAAGGTGCCACTTGGAGCTTTATCCAGAGAAAATAAGCAGCGACCTGTGAGGTGCCAGGGATGCTTCTGGCAGCAATGAGGAGCACAGAGTAATTCCTCCTCACGGCAGGTTTGCTGTACCAGCAGGCATAGCTGCAGGCAGCTATCATCATCAACCTCCAGCTATTTACATTTCCTAAAAACAAATGCAGAGTTTGTCCCTGGACAGGTACAAATTGCTCTAAAAGGATCTTGGTTTTTTTTCTGATGCTGGAAAGATGCAGTGAAGCAAGTCCTGCATCTTATACCTATGTGGGGAAGGTTTATGGAGGGATGCTGGGAAGGGCTGAAGAGCTTTTGCTGGGGACCTTGGTTGAAGCTGTGGAAACAGCTGAAGACATGAGTCTGTGTCACAGAATTGTCATAGAATGGTTTGGATTGGAAAGGACCTTAAAGATCATCCAATTCCAACCCTGTCCCCTGCCACGGGCAGGGACACCTTCTGCTACAGCAGGTTGTTCAATGCCTCATCCAACCTGGCCTTGAACACCTCCAGGCATGGGGCATTCAGAACTCCTCTGGGCAGCCTGTTCCGGTGCTTCACCACCCTCACAGTAAAGAATTTCTTCATAATATGTAAACTAAATCTCCCCTCTTTCAGCTAAGAATCATTACCCTTCATCCTATCACAGTAGTCCTTGAAAAAGAACCCCTCCTCAGCTTCCTGTAGCCCCCTTTCAGTAATGAAAGGCTGCTATAAGGTCTCCCTGGAGCCTTCTCTTCTTCAGGCTGAACTATCCCAGCTCTCTAGGCTTGTCTTCAGATGGGAGGTGCTCCAGCTTTCTGTTCATCTTTGTGGCCTCCCCTGGACTTGCTGGTGGATAAAACTGCTCTCTTTCACTTGAGAAACTGTTGGGAACTTTCATGGCTTGTACAAAGCCAGTGTGGTCATCTGTGTGCTGATTGCCACAGGCAGACACCGTGGGATCCTAAAAAAAAATCTATTACACTTTAAAAGTTGAGATGCTTGCTTCCATTTTTGGCAGCCAGGTTATTTTTCACTGCAGAGCTGTAACCCACAGCTCCTACAGTGCACAAGCAGATGGACAGTCTCCATAAATCCACACACTACCTTATCCTAATACCCTGCTCAAGTAACCCAGCCCAAGTTCACTACTTTCAGCTGCACATTCAAGTCAAATGGTAAATTTCTAATCCCAGCAAAGCCCAGCTGCTGAAGAGCCCCACCACAAACTCAAGCGGGTTCAATGGTCATCAGCCCTACTAACAGGATCTTCTGACACCACAATGCCGCAGCATACATTTTTAGATAAAATTCACAGTGGGACATGTTTCCATCACTGAGAACAATGAAATCCAGGTTCTACAAATACCAGATTTTATCAAGGCTTGTTTCTTATCAGCTTTCTTGCAAACTGGCTCAAGTGTATGGACTCTGGAACACGAAGCCACACACAGTTATGTCTTAGAAAGAAGCTGAAAAATAAAGGAAAGGCAGCTGTTTCTTGCTGCAGTATTTGTCTGGTAAGAATAGTAACAATAAAAGGAAGTAAAATAGAGCTGCCTCATTGTGACTTTTTTAAAAAAAGTAGGGGTTCAATTGGATATAAAATGATCATTGATTTTAGGCACTTTGATGGGCTAATGTTTGATTCTAACAGTCATTTTCTAAGAAGAAACTTTGTACAGAGAGGTGCTGCTGAGTAGCACTGCCAGAGTCCTTTATTTAAACATGAATAATTATACTGCACAGGAAACTTGGATTTGAAAGCAGTTCCTCTGATAATTACTCCTGAAGAGGAGTGTATCTATCTATCTACTGCATTCACCAAAGCCTAAAGGCTGGTTTCATATCTCAGAGAATCATCTGCATTGTGGCTAAAAGTAAAGTAAAGGGAGAGGAAACAAACAAGAAAGCATATAAAACTCCCAAACACAATGTCCAAAAAGAAGTCTTTTCCACCAAGAAATGGTGAAATGTCTTATGTACTGAACATCTCATGTAGGCAAAGGTGAGAGGCAAGTAAGAGAATAATTATGTCAGACTTGGTTTCCGCTTGAAAAGCTATCCCTACTGGCTCCTTGGTGTATGATGTTTCCGCATTCTACACCTTCTGCTTTCCAATGGGTTTCCACAATACCAACTCATCAAAACCTTTCCTATGGACAGCATTCATTGTGAAAGACTGGAAAATTCCTCTGGCCAAATACTTGTAAGCAGAGAGCTGCCTCTGCTGCTGAAATGAGGTTTCTTTGCAGTCATTCTGAGTCACAGCTTGCCCTCTCCATCTTCTCCTTGATGTTAAAATGTCAGACAGAGCAGATGAAGCACTGACTGCATGATAGTTGGATCCTCTCTTGAAAGGTTTGGACCTCTCTACCTTCCATGCGAAGCAAATCCTTAATTAAATGATGCTTTAAATGCTCAGACTGTTGTGGTTTCCTGCTTTAGTTATGAAAAGGAAGACCATCTGGTCAGTCCCACTGGAAATGACTTTCACACAGGCTTTTGTAAGCTTGCAAGGAACTTCTCTGCATGGTCAAGAACAGTGTGGCTTTTAATGTGGGTCCAAGGGCCTCCTAGGGAAGGCCAGCAGAATCAAATGGTTGAAGATGGAAGCCTCTGCACTCAGATTATATCAGGGTTGGCTAATACTTTTTATAAGTAGCAAGAAGACATTTTCCCCCTGAAGCCACTCTGTCCAGTGAAGGATTTGTATCAACGTGCATGTATAGTGGTGAGGAGAGGTATTTGATTACTGCAGAACAGGTCACACAAATCACTTCCTTGCCTTCCAGGCAGCACGCTCGAACTCCTGGAGAGAGCAATCAATTCATTGCCACTAATGGGCCTAAATGACCTGTTCAAAGCACGGCAATGGCGCAAGAACTGAAACATGCTCCTCAACCACATTATGGCAGAAAAGCCTATGTCATCTCTAGAATGAAAAGAAGAAAAGAGGAACAAGAATCCTTAAAAGAAAACTGACCTTCAGACAAAAATAAAGGCACAGAAGCTGTGGGAATGGTGCACATAGACTTAGAAGAGAAGCTCATGTGAAGGCCAGAGCAAGGAGGATGTGGCTCTGAGGGCACAGGCTCTGCCTGTACACAGAAAAGGATGCCAAGAAGAAAACAATTGTACTGTTTAGGCAATGCATAGAAATACTGTGCTACATCTGGCAAATGCAGTGGTTGTGTATGAGGTTCAACAAGGCCAAGTGCTGCACCTGTGACATAACTCCATGCAGTGCTACGAGCTGCCCAGTTTAGTAATGGGCCAGTATGGTTGGACTTGATGAGCTTGAAGGTCTTCTCCAACCAAATGATTCTATGTTCTAAGTAAGAGAGTGCAGAGTTGGCTGATAATTTAACATAATTTGGTTTCATTTGCTTTATAGGCTCTCTCTGTGTGTTATTATAAATTATTTTTTGGATTGTCCCTCATGAAGCAGAATATTTGAAATGCCTTGCTGCAGAGTCAGTTCTGTCAAGAGCAAGGGGAACTGATCTGAAAGACAAATGAGCACATCTGAAATGTGCATTTAAAGATGACTGAGGCAAACTTGAAATATACGTAGTCTGGCCCTTAAAAGTTACAAAAGACACATGATCAATCTAACAAATAAGTTGGGGAGAAAAACACCAGCAAAAAATCTCTATATATACTGCCAATTCCAGATAAAAGTTCAGGAAGAAGTTCAGCCTCTCCAATCATCTGATTAAAAGGAAATAAAATACAAAGGCCACAGGCCACCAGAGGTGTAGCCAGTGCGCTTCTGCTGCCACCCATAAGCACTTACCATGGACTTCAAGATGACAGTTGAGGAATGGGCAGTGCCATCAGCCCAGGGACTTCTCCAGTGATTGATCTGGATCTGAAAGTTCACACTCATGGAGGAGGGCACTGATTCCCTATTAGAAGAGTTCAAATTATTTATGTCCTTTAGGATGGCTGTAAAGTAATTACTTTTAAGGTCAGCAGAAAGGGAAAAGGCTTTTGATCACATCTTGTAGTTAGAAAGCCTACTAACATCTGATCAAGACTGACCATTGAGTCTTCCTTTACTCATATTTGCTTGCATGGCTTTTCTTTAGAATATATTCAGCTTAAAGAAGGACACAAAATAAGATTCTTTCACCTTTTATTTCAAACGTGGAAATGAATGTGTGGGTTCTACCAAATGCCTGCCAAAGGACAGCTTGTTATCAAGCCTTACAGAGAGAGAAATCAAAACAACATAAGTACATTGCCTAGAGTAGGGTATCATTGTTTCATGTGAAACATTTGAACATAACACTTTACTTGCATACAGGGCCAGTCTATCCCATTGCAGCTGCATTCAGACTAAGTTGCACTCATAACAGGACACCTGCAATACACTGGTATAATAGTAACTGAATAAAGCCCATGTGAAGATTAAGCCTGAAGAAATGCTATTACATGCCAAAGGGTTACTCTATTTCTTCATTCCTCCCTATAACATGGTAAGAGATAAGAACAATTTGAATTCACCACATCTGTAAAATAGGTGTTATCAGTTTTGGAGACTTTTTCAAGAATGTTATGGGCAGCTCTTTACCTCCAAGAGCACATGGGCACCTTAGGTGACACAAAAAAATTTCTAGGCATCATGGGAGGACAGAAAAAGCTAATTATGCAAGCTGAATGTACTCTAAATACCTCCAGAGATGAACATGGTTTTTAACTATCAAGGCAAATTCAGGATTTTGTGATTTCTTGTGCATGAGTGTTTTAAAATCCATTGAAACCATTGTTATCATTGACAGTCTCTTTGGAAAATACGTGGGATTCACTGGCTAAATTCATTGGAGGTGTAGTGTTTCTGAGACACTTGCACAGGGCTGGCAGACTTAAGATATCCATCCAGACCTGTGCTCCTCCACAGCAGCAACTTTAAGCCAAGTGGGTACCCTGCAGAGCTTGAAATGATACTCAGCAGCTACTTTCTCTCTTTTCTACAGGGAGAAAGCTGGATCCCACCCTAACAGCTTTCCATGTGTGAAAAACTTGCTTGCTTGCAGTCCTGATCTGTGGTATCAGATACCAACTTTAGTGTCTCTGAAAGCGTTCGGCTGGCATTCAGTGTGATGACTACAAACATAATATAAGGAAATAAAAGCATTTCTTCCTTCTACCCCCCACGCAAAGGAGAAGCATTCACGGCACATGTAAACACAGCTCAGGTTTAGCACCTGTGTGACCATCCCTAGGAGCTCTTCCTACAAGATGAACTTCACGCTAATGTGGTCAACCTCATCACCACCACATCCTGGTACGCGTTTGGTCCAATGGCCCTCTGAGGAACCACCTACCATGCAGGCTACGCCCTGTTTTGTTACAATTAGACTAACATAGACACTTACCAGAATTTGTTTTCCTTAAAAGTAGTATCCAAATCCAGCTCTTTGATGATGAGAGGAGCCAGACATCTTTCCTGTAGTGATTTTCCTAAATCATAAAGTCACTTGTATTTTTCTTACTCTGCAAGAAGCTTTGGTGGAAATAATGCAACTGCAAGAAAATGTTGCACAAGCAGCTCAGACCACTCTCTGCCTTTCACATTTCTGAGCGTCTTTTCCCCCGCTGTCACAGCAGAAGGTATTTTCATAGAATCACAGAATGGTTTGAGTTGGAAGGGACCTTAAAGATCATCCAGTTCTAATCCCAATCCCCAAACAGGCAAGGACACCTTTCCTGTCCCCTTCCAGCTCTGATCGGGTTGCTCAATGCCCCATCCAGTCCAGCCTTGAACCCCTCCAGGCATGGGGCATCCAGAACTTTTCTGGGCAACCTGTTCCAGTGCCTCACCACCTCACATGAGAAAATGTCTTCCTAATATTTAATCTAAATCCCTGTCTTCCAGCTTGAAACCATTACCCATTGTCCTATCCTCATACTCCCCTCTTCATCTTTCCTGTAGGCCCTCTCTAAGTACTGGAAGGCTGCTATAAGGTCTGCTGTGAGCCTTCTTTTCCCTAGGCTGAACAAGCCCACCTCTCCCAGCCCGTCACCATGTGGGAGGTGCTCAAGCCTTCTGATCTTCTTTGTGGTCCTCCCTTGGACTCTCTCCAATAGATCCATGTCCTTCCTGTGCTGAGGACACTAGAACTGAATGCAGTACTCCAGGTGAGGAGGTCTCATGAGAGTAGAGTATTTTCTAAAATTCCTGTGGTTTCTATAATTATGGAATGAGAAGAATATGAATTTAGAATAAATTTCTGTACTTTATGCATTCATGGATAATCTAACTATATATCCATTACCATTCCACACCAGCCATGATAACTGCTTTAATGAAACAGCTGAGATGGTATTGTCCTCACACACACATCCACCCAGCAATAAAAATCATCTTGACCCATAAAAAAAGCCTTCAGAACTGCCAATTATATGACACTAAAAAGGGAGGTTATGTGAAAAATAGCTTGATTAGAGAAATGACTGCAGGTATAAAGAGCATGGTACGCATTCTATGAGATGCCAAGGGAGGTTTTTTGGCAATTTTTGGCAAGGCATTTCTTTTGGGTTCCATGAGTTCATGCAGTAATTGTCACTAGCAGAAGACTCAATACCCACACCTGTCAAACAGTTTTGCTCACAAATGCTTTATTCTGTCATCACCCACAATCCAAAAATGTCAGGTTGTTCCTAGGCTTTCTTCTGGAGCGAAACAACTCTTCCTGGAACAAAACCCAGCCGCTGTTCTGGTAACTCGCTCAACAGACTACGAACATGCAGCGCGGACAAGGCTAAACCAGTTTTGGCTTCCTTTGCTGCAAGATGTAAACATGCAAAGCTCTCCCAGCAGGTTCTCTTCCCTCAAATGTCACATCCCCTTTTGTTTCATACCATTAATTCCAGTGGGCTGCAAACCCCCCAGCCCTCAGATTACTTCAGGCTTTTGAACTGAAAAACCAAGGAAAACACTGAAAGGAATAATTACGCCTTATGGTGACAGCTACACCCTGTGTGGCCAGAGGACATACACAGCCAAACGCCGGTAATGTGGACCTAGCTGGTCTGCTCTAGAGAAGGCTGATGTTGAGCAATGTGAGGCATTGCTCCCTCAGGGCAGCAGCCTTTGCCATCAAATCTGTGGCCAGTGGCAGTCCATGAAGGCACGTGTGGCTGAAGGCACACCAAAGGTTTCTAAAGCCACTTCTCTAGAAGTATCTTGCTTTATTCTGGAAACACTGCTGTTAATTGAAGGAGGTGCACCCTGCAGAGAGGTTAGCAAAGACTGCTGGTTTGGTGTGGCTCCCCAAAGCTCATGGCTCCTACAAGTGCTTCTCCACCGCCAAAACTGTCAAGAAACAAAGCAGCTTTTAGACAAGAAAATCAACATATCCTGACCCTTTTCGGTAGCTGACAACTGTCCAGGGTGGGGTCTAACATATGAAAGTGTGAACAGACAAGGTTTCTACTCCTGAACCATTAGGTGTTGAATAGGAATCCTTTATTGCTTCTACTCTACAAGGCCCTTGCAGCCCTCCGGTGCTTCAGTTCTTCTCTGTCTCTGCGAGTCATTCCTGTATCTCCTCTCCACCTCAGTTGCTTGTTCTCAGCAGGCTCCTGGCTCAGTACGCTCGTGATGCAGCCAAATTGACTGGTTGACTCGGTGGTTTTCCACATCACTTGTGACCTTGGGCTCCTTTCAAACCGTGCCTGTGCTGATGCAATGTATGCAACTTTGTGGCACAAGCTCTTCTGGATTCTGCAGCAATTTTATTTCCTTTCTTTACAACATTAAAGGAAAAAAAAAAAAAAGGATGAGAGAATCTTGTGTGAAGAAACCATGCAGCTGCAAGCCAAAGGTTTTAATCCCTCCTCTGTCACTAGCTTGCCATGCAATCTCTGCCCTTGGGCTTGCAACTCCTCTGCGATGCCACTCTCCCCGGAGGAATTGTAGCTAACAGGGATTATTTGATGGTGTAATGCCGTTTGAGATGCAGGCAAGAAAAGAGGATGCGCTGGTGCTAAAATCCCCCAATAGTTATCTGTGAGCCACACCGCTGAGATAACCACTGCCTGCCTGCCCCCCAGCAGCGTGGACAAGCAGAAAGGGCATAAAATAACGTTGTGCACTGTGGTGTCCTCAGTACACTCTGTCCAGCAGGAGAAGAGTGCGTGCTTCCTCATATGCCATCTGCGTGTGTTCCAAATGAGGGGATCGCACTCAAGGATTTTGTTACTTGAACGTGAAATTAAGGAAAAATAAAAGGCTACACTAGACTAGACCGAACCTTTTAAAAAATTACATAATTTTTTAAAAAATCCGCTTTCTTTTGACTCTTTTTGTTACTCCACGTCCCTCTTCCCAGAGCCGTGACACAAGAAAGGATCATCCCCACTCCGCTCTCATTTTAAAATGCTTCTTTTTATTTCAGTGGTTGTACATTGGGTGAATGAATTTAAACGTTACAACAGAAATAGAATGGCTATTTAACAGACCACTAGTAGTTATATGCTGAAAAAGAGTGAATGGAGGGGTTTCTTTTAACTGTTACCGAAATATTCATCGTACGCGTCGTCAATTATGCTGGATGAGAGAGGCAAACAAAAAGGTATTTTGGTGAGGTGCTGTATCCTTTGAACAAAATAAATACTGAGACATCTCAAGTAACTTGAAACCATGTCCCAGCTACAGTATTCACTGTCTCTGTGTTGGCCCATCTCATGGTTCTTTTAGGGGGTTTTATTTGTTGAGGTGTTTATTTTTTTTTAATTAAACAAAGCATTTAAAATTTAATCATTTTCATTAGACTTTTCTTTTTTTAAAATATAAACAAAGTTTTGGCAAATAATATTTATACAGAAAAATAGTTTTAGATCTTCCCAAATTTTGAAATACTCTATAAAATTACTTTATAAATAAATAAAATGCAGAATCTGTTGTACACGCATTTGCACATCTCTGTAATTGCCTCCTTACTGTTAGCATAGATTTGTACTTGTACAGTTTTCAGGAATATTACAAAGTCATAAAGTCGGAAAGTGGATCTCTTATTAAAAATACATTTTTCTCTTTTTGTCTGTCAGTTTATCTGGATGAAAGACCTGATGTATCTGAAGCTTCGGCATCCATGGGCAAAAAATAGTAGTATTGGATTAATTGTAAAAAACATAGAATAACAGTTATATTGAAACATAAAAAGTTCACACAAAACGATGTCTTGAAGAGTTATCTACATAAAATATTTAAACAACATGGATAATTTACCATTTAGTATTATACAATAAGCTACCCAAATGCCTAAATTAACTATTATAAAAAAATAAAAACAACTTTGACAGATATAGGCAAGTTGCAGTGTCAACTACCTAGTTATAATGACTGAGAAAGTCTACAAATATTAGTGTTTTAATAGTATATAATGGTGATACCTTAACTGCTAGAGTAACAAGTTAAGATACAGTATTTCTCCACAAATTAAAACTAATGCAACATTACAAGCACTATGTTAATTTTACAATCGAATTGTGATTATTTTTTTCCTTTCGGATGATCAAATCTCCAGCTTTATATATAAATAGATAGTAATTAGACATCGGACAAACAAGATTTAGCCTGGACAGTAATTTCTTAGGCAAATAATTATACGGTTAGTGCCTTCAGTCGTTCAGAACAGGCAGTGCTGCCAAAGTTTCAAATAGTTTACAATCAATCTGAAGAGGTTAAGTTAAAATACTGCAATCACTAATAATGTCCACATAGAAAACTTATGCTGCAAACAATTATACATAATATCCACTTATAACAGCTGTCTTGTTTTTTTTAAACAATAATTTAAAAACTATGTCATTTATGTGATACATGTGCAACATATAAAATGTGAAATATGAAATATTTGGTACAATAGTGCTTGAAACAATTTTCAACTCAAACAAATGAAATTTTGATTATACATATATAATTACCTTGTAAATCAACAAAGTATTTAAAAAAGTAAACAACATTAAAATCTGCTTCATCCATATATATGTATGTATGTATATATAATATGTATATAATTGTATTAAAGATATCTTCATACTTTTGTGACATAAAATATGTTTTTAAAGAAAAACAATTAAAAGAACTATTTTTTTTCTCCACTCTAATCTGGTTACAATCTTATAATCCAATTAAAAAAAATGCAAATACAGTAATGATTTATTAAACTGAATCTCATTCTACATTCTTAGTGTTCAGTTAATAGCCTAGATTAAAGTCACCAATGACGTTTCAGTGACTCAACTGAAGTTTCATTAAATTAGAGTATCATACAAATCTCTCTATCTACAGCCTTCTTTTTTGCCTTTTCTTGCGCTAGTTTGGTCTTTTGTTTGCTTGATTTTACACTTCTAGAAGGTACTTCTTAACAGCTTGGATCTTTTTGGTAACCTGACTAGGAGATTGAAGGATTATTTGCTTCCGGTGAGATTTGACTGTTGGCATCAGGCTCACTTCCATCAAGTCTGATGTGACAAAATTTAGGCACTTCTGCAAAGTCTCTTTTAAAAACATTATAAATATACTCGTAAAATAATATTCTCAAGACTTTTTTTTTCTTTTGGGGATTGAAAGGGGTATGAAGCTCATACTGTGCAAATCGTTTTGAATTTTCGTCTGCTATTCTGCTATGATTTGAATGCAACTTCTCCATACAAGTCAGACACCAACCATGTGCATCTAAAGAATTTGTGCTTTACTTTGGACTTCTGGTTAAAAATATTCAGATTGGCAGGGTGATGTGCAGGACACTGGGCTGCATTTCACTTTCTCTATCTTGGCATCTACCCACTAGGGGAGCAAAACCAAGGAGTTTCTTTTTAACCGAGAAGAAAAACCCCAAATTTAGTTCAGGTGAAAATTAAACCTGCAACTGGGATAAGTTTTTAGCCAATACAACTAAATTATTGCTGAGCTCGAAAGACTCATAAACCCAGAATCTCACGAGACTAACTTAACTGGACCATTTTGTTAGGTATAGTTATGGAGAAAAGATAGTATTTGCAAGAATTAAACTATGTTTAGAAAATCTTTAAACTAAATGCTACCCTTTATGTCTGGAAACATCACAGCTGGTATCAGGTAGTTAACTATTTTGGGTTGGAGTATAGTAAGCATACCATATTTAGTATTCATATATGACATAGCAGCACTAGCTTTTTCGAGTTTGTGATTTGTCCATAAGAACAAATTCTTGACTTAGCATGCAGTTTGTGGCAACTCTAGAGAGGAGGAGACGGGGTAGTATGTACAGTAGCCGTGCTTGGCCGTCCGCAGGGAGGCTTCGTGACACTCTGTTCCACTCCTGCTGGCTATTTCAGGATTATCTGTTAAAAGAAAGGAAAGCGTGATCACGCTTTTAGGTGACGCATGAAGAACAGTTCGCCCGGATGGCCGGCGCTGGACTAACTAAGCTCGGGCACAGCTCGTATGGGACAGCATCGCGTCTCCTCACGCTGCCTGGGAGGTGTTTGCATTTCACAAATCTGGTTGTCCTCCTCCCACACACACGTGCTCACGTGCGGGAAAACACGCTGAGGAGGTTTTTTATGTGTCAAAATACTGGAGGCTGCACTGAAGCCACAAAGGAAGGGCACTCTCAGTGCCCTGGCTGTCAGTGGATGGGGAAGCAGCCCCATGCCTCTTGAGAAAGCTCAAAAGTGGTGCCTGGTGTGATTCTCCAGCTCCCGCCCTGCTCCCACAAAGTCAGGAACAACCAGGGGAAACATTGGAGGCAGGACCTCTTGTCCCAAACAAGTGAAAAAAATGTACGGGGCTGGGTGTTCAATGCACTTTTAGCAGCTACTTATTTCCTGAGAAAATTATCTGCAGGTCAGCGAACATGAGGGTTTTTTCACGCTTCCTTATGCCAGGGGAATGATTGTAACAGTACCTCTGCGCACCTAGCTAGTCACTAACATTGCTGCTTTAACTCCACAACATCTCAAACTGAGGGTGAAGTAACCATGTTACAGATGCAAACACTCACTATTCCAGTGCTGTGAAGGTTAAATGCACAAAGTGACCAGGAACCACCTCAACCTGCTCACAGAATTGGAAAACAGTCCAGATTTCCATCCCCTGCCTGAAACAACTGTTGGTGAAAGTGATGTCAAAAAACAGGGTGTGATGTTTTATCACACTATTGCTAATCTGTACTCCAGACTAAAGCATGAGTCAAGGAATTAAGAGTGCATTGCCTGCTCTTCCTGTTTAATTTGGCACTCAACGTGTTTTTAAGCTTTATTTGCGGGTGGTATGCAAGACAGCCATGACAGCACTTTGACCTACTTGTGTATTACGAAGTTAGACTGCTGCTTAATGCAATATTTATTTAAAAAGGAAAAATAAATCGTTGTGAAAATAACTTCAGCAACATACTACCTCTGACATACAGGCTGCCAAAAAGAAACACGCTCAGCTCTGCATGGAAGAATTGTAGAAGAGAATCATAGAATGTCCTGAGTTGGAAGGGACCCTCAAGATCATCAAGGATGCTGACCCTACATAGGACAACCCCAAAATTCACACCATGTGTCTGAATGCTTCTCAGCCAAATGCCTCTTGAATATTGTCAGGCTTGGCACCATGACTGCTCCCTTAGGGAGCTGTTCTAGTGCTTCACCAACCTCTCGGTGAAGAACCTTTCCCCAATAACCAGCCGAAGCCTCCCCTGGCACATCTTCCTGCCATTCCCTTGGGTCCTATCACTGGTCACCAGAGAGAAGTGATCAGCACTTGCTCCTTCTCCTCCCCTTGTGAGGAAGCTGTAGACCATGATGAAGTCTCCCCTCAGTCTCCTCTTCTTCAGGCTGAACAGACCAAGTGACTTTAGCTGCTCCTCCCATGGCTTCCACTTCAAACCCTTCACCAACTCTGTGGCCCTCCTCTGGACACTCCAGCAGAATCATAGAATATAGAATAACCAGGTTGGAAGAGACACAATGGATCATCGAGTCCAACCATTCCTATCAAACACTAAACATGCCCCTCAGCACCTTGTCCACCCGTGCCTTAAACACCTCCAGGGAAGGTGAATCAACCACCTCCCTGGGTAGCCCATTCCAGTGCCCAATGACCCTTTCTGTGAAAATTTTTTCCTAATGTCCAGTCTAAATCTCCCCTGGAGCAGCTTGAGGCCATTCCCCCTTGTCCTGTCCCCTGTCACTTGGGAGAAGAGGCCAGCTCCATCCTCTCTACAACCTCCCCTCAGGTAGTTGTAGAGAGCAATGAAGTCTCCCCTCGGCCTCCTCTTCTCCAGGCTAAACAACCCCAGCTCTCTCAGCCGCTCCTCATAAGGCCTGTTCTCCAGCCCCTTCACCAGCTTCGCTGCTCAGTAGCTTTATATCTGTTTCATACCATGGTGCCTGCCTCATCACACCTGCAGCTACTGCATGAAGCCTGCTCTGAAAGCAGAGGGGATTGTTTTGTTCTAGGTAGGGCATGGCCAAGCATGCCATCAAGACTCTTGACTTACACACAACTGGCCAAAGACCTCAGTTCAACAAAAACATGGCCAATGGAGGAAGCATTTGTAGGAGAGATGTAAATCATAGAATCATAGAAACACCAGGTTGGAAAAGACCCACAGGATCATCGAGCCCAACCATTCCCATCAATCACTAAACCATGCTCCTCAGTGCCTTGTTACCCGTCCCTTAAACACCTCCAGGGAAGGTGACTCAACCACCTCCCTGGGTAGCCCATTCCAGTGCCCAATGACCCTTTCCGTGAAAAGTTTTCCCTAATGTTCAGCCTAAACCTCCCCTGGTGCAGCTTGAGGCCATTCCCTCTTGTCCTGTCCCCTGTCACTTGGGAGAAGAGGCCAGCTCCCTGCTCTCCACAACTTCCTTTTAGGTAGTTGCTGTCACACCTGAGTGTTGCCCTCTCTTCTCTTGGAGAAGGAGGGAAAGAGCTCAGTTCTGGAAAGAGGCGCAATATGCAAAACCTGTGAACCTCAATTACTGCAGCACCTACAACTTGTCCCTTCTCCTTGACCTTGCCATCCTAATGACAGCAGGAATTACACCTCCTGTTGCTCTGGGAGGCCATGGGATTGTCTCCATTGCTATTTGCTCGCTGTACAGAAGTACCAGCTCTCTGACCCCACCTAAACTTGCTGACATGCCAAAAAATCATCCTTGATTACTGTCAGCACTGAAAAACTGGCGACACGCGAGGGCCCATTGTAATGACACTGTACAAACACCTGCTGCTCCAAAGGGCTTAACATCTAAATGCATCGTACATACAACAAGGGCATATATTTTTAATGAACTTCCACCCATTGTGAGTTTGTTAGCTTATCACCTATCTTCTGTTTCCTATTGAAATAACAAAGAAATACCTCTGTTGAAATAATAAAGCTCTGCCTGTGATAACCCCGGTCCATCTACAGAACAGCAGTCGGACAGTACGTACAAAAAATATAGCCGTGCTGAAAATAAGAAGTGACCAAGATTATCAGCACTGATATTTTTAGTATGTTACAACCCAACATGTCAATGTAATTAATAAAGCAGCTTTAGCGACACTGGGTTAGCCATAATCACACAAGTGTATTTAAGGGATCCTAAGGTTTAATTTAATGGGACACAACCTGAAATCTACTCAGTGTAAAAGAAAACCAACAGAATTTCAGAGAGTGCAGCTGCCTACATTGTCTGCCAACTTTTGAGGGGATAAACTTGCCTTTTCCTATAGCTTTTTTCTCCCTATACAGGGAGACGTTCCCTCAAAATATGTGTCAGAGAAGGCAGGCAGCCTAATCTCAGGCTTTTTCTTGGGAAAAGGGTAGGACTATTCTTGGTGCTTTGAATAACCTAAGCGCAACTCACTGTGCTGTGTGCCAGGCAGGCTAGAGGGGCTCTGGGCAGCGTGACAGAGCAGGGACCCCTTTATCTCTGCCCTCATCTGGAGAGCGGCAGAGCCCAGGTTAGGACTTCTACCACCTCATCCCTACTCTTGCCTTTTTCTCCCCTCCTCTTGAAATTCAGGAAACAGCGGAGACAATGTAAACACCGTCCCTTTTGTGTATGAGCACGTCCTGTTTATGTGGCTGTGGGTTCAGGAGGAGCAGCTGAAGCTCTTTCTGCTGTGGGCTTCTCCCACCACCAGCAGCGATGGGGCTGGTGTGCTCCCACTGCATCGTACTTGCTGTGCCGCTGCTCATGCAAGGGATGTAACTAGGGCATGTTGCAGCCTGGCTATTTCTAGTATGTGTAGGAGTCCTTGGAAAAAAATCCTCAAGTTTCTCCTTCAGAACAACCTTCGCCAGTGTGGAGATGCAGAACCGAGGAGCAATGTGTTTTGTTTTTTTTTTTTTAACCCTAGCCACAAAGTGTAAAATGTATCCCGTAGCCTTTAATTATATGTTCACACCTTATTTCTCACAAGATATCACAACTCTGCCATAGCCACATACACGTGTAGCAGCTTCTGCAACTGATTTTTTCGCTCTGTCTGACAGAAACATGAAATGCTAAACTACTTCACATGGAAAACACACTGTGAAACATTCCTGTTTAATCTACAAACAAACTAATAAACTGTGGTGGAAGACAGAGGCTACCTAGGTCTGCATCACTGCTAATTGCACCATCATTTGCATACTGAAAAAGGAGAAGCTGTACAGAACATACTGACCAAGGAACAGCCTTGCAAGCAGCTGTCACAGAATCTGCACTTCCTCCTTATTTTAAATAGGTCCAACAACTTTTGTGACTGCTACTGTTTGAAGAATTACATCTCAAATGTACATATGTATGACCCGTCATATTTGCAGTGGTCCTAGTATATCATTTTAACATGGTACATATAAGTACAAACCCATGAAAAATAAGACTACACAATTAGTGGGGATTGTTCTAATGTGCAAAGGTCTACAGGTCAAGCATGAGGAAAACATTTTCTTACATTCTGTATGCATAAGGTCCGCAGGTATGGATACAGACATGCTAGAAAACATACCTTGTGCAGCAAGAGATCTAATAAAAACACTATTTCTAGCAGAAGTAGGATGGCCTGGCATTTACAGTCTGGGGTAGTAATGCACAGATGATTTAATAACAGGAAAGGGCATTTTTCTGAGGGAATCACAGACAGAGGCTACCTTCTCTCTTGCCTTCTTGCTTGGTACCTGTTTGAAATGCCAGAAAGCTGGCTACCCTTTAGACTAGAATCACTAAAATTGTGCCAACATTAGTTACTGGACCTCACTGAAACTGCAGATACATAGAGTGAACCTAAATTTCGGCAAACTACTTTCTACCTGCCAAGAAACATGTACCCTTCCAAATTTTCTGGCTCTTCAGAGGTGGCATTTTCAGCTCCCAAATGCCACAACTTTCTCTCTTCTCTATCAGAGTGTGAATCTTTTAGACCTTTACCTTCAGGACCTCTGAATGACCACAGCGGTCATTAAGCCCTCTGTGTAACACAAGAACATCCCTCAATTCATCCAGGAATGCTCCTAAGGGTGATAGAGGTCTGCAGTGTGGTCCATGGGAATGACAACCAAGAGAGATG
The DNA here is from genome assembly GCA_033459285.1 of Clamator glandarius. Taxonomy (NCBI): domain Eukaryota; kingdom Metazoa; phylum Chordata; class Aves; order Cuculiformes; family Cuculidae; genus Clamator; species Clamator glandarius. The sequence continues at coordinate 1,733,176 of JAUNZM010000473.1, read as the reverse complement.
TTACTCCAGTGGTTTCACCTTCTCACCAAACTACCAATCCATGGTATGCAGCAGACGGACATCAGTTTGGGATTTTCCTCAGAAAAGATGGCTGCGACCAGTTATTGCCTCAAGAATTCAGAGGTAAAATGGAGAATCTCTGTTAAATTAAGGTGGAAATTCCACCCTTGTGAGCTCTTTTCTGACACTCTGGTTATTATGGGCACTGCTTTACGTTCACAGAATTAACCAATTTACCTAGAATCACAACAGCGTACTATGAATTTAAAGAATATAATTTGACTTGAGATTTTCTATTTTGAAGCTACAAATTGTAAAGCTTCTTTATTCCTTCTGCCTTAAATTCTGTTTCCAGCTGCAGATTTATTATACAATGATGAGTACAGAAAATTTACCATTCCGCATGAATTCAGTATACATGAACTCTTGTTCAACCAAAGACCTGTCAGAGTGGATCAGCTGGAGAACACGACTTTGTATCCACCTCCTGAGATGTTTTTCTTCCTGAAGTTTTGAAATTATTTCTCCAAATTATGCTTGCTCTATAAGCGTTAATGCATTTTAAGGGGGGGATCAAGATCATATTTGACCTTCACACACATTGTGCGAAGGACTTATTCCTCCAAAAATGAGCTCATACACACTAAACATTTTAGACTGCTCAGCTTTTCATTTTAAGTGCAATGTAGTAATAGGAGTTTCTCATAGACAAGATTAATCTCAGATGATTTCAGACATCTACATCTCAGCTGATCACCTTATTTTACATCTTCCTAGCCTACCTAAGGCAATTTATTTTAGCATGAGACAGATTATCAGCTCATGATGCTTTCCCTTTCTCCATCCCAAATATAAGATTCTGCAGCAAACATTTCACACTGATGTATTTAGCTTTTAGAGACCTGTGTCAGGGCAGATGAATCCCACCGAAGTGACAATTTCTATTTTCATGTTTTTCACATGAGCAGCAGACTGGTCAGATATAGCTAGGGTATATATTAAAAATGATAGATATTTTCAGACAGCCGACTCATATCAGACTGTCTCGTAACTTCTCCCACTTTCTAAAAATAAAACTAACACCAAGTATTTCTTGCCTTTGACATGAAACTGAAGACTATATTTCTCCATGCCTTTGGGAAATGCTTCCATCTCCTTATTTTTCATTTTCTCTTAGAATGCTGGTTTGTGGCATGCGCCTTGTTCTTTTTCTTCACAACAAATCAGTTGGGTTTTTTTTTAATCAAATTGGAAAAGGATGAGTAAATAATCAGACATTTAGTGAGACTATTCACTGTTGTATCTGTTATGCTTGGTCCTAGTTAATCTTTACACAGGCTTACAGACAGACTTTTTAACCTTCTGTTTCTCCGTGGCTTCAGCAGCAGCACCTCCATGAAGCACTAACATGAGCTTTCCAATCCCCACCCCAGGACTCCCACGGACACTCTCCCAAGGGATGGAATTTGCCCCGTCCTCAACTGGCCGACAGCTGCATTAAATGCAGCCTGCCTGCTCCCAACACTGAGGGTGGAAAGGGGTTTGGGTACACATGCCTCACCTCTCCCACCTTAGCTGTGGTCCTGGTACCTTTCCCGGCTCTGGCACTCGCTGTAATCCCCCGGTTTGTACTCTGGGAAAAATACTGACCAACTAGCATTTTTTCTACAATCTGAAAAGAAAGACACCCCAAAAATGTATCCCCAAACAAAACCTAAAGGAACTACTAATAAGGGTGGAGGGACCTGCTAAAAGCAACATTACCCCTGCTATCTCTGCCAGTCACTTAATCACTTTTCATAAACATAGAGTTCCACCTTGTATTGCTGGCGTCCTTCCTTTGCTACCACTCATCTCCTGATGGCCAAAACCCCCATCCTCATTTCCAGCACATTATGATTTACTGTATATGAGCTTTGCTCTTCTCACTAACTGTGGATCTCCACAACTCAGGAGTGAAGGAGGATTTTTATCTTATTGCTTCTCCATGAATCCAATGCATCCCACATACATCTGTCTAGTTTGCTCATCAATAAGGTGACCTCTGATTTGCCTGTAATGGGTGGAAATGTCTGAGGGTCAGATATCCATGCTGAAGTGGACATGTCTCCTAGCACATTTTCTTTTCATCAGGCGCAAGCTGTTGGCCATCAGGGCCATAAAGCTGATAAAGATCTTGTCTGAATATAGTGGGATGTCCCTGCCCATGGCATGGGGGTTGGAGCTAGATGATCGTTAAGGTCCCTTCCAACTCTAACTACTCAATGAATCCAGCTCTTCAAGATGAGCTAAAGAAAAGATCAAAGCACCTATGGGATCCCAAAGGACTCAAAGGTTCAGCATCATCATTCTTCTCTTTTAACATTCACGATGTCCTGAAAAAGAGTCCAAAGCTACTTGTGCTGCCAACTCTTTAGCATGCTTATGAGCTTCAATACGTATTTACTCAAGTAATAACATATAATATTTAGGCTCAACTTAATAGGTATTTACTCACTCTGAAGAGTCAGGACTAATTGTTTTAAAAAATGAAAGCAATCTGGCTTTATTTATTCTTCTTTAAAGCAATAAATAATGCAGTACTAAAAACTGATCATAACATACTCTAATATATTCTACCAAAATCTATTTTTAACTAATCACACAGGCAGCAGATGGACTACACAGAAATGAGAAAATCACAGCTCCTATATTTTCAGGAGAACTCATACAGTGACTGTTTTGAATAGCCACTCAATTTTATCTTTCGGCAGGGCTGAGTTACTGCAGTCATCTGTGGTTTTCAGTTTCTACTTTCAGGTCATTTTCATTCTCTTCTTGAATTTTAGAAATTTTAGAAACTGCCAGGATAGTCTTTTGCAGAGGAACCAACAGCACAAAGGAGTGAAAGGCCAAGCACAAGTTGTGCATTACCTGTGAATGTGCCTGCGTTTCTCTAGTAGGGATGCTGTATTTTCAAACCTGCATTTTCTTAGGTGTCCTCATCTAGTCTTTTTTTTTTTTTTTTTTTTTCTTTTAACAAAACCTGCTTTATATCTTCCTTCTGCATGCAAAATAAGATTGTCACTACACATGTAGCATCCTTTTACGTGAACTCTGCCACGGCATGTAGAGCAGGGCTACCAGTTCTCTGGTAATCACCACACTGAAATTTCTCCTTTCCCGAAACCTGGCACTCCAGTCCAGATTCCCTTCCACACAGGAGATGGTCCACTGCAATATCCAGAACTTAATCTGAACGCAGTAAGGCACCAAATTTATGCTAATCAAGGTTACTTATCTGACACCATGTTCATGTTGGTTTATAAAACTCACTATACTTACAACTAATCTGAGGAAATCTTAATGTTCCTGACTTTTACTTGCTCGCTGCTTCCCTAATTTTCGTCTTATCTGAATACTCTCACATAAACAGACACATATACTATTGTGTGCCGCTGCAGATAACATTGCGTCAAAATTAAGTGAGACAAAGCTAACAAATCTCTGCCTCAAGCTGAAAGACACAACAGGTACAGCAAATAAATAAATAAATAAACGTTTCCACTGCAGGTACATCAGCAGGCTCCTGCACACTCAAAGACTGGCATTTCTGGTGGGTAATAAATCATACACTGAGATGAAAATATGATGTGTGTTTAATTCAAGGGAAAATAGTTGGAGCAGTCAGAGATGTCCAGATACAAGTATTTCAAAGAACAGAATCTCAGACAAGTACGTCTGGAACTCTGTACTGCTCTGTGTTGTTAAAATTTTATGATGGAAAAAACCAGACTCACGTGAGTTGTACGTGCCTGCTAAGCAGATTGAAACAAACTTATTTTTCCCCAGTGCCTACAAAATCAGTTGACCTCAGAAAAAAATTCCTATGTTTAAATAATAAATATATGCCCCAAAAGACTTCTGCTCAACTTGTCAAAGTATCATTTGTTGAATAATTGAAAGCAAGAGCACAAAAGGAAGTTATCATATCAAACACAAACACATCTATTTAATTGCAATGATATGAAAGCTAAAACTGTCTATAGCAGGAAAGGGAAATATGCCTTGCTTTTCGTTATATAAAATAAAAGTTTGCCTTTGCTGGCTGCTCATGTTATGTGATACTGCCATCTAGCAGGCTATCGGAGGAAGGCAGGTTTCAGCCCTTCAGTGAGGAATTTCTATGAAAAAAACCACACCAAAACCTAAACAGATTTCTCCATATCTTCCTATTGGTTTCTTGTATAGGAACATATGATCTAAAACTCTGTATGTCAGCCTGCCAGAAGTCTTCATCATCTGCACAAAAAACCCTCTATCTTAAGAGATCAAAAAATGTTAGCAAAAGTAAAACAAAGACTTGGGTAAAGTTCACATGAGACTTAAAATGGAGTTGTTCTCAATTTTTCAGGGTCATCTTTGGTTTTGCATCTTTTCTGCCTTAAAGGTTAAGAAATCAATGCTTTGCCACGTATTTTGTAAGGTTAGTTGTTTCAAAGCAATTCAGAGGGTCTTTTCTTGACACCGCTTGAGATTAGTTGTGGACTGTAAGACTAGAAACTCTCACTTCTTGAGTCTGCAAACTTTTAATTCTGAAAGTTACAGCTGATTACACCTACTAAGTAGCTGTGTCTTCAGACAAGTTAACTTGATTAAATTGAGGCTTGTGATTCTCGGGTGTCTAGCATGAAAGACACAGCAAGCAGTAAATTTGCCCTTCCCACCATGACAAGCTATTGCTATTCAAATACCTTTTCTAGAGAAAAAACTCTTCATGATCAAGGATTGGTCAGATCCATTTTTCCATTTTGGTGCAGGTAAAAGGTGAGATGCCCAGTCCTGCATCCCAGATGCCAAGGCTTGCCAGTACCTCTTCGTGGAGCTGCATGGCACCATCCATGGGCAAGCCAGATGCTCAACATTGTTCTCTTGAGTGCTTGTTCCCTGCAAGCATCCCCTCTGATAATATGTTCGAGAAAAGAACCTGTTCCTCCATCTCCTTTTTATGACTTGTTCATGTCAGATTCAAATTGCTCTTTCTGTTCTTAGAATATAATCTTCTATTGGAGTGTTTAACTTGGGACTATATGGAATTTTTAGACCAAGACTTTCAGTCAAAAAAAAAAAAAAAAGACAAAAATTGTTTAGATATTTACTGTTCACAACAGAAAAACTTTCCTACTTGTTCCCTCATTGCCTTAGAAACTGCTTGTCAAATCACTAACAAGAATTTTGCTCTTTTATACTGGCAGTAAAGATATAAATAACATTTATTTCCCCTTCCAAACTTTCTTCTCAAAAGCTTGCTTTTAACCAAAAAATAAGGCCGTTTCCTACTACCTTCCAGATTTTTCAATTCATTCTCTCACAGTATATTACTACTCTTCTAGCCATTACACATTCAGCAGGTTTCCAAAAGGAAAAAAGGGACTGTGAGATCAAAGAAGCCTTGTCAGCAGAGCTGAGGACAGCCCTCTTGCCCTAGCACAAGACTTTCTGGGGTTTGAAGGGTAGACTGGAGAGGAAGCCCTTTTGGGGGACACCAGGGACTATTTGCAAGAGGGAGCAACCAGTGCTTCTGCTTTCTGCAGGAGGAAAAATCAGCTTCAGTAGGTGCAACATGACATTTCAGTCTAAGCAGAATCAGCTCCCTTTGGGAACGGCGGCTGCTTTGCAGGCACCTTGGCAAGCAGAGATGCTCTGTTGCTGCATGTCCTGGCTCCTTTCCCTCCGTCCCGAGGCAGATGCCACAAACAGCATCTCAAATCCCCACTAAACATTCAGCTTGTATTTTATGTTAACTACTTTTTTAATTCTGGGGCAAATATTTTACTTGTCCTTTTGTTTGTGGCATTCGAATGCAATGTAACTATTTTTATTTTTACTTCATTGTATTTTTACAGATTTTGACAAAACTGAAGGCTACTGAAAGATTTCATAATTAATGTCTGCATAATTGCCACCTAATTTAGTGTGAACGCTGGTGCATAATTTAAAACAGCTGTGCTAGATAATGACAAGCCCTAGCACAAGAGAGCCTGTTGGTCTTATATTTCTTTGCAGGCATGGCCTGTGAGTATTTAATTTTTCTACTGGATCTGCCTTTTAATTTTTCCTTCTTGGTTAACTGCCACATAACCAGGAGAAAAACGTTGTCACTAAATAACATCTTTAAGCAGCATTCTCTGTAATGCTATTTTTATACTGTCAGTCCTTGGCCCATTTTCATTGCTACAGAAAAGAAAGCCATGTACTGTTCTGCACTGAAAAAAATGTGAGCAAGACGATTTTTTAAAAAAATTCTGAACTTTGATAATTGCCCTGTAATAACCAAGAACTAAGGAAGCACCCAGGGAGATTAAGGACATAGATTAAGGCACAGAAATGCCGGTGTCTAACCTCCTGTCACAGTCAGTGGAGTGATAAAACCTAGTCAGTAAGCCAGCTGAGACTGGAGATCACTTCATGCTATCACCCACTGCAGGCTCAGGTGATTTGCTTATCAGGCTTTTAGTACCACTGGGGCTAAGGTCTCGTACCTGTCATCCAGCTGCCAGTTCAGAAGCACGCCGACTTGTCTGTGGGTCCTGAGTTGCACCTCTCCAAGCTTGTAAAAATGTCTTAGATAATCTGGACATTCAAGGTTATTTTAGGTTACATTCGTAAACATCAGTAGACATGTGTTTAGGCAACTGAACCAAGCCCCACATGACTTTTGAAGGGTGAGCCAGACTATTCTCCTGACTTCATCTGACGGTGTTGATAACAATCTTCATAGTCTACAATGGGCATTTCCAGCTTGCATGAGTGAGCTGGGGTTGTTTAGCCTGGAGAAGAAGAGGCTGAGGGGAGACCTCATTGCTCTCTACAACTACCTGAAAGGAGGTTGTGGAAAGGAGGGTGCTGGCCTCTTCTTCCAAGTGACAGGGGACAGGACGAGAGGGAATGGCCTCAAGCTCCACCAGGGGAGGTTTAGGCTGAACATTAGGAAAAAAATTTTCCCAGAAAGGGTCATTGGGCACTGGAACAGGCTGCCCAGGGAGGTGGTTGATTCACCTTCCCTGGAGGTGTTTAAGGCACGGGTGGACGAGGTGCTAAGGGACATGGTTTAGTGTTTGATAGGAATGGTTGGACTCAATGATCCGGTGGGTCTCTTCCAACCTGGTGATTCTATGATTCTATGGCTGATTCTATGGTTGATTCCCATACTCAGACACCAACACTATTTAGATGTCGTAATTTTGGGCTGAGTCCTAACCTTTTAACTCTTGTAGGACATACCAATGCATATATGTAAAAGAAGCAATAGTAAGACTTTCTGCTTAGAAATGTCAAGTCCCCCCCAAACAGGTGCTGGCATTATTCAAAACTGAAATTCAGTCCCAGAATTCAGAATAATACCTCTCACAAGCAGTGGTAGGATAGATCATCCTCTGTGAAATCTTATGGCTACCTGTGAGCAAAGCCGAGCCGGTAACAGTTTCCTTTGCTCGAGTACTGCTAGTGCACTAGCTACAGGAGTAATAATTAAAATCTTTATTACAGACCTCTGAAATGTATACTTACACATGATTACTGTATTAATATTTTAAATAAAATGTTCTGCATACCTCTGCGTACTTGTATGCACTAGAGGGAGCTAGGACCAAACTCTCAGTATCCGTGCCCTAACGCTGCTTCTCACCATCACTTCACACTTTTTGGAACTTTGCTGGTTCCATCCTCCAGAAAAACGTTGTCAGCATCCTCAAACAATGGAAAGTAAGTTCATTAAGAATCTAACCTTGAAGCAAGGTTAAGCACCTGTAGCTTCTGGCCCCACTTTGGTGGGAATGGCTGGAGAAGTTGTGAAGATGTGAGAGAAAAAGGGGAAGAACCTCTCGCATAGCTCTGGAAATCCACCTGCCTTTCATTGGAAATCTCAAGCTGAAGTACTCTTTCTCCCCCCTCTCATCACAGCCTGGCAGTTAGAGTAAGAGGGACATCCCCTCACAAGATGTCCACACACAGCAAACAGCAACACCACCAGCTCTCGCATTAACTGAATCAGTTTTTAATCAGGATTTGTAAACCAGAGTTTGCTAAAAGCACTTTTGCTCCCCCTTGGTTTCACTGCACTGAGCCAAAGTGGTTCTCCTCCCCTCTGAAGTACACTGCAAGAAAATAATTTTGGTTTTAAAACCTAGCTTCCAGAAGTCAGGAAAAGCAAAAGACTTCCAATTTTCCATATATTCTTACACCGTGTCACCCTGCAGGGATGTACCACTAGCCTTTAAACCTATGCAACCTTCTTAGGTGCCTCGTGCCATACATGGAACATACAATGTGTTGGCTAACCATGACCAACTGCGCATGTGTCAATGCGGTCACATTTTGAGCTGCTACTCATGCTATTTTCAGAAAAAAAGGGCATGAAGAAGAGAGGAGACATAGTTCATCATTTTTCAGAATACAAGCTGACAGCACACACTAAATAATTTACTGGACCTTACAGAGTTGTTAGGTTTTTTAATCTGTCAGCTGAGACTCCATGAATTTTGGGATGGTGACTTTTCCTTCCACTGATGCTTCAAGGACACCTGGATCATCACACTCAACACAAGGAAGTCCAACAATCTTTCTACAGGCCAGAACACTAAGCTAAATGATATTGAGTTAAATGATTAAGCCCTGCTACAACTTTCTCATCATGCCTGGCATGTGAGGAGAAGCCACGGTAGTTGAAATAGGATGGACTGATGGCTGCAGATTGATTTAAAAAGTGTGACAGAGACACTGGAAAGAGGAAATCACATCCCACCAATAGGTAAAGCTGTGTGGCACAAACCAGGAAAGGAAATTTTATCTAGATGGGAATAAAAAAGCTCTTTGCTGAAATAAACAGGAGAGTTTAACAACTCAGGAAGGGAACAAAAGGGAATACATACAAAGGATGTTATGACCATGAACAAAGTCTTAAGTGAAGTTAATTACCTTCTCCCTCTGTTTCTTGAGCTAAAGAAACACTGAGAGTTAGGAGCAAAGAGTTACTATGGCACCTTTCCCAGTGTTGTAGCTTTGTCTCCAACTCTTAGGAAGTTGTAAATAAACAGCAGACTTGGAGATTTGCCTCCTATAAAGAAGTAGGAACTACTACTACTTCTTTTCCTGCTTTCAAATACACAGTGTTTTACAGTAGCTTTTGAAGATCTGCAGTGACTAAAACAAAGACAGTTGTGAGAAGAAAAAAACCAGCAATGGCACACACTACAGAACCAACAAGAAAAGCTGCTGGAGTGGGACTCATCTCCTCCAAGTGCAGTGGCGCAGAGCTTCAGTTATGCACTGACGCTCCTTCTTCAAGCAAGAGAAAGAGGCAGGACCCTCCAGGGCAATTTACCTTGCCCTAACATGGACTTTTAGAAGAGTGGATTAACTGGATGCTGAACTTCCAAACGGCTTAAGTTAAATAAGAGGAAACCCATCCCCATATTAAACCATCCTTTAATTTCATCATGGAGTTATATGTATACACACACATAAATATACGCAACTAAATAAATACAAACAGACACTTCTTAAGACTCCTGTTCAATTTTAAATGCTCTATTCCTCCAGCACAAACAAAACCTGCTCTGAGAAAGGAGGGGCTCAGCCTGCTGCTTTGCTAGATGAGAAAGTACATTAAGGCCCACCTCTGTCTCCTTGGTGGCACTAGTTACTCGTGAGTAAGTATTCACATTGCCTACAAGGAAGACTGCTTGCCAGTCCTTTTGTAGGTGTACATGTATTTATTCTGCTTCACTCACAGCCAGCCCCTGTGGTGCTCAGGAGAGTGGGTGGCAGAGCTGCTCCAGCATCATTTCCGTGCTGGAGAGGGTCTCCAGCCAACCCACTCCCCAAACCACCCTCTTTTCTCATAGGCCCTTTGACACTTGAGGTCCCTCTGTCATCACCCCGGGGATCACAAAACCATGCTGGATACCACCAAACAGTCTGTTCTGGGAAGAACAAGGAAATGCACCAGTTGCCTGCTGCCCTTTCCTCCTTTGTCCCAAGCATTTTTTCATTAAAACAAGCTAGCTCTCAGAAAAGAACATACACAAAGCAACAACCGTCTTTTGATGAAAATGCTAGAAGCACAAACATCGCAATATTGGCAAACGAGCCTTTAAAAAATAGAGAAAATGGACTAGTTTGTGTTTCTTTAGAAAGTAGGGTGTATTTCAGAGGTAGTATATTTTTCCTAAATTATTATCAACAAACTCTTTCAGCAACTTCTATTTTTCCATGGGAAAGCTGAATACTTTTCGGACCAACAGTAAAAAAAAATAAATCTGCTGGTATAACATTATTAAGCAAAACATTTCAACTGAATTCTTTGTAGTTCCTTGGCAGGTGGAGAAGAATGGATCAATGGGTGAGCGTTCCTACTCAGTCTATAGCAGCTTGTTCATCTGGCTAGGAGCAACACAAGGAAAGGTTTTGAGGGCATAGCCCTTTGCTTTCGCTTGGTGTGCAAATCTGCTTGCTCCTTCTCGCTTTGGCCTCTCAAAACCTGAGGGAAAACAGCTCTCAGGTAGAAGTGCCGAGTGTGGTCCCAAAGCAACAGAAAAGCCAGAGCGACCCAACTGCTGTGCAAACCCCTCTCCAGGCAGGTGCCAGGTGCAGCAGGGCAGGAATCTCTACAGCCCCAGTGAAAGAGTCAAACTAAACGCTCAGAGCTGTAATAGGTCCTCCGTGGGAATCAGGTCCTAGAGAAGGAAGGGGAAACCCTACCAAAAAGAAAACTGCCTTTAACATAACAAACTGCAGAAGAAAAGGAGAAAGTATCATCTTTCCTAGCCTGCTTTGGCCAATAACCCTCAGGGTTCTTTGTAACCATGTCCTTCCTCAGGGAAATATAATTCCCAGGTTGAAGATACACTTTCAGACATAAAGCACGCTTAGTCATAAATATCTCGGGTGCTGTTTTGATCACAACAATTATGGAAAACTTTCAGATTTGTTTCCCCCTTTCTTTTATTCAGCTACTTTGTCCCACTTGTGATTTTAGCTTCCATGCTTACTAGTTGGTCAGTTCCACATACTGAATGGAGAAGCCTACATGAACACACCTGAACATTTGAAACCTGTGATGATATTCCTTTTGAACTTAGGAGTTAATCACAGACTTCAGTAAGTAGTCCAGTACTATGGTGATTCTAACTCCAGCTGGGTTAATTACACAGTAATTAGGTACAAACATCGCAACACAAAACACAGCTACATCATTATTTGCAACAAATGTTAACTCTAAATAAGTGCAACCTGTCCCACAAACACTTGCTATAAACGACTTAAAAATAAAAGTAAAATTTGATGGGGTAAACACAGAAAAAAAAAATTCTCCGGGAGAATTTTTTTTGTTAAAAAAAATTAAAATAAAAATCTCAGCACTCATTTAGAGTTCGGGATCTTGTGAAAGAAAGCTTTAAAAGGAGCAAACCTGATTTGCTGTGGCTGTTGCGGCGAAGGGAACACTTGTTGCAGGAGTTGTTGCTGCAGAGACAGTGGCGGCCGTAGCGTTGTGCATCATGGGTACTTTCAGGAGGGGAACCATGGAAGCAATGAACAGGAGGGTGCAGCATTATGGTAAGAGAAGTGGTATTTTTGGCATGGTGAATATCAAGAGCAGCAAGCCATCGTCATGGGTTAAACCGGCAGATGGCATGCAATCACAGTGCAAAGCAAGAAAGCGTGGCGGAGAAATAAAAAAAAAAAAAAAAAGGGAAAATAGCTTATTACAAGTACAATTAAAGGAAGGTTGTCAACACAATCGGCGATTCCCAGAAAAAAAGAGCAAGGACCATTGAAAAAGCGGGCATTACCTCTTAGAACAGGATTACTTGTGCAAACAGAGGCTTTACCAAAATAGCCTGTTACATGAGAATTTGCTTTCCCTGACTATTGATATAAAGCACTGCAAAATAAAATTCTACTAAAAAAACCAACAAACCCAGTGGTTTGTACTGGGAAGTAAACTGATAAATGTTTATCAAATTTTTAATACAATTACAAATGGAATTATTTTCATGTATCTTCATTTTGAAGTAAGCCAGACACTTGCTGTCTTCCTTTATAATGCAATTTATACATTTTTTTCTACTAGCACTCTTAGACTTTATCAGAGCTAAATTACCATCTGCTTTGAGGCAAAAATCAGGAGAAGGATGATAATAATTTTCCAGATTTAAATTTTATTTGATCTAAAAAAACAAAGCTGTTTTTGTGAAAGGCACTGCTTTCGCTCATTTTAAGAATGAATTTTAATCAGCACCTTCATAGGAGAATTATTAACTTGATGTTTTAAAGGCTTGATATTTTTACTGCTTAGCTGAGTAGTCCCACAAAAAAAAGTCACTGGGACAGGGCTATAGAATAGAAAGAAAATTTACTCTTCTGTCTTAGAGACTGTTGCATTGAGCTTCCATTTTGCATGCCCTAGATGTTAATTCCAAGCTGCAAATAATTTCAAAGGAGGAGTCAGATTCAGACTAAGGGTTTCAACAGATTTTCTATGGATCAAAGTAAGCATTTCTGGGAAACGCTGATAAAACTTTCTAACACACAGCAAAAAGGAGAAATAGGCACACCACTATGAAACTTCAAAACACTGATGAAATTTGCTGGCTTCTTCCAGTATTTTATGATTTTATAGTACTAGACAATATAAAATATAACGAGAAATAAAACTTTAAAAACTGAAGAGCAGACCAGAATTTATGTTATTATGCTTTTGCAGTGTAGTTGTTATAGCAGGTGATATTACATCTGAACTGCAGCTTCCATCTACAAATCTAAACACTCTGCAAAGTCAACCGGAAGGGCAAATGAACTTTTAATTCTAGCCAGTGTCTAAAATCTTGCCTAGGATTTCTGAAACAAGTGAATATACATCATAGACAGTATAAAGAGAGATCAATAAAGAAATTTGGAACCTACCAATACTGGTAGCGGGTGTCATGCACAAAACTGACCCTGCGTGTCATGCAATGATAGGTGAAAAAAGTGGATAAAGGGAAGAAACAGGTTAGCTGTTTAGAGTTAACATTCAAAGTGAGATTCAAGCATAACCACAGAGAAGTAAGTTAGTTAAATGAAACTGTAAGGTCATTCATAGTTTTGCATTAACACAAAAGAGGTGATTATATTCTTACTAAACTCCTGCATAAGTATACTGTGCAACTTTTGGCACGTTTCTGTATACATGCAAGACGCTTCATAAACTTTTTTATTTAGTACTTTTATCCTTTCACTTAGTACTTTTGCAGCAATAGGTTTTTGTTTACAAAAACGTTTCTGGTTAAATATCACATTATTTGGCGATTTTAGAAGTCATCGTGAAAGTCAGCTCAACCTTGCACAGGTCAACTTTCACCGGCTTTCTGAAGTGCGGTACAGAATAAAGTTAAAATAGAATTAGCTGACAGTGTTCTGCAGGGGCTTAGACAAATTTGCGTTTGAAGTTAATGTAATCACTCTTAACACAACACCTGAGGTGGAGAAGTGCTTCTGACCAAAGACAAGTGACAAGTCCCCAAGCTAGAGACCTCAATGTTCCAGCAGAAGGCTCCCAGCACACCTCAAAGATGCTCTGGAAAGAATGCTCGCCTGCTGCAGTTTAGTCTTGGTGTCTGGTCCACCTGTAACCTTTCTGGGAAGACCAAATATAAAAAAAATACACATAGCAAGCTGGTGAAGGTGAGCAGGTAAGAAGACTATTCCCACATACACAGATATTTGACACAAAGTCCAACATGGTTTGATTAGGACCATAGCCCCTTATCAGACCAGCACAGCAATGGTGTAACTATGAATGACCCTACCCAAGAACAGTCCCTGGAGAATACACAAAGTTCCTCCTCTAGAGGCTATAGAAACACTAACAAACAGCAATGGGAAGAGAGAAAAGATCTGTTGTTTTTAAGATCATTCACCAAACAATAAGGAGAAGGTGACAAAGCAATCAAACTGATGTAAAACAAACAAAGTGCAGAACTTTGGAGGTAAGCCATGCTAAGTCAAGCCCCACACTATTTATTAGGGGAGCAAGTGGTTAAGAATGCAGAAAGTTATATAAAACAATTAAGTTTTATATATATTCCAGCAGCAAAACTTGTCTTAAAATTTAACTGAATAAACACACACACACACACACACACACACACACAAGGAACACATCTGAAAATTATACCAGTTCAGAAAAATATCACATAGTCATTTAAAATTCAACAGATAATGTCATGCGTTGCTCCTCAGACCTGGGTGGCACGACAGGCCTTACACCCACCAAATCCAGCCTTCCCAGGAAACACGGGAATATCAGATGTGTAGCATCTTTAATGAAAAGCTCATGATACCCACTCCTATAGTGGGGGTTCCCCTTTCCTAACCTCCTCCCACACCCCACTCCTCTCTCTAACACTCCTCCTAGGTGCTGATGGTGTTCGCAAAGAGCAGGAGGTTCAGCACTGTGAGAAAGGTTTTCTACTCCAGGCTTGGGCTCCATCTGCTATGTTATCCCTCTGTTTCTTCTTTTTTCATGCACCTGTTTTGGGGCTTGCAAACAGCCTGGCCCTTAAGGTTTGGTTCCAAGATACACCCCTCCTACCATCAGAAATTTGTAAGATAAAACTGTAATTGCAACCATTAGTTGGAAAGAGGGATGGACAATAAAATGCACAAAGAACGAGCTACTTAAGGACGCATGAGTACTCCAGAAGTCTGGAAAATATCCAAAAGCTATTTCACTGAAAAAAGGTTTAAACCACTGTATTTTCCATAGTTAATTTTAAAACTTTGGCAATTGCAAATAATACTGATAAGCCCTGAAAAGGAGTACTTAAGAGAAGGACTGATGCATATCATATTGCAAATTTTTAGGGTTACAGTGCAAAATAAATTGGTGGAAATTTCTGTATGTTTGTAAGCGCAGGGCAGTCTTCCAATCATATCCAAATATACGGTCTCAAAATTTATTTTTTTTTTCAAACACTCATATAAATGTTCATATGTTTTCTGCTACAGATATTCTGGTGCACCAACGTGCTAAAAATACAGAATGCTATAACTTGCTATTATAAATATGGGGGTAGGTTCCAAGGTTGTTACTCAGGCCTTATATCAAAATTCCACGATGTCAAAGCCATCTGTGTTTGGTTTTGCCTTTAAAAACATATGGGAATTCTGATGGATCAGCAAATCATCATATATTGCGTTTCATTCCTTGTTTAACCGACATTATTTCTACAAACTAAAATAACATTGTCGAAATGCGGAGTGCATTTGCATACACAGCGTTAAATGATGCTGGAAGTTCACACCTGATAACATAATATACTAAAATATGTAATTTGTTAATTACGGATGAAATCACAGAATTCATTAGGCAGATATTTACCTCTGGGGAGTTTGGAGTGGAGGCGACTGACATAATTTAGAGTGCTATGGTGTTATTGTTTACACAAATACCTAGCACATTCTTTCCCTCTCAGTGTTAAAGAGAAGCCCTGCCACCAGCCAGTGTGGTTCAAGCCATCTCTGAATGCTCCGAGTTTTACAGAGCTGTGCACGCTGAAATGCAAATTACGTTCGGTTGTCTTCAGATCACCCCGATGCAGAACTACAACCCCAGCTATTAGCTGTAAATGCTAGGAAAAGTCCTCGTGGCGTTCCAAAATGAAACCCACAAAAATGCATCTGATGCCTCAAAGCCCTTTTAGCGCAGCCGCGGGGAGCTACGCGTCTTGCCAGTGCTTCCCTGCAGGTATTGACTGGGAGGTTCTGGCTGGTGTTCCCCTTCTTGCTCTGCTTGTGTGCGGCTGGGGTAATCCCCACAGCTGCAAAACAGCTCCCAGAGGAGCAGCAGGACCTGCCTTGCCCACTGCACGCTTCCTGTGGCATCTCTGAAGCGTGATGCTTCTCCCAGCATTTTTGTTAGCAGAATTTCACCCTCTCGTCTCCTAGGAGAGCACTGGCAGATAAAAGCCAAAATAGAGCCAATTTAAAGTAGGGAAAAAAGAGGCAAACTCTGGACAGTGATGAAAAAGGCTATGAGCACAAAAAGCAGCCTAATGGCATGTTGAAATTTCTGCTCAAATTCTCATACTTTGCCGGAGGAATTAACATCATAAACATCTGTGCAGACTTCACCCCAAGTAGGGCAGGGACCGTAACGAAGCCTCCTGTGAAGTGCAGCTGCTTGACATGGGGGCTACCCAAGGAACACAAAATCGGTTCAATGTGGGGAAAACATACCTGTTGGGATAAACGCTGCATGTTGCTGCAACTGAGCATTGGCAAGAGCCTGTTGATAGTGCAAGACACTGGGATTGAAAACGGCACTGGCACCATTGCTTTTTTCAAGTGCTTGTCTCTTTGGTAAAGGGTGAAGAACACCAGGAGGAAAGGCCTGTAAATAAGAAAGTTAGTTAAAACGGCATCCCTTCCAAGACGCTGTCCGTAACATATACATAGATACAATAACTTATTATTTTTTTTTAGCAGCTAAAGATGCCTCGCCATGCATATTAACTCAAAGCACAGCAATGTAAAATGAGTGAAATTTTGTTATTGATAGCAAAAGCATGGTACTATTAACCTAAAACTGTAGCAGCACAACTACTGAAAAGAAAGGCCTTAAAGCAACAAAAATGGCATTGCCTTTAAATAGGTTTTCAAATATTTACAGGGAGAAAAAACCACTTGTGTTTCATTGCCAAGTATTTTCTTTTTTAAATTTAAATGTCGTTTCCTATTATTATACAGATTAATGAATTACGTTAAGCATTTTCAATTACAGAAGCAGTTTTATCTCAATTCAACTTTTCATGAGAGGATATTTAAGAAAATGAAACCATGTTAGGAACCAAACTAAATCATCTGCGTTTATTACGTATGAGAATGAGATGGATAAATAGAGTTTCCGGTAAATTAACGAGTATGTGAAATCATTTCCGGTTGATGTTCAAAAGTAAAGCGATATAAATTTCATTAGTTGCTTCTCTGAGAAAAATTAAAACCCAAAGCTACATGCAAAGCAAAAGGTGAAAGGTCAAAGTACCAGGTCTACAGTTGCTTCGAGAGGTCGCTTCATTGCTTTGGCAGTCGACTGAGTCTTTTAATAACAGGCAGCGAGCACATGATGGCAGTGGGCCAATGGGATTCAAGCGAATTAACATACAGGTAAACAGCAAGCAGAGGTGCATCATGGGAACGGCATTGCATTTGTGGATAGGTGAGAAGGAAAAAAATATTCTGAATGCAATATACAACATACAAAACACTAGGCATGCACAACAACAAAAATGTCTTCTAAAGAAATGAATATTACATTTCGAATTAGTACCGAAGCAAAAATGCATCTACTATACCTTAGTTAAAAGCATATAAGAGAGTAAAATATAGATGTTTGAAATTCAGGAAAGTTGAGTAAAACAGCAGCTTGCAGACACTATTAAGCATCGTATAAACACTTCACAGAGATGCAGAAAGTTTTAAGGATACGCCTACAAGAATTCCTGATAAGTTAGTTAAGTCACATTTTAAAGCAGAAAAATCAATTTGGAAGGCTACATTTTCAAATACAAAGCACTAGTGAAAGTTGTAATGCATTACAAATGCTATTAAGTAGCAGTGCTTGCAAGGTGAGAGTCTTTTAATTAAGACAAGTACATCATTCAATAGATGAAACCAATGGGTTCAAAATGAGAAAGGTTCTCCTTTTGCGATAAAAACCAGAATAAATAATACGTCTAGTTACACTAACTTATCATTAATTCCTTTTTTTCCCTACAGATGGGTCATTTATGTTTGGTTTTTTTTTCCTTGTAACTTACCACGTTACATTGAGAGGGAAAAAAGTCTTTCAGGATTTAAAACATTTTCTAAATTTTGCTAAAACCTTCAGTACTAGCTTCAGTCAGGAGCAGGGACTGCTCTCAGGTTGTACGTGAACATTAACACATGAGTTATGACACTAGTCCAGCATTACTAATTTTTTTAAAAGAAAATATTTAGGCATAGTACATAAGCATATACATTTATGTATACTTCCACAATAAGATCAAATTTATGGCTGATGTGTTGGTATTCTGTAAAAAAATCTTATCATAAAATATTCCTTTCAAATTTTATAGGATAAATAATTCTTACAAACCTTTAGAAAGGAAAGGCAGACTTACATAGAAATCAGATTTTTTTTTATATAAACACAAACTGAATTTAGCTCTTTTTAGGATATGCAGATTATGTCTATCTTGCATCAGTATGTGGAAATAGGGAACAAAAGTGAAAAAAGAGGATAAGAAACTAAATGTCTACAAATAGCTTATGGCCACAAGATCAGTTAGTACTAACAGTGTATTTTGCAGAATTGCCCTTGCCTTGCCGATTCCTTGTTCCTGGCTCTGCTGCACCCATGTTGCATGAGGCTTCTCAGCACCCTCTCCATCTCTCCTTTAGCACATTTCTGGACTGTGTACCCTGACCTACAGGATCTCCTAATCCATCTGGGGTCCAGAACTCAAACATAACAAGAAACACTTGGTGCAAAGTGAGGTTCTAGAGAGCCTTCTTGTGTCTAAGCAGGATGTTGAGCAGCCGACACGTGGCAACCCCCACAGGCACCCCCATGACGGATATCACTCTGTCTGCACAACGCACAGCCTCCTGTCAACTCTGCATCCACCACGGATAGAAGTCTATATGGAGGTGAAGCATTATGACTGAACTAAACATTATAGCACGATGAAGACCACAAATTCAAATTGACACCATGAAGAGTAAAGCGTTTCAGTTAATTATCTTTGTTATCCAAATGCAGATCACCTCTGGTCTCACTTGTTAACTTATTGTATTATGATTGTCCTTCTCTACTTCTCCCTGCTCCTCCTAACCTCACCTGCCTACTCCGAATATCTTTGCTGTCTTTGCTCGCATGTTTCACAGCAAGTTCAGTCTCACAGTTTTCTCAGCCTGAAGGCTTTAACTCGATCTGTTTCTAGACCAACTCATCACGTTTCCATGTAGCCTTCCTCTCTTCTCAGGCTTTCAGACCGACTGTCCATTTTTCTCTCCCACCTTAATTTTTTTCTTTCATTTTGCCCTGTTAGTAAAACCTTCTTCCCCTTTTTCTGTTCCATCAGGTAATCTCTTGCTCAACATTTGATCTCCTACATAATTAACAACTAAAAAAATCAATAGGTATAGACTGGAAATGAAATAAGGATAATAATAAAAATGATCAAACGTACTGAGGTATAGTATTTGTCAGTCACATTGGTACGCTATAAAGTTCCCTTGAATACGAGCAAGATCCACGCAGTGGAGGCCTGTATGGATGTACAAGCTGCTCCTGACTAAACTCAAACACAGGACTGGAAGTACAGAAGAGGCAGAAGCAGGGACGGATGGCCAGGATTAATAGAAACATAGCCTGACTGTGCAGGGATAGGTTAGGAGAGCCAAAGCCTACCTGGAGGTGAATATAGCAAGGGATGTGAAGGGCAAGCAAGAGCTTCTACAGCAACAAAAGGAAGACTAGGGAAAACGTGGACCCACTGCTGAACAGGGAAGGAAACCTAGGAAATTAAAACGGCTGAGGTACTGAACATCTTCACCTCAGTCTTTACTGGTAAGACTGGCTTTTAAGTCACTGGGGGACCAGGAGGAAAGTCTGAAGTGAAGGTTTAAGCCTGGAAGTGGTAGATCAGCCTAAGGAACATTTAAACAAACTGGATGTACATAAACCCACAGGACCTGATAGGATGCTGACGGAGCTTGCCAATGTCACCGTAAAACCACCCTTAATTATCTTTGAAATGTCATTGTGAGTGGGGGAATTTCTCAAAGACTTCAAGAAAGTAAACAATGCTACTAATTTCTAAAAGGGCAAGAAGGACGGTCTGAGGAATGGCAGATTGGTAGCCTCACCTCAGACTCTGGGAAACTGATAGAGCAAATCCTCCTGAAAACCATCTCCAAACACACAGAAGCAAAGAAGGTGGTGGGGAGTAGTCAACGTAAGCTTATGAAGGGGAGATTGTGCTTAATGAACCTGACAGCATTCTATGATGAGACTGGCTTGGTGAGTGAGAGGAGAGCAATGGATGTCATCTCTCTTGACTTCAGAAATGTTTTCAATGTTGATTCCCATTTTATCCTCAGAGATGAACATATTTAGTATGGGCTAAATGGGAAACTGAGGTGGACTGAAAACTGGCTCAAAGAGTTGTGATCAAAAGATAAAGTTCAGCTGGAGGCCAGTCACTAGTGGTGTAAAATTAGGAGGAGTGTTTGATATACAGGCTGGATCAATGGGCCGAGGTCAACTGTATGGGGTTCAATAAAGCTAAGTGTCGAGTCCTGTGCCTGGGTCACAACAACCCCATGCAACTCTACAGGCTTGGGAATGAATGGGTGGAAAGTTGATGGTGGAAAAGGACCTGGGAGTATTGGTCAACAGCCAATATGAGCCAGCAGAATGCCCAGGTGGCCAAGAAGGCCAATAACATCCTGGTTTGTATCAGAAATAGTGTGGTCAGCAAGACTATAGAAGTGATTGCGCCCTGTACTCAGTGCTGCTGAGGCCACACCTTGAATATCATGTTCAGTTTTGGGCCCCTCACTAGAAGAAAGATATTGAGGTGCTGAGGTGTGTGCAAAGAAGGGGAACAAGGCTGGTGAAGTGTCAGGAGAACAAGTCTTCTGAGGAGCGGCTGAGGGAAATACACAGAAATATAGACTGGGCATTTTCTGCTAGGTCCCAGACTGCAGAATTCATTGACCTTTGATGGTTGTACAGATTGTGTCGATATCTACAATGCTCACCTCCATGAGCACTCTCTGGACCAGAGTAATGGAGCCAGCTTTCCCAGGAAGACAAACCTCTTGGGTACTATTTCAATCCGGATGCAACCTGCAAGTCAATTCTACAAGCAAGCATTTATATTTCTGCTTTACTTTTGCTCTCAAGACCCAACTGAGTATTCTTGGACATCCTTCGGTGGCCTTGCAGGCATGTGTTTTTCTACCACTACTTTGCTGTCACTGCCATTCCAGTGACTTTTCATTCACTTCATCTGATTGTTTCAAATAGTTATTAAACAAAAAGTAGTTGGATGGTAGTCTGTTTGGTAGTCTAAATAGGCTATTAAAATATTTTGTACATAATTTACTGCAAATAGTTACCCTGAATCATGGGTCCCTGCCCTCTTCTCCCATGACATTAGAATGCTAACCTTTCAATTCTGTTTCCAAAGATGCATCACCTTGCTTTGAGGCTAATGCAATTCCAATTACAGTTTATTTAAAAACCACAGGATATTTAACCAACCATTGCTGAAGCACAAAAATAAATGAATCCCCTCAAACCTCTCCTTTCTTCTTTAGAATATTGCCTAGAAATAGTACATTCTCTAAATGGACAATAAATATTGTACTATAGAAGCTAATTAGAATTAAAACCAATCTAATTTTCTTTAATTTCTAGATGGTATTCAATTTCTGCAAGCACAGAGGAGTTTAACTAAAAATCACCCAGTTTGAAAACAGTGACTGGGGATGCTGTAAGAGAAAGAATATTAAAACTTCAGAAACATTATTCTGTTTGGAGGTTTACTTTCTTGCATAACTTACCCTTTGCCTCACAAAAAGTCTGGTCTTCGCTAATTTGCTAAATACAATAGTTTGGGGTAGTTATATACTGTACAGTATTGTGTTTCTGGTAGGCTTTTTACCCAGAGAGTAACTGCATTGTCTGTAACCATTGTATGCAGTGCCCACAAGTCCACAAACCACATCTGCTTAATTATTCGTCCAATGCCAGCAATGAGGACAATGGTTCTTTGATTTGTTGCCAGCAATTTTGCTTCCCAAGTCAGATCCTGCATGCTCAATTTATTTAACTTTATCAATACCACTATATCTAAATTTATCAACTTCCCTGGTAGCAACCACATGAGATATCCAATACTGGTAGATAGATAGGCTGACTCTTCTGAGTAGTTTTCAGTAAGACCTTAAAATATTTGAAAATAGAAATACCTCAATCTCTTTTTTTTTCTGACTACAGCTACTATGCTTTTTCTTAATGATTTCCATTTTAATTTACTACTTTTAAGCACTGTTTTCCTAACAGAAAAAATGAATCTTAGAGAGAGATTCAAGTTCCTTGCCCAAAACAGTGGCATAAGGTGGGGCAAGGTGATTCCTAATACCGACTTTTTTTTTCTACTACTGACCTCCGAGGCAAAAGCTCTGTCTTTGCTTTTCTTCCTTTTCTTCCAAATTTCCACATGTATATATGGCATCAAAGAGCTAAAACAGTGTATGTGACCCTGTTTGCCAGGGGACATTGAAGTTTATCAGTTTTATTTCTGGTCAGAAATACTAGGGGCGAATTTAAAATATAATCAAGGCAGAGAACAGAAGTGGTATAGAGTGTTATTTGCTTCACTGTCTTGGATAGAAATACAGCACTAAAACAAGGGCATAAAGAAAAAAATGTGCTTCCTCCCATCAAGCAACAGTAATAATTTTATAGATTCTTATAATTTACAAAAAAAAAAAAAAAAGAGGCAAAAGATAAAAGAAAGTATAAGCAAACAGCATTAAATAGAAGCAAAATAGGAATCAAAGAGCTTCTGTCAAAAAAAAAAAAGGCAGCCATATATGCCAGCACTTACCATCACAGTCGCAGCTGCCGCAGCTGCCTGGGCTGCCACCGCAGCCTGGTTGGCTTGGTGTTGCGCCGCTTTGATTTTGGCCTGCAAATGTGCAGGAGGGTGAAAATACTTGCATTTCTCCCTCATGCAACGACCTTTTATGTAATCCATACACACGGTTACGGTGTTGTCGTTTGTGTCAATCATTGTGCTGTCCGCTGGATGCGCAAAGCGGCAATCTGTCTCTCCACGCGCGCAGTTTCCCCGCTGGAACTCCCTGCACACCTATGTGTAAAACAACACGTGTTGCAGGGGAAAGCTCGGCGCAACGCGAAAGAGCAGGGAGAACCCCACACCCCCAAAAGACAGACCTGCCCCCCTTTCCCTGGTTGGTTCAAGTTTTTTCACCAAATTCAATTTAATAAACCCTTCATCATCTTCTACGAGAGAGAAATGCGTCTATTGTAGACTTAGGTGCTTGGCTCCTCAGGCAGCTCTGCAATACAGCGGCTGCATGAACTTGACATGCAACAGAAGCATTCACAAATGCTTTTCCTTTTTCCTGTACAGGAATCACCTGGGTAGGACAGTTAAGTGAAGTAACTATCTCTGCAAAACTATAACGATTGGACTCGATGATCTGATGGGTCTTTTCCAACCTGGTGATTCTATGACTCTATGATCTGGGAACCACAAAACATTCAGTTCTTTTCCGACTGTACTTTATATTCTTGCAGCTCCACTGGTAGGGAAGGAGTTCCTCTTGCTAAGACTCAGGGAAGATACGAACCAGATGCATTGTATTTTTTATGGAGTCTACTAACCAAATGGAAAGCGTCCTAAAAACGATTTTCAAAAATGTGCAGAATAAACACACCGATTTTCCTAAGAAGAAACGTTCCCTAAACACTGGTGTTTAGGCTTTTGGGAAAGGATGTTCTTTTTTGCAAGAGCCATTTGACCTTCTTGTGTACTTGGATCACAGATTCCACTGAGCCCAGCCATGTGGAGATCCATCAACACCAGAAAGGATCTGCACATACCTTCAGGCTCCTGCAGGGTCGGCAACATTCAATGTCTCCATTTGCAGCTCAGGGCTGAAGGGTTATACCAGCCCTCTAACATCACTATATAAGGCTATAAAATTCCCCTAATACCAATACATAAAAACTGGGACAGAACTAATATTGCAATACAAATGTGCTTGTTAGACATTTCAACAAGGTATACCTTTACAGGCATGTATGCTTGAGGTGTTTTGGAGATCAGCTTTATAAAAGATGAAAATTCACATTGATGCCTGTGTATTAAATTTGAGCAAACACACTACTTTAAAAACAACAGTGTTTAATTACATTGGCTGCAAGTATAGTGCAGAAATCCTGCCTGGTAACAAGGTCTGTAATTGCAGCAACTAAATTTACGCACAGTTTCTAAAACAATAGTTTTTTCCCCTCCAGCATCTTTCACACAGCCTAACAGAGGATTGTATTTACAATCACAGCAGTGTCTACAGTACCTCCAGTTTATCAGTCCTGAGGAGTTTCTGGGTAGCAGTTGAACCGGGGACTGAAACCGGTGGACTTCCAGGAACAATGACAGGTGGCGTGGGTAAGATCTCAGTCGGGACTAAGCCAACTCCCGGTGTTACTGGCGTTAGGTAAGGAGCAAAGCTAATAGCCGTGTTCGTTCCTATTGTGGGACCCACTGGAAATGTGGGCTGCAAAAGGAAAACACAGACCAATATGAAAAAAACAACCCCTTAATCAAAAGCTTATTAGTTGTCTTTAGTGTGTTCCTTCTGGTGCTGTTTTGTTTTCTTAAGGAAAAAATTTCAAACAGCTGGCAACACACATGGTATACTTTCTTCTTTTAAAGATGTAACACATTCCAGCGGCATACGAAGAACCATCTTTGTAGCTCTATTATTGGAAAAGAGGCTGCTGATGCAAAGGAAGTCATACTTTGAACCTGAATCTCTATGGAGGTGCAGCTTACATTGCAGGCTTATTTTCACATGTAAAAGTAGAAATAACATAGACTTTATTGCTTTTTTTCAATACCTGTTTTCCTTGGGGAAAAAGGCTATTATTCATAGTACCAGATTTCACAGGTGAAGTGTTATTTAACTATATTAAACCATATTTCTACTAAAAGTATATATAACAAGCTCTTTGGCATATAACTTCCATCTGTTTGCATGCTGTTTTTTGCCATCTCCTGCAATTATATATCACTATGGCTCACACATCGAAAAACCTCACCTTTGCAAATGTTTGTGTGCTCCGCTGTCACCAGTGGCAAGCAGAATAAATATTATAATCTCAGCTGGACACAATATTTAGAAAGGGATTATTCAGGCTTAGCTAGAGTTCATCTTCGAAAAAAAAAAAATGATTGGAAGGAATGATACAGGTCTAAAAATCTGTTTCATGCCTTCCTGCAGTGAGTCAGTGAAGTCATGACCAGAAGAAAGACCATTTGTGTGACGCTAAAAAGCAACCCTACCAAGGCAGAGTGGTGGGTTTGTTACCATCAACTCCATGGGGGCAGAGGCAGAACATCACCATGGTCTGACCATGGTCGGAACCTGGAAAGTGCTGATGTTTACTCCAGAGAGTGAAGCTGTAATCATAAGTGAGGAAAAACCCGTGGAGGAAAAAGAGGATGGATGGCAGATTAGCTTTGTCAGAAACTGCGTTCCCAAATAAGGCAGCAGCTAGAAATGAACCACACAACAGCAGAACACTAAGGGAAGACTTTAAAACAATTAATGAAGGAGGAATGTCTTTCAGATCAGAGTGGCCTGCCTGGTCTCTGTTGGAGAAGGGAAGCCAGCCATGCACAGTAGGTAGAAAATATGCAAGAGAAAGCATACGAGCTAGAAAGTTTATTTCTATTTTGTTTTGGGTTTCTTTTTTTTTGTGTCTTTGCAACCCATTAGCAAATTATAAATGAATATGACTTTGTACCAAGAAGATGTTTTGAGCGGCAGATTAGCCAGGACACCCAGATATACAGAAATGTCATCTACTTGCCCTAGAGAGTTAAAAGTGAATAATGCTCTGGTTTTACCAGAGATCAAAACTGCTTGATATCAAACAGCCCATTTTATATGTCAAATGTGAGCTAAATTCTTTAGAGCGTTATTATGAATATTTATACAAAACGATAGTTCAACTATGTGTGTTATGTAAAATATAAATAGCAGTTTTGTATCTGCTATAATTTTAAGAATAAATCCACATGTCAAATGACTTCTATGGAATTTTCTTTCACTTTTTATCCATTTGATCAAGGCTGAGTCATCTTAATCTGGCAATTTATGCAAGACAGAGAAATAAACCCCAGCACTTTTGCCACAGCAATCAGTACAGAAGGCATTGCGTCAATGAAACTGTAAAGTTCAAATGATGAAATGGGTGAGTAGAAAGAAGTATAACTGCCATTTCAATTTTTCTCATAATGCTAAGAGGTGGAATCTATTACTTCATCAAAATTTTTTTTCTGGTGAAAACTCAAGCAGCAAAACCCCCAGGAAATATCAAAACGCATTATGTTAATATAACCATGATACATTTTGATGAATGTGTAAAAGAAATTCAGGGACTCTTGAAATCCAATTTTTGTTCATGCCTCACACCTTACAGCAGATGTTTCAAGTGTAAAAACACATTTGAATACGGCATCTGGGGTGAGCTTCCTGTGACCAAATACAGATGTCTTCTTCTGAGATACTTACACCTGGCTCCTGTGATAGCCTCTGGAAAGACAAAGGCACTTAAAACCCCAAATCACCTAAACCAAACGCAGACATCTGAAACCAGCCAAGCAAACAATAATTAGAAGTGCCTATGACTTTGGTAAACTATAAATGGACCTTGGAAGCCCAATGCAGAAGTTTACGCCAACACTCCAGATGCCTCAAGTTAGAGAAAGAATTCCCACTCCAGTGGGATGCCTTACACTAGGCGTGCAGATTGAGAGAAGATCATTAGCAGCCACGTGTGAAAAGTTTAATTCAGATTACTTGCCTAACCATGCTCTGGAAGCCTGGTACAATGAAAAGATCAACTATAGAGGCAGTCAAGAGCAACAGATCATTTTAATGTATATCCAAAGAAGCTGCGCATGCATGCAAAACTCGAATTTTATGTCACCTTCAGGATTTGAAGTGTCCCAGGCACCACAGGCATTACCTTAAGATAAAAACTGCATGCACCAGTGATTCCCTGTCTTATTCCGGAACGCTTCAGATTTCAAGAGAGTAAGAAAATGCTACCCAGAATGACACCAACTTTTGTTACTGGTACCAGGATTAAAGACTATTTTAAGCAATTGAAACCCATGGACTCCTGAGAAACTTGCATTCCTACTCAAATACCTTACTAGCCAATTATTAGCATTACACAATTTTTTACCTCCAAGATTATAGGTAAAAACCTTGTGAATCTAGACTAAACCTCACATGAACTGAATGAAGGAAAAAAAAAACATGGAGAGGGGAAAAAATTCCAAATTATTCTGGGATTAAAAAATATACCAAAGCTACAGTAACACTCTATTATATCTTCAAATGGAAATACAACCACAAATATCTCTAGTACCAAGGCAATCCCTTAAGTCAACAGGTGGGCTATTTTTGTTGATACTACTTTAGAGAAATTGTACAGGTCAATATAGTTTTCAGCTTCAACTTTACTTACCATTGACACCACCAGAGAAATATACTTACCACTGGCTGTAGTGGTGTCCCTGGAAACATGAACTGCATTTGCTGGGCAAGCATTGCTGCTGCAGTTTTTTGTTGGATTAAGTTGTTCCTGCCATTGATTTCCAGTTGAGTTTTTAAATGCGTTGGTGGATGAAGGTACTTGCAGTTCTCCCTTGTACAGCGACCCTGGAAAAAGAAGTCACACTAATTGGTCTGCTGCTTTTGATGATGGTTTAATGCCTCCAAGCGAAATATTACACCACAAACTAAGCAAGAACTAAAGAAATACAGGGTGTTTCCTGGGAACTGTGTAGCAGGCTGGGAGGAGCTGATGGCCTTGATCTCTGCCTCAGCTCACCACCTCTGAAAGATCATTAAGGTTATTAACCACACTAAAAAAAAGAAAGGCTCTGAAACAGCATTCTCATTGTTAAGTACAGATCACTGCTATACAATTAATACTCAGAGTATTATCCGGATTGCCTAAACTGCCTCTCATGCTGCCCAAAGTATCTGGTGTTACCATAACATAAATGTTTTTTATAAATGACCCTATATTATAAATAACAAATCTAACCCTTCTTTAAGAGAAATGTAGCTTTAAAGTACATTATATTAAAAAATAATTGCCTGTTCATGGCAGTAAGGATCTAGAGCAGCCAGTCTCTGCTTGTGTTCTCTCATACATTCACCCTTATTCTGGTTCACTGCCTTCTGGCCTCCTGTTTTTATTACATCAGCAAAACTTTGAACTATTTCCATTCAAGTATAAAAGAACAGAAATCAAGCTGGTACTTTTGCAACCTAAATTTAGAAGCGGTGCACAGAGCTATATCTGAAGGTACCCAGCAAGAGGAGAGCTCCCTATGCATTGGAAAGAAGGAATTTTTAGATGGTTACGAGACAAGAATAAAAATATAGTTGGGCAGTCACCTCTGAGGTGTTTTGAGCTGGAAGAGATGGACATGGAGAACACCTCTACAAACAGTACATGGTGATAAGTTTTCCCTCTGAAACGGCAATTATTGGGTGCACCAGCAGGCTGTGCAGTTGCAGGGCTGGACCTGCTGTGATCAGAAGCTCCTCGATGACACAGCTCACAAACAGCCATGAATTTTTAAGAGCTGTGACCAAAGAATCTAGAGCATTAGCCAAACTGCATTTGACACACTCAACCTGTGGAAGGTACATTTCCAAACTGAGGCTTTTAAAGCTTTCCATTCACTGGTATAGTGGCTTTACAACTTGTAGTCAAGCAGGAATACCCTCCTGTAGCCAAGCAAATATTAAGATCCCTATGCAAGAACATCACACAGTACACATATACAATGACTCTGTCTAAGCATACGCACACAAACACATCGGTACAAAACCTTCAACACTTTTTTCAAAAGTCCCCAAATAATTTTACTAACATTACGCTTTTTTTTACTCAGACACCAAAACACTGCTGATTCTGCGCATTATCTACTAGAAAGATGCAATAACTACCTGCTCAAGTGTCAGATAAACATGTTCAGGAAGGTTCTCCTGCACTGAGGATGATGGGAATGCAAAAATCTATTTCCACACTGTTGAACTATCCAGAACAGTGCTTGGCCACTACTAAGAAATATGCTAAAAAGCAGAAGCCAGAAGAGTTCAAGAAAGCTACAAATTTTAAAATTTGGTTTTGGCACTCAGGAACACTTCTTGAAGCCTTCTTAACTTGCTAGTATAGATGCAGCCATTTTCAAGACATCATGCCTTCCTTCTGAATTCTGTTGTGCGAGTCACTAATGCTGTCTGGTTAAACGGAGTACACAAACGGAACATTACTTTGTCAGCTGGCATGAGCAGAACCAGAAACAGTCATGAGTTGATGGGCAGAGAAAAAGGTTGGCTCTTCCATTCAGGGGGAACAAGGCCATCGTTGCTTTCATAATGTAAAACTGGAGCATGCTCAATGTAGCCAATTGCCGTACATTTTTGTGTTGGCTAATGAGGACAACTGATTTGGAAATTTTTAACCGAGATCTATTTAATCTTAGTCTATTATATGAATGGTTCATACAGCAAATCTGAAAATAAAACCAGCAAAATCAAGTCAAACTACTCTACCTGATGGAAATATCTACCTATGGAAATAAAAGTGCTCCTCAAACAAGGATTGAGGGCAACTCTCAACCACGGTGGCTTTTAAAGTACCTTAAGCCTGAACAGTGTCTTCAGTAAGCCCTTTACTCTCACCTCTGAAAGCACACACCTACCATATACCATTACTTCAAGCTCTGCAAAGCAAGCCACAGTGCACAAAAGATTGGTTATTTCAGAAAGCTTTCCAAAATAATCCAACCATACAAAAATGTACTGTCCTCTCTAAAGTTATTCATGTCTGTGCCTCATTTACTAGATTTTTGAGCGCCTGGTTAGCAATGAATGTACTATAAAAGAACTGTGTGGCCGTCACGCTACTATAGAATGCGCTGTAAACAGATCAAGCCTTGTTGAAATTAAATGACCCAAAATAAACCGCAGTGGAATGAGCACTGAAAATAGGGAGCAGATTAATCCAGCTCTTGCTACCAAAATTAAATAAATTCTGAGACTGGCTTTCACTTTTGGACCTTTTGGATTGTGGGAAGACATCTACAAGCAACTTTTCATTCCTTTTTAAATAAATGCTCCATGTCCCTGTGAACTCCTGATGAGATTAGTTTCAGAGAGGAACTGAGCTTATTCCCAGCTACTGATCATTGCATGAATAAAAATTCAAATTTGTAGCATCATCTCAGTTAAATGGAACCCTAAGTTTTTTTGTTTACTAAAAAGTCACCTATGAAGTCCATCTGAGATGTCAGCACATACCAAAAAGCGGAACAGGCAACTGTACAAAACATGCAGGGGTGTTCAACATGTTGGTTCACTCAACAACTACAGGCAGAGTCCACTTGGATTCTTGCAAAAAAACTACTAAGCTAGCAAGCCTCTGCATAACAAGCACAGAGAAAAAATCGAGTGCTTTAATTTTAGAATGCGTCAGTATCGAGCCTGCGGAGTGAAAGTTGGTTCATCACAGCTCTTAAAACCAGAGGAGTTCAGGGGCTGCTCCACAAACATTCAGTCACACCAGCACATCATGGTGGCACAAACTCCGTTAGCAGGATGAAGCCAGCTGCAGGGAAGAAACATTATAGAATCACAGAATGGTTTGGGTTGGAAGGGACCTTAAAGATCATCCACTTCCAATTCCCTTGCCACAGGCAGGGACACCTTCCACTACGTCAGGTTGCTCAAAGCCCCACCCAACCTGGCCTTGAACACCTCCACTGATGGGGCTTCCACTACTTCTCTGGGCAACATGTTCCAGTGCCTCACCACCCTCGCAGCAAAAAACTTGCTTTATGCGACTTTGAAACTGCTCCCACATATGAGTCAGAGTCCTGAAACTCAGGGTGCAGTGTGGTTGGTTCGAAACTTGGTCTCTAGGAACTCCTGTCACCCATACCGCAAAGGTTATCAACAAGCACATCATAAGCTGTTGTGCACTTCCCGTGTGAGTTTACTCCACAAAAAATGACTTCCACTGATCTGTCTCCTTATCCGCAATGGATAGTAACAATGAATAGATGTCAGATTACATTCGCAGCGCTCTGTTACTCCCTTCGTGCTGCAAGGATGGGACTTACCTTTGATCTTTCATTTCTCTGCCTTTGTACTCTATAACTAACACATAAAGCCACTTTTCAAGCTGGTTATGTTAAGTTTTAGCAGAAAAACTCCTTTTCTATTGCTAATTATCCAGACTGGGAGCATGCTGTGGCTTGTGTCAGGGCTGTGCCACAGGCTCCATTACAGTGAAAAAGTGGGAGAGGGAAAGTGTGCACCAAGGAACAAGGAACACAAAAGACTCCAGTGCTCATCACAAGGCATAGCAATGAGGGGCTCCACTTCTGCTGGGGCAATGGTTTCGGGAATTGCTGTCTGCCTGTCTTAATGACAAAACCACATCCCTTAACAAGCTGTGTCACATCATTGACTTTTTGTTTAAAATCAATAGATTTCCCTATAAAGAGCAATAGGCAGCTTGCCTACAATCAATGGCACAAGACAGCCCACAGAGTGGAGTATATTAGAAAGCCAGACATGTGCAAAGAATTATAATTTTAAAATAAACAAAATGAGGCAAGTGCAGAAGTAACACCCCATTGCTTATTATATAATTAAGAATCCATTCCTTGTCTACAAGTTGTATGGCCACTTCTCTGTCCTGACTATTTTATAAATCCACAGCTTTCTTCAGAATTTTACTATTGCTATAACAGTCAAACCAATAATAATTCCAGGCCCAGGCTAGGAATCGCTTATGCATAATAATCAGTTGGTTTTTACATGCTAAAATTACCTTTATCATCCATAAATATAAGATTTCTTAATTAAAGGAAAAGCAAACCGATGTTGCTTTTGTCTGCTACAACGACAATCAACTAATGCGTTCACAACCATTTCAGTCGGGTACTGAATTCTGCTTTTAAGGCAGGGGTCAATACATATTCCTAGCATGCTTATCATAAAAGTCTTGCTAGTAAATGTAACAACTCCAACCTATAAAGTCAATCCAAATCTGTTGTAAGACATTTTCTGCCACTCAATGTGGTGGTGGTATTTTGGTAAAAGGGGAGGCTAAATCAGGTTTGAAGGGACCTTGAGGGGTTCCCAGTCCTCCCTGCTTAGAGCAAGGTTGCTCCAGCCAGGTCTCGGAAACCTCCATAGGTGAAGGCTGCACAAGCTCTCTGAGCAATCTGTTCTACTGCTTGGCTGTCCTCATGACGAAGACTGTTTTCCTTCTATTTGGTTTGAACCCGTGTGGTTTTGGCTTACGCTGGCTGCCTCGTGTCCTCCCACCCACTGCTATAAGGAGCTGGGCTGCACCAGTGGACAACCTCCTTATCCTCGAAGGCTGCTCTTTGGGACAACGTTGTCATGTTTTCTTTTGTTAGTGTGCCTGTCTGAGGTTTGAACCCTGATGAGAAATGCATTTTAGCTTTTTTTAAAACCATACCAGCTAAATTAAGACTCCCTCTATGCTTTACCTCATACTTTGGGAAGGCAGCAGCCATGGTTACCTGCCATCCTATCGAAGCAGCAGCATTAACCATCATCAAACCAAACAAATTATTTATATTTTCCTTACACAGCTGAAATGAGGGAAGTCCAGCTCAAAACCGAGCCCACAAATCCAAAGGTAATTGCGGCAATAGCCCAGTATCTGACAAGGGACGCCTCATCACCCTTAAAAGGCAGGTTATTCAACGAAGAGCAGAAACAGAGAGGCCTATTTTCTTGCAGACATCTGGCCCTTGTTCCTAATCTTGCTCCCCAGCGTGCTTCCAGTTTCCCCCCCACACCTCTGTCCTCCCTCAACTCTCGGCTTCCTCCTGCAACCCACCTCCCTCCTTCCTTCTCCTTCAAAGCACCCTCCTACCTCTCCTAACTTTAGACCAGGAAACAACTCACAGGATAAATATAACTTGCTCAAGCCGTGCGTGTCCTGAAGGGCCAGTCAAAACGTGCACGTGGCTGGCAGATCATGCTTGGGAGCAGCTCAGTGCACGCTTCAGCCTTTTCCTTAATGGGGCAATAATTTGCACCTCTCTCTTCTACCCAGACACTGATTTTTGCATAACCGGTAAGAGCTTTGCAATATGTCTTTTAAATTTCTGCTTCTGGCAGCTTTGCTTGAAATTGGCCAGGGTGTTCAAAAGTTATTGGGGTGCAATGATGATGCTGGCAAAAAAAAAAAAAAAAAAAAAAAAAAAAGTGTAGTGCAATTATGCAAAACCTGTTTCATTAAGAAAAGCCAGAACTAACAAATGCAGATGAAATTGTATGATCTCTCAGGATTAAATATTCAGTCCTACAGAAAAAAAAAGCCAAAAGAAGTAAATGACTTCCAAGGCATGAATAGTTTTAGAAAGTATCTGAGTAACTGGTTCGTCAAGGGCAAAAAGATTTTCTTGTTTCCATCTAGACACTCTGAGATTCAAACATCTGCTGGAGTTAGAAAAGCCACGCCAAAACAACAGGTTTTTTTTTTTTAAAAGAGAAATAATCATAAGATGCTACAACCACTTCTCCTACTGGAAAAGATAAATTGCAAATTTCTGTATCATGTAGCTTGAGCAAACTCGCACACACACGTGAAGATCAGATCATATTTTTAACAAACTGATGCACCTGCTACTGTGGGCATGCTGGTTAGCTAGACATCACCTGCTTGATATTGATATTGGATACCTGAAGCTATTACATACTGTTCAAACCTTGCAGAGCCTAAGCTAGCACAGGCCACTGTCTGGGGTGGTGGCGACACAGCAAGAATAGCCACAGAGACAGCAGTGTCAGCAGCAGTGGAGGTACCTAAGCTGTAAATATTCCTCTGGCGGAGTTTCTGACAAGAGCAGAAAGCGGTTCCTTCTCCTTTGGGATTCTTCCTCAGCAGCCCTTCAGCAAATTCTGGTTGGAAACATGTGTGGTCTCATACAATCAATTTAACAATTTTACCACTGCATAAATCAGGAACTTCTCAGTTCCAATAATCCTAGGCTCCCTGGAGCTAAAAATAGACTCAGTCAATAGGAGGGCAGGGTATTTTGAGATACTTAAGCTTCTGCTCCGTAGACAGCCAAGCTTAACGCTACCACCCCAAACCATCCAGTTCAAATGTTATTTTTTCAAATGAAGAAATACCAAAAAGGAAAGAAAAATCTAAAGAAAACACTGACTGTGTACTCTTATGCAGAGAGAGATGATTCCTCTTGTTCTACAGAGCTTGCATTTATGCATTTCCCTGTGTATTTTAGGACATGAGAGCTCAGTCACCAACGGCATTTTCATCACTCAAGGAAAAACACTAGGCTTCAGTTTGGGCTGAGATAAAATAATTTTCCATCTAGGACCACAATCTGGGAATTCAATTTTCCTATGTGGGTCTATCTGCTTCCCAACTTCTCTCAGAAAGTAAAAGAATAGATACCACACCTCCCTTAAAGTATTCCCTTTGCATTCGCTGTGACTATGTCCCATCTCACATAATCTGTAGGAATACAAGTGCCCGTAGAATTAAGCATATGTGCAAGGACTTATGGGATT
This sequence comes from Clamator glandarius, assembly GCA_033459285.1. NCBI lineage: Eukaryota > Metazoa > Chordata > Aves > Cuculiformes > Cuculidae > Clamator > Clamator glandarius. The sequence goes on along the minus strand of JAUNZM010000473.1, from coordinate 1,698,664 downwards.
TCGTTAAGCCTTAAGAATGACTAGTCAGAGATTTTTAAAAATGTAACTTAGCTTCTTATTTATTCCTTAAGGTACACAAAAAAGCTGCAAGCGTTTTTTGAATTTTACATAATTTCACATCTAGAGTATGTTGACTTGCAAATATGCATGCTTATGAAAAGACAATTGAAATTTCTTTACTGAGAAATTAAATCCGCATTTCTAAAGCCACCTTGCAAGTCCACCCACCAAAGTTAGTGAGTGTGCATACATATTTATACGCACCTACACATTTCTGTTTCAGAAAATAGTAGAGGGCAAATTCATTTTCTTACTTTAAAGTAGAAAAGGAAAAGCAGGCAAAAAATTCTCAGGTGACTTCAGCTTGATTCAGTTTCCAACAAGCTAAGAAAACCCATTAGCTGCTCTTCTAATGATTTCAATTCTTTGCCAGAAAATAAAAACTGGTAAAATGAAAATGATTATTTTATTCATAAAATTAGAGAACAAGAACCACCTGTAATTGACAGAAAAAATGGAAAAAATATTGAAGAAGAATGGAAGTCATACAAAAAGGTGGAAAGTCTAAGTGATGTAGGAGTCTTAAAACTAAAGACTTAATAGAAGATATTTATTTAAATGGAAAAAGACAAAATGTTCTACTGAAGAGCACATTTGCAATGCACAAAGAGTCCAAGTCTCTCAAGATGCTCTTTCAAACAAATGTTGAGAAGGATGGCTATAGAGAATGGTTTAATAATTTGCCTTGCAATATCAAGGGAAGTGTACTCAATATTAAATTGCTCAGAAGAGAAAGAACTGAAGCAGATATTGCAGACACAAAAAAACCCCAGACATTTATGAAATTGTAAGTTGTTTGACAAACATCCTTAAGACTGCTCTAACAAATAAGACAAAGAAAACTCAGATAAAGAAACAGCAATTTAAACTAATATCAATTTATTTTATTTCTGTGTTTATTGCCTTGAAAATAATTTGAGAATAATAGGGAAACAAAGATTATTTCTTCTCCAGTTACATAGCTCCTTTTTGTTTCCAGTTTTTCCCCCTCACTCTCACTCAAAATCTAAACGAGTTATTTTTCTTAGCTTCATGTTTGGCTCCAGCATGAATCTGTATGTCACAAGCAAATGTGGCCAATCCTTTAAAATTATCTTCACTCTAATGCTCATAGGCAACTCTCATGGAGTGAGAGGCAGGCAATGCATAGTATAGATGACAAACATAAAGAAAGCAGAGGGAAGCATGACCTCGTATAGCTAAAATTCCTCAAACGCCTGATTTCTATGACAAGAGTGTCACGGGATGTGAAGATGCCTTGTGCAGGGCTTTAACAAACATACAGCTCCTCAAATGGCCCCAAGCTACACTAGGGGAGGTTTAGATTGAATATTACGAAAAATTTATTTACTGGACAAGTAGTGTAGCATTGGAAGAGGCTGCCCCGGGAAGTGGTGGAGTCTCCATCCTTGGAGGTGTTCAAAAAACCTGCAGATGTGACACTTTGGGACATGGTTCAGTAGGCATGGTGGTGGTGGACTTCATGATCTCAGAGATCTTTTCCAACCTTAATGATACTATTCTGTGATTTCCATGGAAGGACTAGATGCAGCCTGCCATGTGATTCAAAATGGGTTGTAGTAGCAGAGCAGTAATTTAAGCCCTTCAACTCTGCCTGTCTGGGGAAGTCGACGTATTCACAGTTTCCTCCATCACAGAAAAAAAATGCCAAAACCCTTTAAGGAATTTCATAATACAGCATTACACACAGGTGATGTCTGGGCAGCTTTAGCACACCCACTCATCACAAGGATTGAGTGGTTTTCTAGAAGACAGAAGAGAACCGTGCAAATTGCAGGTGGGACCACTCAGTAACTCAAGGTGACATGGATTTTTTGCTGGTAAACAACATACTCCACCATTAAGTATAACTTGACTGAACTATAAAACAAGAGCTTGGAAAGATGCAATCTTCTTCAACTTTTCTCAACATCTCAAGAGCAGACAAATATAGCCATTCCAGAAGTAATATCAGTAAAGGAAGGTAAGCTGTTTGACTGCAGGTCAGCTGGCAAGAGAAAAGGCAACAGTGGTGTAGCAGAACAGCAGAAGACCAAGCAAGAAGATGGGTATGGCATGGCGTCATTTCCTGATATACCTCTTTTCTCACATCCTTTACAATTCCCATAAAAGCCTTCAAGCAGACATATGCTGACTTCAATGCAAGCTTGCTTATACAAACAGGACTGGGATTAACCTCACTTGGTTGGGAAACATGACTTTTCAGTGAAGATGTAGGCAAAAATAACTGCAGAACTGATAGTCAAGCCCTGAGACAACTTCTTTCTCTCTTGGTGGCCTGTGAAGGCAAGCCACCACATCTCAGCATACTGACTACACCCTCCAACATCAATACCATCTCTCATCCACTGTAACCAGCTTAGAAAAGAGCAAATCGTGAGGAAAAGTCTTTGCTGCTGAGATGCCCATAATCAGAGAATCATAGAATCACCAGGTTGGAAAAGATCCACAGGATCATCAAATCATTCCTATCAAATACTAAAACATGCCCCTTAGCACCTCGTCCACTTGTGCCTTAAACACCTCCAGGGAAGGTGAATCAACCACCTCCCTGGGCAGCCTGTTCCAGTGCCCAATGACACTTTCTGTGAAAAATTTTTTCCCTAATATCCAGCCTAAACCTCCCCTGGCGGAGCTTGAGGCCATTCGCTCTTGTCCTGTCCTGTCACTTGGGAGAAGAGGCCAGCTCCCTCCTCTCCACAACCTGCTTTCAGGTAGTTGTAGAGAGCAATAAGGTCTCCCCTCAGCCTCCTCTTCTCCAGGCTAAACAACCCCAGCTCTCTCAGTCGCTCCTCATAAGGCCTGTTCTCCAGCCCCTTCACCAGCTTTGTCGCTCTTCTCTGGACGCGCTCAAGAGCCTCAACATCCCTCTTGTGGTGAGGGGCCCAGAACTGAACTTGAATACTGAACACAATATTCAAGGAGCGGTCTCACCAGTGCCGAGTACAGAGGGAGAATAATCTCCCCAGACCTGCATAAGCCCAAGTGGTGAGCAGCCCAGCAAGGACAAGGCAAATGGGCCAGTACACTGCCAACAGTTCCCTCAACAACACAGTGGGAATCTTAATGTACATCAAAAAAAGCCATAAAATCACTTACACAGCATCAAAAAGGAGCAGAAGTCATGCCTTGGCAATGGGGAACCTGGCTCACCAGATCAGAAGTAAATGGGAGGAGAGTTCTATAAAGCCAACCACATTAGCCTCCTAGAGTGAGTTATCTGCCTAAGGAAGACTTGAGAGGGTGCTTCATTTGAGAGCTGCAGTGGATGAAAAGAGATTTGGAAAAGGCCCATTATTTGGAACAGTCTCACCATATGGGAAGGGTCATCAGCATGGTGTAGCAAGTCCCTTGCATCCCAAGGGATCCCACTGGTGTGGTGAGGAGAAGGGCTGACCTAATGTACCAGAAGCAAGTGATCACCTTGGCCACCACTGTGTCACAGCCCCCCAGCTCTCGAGCTGGATGCCCGGCAGCCAAGAACTGCTGCGAGGGTGACCTAATCTGCCATCAGTGAGTCCCTCTGTTGCTTCTTGCAGGGACAATTTCACCCCGGACAGGGCACCCTGCACCCATACATATGCCAAACAATGCGCCAGAGCTCCTAATCCAGCTGGGGCTTGCTGGGCCACTTCCCTGTTGGGGGTTTTCACACTTCGTTGACCAGCTGCTTTACACATATAAGAAAAAAGCGAGGGCTGAGTTAAATACACAAATGGGCAAGGACACCTTATGTAATTGCAGAGGTGAAAAGTACACTGTCTTGTCCCTCTGCAGAGGAGGAGTGTTTACCCGCTCTCAGCAGCAGTGCTGGAACTGCAGCTGCGTTATTAATAAATCATCTGCTTCACTCCTGGGATGAGCCAGGGATGGATGGAGTCTGACACCAGCTCTCAATTCACTGGAAAGTTGCTGAAAACACACAGAAACTTCTCGGTGTTTTAGGAACTCCATGTATTGAACTGCATAAAAAGCACACATTAAAGAAGAAAAACCTAAAAATTAAAATATATTTGCATTTCCAAAGAAGAATGACACATTAAATCCCCCGTGCTATCTATAACCACATGAGAAACGGCAAATGTTATAGAGATGAAAGGACACTGTATCACTATGGGATCACCTACAGACAGCAACCAAGCGTGACTACCTGAAAAGCAAAAGGTTAGCAGGCATCTTTCCTACCTTTTTTCTACATCCAGCCTGTGCTCCTCCTCTTCTGGGAACTGGTTTCTTAACATCAGTGATATGTTTCAGTTTCTATCTTTTCCTGCGGTCTAACAGACCTCAAATTTCCCTCTTCAGGGAATGGGAAAACAGCACTACTAGCGGGAGGAGCAGTGAGACTCCTGCCCTGAAGCAGCAGGACATGAGAGTTACCAGTTAGAAATACCCAGAGAATGAACTAGATCAGCTTAAAAAAAAATGGAGAGGAGAGTGGCAAGAGGTCCAGAAATTCAGGCAAGGGGAAAGAATGAAGCGCTGGCACCATAATAATGCCCCAAATCTCCTCTCTTTTTAACTGAAAGGTTATCTGTCCCCCTCCATCCAGTATTAAGAAGCTTCCAGATCTAGCAAAAATAGCGAGAAGTATAATGCAATTACATTTAACTCAAATGGTAGCTTACAGAATTAGGCAGCTAAATCACAGTTATGAGAAAAGATAAGACACGTTAAGATGTCTTATTACTTTCCTTGAGTGCTATATTAATCTAAGAACTAGAATATACAATTGTGTTCTTGAGAGTGCTTATACCTTCTCAATATTGTGTTGAAGGAGAGATAATTATTCTCTTCCTTAAGACAGATTCAGCACCGACTAAATAAAATTCTAGGTTAATCTCAAATTAAAATACTTCCTCTAGTTTTTCCAAGGCATGTACCAGTGACTTTCAGGGGAATGCACACACCAGACTCCCTACCATCTATTATAATGCAACATCACCAGTGTATTCCAATGTCCATGGTACCCGTCTTCATCAGTGTCACAAGCAGATGGGGTGATCCCAACCTCAGTTACATGACTGCATCTACCATTTTACACAGTCTCCTTCGCCAGACAGTGAATAGGCAGTCATCGTATTTCATTTAGTGCTGACAATCAGTAGGTAGCAGTACTCTAATGTATGTCCATCTATCTCCAGGCCTGAATGCAAGATATTCACTTACTTTTGGGTCTATCCATAGGGCTAGTTCTATAAGTTCATAAAAGGAATGGCTCCATTAAAATTATTAATGGATTTCTTGGTCGTCTTGTGAGACCAGACAGTATACTCCCACTCTACATAGAACAAACTGAGACCAAATATCGTTAAAGGGTTGGGAAGTGCCTGCCTTTTTTTTGGCTGCAGATCTCTGCTCTCCTCCTACTTAACCACTGCATCTGCATGGCACATGCAAGTGCTCCACTAGATTCCTGCTCGTCTTGGGTTTTGGGAGTTCAATCGTGTAAGGGTAGCAGTGGAGATGACAGTTTCAGGGACCTGCCCATTGGTCAACAAAGGAGCAGTGAATATGTGACCAGGAGGCCACCCCTTGCCAACTCTGCCACTGCCCACCTTGCTTGCTGCACCAGCATCCTTTGGATGGAGTTACATGCCATCCCCTCTCCAGAAAGCTGTCTGTGATGCACATCCACTGGGGGAGAGGAAAATACAAAACTGGAAGAGAGTGCAAACTAGCATTACCTGGATAGCACATCTCCCATATGTTTTCCTCAACTCTCAGCTCCCGCTCAAGTTCATCTGAGTGACTCCCACCTTGTCTCAGCTCTCTTCTTCCTCTGCCTGTCCCCACCTTCAGCACCACTTCTTTGCTGTTTCTGGCTCCAGCACCTGACACCAGATGGAGCAAACGCAGAGACAACTATGCTCGGCCCTCAGTCTGAAGCCTGCTCAGTGCATACAGAGCCTGTCTGATCTACACGCCAGCCCGCGCACAGTCTCTGCTAGGCATCCATAGATGGTAAGTTTTCACACTTACAAAATGACCAAATTTGGATGAAATTTCACAAAAATAACATGAGGCAATTTTTTGATATCAGAGCAACCCTACTGCTAGCAGATCTTGAGGTTCAGCTGTGAACAATGAGAAACCAAGTTCATTATTGAACCAGTTTCAAAACTTAAGAAGGAAAAACAAGGTATTTACATCTCAGCTGTTTCTCTAAAAATGCTTGAAGTATTTCAATGAAACTTTAAATAAACACTCTGAGTCAGTCACTCACATGTTTCAGCCCAGATAATTGCATTTTGAGAGACTTACAAACCACAGGAAAAGAGGATTTTATTTGGAAATTTGTGGGCAAGATTAAATCCAAGTGATGATGATGGCACGCTGTTGGCACACTCATGCGTGTCTCATCAACACACCCAAGCAAAGGCTAATGATTGCAGGAATTCCAAGAACTTACAGAAAAACAGAATTATTTAAACATGACAGTAAACAAAAGATTCAGTAACATGTTAAAAATGAAATCTGGTGGACCATTTGTCCAGAAATGCTTTAATGCAAGCAGCCATCACAACCCAGCTCATGAACTCTATGGCCAAAATAAGTTACCAAATATTTTGGAGAATATAATGCCTATAATCATGTAAACTTTATTGCAAGGCAATTTGTTATACTTCTTTGTTATATTTCAGTTTGTATCAAAAGGGATGGTTCAGTGTACCAAGTCTTTCCAGTATCACAGCAAAGCCCTAATGATCTATGCAGAAAGAAAAGAAACAACCACGACCATTTGACTTGAACAAGGACTCCTGTGATTTATTTTCTTGAGCAGTTTAAAGGTGATATCTTCACACCCTAACTCTTAGTGGGTAAGAGAAATTCATCAATTATTGATAGGCTATCACAAGGTCATCTATAAAACGTGTGAACCCACTTGGATAAAGGAAGCACCTTTTGTGACTTGTTCTTCCTTCCCCTTAAAGTTTCTACAGGAGACAAGCAGGCTCCCCTGCAACAGTGACAAACAGATTGCTTTCAGTGTCTCTCTCCTGGAAGCCTTCACAGGTTTGGCACCACTGTCATTTGTTTCTCAGGAGAAACTAACACAAGGTCTGAAACACTGTTCTCCAAACAGGAACCAAAGGACCACATAATTTATGGCTTTCCTTTGTGGGTAATGTGTTTTCACTGCCTGCATCTTATCTGAGCAGCAGTCACAAGGCAGAGACTCCCATCAAACAACTTTTTGTCAAACGCTTCCCTTTGTTTGGATGCCAAGAAGGAAAAGGCAGGATGCGGTCAAAAGCCAAGGGCACAGCCAAGGCTTCCATCACTGCTTCTTATGCCAAAGTGACAACAACAACCAAGTGAGAAACTCTAGGTGAATATTACATCAGCTGTGGTTGACAGACCTTTTCCCTCTCTACTCCTGAGCAGCAATGAAGAGAAGTGCTGAGAACTTCCTGGAGCAGGATGGAGGAGACAACCACAACCACCAAGTCCTCAAAATTGCACTCAGACTTCAAGAAAATATCCGGCTCACCACCTGGTCTGGAAGCAAAGCTGAATCATGGCTTAATCATTCCCAGGAGAATCTTTCATCGCAGCCACATTGTAGGACTTTGGTTTAAATATTCTTTATAAATGTCACAAGGCAGAAGAACATACGAGGCTAAAACTGCACAAACCAAATCAATGCTTTATGGAAGAAAAAAACCCCATAATGATCTCATGGTTTTCATAAAGATGTCTCTTTCACAGCCAGGAACCATGAAGCATTTGTTTGTATTTTCAATTTTATTTGTCTGATACACACATCATAAAGTGTTAATGATTGCCATGGCACATCAAATTCAATCTGAGGGACATTCAGGTTAAAAAGTTGTACAGTATGAACTGCTAATCATAATTGAAACAAATCTTGATTTTTCAAAAAGCTTTTGTAATTGCAGATAGTCTGGAAAAGAAGTATTTAAATGGCCAAATCAGTGTTGCTTTGCATCCTGCCGCTTTTTAGTGAAAAAAAATGTGATGGATGAGTATCATTCATCAGGAGACATAGTCAAAATATGAGATCACTAACCAGCATCCAGACAGAATTTAACCAACTCCCTTGTTTAATCATTGAGGATTCAGTGTCTGGATGGAGAAAGGGTGGGAGAGAGTTTAGATGATTATACAAATATAACGCTAACACATTAAAATAATTTTAAAACATTTAACCATTTTAACTAGCCTGTAGTACCTAGTGATATTCATCATGAGTTTCCAGTGCAGCAGTGAGAGGACTTTCTCAATCAACAGTGACCATATAAAGGCCAGTGTATGTAGCACTAAGGGCTATTTTGCCACATTAAAAGACAAAGGCTAGAGCTAGGTTTTCTTTGTCAAATGTAATGTAAAATCATGCTCAATGATAAAGCTGATCAAACCAGCCATTATTTACCTCCTACTGCTCATTCACAAGGCAGCCTTGAGGTTATTAACCACTCTTGAGGCTATTAAATCTCTGTGCTATACTACTTTGTAAATAAATAAAACAATAAAAGCAAATAGATCGACTTTCAAAGAAGTTTTCATATCTTCAGGGTAACAACACTCACAGTATGGGAATCAAAAACTCATTAGGGATCCTCTGAAAGACCTATAAGCCAGATGGAGCATCTCCATCCAAGGGTAAAGCTCTGACCCTAGGCACTGCCAAACAGGTTGCTAGAACACATGCAGGAGGATGGAAGGACTGCACTCATCTCCCCTCACTGGCAGGCAAGCCACACACTATAGGATATGGGGATAATATATATATATACAGGCAGACCAATAACATATAAAAAAAGTGAGATCTTTGTAAAGGTATCTCTATACTTCTAACGATACAGCCTCCGATGTAAAGATGGCTTTGGAGATGAGTTAAACTGATTAGAAGTATCTTGCCTTTCTACATCAGATCATGTAGAATCTAGTAGATAATCTCAATCTTCCTTGGAAAGCAACTTCAGTAGAAAGGAAGGAACTGCCAACAGGGAAAAAAATCTTTCAATGAATTTTAAATTAACATTAAGACTACAGAAGCACTGTTAAGATTTTTAAAGAAAATTGTTTCCTCCAGTAGATGTCACATGGCTTTTTGTTTACTTTACTATCCCAGTGTCTCATCAGCAAGTATTTATCTGAGTTTTTCTCAGCAATGGTAGTCCCAGTCTCAAAGTTTAAGTGAACAGAGAATGCCAAATTAGCTCAAAAGGTCAAATCTGCTTTGAGAAGGAAAAAACAATGAATTTTAAAGGTACTGAGGCCTCAGCAGAAGGTTCATGATATGGACAGCCACCCACTGTACCGTAGACTGTGCTTTATTAGTTTTTCCATGCTATAATCCTGAGAACAATGAAATAGAGAGACAGCAAAGAATGGACATGAATGCCCGAAGGATTCCCTCGGCTGGTTGTATTTAACAAATAAAGTGTTCAGTATTAACTGTTTACGAAACATTTGACTAGCATATCACAGCAAACCCAAAGAAGAGGTAAGAGCTATGAAAAATCTTTTCAAACCTCAAGCAGAAATGAAACAAGCTTATAAATACAGCTGCCTGCAAGCAAACAATTTCTGGAATGCACTAGGGGAAGCAAAGGAGAATCCCACAACAAAGGAGATTGCAAAAGTCAACCCAGTTTAACAAGTGGAATTACCAGTTTGTAGACTATAGGGAAATAATGCAAACCCACCAGCAAGTCTGATACAAAGAACTTCTCTGAGCATTTAACAAAACGCCCAACAAAAAGCTCGATATAAAGGCCAACACAAAGGGTAGTCACTAGGTAATTAAACACGGCTCTTTGGAAATATAAAGCCTTACACAGAGTTAACTATTCATGGAATATAAGAGTTAATGAGGAACTGAAGGTCTCTCGGACTAAAGCTGAACAATTTCAGATACATCCAATCACAGCTGGAAAATGTGAAGCTATTTGTGTAGCAGACAACTACTTACATGTCATCAAACAGCTGTCTGACAATTTATCATGTACTTCTTGCAGACACGCAAAGAGCTGGTAACCTGTGAAGACCTCTAAAATATGATTCTAATGCTTTAACCTTTTGTGCTTGCTATTAAATACAAACTTCCACACACACTCAATCATAGATGTACACTGAAGTAGTTTTCAGATTTCTCTGCAGATAAAAGGATGATGACAACCCTTCTGTGATGGCTACTACTGCTCTCCAGCACTCTAGAAAAACCCACAAGCCCTCTAATGTTGTAGGGGAGTATGAGTAATTTGAGAATTCACCAGCCTGGGAACGAGAGAGTTATTTTGTGGCATTTTTCTGTGCCTGTGCATGGCCCAAGCAGGCAATGTGGCTCATGGATTCAAGCAGTGAGCTGTTTACGGTGGCCAGTGGAGCCCGTCAGCTCTTGGACAACAAAACATACCCCACAGCAATATTCAATACCTCCAGTTCCCCCTGCCTCTTCCCACATGGACAGAGGGATTATCCAGGATGCTGCACTGGGAGATGCAGGATTGCTGGTGCTGTCTACAAGCCAATGCCCATGTCTGAGGGCCCATCAGGGAAGACAGCAAAGAACCCTATCCAACCCAACACTCTGCACCTTAGCACTGGCAGATCCCACAAAATATGGAGTGGCCCAGCCTGAGCTTGTGTATTTAAATAATTAGCTACACATAAGCACGTATTTAATGGTCTTCAGATAAACATCATCTTCCATCTGGAAAGGTAACTGTAATATACAATACAAACTGCATCTGGTCTTTTCTTTTGCTCATATTCATTAATAAATTAGGGGTTAACACAAATATTTCTATAACTCTCTTGCTGCTGTATAGTTAGAAAAAATAAAATAATATTCCAGAAGTTTAAAATTTTTAAACCTAAAATAAAAATACATGTTGGCATTCCTTAAAATGAAGGTGCTCCAAGGACACTTGAGTCAGATGAATATACATTGCCCTTTGGCTAGTCCATGATCACTGGAGAAGTGAAAACTGCCATTCCAAGTACCACAGGCAGGAAGTATTTAGTACAGCTATTCAGCTAACTTTAACTAACTCCTGAGCAACAAGTCAAGAAAGTCCAGTATCTGTAAATGCTCTGACAATTTATAACATAAAAATAAGGACAAAAGTTTGCAAAACTTCTCATTCTTTTTAAAAATATGAAGGAGAATGTATAAGGAGAAGGTGAATGCACCAAACAATAAAATTTCAAAGTGAAAAACACTAACCTTGTGGAAAATCATTAATTCATTAGTCCACTGGCAGTATTTCTATGATTCCCAGCCACATCTGGGCTCACTGCAGCATACCAGAAATCTATTACTGACTTTTGTGGTATATAAATTAGGAATACAAAAGAAAATGAACATTACAAGGCAACAGAGCTCAAATTTATTATTATACATATTATAAGGGAAAATATTTAAGGATCAAAATTAATGTTAAAATGTCCAAGCTTCAAAAAGAAGGTGTGGAAGCACAAGATGGACATGGAGCTGTTGGAGCAGGTCCAGAGGAGGGTCATGAAGAAGATCTGAAGGCTGGAGCATCTCTCCTTCTATGAGGTCAGACTGAGAGAAGTGGCCTTGTTCAGACTGGAGAAGAGAATGCTCCAGGGAGCCCTCATAGTGATCTTCCAGTACTTAAAGTGGAAAGATGGGGACACACTTTTTAGCAAGGTCTATCATAACAGGATAAGGAGTAATAGTTTTAAACTAAGGAAGAGTAGATTCAGACTGGATATAAGGAAGACATTTTAAAAGAGTGCTGAAACACTGGAACAGGTTGCCCAAGGAGGTAGTGGAGGCTCCGTCCGTGGAAACATTCAAGGCCAGGTTGGACGGGGCTCTGAGCAACCTGACTGAGTTTAAGATAACCCTGCCCATGGCAGGTGGGTTGGACTAGATGACCTGTAAAGGCCCCTTCCCACCCAAAGCATTCCATGATTCTATGAAAGGTTGTAGTTGTGTGCCCTGAAGTTTTGCTAAACTGACTATTCACTAAAACATTATCTCCTAACATTTTTGTACGGTATTATAGAATTTGGGCACTGTTCACCCCCTAGTTCTCTCCTATCTCCTTTCCCCAAGCAGCGGCAGCAACAGTTACCAAGTTTCAGGCAGATTTTGTTCCTCTCTGGAACCTTTTACTTGCCCATAGAGTCCAGGCTGGGGTAGCTCCTCTCTTTCCCTGATGCTGGGGCTCCGTCTTTTCTCTGCCTCAAACATCCAGACCTTTTTCAAGTTGCATACTTCATTGCAATACACACTTACTGACTCTGCATTTGGCAGAAGGTGACAATTAGGAACACTTCTGGAGTTACTTAGATGAGCTGTTGTACACCTCTGAATTTGTCTTCTTATTCTCAAGAGCAAACTACAGACTTCTCAAGAGCCACTGCAGCTGCATACAAGTAAATAAATAAAAATCACTTTTTTTTCCTGACAAATGATTCAGTGTTTACAAAAATAAAACCAGCTGTACTGTGTTAGACCAAGGTCCATCCAGCCCAGTATCCTGTTTCCAAAAGCAACTAGCAGCAGATGCCTAGGGAGTAGTATAAGAACAAGGAAACCATTTAATGATATATATTGAAAATATTTTTCACATTTCCTTGATGGAAAACAGAGATGGAATTTTGACAGAAGAGGGGAAAAAAACCAAAAGTAAACCAAGAGCCCAATACACACACCCCTTGCAAAAGCATGAAACATTCCTTTCAAAATAAAAAGAGAACTGAGGGGAAGATAAATCTTACAGATTTCCTTTTTTTTTTTTCCCTAAAAAAAAGCCCACAGGAGCAAGAGAAAAATAGAATCTTACTTGCTATTCACAGAAACAGCATAAGCACGTATTGATGCATATCATTGGCACTGGCCAGATAATTTTTAAGAACCCCTGAATATGTGTCAGTGGCTTTTCTCTTCCAAAAAGGTCCTCACAGAAACTTACAGGTAGGTTTTTATATTGTGATATCACAGCTGATACCTCCAGAAGAATTTAAATTAATTGATTTATAAATACAGCTTCAAAAAGTATATACCTCAGGCAGAGGGAAAACCTGTTCCACAACAGGGAACAACACTAGAATCATAGAATCATTAAGGTTGGAAAAGACCTCTAAGATCATCCAGTCCAACCATCAATGCAATACCAACATGCATACTAAACCATGACCTGAAGCACCACATCTAAAAAACTTCTGAACACCTCCAAAGCCGGTGACTCCACTACTTCCCTGGGCAGCCTGTTCCAATGCTTCGCCACTCTTTCAGTTGAGACGTTTTTCCTAATATCCAGTTTAAACCTCCCTTGGCACAACTTGAGGCCGTTTCCTCTCATCCTATCACTTGTTACTCGGGAGAAGACAGCAACACCCACCTAGCTACAACCTCCTTTCAGACAGTAGTTAAGAGCTATCAGGTTGCCTCTCAGCCTCCTTTTCTCCAGGCTAAACAACCCCAGCTCCCTCAGCTGCTCCTCACAAGACTTGTGCTCCTGACCCTTCACTAGCTTTGTTGCCCTCCTCTATACATGCTCCAGCAGCTTGATATTCTTGTACTGAGGGGCCCCAAATTGAACACAGTATTTAAGGTGCAACAATTAAATGTCCCATGTAATCAGCTGGAGGTTTATGACCAGCTTAGTTAGACACGGGATCACTCCTGGGAGAAGTTATCCATGGGGACAGAGGCTGGAGGAGCTACAAAGCCAGAGATGCAGAAAGCAGCCACTTTGATTACACTGCTTAAGCTTCACACCTCTGGGAGAGCAGATACGGGGTTTTTTTTTCAGAAGCTCCAGATAAGCTAATAAAATGTGCTAATGACTCAAGCTTACTTAGCAAAGGGAAGAGAGAATAATCATGGTATGATAGACAACAACCTTGAAATACAGAGAATGAGAACAGTATGAAAGAATAAAGTCTTTCCAGTCAGTGACATGAAGCCCACACATCAATTCTGACACAGATAGGGAAGTATTTGTCTATAACCTGGGGACAGAGCTGGCTGCTCCAGAGGAGATGGAGAATTGTGGATGCTTTGACTGGCGGTGGAGACACCACTGTGACAAACCATGGAAAAGGCAACCATAATCGCAAGGATGTATCAAGCAAGGACTGCCTAGGAAAGGCAGTAAGCTCCTATGGGAAGGCTTCTTCTCTCAAGGTGAATCTCTATTTGCAATGCTGCATGTACTTCTGGTCACCAACATCCAAATAAGGCCTGGAGTGGTCACAGGCAAGGGCTGCCAAGGTGACCTAAGGAAAGGAAAGCCTGTCTTACAAGCACTGAAATAGCATGTGTGTTTTTTTTTCTTTTTGGCTAAGTAAAACATGCCTCTTTACAGGGTATGCCTGTTCCAGGGAATGCCCTGCAAGAATTTGGGGTGGCAGTGTAGGGGATGAATGGTGGCAAGGTGGAACGTCATTGCTTCAGCTGCAGAATAGTAGCGGCATTCAACTGAACGGAGGTAAACCGGCAGTGAATAAATCCACGTTCAAAATGAGAAGAATGAGCATGAGAAGTGAAGGACTGCGTAAGACTTCTGAATGGAAACAGGAAAAAAACCCTACCAAAAAACCCACCCACATGTAGTATGGCGATAGTAAACAACTCCAGCAAGAACGTATTGTGGCTGCCCATGAAAAAAAAGAAAAGCGCAGAAATCTGACTTCCACAACTCCCTCAGAGCTATCTTTCTAACCTGTTATTAATAAAATAGGTATCTGGTAACGTTCAGGAATCATATCAGGAATTCAAGGAGTCCTTGCTACATAGAACACTAATAAGCAAAGCACTCAGGTGGGCTCAGGTCTCTCTAGCCTTAGCAAAGCGCTAAGCATAAAACACTGCAGCAGGATGCTGAAGGGAAATCCTTTGCTGAGAACCAGGTGACATGAGGCATAGATATATAGGTACTATGTCCAACAGATTTAAATGAATGATTTATTTTTCTCCTGAGCATCAGATTCCAATGACCAAACTGCCAGAGGTACACAAAAGTCCCTCCAACATCTTGGGTATGAATCTGTTCTCTGAGTTGCAGGAGCAAATCTATGGTATTCTTAATTCCTCTTAATTCCACTCTTTCACCTTAATATACCAAGTCTGGGGATGTGAGGAACCCACAGGCAAATTGCCATTGCACTGCAGGAGTGACTGTATATCCAATGCATTCTCGATCCACCAACTCTAGAGCACAGCACATGCATATATGTAAAAATATATATAATATAAATATTCCACATATATATATACGTGTACATATACATATGTGATCGATGTATTCATGGACTACCAAGTGAATAATAAGTTGAATTATAGATGCAATGTCTCCCTAATACTTTAAAATGCAATTCTTTTTTGCATGAGTGAGCATTGACAGGCACACTTTGTAGTTCCAAGACTCTCTATAATTATCTATAGATATGACCCAAAGGAAGGGTTGTGAGCAGAAAAGTTTGTTTTCAGCAAGTCTAAAAGAAAGTATTGTCTCTCCCTACTAACCCTCAACAGCTTATTAGTTTCTCCTCCTTCTAAAAGAAAAAGAGAGAGTAGGCAACCCCCCATCCCAAGTTGCATCCCTTTCACAAAGGAGATAAAAAGCACAAGGATGGTAAACAATTTGCTACAAATAACACAGCACTTCATGTCTAAAGCCATCATTTCAATAAACTTCTTCTAATGTTCAAGGTTATCAATTTGTTATCCACTAGAGGTCTGCTATGACGTGAGTGATGACTATGACTTGTAGACTGAAGACTTACTATTTCAGCTCAAAACAGGAAGATACAAGTATTCTGAAAGCAGCGGTGTGCCTAAGTATATGTATAAAGATTGGTATCTTCTGATATACCACTACCTAATTTGAAGATTGATATAAGAGGAAGACGCACCCATAGTAGATGTATAACTAAAGACTTAGAAATTCTGTAAACTTTACACAGATTTTTAAATTATTGTCAGACAAATGCAGCCTTGTAAAGTAAACAGAAAAAATACTATATTTAATAAATTGTAATTAAATAAAATTTAAGCATGAGCCCCTCCACTTGCTTTGGGGAAGAGAAAGCGCATTAAAGGTATTGTATTATACTGATAAATTATGGTTATCTAGTTCAACTAGAGTCTTAACTGCACACAGTATGCATATAAGAAATGCAAAAACAAAAATAAAAATCAAACTAATCCATTTTAATAATGACTAATCAATTTTAATTAACACTGTTCTGCAAGCCAGTCTGAACTAAACAGCCAAGCCAGGGAACACATGGTTCTGCCTGAACACCATGATAGCAACATTGCCACTCCTGTACTCTCTATACCTGCTAGTTTATATCATCTGACCAGAAGAAAATGAGTTTTGAGATTAAGTTCCTTCATGTTCATGCAACAGCAGCACAAAGTTCTACCTGCAGTGTTCCCCTTTCTATGAGTTTGCCTTATTCTTACAAATATCACTGAAAAATCAGCCCAGCATTTTCCAAACTGTGCTGTCTCCCCTGTGGTCCCCTCCGGGCAGCAATGCAGGACATCACTGTCTACTACTGGACCTCGCTTCCTCAGGAAGGCCACTTTTTTCCTTTGGGCTGCTCCACTTGCACCTTATTTCAAGCAATAAAGCAAACTAAGATCACAAGCGTGATCAACAAAACCCATTAGATTGCATCAGCTAATTAACATCCGTTGAACTGAACCAAAAATCAATTTGCCATCATTTCTCTATTACATCTAAAGGAGCTACATATTTATTACCTTACTGCACTATTTTTTCATTTAATATTTCCACATCTATATTAATAAGCAAACCCACTAAGTAGAATTTGGCCATGTATAGAGACATGTTAGGAATTATGTGACCTTCACTTCCTACATAATTAGCCAGTGATAATATTTCTCATTTCACACAGAAACCTCACTGACAACTTTCACACCCCTGATTCTCATGTGCACAGCTGCTTTATAGCAAATCAAAGCACACCAAGACACAACTGATACAAATCACAGCAGATCTTCTTGCAACATACAGGACTGAAAGGCAAATAACTAATTAGAAAGAATAGCGTTATTCAATTACCTAATGACAAACCCCTGCTCATTAAACACATTGCATGTATTGTAACAGCTGGCATGCCGAAATATCTGATGAAGGAAAACTTGCTTATAGTATTGTTGGTGCTTTAGGGAAAGCTGGCTAAATCTGTTTTTGTTACAGTTGTACTTGTTTAAAAGATCATCTTTGCATGGAACAGTGAAGGACTTAATTACACCACAATAACATCAAGTTTAGGGGAAGAAACACACAGCAAACATCTCTTAGGCCAGCCCTGAGTAACACCAAAGACCAATTTATTCCTGCACCAGGACACAGGAGAAACCTTGTAGGCTGCTGCCCTGAAAATAAAACAAGATGCTAAGGGCTCAGGACAAAATAGCATATGGTTCTTACATAAAATATAGTCATCTCTGCTCCCAGGACAGTTCTCAGGGGTTTTTTGAGTGGCTTTCTAAAGAAAAAATGCCTCAAGAAACCTAGCAGCAAAATGGCAACCAGCAAACTCCCTCCTTCCAAAGGAGCTCTAACCACATAGTCCGTAGAGAGCTACACCTCTTCTTGCTCTCTCTTACTGCCTTCGGTAATTCCTGTGGCGCTTTCCAGCTTCAGTGAGAGTTGTCATTGCTGACCTTCCCCATCTATCATCCCGGATTCTTTCCACGCCCAGCTAAAATAAGACCTAAACCTGCATTACTAAGGGCAATTCACATCCCCCTGAAGAAGAAGTAAAGGTAAGTACCAATGATTCAGTAAGATAATTGCTCATTTTGAAAAGTTGGAAAAATAAAAAAATCATGAAAGCTACGCTTAACAAGCAAGCGAAGGCGAAAGGTAAGAGGGAATGACTTCAAGCAGCCCCCTGTAATAGCTGCTGCTCAAAGACTGCTAGCACCATTAAATAGGTAGTGCTGTGAGCACCCGCACAAATGAAGGTGGAGGTTTTACGCATCCTATTGCAAATCCCAAAAGCTGGCTTCCATGTCTTTAATAGCATTTTAAAGATTTCCTCTTGCCTGTGCCCCCTGGGAATGTCTTCTTTCATTTGTGAGGACTTAGAGGTCTCTCTCCCTTTCTTCACACTATTTGGCTGCTTGTTTTTACCAAACTTGCAAGAACATCCCTGAGACCACAATCTCTTTGTCAAACTTGGCTAAAACCAGCCAGTGGGTTCACAAGTTAGTGGGGGAGGAGGGAAGGGCAGGCAGCCTGACTGCATAAGCCTAGATTCCTCAAGAACCCAGGCTAAAAGCAGTAATAGCCAGAAGGTTCAATTAAAGAAAGAGAACCGTAGACTTTTCCTGCACTTTGAACACAAACTGGTTCATGCATACTAATCACCTAACGCTGCTCTCACTGAACTAATGAGTTTTGCAGTAAATTAATATTTGTATTGATTTATACCAAGGACTGTCACAGGCTAGAACTTTAATGGCATCAACATGCTCAGAATCATAGAAATCATAGAATCACTAGGTTGGAAGGGACCCACTGGATCATCGAGTCCATCCATTCATATCAGTCACTAAACCATGTCCCTAAGCACCCCATCCACCCGTCTTTTAAACACCTCCAGGGAAGGTGAAACACAAAATCACCTTCATATCAACACTATGATTTACACATGCTCACAGTATCTCCAGAGCTATAACCACATGCCTCCACTCTTAATAACATTGATATATATTGTATGACCAGTGCTATGAAGCACATAGGCAGGACAAAATGCATTTGGGAATTGCCTGCATTTTCATAACATTCATTATTATCCACTATCTTAGGAAAAGAACCATTAAGATACTCTTTGAAAAGCAAATATTTTTTCCCATTTTGTGTCAGAAACCAACAGCACACAAATTTGATGACACTTGACATATGTTCACATCTGCAAATGAAATAATGGAGATCACTTCAGGGGATTTCTTTGTTGCCGCTGCCATGGTTTTTCAAATGTATAGGTCATATCGTGGTTATTTTCTAGCTTTAAAATCTTCATTAAGAGGTAGTTACGGTTGCTATTCTATTGAAATTTGCAAAAGGTTGCCCATATTTTTATTTTTAAACAGGCTGAACCCACAGTTGTAACGTTCATGTATCTAGAAAGATTTTCTTGTCATAAATAGCAAAATATGAGGCTGGTTACATGGGTCACACCTCTTTCAAATGAATTAGTTTACATTGCCTACTAGCATTACTAATAGCGAACTATAAAACACGCTGAATATGTTAATTTCCCCTCTTGGGCTTCACAAGAGCATTCTTCTGCTACAGAAGACAGTTTCTTCTGGGTTTGGCCTACGCCCCAGCTTTCCTCTTAGCCAGGTCATCTCTGTGGCAAATGCACTGTCCAGCCCTTTTACTCAAAGCACTTGATGTCAGAGTCTCCAATCAGTACAACAGCTAACGCTGCCTGCCAAGAAGGGCTTCACTGTGTTGCCGTAGAGAAATCAGCAGGACCATTTGGAGCACCTTGGGACATCCTGGACCTCTGCACGGTGCCAGAAGATATGACACACTCTTCTAACATGTCACTGGAAAACCATCAGGAGCACTCCCGGGCATATCAAATAGTATCAGATGCCTCTGTTTGGGTAACTGAATGAAGCCAAATCACTCGGATACTATACACAGCAAATAAATGCATTATAATTAAATTTAATGTGATGGCCTAATCTAGAAAGTGATATTAGAAAAAAAACCCCAAACATTATAAGCCTCTTGATTTCCACATCTTATCTAGTTGAAAAAAGTTGATTCATGTTAAGTTTTTTACTTGGCTGGGGGGAAGGTTTGACAAAAGCCAGCACGGCTTAGGCTAGTGTCTGACGTAGAGGATTTTCTTTTTTTTTGTTCACCTAGAACCAACAGAGAAGGTCCCAGTAGCTCTGTTAGCTTCTCAGTTATGACTGAGCTTTTCTTAGAACCACTGCATTATCTTCACAGGTGCCACCAGGCTGACCCTCGGTAAGCCCCTCTCCTGCATACGCTTGAGACGGTACATAAGCCCATTCAGTTAGAGGTGTATCTTCACTATGGACTGCTCAAGGCCCAAACTAAATTTCAAACAAAAGTAAATAAATTAGGTTTTCAGAAAGCTTAAAAGGTATCTGGCCACTGGCACGTGCAGGTGAGATGCCAACTGCACACCTAGTGGGTTGCTAGCCCCAGCCATCCATGCAGCTCCCACAATGCTGTGCCCCGCAACTCCTTTCTCCTTCAAGCCAAATGAACTTGAGAGTAAGCAAGGGCTGAAAACTTGCAACATCTCATGAAAAAGGGTACATCTACACTGTGGCAACAGCACCAAGTCATATTTCAGTCAGAAGTGTGACACTAAACGCGTCGGGTGGAATGCAGGAGCCTGCAAAGTTACAGCTGCCCAGAGAGACTGGGATAGCTCCATTGGCCCTTTCAGTCATCAAATGCACACGAGGGCATTGCACCACCATTCCTACGTGTCTCATATGTTTTCATGCAGTTTCCTACTGATTGTCTACTGCTTTCTTTTTACTGCTCAATGATCTGTCTTCCCAAGCATTGGGGCTATCTGAAGTTTAAGGCGTTGCTCACAACACCTCACCATAGAGCTTACAGACAAAGCAGATGAGAAGACAGTTTTTCTCCATTATTACTTTCTCCTTTGTTGTGGTCCAGAACTTGCAGGAATCTAATACTGGGTGGCACAGCATGCCCACAGCCACAAGAAACACAATGTGGAAGGAAACAGATGCTTATGATTTTCTCTTGCATTTCAGTTGCAGGATTGGTACCTCACAGCAAGCTTTCAATGATGTGTTCCAACATCCCTAAAAACCACAACAGCTTTCCTTTTATTGCAATGAGCTTCCAATACAATCCACCTCCTCAAAAACAAGGTGCCAGTCTTCATATGAGATGAGAGTTAGGAGACGTGTGCAGTTGTCAAGCAGCCTTGCAAATAAACTCCCCAATTCTTGTTGTGTTTGGGTTTTTTAGATTTAAAATATCTTTCCAGTGTTGGCGATGACCTGGACTGCTAGGAACACAAGTCATGTCTCTGCTAAGCATCACCATATATCAGGGAGCTCCTGGCATCTGAGTACAACCCTGTATTTTTTATTGACAATGCAGTTGAAGTATAACAGCTTGAGAAGAACAGCTGATGCCTGAGCTGAGAGAAAGCTACATACTAAGGGCCAAGGGTGAAAAAAAAGCTGGAATGAAAGAGGAACCACCTGCCAGAAAAAAAAAAAAAAAAAAAAGGGAGTAGGTGTGGAGACCTGGAGAGCAAGCCTGTGGGAACAGAGACCTGAGTTAATAGGGAGCATGGGGGAGGAGTGGGCAGTGAGCAATTGCTCTTGTGTTCGAAATCCTAGTGATGGGATGAGTCAGAGACTCTGATTGAATTCTGCCTTCACTACACCCACAGACTGGTTATTATAAACCTTAAGCGAGCATGGGGTGGTGCAGCAACAAAAACTACATAGTCAATCAATGGGCATACGAAGCACCCCTGAGTGCCTGAAAATCTGAAGAACATCTGCCAAACATCGTGCCCTTCTACGCAAGGTTTCTTGCAGCTCTAACCAGTCTGCCTAGCTGCTGTTCTTTGTGTAAAAAGACTTAGATTGAAAATGGAGTGGCAGCTCCATCCAAGATAAAGGGGTATGGCACACTACTAGGGAATGCTCTTCAAGAGTATCTGCTGAGGATTCTGTAAGTGGCAAGCTCCAGGAATTAACACAACCCAGAAAGACCACTGCCCGGGAACTACTAACTACTCTTACAATCAGTCCCTCGGGATGACACAATTCAATGTACAAGAAGATGTATTTTATTACATCTTTTAGTTACTGTTCTGCTCATCCTTCTCCCTAGGCTGAGGGCCAGGTGACCTGCTCAGCAAGTTCTACCATGCTGAAAAAGACAGTGAAAACTGCCAGTAAACACCCACTCACTCACGTCAGGCGGTCCTAACAGGCCAGAGGAGGCACAAGCTGTTTTGTCACCGAACCATGCAACTGGGAAGAGGGGTTTCCCATGCCTTCAGAGGGAAGGATGATTAGGGAAGCTCAGTGATCAAGTGTCCAACTGAGCTCTCCTTCGAGAATGTAACTTACAGTGAGTTAAAAGAAGGTGCCCAGGTTTAAAATCTGACAGGTCAGGTGGTGATGGGGGATGCCAGTGACCGCCAGGATGGCTTTGTGCTCCCAGTGCTGCTGCTGAGAGAGGTTAATGAGGAAACAAAAGAGGGCTTGAACCAACACCCAGCTTTTCTAACAGCCGACATAATGAACTTCAAATGGTTCAACTTCTCTGCTTTGCATAGTTTGAGTTTAAAGGCAGAGCGTGTCAGCAGGTTAGGACTTGCTCCTCCACATTGACTAGACAGATAGTGCCCCTCTGGTGCCAGGACCAGCCCTTGGCTCAGCCCTGGCAGCTCACAGGCACTCCTGCCCCTGCACGCTCCCACAGGCTGAACACCATGGGTGGTGAGGCTCAGCTACACACGCAGATTTTGCTCCGAAAGAGATGAGTAAGGTTCCTTTCAAAAGAGGGTCAAATCCTAGCGAAAGGCACAGCCCCCTCGGCAGTGCAAAAATGTCCGTTGCTTTTATAAAGTTTACTTACAAAAAACCAAGATAAACACCATGTAACACAGTAGCAGTTAAAGGCTTGTTCCACTTTTTTTTTTTTTTTTTCCTCTCAACCAATTTAAGCCAAGCTCACAGATTTTTAAGGATGCCAGTTTGGCGACTTGGTTTTTAACCTTGCCCTTTAGTTAAGCTAAAAGAGTCGGCACAGACAGAGTCATGTGAATAGACAGGAGGGAGGCAGACAAGAAAATAGAAGTGTTGAAGGCACTTGTGTGTGCTGGGAGGACTACAGGAGACAACTTGAAAATAAAACCAGTTTTTTTGCAGAAAACAAACAAGAATTGATGATTGACAACACAGGGAACATTGAGAGTCCTTAAACTCAGACAAAAAGGAGTCTTCAGAAAGACATTATCTTTTACTGAACACCACTGTATTTCAACCGAGTCTAGATTATCTGCCTGAATTCATAGCTTTGTCTTAGATTTAATGCTGGTCTTCCCTTTCCTTTGGATCAGCTATAACAAGTTACATGGCTGCACAATCACTTGAACAGAGATAACAGTGTAGCTAGTGTGATAGGACACAGACTGAATGTAACCATCTCTTTTTAGCAGCAGCTCATGGTTGCACAGGTTGGGTATGAGGTGAAATATTGTCTGGAAATAGAAGAGTATATTCTCATGCAACATCTGACCCCTTGCACTTTATTCTGAGCCAAAAAATTCCCATTGCCTGAAAGAGCAGGTCCTTCAGTACTAATACCAGTCCTGGGAACAGTATTTTCATGGGTATTTTAAAACAATAAGTCTTTTCTCATGAGACTCCTTTGAACCCACTGCGAAAAATATGCCTCTTCCAGAGATAAGTCAGTGGAAAATACCCACCCAGATTCATCCTTAAGAAAATTTACAGGAGATTCTCTTCTGCTTTTCCAGTACAAGAACTGAATGTATTCATGAGATGAGGAGGGTTGAAATGAAAAACTGAAGTTGATTTCCTGACTGTGTGTAATGAAGTTGTGCAAGTCCTCACTGTAGCACGCTGGGAGTGTTGAAGGTGTGCACAGTTCAAAAAGCAACAGGACAAATCCAGGCGAAGGGTGGTCACCAAGTTATTCACAATCACATCTTACCTGGTTCTCAATGTCCCTGAGCAGCACACCACTTGGAGCTAGGAAAGCACACCAGGAACCCATTGCATGTTTGCACATCAGCTCCTAAATATTCACTACCGGCCATTACAAGGTCATTTGGCTAAATGGGGCTTTGGTCTGACCCACAGTGGCCACTGCTAATCTGTATACAGAGGGAGCCTACAGAGTTAATTCACAGTCACCTAAAACTGGCCTTGACTGGCACTTTCTTTGCATGACCACGCTTTGCAGCAACTCAGAAAGAGGGAAGGTTCAGCCAGGTGGTGTTCTCAGCTACCTGTAATTTACTGGAATTTTTAAAATATGGATTCTGCATTCCCCACCGGGGAAGTTTCAGCCTCCAACTTCCACATCCCCAGAGTCCACTGAAAGGAGGGACAGCCTACTCCCCTATCCTGCTGAAACTGGGTCACTGTGCAGCAAAGCAGGCAAAATTCATGGGCCCAGAAGGAATAAGCCATTCCGTCACCTCAGAGACATGAGTTTGCCCGTTTCATTCTTCCCCACCAGCTATAGAAACAGCCCTTGAACTCACCTTGTCTTTGAACACTGTCACACAACATAGCTGGGTGGCAGGCAGAAATTCAGCCAACTAGGACACTATAAACACCCATTTAAATATTTTTCTAGTATAGGCAAAACTAGCCAATCCCCTCAGCGTATGGTACCCATCTACAGTCTGTCCAGACAGCCTTGCCTGCCAAGCGAGAGCAGGAATAACCTACTTCAAAGTCTGAGAGGATCCCAAGTCCTTGATGTTTGTAAAACATTTAGAGAACCACAAAGGAATTTCAGGAAGGCAAATGACTACCTATTGCATCGCAACTCTGCTCGCTCTCTTACAAACAGGCTGCTCACTTTACATAAAGACTTTTTTTCCTTTTCTAAATAAAGCTGAGTCTATCTTGAACAGATTATTTTCAGTTCCAGATATTTCAACAAAATGGATGTTCCTAACATTCCTTTTTTTTTTTTTTCTGGAACCCTTTTAACTCGGTAAACAGGTCTCTCTGTACAACTTTCAATTACCTTTTATTCTGTGGTGCCAAATGAGACCAGATAGGCATATTCTTAAAAGGCTTTTATGAGGATGCAAATGAACAGCTCACACTAGTCTGCTGTCTCAATAAATAGAACAGTTTGAAGTGTTTAGACACTAGTAAACAGATAAAAAATATAGAAAAAGCCATCTGTAGCCCTAAAGAAGCTTTTGTTTTCTTGTTACCACCATAAAACTTGCAATGACAGTATCTTTAAGATAGCTCCCTTTGTTATCTGTGTTAGCTTAGACTACATAACCTTTCAGTAGCTGATCCGCAGAAAGGGTATAAATCTGAGTCAAGAGAAATAAGACCAGAAATAAAAAAACAGACTTGCCTGCAAACTTCCACCAAAACGCTCATGATCATATTTTCTTTTCTGCCACGCTCTTCCCCTCTTGCCATCACCGTTCATTTTAATGCTTTACTTTTGGTTGAGTTTGTTTGTTTGTTTGTTTGTAATCCAGCTCAAATATAGCAAAGTGTTGTGTGTTCTTATCCCTAGACATTACATATTAACATTCATTTGAAAGGGTTTTGTTCTTTACTGCTAGCAGGACAAGAAAGCCTTGAAAGCAGGTTTGAACAGTGTACAGTTCGGAAGGATCTAAACGTCATATTAAGTGTTACATATCCAGATTCCTCATTTTTAAATTAAGCTACTTGAATCCAGCAAGAAGTATCAAAATATAAACAGAGCAGCTCCTGAAATATAGACTTGTTTACACAGGCCTCTTCACAGACCCTTGCCACTGCAAAAACACTGCAGCATCCAAGGGGGAGCCTGTAAGGCCTCCCAAAAAGGCTGTGGGAGGGCAGCAGAGTAGGGTTTGGCTCTGGCAGTGCTTCCTCAGCATCCTCTCACTTCCCCATCCACTGGCAGGGCAACGCGCCTGGCTATAGGAGTATCCCATCATCCATACCAAGCACAGTCAACCAGATTAGCTCAGAGACACTTTCATCCTCACATTAAGCTCATTGAGGTCACTTGCCTGGTACCATTTCAGGTGTGCCTGCATGGCCACACCAGCTGACTGAGTTATCAGGGGCTTCTGCTGGAGAGAGACCCACTGCTGGAGATGATGCTATGATCAGCTAAAAGGCATGTGCCCAGCCAACTGCAGCGTCTATCACAGGAATGACCCATCTGCAACCTTTCCTAACACCTCAAAAGTGCCCTGTTCACGACAGGACAGGCTCTGTCCTTCATCAAAGAGAGAAACAAATGCTAAGCCACATCTCAGAAGCCCATGCAGCAGAACCTGGAGTGAAATCAGCAAGTTCCTGGCCTGAATCTGAACCAAGCTCATTAGTTTTTAGCTATTTCTGTCTAGCCTCGAGCATCTCACATATGAAGGATATTTTGAGCCCAGACAGTCTTGAACAGTGAACATTTTAGATCCTCAAAACCGTAATCAGTCCAACGGGTTGTTGCTGCAACTTTTGCTGGGCTTAAAGTAAATTGCTGCAAGAACAGGTATTCAGAGCCAAAAATCCCTTCCGAGTTAAAAGCAAACAGTGTACGTTAAAGTCTGTTGATCTCTTACTGGCAACCAACAGACCTACAAATATATCCCTTTAATACAGGAAAGTTTGGATTCTGATGCAATCATATTACTCCAGAAACCTGGCCTAAGGCCACAGTGCTGTCACCGGCAGAAGTAACCCAGAGCTCTGCTGGTCCCACATAACCCCTCTCCCTTCTGTCAGCAGCAGCTACAACTACTTAGGTTTAACCACAATCAATTTCCCAAGCTGGTGCACCACACAATCACAAAGACACCGGTGGGAACACAAAGGAGGATGTGGCACAGCCTGAAGGCATGTGTTCCTGGCTGGCAATATTTCCTTCAGTCCCAATGCCAGCTTTTGCTAGCTTAGAACAACCCTGAGGCTGCAGGCAAGTCAGCATGAAGATGCTTCTGGTTACACACTCGCAGGATAGCTGAAGTTGGAAGGGACCTCTGGACATCACCTGATCCAATCCCATGCTCAAGCAAGGCCACATAGAGCCAGCTGCCCAAGGACCATGTCCAGATGGCTTCTGGTATCTCCAAGGACGGAGTATCCATAACCTCCCTGGGCAACCTGTGCTGGTGCTCAGTCACCATCACAGTGAACAGGTGTCACCTTTCATGCTTCAGGTTGCATCCACTGTGCCTCTGGTCCTGCCACGGGCACCACAGCAAAAAGCTTGTCTGCATTCTCTTTGCACCCTCCCTTCAGTGTTTATAAACACTGAAGAGATCCCCCCGAGCCTTCTCTTTTCCAGGCTGAACAGTCCCAGCTCTCTCAGCCTCTCCTCACAGGAAGGATGCTCCAGACTCTTTGTTATCCTTGTGGCCCTTTGCTGGACTTTCTCCCATAGCTCCATGGCAGTGTTCTGGCAGTCTGATCCAGCTGGCAGATAATGAAACCCTACTCCCTCACGTACCCTGGAAATCTGGAAAGAAGGTGGCATTCAAGAGAGCACGTGTCCCTCTCTGAAACAGGGGCTCTTTTGGTCAATCAGCACATAAAGGAGAACCTGCGTCAGAGTGCTGTATCTTGTGTTTGACTGATTTCTCAGAGAGCAGGTGTAACTACCAGGCACCACCTAAATCTGAGTTTACCTCAATCTGAGACTAAAACAATTCTCGTTCTTCCCTGGGTAGGAAGATATTTATTCAAAGAGACTTGATGCTATAATTTACTTTTACAGCAGGTACACCAAATCAAGACAGTTAAAAAGCTAAGTCTCCAAAGCTCTAGATATTATGTAAATAAACCCTAAATAATTGCCTGCATTAAAATGTAGTTCAGTGTTCAGCAAGGAAAACAGCTCTTGGTTTTTTTAATTAAATTCTGATTTTATCTGTAATTCTAGACTGTTCTGTTTGTTTATTTACACGAAAAGCTATCCTGTTTGTTGAGTGCCAAAGCCTTATTCTGAAATTGTATGATTAACACCAGCATTGCCAAGAGCTACACATCAAATAGATTTATGTGACTAATGACATAAGTCCCTCAGCCCCGGCAGTATAAGCAAATTGAGCTAAGCAGGCACATTCTTGCTGTACATACGGTGACACTCTTCTGAATAACGGAGATAATGACCCTGAGGACACCAGTTAATACAGCCAAGAGCTATGCACTTGCAAGGATCCCTAACAGAGCTTTTCACGCACTTCAGGGTCAGGCAGCTCACCAGAACACACGGCTTCAACTCATGCTCAGCAGCAAGGAGCTGCAATTGAAGACACTGTCATTCCATTACGGGCTCTCCCTCTGCCTGCAGCAAGACTGGTGGGGAAAAAAACCTGCACCTCTGCCTCTGCTGCTTCAGGCCACCGTCTGACTTCTTGGTATAATCCGATCTTTACCAGCAACTTAACCCAACAGACTCAACTATAACATGCAAGATGGGATTCCAGGTAAACATTCCCTTCTGCCAGTGGGGAAGGGGGTAATGATGGGCAATCAAAAGGAGCAGCACCGCTTCAGCCACCAGAGCTGAGCAGGACTCAGAGCGAATGCCTTCTGACACTACAACAAAACATGCCTGCTTGTTTTGACTACATTTTTTACATTATTTTAGGTTTCTCTCCAATGAGCAATGATGCTGGTAGTCAGCAAGTTATGCACAGTGATCCCTCAGGATTTTTCTTCACGGTTTTATTAGCTTAGGCTGTGACACCAGTTTTGATTCACAGACAAAAATCATCCCAAGTCTCCAGCTTGGATAGTTGGCATCTCCATTGCAAGTGCACTACACTGTCAAGGAGAGCAACGCCCTCACGCAGCAAGGACAGATGCATCACTGCTTTGGCCAGGATGATGCAGCATCAGCAGCACGTCTTGCACTGCAAACCCCTTGCCCAACCAGCACAAGGGTGACCGAGCCCTGTTGCTTGCCTCCAGCCTCCCAGTCACAGCCCTAAGTCTTTACAATAGTTAAAAATTGCATTTAAACTGCCAGTGACTTGCTTATTTTCCATAAAAGCTGGTTATTATCCATTTAAAGAAAAAATTACCCCATTGGCAGGCAACCAATCTACAAGAACACCTACCATGAAGCTGTTACAGTTTATTATGCAGTAATACATGGATTAAGGTCATTAATAACACTTGGTCACATACTGCCATGACACCAAAGGTGATAATCTGCCTTGCAGAATATATAGAACATAACCCCCCCACAAACACTTCTTCTTAGCTGCTTTCTTCTAAATTTTCAAAAGAAGAGTAGAACAGAGAAAACCCAAAAGACAGATGCATAGCACAACCTCTTTCATTGCACCATAGAAGTTATAATCCAAACAACACTGATTTTCCTTCTCATTCACACAGTAACAGAGCACTTGGTGAGTAATCCAAATTTTGATCTACAGAGCTAAATTTAAAAAGCAAAGCAAGACATTCTCTCATGCCCAAAAGACAAAACCACAACTACAACCTTCAAAGTAAAATCTGAAATACTCAATTTTGTCCTTTAATTATTTATATGAAATAAGCTTTTTCCCTTCTGTTGACATGAGAACACAAATGTATCATCACATAAAACACTGTGTACTCCTCCCCAGATCCCATGGGGTCATTAATCTTCTTTTATACAGTATACAAAGTATTTTCACAGAACTTTTAAAATAGCTTTCTAAAGCATGACTGATGTCATTAGGAAGTCAGAAGTTGTTGATGGCCTCAAAACATAACTGCTAAATACCCTCCAAAGGAGAGAGTCTTCACTCTGTTGCAAACTTACACTGCTGTCTGCACTATCCATACATGCACTTACCACTGCTATTAATTTACCTGAGAGTCCCCAATACCAAGGGCAAGTAATCTGCTGTGTCAAAATTGAACTAACGGACACACTTCTCTTGATGATTTAAATGAAAGAACCTCCACTCTTTCTGCATGATTTATTTCATTAGGACTCTGGCAACGGCCTAGTACTGTGCCACCGTGTACTTTCACTTGCCATGAAACAACAATAATTTACAAACATACTCAGTAGAATACCACTGTCCCACCAGCTGCAAACAATCCTGGATCTCACAGTCACATGCAATTTTTGTAAGCATATTTACATTAGAAAAGAAAATCCTTAGAAAGAAATCTTTCCAAAGCTTCAATAAATAAAAAGATATGACAAGTAACATTTGTATTAATACATATCTTACCAAGAACAAATCACTTTCTGATTAACCTGGTTTAGTTGTAACTCATCGTTTCACATTTCACTTTCAGTACAATGTAGTAGTATTTCCAATATACACATAGTTTGTCGGGGTTTTTTTTCTTACCTTTAAGGAATCAAAGCAGGCAATAACTCTTCCATTTTCAACCTGGCAACTTTTAGGGGGGTGTGCAAATTTGCATTCTTCATCAGAGCGTGAACACGTTCCCCTCTGAAATTGCCTGCACACTTCTAATGTTAGCCATTTTGTATCTCTTACAGGAGCAACATTCAAAGCCATGATGAAAAGCTGATTTCAAACTGGCAAATTGCTGTCAAGTGAATTGCTGAAGAAATTTCCAAAACTAATGACAAAAGGAAGGGAGAGCAAAAAAAAAAAAAAAAAAGACACACAAAAAAAAAGCCCAGAAATAATAATTTCAATTCCAATTGAAAAGAAAGCTAAAAAAAAAAAATGTGAGGGGACGATTAACAATGTCCAGCGCACACAAAGCAGAATAAACAGAGGAAGTTTATCAGCAAGCAGTCACTCATCAATCATTAAGTCCCGCTTGTAGACTTTTGGCTGGGAAAAAACATGCTCAGTTGCATTTCTGTCTGCAAAGCACGTGGGCTTTTTGATTGTATCACAGATGCACCAGTTTTAAGCCAAGGTCCTTCAATGCAATAGCACTCCTTGACAGAATAGTGATTCTCTGACAGTTGCTTGCTGGTATTGATTACACACGAAAAGCAATGCAGTCATTTGTTCACGTCCCAGGAATAACAATAATTATTCTTCCTCTTTTTCTGCTTTCAGTTTCCCATCAACTAATTGGCAAATGGAGACAGCTGAGGTATCTTCTGCCAGGAGTAAGATGAAGGCAATGTCTGGCTGGCGAAGACAGGATTTTGAGAACACAGGCGTAGAAGTCCTCGCTCATAGAAGTGACTTGGCAAAGGCACTTTTTAAGTCACTGACCTGACAAAACAAATACAGTATCAGTTCACATGCAACTTACTCAATTCCACATTACAAAACCTATCATCCCTTTTTATCAGAGATTATAAACATACTGCCAAAGCTCACTGTATTCCTTTTTCTTTTTTTTTTCCAAACAAAAGCAGCCTCCTTTGTGAAGTTATGCATGACAAGGAAATAACCAGTTGAAACACATATTGCGGTATTCTTCTAGGCAGCAATCCAAAAGTTGGGAATGATTTAAATAGATGAATGTGGCAGACAATAATTAGGCTGTGAAACAATTGGTTTGTGAGACAAATTTGGTTGTGAAACAACTCAATCCAATGTGTTTACTGTCCAAAACCATATTCAAGAATCCATTTCCATTATTTTATCATTTGGCCCTTTAGATTGTGTAACTATATTATAAGCTGTTATTTGTTATTTTTTTCTTCCTTAGAAATGATGATAGTAGTTGTCTGCTTAGATTTTTAGTCTCTCCCTCTGTTTCTCAAGGAAAAAAAACAATAAAACCCACCAAAATTTGTCATCCCAAAATTACAGGGCAATATATCCTTCCATATCCAGAAAACAGATTTAGTTCCCCTGTTAAGCTAAAGGCTTTATGGAAGGGCGCACTGCTAAGTCATCATCCTCTAATGACTTCTTTCTAATATGAAGTAGTCTTGATCTAAATTTTCCTTTGATTAAATTAGCTTTCATGTTCCTTTATAAATACATGGCTCAGCATCAAAATCTAAGACTTAAATACAGAACTTAAGCTATCTGAGAACTAAAAAATACCCAGGATATTATAACAGATCTGAAAAATCAAAGCATTATATATTATAGATATTTTTAATGTATTACTGTATCTTATACATAGATAATGAAACCACAGACACAATGTTTCCTTCTATTCAGTTTCAAAGGAACACAACTTTTGGTTCGCAGATACCAGTCAGAAACAGTTGATGGATTAGTTTTGTGCAAGAGTAAAGAAGAAGGGTAAGAACGGGAATAAGTGAGGTTTTAAAGTGAATACATCAATAAAACTAGCTCCAAAAACACTGTCAGCTTTCCCATGCCAGAACAATTACAATTCTGTGCTTTGATTCATCTGATTTCATTGAAGTCAGTACTGTTAGTAATGCAAGTAAGAATTACTCACACCATTTCAGATCCCAATTCTGCCTTACAGGTCTTCACATCAAAAGGCTTTTCTATTACTTAATGCTACCACAGAAAGGAGTTTACTATGTGACTGATGCCTACACCAAAACTTGCTACTGCTAGCATGAATAAAGGTAACGTAATGTTAATTGCTCAAAAATTGTTTCAGGTCCAACATGTGATAAGATGTGTGGATGATACTTAACTAGCTTTACCTAGTCATCAAGAATAACAAGTTGCAAGAGAATTAGTACATTTTAAAATAATTCTACACAATCACAGTATAGTATGGTATATAAATTAAATACTCCTCAAATTAAATATTCCATCAATGTTGTTCCACAGCATCCATGAAGAGCGAGATTGAACTGAAAATGTACAAAGAGGTGAGAAAATACTCATAACTGGTGAAAAGGAAAGAGAGATGGAAAGACAAGGAGACATTCTCTGTAAGAGCTTGTTGAGCTGATAGCTTGCTGGGCTGATGATTTAGCTGGCAAAATGTAAAAGAGGAAATATTCTCCCTAGAGCCATCCATTCCAATTCAGAAATGTCAGTAATGGTTTTCAGTCATAGATGTAGGAGACAAATGGAAATTTTGGGAAAAGGGTAAATGTTCTAACCACATGCTGCTGAAAGTCACAAGTAGTAATACTCCGCTGAGTTGCATACTACTAAAAATGAAAAGTTGTTTGTCAAGTAGTAGGTGTTAAGACTGAAGAAAAGCAGATATTGAACATGGTGGCAAAGCAAACAGCATGTGTGAAGTAAAAGGTTGTAGTCATGGCTTTAAAAAAATGTGAGATTCATTAGACAGCAGCAAGAATTAATACTGAAAAGCGTTTAAGGTGCAGAGGGTAGGAGAGGAGTGAAATATAGCATCATCCTATTTCTTATCTTCTTACTACATGAAGATTTCCTGAAGGAAGGGAAGCATGAAAAGTTCATCTCACGAATCTGCATCTTGTAAAAACCAGCAACACTATCTGATTTCTCCAGAGGCATTGAGTGCTCGGCAGTTTCTACTGACACAGGCTTAGAGACAGAGCAGAGACCTTTCTGAACAAGAAGGCAGGCACAGACATGGTGGGGACAGAAGAATTTGGAGTGCTTCATCTCTGACACAGCCTGGGTGTTCCCAGCCGCATCCTAGGTGGCTGCCATACCTCCTCTGCCCATCACCTCCATCAGGAGAGTAAAGGAAGAGATGCCACTAGGAAAACCTGAATGTGAATGGGAAAGGGAGAGAAAAGAAACTGAGGAAAAAAAAGACTATGGGAGAAACCAAAGAAAGTAGAATTCAAGATATGAGGAATATGCTCAAGAGAAGGAAAAAAAAAAACCCAGAAGGCAAAGAAAGTGAGATGGCCAGTTGTGGAAGGAAAATACGTGTATAAAACAACAGTAGTAAAATAGATTCAATAAAATGTTTCCAAGGCTACAGGCCATTACCATCACCACAGCCCACTCTGACCTTGTGTATTGCAAACCCCACCCATATACAAAGAGCATCGAAGCCTCCTGCAAGTGTGAACTCTCCTCTTCTTTCCACCACTTCTCACTTCTAT
This sequence comes from Clamator glandarius, assembly GCA_033459285.1. Taxonomy (NCBI): domain Eukaryota; kingdom Metazoa; phylum Chordata; class Aves; order Cuculiformes; family Cuculidae; genus Clamator; species Clamator glandarius. The sequence goes on along the minus strand of JAUNZM010000473.1, from coordinate 1,664,921 downwards.
TTGTGTCCCAACATATCAGGCAAAGTCAGCTGTCCTGTCAAAAGCAACGAGATCTCACCAGCCTAGAGCCCTCAGTAAAAATAGGTTCCCTTATACAGGTAAAAGGTTTGTTTTTTGTTTGTTGTTTAGTTGGTTTGTTTTCCAACTTGAGCCTACACTCTCCACTGTAGCTAACAAACTACTGAAACTTAACACACTGATAAATGAGATGCAAAATATTCTTATTGCAGCTCAACATGGTATAAAAACTACTTTTGTTTGTTTGTTTACAGCTATTGCTGTTTATTTTCAGTCTCTCACACACTTGGATCAGTGGAATTGATCCAGAATACACCTGTACAAATGCATTTTTTTTGTAAGCTAAGTAAAATAAATTCTTAGCCACATATTTGTAAAAACTGCTTAGCTTCAGACTCCTCTTTTCAGATAAGCATCACTTCCCTTTTGTGGAAAGCTAACGAGGCATGGAGGAGTAGGAGGCTTTTGCCAATCTTGCATTCTCTTGAGAGAGTAGCAAAGAGCCTGTGTTAGGCTCCAGATCATCTTTCCGCAGTTTCAACAAGAAAAAAAAAACAAAACCCAAACCAACAAAAACCAAAAAACAACTCATTAAAAAAAAATCCTTTTTATTATTAAGCAAGGCAAAACACAAAGGTGCTAAGACCCCTGAGAAATGATTCTCATTCTGAGGAACACCAGGAAGCCAGCATCTTCAGAAGTTGCCAGTGAGCACAAAGCCCTGCCCTATTACAAATCAGGTGGATCTCTCGGCTGAAAATCAGGAGCTCCTGCAAAATACAAAATATGGGCTGCTCTGGTACAGTGGTTTTACTTATCAGATAGATTATGTGGCAATGGTTTCTATAGTATCTATCTAATGGAGAAGCTGAGGCTTACTGAACATGATGTTTTTATGCTTCAGTAGATAACACATAGTAATGAGCGAAGACCACATCTTCAACAAGTCAACTCCACAGGTAATGACTTCCAGAAATGAAGCAGAGTTCTCTATGTAGTCCCAACGTAGAGCTCTAGTGGGAACCACTAAGTTAACTCAAAAGGTGATAAAACAGTTTTTCACTTTACTCATAGAGAATTAAGTACTCCAAATTATTCATCACGTTAAAATCTTCAGTAAAAGATGTCAAGACTGGGGCTCAATTTGTTGCTCCTACTGCCAAAGCTTATCAACATGATCCACTTCTCTTTAACATATACACCAGCAACTCAAGGACTGAAAAATTAGAAAACCCTCAGCTGTACCTAAATGGGATTACAGTTTAAAATAGACAAACTCTTCTTTCCCAGCAAGCCAGAAGAGATGTGCTAAATATACATAGCTTTACAAGTTTGATCATTACAATGATCTGTTTTAAAAATAAGGAATTATAGAAAAAAAATACAAAGACTCACTATGCTGTGGAAGCAGTGTGTTCCTCCTTTAGGTCACTAGCAGGGCAGAAACCTGCTGACTGTCAGAATAGATTGCTGCTCAAATTCAGTTAAACAGCTGAATTCAGATGGGTTAAAACTCACCTTCAGGAACTAGCTACAGTCACCAAAATTTACCTGCTTGATACTCTAATGCCAAGAGAAAATCTGGAGAACTTAAGATTTCAAATTCAACATGCATATATTGCGATTCCTCAAAAAGAAATGTAGGAAGACTTTCAAGAGAATGAAAGTCACATCTCTAATGCCAGGGAGATGGTACTGGCCTATTTTAAGCCCTTAACCAAGTTGCTGCTGCAACTTTTATACACTTACATGTAAACACATTCACATTGCTTTCTTCCAGAAAATCATGTCCCCGGTCTTAAATTCACTTTGGGAATATTTTAACAAAGATACAAAACTATGACCCTGCAGTAGATACCAGGCCCAAAGAATTTCAGGCTGAAATTTTACGCTCTGGCTGGAAGTTGTAAACAGTGGAAAACAGGCTCCCTACCCTTAGACACGGTTAACCATAAGTATCAGTGGCTTCATGCTCCACAACACAAGTTCGCAAACCCGCAACATTTTAACCGCATCATACCTTAACTCAGGTTCTCATGATGTTTCTATTTGTCCAGGAGAGACACTCACCTATAATACCCTCGGTTTAGCCACTTCCTTCAGCCTTGACTTACTAGTTTTGAGTCATGATTTTACCTTAGACACACAACATGGGACAAAATACAACCAATCTCAGATATCCTAGGACATCCCAAGCCCAAAGATTAACAAGTATGCCCTGCTCTATAGATGCAGCTTCAGACTACCGACAAGCACTATGTTCCTTCAAAAAGCTGCCACTCCTTCAGAAGCTGACCACATTTGCAAAGGAAATTTGTTTTGCGGTTCACTATATTTATAGCCAAATCCAAATAGTGGAAGGACTCCCAGTACTAGTCTGACATGTAAGGATCTTTCTATTACCAGATTAAATATCTGTATTTCCATAGTGAATGCTCAAGGTATTTGAAGACTGATGACTACTGAACCATCAGCCTTAAGGCTAGGAGAAGGTATTTGAACTCTACCAGGTCATACGTCTTGTTTGGAGTTGCAAAGTGGTCTCCACTTTCAAAGCATTCAGGACACAACCACACACGTAGGAGACACTGCCAGGTGCTTTAATTCAAAAGACGCTGTGACTTTGCTTCACTCTTTCAACAAAACCTCACTGATACAATCTTTTGAGTGTCATTTTTCTGCATTGTTTGTGCTTTATATAGCATTCAAAGCCTCCAAAACAAAAAGAAGCTGCACACCAAAGGTCTGCCACAACCCTACAAGCACACTCAACTATCGTTTTCAATTCCAGCTACCTGCATTTCCTTGACTCCCCCCGCCACTGTTTTCTCTGACCCTCCTCCAGACTCCCTGACGAGGAAAGCAAGGCTGCAGCTTAATCCCAGGCTAAAGCTAGATCCGTTATGATCTGCATCCTCAGGTGCAGAATAAAGCCAACACAGCAGCATAAAGTACCCTACATCATGTGTGCTGGCCAACTCAACTGAGATGTGCCCACATGTCTGCACCCCACACCTGACAGAGTAAAAAGCAGAGCAGCCCATTCCCTCCCCTGCACTTCACCTGCAGCAGGCATAGCTCCTTGTTGCAATCACCTGTAATTATAAGGCTCTATCCCATGGTACATGCTCCCTGTCCCTGGAAAGCACGGCTGACTCAGTCACTGCATGCTAATTTAAGCCTCACCATGCTTAAATTCCTGCTAACCAGTACAGACATGATCTTATTTCAAGTGTTGCTAACAGGAATGAACAAAAAAAAAATAAAAGGTAATTTTACAGACAAATAATATGACAGTCAGCACGTCAGTTTAATAATGTTATTTATTCAAATGTCATTAAGAGAGAATATGCAGAAATTTGTGTGTCGTGGACAGACTTTTCTCACTCCATCAGCCCACCAGATTAGCAAACAAGGCCAGAAAGTGATGCAACAGCAGAGGTACCATTCATCACTAAGTACTACCCCAGGTTCATAGTTTTCCCTCGTACCAATTTCTAACATCTCAGTCATATTTCTGATATGTAACCTAAAACTAGATATCTGGTAAGACTGAAGAATGTACAGAAAAGTCTTTGTGTAGCTGAGCAAAATTACAGCACCAAACCCAGAATCAGGCTTCTAGCTCTTTTCTAAACTCTTGTGAAGTCACAAAAAATTAATATTCCCTATATTCGAGAAACAAGAGGAAAGTGACAGACTTCCATGAAGCGTTATCCATTCTTTGATAGCAAACAAGAATAGAAAAACATTTCTACCAACATAACATTAAGAAAAAACATTCAATTACAGTAGACAAATGCAATTTCCTTCCACAAATTTCAAGTGAACCTTGTGAACTCCTTTAATCATTTGAGGGTTTGTTTCACTTCAAGATGCTAAGCAGCTTCGCTTTTGCATCAAACAAACCAGTATTACTCAAAAAAGTCATAACTGCCTTATTAGAGAAGCAGCCCACTAGTTTTGACCAGGTGGCCAGGAGCCAAAAATATTAAAATTCTAATCCCAGTTCCTGAATTATAATTCAACCTGAACACTGCTGAAATTAAGAGTCTCAGCTTACAAGAGAAGCATTATTTATTTTATTTGCTTGACTTGGAGATAACTCTTGCAATATCTCTCTTTGCCTGTTATATAACCAGAGATGAACGCTTGTCAACTGTAATTCAGATGAGCACTTTACACACAGTCAATCCTAACTATTTTAGTTAAGATGAGAGAAGTCCAAGGACAAGTTAGAAAGCACTGGTCTGTTTCGTTTAAACTGAGCATGACCTCCAAGAATCAGTCTTGCTGAAAGAGCCATATTCTCCTTGTCAAGATCACTAAGCGCCAGATTTGGCATGGGACACACTAAAAAGCATATTTACAGTATGGCAATGAGCTTCTTATTCAAACCTACTATCTGACTTTGACACTGGCTTTACAATATCATAATGCTTACGTTCTTTGTCCCCAGGGAAGCAGGTGAGGAGGAAGGTGTACCGTCAACTGCAAAACAACAAGCACAGCTCAGGACCATTTTAGTGATCCACTATACTATGCTAGTGGACCATGAAATATTTCTGCTGAACTTTTTAGTCTGTAGATGACTGAGGCCCACAAGAGTATTTTCTAACATCAAAGTGCTTCAAAGTCATGCTGATAAAACTAATGCTCATGCTTCAGTTAAAATGCAATTGCAAAACCCCAGGTTTTCTTCATCCAGCAAACTTTTTTTTTTTAAGAAAAACCCAAGCAATTATTTTGATCCCACTCCACCAAACCTTTTCCTCTTTTCTTGGTCTGTACCTTCTCTCACAGTCTGTAACTGAAACACCTCTTGTTTCTAAGTCCAAAGAAAACTGATTTTACTCTCTAGATGTATGAATTTCACACACAAAATTCTGTTCTCACCTTGACAAGAGGATGAAAGCAATTTCTGTGCCTCTGCAAGCAGAGTTAATCATCCCCGGCAGCAATGACGTTATCACTTGGCCTCTTGTGGACACAAATGTTTTGCTGTTGGCAGAGGGCACCACGTAACAGTTATTAATCAAACCCAGTTCCCCAGGGAAGGGTACCCCATTGCATTAGGAGCTTCTACTCACATTCAGCTGCAGAAAAGTTTTGTATTTATGGTGGTTTTAGTGCTGTAAAATATTTATAGAAAAGCATGCTTATGTACTGTGAAATTTTTATAGACCAGCATGGAGGGAACACGTGATCAAACAACTGTTCTCACCTGCCAAAGGACTGATAACATGCTGTTACATAGGAGCACAATTTAAATGAGCTCAGGCTGTTGTCAGTTTTCTTTGGTTTTGTACTCTGGTTTTGCCCTAAGCCAAGGAGGCAGAAATCATACCAAGGTATTTGTTTATGTAACTAACAGTGTCCCTCTGCAGTGAATGACAAGGATAGGTGTGAATAAACCAAGGACTCCATGTAAATTAAGATTTGTTGAACTGGCAAAGCTGAAAGTATGTTTAAGACTGCCAGCAGCATTGTTAATAATAACTTCAACATATTACCCAGCTGTAGGAAGTTGCACACACATCCAAACAAAGCTTCTGAGGTGAGGGCAGCAAGAGCAGTACCTAATGCTATTAACTCCGACCGCCTCTTAAGCACTAAATCCATTCTGCTGAACAGATTCTCTGCACAAAATCCAAGCAGTATTGCTGTTTGTTCTGAGATAAAATAGCTGCATTTCTGTGCTGTCCTCTCCATTTGCATTTTACTTGAGAACAGGATACCAAAATACACAAGGATAAGTTTAGCAGGTCAGTCAAGAAGTCCACCCAATATCCAGTCTCCAACCACAGCCAACACCTGATGTCTACAGGAGAGTGCAAACCCAGGGCAGGGAGAGCATGATAATTTCCATGTATCTTCTCCCAGCAACCTGTAACTGATGTCTTTGTATTTAATAGGCCTCGCTGGATTTTTCTTCCATAGATTCACTCACTCTCCTTTCTGAATGCTGCTCTGTCAGAAGCGTCTTTCAATATGTGCATAGAAAGTAGGATACCGAAAGGGAGCCTGAATGGTTTTCACAATTGTTGACAAAAGCCTGGACTCTCAGGAGAGGAGCGTGGATATGGAAACAAACACTTTAGGACTTCTGAGATTTGCAAAAATTTGAGAAGAGCAAATGGAGCTAGGGAGTAAGACGACTGATTACAAACCCCTTAAGTAAATCTGTGTTGTTACTGGCTTTTTATTATCCTTGAATGGTTTACCATAAGAGAAAACATACCTTTTCCTTCTGGCAAAAGTAGAGCTTAAAGAAAAGCACTTTTAAAATGTATCAGACAAGGAAGCAACACCACAACCCCTTCTTCTGCACCCCAAGCTGCATCACCCAGGAGTGTTCCTAGACACAATGCTTTTTTGGTGATCCAGTGAAGAAGGAGGAAAACCCAAGACTGTGCCCAAAGGAGCCTTCTCAAGGCAATCTGATTGTGTTCTGCCATAGCTAGAGCACTTCACAGGCATCTCAAACACATTTTGGAAGCAGCAACTCATCACAATGGGAAAGCGCTTCCAAAAGGGCAGAAAAAACACCGATAGTTTCTTTACTTCTCATAGCATTGCCCAAGCAAGTCTTCATCAGCATCCATTTGATTGCACGGATTCAATTCCCCTTTTTCTCTCTGTTAGTAGTGCACACGTAACACAACACCAATTTTATTTACATCCAGAGCTAAAGAAATCCTCACGAAGCAGAACATATGTGAGTGCTTTACTACTTATGCATCTCACGGGACACACTGCAAAGCCAGATTAAGTATCTATGTCAGAATACTTTAAAAGGACAGAACATCGACCTAACTTTAACTGCTGCAAGAGATAAAGTCATCTACGGAAGAGTAGATTGTTATAAACTACTTTCAAAGGAAATATTTTTTTTAAATAATGTTTTTATGCTAAAATTCAGACAGCAATGTTTTATATAACAGCTGATTTCTTTCATTAAAAGACATTTTTCAAAGACCCTTCCTCAGTCAAGAAGAAACCAGTAATGGGGTTTTTTTTGGTTCAGCTCTGGAATAAAAAAAAACAACATCGTATTGAAGAAGTTTTGGGTCTCTTCTGAAGGTAGGTTGCTTTGTTGTATTTTGACTGGATATTGCTTCTTGTCCGATTATTTTTGATCCTCCAAGGTAAATGAAACCATCTAATCAAACTCAACATGAAGATGACAGTAAAAGACTTTCTTCAAAGCTCACGCCAATTATCTGTCAAAGAAACCCAAAACCCCAAACTCCAAACCAACCAACATTTAAAACTTCTGAGGCTACCAGTGTTGTGTTTGACAATAAATAATTCTTTTTCTCCCTAGAATAAAATAAATTTGCATTTAGTGGACCACTATGCTGTGGTCAAATAGGTATCATGAGTTCAGAAAGAATGCTTTTCTGCTAAAATTGGTTTTGCAGCTGGTGGCAGAGAAACATGGAAGAATTTTTCTTAGAGTACTCATAAGTTCCGGCAAATTTCTGTTTTCCTGAATATCTTGAAAGCTTCTATTTAATCCTGAGACAAATAACGGAGTTACAACTGGAAGGAGTGCACAGTAACTGTCCACAGATACTGGCTGCTAGAGTAAACACTTTTTTCTGATCACTGGGATTGGGTTTGGTGTACAGTACTGCTACTGACTTTCCCTTCTGCTGGAGCTCCGATTAAGAAGCACTGACCCAATAAAAATGGGTCATATTGATCTGTTGTTTTAATTGGTGCAATGCCTCTCCCCGGTCCAAAAAGCTCACTACCCCCTGCCACTGGAAGAAAGTTACTTTTTAACCCAGTTTCACTTTAGAAAATAAACTTTTTTTTAATAAGTAACAGGAGAAAAAGTACTTAAAACAAGAAACAGAGAGGATACACAGAAACAAAGTTTATCAGCCTACAGTAAGGACATCAAATGAGTTCATACTCATTTTTCTGCCATGTGCCCTGTTCACTTCATCTGCAACAGTAAGAGGGGACATAAACTACACTCAGATTTCTCAAAGAATAAAAAAACCCAAACCTGCCTCGTATCTTGCTAAAGCAACTTTAACACACAGAGCCCTCCTTCCCATTTCTGTTAGCTTAAAAGCTGAAAAGGGAATGGATTTGGGCAGCAATACTGATTGATTAGGCAGAGTTAGCCTAGTACTCCTATGTCCCAGACCTAGGCACGGCCCTACCTTAAATCAAAAATTTCCTCAATACTTAAATGACAACCCTCCTCTTTTTAACTCAGCTATTTAATATGGAAAGAGAGAAATAAGAAAAAGAAGTCTTTCCTACTGTCACTAGGTATTTTTGAAAACTTTCCTGCAAGAAATTGCAGCATCTCAATGTCTCCCCTGACTAAAAATAAAACTATTGGGAGGGTAGAAATAAGTATTTTAAATAAAAACTATTGGGAGGGTATAAATAAGTATTTTAGCAATGCTAAAACAATTCTGCCTCAACACTTTATTCTCATACGGTTGAATCATTTGATCATAACTTAAGTATCATGGATTAGCACACAGTCACAGCTAGTCAGAAACATGCTGTAAATTGTGTTCTGGTAGGAAAGCTGAAAAAGCATTCTTTCATCCTTTGACACAATGAATTGTCGTATTTTTGCAGCGAAAAATCGAATACGTTTCCCAGAAATGTTTTGACAGATCACTTTTCCAGACCTTTTTCTAATATCTTTGCTTACCTGTAACCACAGAGATTTGTCCCTCCTGCTGGGGACAGCAGTACTGCTAAGCACAGCCTGGCGTTCACCAGTGCTTCCAAAGCAATCAATACGCGTGTGACACTAAGTATGAGCAACCGGCTTTTGGCAAGAGAGAGTTTTCTGCTCACACTGCAGTGGAAAGAATTAGACTGGTCAAAATAAGTCTCGACAGTTTTGTCCTTTTCAAAGGTTTAATTCATTTGTTGTACTCCAGACTTAAACTCAAATGGGTGTTTAAAGCCACATTTCGTTTTGCATTGTAGGATTTATATTGTCTTGTGCAACTTTCGTGCTAAATTGTAATTCAAAACTTCCTTTAACCCTGGATAAATCTCACCTTCAAAGATAATGCCAAATTTATTGTGCTACAAAGTCAATAAACAGCACCAAAAAATTGTGAATTTGGCCAAATAAATAACATCAACAACAATACTGAGAGATAAAAAGATATCCATGTATAAACATAAGCAGACTGCTGCAGTTACGCTTCCCACATTTCTAATCCAAAAAACAACTCTGCAACACTTACTTAAACTTTTGTGTTGAATGTGCCTCCTTTTAGTGCAATATTTGCTTAGCTTACAACTAAGAGATTTTAAATCTTCTACTCTCCAGCCCAGGCACACACATTGGCCCCTGAAATTTGATAGGACTTTTCCATTACATACAGCATTTCCAGAACAAAGCAGGTGAGAGACAAAAATCAAACCAGAACAGAAAAACAACCCCAAAACAATAACTAACTTTCTCTCAGCCAAAATTATGCCCCCCAGTAATCCTCTGCACCTTTATGGGCTGCAACACGACCAACATTTGGCTTTCACAGCGATATCCAAAACACAGACTCTAGAAAACCTACTTCAAAGGCCCTTCTCCATACTTATCACTCTGCCCATCATCTGAAATAGTAGTAGCTTTACAGCAACTGAAAAGAATTGCCTGTCCACTACCAAAAAAGAGAGCACTATTATACTCTGAAAAGGCTGGGAGAAAAAAAAGAAGATAAAATTAAAATACAATTAAAAATACAACAATATTAGAGTTTTATGCTTTTAGGATTTCTTACAAACAAAAGTTCACTCAATTTACATATTAAGAGGGGTTTTGGTTTTGTTTTTTTTTTTTTTTTTTAAAAGTTTAATTATTATAGTTCTGTAAAGCTGGATGGAAATCCACAATTTAGGGTTCCAGGTTTTTTATGGCTTCATTATCATCATTCACCAGACAAGCAAGGCCCGTCAGGAAAGTTTTAAAGAACAATCCCTGCTGATGCAGAAGGCACAATGCAATCTAAATTTCATAACTGTGGAACTAGAGTCAATACAGGCACACAAATGAGGTTCAGTATTTTTAAATCAGGGTAATAGATACCCACTGTTTGTAAAGTCCTATTTCAGGGCAACAGTTTTTGCACTGCAGTGAAGCACTCCAAAGGTGAACACTATCCTACTTTACCTATCCCCTAAGTGAAGTTTGCTAATGTTTTGGTGTCTGGAGCTCAAGGGTGCCAAGATACAGATGGTTATCTTTACCAAAGCAGGCCATTACTACGTCTGTTTCAATTTCATTTCTCTAAGAAAAAAAAAAGTATCACACACCTATATGACGGCAGCTCCTTACAAGCTAACTACAAATCCATAGGGACATGTTGATCCTCAAGCCCTCCCCATAAGAAACTCAACACTTTCATCTCTTATTTCAAGCAAACAGATTTCAGATATGGCAGACCTGGTTCACCTATCTTCAGGCACTCAAATTTGTCACTGTCAACAAAAAAGCACAATCTCAATCATCCTCGCGCCAAAGGGGAGACAGGCACCTCCAGAACATGAAGGCACCACTTTATCTCCTGAGGCTACCAACAAAGTCAACAACCTACTTGGACGGACACATGCCCACAAGGACCAGCAGATCATACAAGCAACTGTGTCACCTGCTCTACATGCCAGAGGAATGATTTACCAACTTGAGAAGGCAAAATAATCCTCGCAGAAACACATGTTTGTTCTCAGGCCTCACTCCCTCGTCCTTCAGTGGTTGTGTCCTGCTCCTCAAGACATTAGGCAGAGAAGTGGGGATAGAAACAGATCGAGAAATCAGAGACAGAAGAGGGGGACTGGATCCCTCACATCCTGCAGAAATGTCCAACCACTTCCATCTACACAGGTGAGGTCCAGGCGCAGGAGATTAATTTAGTTCAAGGAATTGCTCTCCAGCTTCACTCCTTGAGATGGATCTTGTGGGCTTCTTACCCTCAGGACCATTTACACCAAGGATTAAGCCATGGGCTTGTCCTTTGCTAGTGCTTCCACTTCAAAGAGCTGCTACCTGGCTATTAAAGCCTTTGAAAGTGGCCTGACCACACAAAGTCATGAGCATTAAATGAGATCTTAAAAAGAAAAAAAGGGGGGGGATCCTCCCTGAACTGGCTTTATATAACACATCAGTGCAGCCACTTTCAAAGCCTTTCATGCCTTTCCCACTGCTGCAAAGATAATCTTAGGGTTTTCCAGCTTCCTTCCACCTCCTGAAAATTATAGCAATAAAGCAATCCAGCCCCAAAGCGTGTCCCAGGATTAGCAGAGTGGGACTAAAACACACCAAGGAACTGTAAAAAAAAAAAAAAAAAAAAAAAAAAAAAGAGGAAAAATAAAATAAAATAAAACAAGATACACATCAAGAGAAAAGTTTTGAAACGCAAGTGCTGGAGCTCCAGGACAGCGGCGCGCTGTGCTGCTGGTGCATGTTCAGCATGCCAATAAGGACTGCAGCACTGCGATCCCTAGCAGAGGCTGCCCACACACCAGCCTCCTTCTTCACAAGAGGCTCTGACAGAGGAGGTGACCCCAGCCCCACTGCTTCTGGGCTGCAGAGTGGAAAGCGAGGAAGCCAGCATCGGTCTCCCAACAGCGGTCAAGAGGCTGTATCGGGGGATGTTGTGGCACGGGCAAACACAGCCACCAGGGAAATCCCGTACATGTTATCACAGCCTTTTAAATAAATAAAAGCGAGGCAGTGCTGAGGTCCTGAATCATTAACTGGGCACAGAGGCACGCTCCTTCCAGCAATGGGATGCCAAGGGCACAGCCAGAGGTGTTCGGTGACAAGCCAGTGCAGCTGCAGGGCTGAAATATGCATGTAGCTGCTTGGTAATGGCACCGCAGGCCACATGAAAAATGGGAAGGAGTACCCAAAAAAGGGTAAAAATGGACTAGAACTAGGATATGATATCCTACAAGGCAGCCAGTTGGCCCACCTCGTTATGAGGAGAAACGACCCTCCAGAGAGATTCTGGAGGAGAGCATTGAGGCATAAATCTAACATGCTGAAACTCAACACTGAAAAATGAAATATACCAAAAATAAACTGAAGTCTTGCCACTTCACAGTTTAAGGTTGCTTTAGATCAAGTTCAGAACACTGAACTTAATACCTATAAAGTGCAAAAAATCATGACAGAAAACTGAGGGCTGAGCATTTGAAAAAAACCCCAAACAACACAAAAATCCTCAGAAACCCCAAGAGAAAAATACTACAGGGTTAAAATAAATAAATAGAAATATAGGCTAGGCCTATCTCTTAAAATTGATCACAGATAAATGTATACTGAAAAATTGCCTTCAGAATTCAGAAAAAAAAAAAAATCAAAAAGGCATTTCTAACTCAGTCCTAGCTTCCTTCCCTAAAACTACAGAGGAAAAACACTTCTGTATTTTTCCCCATCTGTATTCTCCAATTCTGCCTTTTGTCAGAGGTGCTGTATTCTCTGCAGGAGAGTAGTTTCACAGCACCTGAACCTTTAGATTGACCTTATCTCTCCAAGTTGAGCAACATGCAACACCCAGACCTTCCTGAAACACCATTTATCATCCACTCAGAAACTAATAAAAAAATAATTGATCTAAAACAGAAAAGCATAATAGACTGGTATGAACCATCTGTTCTTATTTCTTGATCTGTTTCTTTATGCAACAACTGTACCACTAAATCCCTCCTACAGTCTTTTATTAGCTATAGGGTTTGCATTACAAAAATCACAAAACTAAAAAGATATTTTTATGGATGTGTGCGTATTACATACGTGTGCATGCATTTGTGGACATACATCAAGGCGTAAAAATAAGGTGGGGGGAGAAAGAGTATGTGCCTGTGTGTTTATCCCTTCTGTTGATCAGAACTACAGCTGAGCTCTTCTAACTTGCAAAGTTTAGGGTTTCACAAGCCCATCAGCTTTGCCAGACTTACAGCTCCAGGAATCCTACAGGTCTTCCGCAGAAGCAGCAAGACACGCATTGGCAGTTCTCAACAGCTTTAACAGTCATCACTAGCACAAAAAGTCTTGTACGTAATATGCATTTCTTTGTATTAGTTATAAGGATTTTGCATTTAACCTCCTGTCGTGTAGGCCCTTCAGTTTTCAAAGCCTCAAAGTTTTCCCTTCTTAGCGTGCCCAAAATACTGAAATAAGAACATTACATCGCCACCATTGTGAGAGCACGCTGATTTTTAATGGCCTCATTAATAATTTTTTTTTAAATGGAAAGATTAAAAAGTTGGCAGACTCTAGAAAGAGGATGCATGATTTCTTTCTCCTCACTCACCCTCTATCCCGAATACAGCTGAACAGTTTGTTTTTCAAAGAAGACTTTGAGCTTTGTATATCAATAACCAACAACTGTCACCGCATTTGCTAATAATGTTTAAGAAGATTAGTTTAATTAGTCAAGCAGTTAATACTACTATTATTTGAACTAGTTTTCAGCACTGACATCTTCTTGAAATTAGTTTTATTTTCTTCAGGCTATGATTTCAGCCTGTTTACAGACCAGTTTCCTAGGACTGGTTCCCATTAGTTAGCCACAACACATTGTAATAAACATATCATATTAGCTTTGAAATAAAAGGCTGGAAAATGGTTTTAAAAAGAAAATATATACTAATAAATTCTAAACAAAGTGATTTTGTCCTCTTTTGCTAAAATTTTGTAACAGTGATTTTATCCACAAAAAGGGGAAATAAATCACAGGGCTTAAAAAAAAAAACGTGTTTCTTCCCTGAAGGAGCAAAAAGTGCTCCAAGTCAGAATTTTCTGTTAACACTGGAAAACAAGGTATCATTAATAGCTATTATGTGAAATTTAAATCTTAACAATAGTCTAATTAATTATTTAGGAAATTAAAAACATTTGAAATCATTAATGAGGAATTTCATTTGAACACTGTTTTTCTCATCTCTCAATACTAGAAAAACTGAACAGTTTGGAGCTTTTAACAAATACAGTACAGATTATTCCTAACACACTTGTAAGCACAGCATAAAAATATTTTTTTTTTAAAAAAAGTAGCACAAAATTATTTTATATGTCTGTAAAATACATGCTTATAAATAAAGGACTTGATTTTGCTTTAAAAAACCTCTGTAGTCACAACACACTACTTCAGGACAAGCAACTCATTAATAAACCCCACATTAGGAAAATACATAAATCAGTTCTAAACAGAATAATTATTCCTTAAAAACAGACAGCCTGCACACAGCAAGACCTTATGGAACTAATAGTTCTAATGAAATCCACAAAGCAATTAAGAGGAAAAGTTACTACTAAAAGAAAAGAAGTACCAAAGTCTGGTCCAAAACACATTTATTATCAACTATTTATATAACAAGTGTAGATACAGGATGTTTACTGACATCTCTGCCCTCCAAAGCAAAAGCACACCTACCAACCTATAGAAAGTATTCTTTGAGAAGGAAAACTTTCTTTTTAATCCCTTTGTTGTTCGATTTGTATGTCAATAGATGGGGACAAACTATTTGATTGAGCGATGAATGCAGATTTTCACTTTGTAATGTATAGATTATGCTACTTCTGACTAGCTTGACAATCTCAGTTTAATTATCTGCAAGAAGAGACAAGTCTCCAAACACAAGGTTTCCTCCATAAGCTGTGCATGAAAATGATTTTATTTGCAAATATTAAAAATTCAGCTCATATTTTATAGGTTGGAAAAGATTATTTTGACTTTTAACACCACATTTAAACATCAACAGTGACAGATATTTAAACCTACATATCCATAACCCAAGGATTTTTAATAATAATGCTCTATATGGTGTCAGTTTAACTTGTCAACAGAGTTTGACAGAAGACATGAGGTTGATCTTACTCAGTAAAGCGTAGCTTTTAAAAATAACCAGTTCATAAACTGAAGATGTTCCAACAATCCAGCCACAGGTCTTCAGCAAATATTTAGCCAGGGGAGGAGGAAATTTGAATCAACCTCTTCTGAGCAGAATCACCTGCAAGGAGCCAGTAGGTGACATTGGGAGGTTGAGCCCATGCCCTGTATTCCTCCTCAGAAATGCAGAAGGCCAGTTAGTCTAGGAGGGCCTATTTAATGCAACACTTTTTAAACTAGTATAACTTGTTCCTGGGGGGAGGAGCAAGAGAGGAAGTCTTAAAACATTCCCCCAAAATTACACCATTCAAAGCTTTTCTAGGCAGTGAAAGGTTCTTCTACCTAATTCCCTCTTTAAGACCTTGACCTTTAGTCCTCCTCAGCTCATACACTTAGCTTCTCTATCCACAACCTATCTGAATACACATATTTACATACAATGCTCATAGCTATAATAGGAGAAATAAGATAAGAACATTTTCTTACTGTTTCACCAATAGTTAGCCTTGAAAAGGAAAAAAAAAGTATCTATATTATATACTGTACATACACACAATGCTGCTATAACACAACTGAAGACAGCATGCTAATCTGGATTGTTAATTGGGTGGGATCCTGAAAGGTACTAAGCATCATCAATATATATGGCAGTCTAAGAAAACTGAAAAGGCTTCAGCATGTCACAGGATGAGGCAATGTCCTCAGACCTTCCCCCTTCCATATGATGATAAAGTCTGCTTCCAATCTAACTACTAATAATTAATAACTCCTCTATTCTTCCAGAATTCTACACACTTCTGCCTAAATAATTCTTTCCCTTCTCTCCAGAGCATTCAACATAATTCTTTTCCATTCCTTCCTGAGGCTCCTCCTCAGCAAGAAAGTTGATGAGTCTCAGCATAGTAAAATCATTGCTCTAAAAGCCAGCCTGCTCATTAAATTATTCTGCTAGCTGTGTGTTCTCTCATTAAAAAAATATAAAGATCAGATAATTGCAGCACCTATTATTTAACCTTGTTTGCCATGTTCTTGTGGATGGGTTTTATTTTGCTACCAAGACAAAGACCTGGAAAGAGCAGGGGAAATGTTTGGCTAAACTACAATACAAAAAACTCTTCCGACTTGCTTTCAAGAGCATAAGGAATCCTGGTGCAGTCAAAATTGCCCATACTTTTATAATGGGGTAAAATACTGTAATCTCATTGCATAGATCCTACAAGTCTAAGACAGGCAGCCTTTGCTTTCAAGACTCCAATAGGGAATTATTTAGATCAGCCAGTTTAATTCACCTAAATCTTCAAATATCTCTGCTATAAATTTCTCAGATTTCCAGGTTGACTCCTTCTCTTTCTTAAAGCTAGGAAGCACTACCAGACAACAACCCAGCTAAAAATCCAATTAGGGTAACAGCACTTCTGAAACACACTGACCTATTTCTTTTTTTAACTTGCGTTATTTTAATATGTGTATACTCACATTCTATTTATGAAGAGAGTTATTTATGTAGGGAATTAATTTCCTGTGATAACAAGTTACCATAAAATCCACCTACTGCACCCAAACAGAATATACTCACCGGAGAAAAATTGTTTCCCTGACTCCCCAGAGCAACACATACAGTATGCAGCACACTGCAGCAAACTCTTTAAACATTCTATAAAAGACAACGATCCTCCTACCTTGTTTAGCTCTGTCTATTCGGCACATTCCCACCGTGAAAAGGAACATCCAATATAAACAAACAGCCATATCTTCCCCATCGCATCATGGTAAGTGATTTTCACATGAAACAATGAACAGCCAGTATTTTTTTTTTTTTCGTGCTCAGAAAGCCTTGTGCCTTATCTGGGGATTTTTCCTCAGATGATGAAGCAAAGACACAGCCTAAACTCTGTTGCTGACTGCAGCCCTTCCTTCTCCCAGAGCCCTCCCAGCATATGGCAGCCAATCACACCCGGCTTCGTCAGTCCTACTGCTCTTAAACTGATCCTAACGGGATGATTGACATGGCAACACGGCACTTCTAATGTGTAAAAACAATGCATCCATACTGATGAACTCAGAATTTCCCTCGCATTGGGAAGTGGTTTTCCTGGTGAGGTAAAGTGATACCTCCATGAATTAAGATACGCAGTAAAAGCAAACAACTCCCCCTCCACTGCAACGACAGCCACACCATTCCTTGCACAGGAATTTTTGAAGCTTTTGCTAATCATAAATGCTTGCACAAACAACATTTCCAAAACTGCTGAACTGCAATGATGCTGTTTTGGTTGTAAAGGTGAGCTGTGTATGATAGACCAAACAATTTATCCTTTATTTCAACACAGTCGAAACACACTCAGATTCAGGCAGTAACGTTCTCATTTTAATACTGCATAATCTTATTGTGCAGCATTTGTATTTAACAGCAGTACACACATAATGTCTTCTCAAATATTTGAAACCAGTTGTTAGGGACTGCAGGTATGGGATGCTTCTGATGAAAACAATCTATATGACGGTGTTTTAATACCCTTGGCAGACGGATCACATCAGCAGCATCCAAGCTGTGGTTCCTGTGATTAACTTACAACTGATGTTCATTTGTACCAAGGTTCTGGCACAAGCACTATAATAACTAGTTGCCGTTTTCAAGCCAGAGCAGCTCGATATGCTGGATACAAAAGGCTGCTGCCAATCAGTTTTTCCACAAATTTTTCTGAAGTTTTAAAACAAGAGAACAAAGCAGCCAAGGATTATTGAACATGAATTGCAATTAAGAAAAATAAGCTGAAAGTCAATCTTTACCTAGAAAGTGATAAAGATCACAGTGCAATACTCCTTTAGACAGCAGTTGATGCAATTCAAGCCACTACAGAAAAATGTGTAAAATGTATTTTAAATGACACTAAAAGTTTAGAAATATGAATAGACAAGAGGACAACAAAGCTCTCATTCACTGGCAGCTCTGTTCCAAGGCCCCATTGTTTCCTATGGGCTGCTTTGCATATTACAAATACAGCTTCCCAAAAATCCATTATTCCTCTATCCTGCAAGCAAAAACTCTCCTTCGGGCTCCACCATCACCCATCCAATTTGTGAAAAACCTCCTCTCCCTGGCATGGCTGAAATGCTCTCCTGTTGAGGAGGCTACTGCCAGCCAGCCCTCACTCTCTGCTCAGTCAGCCTCTCCACTATGCTCTATTCTGTCCTATGTAAGAATCAAAACACAAACACAAACACACACACACTCCAAATAAAACCCCAAAATAGGTGATTCTGGTGGGTCTTGGGAGACTCTGGGGACAAGGGCAGTAACTCCATCTGTTATTAAAGTGTCCTGGTGCATTTGACAGTGTTTTCCACATTCTTTTGACTTTGCCAAGCTAGAGCTGCCTGTGTTAAATTTTTTCCATGCTGGACATCTGCTCCAGGATTTATTTACTTCCCTGCCAAAATGCAGTTTGCCCATTTCTAAGATAGCCTAGACAAAACCATGTCGCTCTGCCATCCCTGTAACTCACTCACTGGGGAACTGGCTCCCCTGCCCGTCCTGGGGCAGTCTTGAAATTTGGCAGAGGGATGACCCTTTGCTTTTTTAGTTGGGTTTTTTGTTAAATTAAAGCTACATTTTTTTCCTATCCTTACAAAAATATTTTCCTACTTGACAAAGCTTAAAAACCTGCTAGAATTCAGCTGATAGACACCATCTTTTTAATTTGTTTTCCGATCCCTACAATGCAAACCACAAAATGTTCTGCAGTCAGCGGCCACTGCCTCCTCCATCCATCCATCCGTATTCGGCTGGAAAGGCACCAGCCCTACAGTGCGACTGAGCATGTAATGGGCTCAAGTTACAGGAGATTAGCAGGATTTCCCCTGTAACTGCTGCTCCCATCTGCCAGAGACCAGACATTGGAGCTGACAGCAGGAAGACAAGCTCGCCTGTTGCTTTCATGACCCTTTGGACGGTGCCCCATGGACGTGTAGGAGACAAATCCTGGAGAGTGCACTGCAGAGTGGCTCTGAGAAAGGTCAGGTGGACCAAAACGTGACACAAAGCTGGGCAAAAGAGGGAGAGGCAGCAATGAGAGGGAGAGAAGAGACACAGCAACCAGAGTCTGGAAATCCTGGGTCTGGTCGAGCAGAAGGTTACAACAGGAAAGAAATTGGTGCCAAAGCCAAAGGAGGAGTTGGAGAGAGCAAGCAGCAAAGGCACCACCACCAGTCAACAGAAGCCGCCACCTACCCCACAGACCATATGCACATTCATACAGCAACACGTGCCGAGAGCTGGTTATCATGGTTTAACCCCAACTGGCTTTTGTGGTAAGTTAATTTGCTTCTAAAGGGTGAGGAAACTTGCAAGTTACCCCAGAAAAAACTCCACAAACCCAAGACAAGTCACTAACACAATCCCCTAAAAGGACAAGGTTCAGCACTATCAGCACAACCCTATTTCAGCATCACCACTTCACCATGCATATGCCAGTCTTCCAACACTGCAGAGCTTTAACTGCAGTCAAACAGGATTGAAGTGCTTCCAGACATCATTCCTAGGACTTTCAAATCGGGAACATAAAGGTAGCAACCATGTGCCCACCCAGCTCCTCATGTGGGTTACTACATTTTAGTTCCTCCCTTGCCAAAGGACCAGATACCCCTCAACTCAAGAAGACATGCTAAAAACAAATCATGTCACATTTGTGAAACCTTCAGCTGGGCCCCACTAAAAAGCTCCAGAGAAAACACATGATCTTTCTCAAAAATGGTGCTTGAGTAGTGTGCAGCAAATAAAGCAGGAGTTCACGGACTGAAGGAAATGCTATTTTAAAAAATATCTGCTCTGTACATAGATAAGTGAGGGGTTCAGAAGTGTAAGATTGAGATATGCCCATGAGCCCATTCATTTTTCATATCAGTTACAAAGAAAAAGGCCAGGATTTCAAATTTCAGGCCAATTTATACAATCCTACTATGTATTTAATTGCAAAGCGACATCATCTTATAGATGCAGAGAAACTGAGATGTCAAACACAACTAAGAATAACAAATAAAGGTAAATTCCCAACTCAAAAAATGTCATCTGCCTTGCTTGACATGCCCTGTAATTAACGAATCAACAGAAAAATGCTGCTAAAGGGACTACTACACACAACTTCCTGAAGGGTGTAGATAAAACTTTTCTCCAAAAGTAGACTACTTTGGAAATAATAAAGAGGAGGAGAACTAGAACAGGCAGAACCTGCATAGTTGCTTTTCCTCTTTGTTCCTGAATCATAGTGATTAGGTTTAATCACAGAAACAACAAAACTTCTTGATTTGAAGGGAGTTTTGCAAGAAGCATGGAATATATGTAACAGTGACATTGAAGACATCAAGCAACTTACGTGACATTCATTACAGCAGAAGCCTTGAGCCTTGCATAGATGACCTATGGCAACAGTGACATTTTGGTAAGTTCAGCAAGAACGATTTCAAAACTATTTCTAGACTCTTCCTTTAGTAACTTCCCATAACTGCTACTAGAAGTAATCCAACCTTGGTAGCTATGCTCTGAGTAACAGCATAAAGAAAAGTCTAGGCAGCTGCCAAGATTTTAAAACTAGGCACCCTAGACATCCTCATGCATAACACCACTGATTCCAGGCTTCGCAAAATACCTCACTCTCTCCCTCTATTGGAGCTGAAGCGATGGTAGAAATCATTAAGTTACAAAAATAAAAAGTAATGCCAAAATCCAAGTTGCTAACTGGAAGCAGATATGCTGTTCTGAAAGGACATTGCTAGATCTAAATTTTGGTTTTAAAAATATGCTTATTAGAAGAACTCTTAAGTCCAGGATTTCAGCTGTTTTAAACTTCCACACACCAAACATCTCCCTAAACCTAGGAAAAGGGGAGATTGATTGTGCACAGACATGAAAACGAGGCTATTCTATTCTCATGATATATGGTGACAGAAACATGAAATGAAAACACCACAGAAGCAAGCATATATTCAAGTTACATGTTAGGATTCAATCTTACCAAAATTAAGGTGGCTTCTGGAAGCCTTCCAAATCCCCACTCTTCTTCCACTGGTTGCACAAGGAATTTAAGCTGTGTCTAAATTGTGAGATCCAAACACATGGGTTCAGGCACACATCCAGTTTGCATCCTGACTTTATTTTGGGATGACAACAATTCCCCATCAAGATGAAAACTGAGCACACGTGCACCTTTCCTTCACAGGGCGGTTCCATTTGGGAAAGGTGATGAAAGCCTCAGCAGAGGAGGGCTCTGTATCCTCCAAATGGACTTTGTAGCTGAACATTTGACATGCATCTTGGGTTCCACAAAGAGCTGAGCTGCCTCTGGATTGTAGCCTTATGCACTTTGCTTGAAATATATTTGACCAAATATAAACAACCACATCTCACTGAGTCACTCTACTACCCCTGTCTCTTTATAGTCACTGAAGAGAAATAGGCATTTGTGGGCTGTGATTCATCCTATCCCAAAGCAGCTATTCTAAGAGATTCTATCATATCCTAAAAGCATCTGCATTTCTCTGTTGGTTACTTGAGATGATCACCCTTAGGCTCCTTCTATCATGTCTTATATTAAACATATAAGAGGTGAAATGTTACTACAAAAGAAGTTTTATTAGGAACATAAATGCGTAGACACTTAAGTTACATGCACTGGATAGAACTTTTCATTTTCAAATTAATTTACAATAACTGCAGACATTAACATATTACTAAAGAACATCTGTACTTCGACAATGCACAGTTATAGCTTTGGTGTAAATCCTCAGCTTGCCATAAGCATGTTCCAGCTATGTTGCTATATAAGCTACATAAGCTTGTTCTCTAAGCTATGCTGAACATGTTCCAGGGGCTTTTTTTTTTTACTCCGACTGAACATCAATCCTTGCACTCACTCACGCTTTCTTCCTCTGAACAACTGATTGACACCTAATTAACCTAAGAGGAGTTGGACTGGGATCCTCCTCCTGATTTTTTTTATGTTTTGAAGGGGAGCATTCTTTAGGGATGGGAAGGTTAGGAAAATAACCAATATTTTGCTGACTCTGCCTTTATAAGCTGGGTTGTATAAACTGGCAAAATAATAATCTAGGTAAAATAAATTGGTAAACCACCTGTATTGCCTTCGTCTTAGAGCACAGATTTATGCAAAAGTTTTTTTTCAGGAAAGTGACTCTTTATTCATGGCAGCTAAAAATAAAAAAACCCCAAAGCTGTTAGCAGTTTGCTGATCTGAAATACCAAATCACAGAAGTATTATAATATTAACATGTAAATGTTAGTCATCCAAACTCAGATATTTAGTGCCTTCTTAGATGTTCTACAGAATTTCTGTTGTCTTCCAGTGGCCACTGCTAGAAAGACTGGGTGACAGGTATGTCCTGGCTTACATCTACCAGTCCTGTGGAGATGTCCTAGATATAAAGTGGTCTAGCATCATTTTAGATGCCATATATTCAGGTACCCATACCCGTCCAAAAATGTAAATTACTTTGCCGATACGTATCAGTATAGATCTTCCCAACTCTTTTAGTAGAATATAAAGGGGTTACACAGAAAACAAACTCTTTATCTTAAACTGCTGAGTCCAACTCAGAATAGATGTTTTATGAATCATGAGAAATCATGGGGTAAAAGCACAAGCACTACTGATGGTAGCAACATATATCATAAATTTGAGATAAACCCTTCGCTTTGCTACCTGACTTCTCGTCCCCTATTTTGTACAGCACCCACCATAGCTAGGGAATCTTCTGATGGAAGTCTCCCAAGCCTCTCATTCCAGCTGAAATAAAGACCAAACACTTAAGCCTCCTTAAAAATGTATTTTGAATCCATCTGGTTATGAAGAATACTTCTGAAATACGTCAAATTAAGAAGTCTTTAATATCCACTGCAACGTTATAAACCACCAGCACTCATTAATACCTAAATTATTTCTAGCAAGACCCCTGTGTGCTGGGAAGTTCTTCCATTGCTGATAAAAACATGCTCCTTCCTCCTCAGATCCCTCCATGACTAATTTCCTCCACAGCTATTGTTCTGGCCTCAGACTCAGAGTAACTCCTATTCAAATCCACAACAGGAGGAAACCATCTGATAAATCATCTTGTCAGAGAACCTACTAACCTCAGCCACAAAGCCACATGGGCACAGGAAAACTCTTATGTTTCAGGGAGCATAGGTGGAGGATGAACATATTAAACCTCTACCCCTTATCCTGACATCCGCTGGTTTATGGGATAGCCAACCTACTAGGAAGATGCAGGGGCAATATTTGGCCCTTAAAAAGTTACTAAATTACCAAAAATAATATTTGACATAACTGCATGAGAAAAGTATTCCAATTATGTTTTCTGCAGGTAAACCAAATATTGTTTAAGCTTCAGTTATCAGCCTCTAATGTGTCCCAAGCCCTGCATATAATTCAAGCAATGGCTGCAAATAATAAATCTTCTGACCATTGTTGTAATGAGGGCTCTCTAATTATCCCTTAAATCAAAAAGCTCTATTTTATAAACTCAGTGGGAAAAAGATGCCACCAAAACTAAGCTACTGTTAGAATTCTCTTACCTTCAATTAGCGCAAAAAAAATTCAACTTAGTCTTTCAAGTCCATTAAAATTATCCTGTTGGTTTTGCACACCACTGCAATACAGGTGCAAAACATCCCATTGCTCTTTAACAGGTAATACTAGTTGCCACTTCCCTACAAGCTGCTTCTTAACAGCCTGAGTCTTCAGGGTAGATGCTCATGGGCATGCAGCAAAATCAGCAAGCACTCTCCACTGTAAGCAGAGAAAATAGGCTCCAGGAGACTTCACAGAAAAGGAGAGCCAATTGGATAATTTTTGTTTTTTAAAAACAGTAAGAGTAGGATTCAATCTCTAGCCTTTTTACAGCAATTAATAACCTGCACATGTAAGAGCAGAGGACTCCATATAATTAACAAAGCATTACTTTGGCAAGTAGGGAAGGCCTGGAGTATATAAGTACAGGGTTTTATTTCTTTCTGTGAAGTATGGATGACAGGTAGGAGAAGGCTATGCCAAGTGAACTGCTGGCAAGCAACTAGTCTGCTGGTTAGCAGGCAGCTCTGTTTTGTGAAGTCTATGGGATTGTGTTCGCATAGGCAGGCTTTTCTTTAAACATCAGCCTTACACGCATTCAAACAGGCATGAGTTTTGCATCAAATTTCCATCTTCACCCCCAAAAAGGGTTGTTTTGTTTCAGCTCGCTCTCTGATGAATGTGAAGTGTCAGAAACACTTTTATCTTTATAATGTTTCTAAACATTACATGTGGATCTATGTTCGATTACTCTGCCACATAAAGCTATAAACAGGATCATTAACCTTTATTTTTCCCAATGTCATGTAACAAAACCAAAAAAATAAGTAGCTGTATACACAGAAAGAAACAAGGATTGCTTTCACTCAGGAAAAATAAGCAAACAAGTTAAGAGTAATGAAGGACAAGAAACATGGTTCTCTAGCAGAAGCACCAGGTGTGGGATAAAATGGCATCCAAAAACCTGATCTCTTGCAACAGCATATTTCAAGCAGTGCACACCAAGATTTAATCCCATCACCTCAAAGATTAAGTAAATTATAGAAAGAATGTCTCAAAAATAAATTGTACACAGGGCTTCATTCACCAGAGGTCCAAAGATAGAACGGAGAGTTTATTTGTAGGGAAAAAGTCTGTAACAGGATAACGTACAGCTTTCTAACATTGCACACTTCACCTCTCCTGTATTTTAATCTGACTCTCCTCTCCCTCCCTCTCTCTCTCACAAAAAGCGTTATAAAATTTATAAAACCATTCATTTGGCTATTCCTCCCATAAAGACAAAATATAAGCACTAATATATATTAGTAGAGTAAAAAAAGATTAGAAGTCATCCTGTCTGCAACTTTTGGCTTACTTAGAGGTTTTACTAGGCAAGGGGGACTGCAGAGGAAAAGTACAAGATGACGATTATACAGATCCTTTTGCGCTGGGGTATACAATCTCATGAACTTGAGATCATAAGGCCAATTTCACTGCAGTCCACCTGCCCTCTTGGCAACTGTAATGCCATCTCATCCCCTAAAGCCCTCTTTGCCAGGCCCTTGAGGAAGGGTTTGCCTGTTTGGGCAGTATTAACCAGAGTTATGCCCCCTCCCTCTGAGCCAGGTGAGACCAAAACAAACCTGTAAGACAAAAACAACCTGCAGGTCCTCTAGTTATAAATACTTAGGCCAACAACCCTGACCTGAGTATTGGTTACTGAATCATTATTATATGAACTACAAAAGCTGTACTGAGGAAACAAAATCGAGTTCACCACCAAGCATCCCACAGTAGCTGGTCAGCTCTGTTCAAAGTTCATTTTGGAGGGATCTGAGCCAGTGGCCTATAAACTTTGATTGAAAAAAAAAAAAACCTCGGGAGGTTACCTATTCCAGTCTCTGACTGAAAACAAGATTATCAGATCAGACCAGCTGTAGCACTGCCTTGACAAGTCCTGAAAAGCTTCACTCAAAGACCCACCACAGTGCTGCACTACCCTCCTATTAACAGGATTTTTCCAAACGTCCAACTTGAACCTCCAAAGCAACAATTTATTGTCATTATCCCCACAATGTCTGGCACTACTAAGTAGAGTATGACCCCACCATCTTCATACCTATCCTCTAGTCGCCGTGGACAGCTACTGGGTTGTCCCTTCGCCTCCTTTTCATCGAACTGAAGAAGTCCAGCTCTCTCAACCTAAGTCCCTATTAGCACCTCACTGGATCTAGACACGGCAACATGACTTCGTCTGAGCTAGAAGTACTGTTTTTGCAATAGCAGTGGCTGTGTGCGCAGTTCTCTGTGGATGAACCAGACACTTCTAGTTTTATCTCTTCCCTTTACTGTTGGCAGCATATACAAGGGAATATCACTCATATGTTTTGCATTTCCTTCTTCTCATTCTTATTTGAACTGCAGACAGAAGGGAAACTTAAAAGGACTGGATCTTTCACAGAATTTTAGACTTTACTATTTCAGTCCTCCTGGCTATTTTGCATATTGAACGCACTTCCATTTTACAAACATATCTATGACCAATCCACCTAACAACAAAAAATGAAGTTACCAGTGCTTCCTTTCTAGGAGAGTTCTTTACAGGTCCTTCAAAATCTAAAATTTGACACAGATGCTTTCAATTAAGCCCATCTCAAATGATTTCTTTTTGAGACAATGTAACTTCCAAGTGTATTGGCAGCTCCAAAAAAAAAAAACAACTCCCAATCTTTAATGACATCCCATTCTTCCTGCTTCTTTTATTCAGCCTATTATGCAGAAAGCAACAAATGACTATGAACCCGCTGACAAAATCCTGCTGAAGTAAGCAAAGTGAAACTACAACAGCTCCAATCATTCCTCTCGTTTAGAAAACTCATCGTCTCAATCCTAAAAGCCTTCTGCACAGTTTGACACAAACAGACATTCTTCCCCTTTCTGGTGTGTTTCCAGCAGCAGACTCCAGCAGGGACTCAGCAGCAGCAGGGACGAGCTCTAGCAGGTTTGGCACTGTTGGTACCACATAAGAAAAAGTGCTTCATTCTTATTTACACATTTCAAAGGTGATTGAAGTAAGCTTTCTAGAAGCAAGAACAATGCTGTAATAATCCTCCTGCCAGCCCCAGGGCCACTGCCACAATTCAGATGACCAAACTGCTGTGCTGCTTCATGTGGGAGGAGTATTGAGTTCCACCCAGGTCTGCCCTCAAGTTATTGCCAGGCTATTAGTCATGAGGCCTCTTTGGAGCCCAGAAAGTGTATTGACTTTTCTTACCCCTTCCTCTAATTCACAACAGCAACGACAACTTGTTTCAAGAAAATTACTAACTGAAGCCTCCATCAACACCACCTCCTAGTGGAATGCACCCTAATCTTACTATTATGCCTTCATCCTTCCGGTCTACATCCACCACTGCTCCCATAGGATGCATAACCAGCTCTAACCATTACCAGGATTCAAGGGAGTGCACCTCCAGGAAGAAGCATAGGCTGTCCATGCCTCTCCTGCAGCACCCAGCAATTCAAATGGCACAGCCCACTTCATCTGCCATCGTATAAACTGGAACGGGTGGTTCAGTGAATTAGGAAAAGAAACAGAGAAATTAGATAACTTCTAAAAGCTGCAAGTAGCAGGAGAAACATGCTCCACCACAAACAGGAAGCAAAAAGCATCAAATATTATGAAATTAAGTGAATAAATTGAGTAACATAAGGCCTACCTCTAACTGCCAACAGGCAATAGACAATCCCAAGAGAGAAATCCCTGATATGCATTACATCACCCAAAGCTGTCTAGATGAGATCTAAATCCCATGTCTTTCCCTGCCCACACTTCCCCCTCCCATCCATGCTGTGTCAAAGACTCTGGCATAAGCAGATAGTAGGAAGCACCTTGATCACTTGCTCTGCCAACATGAAATCTAAGGTGCCTCTAGTAAGGCATCTTTATTAGATTTCATTAATTTGAAAAGCTAAAGCTAACATTTACTCACTTAAAGACAACAATTAACAAACGGATTTAGAAAGGCTAACACTAATAACTTTTAGGGGATGACAGCAAAATGCCATAGAAGAACAAATGTGGGGAATTTCAACAAATATATTGACAAGGGTAAAGACACAGAAGTCTCCAAAATCCAGCTTTTCATTTTCTGTATGAGAAGACAGTTTCTTCATAGTTCCTTTAGCACCTTCACAGGTCACCACTAGTCCAGTCTGTGGAGTTGGTCATATTTGGACATGTACCCTGATGAAGTTGAAGATTAAGGATATTGCAACGCTACTGCTTGTTTTGGAAAGAGCATCATCTCACTCAAACAAGTGAAAAAATGTCCACTATCCCAGAGCCCAAGAAAGCCTCAGCAGGGGAAAGACCAAGAAACTCCAAAATCTTTTCCAGCTCACAGACAGCCACAGCAAGGCTGAGGCTCAGGGAACCACTAACTGGTACCACCAGCAATGACCAAAAATAGTCAGCTCCTAACAACAACTGCTCCCATAACACACTTCAAAATCACCTTGATATTTTCACATTTCTCCATATACACATAGGATAGAAATTCCATATTTGAGAATGGCAAATAAAGGCCAAAACAATTAATGCATCAAAACCTTTGCCAAGACCTTCAATGCTCAGAGTTTATAACGTTCATACAGACATAGCACACTGCATAGAAATGCTCTGCTTTGTGAAAACCTTGTGCACTTGAAAACCACCTGAGTTAAGAAGAATGCACCACCAGGAGCCTTACACAACCTAAGCCGAGTACATTTAGACACCCCTGTATAGTAAAACACCGGGGGTGGGTTCTCCTAACTCCTTTTTCATGCCATCAGCCACGAAATATTTGTCTCTCATGGTGGGGGGCGAGGGACACTTCATGTGTGCCCACAAAAATATGGTCAACAGTCTGAGGGCTTTCTGGATAAACTAGGAGCAGTGGGGAAACAAGCAGCAGGACAATCTAGTCACAGTGGGAAGGTGCTCCCCTGTCACTTGACCCTTCCCCTGTAGAGACCTACAAAGCTCAATTTCTTCTACACTGCTTTCTATCATCAGTGTCAAACCACCAGGTGAAAGTCTCAAATTATCTCAATGACAAGATACAACATATCTACTTATCCTTCAGCACTAACAGCTGAAGCACCATCTAAACAAGGAGCAGTAGCTGAAGTTAAATCTAAACCTGGAATTCAATGGTGAGCAGAGGAAAATACTGTCGAAAGTTTGCAGCCACAGACAGACTGTGGTTTTGTTGCTTTAAGATACATGATCCCAACTGGTCATAGGTCAGAAGTATTTCTGGACTTTGAACTGACATTATACTTTCGCACTGGAACATTACTCAATGGCAGCATTGCTGTCTCAGCTCTATGTAGGCAGAGTGACCTGCATCTCCAGTACGCTGCAGACAACTCGTACAGTCTAGAAAATCTGATTACTCCAGAACGTGCTACGTCTTTCCTCAGTAATACATCTGCATACCATCATCCTTCATCTTCCATGCTGCATCCTCACAGGACTCAAACACCTGCCTGCAAACTTACAGTTCTCTGTGGCCTCAGCCTGGGGCAGCAAAAGGTCTAGCTTGGGTTCTCCAGAGGAACAGTCCCTGACAAACATCATCATCAGTCACACAACGTAAGCCAAAAATGTCAGTGTGCAGCAAATCAGGATAAACTCTTGAGTTAGTCAATACATTAAGCTCTTTGAAGAAGTTGACTTTTCCTTCATACCTGTAGTTTACTAAGCCACACCGACTACAGTTTTATTCCAAATTTAGTAAAGCATTTCAGTATTGCATTTCTCTGAAGCCATAAGCAAATCAATTGTGTCAAACCCAGTTATCAGAAATAATCCAACTACAAAAAGCACAGGGGAAATATCACCAGCAGCAGAAAAGGAGATTGTTTTAGGTTTTAAAGGTTTAGTCACCAGAAATGAATGACTCAAAACTGAAAAGCATTTTTGATCAATGCTTTTCCTGACTTTCACTTCAATGACATTTTAATGAACACCTTCTAACTATCTCTACTTATGTAAAGTTGCAAATGAAGGTGGGAGAACACCGAAGAAAGGTAAGGGGGGGAGGGGGGAGAAGGGGAAAGAAGAAAATTCCATCAGGTATTTTATTTCTTGGGTACCTCTGAGAAAATGAATAGCAGTTCATCTGAGGAAAAGTGATCCAGCAAACATTTGACTGGTAAAAGACATCTGGAAAGACAATAAGTAGACAGTCTGAATTATGGCAGAGGGATATGAAGAAAGATATAGTGAGATCTGGAAGCCAATTAGGTTACTCTGTAATTCTGCAAAGATGAAGGTAGCACACTCACATCTGTCCTGAGTACTTTAGCCCCAGACAGCCAACAATAAACTGCCAGAAAAAAATTTATAGAAGAGCAGTAAATGTGATTGTAGGACTGGCTGGAGCCATTTGCAGCAAGATTTCTACCCTGATAACTGACAGCTTGAAAATACCTTCTTCAATAACAGATTTAACATGGTTCATAGTTCTTTATTTCTGTTTTTACTGGCAGGTTAGACAGAATTCTGAAACCTTCCAGTAGAACCACAATAAGACCTCTGAGGGCCTATTAAAAGTGTGGGGGGAAAGGCAATATAAAACAAGTAGATTGTTCATTCACCTAGCATAGCATGTGTTTCAGTGTGAACATGCCAAACCTAAACAAATTAGGCTGTATAATTTCACTCAGCAGCACGAGGAGTAAAATACTCATGCAGTGTTGCTGAGTTTCCAAGAGCTACCCCAGAGGATGCAAAAACATCTAACACCATCAGGCAGCAATGGGAATACCAATTTAATAAGCTTTTCCTTCTTCCTGCCATAAATTTTTAACAGAACTTTTTATAGTGTCTCGTAGCCAAGCTATTAACCCAAGCAAAAGCAAGACTAACTTAGAAAGTTCCCAAAGTGGAAGTCACATGCCACTGGTGGCAGGATTCACGTACCACTTCTGCTAAGGTTAAGTATACCATAGTTTGAGAATCCCTGGGTTAGTAAGAAAAAGTAGTCTATTTAGTACTGCACACTACAATTCTAGAGCCTCTACAACCAGCACAGAAACTACAGAAGAGCTGTAATAGAAGAGATGAAAATTTTAGAAACCAAGTGTAAGCAGGAAGGAGATTTTATTTTTAATCTTCCTAAGACAACTGTTGTTTTGTAAAAGCCAAATGGAAGAAAGTGATGCTCAAATGAAGATTTTCAGACTCACAATCCCAAGCATACCAATGTCAAAGATTTGAGATTTTGGCAGGTTTGCTCATGCCTAAAAAACCAGGCCATTTCTGGAAAGGGAGGGTCATAAATAATGGAGACTGGTTTCAGAGGGAAAAGTATGTTGAGGTGGCACTTGTCATCCACCCACCTATCTGCACAACACCAAAGTACCACTCCTGTGGTGACAGCAGGGATGCCACCACAAAACAGCCCATCTCCTGGGCTTAAGGAAAACGTGACTGTATAGCCACCATCCTGCAAGTGATTTTGGACAGACAGATCCTTACACTAGTGCAAATCATCACCGTAGCCTTCTGCTATTCCTGATTGCTCTCACATGTAGGTGTGAGCCACAGCACACACCAGCAACTATGGCAAGTGCCAAAGACTGACGTGCCCCAGCTCAGAGCTACAGCCTCTGTCAGAAGTTTTGTTGCTAATATCTCCCAGGAGCAGTACCATCTTGTACCCCACAACCACCTTACCACAAGAGAGAGAAATCACAGGGCTCTACACAGGGTTCATACACCCTCTAAAAAGCATATGAAGTTGACACTACACAAAAGGGCCTTGTCCACAGCAAGAAGAACTGCATGCTCTCGGCAGCTGTATCAGCCATACTGGAACTATGCAAATAGCATTAATTCCAAACACAAGTTACAAATTGGCATCACGGATGCTGAAGCCACTTTCTTTTTAAAAACTACACTCAAAGACTATACTGAAGAAGCTTTCAACAAGTCTTTGACAGTAACTTTAGAGCATTTCCCAGGTGAGTTTAAATAAATACTTGGCCCTAAAGCTTACTACAGGTACCATTTCCATTTGTGCAGTGTGGTATTATGCACACACGAAGGGAAGAGGGAGGACAGATGACTAAATATATACTTATTTATCAAGGTATGAATACCACATTAAAATCATAAAGCGCTAGGCTAAGTCACATACTTAAAATTAATTACACTTCCACTACTACCTACAAGTACACTCCGCTTTAAAAATCTACAAGTCTGAACAAGATACGTCAGCATGACATGATCACTGAAGTATATTAATCCCACATGGATATCCTCTGCTGTCGAATTAAAGGCACACAAGTTGTTCCATGCTACTGTTCAAATACATATTCAGCAACATAGCTGCTGCCCATTCCCTTCCCAGCAGAAATGCAAATATGCCTAGAAGAGACAGAAAACAAAACATTTGGAAACAGAAGACTATAGGCAACATTCTCATAGGTCAGAACATACATGTCTATTTCCAAGTACACATAAACATCCACATATGTGTACAGAAGGAAAAAAAAATATATGGGGTTTCTGCACAAAACTAAGGACCTTAAAGATCATTCAATTCCACCATCCCCCCCACCACATGCAGGGACACCTTCCTCTGGATCAGGTTGCTCAAAGCCTCATCCAACTCGGCCTTGGGCACATCCAGGGATGGCGCATCAACAACTTCACTAGGCAACCTATTCCAGTGCTTCACCCTCACAGAAAAAAAAAAAAAAATTCTTCCTAATACGTCATCTAAATCTCCCCTCTTTTGGCTTAAAGCCATTACACCTCCTATCCCTGCACTCCCTGACAAAAAGACCCACCTCAGCTCTCCCCTGGACCCCCTTCAGTACTGGAAGGCTGCTATAAGGTCCCCCCAGAGCCTCCCCTAGGCTGAAGAAGCCCAATTGTCTCAACTTGTCCTCCTAAGGGAGGTTCTCCAGCCCTCTGATCATCCTCATGGCTCCCTCTGGACTCTCTCCAACAGATCCGTGTCTCTCCTGCGTTGAGGACTCCAGAACTGGACTCCAGGTGAAGTGTCACCAGAGCAGAGTAGAGGGGGACAATCACTTCCCTCGACCTGCTGGTTGCAAACCCTCCCCCCCCCGCCCCAAAACCTGCCCAGCGCCGTTCTCTGCTGACCCACGGGAGCAGAACACGGTGCGGGGAGAAGGAGGGATTGGGAGGCACCCGCTGGGGAGCCCCGGGGAGCCCTTTTAGCCTTCTCCCTTCCAGAAGCCACATAAACTTAGGGCTCCAGCTCGCTGCTGCTCCCCGCGAGCGCGCCGTGCCAAATGCTGAGTTAACAAAAACCATAAATCACCGCGGAACCAGATGCGAAGGGGCAGCGGCACCAGCGCCGCCTCCTCCTCCTCCTCCTCCTCCTGCCCCGTCCCACGCCGGCTGCCCCCGAAAAGCCAAGGGGGAAAGAAGCCGGGGGAGAACCCGAACAGGAGCCGGGCTCGGGGCAGCAGCACCGGGAGGGGAAGGAGGGGAGCGACCCAAACTAGCGCCAGGTTCGAGGCAGCAGCATCAGGACCAGGAGAAGGGAAACCCGAATAAGAGCTGGGCTCGGAGCAGCAACATCAGGGGGGAAGGAGGAGAAGGGAGGGGGGTAACGCGAACAAGTGCCGGGCTTGGGGCAGCAGCATCAGGAGAAGGGGGGGAGAAACTGAACCCCGAACAGGAGCTGGGCTCAGGGCAGCAGCATCGGGAAGCGAAAATACGGACACGAGGGGACGGGACAGCCGAGCGAGCGCCAGGCTGGGGGCAGCAGCAGCGGGAAGAGAAAGGAAGAGGGAGGGGGGGATCGAGGAGAAGTAAGGGGGAGAAGGAGGGGAACCCGAAGGAGCGCCAGGAGGAGAAGGAAGGGGGAGGGAAGGGTCTGGGGGCAGCGGCACCAGGTGCGGCGGGGCGCCGGCCGCGCAGGGACGCGCTGCGGGAGCCGCCGCTGCCCGCAGGCTCGGCCGGGGCCGCGGCTCCTCCCCCGCCGCGCTCCCGCAGCGTCCCCGCCCGGCTCGGGGAAAGAACGCGGGACCCGCCGCCCCCGCCCGTGTGCCCCCCCCTCGCCTCGCCGTGCCCGGCCGCCTCACCTCGCCGCGGAGGCAGGGACGGCGGCGGAGACACGCACGACGCTCGCTTCTCCCGCCCGGGCGGAGGCGGCTCCGCGCAGCTGCTTTCTCACCTCTCCCGCCGCTGTCGCGGCGGCGGCGGCTGCTCCCGGAGGGGCGGTCCGGGACCTCCCCGCCGAGGCTGAGCGCCGCCCCGGGGCCTCCAGGCGC
This sequence comes from Clamator glandarius, assembly GCA_033459285.1. Lineage (NCBI taxonomy): Eukaryota > Metazoa > Chordata > Aves > Cuculiformes > Cuculidae > Clamator > Clamator glandarius. Next base: position 1,631,146 of record JAUNZM010000473.1, on the reverse strand, counting down.
CTCCCACCCCGGCGGGGGTAGGCCCGGCCCGGGGCCAGCGGCAGCGTGTGCTCGGGGAACGGCGCGGGGTACGAAGTGCTGGGGGTAGCGGCCTGTTGCTCTGCTTCCTTTTTATTCCTTTTGTTTTTTGGTTGGCAGGCGACTGAACATGAGCCAGCAGTGTGCCCAGGTGGCCAAGAAGGCCAATGGCATCCTGGCTTGTATCAGAAATAGTGTGACCAGCAGGTCCAGGGAGGTTATTCTCCCTCTATACTCAGCACTGGTGAGACCGCACCTCGAGTACTGTGTTCAGTTCTGGGCCCCTCACCACAAGAAGGATGTTGAGGCTCTGGAGCGAGTCCAGAGAAGAGCAACAAAGCTGGTGAAGGGGCTGGAGAACAGGCCTTATGAGGAGCGGCTGAGAGAGCTGGGGTTGTTTAGCCTGGAGAAGAGGAGGCTGAGGGGAGACCTCATTGCTCTCTACAACCTCCTTGTTGTAGAGAGGAGAGAGCTGGCCTCTTCTCCCAAGTGACAGGGGGCAGGACAAGAGGGAATGGCCTCAAACTGCGCCAGGAGAAGTTCAGACTGGATATCAGGAAAAAAAATTCACAGAAAGGGTCATTGGGGACTGGAACAGGCTGCCCAGGGAAGTGGTTGAATCACGGTCCCTGGAGGTGTTTAAAAGACAGGTAGACGAGGTGGTCAGGGACATGGTTTAGTGGCAGATAGGAATAGTTGGACTCGATCCAAGAGGTCTTTTCCAACCTGGTGATTCTATAATTCTATTGCTGGAGCTATGGCATGTCAACACCATTGCTGTAGCCGATTTATTTTATTTTATTTTATTTTATTTTATTTTATTTTATTTTATTTTATTTTATTTTATTTTATTTCCAGAGGAAACAAATGTGTGGTTTGGCTCCCAGAGGTCATTTTTCCCAGATTTGACCTTAAAGCCTGAGCAGTTTCTGTGCTCCGTAAGTGACATTCACAGGCAAACAAGCGCTCCCTCCTCACCCACAGCAACTAGTGCAGCCCCACGGTGCTGCTCAGTCCTCTAGCAAGCAGTTCTCCCGTGAGCCACGGTTTGTTCCTTTCCCTAAAGCCTCACCAAATATTCCCAGCCAGAGAGAAGGGGAAGATGCAATGGTTCCCAGCTTGCCATCAAACTGCTCTTGTTCTGTGCCAGGTGAAGCTGAAAGTGGGCTTCAGCAGACCTGTTAGGGTATTGCTGGCTCCAGCTGTGTGTCCCTTGGCATCCCCTTCGCTCCTCACAATCTCAGCTCACCCCTGCTCTTGGGGCTGGAAGGGATGAAGCATCATCTCAGAAAGCCCACGATTAATTTCCAGGCAGTTTAGGTCCCTGAGCAGGCTCTCCAGAAAGTCAGGCAACCAGGAGATGATCAGGCACCCCCAGCAAGGAGGCCACAGCTGCCTCACCCTAAGTGTACCTAAAGTGCTACAGCATTGCAGTGTACGGGGTGTGTGTGATAAATCAGAAAGCATCTGCCCTTCAGTTTTAACTAAATTCCTGTAGTCCACCCCTGAGGTCTTCTGCAACAATCAGTAACTGAACTTTTAGATTTCTGCTAGCACAAAATGTGTTACGTGAGCTTTTCAACTTAACCACCTCCTTTGGCATTCAGAGGCTGAAAAAGACACAAAAAGAAATCCTTTTTGCTCTGAAGCAATGAGCAAAGTCATGAATTAATATTTTAAGACTAATTGAAAACCAGTTCTAACCAGTCTGTTCAAGGCAACCCTGGGCATAAAGGTGTTTGAATGTAACCAATGAGAACTATGTTAATGTTCCTCTACTTTGAAAGGGAAATATAGTAAACGGAATAAATACAAAGCTCAGCCAAAGCCTAGCTGAGAATGCCACCAGGTACAATAAGCACCCTTCCCCAGTTCGTAGGAGGAGAGGATGGCTTTGAAAATGGGGAAAAATAATAATAATAATAAAATCAGCTGTTGCTGCTCCAGCTTAACCCACTGTGAAGACAGTAGCCCCTAGGCAACCAGGAACATCAACAGCACACCTCTACCCATTCCTTCCCTCCCAATGTACAATTTTGGTCTTGGTGAATGGCAGTTCTGTGAAGGAAAGTAAGTGAGATTGTGAAAACGTGACCCGTTGTTTTTTAATCTTCACTAAGTGAGAGAAGGTAGAACTGAAAAATACTTCGTTAAATATGCAAAGCACGTCAACAGGATGTTCCATCAATAAGGCTTTAATACACAGCTGATATCATGCAGGATCTCCTGAGGCCTTCTGTTAAGCACCTACTCACAGTGAAGCAGGATTAAATATATTTCATGCCAAATCCAAGATGTTTTTTTACCTTGCTTTTAGGAACCTCAAGTGAAGCTCCTGTTCTCTTCAGGCAACTTCTTGTTCCCATTAACTCTATTTTGCACAATCCCTCTTTCTGCAAATTAATCCAATTTATTTTTTTCTTCCTCTTGTGATTGTGGAGGACGACTAATGTTATTCTGTTTACAACACTCTTCTACATATACGTGTAAATGTAATATGAGGTGTATGTCCCATTCAGACCTCACTTTTGATCAAAATCGTGATATTTTCCCGAACTTAATTCTTTCCCAAACTTTTATCATCCTTGTTGCTCTCCTCAGGACACTTGAATGTAACATCCACAGCAGGACACCAGAGACCAGCCAAGCCTCACCAGTAATGAAAAAAGTACAATAATTAACAGTCTTACATATAGCTTATTTCCCAACAATTCCCTTAATTAGATTTGTTCTTATTGCAATGGCAACTTCATATTGACTCATGGGACAGAGGGTCAGTGCCAACAGCAGCCTTTCTTCACTAGCTCTTCCCTGTATGAATTTCATGCCTTCCTGAGTGTCTTCCCAGCACTTGTCCTCATCTTATTAACTTTGGATACTCTCCATCAGTGGAGAGTATTTTTTATTAGCAATAGTTTATCAACGTACGTTTTGACATGGCTTATTGATATTAGAACACGAACCGTTAATTTTGCATTTTTCTTTAAAAAAATAATTTCTAAATTAGTTTAATGAGGCTTAGTCAATATTATCCTACTTTGAAAGGTGCAACCTAGAAAATTGATGAGAAAGCAAGACGAAGTTAAATACCATTATCTCTTTAATATATGCAGAGTTGCTTGGCTTATCTGTACTCTTGCTTTTTATTAAGAGCATGCCACAAAAGCTCAAGGCATCTTGCCAGCAAAACAAGCTCTATGAATAGGGCTGTTCATATTTTACAAAACGATAGCATGATCAGAAATTTTCAGAAATTTCCTAAAAAAATCAGAAATTTTGAGTACACTTAAAGCCAATCTGTCAAATCTTTTAACCCCATTCTTGTGGTCTACACTCTGTGCTCCCCTACCGCACCACCTGCATCTCAGAGGCTTACCCTGAAGGCCACCAGCCTTTCCTCTGCCTGAAGTACAGGAGTGTTCTAGGTCATACAACCTAGCCTGCAGAAGGTACCTGTGGACATCAATTTGTCCACCACCCAGTGGTGCCCTCATGTGTCTCCACGTGTGAATTTCAAACACCTGAATTCCAGGAATTTGTTCCATTTTTTACATGACGTGGGAAATCTGGTGTAACCCATCTGTATGCTGTACAGCCCCTTTCTCTGAAATCTCAAGTAAGTTTGGGGAATTTCATACAAGAGGAGATGTAGGGAGTGAAATAGCTTGAACCCATACTCGCATAAACTGTGCTTTTAATCACAGAATCATAGTCACAGGATAGTTTGGGTTGGAAGGGACCTTAAAGATCACTTAGTTCAACCCCCCTGCCATGGGCAGGGACACATCCCACTAGATCAGGCTGCCCAAGGCCCCATCCAACCTGGCCTTGAACACTTCTAGGGATGGGGCAGCCACAGCTTCCCTGGGCAGCCTGTGCCAGTGCCTCACCACTCTCATGGTAAAGAAATTCTTCCTAATGTCTAGTCTAAATCTGCCCCTCTCCAGTTTATACCCTTTGCCTCTAGTCCTGTCACTATAAGCCTTTGTGAACTCTCCCATCTTTCATGTAGGCCCTCTTCAGGTGCTGGAAGGTGCCTATAAGGTCTCTTTGGAGCCTTCTCTTCTCCAGGCTGAACAACCCCAACTCTCTCAGCCTGTCCTCATATGGAGGTGCTCCAGCCCTCTGATCATCTTTGTAGCCCTCCTCTGGACTCGTTCCAACAGCTCCACCTCCTTCTTATGTTGGGGATTTGAGAACTGGACACAGTACTCCAGATGAGGTCTCACAAGATAGGAGTAGAGCGGCAGAATCTCCTCCCTTGACCTGATGGCCACACTTCTTTTGAAGCAGCCCAGGATACGGCTGGCCTTCTGCGCTGTGAGCCCACGTTGCCGGCTCATGTTGAGCTTCTCATCAACCATCACCTCCAAGTCCTTATCTGCAGGGCAGCTTTCGATCACATCATCCCCTATCTTGCACTGAAATCAGGGATTGCCTTGACCCAAGTGTAGAACCTTGCACTTGGCCTTGTTGAATCTCGTGAGGTTCTCACAGGCTCACTTCTCCAACCTGTCCAGGTTCCTCTGGATAACACCCCATCCAATAAAATGTCTGCACCAATAAAATCCAATGACTTGTTTTCAGATCATGGCAAGCTCTTAATTTCAGACATGGACCCTCTTTGCCCCTTAAGTTTCAAGGCTACCAGCACAGGGTAACTTTGAAAAAGATCCTTTTTAGTATCTATATGTTTGCAAGCTGCAGCTGGGGAAAGTTGGCATGCTTTCACTGCCTTATGCCTGTCTACACAAGTTGAGATTAAATTGTTTCAAAGGCAGTCAAGTCAGTTCAGCCTAATCTCATTTTTTTAAAGAACAGAAAAATTCAGCTGAGTATGAAGTTTTTGTGTATGTGGACACCTATGTGTACATACAGAGGTCATAAGGATTCACAGCCAGCACTAAAACTTGTTCTTGTCTTTCCCTTTTTTTTATATATATTAAAAAGAAAGCATGAAACTTAACCTATGAACTCATGCAAGTTAATTGAACAAATATTTAATGCTGGAGCATCAGGTTTCCACAAAGAATTCACCCTGAATTTGTGCAGTGCCATCATCCAGAGAAACTAAATGTGTAAGTTGCTGCTTCTGCACGAGTTTTGCAATGCCTTTTTTTTTGTGTGCAACACTAAATTTGTTCATAAGATGACTGGGGCATCTGCTCCATCTGTTCAGGATGCTTTTTGGAATTAATATTTCAAATAGCTTCACAATATATTTATTAGGAAGTTTTAAACTAAAGGAGGGTAGATTTAGGCTGGTTATAAGGAAGACATTTTTTACGTTGAGGGTAGTGAAACACTGGAACAGGTTACCTAGGAAAGTAGTGGAGGCCTCATCCCTGGAAACATTCAAGGTCAGGTTGGATGGGGCTCTGAGCACCCTGATCTAGTTAAACTTGTCCCTGCGCCTGCCGGGGGCCTGGACTAGATGACCTGTAAAGGTCCCTTCCAACCCAAAGTATTCTATGATTTTATGATTCATAGGCCTTCATTATTTCATCACTTAAGGCCATAGTGGATCAATATATTGCAGACACCATGTACCACATGCTATTAGATTTTCTCAAGACACAGCCACAGAAAGCCAGTCCAATGACCTTGTTACTTATCTTCAGCAGTCACAGCAGAAGCTGTCTTATTCCACAGCAGACGTGTTTTGCATGCTATACTCAAAGAAAAGGAGAAACTAAGGTAGACCAAGTGCCTGGTAAGGGCTGGCATCTTTAATTTGCAGTGGTACCATATCTCCAGGTGATCCTAACAGAAAACCCATGCCCTGTGCTCCAATAGAAGATAGAATCCTCCTGACTTGGAAGCATATCCTTTCCTATTTATAAATCTGTTGAACACTGGCACTTCGTTCGTGATGCGGGAGAGCCATAGAAGACAAGCATCTAGGAAAGGTCTCTACGCAATCTCAGAAAACAAGTACTTTCCCACTGATGTTCTAGCCCTAGGAGAGGCTGATTTCCAGCGTGTTAGAAAGAGATGACCCTCCATGCTCAAAATACAATTGAGTTATGCACAAGAGAGGAGCCTTTCCTTACTGTGACAGCCAACCAGCTGAAGTCCAGACATACAAGTTTTTAATACATTCATTGTCTTAATGAAGAGCTGTGAATGTAAGGAGCATGCTCAGGGCAGCACAGTGCTCATGTCCTCCAGCACAGCTGCAAAAGAGTTATTATCTGTGCTTAGGGGGGAGTGGTGTCCGTTTGCATGTTCAGTATTGTCTGAAAGCATGTTAGCTGTTGTGTAACTATACCACGAATTAGGTAGCTATTAAAGAGTGTGGGCCAAGGCAAATTGCCTATGCTGAGCCCATACCCTTGTCTTCTGCAGTTAATTTGTATACGCATAACCTCATAGAGTTCTCTTCGAAAATAAATGTACAGTACTATGGCAATCCATCCTGAAAGTAACCTAAACTATGTGTGTGGAGAAGAATTCTGATTAGGCTTTCACCCACTTAGTGAGTCCTCACTTTCCCCAGTAGCCATTTCTGTCAGTTATGTTTGCTGCTAGCTTGCCATCTCTCCTTTCAAGTTTGTTTTTAGCCAACTTCAAGTTTCCAACCACTAAATAGCATTGAACCTTTGATATCCGGGTTGAAGAGCCACAAGCTCTTTCCTTTGCTTACTGCTATACCTATTGGTCGCTGTAATTCGCTTCACTATTTGTCACCCACAGAGCATTTCTCAAACCTCACATAGTAAAACTTTTCTGACCCCAAGTCTCCTACCCTGTGGATACAGTTAGTGCTGTAACTTCCCATGTATAATACACTGTCTCTGGCCCTTTAATGACAGATAAAACTGTTAGGCAGAAAAAAATGTGTCTCTGGGAAAAAATCCTCATTATAATAATTTTGTTTATGTCTTTTCATTAACAGTGACATCTGGAAATCAACAAGTGAGTCAGTTTTTAATCCACGTAATGTTAATTTCATATAACAGAAGGTCTTTTAAATCACAGTGTTATCATGATAGCTTTGAAGAAATCAGTGGCTGTTATGTGAACGCAGTCCTCTTCAGCACACAGAATTATATACTATTCAAAGCTGGCAAAGAGGCACAGACAACTTCCCCAGCAGAACAGTAGCAACTTATACCTCCTGAGATGCTGTGTTGACTGATTTTAGTTATATTTTAACCTCTAATTTTTGTTAATAAGATCCCAAATTAGCAATCTCTCTGCTATGGTTATGAAGGACATTATTAATTATTCAACAGGTCCTTTGACGCTTTTCAAAATTGATGCAACCTTTGTAATGCTCTTTCGGAATTACCCACCACCTAGGGAAATGCCTTAATAGCGGCTGAAGACAGGTACTCATCTAACTCTATTAGGACTGAAGTTTAATTGGAACAGATCCTGGCCTGCTTGCTTCCTTGCAGGTAGTATTCATTCTTTTTGTCTCTTTTTCATGTGGATGCATAATCACTTTGCTCCAAATACCAAATAGAATTCTCTTGTACTATTTACTTACCATCCCCCACATACATTTAATGTAGGATTCTTCCTTTCTTTTCCTCCTAATGCTTACTAAAAGTGCCTCTTTTATTGCATTTAATCCAGTTGCCTGCTAGTACTCCAAAAAGGAAGTTTTAAGCTTTTTCCTTTTAATCGCTGTTGTTAGTTTCTTTGTTTCTCACCTGAGTCTTTACAAACTGATTTCTATTGTCTCATCCCCTCATTTCAATTTTTTAAACCAGAACGACTTTCTGCCCAGTAAAAGCTTTACATGCTAACGAAATCAAGGCTATCTACATGTCCAACCAGCTATCTTTGAACAACTGGCAGTTTTTCTTAGCACTCCCGACTTCAAAGCCGTGTTCTATGTCCATTATGCTGACAATTAGTCTAAGCTTTGGGTAATTAGCTCTTTTAGAGTTTCATAGATGAATATTGGTGGATTGCATGTTTACACAAGCAAAGTGTAATGAGATTCTAATCAGAAATACATAAACAACAGAGCAATTTTTAGAGTGACAATTAACTATTCTTTGTCAAGGAGAAGGGCATACTGCAATAAGAAGCTTTATAAAGAGAACAACCCTTCTTGAAGTCTGTCACACATTTTTTTCATACAAACTATCCAGCAAATGTTCCCTAGGTTGAATTAACTAATGGTATGTATTTTCTGTCTTGATGTTTTCTGTGTAGTTCATAAGCTTTAGCATAAAATAATTTGTCATTGGGCAAGAGCTGAATCTTTCGACAGCTCATACACAGGAGGACATTTTTTTGCGTGGTTTGCCCTATAGCTTTTTAAAGCTAGAAGAGATCAATAATCCAATCAGACCTGCATTAAAATGGGACCGGCATCCAGGTCATATCCCCTGAAACTCAGAGCACTGAGAGGTCAGATGTTACTCCTACTTCCATAACATTCTCTAATTCAGGGCAGAATTTAACGCTGCAGATGCTCATCTGCTAGGAAAGCTGTAATTTTTTTAATCATATTCTTTTTGGTTTTATACAAAACTCCATCATATATCTGTTTCTATATATGTTTTTTAAATAACATTTTCATACATAAATGTAACAAAACTGTATGGAAAAAGGTAACACACGTGTTTTTAACTGTTGTTAGTTCCCTACCAGAGAAGTATTCTTGGACTCATTAGTAAGGTTGCCAAAGTTCATACTTTACAGTTTCACCTACATCTATTTAATAATTTACAGAGTGGGAATTGCATCACGGAATTCTATTTCAACAATGCACTTAACTTTAAGCATTTGTTTAAGTTCATTGCTATTTGTCAGGCCACTTAAGTATGCCTTGAAGTTCCAGTGGAGCCTTGGTATGTTTAAATGGTTTATTGAATAGAGATGAATGTAAGTACACTCTTTTTTTTTTTTTCTCTGAAACAGAGACTTATTCTGCAATTTAATGTACACTTTTAGGGTTTCTCCTACCACATGTGTAAGAATGATAGCTGTTTAAGGACTTTGATTTTAAAATTACCTTGGAAGAATATGCAAATGTCTTTTTTATAATTTATCCTTTGAAATACAGAACAAAGCATTGAAACATCCAGTGACCTATAAACTATACTAAATTTTTTAAATGTGCAAATGACTCTTATAGGGATACACTCAATGAATACTTAACGGGTCCCTAAAGCTACTGGCACAACTTCACAGAAGTTATGTCAGAGTTTTATGCCTTTGCAGCACTGCTGCAATTGGATAATGTCTAAATAATTCATTTTCTTCTACACGCAATGCATTGACAAGCATAGGTGTCCTCCTAGCTACCTGAGTCTCAGTTGTGGTGTGAAAAACCAGCTGAGTGTTTCTCGAAGCACAAACGTGTGAAGGTAGATAATGAAGAGTACAGTCATGTAAATTCTGACATGAAAATTAAGCATTGAATGCAAGAGTCAGCTAATCCATTTCAAATAAAAAAAAAAACCCTTTAAATAAAAAAAAGTGAAAAAATTGAAAAATATAATTGCCATAACTGCCACAAAGCTGGTTCACAACCGGGTAATCCTGACTGCCCCAGTTCCAGCTATGCCATCTTGAGTTCTATATTGCTACACACTCATGCAATCAGAGAGCAAAGGCTCATAGAGGCCAGCCAGGAGATGCAGAAAGACAATCGAATTGGGAGACCTTGGCAGAACATGGAACTGTATCTGAGCAGCCGATTAGAGCAAAACCAGAAGGGTTTTTATTGCCAAATCGATAAAGAGAGCAATATAAAGTGAAGTTGCAGATGGGAGAGTGATACATGCTTTCACTTCTACATAATTCACCACTAATGTATGATTCATATAAATACTTTATTGTGGATAAATCCAGAGTCGCACTGTGAAGAAGCAATGCATCTGTAGGTTATCTAATAGGGTACCTGGCACTGAACAGGGAAATCTTTTACTGGATTTTACATCTTATACTGATGTTACATGTGGAATGAAACTTTGCTTTGGCAGCCTCCTATTGTGATTTAGCCAAGAAGAAGCAGCTGATGAGCTCTTCTATAAACAACTGAGTGTAGTCTCAAAATCGCTACCTCTAGTCCTTGTGGGAGACTTCAATTTCCCAGATATAGGCTGGGAGTATAATACAGCAGAAAGGAAGCAGTTCCGGAGGTTCCTGGAGTGTGTGGAAGACAATTTCCTCACACAGCTGGTGAGCAAACCCACAAGGGACGGTGCCCTCCTGGACCTGCTGTTTGTGAACAGAGAAGGACTGGTTGGGGATGTGAAGGTTGGAGGACGCTTGGGGCAAAGCGATCATGAGATGATAGAGTTCTCAGTGCAGGGTAAGATGAAGAAGGAGGTTAGCAGAACAGTCGCCCTCAACTTTCAGAGAGCAGACTTTGGGCTGTTCAGAAGGCTGGTCGGAAAAGTCCCATGGGAGGCGCTCCTTGAAGGCAAAGGTGTCCATGAGGGCTGGGTGCTCTTCAAGAAGGAACTCCTAGCAGCTCAGGAGAAAGCCGTCCCCAAGTTCTGGAAAAGTAGCCAGCGGGGTAAGAAACCAGCATGGTTGAGTAGGGAGGTCCTGAGAGACATCAATAGGGAGAGGAGGGTCTACGACCTCTGGAGGAAGGGGCAGGCATCCTGGGTGGACTATAGGGAGGAAGTGAGAACGTGCAGGGAAAATGTCAGGAGGGTTAAGGCCCAACTAGAAATGCGATTGGCCAAGACTGTGAAAGACAACAAAAAGTCTTTCTACAAATACATCAACAGCAAAAGGAGGGCTAGGGAGAATCTCCAGTCCCTAGTAGATGCAGAGGGAACAAGAGTAACAGGGGACGAAGACAAGGCTGAAGTGCTCAATGCCTACTTTGCCTCAGTCTTTAACAGTAAGGAAAATTGTTCCCTCTGTGCACAACCCCAAGGGTTGGAAGAGAAGTATGAGATTCCCAAGGTCCAAGAGGAGGTGGTTAGAGACTTGCTTGCCCAGCTAGATGCCCACAAGTCTATGGGGCCGGCTGGAGTCCACCAAAGAGTTCTGAGGGAACTGGCGGATGTGCTGGCCAAACCATTTTCCATCATCTTCCAGCAGTCCTGGAAGACTGGGGAGGTTCCGCTGGACTGGAGGCTGGCTGATATCGTGCCCATCTATAAGAAGGGGCGCAGGGAGGATCCGGGGAACTACAGGCCTGTCAGCCTGACCTCGGAAAGTCATGGAGCGGGTGATCTTGAGTGCTATCAAGAAGCACTTGCAAGAGAACCGGGTGATCAGGCCCAGTCAACACGGGTTCATGAAAGGCAGGTCTTGCCAGAGTAATCTGATCACCTTCTATGACCAAGTGACTAAACTCTTGGACGAGGGAAAGGCTGTGGATGTGGTCTTCCTGGACTTTAGTAAAACCTTTGATACAGTTTCTCACAGCATTCTGCTTCGGAAACTGTCGGCCTCTGGCCTGGATGGGCGCACACTCTCCTGGGTGAAAAACTGGTTGAATGACCGGGCCCAGAGGGTGGTGGTAAATGGAGTTAAATCCAGCTGGAGGCCAGTTACAAGTGGGGTTCCCCAGGGCTCAGTCCTGGGTCCAGTCCTGTTTAATGTCTTTATCAACGACCTGGATGAAGGCATTGAGTCCTCCCTTAGCAAGTTTGCAGATGACACCAAGCTGGGAGGAAGTGTGGATCTGCTGGAGGGTCGGGAGGCTCTGCAAAGGGACCTGAACAGGCTGGACTGCTGGGCTGAGACCAACGGCATGAGGTTTAACACGACCAAATGCCGGGTCCTGCACTTGGGGCACAACAACCCTAAGCAGAGCTACAGACCAGGAGAAGCCTGGCTGGAAAGCTGCCAGGAGGAGAAGGATCTGGGGGTGTTGGTTGACAGCCGACTGAACATGAGCCAGCAGTGTGCCCAGGTGGCCAAGAAGGCCAATGGCATCCTGGCTTGTATCAGAAATGGTGTGACCAGCAGGTCCAGGGAGGTTATTCTCCCTCTGTACTCGGCACTGGTGAGACCGCACCTCGAGTACTGTGTTCAGTTCTGGGCCCCTCACCACAAGAAGGATGTTGAGGCTCTGGAGCGAGTCCAGAGAAGAGCAACAAAGCTGGTGAAGGGGCTGGAGAACAAATCTTATGAGGAGCGACTGAGAGAGCTGGGGTTGTTTAGCCTGGAGAAGAGGAGGCTGAGAGGAGACCTTATTACTCTCTACAATTACCTGAAAGGAGGTTGTGGAGAGGAGGGTGCTGGCCTCTTCTGCCAAGTGACAGGGGACAGAATGAGAGGGAATGGCCTCAAGCTCTTCCAGGGGAGATTTAGGCTTGAGGTAAGGAAAAAATTCTTCACGGAGAGGGTGGTTAGGCATTGGAATAGTCTGCCCAGGGAGGTGGTTGAGTCACCGTCCCTGGAGGTGTTTAAGGTTAGGGTGGATGAGGTACTTAGGGGCATGATTTAGGGATTGGTGGGAATGGTTGGACTTGACGACCCAGTGGGTCTCTTCCAACCTGGTTATTCTGTGATTCTGTGATTCTGTGATTAGCTTGACTGAACCAAATTTACAGCATGTAGGATACAAATGGTGTCTTAACTATGTTGAACTTATGCTTTAACACTTAAATGACTGTCTACACTGTGTTTTACAAATACAAAGAGGTACACATGTTGGGTATAGTCCCTGTTATTTTGTCTTTTCTCTTCTAAAATTTATTGAGTGCTCATTTATATTTTTACCAATATAACTTAAAATAATGTAGCAGTTCTGCCTAAATTCCTCTTTGTTTCAAAAACTTCAATAGAGCTTTATTTGGGGGAAAAAAACATTAAAAAAAGAAGCCATAAAACCTATTGCACCTGGAAGCTTTATGAAAACATGGTAGTTCACCAGTGAAAGTTCAATTGTGGTTTACAATGCTAGAAGAAGTTATATTATAAACATTATATTTATATACATAAAAAATGTGTATTAATCTTATGACTAAAATACCCATCTTTAAAAGTATGGTTATTTTACAACAACACATTTTAAGGGAGCTGGTTAGGATTGAAAAATTATGTAAGAATATTTCTCTTTCTTTTTGATGGATTTTGAACTGGGTTGTGGAAAGCAGCAGTAGCTAGAAATTGCAGCCATATAAATTCTTAGGTAATAACAAAGGTCAGCAGGATTTAGCCCTTCTTATTCTGTTATTTTACCTTCCATTATCTACCTTTAAATGTATCATTGCTGGAGCACTTGAGTTCTCCACAAAGCAGATTCAATTCAGTGGAACTAGAACACAAAGTACAAATGGCATCACAAAAAATATGAGTCAGGCAAAATGGATGTGAAATCACTAGATAACAGAAAAGGTGTGCTGTTTATAAACAGAGGAGTTGTTGCTGAACTATTCCTGTTACAAATCTTTCTAATGAATTTGGAAAACCAGAGGATTACACACAATAATTAACTCAGTAGAAATCTCAGGTTTGGGCTTCAATTTCTTGCCAAAAACACGATCTGGGAAACTCATGATACAGTCTTTTCTACAAGCAAGTAAAAGTACCACAGTCTTTTTAAATACTCAGTAACATCTCTTTGCTTCATAATCAATACTTCATAGCAACTTGCCTCTTCAAAGTGCAATGTAAGTGCTATGAATTCAATATAAAGTTAGACTAGAGTTTAATAGGCTACAAATTGTATTAATTTAAGAGAATGCTACCAAGTCAAAAAGTACATTAAAGTAAGTCCTTTTATTTGTGTTATTGATTAGAACGTTCTACATTTTCTTTGAAGGCTCACTGCTATGCCTGTTTAGGTGGTTCCTGCCTATTTTAACATAAGACTAACATGAATCCTAAACCACCTTATTTCTTTTACTCTTTCTCTGCCTGAGCTGAGACCGGGTTTGTATACGTCATGCCAACACTACAGTATAAACAAGTCCCCATATCTTTAAAGGGGCAAAGGCTTATGTCTTAATCACCTGCACAAACCTTAATTCTTTGTATTCAATATATATTAACAAACTGTCTATCACAGCAGCCTTTTTTTTAACTTTTGCTCTTTTAATTATGGACGTATCTCCCTATACTATAGAATTTTTCCTATCTGCTCTCATTGCACCTGCAATACATGCAGTAAAGGTTATATATGGTAATTAAATTTGGTAAATATTACGGTGTTCAAACTGTACGTTACGTCAACGTTTCCTGAGATGGTGTTGCATGTGTCAGGGAGAAAAGGCAGCAACAGCACATCTCCTCTTAGGACAAGACATAAAGGCTGCCTGGATCATGGCCAAGCACCTTTGATGCACACACCGCAGGTATATATTCTCAGTGCACCAGGCTGCCTAGGCTCAAGAGCAGTCTAAGCAAAAGGAAGACTTTATTTCTAGGCTCTGCGACAAAGCTAACAAGCAACATACTAATACAGAGCCAGAAAGCATAGAGAAAATGATGTTTTTGAGAAAACATAGCTACTCCAGGGGAAAGATGAATGTGGGTGATAGGCTCTGGAAAAAAAACCCAGACTTGTCCAGATCCCAAAACATGCTGACTGAGCTTTCTTAAGGATGTAAACTGGATCTGTTGCCTTTCAGTATCCAAAGAGGGCCACTGCACTAAGATTACATGAGACAAAATGTGTTTAAGTTGTTTGCTAAAGAAAATAATTTCTAAGCAGCACTTTATACAATTTGCTAACAATTTTCAACTTGCTTTCAGAAGGCTCTTTATTCCTCCCTATTATGATTACCATGACAATGGGACGTTGTCCCAGGAGGTACAGACCATCTGATTCCAGTCATGAATGCTATGAAATTCCATACCTATCCATGAAAGGGATGAAGGCCTAATGCTCAAAAGCACGTACTTATTTGCTCTTCCAAATCACATGCCACTGCTTCACCTTATTTCTTAAAATCATTGCATACCATATGGAATTAAAATAGCATCTGGAAATTGACTCAGAATACCAAATTTCCATGTAATCCTCAGACATATCTTTCCTATGCATACATATACCTTGAATATCTTCCAAATTATTGTATTATTTTATGTACAGCAGGCTGTAGAAGATCATCAGTAGCATTTCATCTTTGCATTTAAATCCCCACCTAAAAGATTTATTGTGATAACCTTATTAATAGTATTGAAAGCAGGACCTGTGTATCTGTGTGTTTCTACTATTGCAGATAATGCTGAAGACCCTTACATGTATTTTGCAGCTCTGCACCAGCTTCCAGCAGAATCTTAAACACTTGGCACACACACATATACATAGACACATATACATATTCTCAATCCTTTATAATGATAGGGTTTGGGCCAACAGAGAAGAGGACTTCTACAACCTTTTCAGCTTCCCAATTAGACATATAAATGAAGCCTGATGTACAGATCTAGAAAGAAAAAAACAGAGAAAGGGATAGGGTTGGGCATATAATTTTATTATGCTGGAATTCCTTACAAGAGGAACTGTGATACCATGATCTTCTCCAAATTGTCTTCTGCAGCATGTGAAATGGCAATGAGCAGTGACTGATACTATACTTGCATTATTTACAACTCTTTAAAAGGCAGATTTAAATTATTCTTTTAGTTACTATGGTAATCTAGGAGACCTTTGCAGTCTCCAGCTTTTCCGAGTAAGGAATGAATTGTTGCTTCAAAGCACTTTCAGTATTGCTAAAGAAGATTATTTACAACTCACTTTTTTTTCAGTCTTTCCCTCTTATGTGCGTTTGGCTGGTAACACATTAGAATGCTGTCATCTGGAGTGGTGACTTCAATATATTACTTCTGGCTTCAGATCTGTAGACAGCATGGGTTAAAGATGCTCAGACTTCTCGTGTGTGATGACGGAAAGCTAGTTTTGCTCCATGTCAGACCATAAAGGTACTCCTGATTAAAAAAATGTGAGGTAGACATTTGGAATTTATTTCATTATAATGTTATGTAGACTTTTTCATTTTTTTAATGCCTTCATTGAAGGATTTATGTTGGACATATAAGTTACCCTTACATATGCTCTTCTTCCATTGAGATTTGTGAGAAGTGTTTCCAACTCCCACCTCTGAACTTCATTGTATAGTATTGAAGTTTGGTAAACTGCTTTAAAATATTACTCTACTGTGCAATTTCAGTGCAAGCTGGATGTAAATAAATAGTTTTTTTCAAAGAATTGTATAGTTATGAAAGGTGACAGACTGAGACTCCTGAGATCTCACCTGGCAGAGAAAATGCTATCATGACGTGTGGTGGAGCTGTCAGTCATTACTGACCTGGATTTGATTTGAGTCACAGATCAAAGGATTAGCTTTAAACTTGATATATAGTTGTTTTTTTCTTCCTTGAATGTCAGTGTATATAATTCACATACCTTTTATCCTGATTAGAGCTTATAATTTCGATTAAAAGGTATATTTTTTAATTTTCTTCTGCTGCATTTTTCCCAAGCTTGCAAAGGTAGAGGTACTTAAGCATCCAAGGGATCTGGGTAGGCTTTGCATTCAAATCACTTCCTTTGTTAAATCTCCTGCTTACACTGCATGAAAAAAATCACAAAAATATGACATTGCAGTGGTAGCCACTATCTCAGAACTTCCAATAGCTTGGCTTGTTTCTCTGACATTTAAATCCATTATCTGTGCAGAATCCCAATGTAAGTAAAATTCATGTTGTTAGAATTCATGCTTCTTTCCTGAGGAAGCCATTGAAAAAAAATGTTTGGACTTTTCCACCTCATTACAGCCTATTCTTCAATTCAAAGCTACTTCTTCTTGCTCTTTCAAGAGAATGGATATGGAATGACGCTGGGTTTAAGTTACATGACTTGCACACATCTTGCTGATCTAAAGGAAATTTTGAATTGAGTGGCCAAATACAATTAGAAAATTAATTCATCTGTGTCTATTGACATTTTGGCTTACACCCTTAAAGAAGTTTTGAACCAAATTCCCCAGTCGTTCATACTTAGTGCGCATTGTTGCATAAAAGGTATGGATTTTGTATATACAAAAATCTAAACTAAATCTCAAGTCCCATACCAAGTGGTTCCCAAATGTGCATCGTCCCCATGAGGGGGTCCAAACCACAATGCCCAAGCAAAAGTTCAGACAGTTTCTTGCATGTGTGCCAGAGATTTGGTCCAGAACACCAGAGCAGACCTAGTTTGAGTACTTCAGACCGCATTTATTGAAGATATAGAAGGCTCAGCATCTAACAGTAGATCTCTTGATCCTAATTCATCACATTTCTGGTTGATGTGCACATAGCCTGAGTTTCTCTGTGAGTGTAGACCTGCTGCAGCCAGAAGGAGGGATGTGTTTGCATGTGTTTTTTTGCAAACCAATGTACAAACCCATGCGCTGGGACAGACATTGCTGCGGTTGACCGAATCAGAACTACTAAACTTTGCAACAAGATGTGCCAATCATCACACTAACATTGCTTCATGGCTTCCTTGCAGCTCAGAGTGCAAACCAGCTCATGCCTGCCCACCAAAGACTGCTTGCTCATGCTCAGGGCACTGCTGCGCATGTGCTGGGTGTGATTCTCCTTAAGACCAGGAAGATCACCCAAAGACACTGCCCCAAGGCTTGGGATCTGTTCTGGTGCCTCTCAGAGGAATGTTCTAATGATGGTATGCAAAATTATACAATGCTATCAGATTTCAGCCAAATTAGGACCGTAGGTCACGTACAGCACAGAGATGTCTGGAAAACAGATGCTCCTCATAGCTGTGATTATCTAAATGTATGTGGTTGATTGATTGCCTTTTTCATGTTAATGGTTAGAAATCATGGGAAAACTTCAGATAAAAGATTAAAAAATCCTGGCTGCAGTGGGTCCAAGAGGTCCAAAGATGTTTTACAAATACACTGAAAAATGCAGCTCTGAAACGACAATGAATATTTGACAGAGAGTCATCTCTATCAACAGATATGATGTTCCTCTTATTGTTGTTGATGAGATATTCAGAATAAAATTCTGAGGCTTATTTTTAAGCCTATATGTGGATTACTTCCAGCAAGTCAGTTTTACAAAACAATGTGAATTACAACACAGTGTAGCTCTTTATAGCAATATATTTCCTATTCCTCTTTTTATTGATACTTTATAGTCTGCCTATCTTATCGCATAAAATGAAAAACACTGTCACTACTGAGAACTGGCTTTCATAAGAAATAGCATAACTCAATACTTTTCAGCTAGGTACAAAAATTAATCCTTATTAAAAAAAAATCTCTTTTCATTACATTCTTTTTTTCTTTATTAACCAAAGCAAAGATGAGCAAACTTCATATATACGTTCAGTATTTCAGCTAAAAACCCACCAGTATATTTGAAAAAAACAGACTTCAAACAGGCATAAGACAGTTCTGTGACACAACTTCGAAGAGCGCTTACCAGAAACACTTGGACAGAAAACTGCAGTAATTAGTAATGACAGTTCAAGCATCCGAAATTCCAATACTCAACATTAAATGCTTGACCTTCTCTACTGCCAGCATGCAAAAGAGCATGACTTTATCTTTGTATGTCTTTTATTTAGTTTGGGTACTTGCTTGTACTCATCTCTCCCTTTCTTATCAGACTTAGAAACACCATAAGACTAATATCTGCAACAACTTGTTCAAAAAATAGCATTATTCCTGCAAAGAGGATTGGATCGTCAAGCAGTAACACCTGCTACTGTGAGATTTATTCCTATAAACTACATGAGAGAGAAGTCAAGAAATTATTCATCTCCCTGAAAAGATAAATTCTGGGTGCAACGTTAAACCACTTTCTAACATTTCACAGAACTTTATTTTCATAAAATTGTTCTTACTGCTTAAAACATGAAACAAATAAAAGAAAAGGAAGGAAAAGCTTAAGTTAGTAACTCCTGACTGTCCTAGACCAAGATAGGTCATCTTCATTGTTCTAGAGATACTCACTGATGCTGTTGTCACTAGACAGAGATTCAAAGTCAGTATATCATAGAAGCATAGAATGGTTCGGGTTGGGAGGAACCTTAAAGATCATCCAGTTCCAATCCCCCTGCCATGGGCTGGGGCACCTTCCACTAGATCTGGTTGCTCAAAGCCTCATCCAACCTGGCCATGGACACCCCCAGGGATGGAGCAACCACAGTCAAGCTGGGAAACCTTTTCCACTGCCTCACCACCCTCACAGGAGAAAACTTCTTAATATCTAATCTAAATCTCCCCTCTTTCAGCTTGAAACTGTCACCCCTTGTTCTACCCCTATACTCCTGATGGAAAACTCCTCCCTAGCTTTCCTTTAGACCCCTTTTCGGTACTGGAAGGCTGCTATAAGGTCTCCCCGCAGCCTTCTCTTCTCTAGGCTGAACAAGCCCAACGTCCTCAACCTGTCCTCCTATGGGAGTTGTTCCAGCTCTCTGATTAGCTTTATGGCCCTCCTCTGGACTCGCTGTAACAGATCCACATCCTTCCTGTGCCAAGGATTCCAGAACTGAACATAGGACTCTAGGTAAGCTCTTACCTCATTACATGGCTTGGGGCATTTTAAAGAGATGTACAGAAGTATAAAAGTCACAGGTGCACTTTAAGGAGATGTACAGAAGCAGAAGGAGGTTTGTTCTAGTGCAACTCAATAGTCAAAAAAGAGTTAATTGTGAGTAAAAAGGGGCTTTATATTCTGAGCATTTTTCAATGACTTTCTACT
Organism: Clamator glandarius; assembly: GCA_033459285.1. Lineage (NCBI taxonomy): Eukaryota > Metazoa > Chordata > Aves > Cuculiformes > Cuculidae > Clamator > Clamator glandarius. Next base: position 1,611,520 of record JAUNZM010000473.1, on the reverse strand, counting down.
CAAGCGTAAGCCCTTTCTTGCTGCTTTTGAGCACGAGTCTTAAATAAAACAAGATGGTCTTGTTGGAGTCAAGCAAAAATTATTACCACCTAGTCCTAATGTGGACTGGACTCCTCTGTGCAGCTCTGCCCACCTGTGTTTAAGAGAGAGGTGCTGAAATTCCAACAGTGGCAAATAATATTCAGATAATCTAGGGAGTGGAGAGCTTGTTTTAGGAGAGGAAACTAAAAGGCTTTGGATTGCTTAGTCCAGTAGAAGGGTGACTGTGGGAGAATATGATCCAGGTTATGGGTTAGGGCTTGTTCCAAGCTGTGTGAATCCTGACCAGCAGGCCAGTACACACTTGTTAGCTGGTTAATAGGCAAGCCAAACAGATCAAAGTCATGCTGGAGCCCCTCCAACAGTGGACTGCTGATGTGGCTGCCTACCTAGCAAAATTTTTAGTTCCTTAAGAATCATAAATATTTAATATCTGAACTGTCAAGTCCTCTGACAAATTCAGCTACACCTGAGCCATGGCTTGACAGATACTGAGGCTAGAGCAAACTGAAATGGACCAACTGACAGGCAGAGAGGCAGAATCAATAGTTCCTTAGGAAAGCATCTGTGGACACCTCATTAAAAATGTATAGTGACAGTAAACATCTCTTAAACAAGGAAACGATGGTGAGACAGAGAAGTAAGGTAAGAGCAAGATATATTTGCATGCATTGAATAAGCCAAGAGAGAAAAGAGTTCTTGTGACTTTGATCAGCAGGAGCGGTGTATTACACTTTGAGCTTCTCCATTGAACAAATATAGACTGCAAGCAGGAACACGTACGTAAAAGATACAATAAACAGCATACTATATTATTGTGTCAGATTACAACAATCATAATTTAAGGAATCGCGCTAAAGGAAAAAAAATCAGCAATGTGGTTACTGAGTCTGTTTGCAACACAATCTGCCTACATCAGGTGCTACATTTTAGCATTTAAACACTCATTTTAAGAAGACTGGTGCAACAAGATACTCATGCAAAGAAAGAAGTATTTGTCTCTGAAAACCTTCATCCCTTCACTTCTTAAAAAGCTTAGACCCTTTAGCAATGGAGATTCAGCAGGCGTCTAAAATTGAGGTACAAGTCATCTATCCAAGATGTGTAAATTGAATAGTGAAGTATGTTCTCAAATCCCCCTCTTTTTTTTTTTAATCAATACCTTATTGATTGCAAGAATGCACTTACTTTTATTATTTTTTTCTCATGTACACAACAAACAACACTGTTTGCTTGTCCTTGGCATCATAAAATATAGATCTCTCCTGTGTATATTCAACATTTCAAGATCCCACTGAAAATTTCAGTCTAGTTAAGGCTGATGAAATGAACAAATAGGTTTAACTTTCAGCTGCTGTTACTCATGAGTTTCCGTAAGAATGTATTGTTTTTCCTCCCTTAGATGTTGTGAGAGAATTCAGTTCCTTTTCAGTCATCGTTATTTACAGGGAGCAAGTCAAAACTCAGACTCCACAGACCACCAGAATGGAAGGACTTGTAGTCAAGAATTAGATTCTGTTTGAAAAGCCCAGTCATTGCTGTCCTTTGCTTATGACTTACAATCGGCAAGACCCACTGGTGACACTTTCTGCTAGTGGCTATGGCTCAATTAGCACTAGGTATTGATTGCTGCACGTTGTCTGTAACTTGCAGGCAGATTTTCTCAAGGGAATGAAGGCAATGAGAAAAGATAAAAGAAGATTTTGTGCGAGGTAGAGATCCTGTACCACCTGCAACTAGAGGTCTGCCAGGAGGGATGGCCTATACATCATATGCATGAGTGGCAGGGCTTCTGTGACATATGCCCACAGCAGAGAAGAACTGAAAGAAAGAAGAGCTCAAGAGATCCCATGTCACCCGTGATCAACTACAAGAAGGAGTGCTGCATCATGTCAGTCAACAGGGCTATGTACGCAACACTCCAGGTAGCTGGGAGACATCTTTCTCCAAATCCCTGCAATGGCAGCTTCTCTGCCTGGCTGCAGCCAGGGGTAATGCACACAAAAAAGATTGAATTCCAGGTGATGGGAGCGCTGGTTCTCCACAGGAAGCCTATCTAATCTAACAACTGCCTTAGACTGACTCCAGGCCAGTGTGTTGCTGTAAAGGCCCCCTGATCTAGACTACCTTTCAAGATCAGGTGTACCCAGCACCACGATTATGGAATGTTGTTTTCAAGTGAACATGATGTATTTCAAGAAATATAAAGTATTTAATACTTATGGTATCCTAGCACTTCTGTGAGATATTAAAGAGTGCATAGTTTTGCCAAATGGTCTGGATGATCCAATATAATGAAAATCTCTCTTTTCTAACATCTGTAACAATGTCTCCATTTCAGGCATTTGTGACAATGGTTTATACTTGCTGTGTTTTGGATTAGTGGTCCAAGTGATATCCTTTCCAAGCATTACCAGACAGAGTAATAATAGCTCATCATTGTAGATGGCAGCAGGCATAAACTGTAGGAGATGCTAATTATCACCCTTTGGGTTTACAGCAGCAGAAACCACCATTAACAGAAAAAGAAAAAAACCTGGGTGCAAGATAACTTCACTATCAAACCTTTATTTGCTTCCGAAAGGTGACCTGAAAAGTCAAATAAAGTTGAGATTACACCAAATATGACTTTTTAAAATTAAGTTCAGAAGCAATCCGGAAAAGCATTTTTGATCTCCCTATTGGTTACATTTGAAGTTCTGATGTGTAATATGGAGAGAACAAAAGGGAAGATGACCTAGGATATAGTAAAAGAATGGGCAGAGAAAGAAGGAAAGTACTTAACTCAGATTCAGTGTTTGCCTAATGAGAAGTCCAGAGTAAACTGGGACAATAGAGTAGATGGCACAAAGCATAAAATATGGCTTCCACCTCTGTTAAAACATGAAAAAAAAAAAAGTAGCCACTTTATCTTTTGCTTGGTGTGACAGTAGGCTGATATCAACTCTTTTTTGCCTTAATTGCACTTTCTTATTTTCAGTATTATATTAAAAAATCTGCCTTTTATGTTAAAAATACTTTGGACACTATTGCAGGGAAGGCTTCCACCAGCGTAGTGATTTTTGGTATCAAGTAAATTCATAGCAGTTGATGTAGTATTACAGTCATTCCAAATGTAAGTTTCTCTATTTGCATCACGCTTCCCAACTATTAATATTTCTGTGTTTAGATAATTTTTGTCAATGCTTTAGAAAAGGTAATAAGAAGATCACGTTAGCTCTGAAGCCTTCCTCAGAAAGATAGGGATTAGGGAATTTTCTCCCAAAAGAAAATGTGATTAAAGCTGATGTTATAAGAATACACGAGCAATATTTGAAAATGATTGGGATAGAATTGAACTAAAATCATGTAATGTGACTTTACCCTGGAGATCTTTCAATGCCAAATCTGCATCTTGAAATAAACCTGCAATAATTCTGCTTTAGCACATTCATCTATTTTAGATTTTCTATCTGTAATCCCAAAATTGAACAGAGGTGTTTGATATAAGGGCTGCAAAGAACCCATTCAGGAAAGAGCATTAAAAGCAAAGTCTTCTATCCCCCAGAAGATCTGACACTGATCCGATTCACCCGTCACAGTATAAACAAATTGCTGGTATACCACATCAGCTTTTCCAAAACTGACCTCTGTGATTTATTGGGTTGTGTGTTTGTGATCTCGTCCTCTAAGTTTTCAAGGCTAATGATTCTTCATGTGCCTGTCACTGGAAGTTTCTAATAGTCTCTGCTATGTATCTGATATTTGATATACACCAAGCCAATCCAATTTGATTTTTTATTGCAGCACTCCAGTTCTGCTTTTCAACCATATCTAATACTGGCATTTGGATGAAAGTTCTTGAAATCACCCTTCTGATGGGATTCCAGGAAGGAGAATTCTGGGGTATGGAGAGGCACGTAGCAAACCCTCTTGCACTAGTGGGCTTCAGGTGAGGTGTCATCAATCAGTTCATTGATAACAGATACTTCTGCACAAAGCTTATTCTAACAAAGGCATAATTTCTCATTGTAAGGCAGTAAGTTAAAGAGTGCTTAGCAGTTTGAGATGGCATCGTTGCTGTAAGAAGAACTCTGTAATCTCCTCAGCTCTCAGTAGCTCATTCCTACCCCTGCACTACTGCCACCTTTTTCTGGACACAGCTGCTTCTACAGCTACGTGCTCAGTCAGATGGGAGATCAGGTCAGGCCGTGTGTCAGCTTTTAGCCCAGTTTGTTCTCCAGCCTAGTTCATGGCGTAACCGCGTAAATATGTGTGACTATAAAGCAGGCAGCGAGCAGCTGGGGACTAGGGAAAGCTTATTCTGGCTTAGAGAGTTCCTCAAATTACAGACTTGGCTATGAGTCACACACAGTCATGGTTACACAGGATGGTCAAGTCCTGAAAAGACCCCTAGGAACATCAGAGGGACTTATCCTAGCGAGGTAAACAAATAGCATAACATCAGGCTATGCTCACTGTTGCTAGATAATGCACATGTGAAAGGAAACCTGGAATTATTTGGGATTCTTATTCAGGAAGGACACCTGCTTACCACTTGGGACAACTCAAGTGAAAGCCTTTCTTCAGTACACAACTATATTCAGGAAAAACCAGCATGAGATTGCCTGAGATCAACACAGAAAAAGCACAAAAAACCCACTACGCGCTGATGACATTAAAAGAGAACAGGTAGCAGAAGAGATTGTGCTATCTGCCAATGGAATACAATACAAAACAGGTTGTGGGTATTGAGAGGAAAGCAACAAGATTGATTAGTATAGAAAAAAAATATGCATGAATAGATCGAAATTGTTTGGATTGTTCTTTTCACAAAGCAGACAATTAAAAGAGAACATGATGATAGTATTTAAAGTAAGGAATGGTACAGGAAAGGTAGATAAAAAGCTTTGTTGAGACAGCTTTCTTCCCCGGCTCAACAGAGACTAGGGAGATATTCAGTGAAATCACAAGGTAGGAAATTAAAAACTGATAGAAAACCCCACACTTTTTTAGCACCACATGTAATAAGGAGATGTGGTGCTGACACGGGGTGGGGGGTGTATGGGGTAATTTGAGGTTGGTTACCCCTCAGTAGGAGAATACCCTACTTAGCACGCAGGGTGAAGTAAAAATCATTAGGTGAGGCAGTTACTACAGAGTAACACTGACTCCCACCAGCTGCTGACCTACACTCGCTTGCTCCCTGCCCTTAGTTGTTCCAATCCACCTAGTCTAGCTGAAAGATTCATAATTTGACAAACAGCAAGACTCCCATCTTCTGACCCATGTAAAAGGCTTCAAAGGAACTCAGATACTTCCAATTTATGGGACTAAACGTATGCGAGCGTAGAATCGTGTAGAAGGGTATTTCGTAAAAAAGAATGGTCTATAAAGGGTCTTTCATAGCATACGCAAGACATACATCTCCACAGAAAATGTCTGTTCTGTTTCAGAAGAGACAAACTGTCATGTCTAAGGATTTAGGCCAATTTGATGCACCTTATCCTCAGTTTGGAGCTGAGGTGACAGCTCCTGTTTTCCCACTGTTGGGCAAGCAGTGTAGACCAATATATGAAATCATCAAAATAAATCACTTTGGAAACAAGATCTAAAGCTGTATTTGTCAGAATTAAATAAAAAATCTGCACATAAAACACTTCACGGGGGAAAAAAAGCAACATTTCAAAGCAGGCTGTTGACAAATGATATTATCCTGTCACCTGTTAAAGACTAATGACTTGCCAAACACAATTATGCTGGATGCAACTATATTTCACTGGTGGGATTTTGGCTCCCCCAGTCTCTGGGTATCAAAACATGTGTCCATGAGACTGTGACTGAGCATTGCCACACCAGACTTTTCCTAAGGAGGGCTTTGCCACACATAAGAGTACGCTAGTCCCCAGCCAGTTTCACGTGGTCCTTTCCACCTCCACAAATCATACCAAGAGGGCCACAGATCCCCGAGACACACGCATACGGAGATGGTCAGGAGGAGGGAGGGAAGGGGTGGTCCACAGTGATACCATGGTGAGTGGGAGGTGGGACAGTGGCAGCACATCCCCCACACCTTTTGGAAGTTTGGGCCAGACCATGAGGGTATGAAGGTGCAGGCTTCCTTGCCAATAAGCTTGACCTCTGCTCCCAGATACTGTTATCTCTGAGGCTCAGTGTTGAAGAATACTGCAGAAGGCATCAGGAAAATGATGTTGAGGTGCGTGGTTTTCAAGTGAGAGTTGTATTGTTCCAAATAACCCTGAATAAAAATGTAACACTGCCTTTACAGTATAGGTGGAGGAGAGTAAGCCATGTGATTCAGTTGGGGTTCAACATAAAACCAAGGGGTGACTTTATCTCATTATCTTGGAGCTGACAGCCCCTTTGAAAGAAAGGAAAACTGAGCAGTTGCTATAGTTTTAGTCACAAATTTACTACTTTTGTTTTGTTTATTTGTTGGCTTGTTTGCTTGTTTTAAGAGGAAGCAGAGAGCCAGAGAAGCACTAACAACTATATTGGTTTCTCCCACTTCAAGGTCCTTCTCTGTCCTCTCAGCTCTGCCCATACGTTCTCTAAAATGATTTTCCTCTTTGGTGAGCTGGCTCTACAAGGCCAGCTATTCTGCTTCCTCTCAGGTCCCTGCCCTGATTCATCCTTCAGTGATGGAAGTCACTCTTCCCCCTGCCTCATCCAGAAATCAATTATGGTAGCAGCTCCTCTGCTCTGTTTGGAATTACCCACTGCTGTCTCCTTATGCAGCACAGCTTCAAGTACACTGTTAAACTTCTCTTTTCCTTAGCCCAATTTTTCATCTTTAATGATGTTTGAGGTTTATTCTGCTATGTTATTCTGTGTTTGGTGATTTGGCTTAGGAAGATGCATGGTTACTTAGTCTAATTATGGTCATATTTTTCCAATATATATTTTCTGCCTTCCCACTTCCATTCATAAGGCATACAGCAGCTCTGTGGAAATTTATATATGTGGTATGCAAGGTGATCCCACATTCTTGTAATTATCTAAGCATCTTTGTTTTTAATAGGTCTTCAACAGGGCTGTAAACATTTAAGGATCTGTGGTTGGTTATTAGCACAGTCACAGCCAGATTATATTACTTTAATCTAGTAGCAGTTTGTTGACACTGTGAGAACACAAGCAGAAGACAAGACAAGCATTTAGCAAAGTCCTTGCAATTCGATACAGAGCACGGCAACTGTCCACAGAAGGTTAGGACCTATTTGTCAAAGAGCTCACCATATCATTTTTGACTAGCAAGGTCAAAAACCCTAGGATATGAACCAGAAAACAATCTAAATCGACAAAGACATTTTTCTACGGAGATCTAGGGAGCTGTTTGTGCAGAACAAGCATCTGCTTGGAAGGCCACAGAAGATTGTGCAAGACTATGTTCTGGGTTTCTTTTTTTCACGGCAAAGATTTGCCAAACTAGGTACCTGTGTAGTCCTTATATGTTTTGGGAAAGACAAACCCTTCTAAATTATCCTTTATCTTTGCTGTTAAAATTTGCTTTGATCTCTGAATGATGTCTTGATAGAATGATCTCATATTCACGGACTGTTATGGGGAAGAACTGTACCCAGATTGCCAGTATGTTTGGTACACAGGGTGACAGAAGAACTGCAGAATTGGGACCTTGAAGTTCTCAGACCTCAAACTTAACGGGACATACACAGACAGGAGAAGAGACAGCTCACTTGGTGCTTGTGCCAAGTTGTCTCAATTTCATGGAAATGTTGGCAGTCATACGGAACAGTATCTCTATATTTAAGAGACGAGAGGGAGAGCAAGACAGTAGTAAATCCAAATAACCTATTTGTAAATGTGGAGGTCATAAAATTCACTTTGTAACAGCTTTTGTTAACTAGTATTAGCTAAATAAAAGTGCTCAGAATTGATGTTATTCTGGGCATGTTTTTCTCTGAGGAAATCTGAAGAACAGTTTGGCTCCTAACCTTTATGTATATCCTGTCAATGTTTTGAAGGAGAGCTACAATAAGCCAGTGAAGTCAAGCAGAAAATACTGGGAATAGGTCAGAAAGATAAAAAGAAATCCAGTGTTCCTCCATATAGCTAAAACAGACCAACTCTTTTCACCAGCTGAAAAAAAGCTGCTTGTTATGTCAGCAGAAGCACAAGGCTCGGAGTGCACCAAGAGAACCAAAGCAGAGACAAATGTTAAACTGCCTAAATTTTTAATGTCAACACAACTTACATTCAATAATCAAGTATGAGACTGACTTAACAAGACAGGTGAGAACAATATTTCAAGTTCAGTGTTTCTCAATAACAGTGCTAGAAGAATGCAACTGAGACTGGAGACAACAAGGTTATTTTTAGAAGCACTAATTTAGGGGAGTGATTACAGATAAAGATGCTTTTCTCAGGTAATGAGTATCTTAACCAACAGTGTAATTCCCAGCATTTTGAGACAATACTGTGCTCCAGAAGTTAGTATCAAAACCTTATATAGGATCACAACTCTGCTAAGCAAGAAGCAAAGATTAACTGTTTTCCTGCTTGAGGAAAGAGAACAAGGATGCTTACTTTGAGATTTTCTATAGCATGATTAGGAATAAAATGTCTGGTCCTTTGAACAGGGGGAAAAAAGGAGGGGGGCAAGAAGTAGGCTAGAAAACTTAAGGTAAGACACATGAAGGAAAAGACCATCACTGGCAGCTACTGAAGGGTGGGGCGGTAGATTTCACCAGGGCCATAGCAAGCCTGTGTCTAGAGGATGTAGAAAGTTCTTGACCTAGAGCCTTGACTTCCAATTAATCTAAAGGATACAGCTGTGGCTGGTAGCATAACATGGTGAAGTTCCACACATCGGATTGAGATTCCAACCTTGAGACCACTTGTTGTGGAAAAACTCTGTCTATAAGTTTTATTTAGAGGAAAGTGAACCCAGAAAAACATTGTCACTTGAGCTCCAAAAATAAGTTTTATGGAATGAAATATTGTTCTGCGTGACATTTTCTTCTAAATCTTAACTGGATGTATTGAGGTTTTGGTTTCACTGAAGACATAAAAAATCAACAATGTAACAGTCAGTATTTTTGAATAGTTATTAAAACTATCCAGATGTGTCTGGCATCCTTGGTTTATTGAATTTAAGATGAGGTTTAAACTAATCCATCAATATTTTGTGATCCTTCATTTACAGCTATTAAACCCTTACATGCATTCACCAGTGGAAATATTACTGACAAAAATTAGGTATTGCAATAGGACTACGTGTAACAAATACATTCTTTTGACCCCAATGAATGTGAAATATTGCTGGGTTTTCAGTAAAGCAAGGATGCAGAAAAGCATTCCTGCTTGTATCCTAAATTGTTCAGTGATCAATAAAAACTGAGAACACGAGACTGGATAAATAAAACTGTCCATATAATTCATGTATTCCCTTCTCCCGGAGTACTGCATTTCTCCTCTGTACCTCTGAACTTCCATGCTCCCACTGTACTGCTGTAGCTGTTTTACATTTTTATCATCTGCTGTTTTGTTCTGCCTTCTCCCTTGTCATTGTTTTGTAGTGTGTGAGGGACAGAGCAGGAGGGAAATAATGTTGTGGTTGGCTACAACTCAGGGGGGAAAACCCAAACCCACTAAAAAACCCAAATATATTAGCTGTTATTGGTGACCCATTGTAAGAACAATAAGATGAGAAGACCTTGAGTTGTCAACAGAGTGGTGTCCTCTACATCTACTTATTCTAGCTGCGTCAGCTCATCAAAATCCAAAAAACTTTTGACACAAAATCCTAGGTCTGCTAAAACATCATACTACGCAAAATGACATTTGCCAACCAAAATATTCCTGTGCCTCCCCTTTTCCCTTGCTTTTCCACTCATACTCCTTTGCCAGTTGTGCTTTCTCATCTGTGTCCTGATGACTGAGTGATTGAGTGTGCCCACACTATATGGCAAGTCCACTCCTTTAGTGGCACTTTACTTTTGGACCTTCAAACAACAGAATCTGGTGAAAATATGCAGAGTGTCAGACCAGTGTTATCTCCAAGACAGCTAATTTTCAGTGCCCATTTAACTCGATGGAAATGACCATGCTTTAATGGAGGTGAAATGACCAAGTTCAATTAGATCACTGGTGCTCATGAATGTAATAGCCCTTCCATGTTCAGCAGTTATCTCAACACATTTAGTAAATCCCACTGCGTATAAATTTACTCAATTACCAGTGTAAGATATATTGTGATACTGATTGGCACCATTTTGACCCACTGGGAAGCAATGATGGCTGATGACTGCATATAGCATGCAGTAGCTTTGTGAGAAGAAATATGTTGAATAAAATCCTCTACAAGGAGCACAGATAAATTTGGCTTTGTTTCTATATGCCTAAGACAATCAGGGTGGTTTTTTTCCTCATCTACCGTGCACAGATAATGCCTGCCTCCAGAAGGCAGGACCTCAGCCCTGGCTCAGCATGGCCCAAGCAGCAGCTGGCTGGGGAAAAATCCTAGCAGCAGGGTGTTCAATTAGCTGGAGTAAATAGATTGGCAGTCCTGGAGGCAGCAATGGGTTTTCCAAACTTTGCTACTGAAGGTTCTTAAAATTCCAAAAAGATTCTAGAACAAATACTATTCAAAGCAGTTACTTTGAAAACTCACTTACATATCTCTAAATAAGTATATATCCTGGATTTAACATTTACTAACCTCTGAAGTAAAGGTCACTAAAGAGCTTAAAATACAGTTAATATGCTGTTGAAGTAGTGTGTCAACTCCTGGTACAAGGTCTTCAAAGTTGAACAGACGTATTTAAATTAATTTTAACAGATTCATGATTGATAGGAATGTTCTGGAAGCCCTGTGCACGGTGAAAGCTAAAACGTTGCCCTTCTTAGTTTTACAGAGTGAAAGGTGACTGAATTCAATCCTTCCTTATGTATGTATTTATTTTTGTAATATGGCATCACAGAAATAGATCTAGTGGGAAAAGAGCTGCTATTTTGAAAAGATTAATATCTCTGGCGAACTGAGAACAAGGGTTGGGAAACAAGGAAGTTTCCATCAGAGGGATTTCAGTCTGTTACGATGCACTGAATGGATAGCAAATCCCCCCCCCCCTCCCATAACTTCAGAAGATGGAAAATATTTAAGTATTGTACATTAGACAGTACATTACATAGTTCCTTTATCCAATGTCCCATGAAACGAAAAAAACCCAAACATTGTTTGGGTTTTGCCTCTGAACCAATATGTTCCCTGAGCACATACAGTGAGCTACTTTTTAGAGAGTCATGGCATACATGACTGCATATACAGTGTGTACACAAGTACGTAAACAATCCCTATCTCCTCCTCCACAGGCACGTTCTCTCCAGATTTTTTTGTTCTGCTGAATGTGCAACGTGATAGTTGTTGGATGAGAGCTAAAGAGCAAAAGGTTTTGAATTAGATAGTGCCAGACCAGATAACAATTTACTCCAGTGTCAAGCAGAAATACGTTTCTCTGTCACTTACTATAGGGAATGGGTAAAGGAAGATTTGTTCTTCCCTCTGTTTGAAACCCCAACTTTGGTGTACTGAAAAAGAGCATAAGTTTTTCCTGTATTTCCTGCAAATTCTAATTCAATATCTAAGTTACTTCCTCCATATGCCGAACTCTAAAAAGTTCACACAATCTTGTAGAATGCATCTAAATTAGGTGCTTTCACTCAAAGCTTAGTCACCCATGATTCCAGTGGGGAAAGTGGAGGGAGACAGCCCTCTAGAGGTGTCTATTTTTACCCTATAAAGATTAATTCCCTTCTGGAGATACCACTGTAGGAAACGCTAAGACTCTGTATTCTCATCCAAGTATTTCTGTTAAATAGCTAAAATGAGAGAAGACGAATTTTCCCCAAAACTCTCAAACAGGAATTCTCTACAGGCAGAGGACTTACATGCACCTTCTCCAGCATCCAGTTGTCATCTGCAACTTCAGGACTCATGAAGTGAACATCATGAGGAAGGGATGGGGAATAGTAGTATTAAGACGCACATGGTTCTGGAATGCTTTTGAGTATTCCTTATTTTCTATGACTAGATTCTCAAAGGTTCCCAGTTTATATTTAAGTGTCTGAACTTCTACCAAAACCTAACTTAAGAGTGAGTGACCTGCTTGCCTTTGTATATTCTGGCCTATGGACAGTAAGTTCAAGGATATGAAAAGTTTCTGATTTATTTATGAAAGGCCTTGTTTACAGCCATGTAAATAGCACAGATAAATTTTATGTAGTAAGGAGGATGAATTTCAGTTCTGTGTCCTGTATCAAGTAAATAGCTGCTGTTTGCTATTCCGTGTGCAGATGGTGAATCCCATAGAGTAAGACAGATACAAGCAGATTAAATTAAGCTGAGGTTCATCTTGCACTGGTGGAGCAGCACAGGATGGTACGAGTGTGACTTAGGTCCACGAAAATACTGAAAAGAAGTAGAGGAATGATAATACTTGTAAATCATACCGCAAAAGCACAGTAAGTTTTTTCCTTCTGCATCAACCTGATTTGAAAGTCCAAATGACTTTTAATGAAAATTAGGCTGCATGAGGAGTCTTGAAAAATGTAGCGTGTACTCTCTCAAAGCTTTGATAAAGTAATAGAAGCCTTAAAGAAATGTACAAGTGCAAAATATTGTCCAACAGTTGCTTAATCTGGCACAGAAATAATTATCTGGAGTATCACCATGGCTTGACTATACAAAAGTGCTTGCTGAGTACTGTAGAAGAATGCTGGGGACTGATGCAGCTCTGACTCAAGCCCAAGATAAACATTCCACTGTTGTCAGTGAAAGCTGGATTGAAGCCTTGATACTGAGATAACAGAATGGTCTTTCTCACCCATGGTAAAAATGCAGTCTCAGTTCTAGTCAACTTTATGTATTTATTTATTTATCCATTCATTTATTTATCCATTCATTTATATATTTATTTTTTTGGGGGGGGGTTGGGTTTTTTTTTCACTTTGCAGATACCCTTGCAGACTTTTATCTATTCTAGGAGTCCCATAAGACAAGAACATTCACGCTAATTTCATGGAATGGACTGAGGAGGCTCTCTGAGAAGGATTTTATGCCTCTGGCTAAAACCTGAAATACAAATCTACAAGAGAATAGGGAATTAAGGTAAGAGAAATTAAAAAAAAAGAAAAAGAAAGAGAAAAAGAAAAAGAATTATACAAGAGTAAAAAACATGGCAACAGCAACAAAACCACATTTACCTCTGAAGCCATGGTCAATTTCATTTTATTCTCTGTAGAGACAAGGGAGATTTGAATTATACTTCAGTTAAAAAGTATGGAAATGAGGGATTGAAAGAGATATTGATGGCTCTTAATAATCACTTTTCTAGAAGGGGAACAGAAAGTTTATCCTGTAGTACACTCAGGAAACTGCTTGCCTAAAGTCACCGTCATTTTAAGAGGAACCCCATTATGTGTTTGTTAATTGAGAAAGAAAACCCATATATACAAAGCTTAAACAACAACAAAAGTATAATATAGATGCTGTTTTTAACATGGCAACAACAATTAAAAAACATGGTTTTTTAATGGCAACATCTGAGCCAGACTTTCAAAACATCCATGGAACATTCTGGTGTTTCTCTTATTTACTCTTAATAGGTATTATTAATACCTATCACAAGTTGTTTCAGTCTGGAATTTAGCTGCTCCTACATGCATTTATTTCACTTTCCACTGTTACATATGCACCGTCTTAGGATTTAAAGAGTAGAGTGAGAGGAAAAGTACTTGGATAAAAATGAATGGTGTTTATTTTTCTTTGATTAAATTGAACAGCAAACAGTGTGAATTTGGGTAGACAAAGAAGCCTGTTACCCCATTTTGGGTGAGATTGACTGCTAAGTAACACTAAAGCTTACACAATGGTCTAGAAAACTGCTATCAGACTAAAAGGATAGTAAAATGTTTTGGACAGAAATCCAACAATGGTGAGTAATGAATATCTAGCGATCTATAATTCTGACAAAGGTTTTTTCTTTGAGGCTATGAGTTAGAATTACATGCACATACACAAGTTCAAAATACTGTAGTACTCAGCATGATTTATGTACTTGATAAAATGTCTCAGAGTAGCACAAAAATAGGATTACCCCAGGTGCCTAACAAACAGACATACTACTTTCAAAAATCTCATGTAGTCCAATTGGAGTGAAAGCCAATGAGAGCATATGATCAACATATTTATTGTGAAAGCAACCAGAATGTCTCAACATTCTTCAGTCACAACTATCTAAACTAAGTCATGGTAGTGCCAGCTTCAGCTAATCCTGGTTATGGCTCTGTTCTCAGATGCAAGTAAGAGTAATTCTTTTACTTAGCCCAACTTTCTTATATCTCACAACTGCCATTGTTTGCCTTCTTTGTCCATGATCAGATAAACCTGGGGCTTCCTAAAGCCACAACATAAGTTCATATAACTCTATGTCCAAATTAAAGTACAGGGAAGTCTGCAAATCCTGCCCCTGTAGCCCCAGACTCCAAGGACACAAGAAAATAAGCCAGTGACACGAAGAAGAAAGTTGATACAAAGTCCAAGGGAAAGGGATGTAGTTGCTTTGGTAGAGCTGAAGGACAAATACAACTCCTGCCAGTACAGTGGCATCTTTGAAAGAGATAAACTGCAATTCTGAATTAAAACTGGACATTCCTTCACAATAATTTTCACTGAGCAAAGCAAAATAACTTTGAATATTGGGATTCAGACTCTAGATTTTAATGTGAATGTTCAAGAAACAGATGTTAATTAAGACTGAGGAATTTTAACTCCTCAGAGGGAAGTAATTTTACAGAATATTTTTAAAAGAAATAGTTTGAGTGGTGAGGAAAATCATCAGTATACTATCAAAGTACTGTCAATGGTAGAAAATACGGGAACAGGATAACCACATGCCTGGTGAGAATTCCCAGAATCTAATTCTAGCATCAGAGTAACTAAGATGCAGCAAAATGGAATTTCTGCTCATGTAAAACTATCGTTACCTAAAACTTTTAAGGGACATAAATATCTTGTCAGTCAGCTTTAAGGACAACATACTGTTTGGTCAATTTGATATCCTGACTTTATGGACGGTGAAAACATTTGCTGATAAACAACTTGGCTGACCGTGGAGGCACTTTGTAGTGAACACAAACAACTGCGTAGGTTGGGACTGTAGAGGAGAGTCAGACAGGAAGAGAAAAGACAAGAACAAACAAGTAGATCCAGAAATGACGCAGAAAAAGCAGTAATTGAAGGGTTTATGGGAGCAGAGAAAAAGTCTGGGGACTGTGATATGTAGGTGAAGTACAGGAGACAGAAGGAGAAGTGGCTGTCATGGAAGTACCTTAGCCACGATGTAGTAATTTTACCTTGAAAATAGCTTGAGGGTGTTGTGGGAGAAGATTAGGAAGCCAGAAGGAAATCAGAAGGAGAGGAATTGAACAAAAGGGGTAGAGACCTAGAGGTACAGCGAGATTGGAAATACACAAAACAGACACTGTTTATAGGCTCAGAAAGCAAACTGTTGGTATGGATTTCAGTTGATGTGGTGCTTTGGCTATGACACATGGTATCAAAATGGAGACTCGTTTAATGATGTAGATGTCTGTGGGAACTGTGATAGCATACTTTTGTCGATTAGCATTTTAATGAGTCATAATAAAATATAATATGCAGATGTAATCTGTGCACAAATGCTTGAGGAAATGAAAGACTAAAAAAACATTGCACAATTTCAGCATAGGGAACTTATTGCCCAATTCAGATGTAAAAAACATGCAAATAGAGGTGCCTTGGTCCTACTAGGTTAATGTTCAATTTGTTCTATAACCATTTCAGTATCAAAAAACACAGGCAATAATATTTCTGATTTAGATAGTTAACCTTTATTCCAGTAATTTCCCTACTGGATGAAATGAAGCCTACAGCTAAAGATCCCTAACTGAGAATAAAGATCTTCACCTAATTCTGTGGTTAGGCAAAGGTCTTCAAATAAAAAATCTGGCAACATTTTCCCTTAAATCAATATTTCCAGACCAAAAAGGTCTGTTCCATAGACCTTCAATTCCTAACTTATTGAATATGACCATTCTCAAATTCTGAATTGAGAACAACAGATAGTAAAGCTGAGAATAATTTTTTGCCATTTTTTTTTTCAGTAAGGAAACGCAAATTTATTGATACCTCAGTGGTGTCTGGATTCTGACCACAGCACAGTTAAAGTTATGTCAGTCAGCTCCTAAGAAGAACAAAAATATCCTGATTAAAATAATCTTTTTTTTCCCCTCATCACAATATCTGATTTGCATGCTTCATCAGAGTAGAAATTGATTTTTAAATCAGTTTACATATAGTTGGAGAAGGTTTCTTTTCTTGCACAATGATATTTAATGTTCCAAACAACAGTATGAAGAGAAGAGAATACAAAGAACTAAATCAGGAAACAGATAGTTTGGTAAAAAGGGAATTTAAGACAAGGAGCCATTAAGCACACTCCTCTTACTTCAGAAGTGAGTCCTTTTCAAGGACAAGGGGAAAACAAAATGTACAATTCAGCTCTGTGGCGGTAGGTGTAACATTTTAATAGCTGGCACGCTGCCTGTATCTGATGCAGTCGTTCAAATAGGCAGATGTTGGATTGGATAAACGGGAGGGCATGTAAGGACACAGAGTCTAGCTCCTCACTGCATTTATTATCACAATATCTCAGTGACTGCAGAACGTGAGAAGAAAGTTCTCTGGGTGTTAAGAGAGGCTCTATACTGATAACCCAAGGTGGAGACTTCCACTGTGATTAATGGAACTGAAGTCATAGATCTCTACTGTTTTATATCCAACTCAAGTACAGCTTCTAACATTAACTGGTGGAAAAACCTCTCTCCCCCATATATCAACTCAAATTTAACCACATGATTTATATTCTCACATGGGTAATCTTATGCTACCTCATTCTTTATTACCAGGTATTTAAAATCCTGCACGCTTTCATTTTTATACCAAAGTGAAATCCTTCTTTTTTTTTTAGACTGAGTGAGATGGATGGCTTGGGTGATTAGAGACCCCAGGTCTGTATTTTCATGTTTGATGTCACCCTGTAGCACCCAGATGGTGAAGCCTGGCAATCAGCAGACAGGTGACAAGAAAACTCACCATTTCAGAGAGGAAAGATGTCAGATTTTCCTTTTTGTTTATAACATTTTAGGGATGACATTAATTTCTGTCTCATTCAAGCCACTGAGGATATGATTTTTCTTTAAAAAATGAAAGATCCTCTATTTCTGCATATGATTCCTCATTTAAATTTGAGCACATTTGAAAAGAAAAGCTATTTTTTAACCACTACATATTGGTTTAGTCTTTGATGATAGCATACTACACCTATACGCACAACGTCATTGTACTATAAAACGTCTTGAGAGAAAAGCTCTAACCATGTCACCCAATTTCTAAGGGGAGATGCTCAGACTTGCAGGGCTGCGGAGCACCTGGGTGAGTTACAGTCACAGAGGGTGCAATGCCAATTGATCAGGTACAAAAATCTAGCTTCTCACAAAGTACATCCTCAAATATCTGTTCCTGCCATGAACGTCACAGGTGTCCATGAGTCAGCACTGCAGTCCGTCCTATTTTAAAACAGAGACTGAACCAAAAAACTTCCGCAAGAAAATAATGCAGCATGCAACCGCAGCTGTAACGTGCACAGGGATCCACCCGCTGGCTTGCAAGATTATTTCAAAAGGAAAGAAAGTGTTTATTTGCCTGTGCAGCCCCGGTTTTGGGCTGTAATTTTTTTTTCTTTCTTTTTTTTTTTTTTTTTTCAGTGAGTAATGACTGCTCTCTGCTACTTGATAGCCAAGGCTGGCAGTACTATGGCAACCGGGCTGCTGGAAGGGCGGAGGGGAAAAGTCGCTTAGCAACTGGAAGCTTTAGAGAGGCAAGGCTGGTTTAAAGCATAGCAGTTAAAAAAATAAAATCAACAAAATAGGCCACAAAAATCCCCCTCCCAACAAACCTACCATCAAAATGATGGGATGATTAAAATATGGATCATAAGAGTTGAGAATTTAGAAGAAAAGAAAATTAAAAACAAACATTGCAAAGCCAATTAAAAAAAAAAAAAAAGGAGGTAACAGCTTAAGGAAAAAAACAAGTAGAGACATTTTACACTGATTATCCTAGATGCAAGCTTCATCAATGCAAACAGTAGCCCTAAAGCAGTCAGACTATCCCTTGGGAAATTCCAGTACTGTTCCACCAAGCAAAACTCCATAGGCAGCACTTCCCTGGGTCTTGAGCTTTGGCAGGAAGTCCAGAGGGGCTCAGGGGATGCAGCCCTGAGTCCCCACACAGCCCTTTGTCAGGGCTCCGCTGGGCTGCTGGCGCCCAGAGCTGGCAGCGGGGCCACCACTCTTTGGGGAGGTAGAAGGAGCAGCGCCTGTGTAGTCTTGCTCCTGCTTGTTATTATTTATAGCTTCCTCCAGCATGATAAGGACTTTACAGGCAAGGAAAAAAAAAACATAATGTGAAAAGTTATCCAATGCACCAATTCAGATTCTTAGTAATAATTTTCCAGAGATGTTTTTTCAGTGCTCCAGGCACCCTAACACTTCATTAATAATGCAGTAAAATCCCAACAACATTACATTAATCACTCCAGTGGGAAACCAGCCAGTCAGGCACCTCTCTTTCAGTTCTCCATCCTTAGCCTTCTCTAAGATGTGTCTCAAACAGACGTCTTTGACTGCATGCTTGGAAAGTTGCCCAATTTGAGCTATTTTGGACTTGCAAAGGGACAATTTCATCCCGGAACCCGCAGAGAGCTGCTGCTCTCCCCTTCCCTAATGCAATGGGGGTTGGGTGTTTCTGCTTACCATCACCCAGGCAGGAGAACATGAAAGGAGAGACTAAGTTGGTCTAAGCTTCCCTTTTAGAGTCTACCTAGAGACCAACAGGGAGCCAACTCACATCTGCAGGTACAAGGAGCCATAGACTCCTTGCAGACTGTGGGATCCAGTAACTGAGATACTACATTCTGCATAAGCCACTGGGTTTGGTGCTTGTTTGTGGTTTGGGTTTGTGGGTTTTTTTGTTTGTTGGTTTGTTTTGTTTTTTTTAATGCAGAGAAATCAGTTTAACATGGGAAAAGCCTGATCAAGCAAAAATGAAAATAGACGCTGGGAATGTGTCAGTCTGGTCAAATAGCTGCGTGGTCAAGTTGCAGGCAGGTTGGCAGGCAGATCTGGATGGCATAGTGTTTTTTCCAGCCAAGGAACCCAACAGGCAGTCAGAACGAAGGCACCCCCTGAGCTCCCTGCTGCTCCTGCGCCCTGGCCAGTCCTGGAATTTGGTCTTGTCCTGGCTGCCTGCCTGTTCCCTCGGATCCCGCAGCTACCAGCTGCTGATGAGCAGCCAGCTCTCCGGCTGCAGCCTCACCACCTCTCAGGCTCCAGAGCTCCTGGCTGAACTAGAGTTTTTAGGGCTTATAATGCTACAGGATTTTACATTCACGTTTACCAGCAGCATTGTCTCGCCAGTAGATAATGCTGACTAAATTGATACTTTACAAAGGCACAAAGGAGTCAGCTTGTGACTGATACACAATACTGGTTAACAAGACACATACAATAGTGGTATTAGTAGGAGGAAAGAAAAGCTCAACTTTCTGTCAGTCATAGGTTCATTAGAAAGTAAAGAGTTGTTAGCATGCAGAAAAGCTCTTTACATGCATGAAAATGGTACCAGTTCTGAAAAAAAAAACAGGAAAGGAAAAATTAATCTTGCTTTAATGCTGATGGAACTAACTCTAACTGTCTTCCCTCAAGTAACCTTTTAAATATGATTCTGAAATATGTACATTAAAAGAACAAGATCGACATAAATCCCATTTTATTTTCTTAAAAATGCCCTCAAAGCATCTTAGATACGCTTTGGCCAGAGACTGATACTGCCAACCTGATGCTTCTTGAAGAAAGTCATACATTATTGTAACACTAAAATCCAGTAAAAGCGTCTAGAATTATAAGAACTAAATAATGTGAAGGGTACATTATCTTTTCCTTTTATCTTTTCTAATGTTTTTCTAGAGTTCAGGAAGGTCTTACAGTCAGGGGATGTGAGAATGTGTTAGATAAAGTGCTTTAAATCCTCCAGTCACACACAGAGAAAAGAGGATAATTGTTGCAGACAGTCTGCTAATTTTTCTTCCATTAATGTTCAGCCATTCTTGGATTTAAAAGTCTGAGAGACATAGCAGCATGTCCTAATAGCTAGGTGTTTATTTCATTCTATTTTTCTTTCTAGCAGCTTTGTGCTCAGTGGATGAATGATCAGAGCACCCTGGGAGTCCTTCTCCTTTATTGCTGCATTTTTGCTGTATTGCTATTTTTTGCTGACAAGTCGTACAAACCTTATTGCAGTTCTGTTTGTCTTGGAGCAGAAATGGCAAAATGTATCCCACCTCACTCACATGATATTACAACTCAAACAGCAGTAGATTTTTAACATGGCCCACGGAATAAGATATCACACTTAGTCTAGGATGTAAGAATTCCTATATGACTGTGAACAAGTAGATTCACTCATCTCTTTACACTCTCACTCTCCTCTCTACTTGAAAAAAGTCCCAAAGATAGAAAAATTCAGGTATTAAAAACATCAATGTAAGACATATGAATATTATGAAATGCAGGGGCGTTATCATTTACTGGGTTGCTGGCTGTCAGTGACAGCAACAAGCTACCAGATTAAGCTATATAAGCAATAAGGGTTAGTTTTGCTTGCTTTGGATACCATATACTGCAGCAAATTATGTATATTTTGGTAAGGACAGGCAGATGAATTAATATTTTGCTAAATAGTAACTTTAGGGAAAAGATAGTGGTAGGATCTAATTTTCACATACTTCTTAACATTTGTTTCCTTTAAAAATATTCTACATTATGTATGCCCTTAGAGGACAAATAAAAACATAAATATGGGAAAATGAATGTAATCTATGCAACCGAAGATTATTGTGACAGATGCAAAAGCAAGCCGAGCTTGCTCAGGCCACCTGTTTTCTTTGCTAAATTTTGAGTGTTTCAACTTGAAAGCTTAAAAGTCTTCACCAGAGATTTCTTGCACCCAAAAATCCTGATCGTTTTCTGCTTCTCAATACAGGGACACTGTATTATGATTACCACCCCTGGGAAAGCCTATGAAGACAAATGTGTTGTCTGAGTACCATCTAGTGGAGGGAATGCTGGGGAGAGATATAAATGTACATGCTGGACCACCTCTCCTGGGGCTTTCCTTATCTCCTTCCCTTAACTGCTCATGCACTGCCCACTGTGTTGCTGCAGGCACATCCACTGCCTAGCACTTGCTCCAAAAGAAATTGCAGAATTTGCAGAAAGGAAAAGAAATCATCTGATGTGAGACAGGCAGTGTTGGATCTCTGGAGAAAGAAGATGCAAGCCCAGTAAGTAGTCATCTTCAAGTTGCGCAGAGGCTTTTTCAAGGCTTTCTCTCCCTGAGTTCCGCAGAAGACTACCTAGAACTGAAATGCCTTTTAATATTACAGACCATCAAGATTAAGAACATTTGGAAACTTTACTCTGTTTTCTGAAGAGATTTATAGGCAAAGCACACATCAGTGATGCCACCTGTTTCATATTTGACAGCAACCATCTGGACAGCAAATACTCTGAAGCCCAGAAAGTCATTGCAGTCTGCAGTGCAAGATAGAGAGCTGTAATTTAAATGCCCAAATGTCAGCCACAATATGAAGAATTATATGTGGCCCAAGGGAGGGATGCATAAAATGGAAAGCACGCCTATAGCAATAAGACTTGCATTAGAGGAAACAGTGATTAAATATGTAATGTATGGGCTTGAATGGCCACCTACTCAC
The DNA here is from genome assembly GCA_033459285.1 of Clamator glandarius. Classification (NCBI taxonomy): domain Eukaryota; kingdom Metazoa; phylum Chordata; class Aves; order Cuculiformes; family Cuculidae; genus Clamator; species Clamator glandarius. The sequence goes on along the minus strand of JAUNZM010000473.1, from coordinate 1,589,588 downwards.
TGTTTCTCTGTTTGGATCCACCACTAGACAACAGAGAAAGTCGTTCCAGAGTTGAAATCAACTTAAGGTTCAAGCAAGCAAAGCAAAAGTAGCAAAAAGCAGAGCAAATGCACCTTATTACCTCATTTTTTCACACCCCTCAGACAGCAGTGAAGTAAAGATCCTGTGCACACAGCTCAAAAGCAGCTGACTTGTAGCCACTGGCCAAGAATCTGACTCTCTTTTCCCCCTAATCATCTTTCTCATTGTCCCATGAGTCTCATGTTTACCTTCTCCTCATTTCCTTCTACCCATCTCTCAGTTTATTTGGTTCCTAAAGATTAAAATAAAATTAAAAAGTAAAATCAGAAAGAGCAGCCAAAGGCCTGTATCTTGCTGCAGCAGGGCAGTGCTCTACACAAATAAGAATAAAATTCTTAGACCATAGGGCAGTAAGGCAAGAATAGAGAAAATGCTGTAAATTAAAGTGTATAATTTACTTTTGGAAGGTGGAGTACTGAGCCAGGCAGAATAAAAACAATGTCTTTTAGTGCTGCTTCACCAGCTGGCAATCCTCCCAACTTCAGACTGAGTGCTAATTTTTAAACTATGCAAAATGTCTCCTGGGTCCACAGAGCATATCTGTAAATGAGACCCAGGGGAGGGTGAGCAGGCTTCACTGGTGGGCACTAGGCACAAGAGAAGTGCCTCGAGGTAGCAGTGAGGCAAACAAATCAACAATCCTTTATTTGCATTCTCCTTATAACAGTAGTGGCAACACCGCAACAATCAAGAGAATTACCAGGGACAACAAGGGGAGAGAATCACTGCCAGACAGCAAGGTAGCAGTGTTCACTATAGTCTTAGGCCATAGCTGTAGCATACATTAGCTATTATTTGTATGAGAGATCCAATATATTTTGGAATCACACTTCAGTATCTGATGCTTTCATCAGGAGATGGAGTAGATGGTCTTTCCCATGTAATTCTCCCAAACACAGGTATATTAAGTACGACAGTGTAATCTCCCCGGACATTGCCTGTGCTCCATCTCACTGAAACAGGCAGCTCTACCTGACACCTGCAGACCCCCAGAAGACTTTAACTAGGCCTCCACTGCCTTGAGCACCAAGGGAGAGTGTGCCTTCAGCATCCCACTCCATGCTGGAAGACCTTGAGGGACAAGCCCAAGGCAACATTACTTGTAGTCTCAATAGTGTATGGAGATGCTAAAAACCTAGCATGGTTATCTAGACCAAAATTCTTGCCACACACACATCTCACACCTAAACTATATGACTTTACATGAGAACATTCAGCTAGACTCGTGCCTTTGCAAACCATGCCCCAAGATCCGCATAGAAAAAAGGTCTAGAGAGGATGGCATGGTAATTCCTGAAACCATGGTAATTCCTGAAACCATGGACCTAGAGGAGATAATGGTCATGGGTATCAACACTACTATCTGTGCAGCCATTTAATATCTCTAAAGCTTAGTCAGCAAGAGGAGGAGGGTGTTGAAGTTAGCACAGGCAAAGGGAAGAGAGGTAAATAGCAGGAAGAGCTCATGTGTCTGCCTTGTGACGAGCCCCACGGCACTCCCCTGCTGTGCCTGTAGGCTGCACTGCCAAGTGAATGGATAGCCTTATGCTGTTTCCTGTGTCTTGCTGGGAAAAGGAGAGGACATTTGAGATCAATAATAGAGTTTTGGCTATGTTTGCTCAGCAACTGTTGTCATGTGCCATGCTGTTTATTGGCAAGATCTGAGAATGCTACCAAAAGCACTCTGCTCACTGAGAATAGGCTTTAATGATCTGGAATTGGCCACAGAATGTCCTGTATGAGAAGTTTTATTCCATGTCCTAACACAAGTCTCTGCATTTGGCAGAAGGAAAACAAAGTGTTCCCAGAGGAGCATGAAAACCCAGGGATCTCTGCCCAGGGTTGCTAAAAAAGGTTTCTCTCCAGTCTTGGCATTTTCCCTGCCTCTGTTCCTCCATCCTGAGAAGGGCACAGTGCCTCTTTTGTCGCAGACTGCATCCAACAGACTCCTCAGTCAAGTTTCTTTAGGATCCTGTCCTGCAAATGCCAGCCTCTCACCAGAAAATTACCTGGAGCACGCTTTGTGCTTGAGAGTGAAAAATTCTGTTTTCTAGGATGTCTTCTTCTTGTCTAACAGATATTATGGTATATTTAGCCTAGCCCACATGTTTGGCACTTTCAGCTCGTCATTATCCATCATTTGACATACTGAGCTTCTGGGATGGAATAATGCAGTGGTAGAAATGTGGGCAACGTTTGGGAGCTACTTAAGCTCCTTGGACACTGAAATAGAGTCAATCTTTCAGGCTGAACTGTGAAGAGTCATACAGCACAGTAATACTGCATTGTATCACCGTTCTGGTCAACAAAGGATGGTTTTGTCTGCTGAGCTCCTGTCTCCCACCAATGTCTGGGCACACTTCTGCAAACTAGTTCTCTCTAGGCCACCATGGACAAGACTGCACCAAATGCAACTCCTTTCATCCTACACAATCTTCCAATGCTATCCCAGTAGGTTTTTCACACTCAGATATACCGTATACATATGCAGCTTCATGTCACAAAGCCACCACTCTGGCAAGACACAATGTAGGTTATACACTACTTCAGATGTCTTGAACTATGAAAAAAACCACACACAAAAAGAGGCATTTTCCACTGGACTGTGTAGGCACCACTTGGGATGAGACAAGTCACCGGGACAAGCACTGTGTAGCAGGGATCGGTCTGTGCTTACCACTTGGCCTCAGCACTGAGGATTAGCTCCTGGCTCTCCTCTATTTAGCAGTGTAGCCACAGGGTCTAAGTAACCTTCTTCAGCCCTATCACAGCTAGAGTTGTAATAACATAATCCTATTATTCATAATATAGCACAAGCTTAGGAAATCATTGTCAAATTGAGACATCTTCCATAGGTTCACTTTCAGACTCTTTAAAGGATAAGATGTAGTATTTCTGAAAAATAATTTTGTGTTGGTTTAGATCTGTATCCTGCATCAGGAACTACATTCTAGGTCAGGGAGCGCGTATATAGAGGTGTGCTTCTTATTTCTTCCATTTTCTTCTATATTTGAGGAGATTGCAGGCTGCCTTTTTTTTTCATATCAAGAGAAAATATGATATGGCATGCATATGGCCATGATATAAATGTTGTATCTGGAATTGCCAGAAAGATCAAATTTACTAGGCATCTGAAGAGCTCTTCAACTGAAACAATAAATCAGACATCACGGGCCCAGTGGTGCTCTCTTTATACTGTAGCAGTCAGAGTGAAATTTAATCATAAAAGTAGAGCCAGAAGGGTTTGGCCAAACACTTGTTTACCTTAATGGAGAGTTAATAAAATAATAAATAATGATGCTTTGGGAAGATTTAAGATTGATAGCATGAAATGCCCAAAATCAATGGCAAAAATCTACTTGGTTAAATGGATGCCATCTGAGTATCCTAGCATTTAGTAACATAAACAGCTTTTAATATATTTCAACTTAGAAGCAAAACTAGAACTAGTAAAGCTTCCAGAAATCATAAAAGAGAATTAAAGAATATGAATTCACAGCTTCAGTCCTCATATTTCACATTTGTAACCTAGATTTTGATCTATGACTTTACAACAGAAACAAGAAGAAGGACTGCAGTTACAGCAGCCAGAAAGCATCTTTGTCATTGACAAGGACTGAGGAAAGAAACAAGAGAAAATGGCTACAGGAGGCTCAATGCCAAAATATAGCCCAATAAACAGCTGTGATGTGGATCCTGCCTGCTATAGGCTTGCCTAAGTCTGAGTCATAGAATCATAGAACGTAGAATCAAAGAATGGTTTGGGTTGGAAAGGACCTTAAAAATCATCTAGTTCCACCTGCCCCACCACCACCATGGGCAGGTATTACAACTGGACTTTGATTTGTAACATAAAACTGCTGGACTTTGCATTGTAATGTAGAAACTGTTTCTTTCCGCATAGTTGTTTGCATTTGAAATGTGAGCTTCTAGTAACTTGATTCACCCATGAACCAAATCCAGGTTGGTTTGATCTATGTTATGGTAAAACTAGTCTGATTTACATGCCCACTTAAATCTCTGTGCTTACCTTAGCTGAGGTAGTTTAAATTGACCATCCTTAACTCTTTTTAAAGTCCTTTTGCTAAATGGAAATACAGAACAATTCCATTTTGGGGCAGATTTGTTTGGGAAAAAATAATGAACCAGTGGTATGAAGTATCATTTTCTGAAGAAAATCATATTGGAAGATGGTACTATTTACAGCCTCAGCTAATGCAAAACATGAATTCCAAACACTACTGAAGTGCAGTTGGTTTTCAGAGAAAAGCTGGTGACTGTTTATACAAATCAACCAACAACAAGTAATGGTTTTGTACTTGGCAGAGAGCCAAAGTAATACTACCAGTGTTTGAAACTGCAGGAATACTGTGCCTATTGCCTATCTCAACTGAATTTGATCCAGAACACTGGAGTTAATATAGCTACTCTATGAGGAAGGGGGGAAGGGCTTTGAAATAAAAAGAAGTCAGGAGTCTGAATTGCACTGTTCTCTAGCTGACTGCTTTCCACGAGCATCATACCTTTCCTCAAATGTACACGAGGGACCCAAATACTGGCAGTGCCTGTAACCTGCCTTCTTCTCGATGCTTTCCAAATCACTATGCACTTCTTTGCTTTGGGCTGGTAGAGGTTTGGTGGTTAGGCATTAGAATGCTCTGTATTCCACTGAATAACTAACATAAAATGCTTTAACATTCATTGCAGGTGAACTGGGACCCAGGCTGCTGTTATACCATATAATTGCCAAAGAAGCAACTGGCTTAATTTTCAAGGACTAAGAGCAAGTTGTAGCATCATGGGTGACATCAAAAGAGCCTGCAATGGAAGTCTGATTTATTGCAATTCAGTGTTGATGGGAAGAATAATCTTCCTGGTTTGCATTGAGCTAGGCTGGGAAGTTCTATACAAGGTGGACAATCTGTCCTAAAGCCTGCAAGTATTATATATTTTAGGAAGTAAATTATAAAAAGGGTTTTACATGGTATTTTGAGAAAATATTGACTGCTCTAAAAATCTTTAACAACCCATTGTTGTGTACCCATGCTGAATAAATGACATAGTAACTTATGAACTTTGCACTGAAGATGTAAATATAAGTATTGACACATTAGCTGTGCTATACTACACATATGATAGCAAAATATTAATCTTGGGAAAAACACTCCTTCAAATCTCCAAAAAGCCTTGGGTTTTCATACTTTTTTGGGTTTTTTGCCAATGAATTTGCTAAAATGTCAGTTGGACTATGCAAGGGCAGAGGGACAGACATCATAATTTCCCTTCTGCCAGCTAAAGGATTTTATGGGCACATTGAAAATATGAGATGCTTTGTGAAGAGCTGGCACTAATGTCTGTTTTACGAGAACAGAGGAAGTGTGGCTGTTGCTTTTCATGGTGTCTGGATAACTTTCATCAAAGAGGGACTCCATAAACAACAGCCATGCTCAGGATTTAGTACGCAGAATGCTATTTAAGTAGTTAATTTAAGTGTGAGATAGTACTCTATACATTCAAAAGGGTTTGTTTACTTCCTTAAGCTCTGATTTCCAAAAAGGATCTTTGTCAAAATGTAGTTTATAATGTCTCATACAACATATTTTAATATAATAGCTGAGATAGGTTGTTGTTAGTCTGAAAATTCAGAGGCTCCACCACCATCATCATAAATGTAGCATTACCTTTGAGGTTTGGCAGTCTTTTAAGGTCACCTCTCTTTAAACTGGAAAATGCTTGCTCACATTGAAGTCTTCCTGCCAGGAGGACTCAATTCATTAACTTGCGCTTGTATGGATGGCTATTTTACTGTTTCTTTAACTGAACTTGTATTCTGGCTGCCTGCTGTGTCCTGAGTGCTGCGAGCATTTCAGAAAGTAGGTGCATGCTGTGAAGGCAGACCTCTCTGTAAATAATGTTCCAATTAATAAGACGATTATACAGCATTGCAGTACTTTATTGGTGTTCTCTATTACTGCAGCACTGGTCAGAGCACAATATGTAACAAAGCGTCAACATTTTTCTACAAGTTCTTCTGTCCAGAAGCTTAGACTTCAAAATTTGTACCATTCTGAAAATTCAGTGGTGAAGAAGCAGAAAGACATGCGTTTTACAGTGTTTTTCTATAAAATTGTTTATAGATTATATGAGTAAAATTAAAATGAGAAGAGAGAATTTGGTTTGGATTCTTTTTATATTAAATGCTTTCTACTTTATGGTTGTAAGAGTAAAAATGGAATGGAAATGTATCTTCAGTTACATTTTAAAATGTTTACTATAACTCTTCAAAGGCATTTTAAACTGAAATTTTATAGGTCATTAATCTGTGCATGAATAGGTCCTCGAATGACTGTATATTGAAATTGCTAAGGTCCAGATGCAACCTGCAAAGACAGAATTTACCTGTCCAACACAAAATATCCTGCAGTCCCCTGCTGAGCTGCCGAGTTACCCCAGGGGGTGCTTGACCTCTACCACTGCTTTGCTTTTTAAGTTCACCACATGCCAAGGTTTGTGCTTCAGGACCAAGAAAGGGTTTTTGTCTGAACTACTTGGTACCTAAGCCTTATCTCAGTAGAGGAGAGATGCAACAAGTAATGCTTCTGTTTCCCTCCAGGCTCCAACACTGTAAGGGAGCTTCAGACTAACCCTTCGTAGGTAATGATACCCTAAATGGCTATCGAAATTTCAATATAGCTTTCTTTTGGTTTGTTTGGGGTTTGATTGATTGTTTGTTTGTTTTCTCTCATATGACAGCTTTCTTATCAAAAATTCTGAGAACTAATGGAAGAAGGAGTACATCCAGGGTGAGGCCTGGAAATAAATGAAAAGAAGAACCTTACAGTCTAGTGGCAAGAACATGTGCATGGAAGGCAACAGTCCTCTGTCACTGCATAAAATACAGATACAATCTTCCATGATGTTCTCCTGCGAGTACATTTATATATACACCTATAAGAATGTGTATATATAAATACATATTGATTTTTAATCAGTTAAAATGTTATGAGACATCGATAAAGTGTATTTCAGGTGTAATCAACATTAAAATTACTACTGTAAGTAATATCAGTATCAGTTTTCCATGCTTCTGTTGCAGTTCATCCAACTGCTATGACCACTTTAATTCCATAAGATGTAGAATGTCTCTTCTGCACACTTGTGCAAATTCTAGCACATTGGAGGTCTTATACTCAGTTGGTATCCTTCAGCTCTGTGATAATATTTAATAAATATCAATTCTGCTTGCTTATGCACACGTGTGATTGTTCATTTTTCAGATTATCAGCTTGGAAATATTACTCCTTTCTGTCATTATCAGCTGGCACAGCCTTATTGTAGGTTATTTACCATGGTTTAAATTTTACAGTATACAAAATACAGAATACAAACTTCAGAAACTTTTATAATCTACTTGATGTAATATCCACTGGAGAAATTCCTGTCCTCAGCACCATTTACCTGATAGGATGAATCTGTTCTTTAAGCTGACTGTTAGCCAAGCCACGTGAATTTGCACTGTTGTTGTCGAAACATAGGGAGAAAATAGCTGTTCATGTGCCTGAATTGACTTTTCAGGAGTGCTCCAAGGCCAGCTACTAAAAACAAGCTGTGACCTTCCTTCTGAATTCACTTAGTCTCAGTTTAGTTACCTGGGTGGGTGGCTGGATGGGTGTCCACACCTAAGCTGGGTATCTCATCTGGCATTATACTCCAAACTGGCCTTGTCAGTTACTAAAGGGAGTAGTATTTTAAGATTAAGTGGAATTGCTTACTATAGGATGAGGTGACTGCAGCCTACTTGACTGCATTGTTCAGCTTTACATCCCCCATGAAGGCACTGAGAATTATTTGTTCAGCTGTACTGAGGTGAAGCTGCTCCTGTCAGCATTCCTGCTGACCACAGAGCATGGGCAAACGAGAATGCCACCTTGTCATTTGTGTGTATTTATGAATTATTTTTTTTAATAGTGGATCAGTATGGTGAAATCTTGAGGAGAAAGGAAGAGATCTACATTACTGCTGATACAATAAGCCAGTGAAGTGGAGGAACTAGCAAGCCAATCTTTTCCTGTGTTGCAGAGAAGCTTTTTCCTATCAGCTGTACAGAAAGTTGCTGATGGTCAGCATGTTTCAATACCTGGGTGCCGAGCTCAGGGTATCTATGCTACAACACATTCAGGCTGCATTATGCTTACCTGCAACTTCATAGCAATAGTTTAGTCTTAATAGGGGATTTATATAATTTATGTGTTCTAGAGATGCTAGTTCGTGATCCTGGCACAGCATGGATAAGATTATAAGCAAAAGTAGAAGCCATTTTCATCGTCTGGGCAGAAGAGGAGTGCTAAGCACAACACAGCTCATCTGCTCCGAGCGTCCCTTTTGTTCCCCTGCTCTGGCAGGGCTGTCATCAGTGCAGCGTGAAGACCTCAGGTAGCACTTAATGTCCTTGCTCGCTTTAATCAGGCTGACTCAAGTGCAAAATAATGTCACATTTTAGAAGACCTGTAGAGCACCTACAAGAAAACTGGAGGGGGGCCTTTTTACATGGGCAAGTTGGAAGGGGGAAGATTTAGATTAGACATAAGGAAGAAATTCTTTACGATGAGGGTTATGACACATTGGAAGAGACAGCCAGGGAAGCTGTGGATGCTTCCTCCTTAGAAGTGTTCAAAGACAGGTTTGATGGAGCTTTGAACAGCCTGGTCTGGTGGGAAGTGTCCCTGCCCATGGCAGGGGGTTTGGAACTGGATAATCTTTACGGTACCTTCCAGCCCAAACCATTCTATGATTCTAAACCGGACTAGGTGAAACATTACTTTGTGAGGCTATGCATGAAGGTCTGTCACCAGATCATGGGAACAACTAACGTGAGACTAAGAGAAAATATGGGCCATTTACAGGTTGTTGGCAATGAGTTTAATCTACCCATGCCTGCAAATTATAAATAAAGTTTTCATTAGGCTTTCTGGGAGTGCAAGATGTTCCCAATGTTGGGTGCCCAACATAGTGCAAAAGAGGTGCGCTGGTTTCAGTAGGGCCTGAACAAGAGGAAAGGTGATTTTAAGGAGAAACAGAGGAAGCACAATATAGCAGGAGACACAAATAGACCTCAATAATGTGATCTTTTTTCCACTGGAAACATTTCTTCTTCTAATATATCACCTCTTCTCATTGCTCTTCGTGTAAAATTGCTAGAGCAGGTAGGAAATGAAAGTTTGTAGAGGAAGCCAGGTTTCCCATTCCGGGGGGGTGTGAGAAGGTGTGGAGGTACTTGGATTGGGAGAATTTTCACATGTGTATGGCCATTGGGAAGAGGAGGAGGCATGCCTAGGAGCTAGGTTGTCCTGCAGATCATCAGAAGAGATTAATTTCCTTACTGTAGAATTTAGGTGATAAAAATGTTGTGACAGCTAAAGAAAGTTGGGGAAGGAGGGATGAGTGAGGCAGCTTCCACCACTGAGCTCCTGACCACCAGGCACAAGCAGGAAGCAATGACAGCTCTGTCCTTGCCACACGAAAAACCCTGCTGTCCTGCAGACAGGGTGCTAATGACTAGTGACTAATGAGGTTTATCGCTGGCAGCCAGGGCTTAAACACTATTTTGGGTGCCAACCATCACATCACACAGTAATTTTACAGAGGAGTGTCAAACACAGATACCAATGCCTGTTATGGAGGTTGATGTGGCTGGCAGAGCTGAGCAGAGTGGCTATTTTTGTGCTGTTCCTATTACGCAGCTGAACAGCTGGTTCTCTGCTCTGACAGCCACTAAGGGAAGTCCAGCATGGCTTAAGAGCAAGAGAGCACTGGACAAGAGAAATGCTGCATGAGATACTGTGATGCCCCCATCACGTTTTCAAGATCCTCAAATTTCTTTTGGTAGTGTATGTAAGAAGGCATAGGAGCAGAAGAAATATTAAGAGAACCAAGACTTGGTATATCTACGTTATAAAAATATATATATGTATTTTAAATAACTTATTATTAGGCTTCTTCAGGCATCTTGCTTTGGGTTTGTGTTTGATACAACATTTTCATAGCGTTCTGCTTCAGAAACTGTCGGCCTCTGGCCTGGACAGGCATGCACTCTCCTGGGTGAAAAACTGGTTGGATGGCCGGGCCCAGAGAGTGGTGGGAAATGGTGTTAAATCCAGCTGGAGGCCAGTTACAAGTGGGGTTCCCCAGGGCTCAGTGCTGGGTCCAGCCCTGTTCCATGTCTTTATCAACGACCTGGATGAAGGCATCGAGTGCTCCCTTAGCAAGTTTGCAGACAACACTAAGCTGGGTGGAAGTGTGGATCTGCTGGAGGGTCGGGAGGCTCTGCAAAGGGACCTGAACAGGCTGGACTGCTGGGCTGAGACCAACGGCATGAGGTTTAACAAGGCCAAATGCCGGGTCCTGCACTTGAGGCACAACAGCCCTGTGCAGTATTACAGACTGGGAGAAGTCTGTCTAGAAAGCTGCCTGGAGGAGAAGGACCTGGGGGTGTTGGTTGACAGCCGACTGAACATGAGCCAGCAGTGTGCCCAGGTGGCCAAGAAGGCCAATGGCATCTTGGCTTGTATCAGAAATGGTGTGACCAGCAGGTCCAGGGAGATTATTCTCCCTCTGTACTCGGCACTGGTGAGACCGCACCTCGAATCCTGTGTTCAGTTCTGGGCCCCTCACCACAAGAAGGATGTTGAGGCTCTGGAGCGAGTTCAGAGAAGAGCAACGAAGCTGGTGAAGGGGCTGGAGAACAGGCCTTATGAGGAGTGGCTGAGAGAGCTGGGGTTGTTTAGCCTGGAGAAGAGGAGGCTGAGAGGAGACCTCATTGCTCTCTATAACTACCTGAGGGGAGGTTGTAGAGAGTAGGGAACTGGCCTCTTCTCCCAAGTGGCAGGGGACAGGACAAGAGGGAATGGCCACCAGCTCCACCAGGGGAGATTTAGGCTAGACATTAGGAAAAAAAATTTTCACAGAAAGGGTCATTGGGCACTGGCAGAGGCTGCCCAGGGAGGTGGTTGAGTCAGCTTCCCTGGAGGTGTTTAAGGCACGGGTGGATGAGGTGCCGAGGGGCATGGTTTAGTGTTTGATAGGAATGGTTGGACTCGATGATCCGGTGGATTTCTTCCAGCCTGGTTATTCTGTGATTCTATAAATTCATACAAGCTTTTTAAAGGAAATCATGGTTTTCTGATGAGTTTTGTGGGGAGAAATGGTTATATTAGGTCACTTGCATGATTACTCTCCAGTGCTTTCCTTTGCTCAGCCTTTACTGTAAGCCAAAGACCTTTGCCAAGAAAGTGGGCCAAAATGAGGGCGAAGACTGATTACAAGGAAGTTATTTATAACAACCATAAAATTAAGTCTTATCAAGTGACAACATTATCCAGTGGTACCAGACAAATTCTTCTTTGTTTGGAAAAGCTAATTTGTATATTAAAAATTCAGGCCAACAACTGAAGCATGACGGTTGATATGCACATGATGACGACTTGTTTTCCAAGGTTTAGAGCATTTCTTGCAGCTCCCTAAGCTCAGATAAACTACTTACATGCCCAACCAGTGGCCCAAAATGTAAGATGTTTGCAAACCTCATAATGTTTTCAGCAGCTCCATTTCAGGCTGTTGAAAACAGTTAGCAATGCACCATGATAACTGGTTAAAAGAAAAACATACTAATCAAACATATCTCCATTACACTGTCTTCCTTAATTTTATACTTCTTTTATTGCTACTATGAGGATATGTTTGTGGTTCCTCCATTTTCTGCATCTCCCCGTTAGCAAGAGGTAGGAAGTGACTGCCTAAATGGATTTTTTCATTATTTGAATTGTACACAAGTTTAGCACTGTGCACAGAACATGGGAATGGCACATAGTGATGCTGATTTTGTTTGCAATTAAGGGATGCAGACTTGTAATGTAAATTTGGCTGCAGATCCGGCAAATGTCACAATGATATCTTATGTCTGCTTCCTGCTCACAGGCCAATAACCTTCACCTGGTTATAAACTGCAATTAAATAAACTGCAATTATTTTGGCCCATACATTATCAGCAAATAAATGTCAAAGTGGAAAAGTAGGAAGTTTATTAGACTGAGATCCAAATAATGAAATGAAGCTCTTAATATTTAAAGGGTAAATGAAAACAAAATGACAGAAAAATGCTCAGCATGCTGACACAATGATTTTTTTTTTCTTAAGGCGAGAGCAACCCTTTCCCTGCATGCCCTGTGGCAACAGCCTCCCTGAGGTCTCCACTACCTCCTCCCAACATGACGAGGAGTGAGGGGCTGAGGGTTTCTCACTGTAAAAATCAGCCAGACCTCACAAGAAGGTTGATCAAGTTGGTGTTGGGCAGCCAGCCTGTGCTGCAATGAGGAGAATCATAGTTCAGCTGGATATAGAGGGAGGAACTCAACAGAACAAGAGGAGATGTGGTTACTGGTGGCAGCAAGGAAAAATGCCAGTGGGACATAAGGGAAAAAGAGTCTTCCTCACAAAGATGGATAAGCATTGAAGCTGTTTGCTCCATCCTTGGAGATGTCCAAAATTAGTGGGTGTTCATTATTCTGGTTTTCTGCACAAAGTGAGGGACACCAGCAGCACTCAGTCATTTACTTAGCACTCATGTCTACCTGCATTAGGTGTACAGATGTTTCTTAAAAGTACTCTACCCCGCAGCAGCATGACACTGGTAAATATTTCTGGTGTCAGGCTGGCCTCAGCCACTCATGCCTGTGCAAGTCAGTCTATGAAGGTCAGAATATTCTGTAAACTGCATAGGCTCCATGGTGCCTTTTAGCTCCTGCCAAATCACTTGCTCGTGACTACAGGAAGAAACAAATTTGCGCTCTTGGCAGCTGTATAGCTTTTGCTATAACACAGTATTTAATCACATGCTAAGCATAATATTTGACACAAGTTTTCTGCTTCTACTCTGTCTTTTTGGTAGCTTTTTTGCAGTTCTCTTCCCAGTCTTAACACTCATTTTCGTGCTTATCTCAGTTCAGGAAATCTTTAGCATTGCACTAAGTCTACCTTTTGATTTTCGTCTGTGAAACTTCAGACTAAGTTTTTTAAGAGAGAAGTTATTGGTGTAATACTAGCAGCTCCAAGTTACTTTTTTAGTAGTTCCTTTTGAAAGAAGCAAAAAAAAACCTAGACTGGATCAGAACAGTTTGCCAGCACAACTACACAGTGAAAAAATTTGCAGTGCTTTCTTTGTAGCCTGGAGTTTAGTGAACAAGTTTAGCAATTAAAAACAGCTGAGGATATCTTTTTGGAAAACTCTCTTTTAACCTTGAAAATATTACAGTATGAGCAGCTCACTGGAAAGTTTTTTAAACCATGGCACACAGTTCACACAGTACACGAAAGGCATTAAACTATAATGTCAGGAACATCAGTTCCATTGAAAGATATGGAGCTGGTCGGCTATGTAATCAGTGAAAGCACTGATTAGAAATATCCAACTGAAATCATTAGGAGATCATATACTCCTTAAAAGGCAGCAAATGACCAAAGAGTGTTCCAGATATAGTTAATTCCATTCTAGCTGCACTTTTGTAACATTTTCTTGACTTTCATTCACGCACTGAATGACGCACTGGTGGAGTTCACAGTCCTGAGGCAGGTGAAGAGTGAAGTCAGAACCCTGAATTTTAGGAGATCAAACTTCCGGCTCTTCAAGGAGTTAGTCAATAGGACACCCCTGGGAAACTGCCCTCAGGGAAAGGGAGAAGAACAGAGCTGGCAAATCTTCAAGGATGCTTTCCATGGAACACAAATGCTCTTGATCCCCAGGTATATGAAATCAGGAAAGGGAGGCAAGACATGGGCATGGCTGAGTTGAGACCTGATGGTCAAACTTTAGGACAAGAAGGAAATGCACAAACAATGGAAGCAGGAAAGTGTTAGGTTTATGGTTGGACTTAATGGTCTTAAAGGTCTTTTCCAACATAAATTATTCTGTTTGACTCTGCTTTTGAAGTTTAAGTAGAATTGTTAGATGAGCTATGAACAGGGGAAAAAACCTCTTCTGACATAAATACATAAATATATGCACATATATCCTATATACAAACTTTACTTATTTTTCTAAACAACTATTTAGGCAAAGAGAGTAGGGAAAAATACTGAAATTTCACCAGAATATAGCCAATAAGAGGGCTTTTTGGCACTCTGGTGTATTTTGTCTTACTTCATAGTGATGATCATTACATATTTTGGTTTGTATGGACTAGCCATGCATTGCTCCAGTGTTTATGTGCATGTGACTCACTGTATAGCTTACCTTTCCTCCATCCATCATGCAAGGTGCGGAGTAGACTGTTGTAGGTAAGGCAAAAATAAGAGTCAGCTCTCACATTCGTACCAGCAGAAGCACTGACAGTTGCAAAGAGACAGGGAAAAAAGTATTTTCCATTAATTATTTTGGTATCCATATTTAATTTTCTGGATTTTTTCCCTTTGAGCTCCTAGCAATGAGTGACAATGTGAGAATTATTATTGTTCAGTTTGGATAATTTTTTGTCAAGAAAACAGTTTACATGTCAATAATGTTGGGTTTGTTTTTCCCCAAACCAATATAAATATTTCTCTGGGTTTTTTTTAATCTGAAATCAGGGCTAGGTTGGAAGGGGAAGGTATGGTCATAAGCATTGACAGCAAGTTTCTGCCACCTCCTGATCTGGTGGCCAGCAGTATACACTGCTCACTTGGGAAGTTGGGAAATTGTGTTTAACTTCTGGTACTGCCACCAGGGTTATAAACACAAGCAGGAGAAACTAGCAACCAGCTAGCCTCAGAAATATTGCTCAGGGAGCAAAGGCAGGCACTTGTACTCTCCCTGAGCTCTTGGGTAGGAAGGTAGCAGGAGCAGGTCAGCTTTTAGGAGACTTTTGGTAATGCAGGATAGCATTTTATTTCTTTTGCTTGTACTGGTGATCAAAAATTGAGTTTATTATTCTGTATTACTACATACTTAAGGCTTTTTTTATTTACTTGCTGTGCATACACTGTAGATGTGAAAAGTGAAGAGGATTAAGATGTGTTTCAGTATCTTATTTGTTAGGTTTTTTTTTAAAAAAAACCCACTGTGTGAGATTTGAAGGGAAACCACCACAATTATTGCCAAGAAAATAGTCCATTAAGTGCTTATATAGCACCATATGCTGCCTGAACTCTTCTCTAAGGGCTGTAAGTGGCACGGAAACCATTTCCTACAGAGAAATTTGTCTGTCCAAGGGAATTATCCTGTTATGAAGTTTCTAAAATGCATTTTATTAGAGTTGTTTTGGTGATGTTTGGTTAGTTCTCTATTTTCATTGCTGAAGTCACAGTGAAGAGCGGAGTACCTGTACTGAGATGATTCTTATAACGGCATGACTGATACTCATGGCAAAGTGGGGCTTCAATGACTTAATTGTAGAGTCTTTTCACAGCCTACAGGAACCCTCCTCCTGGGGTGAGGTTTACCTCACAGGGGAGGGCTCACAGTGTCCCATCTCCTCTCACGTTGTGTCATGATCCTTACCTGAGTGGTTCAGATGCCCAGCACTTGAGGATGAGCTTCAGTGAAGCATCCTGAGGATGGGACAGTCACTCTCACCACAAGCTGCTGTTGAGTGGACAGTTATTGTAAACAGGAGGTGGCACAGATGAGCTGTTTGCTGTAGTCTTTGCTACTGAGGAGATATTTCATGTTCTATATTAATATCCTAAAAGGGAGCACACAAAGCTCAGGGATATTGCCCTTGAGCATGGTAAATGTGTGTAATTACTGCATGGTGTTTATAGAGGCATTACAATCTGTGTCTAGAAATACAGAAAAGAACACCCTTGTATGATGATTTATAGTCACATAGTTCATTCAAAATATGTCTTTCCCATTCTACCAAACTTCTGCTCCCTGTAAAGAAAAATGTGAGGCCAGCATAAGTCTCCCATATCATTTTTTCGCTTGACAGTTATGTGGATGTGCAATGAGTTGATAATCAAAGGCTTTGCTTCAGAGCAGCCATAATTTTTCTGATGCTTCCATAAAACCATACAAACCTTTCAGAAATAATTCGTGCTTGATCCTATGCCTTAAAAGGAGGGTTGTGTGTATTCTGTTTTTTTTAAGCATGAAGATGTTACCACCTAGCGGTAATGCTTCAGAACACAGCAAAGCTGGTGTCAATTCTTGGATCAAAAATCAGGTATCCTGAGTTTCTCTTCTTGGTATGGCAAACATAATAAAAAACAAGAACAAAGGGAAGAATCATTTTAATTGTCAATGCAAAGAGGCAGCAGGAAAATGGGTGCATGTGTGTAGTGGGTAACCTACCTGATGAGATGAATGGTGAGACCTTGTGACTGTAGTGCTGAGGGCAACAAGGGACTCTGTGCCTCAAACTAAGGTAAAACTCTTGTCTTCTTGTTTTGAGAAACCCGAGTTATTCAGAGTCACTGCAGGCTGATGTTCACTGTGTATTGCCCATGACAGCGTCCTCTTTTCAAATTATCCTTTTCACCCGAATAAAATTTCCAAAGAATGTAAATGAAGTTTCCCTAACCCCTTTGGTTTAATTAGACTTGTACAGCTGCCAATAATTTATCCTCTCCTGACATACTACTATTGTCTTGCATAATCTCCTTTGTGGATGCAACTCGCCGTTATGAAAGAAGCCATAAATTTATTTCCTCTGGAGAAATTCATGAACTGCCAGACTGACATACACCCCTGTCACTGTCTTTACTAGGGTTATTAATAATGCTGGTAATTTGATAAATCTCAGATTTTTCAGAGTTTATTCTAAAACCAAGCACTTAATGCTTGACTGATACCTCTTGTTGGAGTCAAAATGGGGAGGATTCAGAAAGAAAGGAGTCTGTGTATTAGTAAAATGTCTCGCCTTCTGCATCTTACTCAAATGATGCCCCAGTTGTGCAATTCCTGCATCATGTCTCAGTTTTGAAATCTCATATCCTCAGCAGGCATTAATAATAAATATAATTTGTGTCTCTTTTTGTAAACACCTTCTGGTCTTGTATATTAAAATTGAGCTTCTAGGGATCCAGACAAAACCAGAAGCATTTATGTAGTTGTTATATCAAAACAGTGGATTTTTTCCTCAAACAAAAATTATCCTATGTGAAAAGTCCACAAAATTGTCACTGTTTGAAAGAGTGCCTGCTTTTGGTAGGAGACTACCAGCCAGAATTACAGCAGAAGTCAGAAATTACTGTGATTTCATAGAATCATTAAGGCTGGAAAGGGCCTCTAAGATCATCCAGTCTAACTGTCAGCCCAACACCATCATGACTACTAAACTATGTCCCTGAGTGCCAAATCTACATGTTTTTTTAATGCCTCCAGTGACGGTGAATCCAGCACTTCCCTGGGCAGACTGTTCCAGTGCTTCACCATTCTTGGTGAATAATTTTACTACTATCCAATCTAAACTTCCTCTAGTACAACTTGATGTTATTTCCTCTCATCCAAACACTTTTTACTTGGGAGAAGAGATCAACACACAACCTCCTTTCAGAGAGCAATAAGGTCTCCGCTCAGCCTCCTCTTTTCCAGGCTAAACAACTCCAGTTCCCTCAGCTGCTCCTCATAAGACTTGTGCTCCACACTCTTCACCAGCCTCATTGCCCTTCTCTGGACACTTTCTGACAGCTCAACATCTTTCTTGTACTGAGGAGCCCCAAGCTGAACACAGTATTCAGGATGCGGACTCACCAGTGCCACACATTGCTTAAAAGTGAAGTTTACATTTAAAGTCATCAGCCCTGTGAGAACAACAAATATTTGTCTCCAGGGAACTTCATTCTGTCTTCATTGTGGAAAAAAGTACAGAGAAATAACACAGATACTCCCACAGGCTGCAACTTTGCCATCCCTTTATCCCAGTCTGAGCACTAGTCCAGTCTCCCAAAATATTAAAGAGGGCTGAACATGTTATTAAAAAATGTGAGGCATACTGACACACATGAGTGTGGTATAAATTTCTCTGCAGCCTTCAGAAATATATATCCCTTGGTCCTTGGGGGATAATAGTGATGAGGTGGTTGCACAGCTGCCCAAGAGATGTTGAGCAGAGGAAAACAGGATTTGCTTGCACAGCCCAGGCTGGCAGCTTTTTGTTACGAGACATTACACTATCACTGATATCGGAGCAGGTTGCAGGTTTGATTTGTTCTTCATGCATAACACAGATGGCCAAGAAATTCTCCTTCAGCCTCTCAGTACCCAGATTTATTGTTAAATTCCCAGTGGTTTATGTTGGGCAGTTTTGTGTAACTTAGCAGTCTCTCAGCACAGATTTCAAAGACTGAGCTAAAAATAAGAAATGGTACACTCCTCCCCTGCCCCCCTGATCTTTTGTTAAGGATTCAAAATACAGCATCTCATCTGGAAAAGAGAAGGTTCCAGGGACACCTTATTGCAGCCTTCCAATAATTAAAGGGAGCTTATAAGAAAGTTGAAGAGAAGCTTTTTACCAGGATCTGTAGTGACAGTACAACAAGGGGCAACAATTCCAAACTGAAAGAGATTTAGATTGGACATAAGAAAAAAATCTTTACAATGAGGGTGGTGACACACTGGAACACGTTGCCCAAAGAAGCTGTGGATGCCCCATCCCTGGAAGTGTTCAAGGTCAGATTGGATGGGGCTTTGAGCAATTTGACCTAGTGGAAGTTGTCCCTGCCCATGGCAGGAGGGTTGGAACTAAATGATCTTTGAAGGTCTCTTCCAACTCAAACCTTTCTGTGAGTCTATAAAGGCTATGTTTTTCTATACAGACATCATTTTATCTGAAAATAAAGTTTTCAGTGAGTAACAATTATGACCAGCAGTCACTCTCTGCCTCCCCAACCCCCAGAACGCTTCAACCTTCCTCCCGAGAAACCAATCTCTGTATGTTAGGCAAGAGTGACATCTACTGTCTGTCACCACCGGCAGCCCCAGAGCTGATGAATCGCTGTTCCACTGGCTCCCCTTCGACATCCCCGGATTGTAAGGACACGGGTGGTGGCAGAGTCCACACATTTCTGCCCTCGGGTCTTCAGTCCATATTGTCAATTAAAATGAATGAGAATCAATATCTTAATAAATACTAGTGAATCACCCAAATTTTTGGTTCATGAAATAAAAAACAAAGGTAGGATATTAGTACTAAAGCTAGGATGTATACAAACAAAGCAGGACCACCAGCAACTCAAAACCCAATATATCAAGGAAGTGAGAGCTCTCAGGAACCAGGTGTACAAATCCAGCCAGCTTAATCCTCCTACGTTTTGAGAAGGAGTCTACAGGGAGTGAGAATCCAGGCTGTGAAATCAAACTCAAATCAAATACGCTATTTGAATGGTGAAACTTGCTGATATTGAAAGCAGATTGCAATCTATTCCATGAATGCAGATCTTAAATCTTTCCCATCAAGATGTGTGATCCTAGCCTTGATCCACAGTGAAAAACCACCACACAGTCCTGAGGGAAAGCATTCCTGTTAAACACAAGCTTTACAATTCATTTATCAGAAATATTTTTCAGGCCTCAAGTCAAATGAGTATTTTCAGGATACAAATTTCTATTTTTATTCAGATCTCTGGGGATGGCACTTACACAGCCTTTTGGGGGGGTCTGTTCTACTGCTCAGCTGTCTTTACATTGTATTCTCTCACCATGCCCTCCAAACTCAGCACATTTTCAGTATTTAAGAGCAAAAAAAGCAGCAGTGGAGGAAATACAGGAAAACAGAGCCCTTTGCAAACACCAGCTGATCGTTGGTCAGCTGATCATGCAAGGGGAATAAAACACAAACACCAGCAGACTGGCTCAGGTGCTACTTAGGACTAAGAAATGTTTGACAAGATGTGACCATCACACATAGATCTGTATCATCATCTACTCTTCCCCTGTGCCTGCTTAGTGGTTGGTAACTGCCTTCTGTGCTGCACAAGGATGTCATATGCAAGAGTTTTATTCCTGTCTTGTAGTGAAAGATCATAAGAACAGAGGTGCTATATGGCAATATTTACTTTTTGCCTGAGCTTGTCTTGACAGCATGAGATTTTATGGGGTTAGTCAGACCCATCTTCCTCCCCTTCCAGCCAGCTCCATGCTTCATTTCCCTGCCTCTCTTTTGGCCACCAATGCTTCCTTCTTGCCTTTCCACATTCATGCTGGTCTTGTTTTGCCTAAATAGGACCTCTGTAGCTAAAGAAAAGCAGCAAGGTTGGTCCTCACACTGCAACCCCTGTAAGGGGAAGAAAAAGGAGGAAATTACTCTAGGAGGAGTCAGCCAAGCTGCAGAAAGATCTATCAGTAACAACTACCCTCAGCAGTACATGCAGCCTGAAAGATAAGAGAAACTTTCAACAAAGTCTAGTACAAAGAAGGAAGGAGGATTTTCTCAATGTTATGACAGAGGCAGGCAGAAAGAAATGTCAGACTCCTGAAAGCTGAAGAGAAATCAGAACAAACAATGAAGCATGAACTTCTAGTTAAGACACAGACTGTGGCCCCCTAAGTGTGATATATGTTAACCTGTTCCTCAAATACATGTTCTGTAGTAATTGCCTAGTTTGCCATAGCACTATAATCCCACTGAATTGTGTCGCAAGTGCTACAAATAAAACATATGAAAGACTAATGTAACAATTACATCTCCTGTTGTACAATGTCCCGTGGATATTTTTGTCATTCTTCAATTTTTTTTGTTTCATTCCAATAAACAGTTATAATACATGTGGTAAAATAAGTTGGAAATAAATATACGTCTTTGGACTATACAGGTCTGA
Organism: Clamator glandarius; assembly: GCA_033459285.1. Taxonomy (NCBI): domain Eukaryota; kingdom Metazoa; phylum Chordata; class Aves; order Cuculiformes; family Cuculidae; genus Clamator; species Clamator glandarius. Next base: position 1,568,720 of record JAUNZM010000473.1, on the reverse strand, counting down.
CTTGCAGAGCAGCCGTGCACAGGAAGGTTGTTCAGCTATCTACCCCCTAATAGGTCCTCAAACACACCAGTACTCCCCTGGGGGCAAGGATCTTACACCAAGATAAAAAAACCCAGAGGTATTAGCACCATGTTTTAACTGTCTGAGTTTTCTATTGACTGCAGGAAGGCAGTGCAGGAAGGGGCAATGAATGGCTGAAAGAATGTGTGGTGTAGGTGCTTCAGAGGAGAAAATTGCAGAGCAGCCAAGTCTCACAGGATAGCTGCACCTTTAGAATTTTATGCAGAATCAATGGAAAAAGAAAGTTTGTCCCAAAGGAAAACTGTGGGCATGAATGTTATGTTGTTTGAAATGAGCTTGATGACGGTCGGTAAACATATTTCAGCAGTGGGCGCCTAAAGTGTCTCCACTGCAAATACAAAAACTGTCTGTAGGAAAAAGAAGGGAGCCACACAGAAGGGAAGAAAGACACAGCCAAAAAAAATCAGAAGAGATTTATTAGAGGAATCCAGGACAATTAGTATCCAACCCTTACTGATGCCCATAGCACCTTTGGAAACCTCCTGTCAGTCAACATGAAACCTGGTAAAGATATTCTAGATAACATAGAATCATAGAATGGTTTGGGCTGTAAGGGACCTTAAAGATCATTCAGTTCCAACACCCCTGCCATTGGCAGGGGCATCTCCCACTAGATCACGTTGCTCAAAGCCTCATCCAGCCTGGCCTTGAACACCACCAGGGACAGGGCATCTACTGCTTCTCTGGGCAACCTGTCCCAGTGCTTCATCATCAAATATCTTTGAAGTCTTCAGTTACAAGGGGCCCAAAGCATCATGGCAAAGTCGAAGCAATTTCAAAGACAAACATTATTTGCACAGGATGAAAATGGCTCAGAGCTGTATACAGCAAAACTACATAATGCATCCAATGGACTTTGTACACAAATACATGCTAAAGAATACCTAAATTTGAGCAAAGAATCTACACTAACTAAATTATTTAAGAAAAACTCTTTGCAATGTCAAACATCATTTTGCTGGGACTGACAGCAGGGGAATCCCATTTATTTTCTGACAGAAGGTGGCAATGTCTGACAACTGGATCTCTTTAAGGTTATTTTGCAATGACATTTTGGAAGCAGTTTGAAGACAACATAGGACAGTGCAGTCAGACTCAAAAAGCGGGAGAGAGACTCTGACAAGGCCTACACTGTGGAGGCTTTCCTCACTGATATTGCATGACAGAGGTTGCTTTGCTGCCTGACTTTACTGCTGTATATGACAGAAGTGGGCAGTACAATACTTCCCTCGTTGTATTGTTGCTGGTGCAGCAGCAGAATCAGGGTTTTTTTGTGGTCCTCAGAAACCAGTCATCACAAGCCTTCTCCTCTCTGCCTTTCCCACCCTGGATGATGGTTTCCTAGACCAAGACATCTGTTGCATTCCTGTCTTTCCACCATGGTGGTGGAGAGGAAGATTTCCTCCATTTTTAGTGGGAAACAATGACCTTCTCTTCTCTCCTCTTTCCCTTAGCAGGACAGAGAGTGTCCAAAACCATCACATGGTGCTCCAGTCATTATAAGCAGGAATATCTATGTAATCAGTGGATGAAGGAATAGAAAGTCCCCAATGCAGTGAATATTCCCTAATTGCTGCAGAAGAACATTAGGGCTCAGAAGGGTCAAGTGTGCAGAACAGGCCAACTTTGACACCCCTCAGCAGTGCCCTATGGGATAGTTTGGGCAGAGCTGACTGGTGCATGTCCACTAGGGATGCCTGATGTTTCTGCGAGTCTGGTACCACAGACAGAAACATGACTCTGTTGATGAGATGTGGAAACCCAATGCAGAGGTTGGACAACCTCATGTTCTACCTAACAAAACTAATGAGAGGAAAAAGAACAGGCTGAAGAAGCCCAGATGGTATTGTAGGATACCCTAAGCTACCAAATTAATTAGGATGAAGTATGGAAGGTAATTGGATGATAACATTTAAATACTTCTACAAAAACAAAGCAGCCATTGCTAAATAGGCTTTTCTCTCCTTATAGCAGAGACATTTATGAGGAAGTTGAAAGGCTGAAAGCACAAAATAGAGAGTCATACTGAAGTCTAAGGACATGATTTCAACCGTAGGCATGATTCACCTTTAGAACAAGGTATCTAAATAATAACAGGATTGTCCTCCTCTCTTCAAATAAAGATTATTCTCCAATTAAAAGTGCTCAATACAAGTCACTAGGAATTCTGAGTTAATTCTATAGCCTTGGGCATACAAGGTCATGGGCATGCAACCTTTAGTTTTCTAGAGGTCCTTCTAATCTTTAGCGCCTATGAATCTCTCCTGCAAAAAAATGGTATCATCTCGCACTGCTCTGTGACTGTACCGAGAGTTACACAAAAGGCACTCAAGATTGGTTTAAAAATTTGCAAGTTGAAGAATCTACAGGGATTTGGTGTAGTAGCTACTCACTTTCACTGAGAAATATAATACTTGTACTTCATTGCTAGCCTGGATTGGCATAATTCCAGCTATGCTGATGCCAGGAGTCATTTCCAATGAATGTGATCATGGGTATCATCTGTTCCACCTTGAATAAACTAACCAGAGAGGATTCCTAGAGCCTCAAAAATCTCTCAAGGCATGTCATCTCCCAGTACTCCATTCATTTCTGAAACTCTTTTCCAGCTCCTCCTAATTTTTCAAACTCTTTTCCTAAACTACAAACACTAAATCTTAGTGTTCAAGTAATGATACAGTTTTAATGTAATTTGAAACATAATTACATAGCAATATCCATTCTTACTAAGAAATACTAGAGCAGAGCAGGCAATTATAAAATAATGAATAAATTAAAAAAAAAATCAAGAACCAGCGCAATGAACTTAATATCTTTTATAAATTGCAGGAACTTATAAATAAAATGCTGAAGTTTCTTCACCTGCACATGTAGGGAGAAACTGGGACTACTGAGAACTTTCAGCTTCACACCCCTGGTCTCTACATGACTCCTCATACACCCTTCACAAAGGGTGTTTTTTCCACTTTGGAGAATGTACTGTTTCAATAATGCAGGGTACTGACACTACTAATATCTGGTAGCTGGTCACATAGTAGAAAGCAATTTTGACACAATGGTGACTCAAATCAGCTGTTAATCAGTTGACAACTACATACTTATAATTGTAAGTCCAAAATTAATGTTCGTGTTCAAGGTTGATACGGTCAAGCTTATACCAGAAAGAGTTAAGGAGAACAGATTATGTAAGACCAGTAAGTTGGAAGTCATTCATGTGAAGATGGCAAATACCGAAAACATCACGTAAAGAAACAGGAATATTATGCAATCATTTAAAAAGTTATATTTGCTAAATAATTCAAGCCTGATTCACCATTACATTATGCAGTACCTAATTGTTCATATTTCCAGGTTCATATCTCTTATCATCATGAGAAAGTAAATAATAGCTTCAAACAAGATCTGAAATTAAGTCCAGTGTTGGAAAACATTCAAGTTCTTTTTAGCCTCATGTAAACATTTCCCTCTTAAGATAATAACTTTCCTACCTGTTCACAGTAGTTTGCAAATATTTAATTCAAAATCAAATCTGGAATGCTTATGCTTTTGAAAGAGTTTTCTTTGTGAGGAAAAATAAATAAGTAATAATGAAACAGAGAAGCTTGAACCTGGTATAAGGATTATTGCTTTGAAACAAGGTGAAAGTCAGAGTACAGTTAGTCCAAGAGTCAAAACGTGTTGAAAAGGAAGGGGATGAAAACGTCAAGCAAAATGTATCCATGTCTCAGCTAGTACCACACACTGGAAAGCTAAGTCACGCCATAACATCTTTAGCTTCTATACCATAATGACACCTCTGGGTTAGCCCATGGTCCTGGCAGTTCAGTGTGCAAAGGAAGTAATATCCTTGTCATAAAACATCCTAGAAAGTGCTTGTGCCCATCTCTCTCGGAAGGGAGAGGAGATTACTGCTAGCTCCTTCTTGAGGATTGCCCATTGCATTCAAGGAAGTGCTGGTCTTTCTTCTGCTTTATTGTCTGGATATTTGGGGGCTCTCAATTGTTCCATATCACACAGCAGGCTGGGTAGTTTTTCGAACCATATGCAAAGGGGTAGTTTGACTTCCCCTTTAGGTTTCTTTCTTCCTCTGACCTCTGGACAAGTCACACAGAATCACACACAGAATAACCAGGTTGGAAGAGACCCACTGGATCGTCGAGTCTAACCATTCCCACCAATCCCTAAATCATGCTCCTAAGTACCCTCATCTACCCTAACCTTAAACGCCTCCAGGGACGATGACTCAACCACCTCCCTTGGCAGACCGTTCCAATGCCTAACCACCCTCTCCGTGAAGAACTTTTTCCTAATCTCAAGCCTAAATCTCCCCTGGTGGAGCTTGAGGCCATTCCCTCTCGTCCTGTCCCCTGTCAGGACAGTAGAAAAAGCTGGTCAGGTTAGCTGTCTAGCAGAGTCATATAATCCTTTTGTCTAGTAAGGCTCCCCTCCACTTGGTCTTGGACACCTCTCCCAGGCACAAGACCCTGCTTGTACCCTGGCTACTAAATTCGCACTCCTCTCAAATACAGATCCCTCCCTGAGGAAGGGGCAGCTAGTCCCACCAAGCTCCCAGTTTGGAGGGCTAAGTACATTCACCCTCCTGGAGAGGCAAGGGTTTGATGTCAGCTCCCAGCACCCACCAAGCCCTCCATGAGGGAGCTCCTGCCAGTCTGAAATCCTGCTCTCCCCCACTTTTCCCCCTATTTCCCATCTCTCATATTCTTTGCACTAGGACTCAGGGAGCAGATATTCTTTCAGGAGAGCTCTGCAGCGGTGCTGCTTTTCCCTGCCTGAGCGCTGCTGGACTTCAACCCTCACCAAGGGCTTGAGACACCCATAATAAACAGCTCCAGCCAAACCGGGCAGGTTAGAGGGCGTCCCTCCCAGTTTTGCAAGCAACACAGGGTAGGTGCCACATCATATGCAGGGACCAGACACAAGAACAACCAACGCCAACGTGGCCCTATCATTAGGGACATGACAGACAGACTGCAGGAAGGTGATAGGGGTCAGAGCTCTTTCGCTCAGCCCTATGGATCCCATATCACCTTTGCCCAGCAGACAACTGTGAAAGAAGGCAGAACATCCCCCAACCTGCCCAGAAACCTGAGAGGGTTACCACAGCTTTCTTAGACAGTCTCACTGCACAAGCCTGTGGTATTTAAAAGCAAACTCTGCCAGCTGGAGTATGGTATTTAAGGAACCAGCCACAAAGAGGACAGAAGACAGCACTGAGGATTTACAGGTGAAATACATATTTTGATTTAAATGTGTAACTATAGAGGCAGGGCAAAGTGGAACAAGATGACTAAAGTGTTAAAGGATGATGGAAGCATGGAACAAATTAAACTTACCTGGGATGCGTCCAATACTCACATTAAATCCACGTCCTCTTTCTGCATGGAGATAGCTCTCTGAATTACAAAGGATAAGGGAAGGAAGGCTTATATCTTCATCCCTAAATATATCACTTGTGTCTCTTAAATCTGAGCCAGTGGAAGAGTTGAACACTGCAAGCCAAATCCTATTTAATTTATTTAGCTACACATCTGTGTGAAATATAGTCCAATTACAGGCATTAGGTTACTTTGCCATGGCTGCAGCCATTTGACTTTTATTTCCAGCAGGCTCTAATTAAATTATCACAATGCAGGAGCAGACAAGTTTCCCTTATACGTGACTGCAATTAAAGACACGCATTCACAACATTTTTTAAAGTGACTCCGATCAATTGGTTACAGTAAAGAATCCCATGTAATAGAGCAGTGACTCCACTGTTAAGATGGAAAGACAGTTTCTGTTTCAATAATTTAGTTCCCTTTTATTACAAGTTCTGCTCTTGGATAATTTATTTAAAGTTCATTATGTGTCTACAGCATATATCATTTGCCCTCAGCTTGGGCTGCAGAAGTCCCATTATGGCCAATTACTTAGTGTGATAAAATCTGCCACAGTACAAACTGTTCCTTAATTAGATTTAAGTTTTGTCTAAATTCTATTTGTAATTCAGACAGCAAAATAATAAGGCCAACCACAAAGTCTTGCTGTCTCCTTTCTTTGGTCCCTGTGGTAACCTGTTAGTTTGGATGTAATCTTAGGGCAGTTTAGAATTTAGACTTCCGCACTCTTCTGCTTTCTTGCGATACTTGTCCTTACTTTGTGTTTCCATAACCAGTGTTGAGCTTGGGAGTGGCCTGGCCTATGGTGTGCATAGCCCTGGTGCTTCCAGTGTCAGAAAAGATGCCACGACCTGCTACTGCAGGATGGAGCCTTTGCTATTAACCTGGTTAGCCATTAACCATACCAGAGGCTTCAAGTTTTTTGGGGAATGACAATATCACTGCATTACTTCTTAACTGAATTAGACCACTGGATTTATCCAAATCATCCCCTGCCCCATTACCAGCCATGAGAAGAGATTTGAAGCATTGTTCTTTTAAAACAAATGTCAGTGTTTGACACGTGTCTCCTCAAGCTCCAGTTTCATTTTTCAAAGGAATTTAGGTAAGTTTGAAGCAAATATTCTACACAAATTTGAATTCAAATCCTGTGCCCTGTCTCTGTGAGATCTCACAAGTGAATGAGCATTAAAGCAACATAAAATTAATTCAGAGTGGAACAAGAAATAGATCAGGTGATTCAGTAGGACTTTTATCAAATCCAGGCCACAGCAATTGGAGGATGGGCATCACCCTATAAGAAGTTGCATTGCTCCTGAAAAAAATTCACTAGAGATTTATTCATTTTTTCCATCAAAATGTTCACTCCACTTTAAAAGAAAGAAGTATTCACACAAATGCACTCACTGGATGCAACATTAGTAGTTACTGGCCATGTGTTTCATTGGCTCCTTTTTTTCTGTTGTAGACACTATGCTTTCTTTACTTCCCTTGAATCCTCCTCAAGTCCCATATTATATCTTGCAAATGGCTGCTTTGCCATGAATTTATTTTGATGTTTCAGAAAACTTCTATCTAAGATGAGAATCTAAGCGAGACATCATTTAAAAATTTTACAGGGATAGAAATTTACATAGCAGCTAATGACAAGCCTAAAAATAACCTTTTTTTTGCAACATCAATCTTGATAATGAATTGAAAGAATAAAATATTCTGCTACCAGGTATTTCCAAGGAGCAGAGAGAGAAATGTTAACCAACTCCAGCATCAAAAAAGAATATGAAAACATTTCAACACCTGCCCTATTTTCTACTTAATGAACAAGGCTGCAAATGGCTTTTATGGAGTAGTTCTGGACATTTATCTCTATACTTTTGGTCAGCAGAACAACACAACTACCTTGTCCTTCTGTTCCACTTGGCTTCTGTTGAGAGAAGAAGGTGAACTTTGTAAAACAGGGGACACGCACCACACACTGTGGGGCTGGAAATCCCTTATATTACAGCTTCATGGTGTCTGTGCAGACCCTTCACTAAAAATATGCACTTTAAAATAAAATCGTATCTATCTCTATATAGATATGATAAAAGGCCTCTAGATGAGGATAAATTCTCACCAAAGCAGCAAGACCTTTCCTGGTTCAGTAATGGCACCTTAACAGTTGCACCATTGGGAAGTTGGAAGTAAAGAGGAGGTCTCTGAGGAGACCTTATAGAAACCTTCCAGTACCTGAAAGGGGCCTACAAGAAAGCTGGGGAGGGACAGTTTACAAAGGCTTGTAGTGACAGGACTAGGGGGAATGGGTATAAACTGGAGAGGGGCAAATTTAGACTAGGCGTAAGGAAGAATTTCTTCATTATGAGAGTGGTGAGCCAGTGGCACAGGTTGCCCAGGGAAGCTGTGGGTGCCCCATCCCTGGAGGTGTTCAAGGCCAGGTTGGATGGGGCTTTGGGTTAGGTGTGTTCCTGCCCACGGCAGGGGGGTTGGAACTAGATGATTCTTAAGGTCCCTTCCAACCCAAATTATTCTATGATCACACTGAAGCTGGTGCTCACAGACCAGCTCTACCTCACCACCTTTCCTTCCTGATACACTACTACAGCAGTGGGGACCACTGGATGTTTAGTGAATTCATGCGCAAGTTCAAAAAGTTCATCTTCCACTTTAACTTGAACAACTTCCACCTGTTCCTCACCTGTTTCATCTCAGAGTAATGCTGTGCCCATTTTTAAAAAGGGCAGAAAAGACAACCCTGAGAACTACTGACCTGTCAGCCTCACCTCTGTGCATGGGAAGATCATGGAACAGATCCTCCTAGAAGCTATGCTGAAGCACATGGAGGCCATGGAGGTGATTAATGTCAGCCAGCACAGCTTCACCAGGGGCAAATCCTGTATGACCAACTTAGTGGCTTTCTATGATGGGGTAACTGCAGCACTGGACACAGGTAAACCGATGGATGTGATCAATCTAGACTTCTGTAAAGCCTTTGACACGGCTCCCCACAACATCCTCCTCTCTAAATTGGAGAGATATGGATTTGATGGGTATGATGGATAAGAAACTGGTTGGAGGGTCTTATTCGGAGAGTGGTGGCCAATGGCTCAAAGTCCATATGGAGATTCATGACTACTGGTGTCCCCCAGAGGTCCATACTGGGACCGGTGCTGTTTAATATCTTCATGAATTATATTGACAGCAAGATTGAGTGCACCCTCAGCAAGTTTTGCAGATGACAAGCTGAGTGGTGTTGTTGCCACACCAAAAGGATGGGATGTCATCCAGAGGAACCTGGACAGGCTAGAGAAGTGGGCCTATGAGAACCTCATGAGGTTCAACAGGGCCAAGTACAAGGTCCTACACCTGGGTAGGGGCAATCCACATTTTCAGTACATGATGGGGGATGATGTGATTGAGAGCTGCCCTGCAGAGAAGGACTTAGGGGTGCCAGTCAATGAGAAGCTCGACATGTCAATCTGCTGGAGGGTCAGGAGGCTCTGCAAAGGGGTCTGAAAAGGCTGGACCACTGGGCAGAGTCCAATGGCATGAGGATTAACACGGCCAAATGCCAGGTCCTACACTTGGGGCACAACAACCCTATGCAGCTACAGACTAGGAGAAGTCTGTCTAGAAAGCCGCCTGGAGGAGAGGGACCTGGGGGTGTTGGTTGACAGTTGACTGAACATGAGCCAGCAGTGTGCCCAGGTGGCCAAAAAGGCCAATGGCATCTTGGCTTGTATCAGAAATGGTGTGACCAGCAGGTCCAGGGAGGTTATTCTCCCTCTGTACTCAGCACTAGTGAGACTGCACCTCGAATCCTGTGTTCAGTTCTGGGCCCCTCACCACAAAAAGGATGTTGAGGCTCTGGAGCGAGTCCAGAGAAGAGCAACAAAGCTGGTGAAGGGGCTGGAGAAAAGGCCTTATGAGGAATGACTGAGAGAGCTGGGGTTGTTTAGCCTGGAGAAGAGGAGGCTGAGAGGAGACCTCATTGCTCTCTACAACTACCTGAGGGGAGGTTGTAGAGAGTAGGGAGCTGGCCTCTTCTCCCAAGTGACAGGGGACAGGACGAGAGGGAATGGCCTCAAGCTCCACCAGGGGAGATTTAGGCTGGACATTAGGAAAAAATTTCACAGAAAGGGTCACTGGGCACTGGCACAGGCTGCCCAGGGAGGTGGTTGATTCACCTTCCCTGGAGGTGTTTAAGGCATGGGTGGGTGAGGTGCTGAGGGGCATGGTTTAGTGTTTGATAGGAATGGTTGGACTCGATGATCCGGTGGATTTCTTCCAACCTGGTTGTTCTATGATTCTATGATTCTATGATTCTATGAACCGGCAGTGTGCACTCCTAGCCTAGAAGGCCAACCATATCCTGAGCTGCATCAAAAGACCAGTAGACAAAGGGAGGCGATTATGACCCTCTATTCCTCTCTTGTGAGACCTCATCTGGGGTACTGTGTCCAGTTCTGGAATCCTCAATGTTGAAACTAAATGATCTTTAAGGTCCCTTCCAACCCAAACAATTCTATGATTCTATGATCACCTCCTGTAGTGATGGTTCACCCTATGAAGTTCTTCCACACTCAAGAGAAGTGACGGACAGTGATGATTCTATGATTTGCACAGTCATTTGGGTGATCTCACTCACACCTGCTAGCCCCATCAACTTATTGATCTCTCAAAAAGTGGCGCAAAACAGATCCTTAAGCCTTGATCTTAAAACTCTGAAAACATGGGCACAATCAGGTGGTATAAGTGTCTGTTGACTGTCCTGGCCTTCTTCTTGCCCCTACTGACAGTGACTATGTGCTATATGCTCCTCATCTCTACCTTGGCTACCAGACGCTGCATGTGGGCTTGCTACAAGCAAAAGGCTTGCTGTCATCCTCCTGGTGGTCTTCTATATATGCAATCTTCCCTTCCATGTCTTTTGGGTAGCTTGGGTTGAAATCTGGTTTGTCCAGTCATCTGTCAGTTGGAGAAGAAACTCCACTCTGCCCATGTCATCTCTTGGCCACTGGCTGCAATCAACACATGAGGCATCCTACTACTACATTATGTCATGATGGGAGGTAACTTCCAGCAGGCCATCTCCTCTCTTTCAAGGTGTACATGGAGCAAATATGTCCGGCTTCCTGGGAACAACAATTAGGTGACCAAGTCAGAAATTGCATTAAAGTTACAAAGAAATCCCAGAAAACCTGGGATAGCTTTGGTGCTGTAAGCTCCTGCAAAGGCAGGTGTGTTGGTATGGTAGCAAGAATTGCAGCTGTCTTCTACCTCTCCCTGCAATAAAACACTTGTCAAAAACCTGCCTTGGGTGCAGGTTTATATATAGATCTCTTAGCAACCAAAGGAAGGGGAGTGAAAAGAAAAGATTGTAAGCCACCTTGAAGGTGGAAATTAAAACCACCTGACCAGATTGTTTCCAAAGACATTTGGGAAGTGCAGGTTTCTCTTGCTCCAGGCTTTGTGGTTGATTACAGAAACTTTGAGAGAGCTTAGTTTGGACATGAGAAGAACTTCCATTGATTTCAGTGTTGTCACTGATGTAGTGCTTAGTTTATTACAGCCTGAGTGAAATGCAGCAGATATTGTTGTGGTTGCTGAAACTGGTGAATTACTTACTTAGAAAGCACCTAGATAAATCTGATGTTTTCAAATGAGGTGGACCTGATAAACTTCAGCATAGGGCACTGATGAACCGAATGGTGAAATCTCAGAGCTGGCCTAGGGAAGGATTAGAGCAGTACCAAAGGAGGACATAGGTGGTTGTCGCAGATTGCAAAATTAAGGCTTCTGTAACTGCTCAGCACATCCTTTGATCTATCTATAAACAACATACATAGGTCATGCCTGTCTCAGCTTTCCAACATCCAGTATCTTTATAAGAGTTCGACAAAACGGCGTGACCAGCAGGTCCAGGGAGGTTATTCTCCCTCTATACTCGGCACTAGTGAGGCCGCTCCTCGAATCCCGTGTTCAGTTCTGGGCCCCTCACCATAAGAGGGATGTTGTGGCTCTGGAGCGAGTCCAGAGAAGAGCAACGAAGCTGGTGAAGGGGCTGGAGAACAAATCTTATGAGGAGCGACTGGGAGAGCTGGAGCTGTTTAGCCTGGAGAAGAGGAGGCTGAGGGGAGACCTTATTACTCTCTACAACTACCTGAAGGGAGGTTGTGGCGAGGAGGGAGCTGGCCTCTTCTCCCAAGTGACAGGGGACAGAATGAGAGGGAATGGCCTCAAGCTCCACCAGGGGAGATTTAGGCTTGAGATTAGTTAAAAATTCTTCATGGATGGAACAGTCTGCCAAGGGAGGTGGTTGAGTCACCGTCCCTGGAGGTGTTTAAGGTTAGGGTGGATGAGGTACTTAGGAGCATGATTTAGGGATTGGTGGGAATGGTTGGACTCGATGATCCAGTGGGTCTCTTCCAACCTGATTATTCTGTGATTCTGTGATTCTGTGATTCTGTGAAAACAAAAAGCTGCATCTGTAGTAAAATTGCATTATATAAACTGTGTTGATTTATGAACTGCTACCAATGTTGTTTAATTGAGCCAATTCCATCTCATCTCCCAATAGTCCCTCTCTGCAATGCCAAAACTGTCTCTGCCCTGCTGTGGCGGTGAGTGGCGAGCGGCGAGCAGCCCCCCCTCAGCCCAGGGTAGCGGCCTCCCCATGGTGAGCTGCTTTGCAGGAGCTGGAGGGGTGGGGGCGGAACCCCTCGGCCAGGTGGCGCTGCTCTGGAGTAGTTAGTACGTTCTCTTTTGCAGCTTTTGGAATCTCCTTTATGACTTTGTAACTAATTAGTTCCCAGCGCAGTCACGCGCACAAATCAAAGCTTGCAATATTTCAACTTCTCCCTGCCTCTGTGCCTCCCTCCTGACTTTTGCCTGTTGGTCAGAGAGACAGAGGGGAGGTGGATCAGGCTCCTTCTCAGTGTCTCTCGGACCCGGATCAAAGGGATTGTCGGACCTCCCATCGATTTCACACTGACATACCACTGCCTGGGGCGCCTCGGTAGTTGTCACTTCCAGCCCGAAGGCAGCCCGTGCTTGCTCTATAACTGACCTTTCCTCTCTCATTACTGTTACCAATTTCGTAAGTTTTCCTACATCCTCTAACTTCTTCCCGGAACCCGACAGCGCCATCTCCAGCATCTCTGGCTTCGCCGCCTCCCACATAACTAGACTGAATATATCCGTCGGCTGGTGAATCCAGCCCTCCCGCTGCATCCATAGGATGATCGAACGCACTCTCAGGGACTTCACCCGCACATCCGTACAACGACTGTATTCCTTCAGGGCCCACAGAACCACTTCTAATGTCTTCTCCTCCATGGCTACTCACGCTCCCAATACCAGTCGGGGCCGTCCGAGTATCACTTTGGGGTCACCACTTGTTGCAGCTCGACAGACACCCCCCTGTACCAGACTCTCGCTCCTCCCCGGCGAGGACCATTGAGACACAGACTCTAATATGGAAGAAGCTCAAAATGGTGGCTTTATTAATTACGCAATTCCCTCTTATAGCCCTGTCCCACAAGAAGCCCTCCTTCATGGGCGGTCCCTAACCTCTACCGTCACATCCCGTGTTCTGCTGCATCGCCACCTCTAACCTGTTGACCTACTCCGCCCACAATGGTGAATACAAGGAGATATATAGAAAGTGAGAGATACATATATATATAAATGAGGAAATAGGTAGATAGATAAGGATATATATAGATATGGAAAAAAAATAGAGGAACAAGGAATTATCAGTCACGTTAATGTTCATCTCAGAAAAACAGTGAAATAAACAATCAGATTATAAGTCTACACAGGGTCAACAGGGGTGAGTACCAGCTATGGATCTATCAGCTATGTACAATTCTAGATAATTTTGATTTCCTACTACGACAAATTAACAGGGTCATGCATAAAGATGTTGTATACCCTGAGTTCAGAAGGAGTTTTGATACCGTCTGAGATCATCATCTTGTGTGTAAACTAAGGGAACAGTCTGGAGGAATCTATTGTTGCTGGTTACAGAGTTGTACTTGAAGTGGAGATACTTGTAATTTACTATCAGAGTAGTGGGAGCAACTAAGTGAGGATTTGACCAGGCTGTCCTGGGTTTGGGGATATTTAGTATTTTCATTACCAAATTGGATGATGAAATAAAGTCCGGTTATTATATTTGCAGATGACATGAAGCTGAGAGGACAAATTCACATTGACAAATTGCAACCATTAGACAGTGACAGGTGCAAAGTGCTATGTTTAAGTAGAAATAATGAACCATAAAAATGCAAAAGGAAAAAAAAATATTTAGGTAGCAGTTTGGCAGAGAGAAAGATGTAGCGTTACAGTGAATCATAGGCTGGACATTAGCTGACAGTTCCAGCAGGCTGACAGGTTCTGCTGTGGCAAAAAAACACCCTAAGTGCCATGTTGGAATATATGAATAAATATAATGTTCAATATTTGTGTAGCAGCCCTTACACCATTTGCAATCTTGATACTCTTTCAGCTGGAGCATCATACTACTGTTCAGGGAAAACACAGATGAGAGCCATATCCAAGAACACTTAGAGAAACAACTAAAGGGGAACAAACAAGACAGAAAACCAAAGAGTCTTAAAACCCCTTAAAGGTGGCTATCAGGATGGTCCTTCTCTCAGGATGGATGATGAAGCACTGGAAAGGACATGAGGAGTCTCCACCACTGGGGTTCCCTAGGAGTGGGCCAGCCAGGCACTGAGAAAGAGAGGTACAAACCTGCATGACCTCTGGAGGTCCCTTTTGGCCATGAGGCTCTATGATTAGGCAAACATTGCCAACAACATTGAAACAAGTGAAACAAGTTGTGCCCAGGAGTATCCCTGGTGCTGGAGCTTGTCCTGCTGTGCTGCCGCCATACTGGGGAGCCTAAAGCAGGGGGCTGGCAGCAGCCAGCGTTCTGGTGGCAAAGCTGGGGCACCCCCCACAGGTTAGCATTGCACCCTATGAGCAGCGTGTGCACAGGCAATGCTGCATAGGTACTGCACCTACACAGACAAATGATGACACTGTAAGTGTTTTAACATGTCTTGTGGATACGACCCTCTCCGTGAAGAATTTCTTCCTAATCTCAAGCCTAAATCTCCCCTGGCGGAGCTTGAGGCCATTCCCTCTCGTCCTGTTCCCTGTCACTTGGGAGAAGAGGCCAGCACCCTCCTCTCCACAACCTCCTTTCAGGTAGTTGTAGAGAGTAATAAGGTCTCCCCTCAGCCTCCTCTTCTCCAGGCTAAACAACCCCAGCTCTCTCAGCCGCTCCTCATAAGATTTGTTCTCCAGCCCCTTCACCAGCTTCGTTGCTCTTCTCTGGACTCGCTCCAGAGCCTCAACATCCTTCTTGTGGTGAGGGGCCCAGAACTGAACACAGGATTCAAGGAGCGGTCTCACCAGTGCCGAGTACAGAGGGAGAATAACCTCCCTGGACCTGCTGGTCACACCATTTCTGATACAAGCCAAGATGCCATTGGCCTTCTTGGCCACCTGGGCACACTGCTGGCTCATGTTCAGTCAACTGTCAACCAACACCCCCAGGTCCTTCTCCTGCAGGCAGCTTTCCAGCCAGGCTTCTCCTAGTCTGTAGCTCTGCTTAGGGTTGTTGTGCCCCAAACACATGTGTTCCACATACATGAAAGCACAAGATGTGTCTAGTGCTTACACATCTGAAGAAGTGGATTAAAAATTATCCTTTCTCTGCTCTTAGAGCACTTTTAATTCTCTTTTAATTCTCTTCAAAAGCTCTTCCTTCTCAAGCCCAAGCTGAGCTTATCACAAATGAACAGAAGCTCTTAAAATACAACAATATATGCAATATAAAATGGAGTGGCTAAAGGTAAAAAGTGTGAAATGGAAGTATTCAAGTCTTTCCATCTCTGACAGCAATAGTGGCAGTCCCACAGTTTAAGTGACTTGGAGAGGGGCTACCTTTTTGTCTCTTCTCCTCTCTTTCCTTAACATAGCTGTTGTTTGGTTGTCTTCTTCCTATGTCACCTGCTCATCCACCATCTCTCTTCAGTTAGTTTGGGCTAAATTAGCGGATTTTAAAGTGCTGAAGTAGATTAGGGAGTGCTTCCGAGAGCTGTTGTTCGCTCGTTGAGCCAGAACCTCCAGGAGAAGAGCAGTCACGTCTTCCAGAAGCACGGCTGGATCTGGTAAAGGACAAAAGGTCAACCCTAACTCAGGCATTTTTAAAGCATTCAAGAACTGCTCAGGTGTTCTGCAGGACTGAGAGATCATTATCTCATCTGACTCATTCCTTTTGCTTACTGTGAAGGGTGACATCTCGATAGCATCTATTTTTAGCAGCTGTTAAGTTTACTGCTGAAACAAGGATAAGTGCTTCAATTGCAGTAAACAGGAGACACTTTCCAAGCTCTGTACACAGTGTGACAACACAGCTACATAAATTACTACACTATTGCAGGCTAATTTACAGCATAGTTATGCTCCAGTAAGCATACTTCTTTCAAAAGTCTCTAGGATGTTTGTCTGCACAGACTGTCCATGTCAACTCAAGTACCTGCCAGCAAGCTGTAGGTACCATAGAGGGCCCAAGAGAATAACTTTGTGAGGTAAACAGGGTTCACACCTCTCAGGAGGATGCGATCACTGATGATATCAAAGAGGAAATTTTGGAATTGCTGTATGCCTTTTTAGACATGGCAAATTTCATTTCCAATCCAGTTGCATCTATCTGCCTTTCAAGCAATTCTGTGTCATACTGAACACCTAAGAAGAGAGGGAGAAGCAGACTGCAGGTAGGACCAAAATTAATATCATGGCAAACAGCTAGTAGAGATAATGGCTAAAATGGCTAGAGAATGGCCTATTATAACCTGGGCTGTGTTTGATATTGATGAGAGATGTAATGGTATGTGCTGCCGGAACGCTGCTGCATTAGCTGTATAGTGTAACGGTAGTGATCCACCATATGAAGCAGAGGGTCGTGCCAGGCTCTCCACTGAGTGATTTAGACCTCAGGTAGATGTTGTAGTTCTGCTAATAAGAGTAAACTAACAAAGTAAATGTCGAATGATTGCTTCCATCTGTCGTATTTTGTACTCTGAAAATGCTGGGTGAGTGAACCTAAACTTTAAAGCAACAAACAACAAACATATCACTATTCAACTCCTACCAGCCCTGAACTTTATTTGCCTTTCCCTGCCATCAGAAAAGGAGAGGAGATGTAAAGGAAAATATTTTATGTGTTCCCTCACAGCTTCCTTTTATTTTGTGACAGTGGGGCATTCAGTGGTGCCAGCTAATGCCACTCCAATGTAAAGGTCACAGAATTAAGTCTAGGAAGGCAAAGAAATTTATCCTAAAGAAAGTGTATTTCAAGGCCTGTTTTCTGAATAGTGACTAGAAAAGAACAGTACTTTTGACTAAGGTATCTTGCTGGCTTGGTGCCTAAGCCTACTGGGTGCTGTGGTGGAGAGCAAAGCAAGTCAGACACTTCTAAAGCAGGAGAGAAGAATACGTTCCTGCTTTTAGTCTGAGCTGGACGATGAGGCCCAAAAGGAGAAAAAGTAAAGCTCATAAACACTGAGCTGAATGTCTTGCCAAAATAAAATTTAACTATCAAATGCTGATTTTTTAAAACACACAGAGGGAACATGATTTCTGGGGTCTGCTGCAGGCAAGTATAATGCAGAGTATGTTCCATTCATCACTGCTAGAACTTAAAAGCTCTCTGAATTAAAAGGTATTTTATCTTCTCAGACGTCTCCTTGGTTTCTTTGCTCCTCATGATGGTTGATATTGCTGATTTCTAAACCAAGAGAGAGCTGGATGCCTGGAAGCTATAGTACCAGTGATGCTTTCCACTCTTACATGGAAAAAAAGTCTTGAGCTTCTGTTTTTTTAAAAAAGGGAAAGATGTGTTTTTCAGAATTATTTTACAGATTTCCTTTTACTTTGTAAAACAGTGGAAGAAAGTTATGCAAAGAAGAAAAAAATACAGCTTTGTGCAGACAATATCATACTGAACACTAATAAAGCAAGGCAGAAGGTATAGTTCCTATATATTCTTTCATGTGTTTCCATTAAATTTGGTTGTATTTCCAGCACGCTCCCTGCTATCCAAACTAGCAAAGCTGATACTAGGTTACTCCATCCTTCCTTCTCTCTTCACCGCATCCAACCTGTTGCTCAAGACCCATCAGCTTTTTGAAGAAAAAAATATTAGGAAATTCATTCTGTGCCTTCTAATGGTTCTGCTAAAACCTTTGTGGTTCCTGTTTGCTCATGATTGGCATTAGCTAGTTGGCTGCATCCCAGGGAGCTTTCAAGACAATTCTCATGCATCTGGCAGATTCCATATCTTGTTGGTAGATCTATGACAAGATATTTTGCTATTACTGCAAGAGCATCCTGTGATATTCTCACATCTCTCCTCCAAATTTCAAGGACTTTCATGGTAACAACCACTGTGCAAAGTGATGCCCTGGACCTGCAGCTGACAAGGCTAGAAAACAGCTTCTCTGAGGATGTCTCAAAGGACATCCAAGGTAAAGCCTCCTGCTTTGCTCTTGTTACAGACGTGTTAAGCTGAGCAAAAAAGGAGGTGACTTGGCACAAAGCTGGGAAGCATTATAGCTGGATTTATTTCCAGTCCAAAATGATCCCAAAGGGGCAATTTTCCACTGAGTGAGCTAGGCTGGCCCAATCACTTATGGCCTCAGCAATAATGAAGAAGACCTAGCAGACAGTGGCATACAAATGCACTGTGCAACAATTTCAAGCAATACATCTTTTTGAAAATTCCCTTTTGCCTCCACTTCATAATGTTTTTTGTCAATGGGAAGTTATCTTAACAGACAAGGCAGTAGCACCTGCCTACAGGCGTTTCCCCACATTTACCTTTCTGCTTGTAAGCAGCTCTGAGATATTTATATATCACCCCTTTTTTACAGGTGATGAAGCTAAGGCAGAGTGGAGTGAAGTGTCTTGCCTCTGGTCACAAAGCAAATTAGCAGCCAGGTAGGGAAGAGATCAGTTTCCAGCCCAGAGCTTTTACAAAGTGCATTTTAGGCTTAGGATAAGATTTCAAGGAAGTTTTCATTGCTTAGTTGCAGCACTTCAATGATAAAAGCTGAGTTAGAGCAGTGCCTGCACTACTAATGCCCTGGTTTATCCCCAATGTCATACTGCTCATCTGTGGAAGGAGCACTTCTGTTTTCCTTCACAGAAGGTTTTGGGGGACTAGCTTTTTATCACCAAAGATATTTGGCTGCCACTGCTCATGACCTCAGTCAAGAGCCAGTAATTAACTGCATTCATCGCATTTACAGGTTTCTATCAAGTATTTGTTAATTTGAAGGTTGACATAAATATTAGCAATATATAGGGAAACTTTCCAGGCTGAAATGTGTGTGTCACAAGGCAGGTTAGGCAAATTTTAGAGGTAGGTTCCATAGCCAGTAAGCTGCTCTCACCAAAAAGGCAGGGTGCCACAACTCATAATGACGCTGAGAGAGCACATGGGTTCAGCTAACGTGTCACAGTTGGGGTCAGGCCCCTTCCCAACACACCATAGTGCAGATCCTGTGGTCCGTGCTCTGCCTTCAGATATGGATGTCAGCACTTTTATTTCAACTGGCAGAAAGGAAAATGGAGTTAAGAAGCAGATTTTTCTTACATCTTCTAGATTTCCATCCTCACTTCTATTCAACATGATTAATACAGCTATACTTACTTGTCAGAGCTCAGTATCTGGTCAACAAACACCAGCAAAAATCTACATCTGTCCCTCAACCATAACTAAATCCTAGCAAATATAGCCCCCATCCTTTTTACCAAATGCAAACTTGAATCTCATTGAGGAAAAGGAAAGACAGGAATGGAGTCTGGTGTTTTCTGGGAACACTATGAAAATCTGTCCTGCAGTAATTCCGGCTGTGCCCAAGGTTCTTCAGCCTCTCATACTCCCGCAGCTCAGCTCTGCAGATGCTGCAATAATTCAAATTCCCAGTAGAGGGTAGACAAATCTTTTCCAGTAAAAGGATCACCATGGAAAAGCTTAAGTATGCAGGAAAACATTGGAAAAGAAGGTCTGGACTGGAGAAATAGCAGATAGTAGAAAAAGGAAGAACAAAATTAGTTCATACCTTCTGCGAGAGCAAGGTGGGAGCATTGATTCAAGTTTCTCTAAAAAGACACAATCTCTAGCTTATACTTCAAAATCAAATACAGCTAGAGTGGCTATGTGATTATAAACATGTAAATCGTAAATCAAATGCAGCCAGTCACTGATAGGAGCCAATTAAATGTATCAAACAGTTAGAAAGGATAAAAATAGGGGATTAGAATTTATCCATTTCATATTCAAGACTAAGTTGGATGAGGCCATGAGCAATCTGATATAGTGGGAGGTGTCACTGTCCATGTCAGGGGTGGTAGAACTAGATGATCTTTAAGGTCCCTTCCAACAACCTCTCCTGCAAAAAAACCAAACCAAACAAAAAATCAGTGAATTCATACACATCCAACCACCATCCCCCCACCCCCAGCTGCCTGGGCAGAAACATCAAATTGTGGATTTCTCTTTCCCTCTTACTACTGAACACTCTATTAATGCAGGAAATACTGGCTTGCATTTTCTCTTCACGTATTTCTCCACTGCTGAAATGCAAAGAGGTTTCTCTGAGCCTTGCTGAAGTAGTGGAAAGTATGGCTGTAGGAATCAACACATCCTTCTCTTTTTGCTCTCCCTGATAGAGCAGATCCTTCTCTGGGTGAGTCTGATAATCTCAGGGAGCTCCCTGCATTGGAGATAAGGGTACTCAGAAAAGATTTTCTCACCACATCCCATTTTGGAAAAAATTTCCTTGCCACATATCTGACTTCTCTAGAGGAGGCTTTCGCACTGATTCAACAAGCCCAATGCTAGGGAAGACAAAGCAACTCAGTTTATTTTCTAATTTGGTCCCAGATCCACAAAGATGTCATAAGAACCAGAAGCATCACCTATGCAAACTAAATGCCATTTTTGAATGCTAAGCAAGGGTTTAATATGATCTTCCTAAATGCAACTTTTTTTAAGCTGACAAAGGTAAGAACCAAGGAAGGCACATCAAAGAAGCAAGGCTTCTGAGCCTAGATGCCTTCCACAGCTAAGATAATTAAAGATTGAATGAACTGTACTTTGGAAGACAGGCATGGCAATGTTTGCTACAGCAACAGTTGTGCTCTCTGGTCTGCCTTTAAACAGATTTGGAATTTTGAAGGGTACATTGCTCCTCTGTTCTGGATGGGTCCACCTGCTGGTCCCGTATAGTCTTGTGGTGTCAATGATTCTCTCTCCAGTCAAGTCAGGAAACTGCATGAGATGGAGCACTACAGGCAGTAGTCTCTGCAGTTGTGAGATCAAATGCTAAATAGGAGGTGTGCACAGAGACACATTATACTTGTGGTCCCAATGAGCCAAAGAGAGGAGCTCTTCAGGCAGCCACATCTGTTCTCACTGCATTCAGGCACATGAATGCATTGCAGAGAGATACCCACGGCCCAATATTGGGAGTGAAGGGATAAGCATTAATGCTGAAACACAGCTGTATGAAATATAGTCAAACAAGTTAAATCATATATTCTCTATCAGACAGAGAATCATAGAATCACCAGGTTGGAAAAGACCCATTGGATCATCGAGTCCAACCATTCCTATCAAATACTATCAAATACATGTAACGTAAGGTGTGGATGATAGCTCTGCTGGATGCCAGCATGAAGTAAAGAGAGTGAGGAATCTGGAGTTTGGCACAAGGCTGCATTTGATGTCTACTAGACTATTTCAGGAGACCAGATTTCTCTGCCCTGTGGTTATCAACATCTCTATGACTTGTCCTTGCTGTGATAATTGGGACAACTACTGTAAGTGATATAGGTCACATGCAAAAATCTTCTGTCTTCATCACTCTGAAGAAAAGGCAATATTTTATTGAACAAAGAGTTATTGTTAAACAAAATCATGTGATAGCAGGTGAAAACTAGAAAAACTCTTGTAGGGAGTCAAAAAGATGGATTTGGTAATAAACAGATGGATCTCGGCAACTGTGCTCTTTCACCAAGTAGTTGCCTCAGGGGAGCAGTTGATGTTAAATTTTGTTCAAAAATTCCTTTTCTTGCATGAACTAAAAATATTGAAATACAGAGAGATGACCTTTATTCTGAGACTCTCTTGCATATTCACTTTTGAGGCCATTAGAGAAATCCAAGTCTGTTCCATCAGTTTAATAAAGCTTAAATCAAACACTTAATCAGTTCTACAATAAGTTCTCCTTGTTGCTGTCTTTCTAGGATCCATGAAATGCATCTTCTCACCAACACAATTTTCCACCCTCAACTTTTCTAATCCCCGATAGACAATGGAGAATTTTGTACTAGCACCCCTGTGTTGTGAGCTAGAGATGCCGGAGGCTGGAATTCCACACCAAGCAGCTTCCCAACCAGATCTTCAAAGAAAGAACAAAGTATGTTACTTCTGAAGTCTTCTTTCTATTGCTGGCGCAGCAAGCTCTGGTAATCACACAACTGTGATTTGAGATAATAAAAAATATTTCTGATAGAGTGCTTTTCCTCTGGAAACTGATGATTCAATAGAATCAAAAAGCTTCATGTAAATACCTTGTATCTCTTAAACATGTTGATGGAAACCAGACAGGCAGCAGCCAGGCTAGTTACCTAGCTAGGCAAGCAGTCTAAGACACAGAATGGGGAATCATCAATAGTGGGACAGAAAGGGCTGCTGCACTGTCCATCAAGATGGTCCAGCATTATACAGCTCCTTTCTTGGGATGGAGCAAGTTTCTCTCTGAAATAATCTGGGAGAGGGACACAAGAGACATAGAATTTCATATTTCTTTTTTCAGGTTTTGCACAAAAGCCAGTGCTGCTGGGAGCTATGGCTTATCTGCTGCCACAAGCACAGATAATACTGATGGGAATTTCTAGAACAGAATTGCAACATCCAGCTCAAGGACATTTAGCATGACAAAATTTTCCATCTGAGTCTAGATTATACAGCAAGCTCACCCTTATTATTTTCAGTAGTGATTTGGGCAGTGGAGTACAAAGTATACCCTTTAAACATGCAGAACACAAATGTGGGGACTGCCAGCATGCTGGTAGACAGCATTAGATTCCAAGCAATTTACAGAAATTGTAAATTGTCCACTTCAGCCAAAGCAACCCCCAATATCAATACAGGCTGTCTGATGAAGGGATTGAGAGCAACCCTGCTGAGAAGGACTTGAGGATGGTGGTGGATAAAAAGCTGGGCATAAGCCAATCATACTCTGAACTGCATAAAAAGACAGGTGGTTGGCAGAGGGGATTCTGCCTCTCTGCTCTGCTCTGCTCTGGTGAGACCCCATTTGGAGTACTGCATTCAGCTCTGGAGTCCTCAGTACAGGACAGACATGGATCTGTTGAAGCAGGTCCAGAAGAGGGCCACAATGGTCAAAGGAAGGAAGCGCCTCTCCTAAGAGGAAAGGCTGAGAGAGTTGAAGTTGTTCAGCTTAGAAAAGAAGAGGCTCTGGGGAGATCTTATTGTGATGTTTCAATACTTAAAAAAGACTTATAAGAAAGATGTGGACAGAGTTTTTAGCAGGGTCTGTTGCAATAGGACAAGGGGTAATGGCTTTAAACTAAAAGAAGGTAGAGATAGACTAGGTATATGAGAGACTAATTTTACAACGAGGATGGTGAAACACTAAAACGGGTTGCCCATGGAGGTGGCCTCATCACTGGATACATTCAAGTTCAGGTTGGATGGGGCTCTGAGTAACCTAATCTAGTTAAAGATGTCCCTTCTCACAGGAGGAGGGCTTTATGAGGTGATTTTTAATGACCTCTTCCAACTCAAACTAATTTATGATTCTATGAAATAAACAGAGCAAATACAATAAGGACAAAAGCAAAATTTATCTTTGTAGGAAAATAACCAAAACTGCACAAATCTGGACTTTCTACTTAAGCAGCAGTGCTGAATGAAGAATCAAATGGCTACACAGGTCACAAGATGAACATCAGTCAAATATGTTGTGCTGTTGTGAACAGGGCAAACAGCATAATGGGACATAGAACTAAGCAAGGACTGGCAGGCAGGATGAGTAAACTTTCTGCTTTAGTAACGTGTTTTCTGGGGTGATATGTCTGGTCTGACATTGGACTTCAAGAAGGACTGGGATCTGTTGGACAGGAGCAGAACAGACATTAAAAAAAACCCAAAACCAAAAAGAAAAAAAACAAAAAAACCCAAATCAAAACAAAAAAAAAACACAACAAACCCACCATTTGGGGGACTGGGAGTTGTTCAGTCCAGGAGAAGCAGCACTGAAGAACAGCACTGAAGGAAATATTAGGGTGACCTTCACATGTGTGACCTGTGGCCAGAAAGCAGAATGCTTCCAGCTGGGACTAGGTTGGGAAGATGTCAGGCATGAAGCAACATGTCCTGTGGATGTAGAGAAGTAGTTTGGTAGAGAGATTATTGAGTTGTTTGGGAAAGCATCTGCTGGGGCTACCAGGGGTATAACCCTATCTTGGGCAGCAGATGGGCAGCATGTCCTGAGGGGTTTTCTTCTACCCTACCTCATGCAATTCCATGTGCAAAACCCTTTCGAATCATGGGTTTTCATGAGAGGAAAGCATATTGTTAGGCACCAAGATAATCCCTCAGAGGAGTGAGGTGTCTGTGCTCAGCTCATTGCAGGGACTGTGCCTTGAAAGCCAGTGGATTACATACTCTGCTAGGGTAGATTAGCTTGTTTCCAAAGCCAGTGACAATGTACCAGGTTATATCTACATAGAGTGTGATGTGCAAAATCTGATGCAAAAGCTTGGTTAGCAATTCCCTCCTCAGGTTCCAGCAGACCGCCAGTCATGCCAATATGTGGCAGGAGATTTGTACACTGGCAAAATACAGAGTAGTGCACTTCAGGTAGGCTAAAACTGCCCCGACCCCAAAGAGCCTGAATGTGCAGGGCACTGTATTTTTTACATCCTCTAACACATTGTGCCATCTAATTTTATCACCACCCATTAAACAGTTCCCTTTTTAAAAAATAAAAAGCCAGGGTCAAGCGCACAGGGCTTCTGCTAATTGTCCTTTCTTCAGAAGTGCAATCTTGTGTTCTATGGTGACACGATTTCTTTCCTGTTTCCCTCTTATTCCAGACTTTAATAGATAATGTCACAGTATTTAGAACAGGCAGTGCCAGCTCTGAGAGCAACGACAAAAATACACTGCATCATTATTCTGTATCACTGGGTTTACAGAACATTTGGTTGTGAAGGTAGCTAGGTTAACTGCTTCCTCTCTGCTTGGGCAGAGGGAGTGATATGCACACCCCCATCTCCTGCTTTATTAAGTATTTAGCTTCGAAGGTAATGTTCCATCAAAAGCCAGTTCCACCACAGGTGGCAGTAAAATGTTGCTTTCTGCATTATGTGACTCTGATTTTTCAGTGCTTCACGATTTTTGCACTTGGACTATATAAGCCAACACAGTCGGTCCACTGTTCTGTCTTCAAAAGTAACAGAGAGATGATGTTTTAGTTGAAACTTATGCCCTGATGGAGACAAATATGATATATCAGCTTACAGCAGAGATCCCCAGCTGACCCAAGTGTGCTGGGTAAGCCTGATGCTGTGTTAGTTCAAGTCCTGCAAAACTCAGAGTTCTGACCAAAGCCCAGGAGTGGCTCTGATTGTCTTGTTGAAAGATAGCATAGAAAGGCAAAGCAAGAGAGAGCCACTGCAGAGAAGAACACCTCCTTTTCATATATTGATTTAGACGAGGGAAGATGTTAGATTAAAAAAAGAGTAAGTATGAATTCCTCAAATTGGGTTTGTATGAATTTTTTCATTGAAGGCTATTTGGAAAATCCATGTCTTCACCCAATATGAATAGCCAGAAAGTAATTAAATCAGGTGAAGAATATTTAGCATTTAAGCATCATTTAAAGAGCACAAGACTCTTTCAAATGTAGGGGAGTTGCATGACTCTCAGCATGAGGCCAGCAGAGCAACCTGGGCAAACTGGGGGAGTGAAGGGAGCCATTCTCACTTTTCCCATGCTGGCAGAGAGGTTTCTCTACCAGGAGGAACAGAACAGGAGTCTGGGACAAGGAATCTGAACACCTACCCTGTTTGCACCTCTCTCCTCCTAAAAGCAGGGGAGGATGCTCTGACGAATACAAGACCTTTGACTCTGCAGTCAGGTGACAATTTGCAAGGCATTTTGTTTTGTATATTTTGTTGCTGTGGTCAACTGACCTCTTCTTTCTGCTTATTACTTTACAATATTAAAATTCTACCAGATAATTAACAAATCAGAAAGAAGCAAAAGTAATGCAAACAACTAATTTATCAGTTTATAACTTCAGTGATTGGGTGAAGAAAATAATTAAAGGCTACAAGCTTGGGATGGAAATTATGCTTTTAAAATATAAAGTGTGTTCTGCATGGCTGAGCTCCCTTCCTTATCTTTTTTTGTGCTCCTCTTGGCAACAGTCTTGCTGGGAAAGGCTTATTTCCAAAGTGCTGGAGGGATTTCATAAGGTGGTAGCTGGACACAGAGGGAGATCAGTGCAGTAACGAAGCAAACCAAGCTTCCTTCTTCCAAGAACTGGGCATTAGCTAAGGGCTCATGTTAGCTGAGAGAATGGTGTCTGGCTAATAGAAAAATTCATCTTTCACTGGGTGTATTGAATTTGTGTGTAAAGAGCTGTGACAGTACAAGTCACCTTCTGAAGACCAAGTCAAAGGGCAGACTTCCCTTCACGTGCCCTGCAAACACATTACAAGAGTAATGGCACCGCAACAGAATATATCCTCAATGATTCAAAACATTTTTGTATGCTGGAGGCCACATGAAAAGCACTCTTTGCTAAATCCTGTACTAACGCATTACTGGAAGCTAAAGTTGTATGTCTCATCTCACAGGAGTTTAGATTCTGTTTCATCTCGGAACTGCAAAAAAACCCAAAAAAAACAAGGCAGTAAATTGGTCCTCTCTGTTTTCAGACCTAAACTGGGTCATTTTCAGGAAATGCCCCATTACCTAAAACAATTACAACTTTTGTCACATCTCCAATGAGTTTATTTTGGCTTTTACTGTCTGGTGGGAAAACCTGAACTGGCGTAGCTGCTGTGTTTAAAGCCACTTCATAGCTGGGTGCACCTGCAGTGTTTTTTATTCACAGGTTTATGGTCTTGCCGGCACTATACAAGGTACCTAAGCACACACTGGCTTTGAGCAGGCAAATTGTCCCATTGTCTTTCCTCTCCCTGCTCCCCATGAGAAAACTTGCTTTTTGAAAGTTCAGCACTCATCTAAAGGCTGCAGTAGATTTTTGTCTTCTATATCTTGTAGTTGATGAGCAATTCACTTCAAGGACTAATATTAGCCATAAAATAGCACCTCAGATCCATAAAGGCTATTTTCAGAACTATATTGAACTACTTCTACTCAGCTGATGTGGCAGCAGTATTGCTTATATTCTAGATTATATATGCAATTTTCCTAAGGTAAAATATTCCTTTCCAGAAGTTTTCATTAAAAGTCTCTATTACCTACATAATTGGATGGCAGCATTTAACTGTGATTAATTTAGAGTTACCATGCATTTAGGGACTAACAAAATGTTGCTCTTACCAGTTTGTCTCAGGGGATGAATATGAAGGGAGAGCAGGAGCCGATTTCCCCATGTGATGAAGATGCACAGTATCATTCTCAACAGAACTAAGCACTTCCCAACAGTGGCCTGATAACAGCTATAATTAGATATTCAATCACACACAGAGTAAGATCACCCAAAAAAAAAAGTATGTCTGCTAAGGGAAATAGCCCATGGAAAGATTATATGTTTGCTGAACCAAAAGTAAAACATATAATGAAGGTTCTTAACACTCTGCAGCCTAGCCCTGGCCCAACAAATGCCTGTTTTCCTGCATAATATTTAATCAGAGCTATCCTTGTCATTTCTACTGTACTGCACTGGGTGCTGTCATATCCTAAGGTCTGACTCTGAAAGAAGTCTTTCACTCATGCTTGTGGTTTTTAGATCAGGTTTTATGAGAACAGCTGCTACACTAGGGGAGAAATTTGTGGACCCTCATGCCTGTGAGTGTTAATTACAGTCAAGTTCAGTGGTGATGCTGAGACACAACAAAAAACCCTTCTACAACCTCTTCCATCCCAATGCCCACAAAAGCTAACAGGCAGCCCATTTGGAGGAAAGAGACATTGCTTGAAAGAAGTCACATGTGATTTAACAGAAAAAAAGCAAAGCAAAATCATTGGACTTCGTTCACCATTTCTGTATTTTGGACAGATTGTGCGCTTCACATGTGGGAACTCATCTGTCATCCTGTGCATCCTGCACATCACAGAAGGAAAAATACAATGCAAAAAGGTGATAATCTGTACATCATGCACTCCATGACAGCTGACCCAGCTTATAGTATAAAGTTTTAAAAGGAAGTATTTAATTAATGTTTAATTAAGAATTCTGCTTACAAATCATTCTAGTTTCCTTTCTAGATCATGACTAAGAACAAAATTTACAAACACACAGGAACTCTGTAGGATTTTATACTAGTTGTTTCAGGAAAGGTGCAAGTAGTTAGCTTTTTTCTGCTGTATTCCTGTAATTCTTATAAATGCTCAACACATTAGAGAAAATGACAACATATGTGAAAACCAGAAGTGCAGTTGTTTAGTCTGGAGAAAAGAAGACTGAGAGAGGGCCTTATCGCTCTCTACAACTACCCAGAAGGAGGGTGTTATGTGGTGAGTGTTAGTCTCTTCTCCCAAGTAACAAATGACAGGATGAAAGGAAATAGCATCAAGTTGCACTAGGAGAGAATTAGATTTGATATCTGGAAAAAATTCTTCATCGAAAGGATTGTCAAAAATTGGAATCAGCTGCCAAGGGAATCGGTTGAGTCCTTATTCCTGGAGGCATTTAAAAGACATGTAGACGTTGTGTTTAGAGACATAGTTCAGTAGTGGACTTGGCAGTGTTAGGTTAAGGGATGGACTTGATGATCTTAAAGGTCTTTTCCAACCTGAATGATTCTCTGATTCTGTGATGAAGCCTACCTGGAAGACTATTGAAACAAGACAAGAGATCAGTGCTGTCTCCCAGGGGAAGCATTGCTGAAGTCCAGCTTCACATGAGGGTTGTTTGTTGCTGATAATGCTAAGAGAAAACACCACTCCACAGCAGGAACCTATATATAACCTTGCTGCATCATGAGCCAGTCCACCTCTGCTATTCTTCTCTTGTCCTTGTCAGTCCCCATCACTGCTTTCTGTAAGTCCGAGACCCTGTGCACCCACAAAAGGAGCCATAGCCCCTCACCAAAGTGCCAGAAAACTAACCTGAGGATAAGAAAACTGGTCTGTTTTCAGTCAGCTCACTTATCCAACATATCCCAGGATTGTTAAAAGCACTGGGATATGTTGGATAAGTGAGCTGATTATCACTGGACAATCAGCTTTTATTCTTAGAGATGCAACACAATGTCAGGCAAGCAATCTAAATTAGATATTTGCAAGTAGTCCTTGTTAGTTTATCCGTAATTTCCCAAGTGCCTGATAAGAGCCCCTGATCCAGTTGCCTGGCTGCAATTGAAGCCAGTATTTCCAAGGGTGTACATGCATTGAGGAATTCATTCATTCAATGGTGAAATCCTGGTGAAGGGTACAGGGAGGTCGGGGGGAGGCAGGAGACATATGGTCTCTACAGCTGATGAGATTACATGATCTGGGCAAGCCAAGGAGTAGAGCTCACCATCCATACAACCTTCTATTAGTCACCCGCTCTAGAAATTAGTCTGAAAATGGGTGTTTCATTTTCTTTTCCTGTCCAGAGTCAGATACTCAGAGGTGACCCCAGTGTCTGTTCAAGACCCCAGTGCACCAGTGCAATTCTTGGCCACAGTGTCAGGAAAGCCCATTTCTGCTTCACATCAGGCAGCACCACTGCCAAGGAAGGATAAATACCAGCCACTGCTGCACAGGTGTTCTATTACTCAGGGGTATAATGGATTAAGTAGTGGATGCATTAAATGATCCCTAACTATAATTATCTCCCTCTGTGCTTATAACACTACAGCCTCATACAAATGGTTTCTAATGACACATGCAGTGCCTAAGAACAGGGTAATAGTTATTTAAACTACTGCTGATCCCTGAGCTGTTACACAACGGTGTATTTCACAATTATTGAGAAACTTTGGACATTTTTACAAAGTGCTCTGAGCATTGACCTAGAGAACACTTGGTCAGATGAGAGCAGAGATGACGCCCTTCCCCTAATGGTAACAGATAGCTAATGTTCTAGTCATCAGACATTACTGCTGCCCCAGTCTCAATTGTCCCCGTTACCACTCTTTCCCTGCAATATGATTAGCAAAACAGATAGCCTTCTCCCAGTTCATGCCTACAGGACAGGTCCTCAAGCAGAGTCAAGATAGTCTTCTGAAAAATATTCTTATCTGTGTGGTTCTCGGTAACTACATTTATACACATAATGTTGCTTATTCAATACCAGATCATAACCCTCATCAGTAAGTAGGACCTATAAAATGTACCAAGGCCAAAAGGCTGCTGGCCACACTTGGTAGCTGAGGTGTCTTTGCAGGGACTAGTTTGCAAGCTCAGGGTTTGAAGCCTGCAGTTACAAAATTCAAGATACTGTAACTTTTTTCTTTTCTTTATCCTCAAGCTAAAGGATGATAGTTGAGGGTTTTTATTCAAGAAGAGTCTTTTTGTTCAAGAAGCACGGAAAATTGCAGTTCTTGTGAATCATGAAGGCTGTAAGCAAAGGCCCAAATCAAAACAAGTTTGCAACTTCAGCTACACTAGTAGTAACCAGCTAATACTAATTGTAGATATTTTAGTCACCAAAAATAAGCAGAAAGTATGCCACAGTTCCTGAAAAGCACATCATGCCAAAAGAAATCTTCATTTTTTACATGAGATGAAAATTGCACTTTGTTATAAATTTGTTTTTCATGAAGATGGTATGTCAACATTTTTCACCTGACCTTGAAATGGCAAGATGCTTCATTCACTTTGGTGATCAGGTTGCACTTCACAGGAAATAGAGAATAAATTTAATTTTGTCTTTTATAAACACATGCACTCACATATATACACTAATTTAAATGTGATCTGCTGCTATTTGAATACTACAAGTCTACCTCAGCATGCAAAACTGCTGCCAGCAAAGTACGATCTTCCCACTGAAGGTAAGACAGCATGAATGATAGAGGGCAAAAGAGATCTCATCCAGCCACCCAGGTCTAAGAGCTGATACCTGATCGAGTTGCTAAGGTTTTCTACCAGTCTTCTAATTTATGAGTTTCAATCCGCCAGAGAGTGAATGTCTACTGCTCAAAGCCACACTGAGACCTGCTTCACTGTAAGGAAGACATAAATACATGTAATTTGTAGTACCGTTTGCTCAAAGCAATACCAAAAGGAGAAGAAAAATTGCAAGTTTTCAGGTAAGCAATGTTACTCCATTTTCAGTTTGGAGGGTTCAAGATTGCAGTGAAGAACTGATCAGCAGCACAAGAAACCTAACTGGGAATTAATCAAATCTTTGAGAAAACTTTGCCTAACTTGCTTGAAATATACTAGTGAGAGGTATAAAGATGGGTAACAGTGGTATCACCAAACAGCAGAAAAGAGAGAAAATGTGTATATCTCTAGATTTTAGGAAGGTAAATCTGGATTTGTTTAAAACAAGCCTCATGGCCTTTATCTAATGCATTGTCTACTGCAAAGCTGCAATACCAGAGTTAACGTTCATGTTAAAAAGCATTAGCATTTTAACTAAATTTTGGAGAGATTGTTCAACTATCTCTCTGAAGAGCTTCTGAGCAATAAGGTGGTACTCATCTTTCTGACTGGCTATGGTCAAATAATTCCTGTTTTGTCTCAGCTTTAATGACTGGCTTTGTCAGAGTGGTATCACCACAGGTAAAGAGAAAATTTGTTATTGGGTTAATGAAGAAACATGCATACAGGTAACATGCTAAGTGCCGTTAACCAAACCACATAAAAAACTAATTCTATACACAAGGTTTCAAAGGCTGCAATAAGGTACAATTCTGTCTTTTTTATTATTTTTTTTAATGCAGTGGCTTCATTATGGATGTTTAATGCAACACAGATTTAGTTTAAAGACTATATTTCTGGGACAAGAGTGATTTGGGCTTGATAGTACCCTGCCTAGCACTTCATGAAGTCACTTAAAAATATTTTCTCAGACTGAACAGGATCTGGAGGAGTGGTGCTCAACTGAGATCCTGAATACAGACAGTGGCACATACCATGCCTCACTTGAGACATCCAGGTCTGAACTAGTCACCTTGGGCTGCCTTTGTCATTAGTGGAAAGAAATGCACGTGCCAAAAGTGTTAGTAATTTACCTAAGAAACCTCATTTCTAGGTATGTTATGACCTGGAGGAACCTACACATATCCCTTGATGATAAAGGCATGAGGGAGGCACTTACAATGACTAAGGCTGTACTTTAATTATCTAACTTTCTGATATCTGAAGTTAAATGATGTGTTTTTCATCCTCAGTTACCAGGAAAGGTAAAACATTACCAGGAAAGGTAAAACACCACCAGGAAAGGTTCTGTCTTGAATTCGCTGTGTAAGGATCCAAATTGGCAATGGCAGACAAGAAAGCATTTCAGAGACAAGCTTAGCTCAAATTCACACAGAATGGGAAGCAAGATTAGTGCCTTCACTCAACATCTGTATTTTCTGTCTTCTCTCCACACTTTGAGAAACAGTCTTTAATCATTTAAATCAGTTTCATGCAGCTATGAAGCTTGATTTTTTAAAAAAATGCATTTATACTACTTTTATACTCTGATAACTCCAGGAGAATAAAATCATATTCAGGGAATGAGCCATGATTGTCAGGTTATAGGAGAATCAAGTCCCAAAGTCTGTATCTGAACCTAATATCCTGGATTTCACGAAACCAGAACAGCACCTCTGGTTTCATGAGCATGAAACACTGATTAGCTCAGATTAATGCAGATAAGATATGGGCACAATTCTGCTTTCTGAAAGGCTAAGACTAATTCACAGTTTTAAAAAATCTAAGCTCAAACTGTCTATCTATCTAAGTATATACTTCCTACTCCTGAAGGTTTGCATATAAGCAGAAATTGTCATCTTCAACTTAGGATGTCAAATAAAGAAAAAGTAAAATTTATTTTTATAAAAATTAAATCCGTAGAAGAAGGAAGGGTGAAATTAAACATTCGAATGTGGTTATCTAGGTCAGAGCTGTGTATGTTAGCAAATCCCTGTGTCCTCCCTCTATTATGCTTTGTCAAACATACAACAGTTTCTCCCGGGACAAAAGAGGCATTCATCCCAACAAATCAATTAAAACTAAACATCTGAATTTTTTAAAGCTTGAAGATGATTTCTGCAAACATGACATCTGAACACACCAACAATTTTACTGTTCTACCAGGCCCCGCAGACCCGTTGACAAGCTGCCAGGACGAAGATTTCTTACAGGTGAAATTCTATCTCTCCATCTTTTATGGCCTAATCTTCCTGGTGTGTTTCCCAGGGAACATTGTGACAATTTTTGTTTACTTTTCCAAGATGAGGCCCTGGAAAAGCAGTACCATCATTATGTTAAACCTGGCTGTCACTGACCTATTATATGTAGCTACGCTTCCTTTCTTTATACACTACTCTGCTAACGGAAATGACTGGATTTTTGGAAACTTCATGTGCAAGTTTATTCACTTCTGTTTCTACTTCAACATGTACAGTGGTATTATCTTCCTTAGCTACTTCAGCCTCTTCCGCTTTTTTGCAGTTGTCCATCCAATTAAAACCCTTTTTATGCAAAAACGGAGATGGGCAGTTGTGACTTGTGTAGTCATTTGGATTATTTCCTTGGCAGCCATCAGCCCCTTGGGCATCTTAATTGCCACGAAGCAAACACAGAACAGGACAATTTGCCCGGACTTGGCTTCTGCTGAGGACATTGACACTAGTCGGTGGTATAACTGGCTGCTGACAATGTTTGCCTTCGTCTTGCCCTTGCTGATGGTAACTCTGTGCTACGTACTCATTATTTACACCTTGGCCACGGGGCCCCACATGCAGGCATGCTACAAGCAAAAGGCTCGCAGGCTTGCTGTTGTCCTCTTGGTGGTTTTCTACATGTGCTTCTTCCCTTTCCATGTCTTTCGAGGAATTCGGCTGGAGATTCGAGTACAACCAGTTAGCTGCCGCTTGAAGAACATGGTCCTTTTTATGTTTATTATGGCTAAACCTTTAGCAGCGTTAAATACTTTTGGGAACTTACTGCTCTATGTAGTGACAGGAGACAACTTCAGGCAGGCAATCATCTCACTCCTCAAGTTTCAGACAAAGAAGACCTTGAAGTAGAAGAGATTGGTGCCATGAAAGAATTTTGGAGGAAGGGTCCACATCTGTCCTCAACCAGCCAGTCACAACCTCCGCTCCATCAGAGTACTCCGGTTAACCCTGCCAGTGCCAAAGGAGAGTTAATCTGTTCTGTATTTTGAGTTTCAATTTAATCACTAATAAAGAAAACTTATAATTTAAAATAAAAAGCTCTAAATAAAATAATGAAAAATTAAATGTAAAACTCAGAAATTTCTCCTTCTTTGCTTCCTGAGCCCTTGATACCACTTTTGGAGAATGGTCAACAGTTCCAGGAAAAAAAATAGTTTCTTATTAGTATCATATACAAATTTGCGGTGAGAGTAATTTTAGTGACAGAGAACTTAAGGGTCTAGTCTGAGCTAGGTGTCTGCCTTTGACTTGTTTACTGAGCAATGGAGAGGGGTAAGACTCTCCAAAAGGCAGTTCATCACACCTGTCTTAGGCCTGTAGGAAATTTATCTCACCTCCCTGGAGACACTGACAGGGTAGCTGCATGCATATAAGCTAATCACCTTGTCCTCCCTTTATAATTTCCCATTATAGCAGAGAGAAATAAGCAGGCTTAGAGTGTGATTCACCTAGTTATTCTTGATGCCTACATTTGGACAAGATGAATCATGACCTAGAAGTGCCTGTTTCTCTCCATTGTCCATAAAAGGCAAGTAGAATCATAGAATTGTAAAGTAGTTAGGGTTGAAAGGGACCTTAAAGATCATCTAGTTCAAAACCCCCTGCCATGGGCAGGGACATCCCACTAGAACAGGCTGCCCAAGGCCCCATCCAACATGGCCTTAAAGACCTCCAGGGATGGGGCATCCACAACCTCCTTTGGTAACCTGTTCCAGTGTCTCACTACTCTCATGGTGAAGAAATTCTTCCTAATGTCAAATCCAAATCTGCCCCTCTCCAGTTTATACCCGTTCCCCCTTGCCCTACCACCACAAGACTTTATGAATAGTCCCTCGCCAGCTTTCTTGTGAGCTCCTTTCAGGTACTGGAAGGTCACTATATGATCTCCTCAGAGCCTTCTATTCTCCAGGCTGAAAAACCCCAACTCTCTCATCCTGTCCTCACAGGCAAGGTGCTCCAGCCCTTGGACCATCCTTGTAGCCCTTCTCTGGACCTGTTCCAATAGTTCCATATCTTTCTTATGTTGAGGATTCCAGAAGTGGACACAGTACTCCAGATGAGGTCTGACAAGAGAGGAATAGAGGGGCAGAATCTCCTCCCTTGACCTGCTGGCCACGCTTCTTCTGATGCAGCCCAGGATACGGTTGGCCTTCTGGGCTGCAAGAGCACACTGCTGCCACATGCTGAGCTTCTCATTGACCAGCACGAGTCCTTCTCTGCATGGCAGCTCTCAATCACATCACCCTCCCATCATGTACTGAAAATGGGGATTGCCCCGACTCAGGTGTAGGACCTTGCACTTGGCCATGTTGAACCTCATGAAGTTCACACAGCTCCACTTCTCCAGCCTATTCAGGTCCCTCTGGATGACATCCCGTCTTTCCAGTATCGCAACTAAACCACTCAGCTTGGTGTCATCTGTGAAGTCATATAAAAGAGGAAAAGTGATCTATACAAGGGTCCTGCCTGCTCCCCTGTTCCCCTGATCAATGTGGGCCTCCAGCTTTCATATTGTTTCCATGCTGCAACAACCTTTCCCTGTCCTCTGTGCATACACACTTGCATTTTTCTCCTGTCCTCAACTCCTGCTGCTCCACTGCGTGTCTGGCATCCTATGGTGTGATATTAGCCAATCAAAGACAGTAATGACAGTTGCTGTGGAGTTGTCAGCATTCTGTTAACTCTCCTTTCATCCCACTAAAATTCATCTTCAGCTCTGTTAGGGAAAAGCAGGGGAAGACAACAAAAATGTTATCAAGGAACTGCTACCAGTTGATATGACAGTTAGGTCCAACAGCAGAGCATGATACTTGTATTTTAAGATTTAGATCATCACAGATATGGAGAATAGGTCAATCACAATAATATTTTACTAATTTTTTATTTGATATGCCTAAGAGTTGTGTTTTCTTTTTAGCATTAATTGTAAATGTCTTTGTAAGTTTTTCAGAACTGCTATGATGCAAGGGCTTGATATCCCTACAAACAACCTCTAAAGTGCTTGCTTTAAGGAGAAAGAAACGGACAATATTCAAGGGGTAAAAGACAAGCCTATATACTTAATCTGCTATGGGTAGGGCACCAATCCTTAGTAAGTGTTATACTATGATCATTTACTGCTTATTATGCTTTTTACTTTCCTTTTTTCTCTGGCAGCCTCTGCTCTGGGATACTTCTGCAGACCCTACAAGGAGGAGAAGATATGGGTCCACACGCCCAGCACAGTTGTGAGGAGGAAAGGCACTGCACAAAAATGCTTTGTAGGGCAACTCACAAAACCAAGTTAGCTGGTTGCACTTGGTTTAGAAGTGTAACAACACAAGGATGGACATAGAAAATGCTCTTTGGTTTTGCAGCAGCAGTAGAGAAGAACAAGCTTCTCCCAGTTTATCAACTGTGTCCATTCCCAAGGAGTAAACCTGGACCTCAATTAAACATACCATTAATTAATCACTGTATTTAAAAGCCACGGCTGCTTTCTTTTTGCATATGTACAAATCCAATGCAAATAGCCATTTAGAATACCCCTACAGATCCATTAGTAGATTTCCACTTTATAAAACCATCTACCCAAGCATTAACCTCAGAGGCTTGTCAGGAGTTTGCATATGCAAACCCTGAGGAAAGGAGACAGGGTTGACTTAACTCATGAGAAAGCACAGGTACCAGGCTGAAAGCATGAAGCAGGAGTTCAGACATTAGCAACAAATCATGATGAAATTTGGAATCTGTTATCTAAACCCTTCCCAAACTTTGCGACATCTTGGGCCAGCATCACAAGGATGGTGGCAACACCATAATAAATCATGGGTTTGTACAGCAGAAGGAAATGAGGGTTTTAGGGGTTTCTGATTTTTTACATAAATCCACCAATGAAGGTACAGCAGACAAGCCCACCAGTTTGTAGCTTTTATTCTCACTGCAGCATACCACTACCAAGATAGAAGGTATAGCCCTACTGCTTTTCAAAAATTACTTGAGCAGGCTTAAGAAAGCACTGTGTAACTCACTTTCCTGGTCACTTGGGCAATTTCTCACCAGAGATATGGAAACATGAAAGCAACAGAGGAGGCCAAATGGAACATTTGTACCACTGTGTTTCTCCTCCACTATCCACAGTGAGGCTGAACTGAGTACATCAGCAGTGGTGGTCTGGTTCATCCCAAAATCAGCAAGGCTGGTAACAAATAGCAATACAAAGGTAGAAAATTTCTGCAAGAGTCACTGGTAGAAACCAAGCCTCCTCATCTTGAGCAAACGCTAATGCATGATTTTCAGGCTGACTCTGGCACCTTGGCTCCAGAGGAGGGCTGGGGGTTCAGGGATGTCCTTATGCCTCGCTTTTCATGTCACCTCGATCCAGTGCTTGAGGTGACCTCCCTCCTTCCCTGCCCAGCTATGGCCATGTGTTAATAATGAAGGACCCGACTTTAGACACAACCATACTGGTGATTTGGGAGAGCATTGTGAAAGTCTGGCATACACAGCTGAGAAATGCAGCATAAGGGGACATGCCAGATCTTGTCACTCCTTGGGGGTTCCCAGCTGACAGCAATGTCTTTTTGTGGACAGATATAGGGTTTCATGATCTTCTCCATACCTGCCCTTCCTTTTATGTGTGACTGAGAAACAAGCCTGTAGCAGGGAAACATTTTCTGTTCCCCTTCTACCACAAAAAGTACAACAACCGGAAAATCTTTTCCTTACACAAGTCTTGGGCGTAATTCACAGCAAATGTGAACATGGAAAAGCAGGGCTGATCTGTGCCACGGGCAGTCTTCTCTGGGAGGGGATGATACTGCTGTGCAGCTCAGTCAAGGCTGAGGACATTCCACCACCCACCAGCACAACAGGGAGGGGACAATCAGTCTGTGAGCCCTGTATAAAACTGGGTTTGGTATTGCTTATTCACCAATAAATCAGGGCTGGGCGAATATGAATACTTGTTCTGGTCCTGTTGCTGATTTTGTCTCCAATCTAACCAGAGCGAGTCACTTAATCTCCCCCTAATTATTTCCCCTGGCATATTCTCTCCTCTTAGAGTTACAAGCTCATTTGTGCATAAATATGTATATGCAGATGCACATGCATGGAGAAGCAGTATCTAATGCAAAAATACAACTCTTTTAAAATAACAGGGCTATGCTATGTTTAAGCTTCTCCCTTTGGATATGAATATACATTTTACTTATTCCTTTTCTCTCTTGTAGAATAAAAATAGCATTTCACTGGGGACAGAAGCCAGCTGAGCAGAAATACTTTTCAGGACAAGAAGCAACAAAAAGGCTACAAATGTAATTGGAGCAATGCGCAAAATCTTCTGAAGCAATTTTCAAAAGTTTGTGATGACATACTGGGTTAAATAAACATTATATTTTTCAGATATAATTTTATGCTCTACATAAATAGATAACATTTTACTAGTGATTCAAAGACCAGTCTCTAAGTATGCAGTTTTATTTGCATTTAGTATTGGTAGCATGCAGCTATTTAGCTTCTTTTTTTGTACCACGGAAAAAAACTGAATTTGCCTATGTGATAATGTTCTGTACTAAAATTGATTTGGATGTGTATCCAAGGGTAGACTATTCAAGTCTGGAGTATTTGTTTGTGTAAATTTTGACATAAATTTCACTGTTAAGATGTTGATTTTTCAAGATGATTGTGTGTCTCATTTCTGCACTGCAAAATTGAATGTGTCTCACTGTACCAGCTGTATAGGCTTAGTCACGTACTTAGAATACAAAGAGCATTCTTATCTGACCTGTTTTAAAAATATATCTTACATTACACTGAGCTCTATCACCCTCATACAGTGACTATTTTTGTTCAATAAAGGAACTGACTTTTTTTTTTTCTCCTCTGAAAAAAATAAGTGGGTCTGTAATCCTGTTCTTCTTTTATTTTAACTTTCTTTTTTTTCTTAGCAGTGATTACTGGTAAAACATCCCCAACTAACTTCAGCTAATATACAGGCCTAGCTCTGAGGCCCTGTCTTAGGGAGCTTTTGTAGTCAGCAGTGAGAAAATGAAGGCTTGGAGGATCCAATTATTCCCCGAAAAGTGGGCCAGGTGAATTGTGACTTAGAAGTTCCTTCACAGAGGTTCAGCATAGTCCACGCTTCTGACCAACACCTAGGCTTTGGCATGATAGACCTGGTCCACTGTGTCTCATCTGCAGGTTGATTGTTTCTATATGGACAGTTTGGAGAGAAAAAAAAGATCTGGGTTCTGATTTTGTGGCAGTTTTTTAAGGTGCATCTGCAGGGCATTTCAGTGATTTTTTACAATGTCCTCTGGATCATCATTATCTTCAAGTAACCTAGTTTAAGATGACTGGATTATACTCATGTGCCCTGCTAAATACGAAACTGCACTTATGCAGAAAAGAAGAATATAAAATATCCTATATGTCTCCTCTATGTGTATTCTGTATATTGAGAGAATATATAAAAGAACACAGAGATCTGTGAAGAAATAGAATAAGCATTAAAACCTTTAAGGATAAGACTCAGCTCAAATATGTGGGACATAAGAGTGGGGGTGCTCTGCCCCCATCTGCAGTCCTCAGGGAGGATCCTACCCTCCCTGCACACACCTATGGGGGAATAAACCCCTTTTTAATGGGCTGATTCACTTGTGCAAGCCAGGTGCTGGTGGGAGTCCACTGTGTGAGGGAGTGTAGGGCAGGTCAAGAGAGAGAACTAGGATTTGGTTTTGGGCATCAGAAAACAGCAAGAAGTGACCTGTGAAGAACGACAGGAGACTTTTCTAGCACTGAAGAGATTGGCGAGTTACAAGAAAAAAAAAAGAGCTTACAGGATTCAAAAAAGGAAATGTAATATTAAAAGCAATACATAAATAAAATAAATGGGCAGGAAGATATAACAAGGGAAGAAGATAAAGATTCCTGTGTGTCAACATGGTTGCATGCACACAAACACACACAGTCAAGAACTCAAGATGCTCTTCAGAGGGGTTGCTTGTGTTCGAGTTCTGTTTGTGCACATTTGAAATGTCACTGCTCTGTATCTCTCCAAACTTTCCAAGTTTGCTGGAGAACTTTTTTAAATGGCCCTTAGAAGAGCTTGTGCAGAAAGGATTTGTCATTAGACCCCTTTAATTTGCCATAGCTCTGAGATGGTACATGCTGTAACTGACACCCTGAATAGGGTATTAAAAAAATATTAAGGAAATTCAGCAGTACAATTTATGGGAGATTCTTCCCTGTAATGTAACCAAACTATTAAATTTCTTCATGGAACTTCTGAAGAACATAATTTTCGGCAATGACACTGAGAGATTGCCAAGTGCCTGAGAAATATAGGTGACAGGAAGATTAAAGTGAGTGACAGACCACAGTTTGACAGCTGCTGGAAGATATCTTCCCCACCTGTGGAACCTGCTTCTGAACTGACATGCATTAATGCTCATTCCTAATACTTACTAATCTCTAAGCTACATGTGTAGTTAAAGACTGACACAGCTGGAAATCTGTCTCAGTTGCACCCAAGCAGTGCCCACATCAAAGGATATGATAGAAAAATATCCTTCTTTTACAGAATGATAATGCAACGTAATGGCTTAAACAAACATTGTGGGATGAACATGGAGCAGAGTGCTGTTGAGGGATGTGCATGATTTATTCCTCATGTCATGAAACCTTGGCCATGTCTTGTTGGTCCAGCTGCTTTTACACTGTCCATTCAACGTTATCTTTGTCCTTTAAAATTTACAGTGACATATCTACCTACCACAGCAACAAATTAGGAGGACATTAAAGATTCCCTTATCTACTCACAGGATCTGTTTTCAAACAATCTGCCCTAGCTTTTCATAATCTAAGTTTATTCAGACACCCAAAGGGCTTATAAATACAGGTCATTCTGATAAATTTTCCCATCTTGCTTACAGTCCTTTTTCTCTAAGGAACTATGCTTTTCTTCCACAATGGGGGCTCCTGCAAGATCACAAATTGGAGAGACCCTTTTGTGATCCTACCCACCAGATCACGCGGTTCATTACAACCACACACTGAAATCCACCCACTCCTTGTGGGACCTAGCATTTGCCTACAGCTCAGAGGCTGGAAAACCAGTGGCCAAAATGTTAAGTCCCTCAATCTGTCAAAGGAGAAAAGCAGATACTCTTGAAGGTGGGGGAGGGAGGGACTTCTCTTTATCCATCCATAGCTCCGACTCATGGTCTGAACTCATCCTCTTGGTCCTGCCTCCAGTTAGTGGAGTGAGGCAAGCATACATAAAGGGATTCTTTTTGTCCTAAGCCAAAAGGCGTGATGAATCCATAAGGTCTCTTTTCCAGGCACCTAGACACCTACAGTTTACACATCTGCATGCGGGCACAATTGGGGAATCACAGAGTGGCTTAGGTTGAAAGGAACCTTCAAAGATCACCTAGTTCAACACCACCGCCATAGCAGGGACACCTTTCACTAGATCATGTTTGTGAAAGCCCATTCGACCTGACCTTGAACACTTTCAGGGATGGGGGCATCCACAACTTCTCTGTGTAACATTGTCCAGTGTATTATACATACAGGGAAGTACTTAAAGGCCCAGACGTTGGGCTCAGTCTGGTGAGACCAAGGGCATTTTGGCCTGAGTATCTCTTTCAAACAGGCATAGCTCACAGTCCATGCAGGGAGACAGGATCTGCAGTGTCACCCTGCAATTTCCAGTTGCTGTGACACCCTCGATTCAGTTCCCTATCAGCTTCTTCATCTCTCCTTTCCCCCTAAAAGTCATGCATTGAGAACCAATTATATTTCCCTGGAGCCCCTTATTTTCAAGTTTATCTTCACTGCTCTCTTGCATATCCATGTGATTCCCTAAATATCTACTTTAAGATTTACTTATTATTCAGCTTTCATTTCTGAGGCAGTGGTCATTTGTCACAAAGTATATATCTCTATAAATATTCCCACATAGCTGTCACCCTCACTTTTCTTGGAGGGGCAGAGGGGGAAGGGTGGTTCTGACAAAGACTAATGATACTGGGGCAGACTAGGGTCACCACTGTCAGCTCTTGCCTCACCCCTGAGAAAGCATATTTGAGTATAACTACTGACTCAGTGGCAAGGTCAGTGGAAAAAGGACCAGAGCAGTGATGAATACCAATCTAGGACAGATCCCAGCTAATCCCAACATCTTCTCTCACTCTTTTAAACGGTTTGACTAGAACTTGTTCCTTGCACATGTTTGCAATCGCCAGATGCACTGGTTATCAGAGGATGTGCTTCTCAGATGTGTGGAAAGTACCAAGCTGAAAGCACTCCCTGGAGCAAGAGTGTTTATTTACCTTGTTCTAGGCCAATAAATGTTTTGTTAAATCTGGCTCTAGGTGTCATAGAATAATTTATGCACACATCTTTTCTTCGTGACTATTATTTGAATAAGCACCTGCATCTGCCCCTGAAATTGCACATCAGTTACACAGATTTGTCGCCAAGAGATAAATGAATGCTGTCTTCAAATTCATGATTAATATGCTATCCTAGAAAACCAAATGCTAAGTTTAATTAGCTCCTGGACTAATTGTTTAATTTTATTTTTTTAAAAAAAAATCTTCTAAAGCATTGCTAGCCAAGCATTTAGGGGACTACTGCTCATTTGAAAGGTATTAATGAGCCACCAGCAGAAGACAAAGTAATCATCAAATCCAGTGCCTGGTCATACAGCCTCCCTCCAGCACAACACTGGAGTGCTAAAGTGCCACAGCCAGTCTTATTCATGCTTAGTACAACAGGCAGATTAGATGCTTCTTCTTTCAGCAAGAAATGGAATTTAGGTGTTGACCAAAAGGGTCGCAGTAAGTACATTGGGATGAACTGATATTCGGTTCACTCGTGTGAATTCAGATATTCAGATAAGTAAGCAGCACAACACTACCCAAACCAGAAAATGTGTGGTCTGAACAGAAGCTACAACTGTGCTAAGGCGAATATGGAAGGTAGCTCATATTTAAACCTGGTTATATCCCACTGTCAATAAGATTTATTTAGCTCCTTTACAGAATTGGGATTTAGGTAAATACCTCCATGTATACTACATAGGTAAGAATTTTAACATGGAGCTTTTGCCAACAGTTATACTTTTCAGATTGATAATTCTGGTAAACATTATTAAATGATGACTGAATTGTAAAGACAGTATATTAATATTAATTAATATTTCAGTGCTCTGCAAACTCAAAAAATAGAGCCTTATTCACTTCAGGCTCTTTTCAAACTGTTAGGCACCTTTGGTGACAGCTGCAGATTTTATCCTTTCTGACCTGAAGCTCTGGGCTGAAACATGAGCTGTGACTCTCTGTAGGGGCTAGAGCGCAAGACCCACTGATCTCTCAAAATTCACCTGACTCCAGGATTTGGGGCTGAGAAGTAACC
Source organism: Clamator glandarius (assembly GCA_033459285.1). NCBI lineage: Eukaryota > Metazoa > Chordata > Aves > Cuculiformes > Cuculidae > Clamator > Clamator glandarius. The sequence continues at coordinate 1,525,194 of JAUNZM010000473.1, read as the reverse complement.
AACTTACCTCTGGTTCCCAGGCCCGCCCTCCCACCCCCCCAAAGTCTAGAGGAAGTATCCTGCACTCAGGTCAGTGCTGAGGTGATGGACAATGTTTATACTTGACAATATCAAAGACAGACACTATACTAATAATCTGCAGAAAAGCAGAAAACATCCTCCACCAGTGTCGTGAGATAATTTGTCCCTAAGATATCATCACCATCTATGCAACACTTAACATAAGCCGCCGTTTATATACCTAATCCAAACCAGCTCCTGCTGGACTTGCACAAACATTGCCAGGAGAGAGGCACTAAGTCTCAGAGCAAGACAGGGAACATAATAGCTCTCAGTGGTGTATTTCCTGCAGTCTGTAACACGCATTAACAGATGAGGAGAGTCAGTGAATTCATGTATCCAACATAAAAGCCTGGTCTCACTCATAGCCTTTTTTTTACCGGGAGCACCTTTTGTCAAGTAATAAACATCCTTCTAATTGGCCTGACCTGCACCTTATGCACCAAAGCACTACTGAGGGCTGCAAAGTTCAACATGCAGTCACCAGGTAGGCATTTATTTTCTATACATTGCTTGTTGTACAACATGTGCATGGAGATTCAAATATTAATATTTAAAACAGAAAAATAAGTTCAAAATCTCCTTGAAGAGCAAGGAGATCAACCAAGCAAATGAGAGAAAAAAATCAAAGCCTCTCTGTGTGTGAGGAGCACTGAATCTGCACAGTGCAACAGCCAGGGTATATTTTTATCCCATGGGATGTTCCGTTACACATTTGACTCTATAAATTGTGAACAGCCTTTACCTCTCAGGTTTTTGGACATTATTTAGCAGGCATATAACCCAGAGCCAGGGGATTTCTAGTTGAAGGTACAGTCCTTGTCTGAAAAATGGGGAATATCTTCAAGAAATTGCTGAAATAAGTAAGAAGCAAAGAATAAAATATCCCCAGCTCCAGCTCCTTCCGCCAGTCTGCTCCTCACTGTTCTTCCCATCCTCTCCCAGTGCTCTTCCTTCTCATGGCAAAAATACTTTAAACTTTGAACATTTACTTAGCCCAAAATCTGGAGAACCGGAGCACAACAACATGAACAGGAGAACCATTATTTTTCTGGTCAGTAATTCAGTTCCTTAGAACGTCAGGATATACTATGTGGCCTTGGAGATTTTTCATCCACTTGGGAATTGGATTACAGCCTCATAAAACATCACAGCGCTCCTATTATCACCTAAATAAAGCTGCCATCATTCTGGAACAAATAGGTGGAAGCAGTCAGTCACCAAGTATCCAGAGTTGAAGCAAAGAATAATAAACTGACATATGGTTCTCAAGAAATTCTTCACAAGGAAGCAGATTTAAAGCCCTGAAAGCTAGGCATTTACACACATAAAACCACACACTCGTCTTTTTTATCACTGTCTTATCTAAAGCACTGAGGGCTTTGTAAAGATGGGATCCAGGTGCAACACTTTCTGAATAGCTGATGATGACAATGTATCCACTGTATTATCCTCTCTCACAAGAGCGTGCCCGAGAAGTTTCACAGCATTTATAAGCTAGAAAAGGAGCTGGCTTTATTGCAGCTGCCCAAGATTCTACTAGGCTCCATACAAAATCCTGGCTGATTGAAAACCTCTTGCTCCAGTATTTTGCAGCTTGTGGTGGAAAAATGAGCTGGTGAAAGATACTTTCTTCCACTGTGTCAGCTGGACCCTCTTCTGACTCTTCTACTGAGCCACCGTGAGTACTGAACAAGTCACTTCAACTTTTTTGCACATATATGAAAGAAGATAGACTCATTTTGCAAAACTCTTTGGGCAAGTCCCTATAGGCAGTGATTTATAAGTATGATGTGCTGTCACTATTTATTTTCCTCTTGCTGTGGGGATGGAACCATTCACTCCATAGTCATTATAGGGGACCAGGAACTTGCAAGATAAGGATGCACAACCCATTTAGAAGGGCTTTTAGCTAGAAGATCAACTCCCTTTCTTTTCTGGAAATGCTTGTTAAGATGTTTCAGATGAATCTAAAGAAGACCTACCTTCAGGAGCACATCACTGTGGAAAAGTAGTATCATTTAAGGCCTAGAATCACTGCTCTCAAGCTCATATCTCTAGCATCTAAGGGCTTGGGAAGAAGTAAGCTTCTCTCACAAGGACTAGCTCAGTCTGTGTACAGGCACCAACAGGGGTCATGTACTCTCCTGAATCCCCTCTGCCCTCTCCTTGCTCCCAGCTCTTTGTTCCTGCTCCTTACCTTGTGTCAGTGAACAACAGACCTCCTGTGAGGCATTTTCCCTTACATAACTGCGGAGAGCTACTTCAGAAAAAACCCTCAACCTGTGTAGTTTTCTGCTGTTGGAATGTATTGAAGCAGCTCATCGATGAATTTGAGTAAGAGCTGAGCCTGCACAAGATTGTATGGCATATAGAGAGTGGAGACAAGGAGTGTAGCAGGGAAAGGGTTAAAGCCCCCCCCCATCCCCAGTTATTATCAAAAAGCAATGAGAAGCCATGATGTAAGCCCACCTGTCTACAGAGAGGGATGTGAGTGAGCTCAGCCAGCCCCCAGGCAAAGGACAGGGATTTCTGCTGCACATGAGAAGCTGGTGTCACCCCCGTAAGCATGATCACTGGGATCAGTACCAGACAGTACTGTCCACTTTGGGTGCCCACACTTCAAATGGATGTTAAATGCAGGTTTCAATATACAGTTACAGGAACAAGCATACTGAGAAAACCCTGAAGTTCAACCTGTCTGTATTGACAAAGGAGGGACTACATTGAGTTAGTTCCATTTTAGGTGTAGCTTCATAAAGAAATCACTGCTGATAGACAATTATTTAATCCAGCAAACAAACACATAACAAGCACAGCCTCTAGGCAGGAAAAAAGTTGATTTAATTGAGATTCAAAATGAGGTGCACAGATGCAGTCAATTCCTCAGTACTCAAGGTGTTTAAATCAAGGCTGGATGCCTTTTTAAAGGCCATGTCGTAGCTTGACAAGAAGTTACAGGCTTGATGCAGCAATCTCTTGATGCAGTTTTCTGAGCTGTAACACATAGCCTGTTGCTGCTGGAGGATCAAAACCCACAACAAAAGGTGGGTCCTGTTGTTGCACTGGTGCCTTCTGTGCTGCAGTGCACAAGGTCAGCTGTGCTTGCACCGCGTGCACCCAGCTCTGTGCTGCAGTGGAGTGAGAGAATTATGTACCATTTAACAGGCAAATCTAAGGAGCTGCCTGAACAGCTGTGCACACTCCTCCCTCTCGCTAATGGTTTTTTGGCTTCTGGGTTTCACAGCACACACTTAGCCCCTTTTTGTTTTTCAGCTATAGAAGAAACTACCACTCAGCGTCTCAACTGCTGAGGCACACACCGCTGCCATGTATGAAATGTGCAGCTGGGACTCTTGTGTGTACATGAGACGTGGAGGGAAACTAGCAGGTATGGAAAAGGCCAGTGCTGCCAAAGCATGAGGGATAAGAGACAGAAAGAGTGCCACACATTTCTTCTCCCAGGGTGCATGCCGTGACCACCCCTAGCAGGGATAACAAGCCTCTCTCTTTCACAGAGTATGCAAACACTTCCTATACTCACAGTCCTTCATGGCATTTTCATCAGTCCTCTTGGGTCTCTCCAGTTGGCACATGTGAGGTTTGAATCTATTCTTTTCAATATTAAAGTAAAATTTGAGGTGCTTGAGCAAGTAGACGTGGTTGGCAGGCTGCTATGTGCTTTAAGGTGTAAGTGAAATCCTGGTACAAGGTACTAGCCAGCAGTCCCCAGTTGACAAAGGGGACACAAGAGAGATGGAGCAGCCTTGAAGAGCGGGTATGAGACCCTGACAGGGAGCAGCAGTAGGTACCCTCCAGCCTAAAGGTTACCCTGTCCTCCCCATGCATATCAACAAAGACAAAGCAAATGCTTTTTTTTTTTCCAGATCTCTAGTCACACTTCTCCATACTTATTCCCATCCTAATTTAAGACACCAAGAGTTCAGCTTGCCCTTGCATCTTTTAACAGGGCCATAACAAGCTCCGAAAGCTCAATGCCCCTTTTAAGTCATACTCACTCCTGCTGCCTAATAGATGAGGCAGTGGGAGCACTGTGGGACAATATGACATCCTGTGGTCACCCAGACAAGTCATCACTTCTTTCCAAGATGCCTTTCCCCAATTTTAAACCCAAAAAGGTGCAGGGGTGACCATGTCTTCCTTTGTGCTGGAGCAAGGTGTGTGCATTGTCAGCTTCCAGTGATAACGCTATACACCAAGCAATAGACCTCAGCTCATTCAAAAAATTGTCTGTTTGTAAACATATTTAGCCAGGAAGGCAATAACTGGTTAAGGCAAAGAGCTATCTGCTCATCAGAACTTGGGAGACAGAGATCCTATCTGAGAGCACCAAGAGAAATAGACTGATGTGCCCTGTGAATATACAGACTCTGCAAGGTTTCCCTCAGAGACAACAGGGAGCAGGGTGCTCACAGCGCTTAGCAGGATTAGTGAGCAGGATCCAGTCCAGCTCCTTGCTGGAGCAACTGAAGTGACCAGCCTCCTCAGTTTCCATGGCTAATTCAAGGTAAGGCACTGATGCTTTACGAAGCATAAATGCAAGAAGTGCAATTAAAGAGCAAACTTAGAAGTGATATGTCAGGATCAAGATATATTTAGTTTTCCCCAAGGACAGCCAGTGATATAACCAGAATTATTACGCACTGTTCCACAAATGAACCATTCTTTCAGAGTCTGTGAGGTGGTGGTTGCTATCTTGAGTGCTGAATTCACTCCACTCCCACTCATGTCAGCAACTTGACTTGCAGCTGATTTTAAGTCTTTTAGTCCAAATTGCCTTTTTCTCCCCTTGTGAGTGCTCTCACTAGGGAGCCTTCCTGAAAAGCACAGCAAGAACTAGATTGCTCAGGCTTCCAACAAATTGGGAGAAAATGGAGTAGGAGCAACAAAGCAGCTACTCCCCATCAAACATCACAGTTAGGACCTGCCCGCCTATGAGATCTGACTTTCTCAGCCCCTTCAGGATGATGGGGATTTCATGAGCCGCTTCCTGGAACTGAAATAACAACTCTGCAGTCATCACCCTTAGAGTATTATCTTTGTTTTTTATATGTGTTTCATTAAAAGACAGACACTGAAGAACAATGTAATTTTACAAAGAACTGGTAAAATACCCAAAGATAAAGCTTTCACTTAAACAGAAGTCCTTGATTTTGGCACAAAGCTACTGTTCCTCTATACTAAAAGGATAGTGCTATGAAATTACCACTTCTGTGTGTTCATATATCACATGTCTGTATGGCATATCACTAAGCCCGAACTATTGCTTTTCTTTAATCTCACTGTTTGTCTGTGTGATTAACCCTCCACCCCTAGTCTGTGCCAACCCTTATAACACAGCTTGAAATCCTTATGTTCCTTGAGATCAGAGGATACTTGGCAAGAAAAACCTGCCTCCTATCCACACCACAAAAGCAATGATACACAGCAATGATGAAACTTAAGTAGAGAGATTAGGTGGCTATTGGGAATGGAACCCAACATTGGAGATAGCACACCTTCTACACAGGCCTGGAGGGAAAGAGGTGATGCCCTAAGCATCTTCATTTCCAGCGGAGGAAGAGTTGGACTGTTGTGAAGACTTCCAGATGTTGATCCAGTCCAAATAAGAGGAACTACTAGGAATGTCTATCCCCCTACAATGTGGTTTACCCATGCATTTTTAAGCAAAACCACCTAATGCAAAAGAGCCACCTTCCTTAAGTGAGAGGTAGCATGGAAAAACAGTAACTACCTAGCTGTCCAAGAGGAGGGGAAGCTGGGCTCTCTCAGTTTTAAAAATGCCAGCAGCCAGGAGAAATCCTGTCCCCTTTGTCCTGGGGTGTTTTGGAGAAGGGGAAAACCTCCACGCATCCTGCAGAAGCAAAATACTGCTTATCCCAAGAGCCCAAAGCAGCCTGTTCCTCTGGGAATAGTGACTGCTGGAGCACGAGTTTCACGAGTTTCAATTGAACATGGTCCTGGCAGGAGGGACTGCTGGGCCACACTGGGGGGCACAGGACCTATGGTGAGAGCTGGCTTCCTTCTTCTTCTATTCTCTTCTTTTTGTTCTGAATTCTCTTCAGCCTGGTTCGTCAGGCTGCTGGTGACTGTGCTGCTTTGTGAGGAGCTCAGACGTCTTTGCCCCAGCAGCAACCATCTCTGATGCCAGAGGACAAGGTGAGTGGCTGGGGGTGGGTACAGCTTCTGCTATACAATTCTAAACTGTGATTGCAAGGCTATCAGCCTCTGATTCCAGTTTAGACAGACTGGTTCCTGCCTTTAATAAGAGGAGGTGAGGAACAGCTTCTTAAACTGCATTTTATCTGTGTCTGGCTGTAAGCTTTTTCAGCTCACTGCACTGCATAATAACATCTCAGATATTACATGGAGAAAGCCTGAAATCAGTGGCTGGATGCCTACCACAGAAAGCTGATGGGGTTAAGATGAAGTCCCTGTTCAGGTGTGAAGTTCCTCCTTCCTTCTGCCAGCATAAACACTCACCTTCTGTTTCAGCACAACAACAACAATCATTTAAACTCCATGAGTGTGGCCAGAAGAGTAGTCTTTTCACAATTAGGCAAGGCTCAGAGAAGGTTTAAGTGCTTTAGTGCCTCTTTGCCATTAGTGGCTGCCTCCCAGCTGTGATGCAGGGTCTGTCTGTCGGTTAATTTGGATAAAGTAATTAGAAGTTGAGAGCTCTGCTGGGCCAGAACCCAGCCACAATGTGTGATGTAGATATAGGTTTAGCTTTGTTTCTGGCATTTGTGGTGAAAAAAAAATTACTTTTTCCATTGAAAACGCTAGGTTAAATTTTATAAATGTTATTTCCATCAAGACTCTCCTGGTTATGGATAACCTGGATGAGAGTGCCTGGTACTGCTTCAACTCTGAGGAGACCTGCATTTGAGCTGAAATTAAAAGCTGATAATTTTAATGATTGGGTCACTTTTGAAAGAATAATAAATAAAACCCAAACAAAACAGAGCAAAACAACCATGTCAGGAGAACTGCTAGAAGAACATGGGGGAAAAAATCAAAGTATAAAAAGTACATTATGATGCTTAAAAGGTCATCTTTGACACCTTAAACAAGGGAATGTCCCCTCAACATCAAGCTAGTTGCACATCAGCGGTGTTTGAGCCCAAGCCTCCATTCCAGGAGGGGGGATGAGAAGGAGGAAGGCCCATGGTGCCATTTTGCAGAGCAAAAATCAGTGGGCTAAGTCCCAAGTGTAGCAGGGCTCCAGAGCAGCACACTGCTGGGGTAGGCAGGGGATCAGGGAATAGGGACAAGCAAGTCCCCTCTCCACAGGCAACAGCATCTCCTCCACAAGCAGCCCATGAGTGTCCTTGGAAGATATTTCCTACACTAAATTTCTGCTAGTGTATTATTTTCCTCTGTGATGATATGTCTGTTTATCAAAAGCACAGAACGTTTCCTAAATACTTCCTACCTCACTGTAAACAGCTTCACCTGATGTCTCAGCCCTTCACCCACCAGCTGCATGTGATTTTTCCCTTTCCAGCTTCCAGCCAGCCCTGTCTAGGGATATAAGGGCTTGCTGTTGGTTTTTTATCATTAAGCAAGCTTTTGCTAAGAAGAGGTATCAGAGGCATATATAGACTATTCTTTATTCCTTCACCTGCCACACTTCCCTCTTTTCTTAAACCAAGCAGTTAATAAGAATTCAGATTACTGTAGTAGAATTTATAGCAAGAATTTGCAGTAGCCAACTATAAATTTAAAGAAGTGGCAGCAGCAGCATGATCAAACCACAGCTTTGCTCATTAACATGTCTACAGCATGTATTTTCCACAGTTTACCTATCACAACTTATAGCCTCAGATACAACTTTAACTGAGTAAGCCTGTTTTTAAGGATTTCCTGTGTTATAACTGACAGCATTTCATACCTCAGTACATTTAAATTTACATTAACTGCGAGGTCTCAATGTGATTATCACATGCAAATGGCAAAAAAAAGTGAAAAAATAAATCCTACTGAAAATGGAGCATGCAAGTCCATCTCTGCATAGCTGTGGTTCAGGGAGGAATGGAGCAACTGGATGTCCCTCTTGAAATGGTGTCGTGACTTAGTCCCAGTCAGCAACTAAGCACCACACAGCTGCTCACTCACTCCTCCCACCCTGGTGGGATGAGGGAGAGAATCAGAAGGGTCCAAACTGGTGATTCTTTGATTCTATGAATAGTTTAATGATTGAAACAAAATCTAATAATAACAGCAATAATAGTAATAGCAACTTATAATGAAAAGTAAAATAACAAAGAGAGAGGAATAAAACCCAAGAAAAACAGGTGATGCAGAAGAAAAACAATTGCTCACCACCTGCCAAGAGATGTCCCCCAGCAGCAATCACCCCCCACCCAACCTCCCACAAGTTTATATACTGAGCATGGTGCTATATAGCATGAAATATCCCTTTGGCCAGTTTGGATCAGCTGTCCTGGCTGTGTCCCCTGTCTGATTCTCATGCACTCCCAGTCTTCGCATTGGTAGGCCAGTATGAGAAGCTGAGGAGACCTTGACTGCTTAGCAGCAACTAAACCATCAATGTGTTATCAACATTATTCTCATTCTGAATCCAAACCAGAGCACTACACCAGCAACTAGAAAGAAAATGAACTTCATCACAGCCAAGACAAGGACAAATGGCAAGCACAAGATGGAAAGCAGAAAAAGTACTTTTTGTCAGGAAAAAAAAGTTCAATCCAGGTTTGAAAGTGCTCTGGTTGCCCTTACCTGCTTTGGGGTGCCACAGCCCCCCAGCCTTTCACTGGGGGCTTAGAGTGGGATGTCAGGGAGCAACGAGCTGCAGGCAGCTGCAGAAATTAAGACCGCCTTGTGTGTGCACACAGGTGTAGGTGCCAAAAGCTGCACTGTGTAAGCCCATGTCAGGTGTAGGACATGGAGACAGCAGCAAGACAAGCTGGGCTGGTGCTCAGATTGCTTTGAAAACCCACAGTCACCTATTTGCCCTTTCACTTTCTGTTCAGATGTCTTTTACTCCTCTTTTCCTCACTCTTTTCAGGCTCACAGTGACACAAGCCCCATTGACAGTGGTGGTCAGACTTGTACCAAATATGCTCCCAAGATCTGTGGACCCCAAATCACCCTTCTGGCAGCGATGTCCAGAAGCAGCTGCAGAGGCTCAGGGCTTGGTGAGGGGAAACGCCACCATGGCTGCCATGTGTCTGTTAGATGATCCCATTACCTCCTTCGTGCTCCTCTTGGTGCACGAGGTGAGGCACAGTGGCAAACCTGTCACCAGAGCTGGCACTGACCCCAAGGAGAGGAGGGATTTCTGCAAAGCACCATGGCCACTCTGCATGCTCAGTGCCCCTCTTGCACTGAAATCTCATCTAGGATCCCTTCATCTCAGTCTTTCCTCTTCATCTTGACAGTGAGTGGGAGCCACAGACAGACAGGCACTGTCCCTGAGAGCTATGGCACAGCTGGGCTGGATGGGACTATCCTCTGGTTGGTTTTATTTAATGTAAAATCACACAGAAAGTACCTTCCAGTGATAATTTACCAGAGCTACATCTCCAAAGGTACCTTCCCAAGTCAGTAGGTTACATATGGGTGACTTAAGTACGTATCTACCTCTTCTTCCTTTGACCAAACCCCTTGCCAGCTGCTGACTGCTGGTTTTGAGCAGCTGCTGCTGAACCCCTGCCATTCTTGGCCCTAGGGGCACGTCCTTGCCTTCTCTTGTATGAAACTATACTGAAGGTTTCTTGGCATTTTTCTTTGAAATTTTTTACAGTTTGCACCTAGCATAAGAACTTACAATGAGACATATTTTAAAGGCAGTTTAGCCTAAGTACATTAGTCTCAGCTGAGTGCAACATAACTTTGTCAAAAATCAGTGACCAATCACTGAAAAGGCTTCTCCATTAGTAGCACTTATGCTACTTGCGCATATTTAATACAAAATTGCCAGTGAGTAAAATGGGCATTCAGTCTCACAGTTAACACATGCAAGTTACCCAGGTCTCACATCACCTCATTCACTGATTGCTACAAACCTCCATAAGGTTTCGGGAGCATCTCCTTAAGGTTTTCCCTGCAAGGGACAATGGGAAAGGACATCACAACACCCTTTAATTCCTACATTGTATGGCATTTAGCACGTGTGCCCTATTCAGATTGGGAAAGCCATGGCCAATGCAAGTGATATCAATGAAAGTAAAAACTTACTAGCAATGTTTCTGAGATATGGTGAGTTTTGCATTGTCACAATCTCACACATCATAGCTAAAAAAGCACGTGACAGTGAATTAATTATTTGAAAATCCATTTCAATTAGAGAATGACAATACTTGTAGAGGCAGGGAAGATCAAGAGTGTTATATTTTTTGAGTTCACTGCTAGGAACACAGATCACAATGTTAGGCAGTCTGTGACACTAAAAATCGACAGCCTGACAATGGCTAGAAAGCCCCATCTCTGGTCTCTCCGGACAGGGACAGAGATAATGGGTATCAGCATGGAGGTCCTGGGTCTCAGAAAGGTTGCAGACAGAAGAGGGAATCCCTTGGGAGCAGAGGAGGAAATGGAGTGAGCCCAACAAGAGAAAAGCAGCTGTTCTGAGGGAGCTGTGACTACAGACACTTTTCAGCTTTTCTGCTTTATCACCTGCTCTAGGGAAATCTAAACTACCGAAATGTAGCGGCCCTGCTATGCTCTAGTCAAACTAATTTTGCTGCGGGTCAGAAAGATGCCTATCAGCTAAAGGAAAACAGCCTTGCTGTCTCTTCTCTTATCAAACCTCTTTAAGAGGTTCTGACCCGGACTCCTTGATCACTGCTGCTCTTTGTACCTGTTGCTAAGCGTGATTGTGCCTGCTAGATGGGATGAACATCTGTATCTTTTGGATTTTTTTCCCCAAGTTAGTTACTGCTCTCACCAGCTGTTCAAGGTCTTGGGCAAACGTCTCTGGTGTCTCCCATCTTGCTGTGTGCAGGCAAAGGATGGGCAAGTCTACAAGTTGTTTTCTGCAAGAGAATGGAGGAGGCAGCTGGCTGCATCTGTGTGAGTGGTCTAAATCAGGTCACGGCCAAACCAAAGTGCTATCGCCTGCTTAAAGATCTCTCCAGAACAGGTCTGACCTGGCTTTTCCACATGTGCTGCCTGGGGATGGTTTAGAGGCTGGCGCTGTTCAGAGGCAGCTCCTAAGAAGTTGCAAAGACAAAATCAGATTGCTTTAGGCAACCCAGTCTCCCTTGGGGCAGAAAGTGCAAGCCACGGCGCAGGCATTATTTGTGCAACCCCTGCCCACCCACTCTTCTCTTCAGCCATTGTCTCATCCTGCTGCAATGAAGCTTTTGCCTACTGAGCTGGGACCTCTCCTTACAAAACTACACCTGCCATTACCTGTGTTTAATGGTTGTGGCAATTCTTGCTCATACTATAAATTCAGTCATCTGCCAGGACTTTTCAGGACCATTTCAATTTACTGTGACAAAATAGCTGCTGCAGACCCAGGAGGTGAATCATCCCCAAAATGACATTTTACCATGCATCAGAGGCACATTCAAGATCTGGCTCCAGAGGAAGATGCATGAGCAACAATGAGTAGATAACTGCTGTGCAAATGAAATCAGTAATAGTCCATTTCTATACCTTGGATATCCTAAAGTACCTCTTAGACAAAACGCTTTCATCAGATGAACTGTACATCAAACCCTGACTCCTGAGTGTGAAGCTCAGATAAGTAAGGAAGGGAGAACAATGTTGCTCTTATCTTGTCAGAAATCATCAGCAGAAAATGCCATGAAGTTGACTTGGGCTAACAAACTGGATGGCTAGGCCAATCATCACTGCATGCAGGGCTCTGACGCTAGGACAGGCTTTTTTCCTCTTGTGTGATGTATATTCAACAACATTATAGCCTGTGTATGCTTGTGTTGACCAATGTGTTGACCATCTTAGCACATCCTATACTCTAACTTGCTGTTCTGTTGCTGTCCCCTGCACAGTTCTCTTTCAAAGGGCTTTTCTGTCTTCAGATTTCTGCTCCCTAAAAACATGGTATTTATTAGTTTTTAGGACAGACCATATCAATTACAGTAGTTAAAGAATACAACTTGTCCTAGTTTTCCCCTGAAACCTCCTTTATATTCATTACCTATTTGGCAGATTGCATGAATTTGAATGCTGATTTACAGAACAGAGCTTAAAACCAGTGTGATATACCTAGCCAACTAGAGAACAGGACACTGGGTCTTATTTCCAGTTTTATTGAAAGGAAATATTAAATACTCTGTTTTATTACAGCAGTTCTGATAAGGGCCATGTTATGCTAAATAATAGCTACTGTATTAACCCAAGTAGAGGTCAGGGAGGTCCTAAACTTAACGTGGCTTCCACTTCAAACAGAACAAAAACTATGTATATTCAAAAAAAAATCAATCCACATCTTACTTTACCATCGTGTCCTCAGACCCACAACCTTTTCTATTTTGGACAATCAAACTCCTCCAAATCCCACAGTTTTATCCCCGCATAGTTGTCTTCCCAAGCACCATGTCAGCAGAGTCATTAGATGCTGGACTTCTTCAAGCAGGAGTTACAGTGCCATTGCACTGGACCTGCCTGGTCAAGACCAGCCCTTGACCTTTCTCAATACCAATTATGTACTTGTGTCCTTTTCCAAAACCATTATTTATCTGGTGGCTTAGGTTCAGCCAGCAGCAGGTTAGAGTGCTATGGTCTCATATGTGTCTTCTGTACCTCAGCAGAGACCCAGAGATGGTGACTGCAACAGATGGTTCCATGTAGTAAACCAGCACCTAGGCAATAGTTCGCAAATGTAAGACAAATTAATTGAAATCTTAAATTTTGGTAGGGAAAGGGGAATCAAGTCTTTTTGTATTCAAGCCAATCCTCATGAAAAGAATGGTAATGTTTTCCCTACCATTTTTGATGTTTATCTCATGTTAGACCAACCTTGCCACAGGCCTGGTTCTTGTGTTTCCTAGCATTTCAGGTACATCCTTGGAGATGCAGTGAGATCTCTGAAATAATGCTGAATTGTGAGAGCCACATACCAAGCATCAACCTTGACACCACAGCTTGAGTGTAAGAGAATATGTTCCCTTGTGCTAGATTTCAAACTGAAAGCAAGCCAAGATAAAAAGTAAAATCTCTGTGGCAAAAAGAACATGATGTCAGAACCAAAATATCCTCCACAAATTAATTTAAGAGGGCAACACAAATAAATCCACAGACCTCAGCCAAACACTCTCCCAAGGAAACACAGGTACCCAAACTTCTTTGTTGAGATCAGCATCTAGGAGGCTATCATCTTCACTATTCCCCAGCTCAGCTGAAAATGAAGAGAAGGTTGCTTACATTCACCCTCCTCCTCCACTTCGAGCTCAACTCTGTCTTCTGCTGAACAGGTGGTCTTGCCAGGCTATTAGGAAGAAAGAACAGTAGGTTTGAACCACTTTGGCCCAGAAGTACAACCTAAATTTATATATTTTAATCTCATTTCCTCCTCCTATCATGTTTGCAAAGAAGAAAGGAGTGGGTCAATCAGAGCCAAGTGCACCAAAGCACAGGAAATTGTGTACTCCACTTTGGCAGAGATGCTCCATTTCATCTATATGTTGAGGCAGAGGGAAGCCAGAGGCTCTGGTCACTCCTGTCCTGGCATTTCAGACTGCCTATTTCAGGGCTCAATATGTTGGATCTCACTGGATCCCTTTGTGCTCCCCACCAACCCCTAACTCATGACGGTTAGTGCCACTCTGGAGCTGAGTGCCAACCTCTCTGCATTTCAGTGTGAATATCACAAAACCTGTTTTATCAGTGACTGGCAGTTAAGGAAATATTCTGCATTTGACCTGGCCTTGGCCTTTCCAGCGGAGGTCTTCTCCTCTATGCCTAGGGCACAAAAGTCTACAGAGACATCAGTAACACACCTCTCAGTCATGCAACCGCAGCCATTAAAAATCCTACAACTGAACTAATGATTTTCATCTCCCTTACAGATGAGATTTCAATTAAAAGAAAAAAAATAAGAGAGAAGGAAACTCTGGCACATCAGGGAAAGCTTGTGAAGCTTACCGCATCTGAAGGCATTTCACAAATTCTCTACCTTGTTTCACTTGTCTCAGACAACTCACCAGAGAAAGGACTTGTCACCCTTGCGCAGGATGAATCTACCTCTCAGAGGCAGGGAGGGGATAACCACGATGGCTTCTCCTGAGCTTGGTTTCAGTAAGAAGCCTAAAGGGCTTAGAGAAACTGAGCAGTGAGCCTCTTGCCCTGCCTCCAGCTGCTCACAGCTGGCGCTGCTGCCACCTGCACAGCTGGTGCCTGGTTAGCAGAAGGTGTACTAAGAAGAATCTGTCTGGGTTTGCAGCAGCTCTCATGGCCCTCCCTGTGCTCTTCTTCTCTACAAAACCAAGACACCCTTCTGCAGAATGGGTCAGCCACCACAGCTGACCTCTCACCTGCCTTTCAATAGGACCAAAGCACAATGTGAGGAAATGAGATGGCAGCCTTCTCTAAAATGCTTTTGGGGGTAGTCCCTGGTCTGTGCTTTGCCTCAGCCTGGACGCTCTGCAGGAGGGTGCTGAGCGGCATGAGTGTGGCAGGCAGGATTCCAGCAAGGATGTGCTTTGGGCTGAACCACAGCCCAGCTGTGGGTAGTTGAGCAGCAGATACAGTGCTCACAAACTAGCCGGCAAAGCCCGTGGTGCTCAGTTATACAGGCTGAACTGTTCCCAAAGGGGTGACCTCCCACGTGCAATGTCCCACCAGCCCACTTCACAGCTAAAGGGCTCTTAATGGCTGAGAGCCTCCTCTGTCCACACAACTGCAAAACATTAGAGTCACCCAAACGGAAAAGATAAACTTTGGGAGTTTGCCAAAGTCTTAAACAATTAATGAGCTAAATTTCTTTTCTTCCTTGCTGAGATCTCAGTGTTGTCAGAGGAGCATCAAGGATTTCTCTTTGTTTATCAGAATTAATTTGCTTCTTCCCCCAAATGACAGCTGTAGCTTGGTTAAAGCAGTCAGTCTCACACTAATTTATTTGTTCAGCAAGTGCCATTCAGCTCCCCACAGAAGTTACCAAATTAAAAATTGTCAGTTTCTGTAATGGCTTGACCTTTCCAAGCTGAAAAAGTTCAAAGTCAGGCCCACTGGGTCCAAAATAAAAGCTGCCAAGAGCAGCTTCCCACACTGGGGCATCAATGCAAATGTTCCAACAGGTAAATAGTCACCCGGCAAACTTGGGAAACTATCTTGCAAGCTGAGCAAGAAGAGAAGGTGTCCTAAGTGAATTAAAAAGTATATATCGTTTTAGTGGTGTAGGGAAAACGATATATCATTTTAGTGGTGTAGGGAAAAGAGAGCTCAGGTGTATATCTGATCAAACCTAGACACTGGAAGTTAATATATTTACATATTCTGAATTCAAAAAAGGAAAATCCAAGCTTGATGAACAGAAGCTCTTAACCCTCTCTTGCCTGGTTTTCCTTTTTAATCAGTGTCCTGATTAAAACACAGCGGTTTTCTTTAACAACCTTAAACTTCAGTAACACTCGGAGCTATTGTGCCACGGTCAGTACAAATGTACCCTTGGAGACCATCAGGGTTTCTGCTTGCTCTGGTCTCACTGCAAGAAGATGCTGGAACAGAACCAGTCTTCCCTGTTGCCCTGTTCCCTGGTGTCAGGCACTTGAACACCCACAGAGGGAGCTGGGGTCAACTTGAGCCCCTTCTCCAGGTCTTCCAGCGTTTTCCATCTATCTGGTGGCCACATGAATACAGGCTCTGGTTCTGGGGAGGCTGTAGGTGAGAATATGCAGGCAGGGGAGGGCAAACCTGTCCTCTCCCCTGTGAGAGGAGATCTAGCATAATATAAAAATACTCTCCAATACCCTGATTCTGTTCCACCTGACATAAATGAGCAACCCTACACAGTGCCAGGGCCAGGTCACACAGCCACTTACACGGAGCCAGGACTACGGCTGGGTTTTAGCGAGACAGAGATGCAGTAAATTAATGCAGAGAAAGACAGGAACTAGCTAAAGCAGTGTATTAGGATGAAGACCTTGGGCTGTTTGCTCTAAAATGGATTTGCCGGAAGGGTCTGGGATTTTGTTTTCTTATTTGCTCGCAGCCCTCAGAAGCACCACGTGGTACTCCTGTGACTCCCACGAACAGATGACTTCTGATGTAAACATACTGACACATGGTAGAGTATAATTTGTTAATGGTCTTCCCACTAATGATACAGATTAAAAACAACAGCTGACAAAAGAGGAAAGGTTACAGCCCTTGTAAGCCAGCAGAGCATGGAGAGCTAATCTGAGGAAGGAATTCATTCAGCCTTTCCTGCTTTACGTATAGTGGCAGCAATGATGCAGTTAATGCATGTGGCTCCTTAGGATTTATCTCACATTTTGATGAGCAGAGAGAACGAGACAGTGTCCCTCTTGCCTTTTCTAAGTCCCTGATAAGTTTCTCAGGAACTAAATGTTTCCTTCTGGCCTCCTGGCATGGCACTTACCACAGAGTTTAAATAGTAATTGCTATTCCATGGGATACTCTCTGCATTGGCAGGGAGCAACTCTGGTCCCTTGGAGTCTATTTTTTTAATCAGAGGTTCGGCCATTTTGCCGATATCTTAGAGGCAAAGTTGAAAGCTATAGGACTATGCCTATAATTACACTATTTCTGATAACGGTGGGGGTCTTTACAGGTTTAAGTGTTTGAACAAAGGTTTAACAATTTTTGCCAGAAAAGGGAGGGCACTGAGAAGATAAAGTCAGCAGAGAGCTTACTGATTAATTACAGCCTAGAACACACCATTCCTGGTCCCTGAGATTACTCTGTTTTGATTACTGCACTTCAAGACTGCGTCACTGACTCTACAGACCTCTCTGAAAATATTTTTCCAGTGGAATTAGGAAGTCAATAATTGTTGTCACCAGGCTTCCAGCAATTCCTGCTGTCTACCTGGCTTTTCTTTTCTCTCCACATGAATAAAAGCACTGAGTATGCTTTGATTTTGTTACTGTGCATGCTTCCTTCATGAAGAGTCTGATTATGCCTGCCTGCCTCCCTCCTCATCTGGTGTCCCACAGGCCCCTCTTGGCTTCCCTCCTCCAGTGTCATTGGAACTGTCTCCCCAAAAGCCGGTCTAGATCCCTTCCATTCCCTCCTCTGGGCCTATTTCACTGTGGTGAATTGTAAAGTCAAACCATAAAGCAGGTGTGTTGCAGGGAATTTCCATCGTAGTTTTATGTGTCTAAATGACACATGGCCTAAAGAAGTTTTTAGTGTGCAGGGAAGAGCACAGAAAAACATCATTGTGATGCACTTTTCTTCTAATCAGCGGAGCTGCGTGGGGGTAGAGATTGCCCAGCGTGGTCTCAGAAAGTTTTATTTTAATTCTGAGGTTTCAGTGGTATATTGGTGTATACTTAACGCCCCTCACCCAGAAACTCCCTAGATGGATGATGCACAGGCACAACACATGTTATTTTTTTTTTTCCATGCTGCATCCCTCATCCACTGTACTGAGGTATCCCTATCGGGAGAAGTGGGTTCTCGGAGCTTAAGTCAGGTTGTCTTGCTTACTGCTAATTAACAGCCTTGAATTAACTCTCTATCAAGAAGCAGTCAAAAATACTGTTGCAGATCTCAAAACATCTATGCGCTTGAGGTCCCTTACCTGGAATATCAGTAAGAGCAAATCAGTGCATTACATGAATGAAGCAGCCAGAACCCAAAATTCCCACGGAGCAGAAGGACACTCCTTGTTCCCCCCTTTCCAAAGCCACCCCATGCCTGTGGGCTGGCAGCTTTTCCTGCCTGCTTCAAGAGAGAGCGTATCAACATTCGTTACATATTTACAGTCTTGGCATGGAAATGCATCTCCTCACGCTGCTTTATTATTTATAGACTAGGCCAAACACCAGGATATTGAAGTAAGGCTACAAGACATTTTCTGTTTCAGAAGCAGTTCATAAATAAGAAGTTAAGTCTTATATTTTAAAAAGAAACATTAAAGTTCTTGTCCTTGAGCCTTACAAGAAAAAAGCCGAAGAAAATACACTCCACAATACTGCTGAAATCTATTAACCTGTTTTACTGTGAGGCTGATGAGGCACTGGAGCAGGTTGCCCAGAGGTATTGTGGTTGCCCAGTCCTTGGATGTGTCCAAGGCCAGGTTGGATGAGGCGTTGAGCAACCTGATCTAGCAGAAGGTGTCCCTGCCCATGGCAGGGGGGTCGGAACTGGATGATCTTTAGGTCCCATTGAAGCAAGGCCATTCTGTGATTCCATGGTAATTATACTTCTTTGACAGCTGCTAGGGTGGCAAGTTTGATTTCTGAGTTTCCAAACCAAAACACAATTAATGAGGTTTTTGCAGAACTAAAAGCACACCTCCCTCCTCTTCTTGACAATCTCTGCATGTAGCCCAGCCTTGCTTCCTAGTGCTTGTAAATAGTAATGTGGCTATTAATGACTTTTTTTTGATATAATTTCTAAATGCAGTTGGAGTAAATTAAACCAGAAAATTTTATTGCACTTCACATTTTTCCATATATGGTTTCACACTGCGTAAATACACTGTGTTCATCACATTCCCCATATCTTATTAGCCGTGAGATATCTGAAATTCATTGTCTTATCTGATCTATGATTTAAGAATCTGACCTTTTCAGCTTTCTGTAATTTCACTGCCAGCTCACTCAATATGCCTTTGTTTACAGCCTTACAGCAGAGATACCAAGTGAAGAAGAGAGTTTGCTTATGTGCTGGAAAAACAGAAATTTCAAGTTTTGCCAAAATTTGTGTGAAAAAGAGGGAGGCAGCAATGTATTTTCCAATGTTCTTAAAGAATCTGAGAATACAGATGAGAAAGGGGATTAAACAACTTTTCAATATGATTTTCTGCTAAAAGAACGCATCAGAAGAATGAGCAGTACCTTTCTGTTTATGGCAACTTGTGTGAAAAGCAATTTCAATGCTAATAAAAACTGATTTTTCAGGTCCATGGTGAGAGCAGTAAAATGGCAGCATACATCTCTGTACTTTCATCAGATTAACTGGGAAGGCAAATGAAGCCTTTATATATGTTAGGTCAGCTCGCCTCAAGTTCTGCCCCCCACTGCCAAGGCAGTGCTGGAGAATAGCTGCTAAACTATTCAGGATACTGAAGACAAGGGCTGAGTGTGAACTTCAGAGAACCCTGAGGACATGGAGTGACGGTAATAAAATGGCAGATAAAATTCAAAGTAGATAAATATAAAGTGAGGCATGTGGGAGGAAAAAAAAAATCTTAAATTTTCATACACTGTGCTTAGTTCTGAGTTGACTATTGACTATCTGGAAAGGAGGTCTTGCCATTATCATAGATAATTTCATGGAAATGTCAGATTTGTGCACAGAACTGGTCAGAAAAATCCCAAACTGAATTCTAGGTACATGAAAGGCACAGTAAACTGTGTGGAAAATTATCACTTGCATTCACCATACAAACCCCTGGTGTACTTGTGTATTGAGTGTTGCATGCGGCCCTGATCCTCCCATTTCTAAAGGAAGATGTAATAGAATAAGAAGTGCTGCAGGCAGGCTCAACCAAGATAATCAAAGACAAGCATGTCTTATGTTCTTTCACCTCCTGTAGGCAGTGAGTTATGACAAAGGATCATGAAATCAGGAGCTGCATGAAGATAATCAGGGATTTGTTGTTCAGCCTTTTTTTTAATGAAGGAACTAGGCATGCTTACATGAAACTAGAAGGTATCAGACTCAAAACAATCAAAAGAGGTAGTTTTCTGTCGTGCTCATCACAGTTTTTAGCGAAGACTCTTTGCTAAAGGTACTAGGAGTTTACTTATGCTCAAGAGGCAACTAAGTAAATTCAAAGAAGAACAAAAGCCCTGTTAAATTCAGAGATTCTAAATTTGTTAAAGAAGTCTTTGAACTGAAAAAGGTTGGCAGCTAAGAGACAATGGATTTCATACATGTATACACACATTCACACACATATATAGAAATATATGAGCTTTCCTGCTCTTACAAGAGGACACTTGGGTCACTACCAGAGAGAGGATTCAGATCTAGTTGGCCCTAGTTCCACTCTTCCAAAATCTGTTTTTAATGTACATGTCTGCAGTTTTGGTCATAAGATGTTGTTGCCAGAGGGACATGAGGAAACCCTTATTTCAGTTACATTAGAGAGGTTATCATAAGCTTGAAATATACAGGGTTTGTCCAGTGGACATGGCATCAAAGCAGATAAATTAGTTTATAGATACAATTCATGTGATATAGGTTACTTTAGTTTACCTCCCTTTCTAGTACACAGAAATAAATAGGCATATTACTAAATCCTGGATTAGGTAGGTGTTTGAGGAGATGAATCACCCTCTACTAGTGCCACATTTCCCAAGCCTGAGACCATTATGACTCCATAGCATATTTTGCCTAGGAGTACCAGAAATACATATTTCCTACACATTCATTCCTTCAGATACTTATTCCATTTTGTGTTTTATTTAAACAGGTTTAAATGTGTCATAAATAATGTTGACTGATAAATTCTGCATAGAATTTATAAATAAAGATACTTCTTTAAAACAAAATCTGGCAAAGGCAAGCCTGGCTCAGACCCAGGAGAAATTGTTTAAATTCAGTCCATGATGTGCTGAGCTAGCTGCCTAGTTGATCCAAACAGAAGATGAAACACCCTCTGATTGTTTATTTAAACCTTCCACAAACTGCAATTCATTTATTTGCCATTTAATTCTCACAAACATATAGCTGAGTAAACCTGCGTTTGTGCAAATTCCACAGCCGGTGCTGAGGCCACATCCTGAAGTCTTTGTCTTCACATGACTCACTACAATTGGAGTGGTCATAGCTCCCATTTAACCCATCTGTTCTTGTTTTCTTCACATGGAGATCAGGATGCTTGGAGGGGGCACAAGTATCCCTATGTATTGATCTGAGAGCCAGAAGCTGAGAAGAACTCCTGGTTCATGGATAGCCACAGGAATTAAGAGCTTGTGTGAGCATATCAGAAGTCAAAGGGACTCACAACGCAAGGGAGAGAAATCAAGGAAAGCTGAGAGACCAGCTAAGGTCCAAAGAAGCTAACTTGAGACAGGGGTTTGCTCCATGGTTCATAAAAGCAGCTTGATGGAAGGAATTCACTGGAAGAAGTATTAATCCCCAAGAGGACATTGACACAAATGCTACAGTGTGTTCAAGAATGGTGAGGGAAGGGGGAAGGGATTTAGTATTTCTTATTCTAACTTCATCTCTGAGATGAGTACTGTCTTAGAAATGTTTTGCAAAATCATTTGCTACTACCAGCAAACATTTAAAAAGAGTAGAGATGGATGAGAAAGCTCATGAGGCTCCATCTCACGGATGGACACGCTCAAGCTAGCAAGTGTTAGCTGAGATTTTGGCAGTATTCCTGCAGATGAGTAAAAAGCTCCTGCTCTCAGCAGCTTGTCCTGAATGAGAAACATTTCTCAGCATCTAGTTCTGACAAAAACATCCCTCAAAACAAAGCCAGATGCATGACTGGGCTCTCTCTGACTGGCAATCCAAAGCAAAAGGGTTTTGCATGTGGGAAGCAATCCAAACTACACAAGTGGCCAGCAGTGGCATTTTGATAGACACATCGGTGTGCATGTGGGCAGACAGACACAAGTGTTCACACACACATATCAAATTTTAGTCACTCATGAGAATAAACCCCACTGCTCCCCTGGCCCACACCTGGAGCTTTGCATCAATAAAGTCTTCCAAAATATTCATGCTTTCTTGGCAGTGTTTATTTTCATGTGATAGCTCCTTGCCGAAACACTGTCCTGACCGAAACACTATGCAACTGCAACCCAGACAGGTTACAGTGTGAATTATAATAATGATAAAGTTTTATTTTGGTCTGTTGCTCATTAATTTCACCTACGGTTGTGTTGGGGTTTTGGTTTTGTTTTGGGTTTTTTTTTCTACTTAACATCCAACCATTAATTAGCATGCATATTCCTGCATCCTATTAGTTAGAAACATTTTCACTTCTGTAGCTGTGACATTGTCATCACTGCTTATCGTATCACTAGTCCCAGATTTTCAATCTCACACTTGAAACAGCATACCTAACTCTAAACTTGCCATAGACAAAGGGGGACATTTCTTTATCTTTGCATGGCAGTGGCAACATGTTACTTGGATGTCACACCCTTGAAGTGAAATCCCAGAGGGACTGCTGGGAGACCTTGCCTGCTTTTGGTAGAGCACAGACAGTTTAGTATGACCCTACACACGCTGCCTAAAGATGCTGGGCCTAAGGATACATTAAATACTCAATATAAAGATTTCTGAGTAAGACAGAAATCCACTGAAATCGACTGGCAATTATTTCCTTAAAATTTGCATAGCTAAGCAGATTTCCCAGGGGATCTTCACACCCACATTTTGCCTTTTGCAGTGAATGTCTCTTTGTCTCTCTGATGCTCACACGCCTACCCAGTTCTCTCTTATTTCTTTGCTACCTCACTGATTACAATGGTTTCAGTCATCAGCTTTCACAGAGGGTCCCCAGACCAGTGGTTTCTGTCTTAAATCTTCCCCTTTGGCCTCCTCATCTTCAAATGTCTAGACCTATCCACTTGCATGCCTTACTTCCACTTCAAGTGCAGTCTTCCCAAAAGTGAAGTGCTGTCCCTCATCCTCTTCCACAGCTGAGGCTTCAGCTTCTCTAAAGTAATTTCAAGAATGTATTCTCTGTGTTTACAAAGAGAGAGGGGAAGGAGCCTTTTCTTCTCACACCATTGTCAATATCTAAAGCAGGTCAGACAGATGTGCCGTGGAAGTGCCTTTGCCACCATTCCCTGTAGGAAAGTCTTGAGAGGTTGCATGAGGAGCTTGGCTGCCAGATGATCTCCACTTGAGCGAAGAAAATTTCACTCAATGTGTTTCAGAGTGAAGTTGCAAGGTTCTTATCTAGTGGACAAATTCCTGCAGTAGCCCCTTTGTCTGAGTAGGGAAGGCCTCATTTATTCTCACCATTACGCATTTTCAGCATTCCTTGCTTTTACAGAACAGTAGGATTTATAAGTCATTGACTTATCTCCATATTGCCTGATCTCACTTGCTCATATTCAGAATTTTAGGGACATACTCACACATTTCTTAGCAAAGCTGTCGTACTTTGTATAGCCTTTGTAGATAAATTAGAAATGAATGTGAATGAAATCTTAATAATCAAAGCCTGTCTCCAAATGTAAGTAATACAATCCAGCAATGCTGAATCTCACTCTTGCTTTCAATTGTGCCATATATTAGGTATTACAGTAGAATTTTCTGATGTATTTCTCAAAATGTAACCATGTATGGGGGTGGGGGAGGGAATTATCTGCCTTCTGGTGGCAAAATCCATTTTTTTCCTTTTGCTATATAGGAATACTTATCTGCAAGACAGACATTTCATTTCATTTACCATCTTGCTGCCCCACGTAGTAACTGCTTTCACCAGACTGCAGGATCCAGAAATGTAGCAACATGCATTTTGCTCCTCCATTACTCACACAGCCCAGCAGTGCATTTAATTTTGTGCTCACAACTGGTGATGATGATGGACTTTCAGCTTGCAGACTGTCTCAAGTGATGTCCCTAAATGGAACAAACACTGTGGGACCTATTTGATTTCCTAACTATAGGTTCTCTGGAGATCTGCAGGTATCTGAGACATCTGTACAGGGCTTATATATATGACAAAACATCTATTTTGACACCTGCAGCTTTCTGGAGCAGCAGTTGGAGGTTGGGTGGGCAACCTCAGGGCACCATAAACAGCACTGGATGATTCTGTTTAGCAGCCTGAATTGCTTCCCAGCAGTATGAGCTCCCCGTGCCATCTGGCCTTCACTGTCAGGATCCAGCCTTCCCGTCCACTCAGCTGTCAGCTGCTGCACATTTGATTTCAAACAATAGTATGATTTTCCAGAGGCTGACATTTGTCCCTCAGGAACTAATCTTGTTCCACGGTAGCAACCAAGCAAGGAGGTACTACCACCACAATGTACACGAATTTGGAGATTACAAAGTCCTCTAGCCCTCTTGCTTCCCTAACGCAAGTGCAGGTGACATCAAATTATAATCTTCCAGTGTGGATTTCATGAATAGCACTAAAAAGGGCTACAAAAGGTTACCTAACAGAGTCATCTTGCAAGACATATGTATAATTGTACCTATTTCTTCGTTTTTACTAACCTGATCATAAGGGTCTCTGATATATTGAGTCCAGATGCATATACATAAACATTTATGAAGATTTCATGAGCAAACCAGCAATACAGATGACTTCAGTGTTGAAGTGGATGGAACTAGAGAAATACAAAAATGAGAGACAGATATGTTGAGAGAAACCAATTACTACAGGCTCAAACATCTGCTCCTTACAATGGTGTTTTTTTAAACAGTAGATGCTTGAGTCTAAGGTGCTGTGAAGAGCAATTAAAAAAACCCCAAACTAAATAAAACCTTTGACAGTTTCCTTTTTTCCTGCTACCCTCATCAAATGCTGTTTTTGCTGTGTCCCAAGAGTAATTTCTTATTGAGCCTATAAGGGGTTTTTTACCATTAATGCAGCTTTCCACAGCACTCAGCAGGTCAGTCGACTTTCTTTGATCAAAAAGGGGTGAGTCATGGTCTCTCCATCCTAATTTGCCACAGTATGGACTTCTCTTTTAGGGGTTGTGGCATGTCTGTAAGTATTGTTGTTTGGAATATTGAGAAATGTGAAGTTTTGGTCTGATAAAACAGAGCAGGGGCCTGGTACAGACCTAACAGAGCACCTCAGTTACTCTGTAAAAGAGAAGCCAGTGCTTCCTCTTTACTTAAGTCTGTCCATGCTTCTCCATACTCCCATCCCTGTCCTAATTCACTGTATTCATATAGCTACATGAAATAGTATGGCTAAATAAGCAATAAGCTCCTCCCAAGGTGCACACACTCCCAAAAGATACAAGCACATGCATATGAGGCTAATGGTGCAGCAGAAGACTGCAACTTTTCATCCTTCCTCACAACAGCTCACGAGGCTATCCTGACAGTTTGAAGTAGAAATGAAGTCCAAAGAATTCACTGCCACTATTT
Organism: Clamator glandarius; assembly: GCA_033459285.1. NCBI lineage: Eukaryota > Metazoa > Chordata > Aves > Cuculiformes > Cuculidae > Clamator > Clamator glandarius. The sequence goes on along the minus strand of JAUNZM010000473.1, from coordinate 1,499,961 downwards.
GCATGCTTAAGTCTTAATTCAATCCAAGTATGGAAATTCTGACACTCGGGTCACTTGAATTATTGCTGGTGACTATTCAAGCCTTGAGTCTCTTGTCTTAATTCAGTCTGAGATAAAGCCCAGTAAAGTCAAGTAGAATCAAAAGATTGGGTATTGGGCCCCAATGTGATTAAATAGTAAGTTATATCAACATGTTTTTCCTCTATGTATATTTTGTTAAAAAAACCCACATAATTATGGTTACAGTAGATCTTTACTAATGCTTGAAACTGGCCTGACAGAAGCAATTTCAGTCACTTTTATGGCTATGTAGATAAGATTAAACCTTTAATGTTTCAAAAATGCAAACAATGTTTATTTCCCGCTCATAAGTAATTCATGGACCCAACAATATTCAACAAAACTTCATTTTTAACAGATTTCTTAATGAGCATCATTTTACAGAAAACCACTAACAAATAAATATATGAAAACAATTGCTTTTGACATCACAATGGTTAAACACATTAAATAATTCATTAAATTGTGCTTTACATTAATGAAAATCCTTAGGTCTACAAACTATCTTGTAAATAGGAATAAAAGTAGATATGGTTACTCACAATACAATCTCTTAGTAGCAGAGTTCACACACATTATTGCACATAAACAGAAGGAATTCCTAAAGAATAAAGTAATTTACAGCCTATTAATTTACCCTTTCATCTTAAATATGGCAACTGATGGAAACTCTTGATTTTGGGTCGTTTTTTTGTGGTTTGTTTTTTTTTCATGTATTTGAAATCGCAGAGCTAGTGATATGGCCAAGAAGAAAGCCAAGGATATTGTAGGCTATGGAATCCATTCCCCTCCACAAAATATCAACAAAAAAGTATTACAAGAACCAAACAGAAAGTAACATTTCCCTGCTAACTGGGTATCTTTTCCAAGTATGCTTTTGCGACATGTAAGGACTACACAGCAATCTACTTCAGTGATATTACTTTACTGTTACTGTTCATCTCACACAGGGTAGTCTCCACCACCCTATAAACAAGATATTCCTTATCCCAGACCAAAAAAAGACTAATTCCACACATATCAGGGGAAGAGGGATGGAGGAAAAAACCAAGTGTTAGTCAGACAACAAGTTTTGTTAACATCAGTGCTCACAACTGATGCAAGACTGCAGGTAGGAAATAAGCACCCACTAGCACAGAAGGAAGCACGTGTTATCAAGAAGGTCAGCTTGAGAAACCTCATGGATTCTGAAGCATCTCCAGACACAAAGGTGATGTTACCTGCCATTTGGTCTGGCTGAATGAATACAGTGCCATTAGAAAGTCTGGCTCTGGATCTGACTTCCATCACTTTTTGCTTTGTACTTCTGTTTTTAGGGAACTGCATGTAAGTACCACATATGGGTAGGAGCCCTGGGAAGCTATCACAGCCTCATTGTTAACAAAACTACATTGAAGAATACCCAAACAGAAACAGTGGGTTTTTTTCTTTCCCCATGGTGATAAAGCTTTTTATTGTTAGCATTGATGAGCGGGCAAAAGAGAACAAATCCTCATTCCTTAATAAAGTATGGCCCATAGGCAATAGGTTGAGTCCTTGCACTAGACATCAAATTACCAGGAACAAGTTTTAACGACACAGCATGTTTCTCTGTCTGCTCCAAGTCTACAGTGAATTATAACTGGAAAAGGCAGCCAGTGCTGAGGATGTGATGGGAGAGATTAGCAAGTACATCTCTATTACAGGAGAATGAGATTTGTTTCAGCACCACAGTAGCAGAAGCCAAACTGCCTTGTTTAAGTAACAAAATAATGCCAGGAAGATGGACAGAAAACCTATAGCTCTGTTGCTCATGAAGGTTTTGAAAGGAACAGACTGCATTTCGATGTTGTAAGAGTCAGTGTAATTACAGTGAAGTTTGTGCTGTCAAAGCAAGGAAAACCTGGAATAAAAGAGATATGAACCAGGGCCTTTATTTGGCTTTTGTGTTGCATTATTTTGGGCACAGCGCCCACAAGGAAAAAGCTACAAGTCTGTGTCTTAGAAGTCTGCCTGAAAGTATTTCCAAATGGCTTTATTTTTCACGTGCCAGGAAATTCCACTAAGAAAAACAGTCTTCTTGGTGCTATGAGTTTGCTAGGTCTGCTGCTGGAGTTGGGGAAGAAAGTGCTGGGTCCTTCAGTTCCAGGGGTTCTGAGCAAGATCTCAGCCGCTGGCTGCTCTCTGACTCAACTGTTCCTGCACAACCAAGGGTATCTGCTACACGGGCTACAGGAAAAATCAAAAAAACCCAAACCAACAAAGCAACTTCAATTTTAACTAAATCCCAAGCGTTAAGGCAAATCCCTTTAACACAGATGCTACAGCACATTAGCAGCTCTTCGGGACCCTAATCTTGTCTCCTGGGAAATAACTGATGAAAAGGCTATGCATCACATTAAGGAATTGCCAAACTATTAAAGCTAGTGTAAACTGCCCAAAGACTGCTTCCATTTTCCCCATTAGGTTTTGTTTTGTGTCAGGCAGAAGGAATAGTTTGGAGAATGGTTGGTGTGCTTAGACAGCTGAAACTGATACTTATACTTAGTGGTGAGGCTGCAGGGAACAATTTCTGAGCTCCCCCTCCTTTCCCCTGAAAAAAGAACACTGCATTTTCTAAATGAAAAACAAGGCCTGCATTGCCATGAGCAGTGCAGAGGGGCTGCTGGGGAAAGATGCAGGGACACGTGAAAGAGGACCTTGGTTTTGTGCTTCTGAGGAAAAAAGAAGGGATGCCATGCAACAAAAGACAGGCTGTGACTTACCGTGATTCTCAGTTACCTTCCTCCTTAATGTGAATTTGGCCTCGCATCCTTCCTCCACATGGCTGGCTTCTCTGTGGTGCAGCCTGCCTGCCAAACCTGCCTTTCTCACATACTCTGCACCCCTGCCCACCCTGCCTCCAGCTCTGCTGGAGAGCCCTCCAGTACCTCCACTCTCCCCCCATGCCTCTAGCCTCCCTGCTCATAGAAACAAGGAGCAAACCTGCAAATCCTGGGCACAGAGTATCAGGTACTGAAGGCATCCTTCCCTTCTCTTCAGTCCTAGACTGCGAACATTTCAATTTAAACCTCTAAAGACAGGTGCCCATACGTGAGCAAGCTGTCTGAGCACCTCTTCCAGGTGATGCAGATCCATGCAGTACCATCCAGGGAGCCTAGAGAACTCTTCACTTTTCCCTAAGGCAGATATACTGTTCTCAGCCAGTAGAATAACAATCTGCAGTCCTGTGTTTTACCTTCTGAATGTGTAGGTGGGAGGAGATCCACCAGTGGAACAGGTATTATGGACCACAAACCACCACTACTCCCCTTGAACATAGCACATCATTGACAATCAGATGTAAACCAGCATATTGCTAATAAACTACATTGATAATGAGGTGTCATCCTGGTAGCCCTCTTCACTTCTTAATAGCTGTTATGATATTCCACATTTAATGTATTGTATACATTAACTCTCAAAGGGATGGTTAGATCTTATTTTTGATATTGTGCATAGATCAGTAGCAATAGCATTGTTGGTAGAAAAGAAATTATACCATGCACTAAGTGAAAGACCTGGAAATGAAAATCCAAATTTTCATATTGTGCCTCTTTTTTTTTTTCTGTAACACATTATTTTTTTACCAACTAGATAATAACTTCGAAAATAAATGAGAAATGTGCATCCATTTCAGATACTCTAATTAGCAAATCTGTAAGGTAAAAGCCATTCATGCATGCAGTAATATACTTTCAGCATCTTGATTTAGCAGCCACGTTGAGGCACTTAGAGAAGTTTCCTCCTAATGCTTTACATTTATACTAGAAGAAGAAGGAAAATATACTCTCTCAAAAGATCTATGGTGCACCAGACCCTCTTCTTAAAATTTCACTATCACAAATGGAACAACATAAAATCTTGGAATAAATAGATGCTGTTTAGCCACAAGAAAGTAACACGTGGAGTAAAAACCCATTGAATCTTTTCCTAGACAAGGAATAAAATCAGGTACAGATCTCTCATCATGAAAACAATAAATTTACAAAGATACTCATACAGAGTAATAAATACCAAGACTTTCCACATATCCATTATGTATCCTATAAAAACAAAATCTGATTCTTTTTTCTAGTCACTACCATACTTAGAGAGAAAATTGATTTGAATTGTATTTACTTCGCATCAATGTTTTTCAACAGACAATATCATAAACCTGCCTTCCTTCACAGACAACACATCTCCAAGCTTTTGCAGAAAATCTGGGAAATGTCACACTAATATTTAAGCTTTTCCTGCTCTCTCCTTCCTCTTCCCTGCAGTTTGTTTGGCCCCTCTTCACTTCTGTGAATGTGAAAGCTGATTTCATTGCCTCCGGCCAATCTTCACGATGTGTGCCCAGCTGCCATATGGACCTCATTTCTCAAGGCTTTACCTTTGCCACACACACTCAGTAAAATGGCTGGGTTTGGTATTCTCAGTATCTGCGGAGAAATAAGCTAACTCCCTCATTGCTTCAATAATAAATCATCTCTGATTCCTGACTAACATCACAGAACAAGTGATGCCCCAATCCCACATTCCCTAGTGTTTTTTTTAAATTACCTCAGCAATTTCTTTCCTTAATCAAAACACAGCATGTAGAAGTTTGAAGGGCAATATGCTTTCCTCCATTTCTTTCACTAGAAAGCTATGCACTACAGTTGCAAAGGACAGTATGAAACAAACCAGCTCTCATGTCACAGAGGAACAAAAACATACTTTAAAAAAAAATTTTCATTAATGTCTGCACGAGTTTTGGTAGCTCAGGCTGTATAGGGTATATCTGTTAATGCACAGGATATAGCTCTCTCTTCAACTCTTTCTCATAGCTTAGGGCTTTCAAGCAAGTCATTTTTGGCAGGAATGTATTCTACTGCCATTTAATAACACTAATCATTGCCTACTGAGAAAAAAAATACATTCTCCTCTTGGGCAGAAACCAAGAAAAACTGAGACAGGGAGAGACAGCTGTCAGACACAGTCTCATTTACTAATGCAGTTGGCCTTCCTTGACTAATTCCCAGGTAGCCAAGTTGCACAAACTCTCTCATCCTCTCATTGGTTAGTCAAGATGGAGGAGCATCACCACCTTGCAACCTGACTATTATAATCTTCAGTAACAGCTACTTCTGCTGCCTCTTCCCTTGGCCACTGGTGAATCCTCTGCTCCCGCAGCAGCCGCCGCTCCTCTCGTCTCTTCAGGCGGTTCTTCTGATGCTCCTCTTGCTTGGAGTACTGGAAGCGCTGCAGGAACAGGTCCTTCGCATAACTGTAAAGCTGCACATCCAAGAAATTCAGGTCCTCTATCCGTTGCCGCACATACTCACCAATGTCCACATTGGAGGCCCGTGTAACATTGAACTGGGTGAATGGGGAAATGAATTTCAGGTTGAATGTCCTCTCAAAGAGATACTGCGTTTTCCTCTGAAATTCTGTAAGCCCAAAGAAGGCCATGTTTTTCAGATTGTTCTTGGCGCTTTGGAGAAGAATCATATTTCTTTCACTCTCATTCATAAAAGTCAAGTTGTAGCACCCCACCAGGCTGAGGTCTGCCAGCATGCGCACCTGGCGGTTGTTGGCCAAGTTGTAGCTACAATCCATGAATTCCTGCAAACTGACTCCAGACCAGTCGTCTCCTTCGTAACAGGTAGGCAGCTCATCTGGTGTTGGGCTTCTTCCATCGCACATATGAAGGGAAGTTTTCCACGTCGCACCCCTCTGAACATGCTTCCATTCACTCAGGTACCGTGACACTGGATCCCTCAGCATCGTGATGTAATAGAAGTTCCTGAAACATATAATTAAATACAGTTTTAAGATTCAGAGGATTTCACTTTTTTATTCTCCAATAAAATGACTACCAGCCACTGCCACACGCCTCTCTCCCCACTTCTGGCACTTCAAGTGACTGCTTCTGAGACAGTAGAAGGTTAAAGCTTCATAAACATTGTGAATAAAATACAAGGTAACTTGAGAGAGAGATATGAAAGGAAATAAGCAGCTATCAGACAAACAGAATTACTTTGACCTATCAACTGCTCAGTGGTAGTTACTTTATGTAGAAGCCAATTAACTGCAGTATACTTCCCTCTTCTTTGAAATGCTAGCCTTTAGGAAGAGAAACAGTGGGAAAAGAGATTTATATAATCTTGTCACTTCTCTTCTTGACTGAGACATGCATGTCTCACAAGATGCACATGATATTCCATACAGCACTTGGTCAGAGTACAAGAGAAGCATGAGCAACTTCATGAGGATGCTGCAAGTGCTACAAGTAACACCATGTGGAAGACTGGCATGAACCACCTACTTAAGAAGAACCCCATTATTAAATGGGCTGGAAGGAATATAATGAGAGAGCCAAAATCCATTCATATGAGTCAATTTTAGACAAGTGCTTGATTGAAATGAGTTATAATTGGGTAGTACAAAAGCATTTGTTGATATAAAGATTATCATTATTCAGCCTCACTTGTCAAGAATACAAAACAGACACCAAGAAATATTGATTTGAAATAGAGCAAATAACTGCAGAACTCACATTGCCAGTTCATCTTTTAGTTATTGAATTCAGTTTGCAGATCTATTTATGGCAATCTGAAATGGACTGCAATTCAGTATGCTTCAAGCAGGCTTTCATAGACAGAGTTTTCTTACTGAGAAATATTTTAGTTAGAAACAATTCACCTGAATTATAGGGTGATATCATAAAGACAAAGCAAATCCAAAATACTTACGATTTCTGTCAGCTAGAACAACCAGCAGAAGATTCATGAAGAAAATTAACACACGGTCTGGTACAAAAATAGGCTTGTGAGTTTGCATGACTCATCTGACTGCAAACATTACATTAATAAATCATGACTCCTAAGATTTCTTAAGAATAGTCTGATTTTAGTACTTGTTCTTGAGCCTACAGAAGGATGAAGCAACTAAGCAGGAGGCAGGCTTGCTGAAGACAAGTTACCCTGTAATAAACCAACACTTTGTGAGGGTCATTGCATACATGAGCTAACCCCAGTTAAATGAAAAGTCTCGAAATTGGTAACAAGATCCAAGAAGATATTACCCATTTTCTGTCACTAAATATTCTCTATAACTTCTCTATAAACCTCAGGTTTGTCATAAAACCAGATATTTCCCTGTATATTCCTAAAAATGCAGATAGATTGCCCAGTGTGGACAAATGAAGAGGTAACAGGGCTGAATGCTTTGTTCTTACTCATTCTGAATCCTCCACCTACAGGAAGTATATTTTCTGGAATAAGGTTATGAGGGCAAACTATGGACTATGTTCTGCTGCAGGGTCATTTCTTGAACTACAATGTGATGGAAACTGCTGTTTCAAGAATTATTTTACAGCAGAAGGGTTACAGGTAGAAGAATATAAGCTAGGGAGTCCCATGGACATATTTTCACTGCCACTTACATTGGGAGCCATGAGCTGTGTTACCATCAGATGATACTCTGAAGGACGGTATTTCCAAAATCATTTGGAGCTTGGGTTTTCTGGCTGCTGTTCACACACTACCAAACTGCACTTCAGCTATTTCGATTCACTTCAGTAACTTACACAGCCCACATCAACAGTGAACCCAAGGATCATGCAACCATTCATAGACAGATATTTCTAAAATCCCTCTCCTACTCCTTCAGGGCAGGGAAGATAATAAATCCTCCTGTGTGCTCTGCAGTATAGTTCCACTACAAAACCCACTGTTTAAGCACTTCAGGCACAGTTTGCCTTCTCACACTGGATGCTCATCTCCATCTTGGCTTTACCTTGCATGTATGAGAGCACATTAAGAACTGGTTTCCAACTAACAGGACAAAAAGTGGTCACACTTCTCTAGTGTGGAGGAGACAAAGCAGCCCAACTCTCAAACACCCATCAGCTCTGAGCATAAGACGCTGTTGTTGCAAAATCCAGCAGGCATTGATAGGGTTGTGACAGAAAATGATTGAAGCTCCAAGGGAGCAGAAATGAAAAAAAATGGACAGAGATGCAACTGCCAACATCAACAGAGACATTGCTTAGTCCTTTTACTTCAGCCCCTCCCCTCTTTTGATAATTCTGGATGCAGATACGTGGTAACATATGGGTTTAGAAGTTGCTCTTGACAATTATTTATACTTCTAATAATAGTTCTATCTTTTCCTCACCTATCACCAGCAGTCCCAGTCAAGCATGACTCAGAGCAACAACAATTAACAAAAATACCTCTTTTGCATCAATCATTTCCATTTCATCCCTGGATATGTAAATGTGTTTGATGTGCAATAAACAGGAGTATGAAGCAAATGCAGGGAAATGAGCACAGTGCGTCTTTGGATAACATCCGCAACTTCCCTTATGCAGACTGGGCAAGAAACTCCAGGCAGACTGTTGCTGCTCCTCCTTGTGACTACCAGACTTCTGCATCTGTTTTTACTATCCTGATTAATTTGCTTCTGGCTTGTGCATCTTGCAGCGTGTTGCTTTCCTGTGTTATCAACTGAATGGCTTCTTCATCGGGCAAACAACCTTCAACAGCAGCCTGACACATTTTGTTTCCAAGGCACTAATAGATAAGAGTGCATCCACCCCCACTAAATTCATAGTTTACAGCCTTCTGTTTAACCAGAAGGTTCATGACTCTCTGTCGCCTTTTTAAGCAGCCTGAGGTTAAATTTTTTTCCACCTGATCCTGGGCACTGTTCAGATGACATCATTACAATGCTACACAGAGGACGGGGTGATGTTGCACAGCAGTCATGGCATACATTTTACTTCCAGGGAAAAGGATGTCATGTCTGTACAATAAAGATATAAGTCAAAATACATTGCTTGTGCACATCTGTTTCAGCTGGAAAATTATAAAAACTATCTTCAGAAATTGTTTTCAAATGCTGATATTTATGGATTAAATATAGCAGCATTTCAGAGCTCTCAGTGCCTAATACACAGTGTTCAATCACACTAAAGGTGGCTGAGGAGTCAGCTCATAATAAGAGAAGCAGATCATAAAAATCTCTAACTAGAGATGGCCTTCAGTCGCTTTTTTCCTCACTGTTCAGTAAAAGAGCTTCATCAGCTATATACTCAACATGCCTGAGCCTCTCTGGAAAGAGACATGCAGTTGTTTTTGTCGGTGTAAATGACCACCTTGCGCTGAGCACGCTTGTACGTACACAGCTATGTTAAACTCCATAGCTACCCACCAATACTCAGCAAAGAATTAAGTAATAACTTCTGTTACCCTGTTTAACAAAGCAAACTCATTGTAGAATTATTGGCTTCATTTCAACGGACTGACATCATCAATTAGTCCAACTGCTGTCACAGAGAACCTCAGTGCTTAAAGGCTAGCCAAGCAGAATTCACTGGCACATCAGTGAGAAGATGTTTCACAGACAACATTCCAAATTAACTAAATCCCATACAATTTTATCTATGTCTGTATCTATCATCTATATTTATATCAGCAGTGTGTGTATGTGTGGAAAAATTTACATGGGAATCTGGCCACAAGCTACAGTTATCAATGAAAGAAAAATCATAGTAAATCCATAGCCTGTATTCGCCAATGTATCTTGTGACTGTCTATATATACATGCAGAAGCGTACAAACACTTGAGATCACATTTCGAACAACACCAGCCCACTAGTCATGATGTTAGGTCCTCCTGAAAGGAAACTTCGTACAACTACCTCAGATTAAACAATCTCCTTTTGAGTGCAATGTACTGAAATTAATGGGTTATCAAAGTTTTGGCTATAAGTCAGCTGATTTTTCAGACAGGTACTAAGCATTGTAATGGTCAGGGCAAGGGTCCAAACAAGCACTGCTGTGAAGCATGGGCTGCACACTATTGTTCACACTACAATTTAAAAGCACTTGGGAATTCAGAAGCCTCTATACTCACCTGCATGAAACCCAATCTCTTCATTAGCATTAGGCAAAGAAAGACTAATCAATATAAAGCTTAAAAAAGCTTCTAGTTATAACCTAAGAACATGTATTTCTTTCACATTGTAAGGTATTTGAATATAAATACTCTAATCTTACATTAACCCTTCAATAGTATTGCTGTAGTTTAAAAATTCATTTCAGAGGATCAGACTCTAATGTTAGTGGAGGTGATACCGAACTGGGGCATTTTGCCGCTTCTATCACCCTCCCATCTGAGAGAGATTTACTAAATATGGGAAGGATCACCACACATTGAGAACAAAAGCATCCTGTAGGGCCTTCTGGGGAAGAAGGATGAATGGCATCTTCTCTCTTGCTCCTGCTCTCATGTGGAGCAGCTTGCACAAGGAGATCGCAGGCAGCACCCTCAGAGGCTAGAGAGGAGGAAAAAATGAGCTATTTCCCCTTCTTTCAAAGCATGAGGCAGGACCTTACGTGCAGAGAGTGATGAGCTTCATAAAAGGAGAACAGAGAACTCGCATCAGTTGATGCAGAGACAGAGGAATATTTGAGATGGAGAGAAAGAGTCACTGGAGAATATTTTGGAAGACACTAACAGCCGGAAGAAAGGAGAATCAAAATGACTGAAAAACCCAGGTGCATCATAAAACCATCCACACTCTGGTTCTTCCTGGTAGCATGGAAAATAAAAGCTGTGGTCAAGTTTATGACCCAAGTTGAGACAAGAAGTTAGCAGCTGTAATCCTGGAACAGAAATCTGAAATACGCAGCAAAAGCCAGCCTGGCAGCATGCTTCTGCTAATGACAGAGGACATGGCAAGATGAAGGGTTAAGAAGGATCTGAATTATGTGATCGAAAACCTTTTGTTTGCCAGTTTTATCCTGAAGCCCAAGTTCTCAGAGAGCTACAGAGACAACCACCAGACAGCAACCTCTCTTCAGGCAAAGTTTCATCAGTATGGGTAACGGTGAAGAGGCTAAACAGTTCCTTTGAGCACCTACTTGATCTTTGGGGACAGGCAGATATTAGCTTAAAACTGCTGCACAGACAAAGTGTTGTGGGCATTGTCCTAATGTTAACTTGCTGTTCACTGTTGCACACCAAAATTTTCCACCTGAGGGTAACAAAATGTCTGTATTAGAACACATCCATTTGTACTGAGTTGAATCCTGTGTCACTGTGACAGGTTAGAACATATTCTATAACAATTTCTTTGTCTCTCCCCTCCCACTCTCAGTTCCTGAGGTATAGAGTTAGTCTTGGGTCTGTATTTTTTTATTTTTTGTGTTTGTACTTCTTACTCATAAAACAGTACTGTAACGAAAAACCCATGAAACAGTGCACAAATTATATGCATGTCCATCTGGCTGCAGAAAGCAACATGCAGCTTATCAACCAAGCCAGACAGATAAACTCTAGCCAGTCCAAGAACTTTTGCAAAGATCATTTAGCAACAGAACATAGGTTTCTTAAGCACAGCACTTGGCACAGGATGATACACCATTGTGATGGGAATGGTTTTCTAAGACACTACATTCTTTACAAAAGTTTGTGACCTTAATACTATTAGTTATCCTCTAAGGTTTTCATGGGTTTCTTTATAGAACACTTAATTGGCCGTTTTCTCAGAGGATCTGAGCATCCATGGCTTCTGCTATTTTTAAATGCAATGATGAGCACTATGCTTACTTAGTCCTATAGACACTCAGTTACTCCGCATTAAAAGAGAAATTGCCATTGACTTCAGCAAAATTAAATAAAAAGATATAACTTGCATTTTGAGGTATAAAATTATAAAATTTTAGATATGTCTCATTATTGCTCTGGGATTTTATTCCATGATTTTGAATCCAACCAGAACATCTGGCCACTATATCCTGTTTCCAAATTCACCACACGCTTCTGTTGATTAACTATCCCCTTCACTATTCTAGAGATAAATAGTGCAACTAAATCTGCACAACATGCCTGCTCAGAGAAGGGATGTAATAATACTTCCAGGGCAGAACATCTAAATGCAATGGCCTACATGCAAGTTATGTGTCTAAGCAACCTCTAAAACCAGCGGAGAGCTGCTCGACACAGGCAGTGGTGTATGTTTGGAGAGTGATGTAGTTAGACCAAGGCAGGTGCCACCTCTGAAAAGAGCTGCAACACTTCTGAGGCTCCCTATGCACTGCACCATGTACCTTGACCACAACATGACCTTAGACACCCACTAACTGGGAGTTATCTACATTGTAGGCACCTACATGTCTCCATCTGTAAAGTGAACTCCACGCCTGGAGTCAAAGGCTCTCTGCCTGCACAGACATCCTCACAGAGCACAACCTTCAGGTCAACCTAGAAAACTAAGCAGTAATACTACATTTCTTTAATGAGTGAGAAGTAACTACAGATGACCTGTATTTCATGACTTTTTGTACCTATTATATATAGAGCAGTCATGTTAGGCTATTTCTTTCTAAGCATGTTTTTAGTGCTGGAACATTCCTGAAGTAAACAAAAGCTTTAAATAAATTGTTTATTTTTTCAAAAATATTCTAAACCAGCCAGCAGTTACACTGTTGGTGCAAAAATAATTGCCAGAAGAAGCTGTGTGCTCTCCATCATTGGAGGTTTTGAAGACCCAACTGGATACAGCCCTGAGCGACCCAACCTGTTCTCAATGGTGCCCCTGCTCTGAGCAGGGAGTTGGACTAAAGATCTCCTGAGATCTCTTCCCACTCCAGAAGTTCTGTGGTTCTGTATAACAGTGCACACTCTTCTATCACCAACTGTACAGTCTTGTCAGAAAACATATCAAACCAGAACCAACTTGCCAACTAGATGATATCTGTCCTCCCTTTTGTTTTCCTAGCTGCCCTAGGCAGAATGCAGGGAATGTGCTCTGCCTTTTATGAGATTCTTTTTTTTGTATATGACTTTAACTACGGCTATAACACTCTGAATCAAGACTCCCTGAATTACTGAGCAACTTCATGAATATTTATTCCAGTGACACTTTTCTCAGTGTAGAGACTCTAGAGATTGGAAAGGACAGTGCAGCAACCACATGTTCCTAAAGTAATTAATTCTGTTCAAAGGTATCAAGAATGGATCTTGAACAGCTCCTAGACTGATGAAATGATGTAGCTACCCATGGTTTTAATCCCAGTATTCAAAAAAAAGACACACAAATAGCATATTAATATGTGTGAGCTTTCTGAGCTAATGCATGCTTTTTCTGTGTGTTGTCTTTAGGATTTAGGCATAAATGTCCAAACAGAGTATAAAGTTAGGCATCTAACTCTGTACTTAAAGATGTAGGGTAAACTCAGCCTCATAGCCAGTGAAGAAAATACACAGTAGTAAGAGCTAGGGATGCTCAGGTACCCAAAAAACATGGTCTGCTGATGTATTTATCAAAATGAGGATCCTAAAGGCATCAGCGTGCCCTTCCCTGCCAGCACAGATAATAGTGCTCTATTATCCCCTTCATAAAATATCCTAACCTCTATTGAAATATCCTTTTCATGGCATTGCTCCCACTGAAAAGAACTTGTGAAGGTTGTTTCTCATGGTTAGGAATGTGAGCCTCATTCCCAGACTAGATGTGGTCTACTTACATCAGTTGTTCTTGGGTTAACACTGCAAATACATCAAGATTTATAAATATAACATCAGAGAAGGAGAAATAGTATTTAAGTTGGAGGTTGGAGAAAAATCACACCTCTTGTTTTTCATTTTACAAAGCAAAACTAGTTGCTCTTGTCTCTTCTGATAAGAGAAGCCAGACATGATCACGATGCAGTGCCCCAAAGCCCTTGGGTCACACTTAGGTTGCTTCACCCGGAGATGCACCCTGAGTTTTCCAACATCTCAACTTTCCATGCCAGCTTTTGACAGGAGGCTCACAAAAGTAAGACATAGTGGAAGCTCCTTGAAAATGGTTCTGTGTTTTGACCATCCATGTCGTCCTTTCCTGGCATTTGAAATTACATGACTTTATATTTCACTAAGCATGGCCAGAATTAGGCAAATCAGGCCTCACAGGTGCCTTGAACAACAAACAGTTCTTCTCTTCACCAGCAATGTATTATCTTATACACCCTCATTTCGTATCCATTTTTAACTGGGCCACACAACTCTGGAAATTCATACTCATTGCAATACTGGCTAATACATAGCAGTCTCTGTGCTCCTCCCATTTCGGCTGATCAGTACTCAGTTGATAGTGGAAATCTATTTCTGCTGGCCTCAAATGCATCAAATGCACTTTGTGCTATCAAACTTCATTCCATCTTTTCTACTGAAATCCTCAAGGTCATGAAGCAAATTCCTTTAACATACTTCGGCTTTTAGTGCCAACATCATTAACAAAAACATGAAATAGGACCAGAGCTATGACCAGCCCTGAGGAAATTCATTAATAACTTTCCTCTAAACCAGAAAGCTCCTTTTTCAGCATATCTCGTTTTGTCACTAGCTTCTCGTCCAGCAGAAAATTCTAATGCTCAGCCTCATGTTTTCTACCTTGTAAAATAACTTCGCAAATGGTGCTCTATCAAATACTTTATTCGAGGTATATTTCCCTTTTCCTATCAGACACGGATGTTGGGCGTTTACACATATCAGCCCAAATGCTGAGAATGGCAGCCTCAGGTTTGTTGTGTGTGAGAAGACAGAGAACAGTTAAGATGGAGAAATGGCAATTTATTTGAGAGTGAAGTGGTCTGGAATAGAAATGTATGATTAGGCGATTTGATAGAAAAACAAATCTGCTGCTTTCCATGAAACAACTTTGATACAAATTGTAAATCATATTTTGATGAGACACAAATCTAAAAAAGTTCCCTCCGGAGATTTTTGTTCTTTACCTAAATTATACCAAACTCAGTTGTTCTAAGTCTTCCTTAAATTGCTGATAGGAGTGAAGTATCAAGTGCCTTACTGAAAGAAATTTAGATATAAAATGCAATAATAAATCAAATAATAAAAACCTGGTTGTTCTGTCAAGCACACACTTCATAAAAGCATTGTACCTTGTAAGAAATGGTGTGTGAGCACATACAGGAGGAAATACTATTCAAAAGCAATAGACACACAGTGTCTTATAAGATTCTTTAAAGAAAATGTTTGCAAGACCTTTGTGCAAGGGAGAATAATACATTCTTTGTGGCCAGGACTGGCAAAGGAGGAATGTATTGCTCACATTGCCCCCATTCCCTCTCACCCCTATTGTGCACAGAGCAGTGCTGTGTCTCAAAAGAACTGCTCAAACCTGGGGGACATATATCATCTCTACTCAAAAGTGTTGTTTCTCCTGCCTCTGCCTTTCCTATGCCATTGTACAGAAAGGAAAATGAAATAAGGATCTCTTTGCGCAACACCACTACCTGCCTCCTCCCAGAGATGCCTCTAGCCCCAACATAGGGATGAAGTACTGAACCTGTCTTTCTCAGAGCAATGTTACGAGTACAAGCAAGATAAGCTAAGGGGATGACCCATAGCATCAAGCAGCAGCAGAAAACAAGAGCTGGCCAGAAAAAAAGAAAGGTGATGACAGGCAAGGGACAAGAGAAGAACAAAACTGGAGACAGTGCAGCAAGAGGGACCTGTAGTTTGAGCTTCTTTTGCCAACTTAGCTTCTAAGGGTTACAGAAACCAGGTTGGGAAGGGGCCCTCCTGATCAAATCTGATGCCTGCTATCATGAGTAATGGTTTACACAAAATATCCTTTATGAACACAGGGCAAGCCAGAAAACCTTCCTCACTATTGGGTCGCAATCTCTAAGCAACTGCCAGCAACACTGGAGTAAATCCCTGTTTCAGGAGGAGTCTCCCTGGAGCAGTTTACTGCCTGCGACTGAGCATCCAGCTCCAGCTGCCCTCAGCATGCATTCATCCAGCTCCGATGAAAAGAGATGGGGACACAGAATTCCCACCCATTCAGTAACTTAACATAAGGCCTTTTTAAATGGTTATAAAGGAAAAAGCCCTACATAATTCCATGCAGAATTATGAGAGATCTGTTATCACTAAAGTGATGGCTGCCTACAAGAACACACCTGACACTGGAAGATTTGATTTCAAAGAACTCCTGAAAAGACAAATAAAATATAGCCAGACCCTTAAATCTGCTAACATTCATATTTCTTTGGTCAGATTTTGTTAAATTTGAAATAGACCAAAAATATTTATGTTAAATTCAACTACAATATTTATATCTATCCTCTCATTTTTGGAGGAGTTGTTGCTTTACCATTTTATTCTCTGGCTAGGTAAGAGAAGGAGCACAGGCACCTCCAATGTTCCTGTGTAGCTGGCTTCACTGGAAACCAAGTTTGTGCTACAAGTGGCATGCATCCAGACTCCTTTTCTAACCATGCTTCTGGTTTCCAACTAGTAGCTCAGTTGCAGACATTCCCTTCCAAATCTGGGATGCTCAGATGAAAGTATTGTGGGATTTCTCACTGCAACTCATTTTGAATCAGTGCAGGAATTCTGCTAAATTAATAAAGTAAATAACAATTAAAAGGCCCAGTAATTGAAATCCCTTTGAAAGTACATCAATTTATTCTCTCCAAGCTTTGCCTCAAGTCATTATCAATTCTGGCATCAAGCATAGTGACCATAAATTATAAATGATCATCACAAAACCCAGGCATCACAGCCATACAACTCAAATGTTGAAATATTGAACAATACAACTCAAATCTATAAATAAAACTGCCACCTTCCCCTCCATTAACCTCCTTACATATGTTTTTCCATGTCAGTTTAGACTATGTGTAGTACATGTACATTTTTATAGATATCATACATGTAATCTCCACAAGAGGGCCCTCTTATCTTCCCTAAATCTTAGCGGAAGCTTAACCTGCTTTCTCAAAATTTATATTATAGAGCTTTTGTCTACAAACATTATGGTAGCTTAAAACAAAGTTTTTACCAAATAGAACTCAGTTTATGATGGAATTTTATACAACAAAACCCGGAATTTTTAAGGGAATAATTTTTTCTACACACAGATTTCTCTATATACCTGGCATGCAGAGAACTTTGAGAAAGCTTTCCCACGTTTATTACTTGCAATAGCCAGCCAAAATGAGACCTGTTACACACACTTGATGGAGTCAGCTCACATTGCCATGGTGAGGTAGCCTCCAAGATGCAGGCTAGCCCTGTGTTATATTGCAATTTGTAGGCTAAGCCCACAGTAAGCACTGCTAGTTATTTCAACTCTGTGTGAATGCATAACCTAGGCACTACAGTTAAGGTTCAAATGCTATTAAAATTATTTGCACTGTCCTATAAACTCCCAGAAGATATGCAAAAGAAATCTTGTTTGGGATACCTTGTCATTTGCCTTAATATTCTGAATATGACAATGTTATATGTCCTCATCTTCTTAACTCAGTTGCAGCTGTGTGAGGTTTTTATTATTTACCATCCCTTTGAACTTGGAATATCTAACAGAAATCAGACCGTCTCCTTCATCTGACCTGAAATCTTAACGAATCAAGGCTCTGACACACATGCCAGAAGGTCATTGCTGTATCACTGTTGGCTGTGGATGGTACCCTCTGAGAAAGAAGGCAATAAGATGAGATAAAAAAGCCTAAAGAAGTTGTAACCTCAAACTTTTATAAGGGATTCATTACTTTTCAGGAAAATTAGCAGGAAATTATGTACATTCACCTTGCTGATACAGCACAAACCCGCCAATCTGCTAACTCATTTGAGTAAATCTCTGCACTCTGACCTTCAGCACAATCTTTAAGTACAGTTTTCACAGTTCCTCAGCAACACTGCAATATGATACGGTCGTGTTTAACCAATGTCAATTACAGAGTTCAGGCTGCTGAAATAATCGTGCAAACAGGTAAAAAAAATACCCAGGGTGCTGATGGGGCTCCGTATGAATTACTGGCCACAGTAAATCATCAGGGATGCCTTTAGCTCTGCAACGCTCCTCTGGACAAATCCTAATCAATGAAGCACATCTGTACAGTAGAGAAAAAGCATTTCCCAGTTCCTTCAGGCCTTGAGCTGACTACTTGAAGCATGACATTTGATTAGCCTTATTATCTCAACTCATTTATACATAAATGTCGTTAGGGGCTGTGAAGTCATCCAGCCCTTATTAAAAACTGGCCACAGCCTCTGAGCTGATGTTCCCACTCTTCTTCCTTTTTTGCCTGTTAAACAAGAAGGATTTTTTTTTTTGAACTGCAGGTTATCATTTTTGCAATTTTATTATTGTAAAACAACCTTCTTCTCTTACATTAGTGCAGCAGTCTGTTGCCATACCCCCTCAAATATGCAAACAGGTTAGGCTTTCTAGTCTTTCCCCACAGAGATATTTGACATTGAGACTCAATACGATATAGCATCTTTGTGAACTAAAGGCCAGAGAAATAGTGCACAGGACTTTGTATCTGTCATGGAAATTAATGAACATCTGTGCAGACATTGAACATGAATGCACGCAGCAGATACCCGTCTGAAATTGGGCTTAAGATTCAGGAAAATTTAACGGTAAGGATCTTCTGTCTTGGCCAGCTGAGGTTTTCTTCCACTCCCTTTGAAGAGCCAGAGTTTTTTTCAGGTCACAAACCTATCTTGCTCTAAAGAAAATGGGACGCTAACAGGGCTATGAAAGATATTTCTGCATTAACAAGGAGTGAAGTTGCTGATATGTATCCTAAGTAACACAATGATTTGAATATGAAGCATTCACTAAGATTCCTTTTTAGGCTATAAACTGCTTTCTGTTTCATATACAGTATTATTGTCAATACAATCCAGCAGCGATGCAAAGAGGAAAGCAAAATTTAGGTTTAAATTTCATAATATCATGAACATTTTTCTACAGTTGTAATGATTTCAGTGTTCGTATCTTTTATCTAATGGGGTAGATTACTTAGTCTGGGTCAACCTTACTTCTGACACATATACAAAATATTACATAATTCTGCATAAATTAATACCCATGAATTTAAAAAAGCAAGATCATCATACTTTCCTGAGCAACTGAAGACATGCTACCTGCCCAGTAAAAACAGAAAAGAATGCAAACTAATCTGGTTTTGCCCTTTTTTTGTGCTTTGAAGATGTTCCTTTTTCTAAGGCAAATTTTTTGCTTATAATTGTATCATTTTTCATATACAGCAAAACTATACATCCCAATAGTCTCACCAAGTGCTGTTTAGCACTTGTATCTCCGCTCTCCATCTTAAGATAGCAGCTGCTCTATGTTTGGGTTAAACTACAGCTCTGCCGAGATGAAAAAGAAGTTTGTATGCACATAGACCTTTATTCATGACACTTTAATTTGCTCCATGGCCTTAATAAATACACCAGCATTAAGCACATTCATGCAAACCACAGCTCTAAAAATAACTCACTTCAGACACTCAGACATTTTTCCACGTTGTTTCCAGTAACACCACTCTTACTGCTAGGAACATTCATTAGTACAAGCAGGGATTTATCATCAAAAAAATCACACTCAGAAAAACAGCAGAGATGCTCAGAGGTTTAGCAGGGCACTAGCTGAAGGGTATTATTAGTATTCCCTCAGCATTAAGGGAAAAAGCCCAGCAGTGTAGCTGGGCCACTGCAGCGAGAGGGGTAAGCAGGCACAGGCAACCCTTCTCATTCATCACAGCGGCATCCAACAGTGGAGCCCACAGGTGAGGGCTGGGGGCAGTGGCCACCAAGCTGGGCAGTATCTCCAAAGTCCCTGAGGAGACATTTTGCTTAGAGGCCAGAAATCTACCTCCCTCAGTCCAGCCCTTCCCCAGATCAAAGTCTTCCCCGGCAGACACCCCAGCCTACCTTGTTGGAAAAAGAGGGACTGCTAGGAAGGAGGGTACAAGCTCTTCCTTAACTTCATAAAAAGAACCACAACTTTGACCTAAGCTAATTGGATTTGATTTTTGTTCCAGTATTCTCATCAGAACAGAAAGATGTATTTATGACAAATGCTGTGCAAACAGCAGCAGAGCCAGCAGTGAGGAGAATGCACAGTTTTCTTATAAGCTTCTTTTACTCTTAAATGCAATTCTCTTTATCTCATCCTAAAACATGCCTACCTTTATTGTAAAAAAGGCAGGAAAAAAATAATATATAGAACAAACCAATGGCTTACAAATACACATAATGCACAGACTGAGTCTTGAATGAAAAAAACCCCAAACACCTGTTCTCAATGAAAATTCCATGCTAAATGACTTGGAGCAAAGGATCTGAGGAAAAATGTCTTAAATCAATGACCCTTGAGCACAATCTCAACACTCAAACTCTGAAGACAACATTGTCACTCATGAGACCTATGAAAATTGCAATGTTTCTTACTACACCTGACATATGTGTGCAGTTTTCTCTTTTCCTCCTAGCTTCTTTCTCATCCTTTGGTTTCACCTTCCCCCCCATCTGTTTTTTTCTTCTTTTTCCTTTCATTATTTGTGTTCTCACACAGCAGCAGCAGCATAACTTTATGCCTGGAGAAGCTGCAGAGGAAACAGAGCATTTTTTCCACATGCAGGGGTCTGTTGGGCTGATACAGAAGCAAACAGACTTTTTCTTAGCTAAGCTAAGGCCATTTGCTCCTGCATCAAATTTCTCTGCATATTGAGCTGTGTGCAGATTAAAACTGAGTGGGATGGTGTCACTCAAACTGCTTGTACTGTGCCTGCAGCTTGCCTGGATCAAGCTGGGATTGTGCAGCTGACTGAGGGAGCCAAGCTGAGGGCAGGTCCCACAGAGGTATGTTAGTTTAGGTATGTGGTTGCTTCCCTAAAGGCCATTTTCCCAGTGTTAACCTCATTCGTGTCTCTCCTTCTACAAGCTACCAGGATAGGGATTTTGGTTTAATTAGGATTTTTGAATTTTAGCTTGTTGAAACTGTATCCACCCACTTTCTGCATCCCAGATACCCAAACTCTCAAGGGGTTCAGTTTAGATCCCTCTACAATAGGTACGTTACCGTCATTTTGGGTTTTCTTAACAAATCTGAGAGCAAGAAATTACTTTGAAAAACCTCAGTGTAACTCCCAGTGCTGGACATTCTAGAACAGTTACAATATCCTAATACTGCAACAGGAGTTAGTTCTGTTAAACCTAGCCTGAACTTGGCTTTGGCTTCTAAAAAGCATCATGTTCTGTAAAATCCGCTGAATGAAAAATGTCATACTAAAAAGGAGTTCAGGAAGCTACTCAACTAGTTCAAAATACATCAAGAGCTATTAAATACAAAGACATCTCTACCAAGCCAGAAATTCTCAAGCCTTGACTGTTTCAACTAAGGGAATATATTCAGGTGTGTCATCATTACATGCTTGCCTTGTTCTTGTCCTCCTCAAACATCAGTTCACTGTTGGAGACAAGTTATTAGGCTAGATGGACCTTTGGTCTGACTCAGCTTAGCCATCCCTCTGCGACTTCAAGCCACCCACACAGTCATATATTTTTTTAATTAACATTGAAGAGAGAAGTATCTCACATGCTGCTGAGTTAATTCAAAGCAAAGAAAAAAAACCCAGAAGATCAGAACAGTTTTTGTCATAAGCTCGACATAGAAAATGTCCTCACACCTTCAATAAGAAACCTGTTTCTCTATCACTTGCAAAAAGGAACACTTCACATTCATTTACATAAAGACTATCAGCAAATATTTTATTACCAGGGATTGATAGGAAGTAACATCAAATACCGTGTCAGCTCTGAAAGACAAATGCATCACAGAAACAGACTGAATGCAGAAATTGACTGCCGAGGTTCAGGACGCAGGAGAGGAGCATCTCGTTGAGGCCACAGTGCAGAAAGGGCAGCTGAGGAGAATTTCAGGTAGTCTGAAAAACAGCTCACCCCGCTCCTGACAACTCCACCACTGTTCAGTGTCAGGTCTCTGAGTGGCTAGGTGGCCTGGCAATGCAAACACGACACACAGAAACACAGGCTACGGAAATTACCTGCAGTACATGGTATGGTGCCTTGTGCTGGTTTTATGTTTCTGCTAGAAGTGAGAGGACAGATGATATCAGATGGGGCACAGACTGATGCAGAGCAAACACATTGACACTGGCACAATATTTTCTGGTACAAAACCAATTTATCGACTTCTTCTGAACAGCTTGAATTGGCACAAATAGTTTATTCTGGAGTAGTACTTAGCATCATTTGTTCACCTTGATTTTGAACAAGTACTAAGAGATCTAAAGCCAGTTTGAGTGATTGTCAAACTACAGCCTTGGTATCTAACCTGTCACAATTGTGCAGGAGCTACTTTGGATTTATGAGTGTGAAATCACATCAGGATGATCTGCTTAGTTTCACTGCCCTGTGTGCTTCTTCTGCGTCTGTCCTAACTTACCTAACCTCTGCAATTCTTTCCACATACTACACATATCCTCGCTCCAGTGTACTAAAACTAGATGAACGAGAAGAAAGTAAATGACACAACTGAAATATTGAATTCCATAAATGCTGAATATCACACATAAAATTTAAAGGAGTACAACGCATTTAATAACAATACCATGTCAATTCCATGAGAAAATAAATGTATAAAAGCCTCCATTACAGGATGAAACATTGCTTTCAGAGCTGGAAATGCCAGAAATAATTTTATTTGTGTAGCTTTATTTTGACGATATGATAACCTAGTTATTTGCAATAAAAATATTATTTTTTCCACCAAATGCCTGCTTTAATCAGTGCACAGAACAGGCAGACCTCAGCAAGTGAGACGCCTGTTCAATATTTCTTCTTATTGTCATCTGAAAGCATGTTGTTCAATGTTTTATTTACAGCATATCGCACAGACTCTGCTCAGGGTACAGAATGTCACATCTCCTCATCGCTTTTACAATCACAATTGTTACATCCTCACACTTTTGCCCACTGAATCTTGATTTCTTTTGGGTAAAAATGAAACAGCACCAAAGACTGGGGACAAATTGCTTCCTGAAAGAGGCAGGAGGCACAGAGCTACAACAGACTCATGGACAATGGCAGAGGCTAGCCTGAATCCCTCAGGGAGCAGAAGAAAACCAAGAAACATCTCTTGCTTTCTACACACCACCACCAGCTTTTGACAAAAGCAGCTGTGACTACTATTCACTGTGGCACTCACTTGTATCTGCGGGTGCCATGCTTGCCACACATCTCCTGACCTAAGGCAGTCTTCACTTGTGTTCCTTGAAAAGGATTTGTGCGGCTTCTCAGAGCCCCCAAAGCAGGCAGATATACTGCACATCCACAGAAAAAAAAAAATGAAGATGCCTAAGAAACCTTACTAATCACAACTAAGTTTTCCTGTGGTGGTGGAATCGGGCACAGTTTTGAGTATGAGACTTCAAGCTTTGGTACTCACTCCTTACGGCTCTGGGTCTCGGAATACTCCATTAAATATTGACATCTTTGGAAGTCAGGCCATCCCTTCTCAATTCCAGCTGGAATCTCGAACTTTAGCAACAATATTTTAAAATATCAGCACCTTGAAGATTTAGGGATTTTATCTACTTTATAGTCTTGCTATGTATACTGACTCCAACAGTGCATGGCCCAACATGCTGAAACGGTTCTTGGCATGAAAACATCATTACTAGTAAACAATCCATTCTCACTTTTTTTTTGGAAGTGGCTGTCTTGTTTTTCAGTGCATCTTTCAGACTCTAAAAATCGTAATAAGGAAGTGACTGACATTAATAAGGTAGTAAAGTGCTTTCAAAGCCATCACTTAGTGGCAGATGCTGGGAATAAGTAAGACACAGGTAATGGACAATTAAAGAAAGATGTTCACAGAGCATGGCTTATTTTTGTCCACATATTTCTCATCAGGAAACACATTCTTGAGTGCAAGAAATGTCTTCAAATAGTTGATAGGAAAAAAATGCCTTATACAAAAGGAATATTTGATACATCCACAAATAACACAAACTTTTTTTTTTAATCCAGAGTATTTATGGGCGTAATCAACAACTAACACAACATCCTTTAAAAAGAAGTACACTCAGGCTACATAGAAAACTTGATTTTAAAATCAGCTTGCCACTTTCTGCTCACTAATAAGCACAATGTCACAAGCGAAGCTAGTGGAAGACAAAATAACAGTTCACTGAGATGGTACAAGGGATCAGTTGGCTATCTTGCCATCACTATTAACTTATTCAAAGTCAAAGGTGGTCCTGTGCACTTTGCTGAATAAAGACAGGCTTTAACCACCTTCCTGAACCAGGACTTCAATTATCTGTGGACATTTAAATAGTTATTATCTAATTCATTATGCAGAGAGACTCTTGTGAGTGCAGTAAATTAGCTGGATGGTAGGTGGACTGTATATGCTCTGAATAAAAGTAATTACAGGTTTATTTTCTCTGACAGGGATTTATTCCGTCAAAGCATGAATAAATGATCAAAATATGTGTAAGCAAACAAGTATTGCAATACTGCTTCAGTTCTGGAGATGTTTTGTATTTGTTTGTGTTTGAAACTTGGCTGCTTCAGACACAAGAGCCCATGAGAAAGAGACACCACAGCTGACAGGAACAGAGAACCAAGGGCCATAGGAGACCTACCTCTCTTCAGATACATGTAAGAGCCAGGCTGAAATGCAGAGGTGAAAATCTGGCTAAACCCAGTGAGACATTTAATCCCTAACTTGTTAAGCAGCACCAATGTGCAAGGGTAAACCACAAGAGGGTAAAACAGTGTGTAAGGACAGAAGACTCTTTCAGTTTGATTTTTCAGATAAAATGGATGTTTTCTATCTTTAAAATATGGGAATAGGCCCAAAATACAATCATATGACTCTCTGTGGGATAACACAGCAATGATTATGAACAAGATTATAGCTGATGTTTGATTTCTTCTTTTTCTCTTTTCTTCAGACAATCAAAGCTTTGGAGACTCTTAGGAGCCAATAATTTCAGAAGATTTTTTTTTTTTGTATTTTCTCTGACTTTGAATTATGTACGTATTACTGAACTCCTGAATAGCTCTTTTTTTCCTCAAACCTTCAGTAAACTGGAATACTGATTTCAGTGAGGTCTCAAATAACTGTTGCTTAATTTATAGACTCTGTTGGCAAAGTTTCCTCTCACTCTTCCCTGCTGCAACCTCAGAACTGCCATGCAAGCCTTTGGCCATGAAACAATGAAATAACGGGTCTGTGTACACTAGGTTTGGCTTTAATGTCCTCTCTCTGGAAGACTTGGGAGTGCACTTTGCCAGGGCACTATGGTGTTAGCATAGATCTTGGTACAGATTTTTTTTTTCAGAACTATCTCTCAAATGTTAGTCTTTCCTATTTCTAACCTATCGTTTAGGATGAAAATGGTTGTGTAAATACATTCGAAGTATCTGCACTTCAACATACTGCGTTTTGACTTCTGCTGATACCTCCTCTCACAGGACTTTGATGGTAAGACCTATTCCAACTGCTGTCCGCCCATGTTAAATATCTGATCTCATTTAAGCATTTCAGTTCCCTCTGCAGTCAACAGAGAAAGGTGATGCCTCTAGAGATGATTTATCCTCTCCTAAGACAGCTATTTGTGACATGTAGAATGAATTAATCTCTGAAGGTGTTCTCCAGTTGAACTCTCTACAGTTACGTGCACTTGCAACCCCCTGACACAGCCACTGTTGCCATCACCCTGCTGTTGATATCTGTAAGGTTAGATCAAATGCAGCTCAATAATTGATAGTCATCACATCAAGTCCTTAACTGCTTGCACTTGGTAGATGGTCTTTTCTTTTCAGCAACTGGTGAACAGCATGGCAATCATTCACAGTCTTTGATGACCAGCTGGCAAAGATATTTCCCCCAGATGATGTGCATCACGTTACTGGAAAAATAACTTGGTTACATCACTTCTTTTACAAAAAGCTGACTTTTATAAGATGGTTTTCTGTCTTGTTGTTGTTAAAAAAGTTGAGTGTTACTTATCCTGTTTCACTGTTGTGCTGAGTTCTCCAGCACCCTAAGTGTGGTTTTCAGTGATCTGTTGAGTTATTGGTACGTTGTCATATCATTCAAAATAAATGATGGTCCAATTAATTTTTCAAATTTCTTTTGTGTCAGAGCTTTTGCTAAGACCTGTTCATTGCTGTCACTTGGCAGAGGCCATTACGATGTGCATGGTGTGTGCATGGTAAGTGTGGGCTTATTCAATGCCTTCTGCTTCTGATAAGAACCAATAACATTGAGGCATTTTATTGAGAAATGCAGTGGTGGGTTGCCTGAGCTGAGAGCTTGATAAGTGATAGTAATTTTGCCCATAAATTGTAAGCTCAGACACCAAGAGTTTTAGAAACACGAGATGAAAATCAGGCTTTTAAATGAAAAGTTAGATTCCAGCAGAAGGTGTCTGACTTCTTGTGCAGCATGAACTTGCAGGGATTTCAATCACCAGACTGTAGGTATTAGAGGTGTGCAATCAATGTATAAGAACTGCCGTAAAATCTTAGAGTGTCCCATAAATCCATGAAAAAATGCTAACTTTTCTCAGCTACTGACATGGTCATATAGACTGGTAATTAAATGATGGGGAAAAATATAGAAATTAACATCAAGTCTAGAAATACTGCAAGGAGGAATGTATTGTGGGTGCTACTTTGATCAAGGATATTGGATGCGAAACTATCTACTGAAATATACTAGGATTAAGTACTTTAAGAGAAAAGATACCAAGTGAACTAATTAATCATGATGATGACACCAAATTGCAAGATGCCAAGTAACTGCATGAGAATAATATAAAGATACTTAGAGAATTTAGAAAAAAAAATCATAGAAAGTTGTACGGAAACACATGAGAAAAACAAAATCCGAAACCAGTGTTTTATAGGATGGAAACACATTAAGGCTCAGAAATATGGAATAATATGGGAAGTGCTTTTTTACATATGCCCTTTGGGATAAAAGAAGGGAAATTTGTCACTTCGCACAGAGAAATATCCCATTGTATGACATGACTTTGCTGACTTAAGCATATTAAAGTCTGAATTAATTACAATGTTTGGAGCTAAAAAAAAAGTACTAATGAGCTGGAGAGAATAGCAGAAAAGTAACAGGACAGAAGCAAATCTATGAAGGTGGGCTATATCAACTTTGCTTTTTGAGCCCTGAAGATGGTGGAAGTCAACTACAGCAAGTTGCTGATGTCCATGCCCAGTTTGGTTTTGAATATCTCCAGGAATAGAGAATCCACAACCTCTCTGAGCAACCTATGCCAGTGTTCGGTCATCCTCACAGTGGAGAAGTTTTTCCTTTTGTTCAAAGGTACCTGGCTATGTTTCTGTTCGCGCTCATCGTCTCTGGACCTGTCACTGAGTACCACTAAGAAGAGCCAGGCTATGTCCCCTTCCCATCTTCCCTTCATGTATTTGAACATGTTGGTAAGATCCCCCTGAACCTTCTCTGTTCCAGGCCAAATAGTCTCAGTCTCTCAGCTTTTCCTTGTATGTCCCGAGCTCCAGACCTTTAATCATCCTAGTGACCCTTCACTGGACTTACTCTAGTATGCCCATGTCTTGCAGTGTGGAGCCCAGAACTGAACACACCACTCCAAGTGTGGTCTTGCTAGATGTTCTGCCAGCACTGGGTAGAGGGGAAGAATCACCTCCGTTAATGTCAATGGTTGTAGGATGGGGTTCCCTTAAAAATGATTAAACTTAAAACTGTAATTTAAAACGTACAAAGAAAGAAGAGAAAGGTATGAATGAGGGAAAAGAAAGTGGCTAAACAGTAAAGAAAGATGTGACAATTATAAAAAAAATCCCCTGTATATTAAGCAGAAGAACAAATACCTGGAGTTGGAGGCACTATATTCTCTGAGAAATAATGGCATCTGTACTAATGTAAGTCACTGGAGTTGTATTAAGCATAGTCAGACCCAAGCACTGGGAATAAACACTTGTACTGGCAGAGGGAAAAACAATGCTAGAAAATGCAATATGTCTATTCCATTTTTAATTTCTAGGAACATGCATTGCTTCTTTTCTGAATGTTAGCAGATGTCAGCGCCCTGCAGTCTGGTTTCACAGTAGAGGAGAAATCAGAATGGATATGCTCTAAAGGCAAATTGAGTAATTTACATTTAGACATTCATCCTGAAGCAGAGATTGTCATAAATAACACTCAGGCAATCCCTTCTTTCAAGACACTTGGCCAAACCCCAGTGACCTATTGCCAGGGAGCAACTTCAATCACCGCTAACTTCCGAAAGCAAACTCTCTGGCCTTCCACACAGTGATGCCCTCATCAGAAAGGTGTATTAAAATGTCAGCAGGGAAGAGATGCCAATCTCTGCATGTCCTAGTGCACAATGACATTTTGAAGGCAGTGCCACCTGGTGACACCTGCCATACAACACTCTGCTGCTCAGCAGAGCATACGCTGCCTCAGAAATATCTCAAAGAAGGATATAGAAATAAATGAAACCAAAAGAAAAAAAGTGGACTTTTTTCTGTATTTCATTTTATAATTCCTTGTCAAGTTTCCATATTTCCATATGCAAAAATATTTTCTTTTTTTTTTTCTTTTTTTTTCTGAATAGCGGTGAGAGCAGGCAATGGGTTTAATCACTGGCATCAGTTCCTGCCTGCTGGGACTGTAATTTATGTCAGCAGAGTGCAGCTCTTCCCTATGATATGCTGCCGTGCTACCTCGAGTTACAAATCCTCTTGCTAACAGTGAAGATCACCCATAAAAAAGTATATCCATGCCTAGTACAGAGAGGGTTTTGAAGCACAGTTAATCCAACATAAGAGCCTATAGAAGCTCTAAACAATCGAACACAGTTTGAAGCAGCATCTCTTTCTCACGTGGCCAACACAACAGTTTTGTGATGCCAGCCACTGTGAAAGTGAGTTGCCTGTATCAGGAACTTACCCTGGACAAATTGGGGTCCATGCAGAAGAGGTGGATGAGCTCACTTACTCTGTCAGAGGAAATCCCATCCTCATTCATGGGCATTCATCCCTCTTTCTAAAACAGTATTTTCTTCAGATACAGTTCCACATCATACTATAAACTATAAGTATAAAGGGAGCCAAGAACCTGCAGGCTGAGAGGCAAGCCAACGCAATACTTTCTCCATAAGCATCTCAAATACAGTAGAGTTGTTACACAAAGCAAAAAGCTCTTGCCTTAAACTGTCATATCCTTTAGCTGCTGTAAAAGTACTCTTTTATCTGTCCTCTGGATCTACTTTTACCTGCCTATTCCAAAGTATCAACATTCAGCCAGCGGAGAGAAATCTGTTGCTGCTGAAGGTCTGTGCAACTGAAATTCCCCTTAAGTCCTATGTATGCCATCCTCTCTGTCCTCCAAATGATTGACATGAATTACTTCAATCACAGCATGGACACCAGCTCTGGTGAAAGGGAAAGGGATTAAAGCAGGAGCAAATGGAGGAAATGTCCTGTGAGAGGATGCAACACCACCAAGACTCAACAGCAGCTTCTGGTGGTGCACTGTACGCTGCCAAAATCGATCACCATATCGATCACCTATCTGGATATTATAAGCAACCAGCCATCGCAGTCTTTCAAGACCAAGGAAAGTATGTGTCATCCCATCCAAGTAGCAATATATTATCATCCTTGCCTCTAGAGAGTCAGAGATTAGGTAATCTCAGAGTCACACAAGGAGGAAAATAATGCATCCAGGTTCCCTATGTCTTCGGTCACTCCTGAACCATCAACATAGTCTTCTAAAACCAAACCATCAACTGCTTATGGACAAAGAAGCCACTTCTGCTTCATAATTTCCTGGCTGAAAAAGAGATGATAGGTGAGTAAATACTGAATATTAATACCCAGCCTATTTATCTTGTGCCTTTCACAGAATGCCATGAAGCCAAAGAGGCAGGCACCACTCAGAATCACAGGATGGTCAGGGTTGAAAGGGACCTCTGGAGATCATCCAGTCCAACCCTCCAGCTAAAGAAGGCTGCACATGAACGCGCTCAGGCAAGTTTTGTGTATCTCTACAGCCTCCCAGGGCAGCCTGTTCCAGTGATGTGTTACCCTCACAGTGACAAAGCTTTTGAGGTGGAACTTCCTGTGTTATAGTTTTCACCCATTGCCCCTTGTTCTGTCACTGGGCATCACTGAGAAGAGCCTGGCCCCATCCTCTTGACACCTGCCCCTTAGATATTTATAAGCCCTACCTCTTTGTGTTTGTACCTATCACAACTGATACATTTACATTGAAGTTTGAAACACAGGAGAAAATATAATGTGACTAACCTGTCTCTCCCTGCCCTCTAAAGACAAAACTGTAGTAAAGAAGCCTGCTAAATGCTTCAGGTCGGTTGGTTATTTTTCTCCATCTTCCAGTTTGCATATCAAAAGACTTGATCATAAAAAGATTAAGAGCAGTCTTTGAAAAATGGAACATCCAGTAGACATACAAATAATAGAAACATCAGAAAAGAAAAATAACTTGTCAGATTTCCCTTAGACTTCTGACTAGAGATTTTTTGAGAAACAAATGTTTACTGAATTTTATCTGTGAGATTTTTTTTTCCATACGTAACCATTTAGGTTTTGAAGATGAGAGTAAGCTGATAGAAGCCAAAGCACTGCCATGAGTCATTATATTTTAATATTTTGGTGCCTGGCATATCACTGAGTGCATCACTATCTACCCTGTGAGATAATTAAGTTTAAAAGTCATAACAAATGTAAAATAACATATAATGAAACAATCCAAAAACTATGCATTCACATTTTCCTTGAAATATTTTCTGATTACCCTCTTGCAAATTGTCAGCTACCCAGTAGATAGTAAAATTGTTTGAATAATTTTAAGAGAATACTCAAACATATTAACTTTTAATAATATTTTATGAGACTCATAATTCTTTGGGATGTAATAACCTCTTATCCTACTGCGATTAGTCACTTGGACCCATCATGTTGGTCTCCTGGTATTCAAGATAATCTAAATTTTGAGTGATGATGGAAAAGTTAAGAGATTCAAAATCAATAGAGTCCTTTGTGCTTGTAATGTTATCCGTAGTGAAAGCTTTTAAAAAAAGAATTAAAACTGAACAAGGGAGTAAATTGTGAGGAGCCAAAAGATGACATAATTTGCGGGAGACAACACCGTGATGGGACTCTGGTACAAGGATTTAATTATTATCTTGAATAATCACTGTTCTAATGATACTTGTCTAAAGTGACACTAGATACTTAAACTCCTTACTGTGAAGGCCAGCAGCAAGAGGCAGGAAGACAGTAATACCCTTTTCAACTTGATGGAGTGCAAGAAATCTCATGGTAATGTTAGCAGCCCATAACTCACCAAGCCCACCTTCCCATGGTGTGGGAAGTACTCCCTATCTCACAGAAGACCGAGGTATTTCTCCTGTGTTCTTGTCACTGGCACTGTTCGTAATCACACTTATCAATTTAATACCTTGGCTAATTTCACCCCAGAATAACGTTTGTTTACATAAATCTATTCTCAGTGGTAAAATAGCTAATGCCTGAGCATTTCAAATGTTACCCTATTAATGGAAGACAGGATGGTGAGAGCAGACGTCCTATAGAAAATTACCACACTCTCCAATTGCCTGTGTTAGTCTTGCCTGTCGGTAAGTGGTGATTAACACCCCGCTGGCTGCAGCTGTACTTCTCAATATAGCTTCTCTGAGTAGGAGGATGCACAGAGAGTACCTCATTACTATGTCTTTAAAGCTGTAAAGCAAGGAATAATGCAAAATAAATACTTTAAACTAAAGGTCGTAGACCAGAATATGTTGGCATGAACACCTGCTTGCACATTTTTTCTGATAAAATCACAAAGATAAGTGATTTATCTGCTTTTACTCCATTCCCTTTCATTGCAGGTATGCAGAGGCCACACAACTGGATGTTAATAATTCTCAGCCACAGCAGTACATTTTTATACAATGCCAGAAGAAAAGCTTAGGAGCTTAGCTAACAAGCTGCTTTGCTGGCTGAGACAGCAGAGCTGGCATCAACTATTTCCCCTCCTCATCCCAAGCTTTTTGTTCAGTGTCGACTAGGGGAGAACAAACCAGCTGTCCTGTTCCTTCCATGCTTCCAACGTGGAAAAGTCTGTTCCGATACAAGCCGCTTTTGTGTGCACGTTTAATATGTAAACTGGCAGGTAAAATCTGGCTATACTGCTAAACTATGAAACCCAATAACCGCAGACTTATGTCAGAGAAAATTATTGCCTGACAATGCAAAGAACTCTGTATGGTCACCACCTTGATAGATTTTGGTCTCCTTGTGTAAAATGCTTCTGACCAGGGAGGAGGTTGGTGGTTACCCTCAGTCTCCATCTCTTGGTGTCTCTCAGAGGCTGTACTGCAACACAGTCAAGTGCAGATGACAGCTCTGCATCTAAAATCTAGCAGTGCTCTGGTGTGATCCCCATCAATGCCCTTTCTAGCTGAAAACAAACCTTTTGCCCTTTGCCAGAGACAGCAATATCCTGAGCCCCTGAATACTTCTGGGTGTTGTACGAGTCCAGGCTCAGCATATTGCTGGGTTGGGGCATACTGCCTGGCTGACAGCAGGCATCTGATTGTATTCCAAAGGAACTACCACTTCTAGGAAAATCGAGTCTCAAAGTAGGTGAACATACCTAAAAACGCACCCATAAATGAGCAAAGTACAGTCTTGTTGCCCTACCGCCAATGCAACTTCCACCACTTCATCTGCCACAGAGGTGAAAGTCAGTATTGGAAAGACACTAACAAAGAAAAATAAAAATAAAGAGAAGAAAGAAAACCTGACTGTTGCTGATGAAAGAAGTATAGGCTGATTCAGAAGCACTTGGATGTGAAAGATTTTCACTCAACTGAGTCACTGCAAAGCAAAGCAAAGCAAAGCGATCACATCTCCTGCTGCTGTAGGAACTGAGCACAGCACCCCTCCACATCGCAAATGTCTTGTAAGAGACACAGGCAGACTGAGTTGTCCCCAGAAGACACCAACTCCCACTGTGCAGAATTATCCTCCCTGGGGCATGGTTCACCCATATCCAGTTTGGCCAAGCAACCTGCCAAGAACCCTGCCAGGAGGAGAACCAGGAAAACAGCCATCTCATGCTTCAGTGACTGAAAGAAACAGTGTGATGAAGATTGAGCAACAGCTCTTATAGCTCTGCAGAGCTGCAATATGATTTCTTAAGTCCCAGTAGGAGTACCCCAATATTTAGGAGTTGAAGGCAGTTCCCTGCTTGTCTTACTGCTCAAGCAGAAAGATGCCAATGATACTAGTCCTGACAGGCTCTGTGATCAACCAGCATTTCTCTTTTATCCTGAACCACTTCATAGTATTATCTTATTTTTAGAAATTATCATGTTTCTATAAAACTCACAAACTATTAGTGAAGGCATAACCTGTGCCTGCTATTTGTTTCTGAACCGGCTTGCTCAGGTGCAGGGGGTCCTACTGGGACTAGGGAATATTCTTTGTCAGCCCTTGGGCTGAAGACTTCCACTGAGATGAAAGATCTACTTTGCACAGTGAAGGAAGACACATTCTGCTGGACCTTTGAAAGACTGGCTTCTGCCAACTCCCAAAGTGCCATTGGAGCTGCATAAAGAGCAGCCAGTAAATGCCAAATTCAAGACCGAGGAATAGGCTGAAAGAAAATAGGCAGCACTCCCAAGAATTCAAAACTCTGGAGTTTTGAATCTGCACGTAGGACACCACTACTTAATTCAGTGAGTTTACTGGCAGGTCCTGCGATCCTTAAGAAGCTACAGAAGCCAAAAGCACTGAGTATCACTGGAGACTGGGGAACAACTCTCTACTGCCCACCCAGCCTCTTGGCCCTCCCTGTGCGTGCTGCCTCTAGGCCAGGTCAGTGCGGGTCTTCTGTAGGTAAGGAGCTCTGCTTTCCCCTCGTGTGAAACTGGGCAGCCTGGAGAAGACACAAGATAAAAAAATTCAAGGATACAATGGAACCACCACTTAGGTGTGTATTCTGCCCTGGCAAGCTATGCGGTTTGTAGCATGATTCAGCTTTCTGAATTGACACTTAATATTTGCATTTCTCTCTAATGCACACAGGATTATGACTGGATACCTGTCAAGTCACCTTGCATTCCATAATCACAACTGCCTGTTAGGATAATTAAACTGTCATCTAACAGGAGAAGCTTATGAGGGCAGGGGGCCAACCTGATGCAAGAACCAAATCTGGGCTACTGAACATTTTATTTATCTACTTACTTATTTTGTCAGCAATAATAATAGTCATGAAACACATGCCAAACTGCAAAAATTTAGCACAGCTTTTCCTCAATGTGTCATTTATGCATAGAAACACAGAAAACCTCATAATTGAAAGAACTCATCCCATCTAGAGAATTATAAGGAAGAAAATATTTTTTCTTTTAAATACTTGGGAGACACTCAGATGGGGAGTTAACACCATAACACTGGCTATGTCATAAGGTTTTAGATTCAATTGATAATGCAAATATGTCAAACTTGTTCACCTGGAGAGATGCAGTACAGGTAAACTAATAAACGTGTCACTGCAAAAAGTTTATAAACCAGAGTCTGCAGATTTGCAGCTCAAATTGTTGAAGCATTCTTGGGGAAAAAAAGTCCTTATAGAAAAAAAAAAGTGAGATAAGTTCAGAAGTGAGAGTCCTGACTGTAGCAGTCACTAAATGCTCCACAGCAAGAGGGCAGAACAGGCTGGGAAGGGACCTTGTGATTCCACCACTGTCCAAGGCCATTAGAAATTCCCTAAGAGAGCTTATCACCATCCAAGACAACTGAAGGAACATCAGACCAATCAGTCACTGATCAATGCAATCCCCTTCAAAGCCTCTTTGGCCGTATTATGGGCCTGTCTTGCCATTCTGGTATCAGAAACAGGCTTGCCCCTAAGCCAAGGTCTGTGCTGGGGTGCCAGTCTTTGCCATGCCCAGCTGATGTTGTTAACAATCAAGAGCAGTGACAGCAGCTATGGTCCTCCACCCTAGATGCCCTTGCTAAGGCAGAAAGACCAGGCTGGCAAACATAAGGACAGACAACCAAAAGGAGAAGGACACCACCATCCCTGTCTTTCAGAAATAATTTTTAAGGCTGGCTGGAAGTACATGCCAAGAGCCTGTAATGGTCAAACGCAGATCCTTCCTTCTATGGATGTTCTCACTAGGTTCAATAGCTAGAAAAAAAAAAACATTTAAAAAAAAATATAGAGACTGTGATGCCATCACCGAGTTCAGTCCTCAGCCATTCATTGTTAGGGCAATCGTGTATGGTAACTGCAGCTGATGAGGAACCAGCACTGAGGAGATGCCACTCCAACCCAAGCCACGCTCGTGCAGATGGCATGGAGATCTGGTTACACATGCTTAATATATATTAAGCACATATAACATCTTCA
Source organism: Clamator glandarius (assembly GCA_033459285.1). Lineage (NCBI taxonomy): Eukaryota > Metazoa > Chordata > Aves > Cuculiformes > Cuculidae > Clamator > Clamator glandarius. Next base: position 1,464,593 of record JAUNZM010000473.1, on the reverse strand, counting down.
ATATACATTAAGCATGTGTAACATCTTCAGTTCCATGAAGAATAAGTCTGCCTTATTGTATTGAAGACATGGTTTGCCATAAGCCACCAAAAGTCATTATGAAGATTACTCCTCATCTGATGATGAGCCGAAACACTTAAATAACTCCTGAAACATGGCATAATTACTGCTTTTCTCAAAAATGAGAAAAATGTTTAATTATATATTTTTAATTATTGTATTTTTTAAATTTTTGAAACAATTAACCAAGTGAATGCAATTTAAAAAAAATTTAAAGATTATGTGTTTTTCTTAGCATTTATTATTATGTTTTTAAATTAAAAGAGGGAAAGGCATATATTTTTTGAGCACTTCCATAATCCCACTTAGACCCCGTAATAATTTATGTCACTGTAGTAAGTTACCTTAGAGCATGAATATAGACTGTCCAAAACAGTTACAACACTTTATAAGTCTTCCCGATACTTTCATAGTCATTAACTATAACTCAGTAGTACACTCCTGGGAGCTACAAACCTAATTACCTTTCATAGGTAAGAAAAGTTTTAGTTAAGTATTCACACTAAATGCATTCTCTTGTGAAAGAGTATGTCTCAATGCAAAATATGTACAAATAATGTCTCTGTGTAATTTGTGGTGGCTTGTTGACATATTGGAATGTACACTACAAAAATTAAGAAAAAAAACTGACATTTTTTTCTTGGAAAGAGGTACCTCCAGAATACATATATAGACAATTTTTCTATATGCACAGCACTCAACTACAAGATTTTCAGTAACAGCCTCCTTCTATGTCATGGCAAGAAACAACACAAAACATATTGGTTATTGATCTGCTGGCATGAATTTTTACTGCCTATAAAGAAGCATTAAATTGCAGCATGCGAGCTACCCAGCTGCCTTAACAAGAAAAAGAGCATATGATCACATTATTTTAATTCTGCAATATGGATTCTTCATGAAGCCATTCTGCACAATGCTTATTTATTTGTGCCATATGAAACACAAAACTTTCACTGGCAAAAGGAAAACACTGTTTGGAAATAATTACGGATCACTAAGTTTAAAATATCCTTTAATCAGATTTTATTTAAATGTACAAAACTTTAAAATAGATGCCTAAAATCTGTTGGACAAATTTTGTGTAGTGTCTAGCACTGAGTGCCATTCTTGCTCAGGATTGCCTTCAGTAGCAGACCCACTGCCTTCTCACACAAAAATAGTCATCAGCATGATATAGGGATCTGGCCCGATCAGTCCAGGTGATCGATACAGCTGGAATCCTAATGTTTGTTTTACTACTTGTCTTGCCTATATGAGAACAAATACAAACAGAAAGCGTAACTTCCAAGCAATTAATTGTATGGATGGGGCAAACTGCTTTCCTACTACTTTCTAACTACATTTCAGAAGCTTTAGTCAGCCACCTGAGCAGACTAATCAGTTCCACCAGAGATGTAAGGAAAAAGAAAGCAGCTGTGTGCAAGTGGAGTTCAGCAGCAGCCTGCTGCCAGGCCAGTGCAGCAAGCAGGCTTCTGGTGAAGAGCCTGAAGGGAGAAGGAAGCGCTCTGTAGCGGCTCAGTGCTGTGTAATTTATCACCGCCGAGCCACAGGCTATGACGTATGGCGCTTTCAGTGAAGTACATGAAGGCAGCTTGGTAGGGCTCTATGAAGATCAATGATACACCAAAGAATAGCATCAAAAGACACATTCATCTTCCCCTAATCAATAATGGCCTTAAAATGATCTCTGTGACACGCTACTCTTACAAGCATTGCTGCTGGGCTTCTTCAGCTCACTTGTCATCCTCTGGCTCAATTCTTATTACTGGCAACTACTCCATACGCTCTTCTTAGTGGAGGAATTGAGCTTCCCCTGAAACTTAAAAGACAAAACAAGGAAATACAAAAGTGGCATAAAGTTCAACGAAGATATGGAAGCACCTTCAGTCACTTCAATGACCTCTGATACAAATGGTGCATGTGATAAATGATTCTTTTTCTTTCAGCAGATCCAAACAGTCTACTCCCTTTTCTCTGTGTGGAAATCCAAGGGACAGCCCCTGATGCACGGATGTACTGAAGCTATGTCTCAAGGGTGCCAGAGTCTCATGCATTTCTTAATGAGCCTTACCAGTGTCCAGTCTCCAGCACGAATGCAAACTGCTGATGGTCTTGGTCCTTGCAGTTCATCTGCTGCCACAGTTCTTGTTAGTGAGCTCCCTAGAGCCTTAGAGACCACAACATGAAAGGTCCCTCTGTGATCACAGGAACACAGAGAACGGCAATACTTGCTGGCAGACCTTCCTCACATTTTGGAAAGGTAAACAGGCAATTCCTTCTCCCACACAGGCATTACTGAGGCAGAAATAATGCCTAATGAGCTATCAAGGCAATGCATTATTCATTCAGCAAAAACCCAAATACTATGGTTTTGCCTTGGCTGAGGCAGAACAGATGCTGCTGCTTGCAGGGGCAAGGGGACTAATACATGAGTTAAGACATCCTAGATAAATCCCCCTTTTTTTTTTTTTTTAATCCTTCTATCTTGGCTTGATCAAGTCTTGAGTGCTAATGTCAGGGTGAAATTGCTTATCTGTAGAATTTACCGTCACAGTCTTGAGGGCAGAAACTCAGAAGCCATTTAGAAATGGTCTTTCACAATGAATATCCACCAGTAACTCTAACATACTTCTTGCATCTGTGAGACACAATCAGCCCTCAGTTCACCATGTCTAATTTACTGCTATTCAGCTCTATGTTGAGAATGGATAGAAAGTCCTCCGTTTTTACTATCTGGCTAGAGTTTACTTCTGCTTCATTAAAAACTCTAGCTAAATATATGAGATTTCATTAGGATCTTGATAGATATTCATTTGGTAGGGGTCATGACCAGGATATTATATAACTATTTTTCCTGCACCTAAAACATAGTTGCCCCAAGACACAAAGCTCAGATCTGAACCCATTGTGCTGGGAAATCCAAAACCCATACATATGTTTGAATTCAAAATTGTGCTTTAGAAAAATTCTGTTATAGACCAAGCTAAGTTGCTACAGCCCTACAGCATCCAGTATTAGTAGTTTTGCAACTGTGCCTTTCCAGACACGATTCTCCAATCTGATGCTGAAACTTGCAGCCATGAAATGGCTTATATATACTTAAGAAACAATTACAGCTAGTGATGAAGAAATAATTCCCATGTCAAAAATGTTTCAGAAATTAGGAGAAAATATAACTCAATTTTGATTATAATTAGGTTTCCTGTGGTTAGTTAAATGTTTTCTCATTACCTTTTCGTTCTACCAGTGTAATCAGTCACCTGGTTCTTTATGAACTATGCACCATGCTGTACATGCAAAACTGTCTGGAGATAGTCTCAGGACCAACTTCTGCAAATGTGATGCCCCAGGCATGAAACAAGGATGGGGACATACATACTAAGAAAAATAATAATAATAGTAATTAAAGAACAAAGCTGAGCTCCACTTTATTGCTTTAAACTAATGTAGTTATTATACCAAGCAACAGGACTTTTAATTTCTAATTACAGTATTTATTTTCCTAAACAGATTTCAAATTTGTTGCAAAAACCTGGATAATTGTTTCACATGAGCAATTAAATAATAAGACTAAATAAACAATGTTCATTGGATAATTATGTTGAACTATGTAATTCTTCAGAAAACTAAAAATGAATCAATAGTTTTCTAGTCTTCAGAAAAGAAACTATTTTGGGATTTCATTATTAAATTTATCATATCTTGTAAAATTTAGACTTGAGTTAGTTCAAAGAGTTGCTTGCAAACCAGATCTGTATTTGCAACAAACATAAAAATTCTAAGGAATGTTTTTCACTGCTTAAAAAACCTCTACTTTTGAGTATAAGACTTCTTAGTGAGATCTTATTTTCCTCTAAATTGAAAGGAAATGTTGGCAGGGAGGCTGAAACAGGGAATAACAACAAAAAAGGAGCTTCTCCAAACCTTTGCACATTTGCATCCATTCCAGATTTTCTGCTTTGCAGGACAAATCAATAAAACTTATTTACACCTTTAGGAGAACATAGAAATGGAACAGTTCCAGCAAGTACCCCATTTACCACCAGTAGGTATATTAAGATGGGTCTTTGAGGTTAGGTGCTTTGTATAGGCTCTCAGTGAAGCTCATGAGCAGTTCATTAGCTCTGCTCTAATTCCGAGACCACCATCTGCATTCCCACTCAAACACTGTATTTCATCTGTACTGAAAATGAAGTACAATATATGATTTGTGTTTTGCTGTGGATTTCTTTTTGCTGGGAGGTGCACAGAGGAGAGCATCTACCCCTATTGCTGCTTGGTTAACATTTTGCAGTAAAGTTCGAAGTACTTTCCCCTATTCTCTTTAAGCATCCAAACAGTATTTTAACCAGAAGTGTATCATAGATCAAGACATTGATCTTTCATTGTGTTTTGTCACTTTGAGACTGAAGACAAATGAAACCTTTTTTCATTTAACCTTTAATTGTTAACTGGGATGAGAGTAGCATCATAAAATCATGTCAACTATTCCCTAGATAATAGTTTGTATTTGTGCATCCATGCGCGCTCCTTTCAATACATTATCAGTATCAACCACCTGTTCTCTTTACTAGGTATAGGGAATACAGGCAATACTCTAAATGTTGATGTTGTCACATCTAATTGCCCAAAATAAACCTGACAATCTTCTAGGGAAGCGCACTGCAGGCATCACTACATATGCTCACTGAGAGATGTCTAGTGAACAGTCAAAACAGACTGTGGAATGGCAGAAAAAACTAGTGTTCCTACCTAGGTTTTAAATACCACAGACTTAATCAAAACCAGTGATTGCAAAATTTGGAGCAACTGGCCTGTGATTTTCAATTATTTTTTGTGAGGGGCAAAAATTTCAAGAAATGCGGTATCTTAGAGAAAGGGAAAATTTTACTTGTGAGGCAAACATGACAAAGCCACTTGTTCCCTAGAAATGCAGATGCATTTCGCAATTTTGTAAAAAATAGGCAAAATTCAGAGCCAGAAACCCATGAGCACAAATCATCCCTGACAATTTATAATTCTGCACCATAAATAGCTGGTCCATAATTCATTGACAGAGAGTTAATGAGAATATTTGTAACTAATACTCATAAGAAAGATAAGGAGTGGTATAATGTGGTTTATACTTTCCTACAATACTTCTCAAGGACAGCAGAGAAAGCTTCCTGACAGCAAAAAGCAACAAGAAATATTGCACTGACCTACTGATTTCCTGCATTCCCATCAAAGTAATCCATGTGTAGAGACATTAAAGAACAATTTGTCCCAACTGACAGTTTCCAAATAACTAGATGCCTTTTAATTGCTGGCATCATTAACCTTAATAGTATAATTGTGTAGCTCCAAATAATAATAATAGCAATATAATTTTGCCTCACTTCCAAATCATTCAGCAAAACTAGAAAAAAAAAAATGTTGCACAGAATGAATTCTAAGAAGGAAGAGAAAGGGGAAAAAGTTCTTAACAGATAAACTGAAGAACTTTTATCAGTTTCGTCTGCCACAACTCACAACCTTTAAGTAGTAAGTATCTGCACGTAAACTTCTTTAGACAAGTAATAAATATTGATAATTGCTAACTGCCTATAGGTTTGAAGTGACCTTTTCAAACAACATGTCAGCTCTCCCCATCTCGAGGACACACTGTGGAACATTGTATAAAACCAGTGTGTCTTGAATGATTCATTCGTAAGCACATCCAGGATTCAGCAACTCTACCTGCCAGAATAACCTCTGCTGAAGACGCATTGACATACTCTTTTATTGATAAGTTTAACCACATATACAAAAAAAAGTAAAAAAAAAAAGGTGCATGTTTCCACTCCCTAAATAGCCAAAAAGGTTTCTCCTACCTTTGTCTGGAGTTTCTGAGACACACAAGGTTGGGTAGTAGGCACCACAAGTTGCCTCTGTAGTAGAGAGAGATGGGGAAGACATCTCTAAAAGGCAATTCAGATTCAATGATCTGAATGCCCCTCTGGGGACAGTAGGTAGCTTAGTCTGTACCCAGTTGGTGATGAGATGCATTTAGATTAGAAACATCTATTGTGTTTTAAACAGAATAGCACATGCGAAGGGAAAGAAAAATTCATTTTGTCAGAAAAATCTAACTCAACAATTTTCATTTCTATAAATAAGAACACAACAGATAATCCTGTTCTGCATTAGGGAGTTCCATGTTGCAAATGTTTGATACAGCACACAAACATCTGGGTAAAGAACACCAGCCTTCACAGGGAGACAGTTGCTGAGTGTTTAAATATGTCCATAAATGCCGTATTAAATATTAATCCCATGCTTTGCAGTTCTATGTGTCAGTGAAAAACACAGAATTCAACAATATAACTGGAACATTGCTCTTTGAGAGAAAATCTCATTAGAAAGCAAAGACTCAGGAAGAACAGCCTCCCGGATAACGTATGAGGTTGGTCCTTCACTCTGTTCCTATTTCAGCCATTGTGATACTCTCCCTGCTGTCCTTTGCCAGTGTCTTCACTATCTCTTGACTCTTTCCTCATATACAAAACAAGGATAATGATTCTTTGCTCCTTTAGGTAGAGCTTCAAGATGCATTGATAAAAAGCTAATCACTACAATGGGGTTTTCTATACTAATTATAATTGTCCTGAAAGAAAAAAAAAACATATACAAAGAGGACAGTCCTTAAGATTTGGCATGTAAAGTATGCTTTCCAGAAATAATTATTTAATGAAAGTCTTAGAATCATAGAATCACCAGGTTGGAAAAGACCCACTGGATCATCAAGTCCAACCATTCCTATCAAACACTAAACCATGCCCCTCAGCACCTCGTTCACCCGTGCCTTAAACACCTCCCTGGGCAGCCTGTTCCAGTGCCTCCTCTGTCTTGTTTCTTAAATGCTAAAAAATCAACAAAGCAGTAAGATTACAAAAATTCTGATGCTCATACTTCCAGTTCTGCGTTAGGTATGCTGACTTTTTCAGTGAGGAGCCACGTGCAACAGTAGTGAACACTTTCCTTTGAACCGATATTCTCTGATGAGCAATACTACACTCTTTCCTCTGCAAATGTATTTCCAGGGAGCAGGCCAAGTTTGTTTTGCTATAATATCCTTATACTGCTGTGTTTGGTTTGGTGTGACCCATGCTGGGACTTAGGTATCTATCCTGTTCTGCAGCACTACAGCAGGCAATAGCTATTCTTCACAAATCTTTCTTCCCTGAAACAGAGTATAACGTGATCAGTAAGAACTAGAGAGGTACTGCTGTGCCTTCAGATGTGCTATTTTAATTCTTGGGACACAGGTGCTAGGCTTCAGTGTTAGCCACAGACATACTTAATGCCCTAACTAGAAAAGTCATTGGGTGGTCTGAGGGCATGTGTGTGCGCTATCTCAAGTATTTTGAAATTTAGCACTTTTGCTAAATATTGCATTTTCCTCCCCACTGTGTGCTCAGAGTTGATGCTTACATAGAAATATAATATTGTGGGACAGATCTATACAAAAAAAAAAAATCAAGAGGATTTGATTTTAAAAAATAACCCAAACAACCCAGAATTTGAGTAACAGTTGTTTCTGTAAAAGGCTCAGCTCTAGCAAAGCTATTTGCAATGCACTATTAATATTCTTGTTTAAAGGGACATTCAGACACTGTGGCTCTCTAAAGCTGCCTTGCTGAGATCTAGGTAGCAGGAGTATTAGGCATGGAACTCCCAGCAGAAAAGATAAAAGCTTGAGACATCCCATAGACAACCAGTAGCAATCATGTCATCAGTCATCTCCAAATTTTATCCAATCCACTCTCATAAACTTATTTAATATGGCTTTGTCTTAAGAGAGAGCTCCTAGGAGAGCTCCCACTTGCAAACAGGGAAAGATAAAAAAGATCTGTCGTTAATCTTTCATACTAATACAACAAGATTGAACTAATGAAATACAATTAACAAATCTGTTCTGTGTAGTGAAATCCAGTCAAGTCTGCTGCTTTAAAACTTTCCGCATTTTTGTAAATGCCAGCTTTTGTCTTTATCTTGCATTTCTGAAAATTCCATGTTATTCCCTTTTTAGCTGCGTGTTTTAGATATTCTGTTAGGATAACTGTACATGGACATTGGGGCATAAATGTTCCTCTATGAAAAACTCTGGGAAGGTGGGGTAGATTGCATTTTTGCTTTGCCACTAAAACCCTTTTTTTATCTTACTCTTCTCTATAGACATCCTTAGACCTACAAGAAGAAAATAATCAAAAAGAAACACAAAGGTTGTATCTTATAAAGTGTTGATATCAGCAAAGCACATACTTTGTGTACAAGGAGGTAATGTTTTTATTTATTAATACATCAACCAATTATTATTGCTTTTTGTTACCTGTAGAAGTTACGTCTTGCTTTTCAGCTGCAGACTAGAGGTTATATGTTGGGAGATAGCTGTATAAACTGTATGTTACTGCTGTTGAAGAGTTAGAAGAGAAAAAAGTTTAGCTTCTAAACTGTCATAAGACTCTAGGACTTGATAAATGAATCTCACCCTAAACAAGCTCATCTACTCTGAGATGAACTAGAAAACAGACTTTTTCGGACATCTGAACTGAAAAAGTTTCTTAATTCTGTGAGTGATCACACAAAAGGATCTCTGGAGGGATAATCGAGATTAAAAATACCTGGTCTGTGTAAATAAAGGTGATACCATAACTAGCATTAGTTAAAAACAGATTTCTAGCAGTTATAGTGACCAACAAGCAACTCTGCTATAAACATGATTTAGGAAGCTCGTAAGACCAAGACTTTAAAAGGGAGGTTACAAACAGAATTAAACACCACAGATGCCCAGGAGCTCTTGTTTAATTTGATAAAAGCTCAAGGAGAGTTTCTCTCCAGACCACAGCAACAGATTTTTTGATTGAGGCAAGAGTAAACCTGAGAGTTTAGTCTCCTGCCTTTGGGTCTTCTGTTTCCTCTTTAAAGCTATGAAGGATTATTCCACGTTTCTCTTAAGACAAGAATAAATAATTGTGCCTTTCTGTAAAGCTCATACCAGGAAACAACGGCAATCTATGAAACTGATCAAGTCACATGCAGTAGTTTAAACGGTGTATTACTGATTGATACTTTACTTTTGCCATCATAACTAGATTTTTGTAACTTCTTTTCTCCTTTGGAACACAACTGTAATATATCAGTTTATATATATAGTACCTATTTGCACCCTTGTGAAGAAGCATGGTTTACATTTTGATGCTTAAAGGATGAAAAACTTCTTCAAGCAACAAGGCAGATGTGCTGTAGGCTTCCTTACTTAAGCTAACCAGGTAACCACATTATCCAACTCGCTGAATTGTTCCTACGTGACACAGAAAGAAAAGACTGACAAAAATGTCATATAGAAGATTATGATAAAAAGCAGTTAAAAAGAAGAAAAAAGGGGGTTATTGCCTCAAGTTTTGTCAAAGATAAGGAATTATATCCATTTACTGCAATCACTTAAAGTACTAAACTGTGCATCTGTGGCATGGCCTGCTAGTCTCATTCTCTGTCAGCATCCCTTTGTTGACTGGAAGTTTCAGGGAAGGGAGGTCACTTCCCATCCAAGCCAGTGAGCCAGTAAATAGCAAACAACTCATAATCCCAAATGGAAGGCACTGATTTTTGAAAAAAAAAAAAAGCATTTCCTATGGAAATACTGCAATATCATTTCCGAAAAGACAGATTAATCAATTATATTCAGCTTGCTGTATCCAGCTAAAAGCTTATTAGATTCAGCTAACAGGCACATTCTCCCCTCTTTCAACAATATGTGCCTACTTTCCCTAAGGTGTTTCAAAACCAACAACCTGTTTGCAACAAAAAAACCCCATGTCCTTTCAAAATAAGTCCATCAAAAGACCAGTCAACTCTCAAAATCACTCCAGGTCAATCAATAGCAGTTACTATGAAGGAATCTCAATGGTCTTTAACAATGTTATGAGAGGTTTCCTTCTTTCTAAGAAGATGCAGGTCACTAACATGTAGAGATGAACAAGAATTAACTGCACTGGAAATTGTGGCTTGAGTAGCAGTCAGGATCCTGAAGAAAAACTTAGTAGGTCCTTCAGCATGCATGAAATGCTTATCTGTCCAATATACAAAGGAATCCTATATAAAACATCTATGAACCCTTGGAGTTTGGATGATACAGAGAAATAATATAAGGAAAATTAAGTGGACCTGCTCTTTTAAAGTTTATTCACTCCAGTCTTCTGCTCCCGCTTCCATTATTCCTTCTAGGAAATACATCTAAGCCAAAAGGGAAGAATTCACTTTTATGAGCCAGTGTGACCTGGTCTGGTTTAAAATCTTCTGTTCTGTATAAAGCACAGTAACAAAAAACACAATGTGGTTTCTGTTTACTTAATGCAATGTTTCCCCAGGAATTCTAGTACTGTCATAAATATAATTTCTTCCTTTTATTGTTTTGGAGATACTTCCCTTTTTCAATAATTCTAACAGAACTAAATTGTTTACATAAATTTTGTCTGCTTTCTCCTAACATTACCAATCAAATCTATATGATAGTAAGAAATGTCAACATTTTTATGAACATTGTTCCTATAATAACAGTGCAGGTGGCAGCTTGGTCTTCTAAAATAGGCCAAGAATTAGACTGTTCAGGGAAGAAATATCTGGCACTTAAGTGTATCAGGGATAAACAGTCCTATTTTTTATGTCTGCTGTCAGTCTCTCAGATGGAGCAGAGGGCCAGACAGCTCCTGTTCAACTCCCTCCACCATGGGGGTCCACAGGTTCCCATTATCACAGAGACACAGTGGTGGAGATGGGGCTTGCTTGGAATGCACAGATGAGACTCTTCATTTTTTGGAAAAGTTGAGCTAAATCCCCTTTCAAGATCTTCTGGTCCTTGTGAAGCTGGCTTAGTAAAGGACACATCTTCATCTGGCCTGCTGTTAAATGTGAATCTTAATCAGGAAAACTCTGTGGCTCCTGGATTACCTTGTCTACTGTCCTCCTGGAGGTAACCTTGTCTCAGGTGATCCAAGGCCTGACCACAAGCGTCAGCCTACACCTGAATTCTCCAGCAGCACCTTAAACTTTGATTCTTCTGACTGCTCATTTCAAAAGAACTAGGTGTTACCTTTCCCTCCGCATCAAGCATGTTATAAGGATTAAGTCTAGATAGGTATTAAGTCCAGGACTTGTAGCACTGGTAACAGTGCTAAACACTGTTTAAGTGCTGCTTGGCAGCAGTACTTAGGTGGATACCATACTCCCACCACCACAAAGGAGCTGTGGAAGGCTGAAGGGCAGCATCATGTGAATGGCAGAGCTTAGCACCACTGAGGAGCCACATCAAAACTAGCAGGAGGAAATCCAGGTACACCCAACAAAAATTTACTTAGGAGCATCATCACAATGCCTCTATATTTTTTAATTTGGAGAGCAAGAAGACAGGGATAAATAAGAACAACTACAACCCTTTTTTTCAGTCTGTCCAGAATCATAGAATCATAGAATAACCAGGTTGGAAGTGACCCAATGGATCATCGAGTCCAACCATTCCTATCAAACACTAAACATGCCCCTTAGCATCTCGTCCACCTGTGCCTTAAACACCTCCAGGGAAGGTGAATCAACCATCTCCCTGGGCAGCCTCTGCCAGTGCCCAATGACCCTTTCTGTGAAAAATTTTTTCCTAATATCCAGCCTAAATCTCCCCTGGTGGAGTTTGTGGCCGTTCTCTCTCATCCTGTCCCCTGTCACTTGGGAGAAGAGGCCAGCTCCCTCCTCTCTACAACCTCCCCTCAGGTAGTTATAGAGAGCAATGAGGTCTCCCCTCAGCCTCCTCTTCTCCAGGCTAAACAACCCCAGCTCTCTCAGCCGCTCCTCATAAGGCCTATTCTCATACAACAGACTGGGTTGTAAGGGACCTTAACAATCATCTAATTCCAATGTCCCACTAGATGTCACATTGCTGCTCCATTTGCTCTTCCTACCACAAAGTATTGTGTTGTGTCCAAGACCTGCATGAGAGTTCCTGTTTCCTTGGATGAAAATCTGGCAAAATAAATTCTTACTGTACGACACTGGCAATTTTTTTATTGATCTTTGCCTAGGGAGGAAAATAATTTTTATTCTTTCCCAAACACTGATATAGATTTCCACATTCCTATCATAGGCAAATATCCATAACTCTTATGTCAGCGTGCTTAAATCCAGGCACACTTAAGGTTAGTCCAGCTGCTATACAGTGTCGTATTTAAGTACTTTGCTTCTTAGTAGTAGATATACTCCTTATGTCTAATTTCCTAAGACTTGACTTACTCCCTACTCCTAAACAATATTTTTAGTAGTAGTTTGGACATTTGTTCCTATTGATCGGCTAACCACAGTTTCACACTTCTTTCTGTGACTTCAGTTCCAAAAAAACACCTGCAGGAATTAAGATCCTAATATGGATGGGGGAGAAGGTGACTGGAGACAGAGAATGTTCCTTCAAAAGAGTTTAATGGCCCCAAAGAAGGCAGAAATGGCTTCTCCTCCAGCTCACAAGTTGAAATACTACCACCAAAGTAGTGTGAACACAGAGCTTGAAATTCTCATTTAGTTCCCTACGTGAAGTCTCCTTACCCTTGACTTGAGAAGAGCAAGATGAATTTCACTAATGGAGAATTTCAGGACAGTGCTTGATGCATACTGGCTTTATAATTAAAAATATACAACTGAAGAAAAGATGGTCATAAAATGTTGCCTAGGGCTATATTTAATGCATGATGTTGTTTTAGTTTCCTTCTTACATTATATTTTTATCATCAACCCAAGGAGTTCATTAAATCTGTAAAGCTGTTGGAAGTTATCTGACAGCAGATTGTATTACTAGAGAGAACTATCGATTCAAGCTACTCGATCCCATTACAACACACTTCCATAAAGCTTGCAAGAGGCAGCAATCTGTTGCTTCTGCACTGACTACAGTTATTTCTCATGGATGGAATAATGAAATGTTTTCTGATGTATAATCATGACAGATTTTATCTGGAATGAGTAACACAAGTAAAAGTCAGTCATAAAATATAGTATGGCTGAAATAAAAAGAAGCATACTCCTCTGCTCTTCTATCAGACTGACAAATAACTAACACATTGTGGAGCTCCTTTCATATGACATTAAACCTCAATCAGTTTTTTTCCTACTGTGAGATTAAATTGGAATTATTTATCTGGAATATCAAAAAGGGCACTGCATCATGAACTCTAAACTTCTTGTTTTGATGAGGTATCTTTCCCAATAAAGACTAAACAATGTCAAATGGACTCCCTCAGCATTGAAGAATTGATATATGGAACTTTCACCAGGACTGGAAGCCATAACTTGAATCTTAAAAACAATTCTTAAACAGCGCTCATGTCATACATAATTCTTATAACTGAAATTCATTAACCTGAAATTCATTAGCCTGAAATTCACAAGGAGGAACTCAGCTTAAGGAAATTTGTAAAATGAAGGACCCAGAGAAACTCTTTCAGCAAGTTTTACAAAATGAAATATCAAAATATATGTACCAATTAATGTTATTGTATTGACAACTATCAGAATTATATTGCACCAAAGCAGTGTCATACTTTCATATGATAATTTCACTATTTACAATTTAATCAAATTAGCATATTTGCAGCTAAGACTTTTAAAGGCCAGTATCAGACAAAGTTGGGTTTTTTTCTTCTTGAGAGTCAGTGTTAGAATAAAATAAGAAATCTCTATTTTCCCTATCTAGGTCACGTATAAGAATTTAGAATTCACTTAATGGAAAAGCTTGAACATGATTATTCTTTGGAGCAACAAACCACAGCTTAGCTGCTCCTCTTACTGTCAGGAGCACATGAATGTTGATACATTATCCAAATTTGGTGAAGTTATACCACTTCTGTGAAACAGTTCACACATGCCAATACATGCAAGACTGACTGCCTTAGGGAGGGAAGGGCAGTGGCAAAAGCAGAAGATCAAGAGAAGACTAGGAGCATGCTTCCATTCAGGAATTAAATTTTAGGGATCTCTCCTGCTGGTAGGAGAGAGATCCAGCTAAGTGAGAACCTTACAGTCCTTCAGCGTGGCTGCTAGACCACTCATTAGCAAAGAGTTACCTGCTGCCTCAGGAATTGACAAGATCTGGTCCCTGCTGTGATTGCAAATGAGCCTCCTCTTGCACACAATTTGCATGTGATGGTTTGTGTCAAGTACTGTATTTTGGCACCTTGTCCCACCTTCACACTGCCCCCTACCCAGAACATTTCTTAATATTTAAACTAAAAACACTAAGATGTCTCAGTACGACTGGTGAGTGAAGAATTCTGTATCCAACAGCTCATCCACCTCATAACACAGATTTGGTCCTTCTGTACTGTCTCGCTATAATCACAAAATAAGCTGTTGTCATGGTGAATATACATAATACGCATCTGTAAGTCTAACATCTGGATTTTAAGTCATACACATAAAAGAACTAAGGTAAAACAGCATGAAACAGCCTTACCTCTGATAGTTTTTGACATCCACATGCTTAACTTGGCACTATAATAGTCTTCTGAAAGCCTTTTTTTCCTGCGTGCCTGCACATCTACCTTTTATATTATTACAAAGTACCTCATACTTTCATTGCATCCTTTGGTTTTAAGCTGAAAGAGGGGAGATTTAGATTAGGTATTAGGAAGAAAATTTTTACTATATGGGTGGTGAGGCACTGGAGCAGGGTACCCAGAGAAGTTGTGGATGCTCCATCCCTGGAGGTGTTCAAGGCTGGGTTGGATGAGCAATCTGATCTGGTGGAAGGTGACCTTGCCCACAGCAGGGGTGGATGGGAACTAGATGATCTTTAAGGTCCTGTTAAACCTGAACCATTCTTTGATTCTATGATCCTATGAATGTCTGTTCAGTATTGGAGTACTGCTTAGAAAGAAGCATGATAAAATGTAATTTAATTTGGAAAAGAATGCCCTATACATGCAAGGAATCAAAATACAGCAGAATACGCCCCATGTGAGCTGTGGGATCAGCAAGCATAAAGTAACAGATGTTGCACATCTGAATTAAGGCTTGAGCTCCAGTTGCATTCATTTCTTGTTGTTAGAACACATGAAATCTTTCCACTGTTCTTTGCTGGGGGGATCCTACACGACAGACCTTCCAAGCAGAGCTCCTCCACTCAGCTACTTCACTTTATGAAATGCATAGGGATAATAATCTGAGACCTTTCCACCTCTATCATTTCTTTTCCAGCAGATTCACTGAGGAAAAACAGGTAGACAAACATGCTACAATCACATAACCTGGAAATTACTTTGATAAAATGCTGTTGAGAGCTGAACAGAACAGAACCAGCAATCAATAAACCAAACGCTACAACTGGACAAGTAAAAGATGAGAAAATTTGCTTTGAAAGACAGTTGGCTGCCAAGAGTTCACACATGTTGTCCAGCATGGTCAGATCTATAATTGGAATAGTGTAGAAACTTCTTTTATAAAAGGTATGCTTAGATGTTACCAAATCATTTCACAAATAGCTTTGTGGTACTTTTGCACAGGGTGATTTCAGAGTTTAGATCACTGTATCAGAGCTTTATTTCTGAAAACTTGACCTCAAACTCAGTAGCTGCTCCCCACTGGACTTAAGAAATAGCTGAAGATGAAGCACAAATAATTCTAGCAAGTCTCCTACCAGCAATAAAGCAAAAGTACCTAACACAATAGATCTTTTCTTGCTAATGGAAGTGTCCATTCTTTCCATAATGTCTGGAATGCCACATTAAATTTTCATTTTGTTTTTTTGAATGTTGTTTCTGTGTTTTTTAGAGAAGAGATAAAACACAGGAAAATAAAGATAACTTTCTGCTTCCCTTTTCCAACGATTAATGATGTGATGTCTCTTTTCTCTCATAACTGGTAAATATATTGGACTGAGAGAAGATGTGACACAGATTATGCAGCAAAGATATCAAATGTAGCCCTGGGTTGGAAAAATGCAACAACAATTAGGAGAAGGATTACTTTGCCTCTAAACATTGAATTGATGGCAGCAATAGTAGAAAATCACACAGCATTCTGGCATTTTCCTTTTACAAAGAAATAAAATAAAACCGCGTAATGTTTAATTGAGAGTTAGGAAAAGGTGTTGTAGTGAGGGACTCATGAAGTTAAAACTGTTTAGCTTTTCAAAATAAGACCAAGGAGAGATTTGATAACAGCAAAGCTGTACTTTTTCAGGGAGAAAATACCACTATTAAAAGCCTGTTTAATCTAATGGGGAATGACATAACAAGAACCAATGACTACAAGCTGAAGCAAGATAAATTTAAAAGAGAATTAATGCCTCTACTTCTAGAACAGAGGGTGATTAAACTTTGAAACAAACCACCAAAGGAAGTGCTAGATACTCCATCTATTGAAATTTCAGATGAAGACAGTATGACTTTCTGGAATGTCCTTTAGTCAAACAAGTCAGTGGGTTCTATGTGCCAAGGTTTTCTGTGACTTCCTTAAGAGTGGAATTGAATTCATTTCTTGAATGACAGCACTACAGCCTTACACACTAACACCTTCGCTTTTACAAAACCTTCAGCTCTCTCCCAAGTAAGAAAAGCTTCACTGTATTTTCTAAAGAGATTAAAGAACCCAAGACAAAATTTCTTCGCCTCCCTTCTCTCTCCATATTAAAAGTGAGGCAGGATATATCTCCCATTCAGCATTTTCTCTTGGGAAGCACATTACTGGACTCTCAAGAGAAAAAGCACATATTCTCGGTGGAATACTGCTTTTCAATCCTGCCCCCTTACTGAAGGGGTACTTAAGCTCTCTTTACAACAGCTGGAAAGTACTCAGTTGTCTCAGTCACTCAAACTGCCCTGTTGCCTAAACTCCTACTCACGCCTCTAGATGTCCACTCTCTTCCATGTGCAGGGGCTTGCAGGTGGTTCATGATGATGAGAATTCTCACCACGGTGATGGCAACTATCGCATTGATGCATCACCTTACTCCTCTAACCTGATCTGAACCTGCCACAAGATCCAGAAGGACAGAACAGCAGTTAAGTCAAACATTTTCAAAGGTGTTTCATCGAACAAGACACAGAGGGTTTCACTCTTGAATTACAACTGTATCATATGGCATGAAATTGTAGTCAATTTATGTGTATTTCTTAACAGGATGATTAACTTATTTTCTCTGTTAGAAAAAGGTGCCATCTTAATTTAGTTGCAAATTTTATTACACTGCTACCATGACATCACTGAGAATAAAGTCTCTACAGTTTGTCAGGTAACGCATATGCAACCCAGGTTAAAAAAAAAATTACAGTCTCCATACTCAAGTCATGGCCACCTTCTATCTCACCTATTCTGATCCTTTTACTTTTGCTTCTCTTGCTCTAGAGCTCAGAAGAGCTTTCCCCACTCCTTTCTTCTGCTCTTTCTGCCCCCAAAGTCTTCCTGTCCCCACCTACAGAGGTTTCCTTCACAGAAAGTTTGTGTGAGGGCAGGAAAACTGTTGGATGACACAGCACTGCCTATCCCAACTATCTGCTTATTTGGATGACTTTTTACAGTAAATAAGTACAAGACTGGAAACAGAGATTTCACCACCAGCCACATCTCTCCTCTCCTACAAGAAACTGCACAAGACTCACAAAATTGTGATGAGCCAGCCTAAGAGTGTTTACTCCAAAAATGTCCATTCACTGCTTGACTTTCTACTACTCACTACTTTGCACTCAACAAGTCTACCCCACTAATGAGCTACTTCTGACGACAGTGATATTCCCTGTATTTAAAAGAGAAGAGATTGTCATTCCACAAATCACAAAATATTTTTGTACCCTTGCAAAATATCAAGTCTACAATTTTCTATGATCCCCAGAAAATACATTTAAGTTTCTCTTTGTTTTATGCCTGTGTGCTTCCCCCTACTTTGGCTCAGGCTTTTCAAGTTATCCTTGTCTGGCTATTTTGACAGGGTTAAAAACCACTTACCTGATCCATCACATCATTAAGGATAGATCACCTAAGTTTCTATAAGTAATACCTCCCCCAAAATATTTAAATAGCAAGTGACTAATATGCTACAATAAAACTGCCTGATCCTGACAGCGCTGAAGTTTGAACTGCAAAGAGTGCAAGTGATGAAAAGGAAATTTTAACAATTAGGCAAAAATATTCTACAGTTACAGCATCAAATAACCGCATTACAGTTTATACATGACCTCCATAACCCAGAAACAGAAATGTGAGCTCCACGTTCCCTTGTAAGACAGGTGACTCATTGTCTCTCCAAAAAGTAAATCACAGTGTATCTCTCCAGCAGGTTTGACTAAGTTGTCAAGGTGTTGCATTTAGAAAGTCTTTACACTTTACTTGAGGTATTTTTGATCACGGTGATATTTCCTGCATGTGTTTAAAAAAAGACTATTGCTGAGAGGAAACCAAAAATTGAGTATTTAAGTGTGTTCATTTACAAAGTCTCTGTCAGCTTGGCTGAAAAATTAGAATGCTGCTTGCCTTGTTGCCAAGACTAATCTCTTTCAAACTCCTTGAGCATAGCCAAATAGTCAGTGCCAATTACACCTCTCTTAAACCACTAGAAACTCTGACCAGTGAGCAAAGAACAGTTCACCAAACCAGATCTGTACTCAGTTGCACTTGAAGCATACCCAGAAATACATTTCTTTGTGGTCTCACCAGCTCCTTCAAAGTTATGACTTGACTAGGAAATTCGTTGAAGGTTCTCTAATGGGAGAATTCCACTCAAAAATTCCAGCATAAAAATTTCAAATGACTTTGTCAAGCTGTCAGTTTTAATGAGGCTCTTGAAGGCAATGACCTACATGACCACTCCTACATGACTACTCCAGCATTTTATTCATGGTCCTTTGCTATTGATCTTAAGTTTACCACAAAACATGTTCTAAATATTGCACCTACATTCAAAAGAGGTCTTGAATGTCCACTTCTGCATATGCAGAACAGTTTCCATTGATTATGGACAAGGGCCTTGCCTAGGTATAATCTCATCAATTCTGCAAAAGGAACTAACTGAGAGAGTCTCATATGACCACGTTCTCCATCCAGGAAGTTAAAAAATAGGTGGAGGCACAGAAGTAGCATAGAATCATAAAATTGTTCAGTAGGAAAACACCTCTGAGATCATCAAGTCCAACCATACTTGTCCAATACAAAACCACATACTTGAGCACATCATCTACCCATCTTCTAAATACCCCCATGGATGGTGACTCAATCACTTCCATGGGCAGCCTGTGCCAGTACCTGATAACCCTTTCGGTGAAGAAATTTTTCCTGATGTCTAATCTGAACCTCCCCTAGTGCAACTTGAGGCCATTTCTTGTTGTCCTATCACTTGTTACTAGGGAGAAGTGACCAACATCCACCTTGCTACAACCTCCTTTGAGGTAGTAGCATTTGTAGATATTGACCTTATGGTATCCTCTCAGCCTCCATTACCCTTCTTTGGATGTGCTCCAGCACCTCCATGTACTTGTTGTAGTGAGGGGACCAAACCTGAACAAAGTATTTGAGGTGCAGTGTCACCAATGCTGAGTACAGGGGTACAACCACCTCCTTGGTCCTGCTGGCCACACTGTTTCTGATACAAGCCAAGATGCCATTGGCCTTCTCAGCCATCTGGGCACACTGCTGACTTGTGTTCAGCTGACTGTCAATCAACACCCCCAGGCCCTTCTCTGCCAGGCAGCTTTCTAGCCACTCTTCCCCTAGTCTGTAGCACTGCACAGGATTGTTGTGCTCTAAGTGCAGGACTCGGCATCTGGATATGTTGAACCTCATCCCATTGGTCTCAGTTCGTTGATCCAGCCTGTTCAGATACCTCTGTAAAGCCTCCCTACCTTCAAGCAGATTGACATCTCCTCCCAACTTAGTGTCATCCCCAAACTTACTAGGGGTAAACCTAATCCCTCCACCCAGATCACTGATAAGATATTAAACAGAACTGTATCCAGCACTGAGCCCTGGGGACACCACTTGTGACCAGCCTCCAGCTGGAGTTAACTCCATTTACCACCACTCTTTGGGCCTGGACATCCAACCCGTCTTTTACCCAGGACAGGGTGCGCCTGTTCAGGCCAGTGGAAGCCAGTTTCTCAAGCAGAATACTGTGAGAAACCATGTCAAACGCTTTACTGAAGTCCACGTGCACTATATCCTCAGCCTTTCCCTCATCTCTTAAACAGGTAACTTTGTCATAGAAGGCGATCAGGTCAGTTTGGCAGGTCCTGCCTTTCAAAAACATGCTGACTGGGTCTGATCACCCAGTTGTCCTGCGTGTGCCATGTGATAGCACTCAAAATGACCTGCTCCATGACCTTCCCTGGCACCAAAGTCAAACTGACTGGCTTGTAGTTCCCTGGATCCTCCCTCTGTACCTTCTTGTAAAAGGTATAACATTTGCCAACCTCCAGTCAAGTGGAAGTTCCCCAGTCAGCCAGGACTGCTGGTTGATGATGGAAACGGGTTTGGTGAGTGCATCTGCCAGCTCCCTCAGTAGCCCTGGGTGCCTACCAATTGGTGCAGACATGCCTGGGTGAATTTATAGTCCTGAAATTCCCACCCGGAGAGCTCCTGCACCAGTCAGAAGAATACTTTGCTGTGAACGTGGCTCACAGTTCAGTCAATTGCATTGTCTCAAGCTGATCCAATGTCTCAAGCCAAGCTTCTGTCTCACCGACATACATTACTACCCGCAGAGCTCCCAGACCATGCAACAACTAATTTAGATGCACATAGATACAGTTCTGATACACAGCTATACAAAAAATATAGGACATTGAATTCCATTCTTGTAGCTCTCCTGTAATTTACACTTCATAACTCTGGCCACAGTGGGAATCTCTCCAACACACAATACATTTTCATCTAATAGAATTTGAATAGAAATGATAATTAACTTTTCACAGAGTATATTTCACCAATAGAAATCATAGAATCACAGAATCATAGAATAACCAGGTTGGAAGAAACCCACCGGATCATCGAGTTCAACCATTCCTATCAAACACTAAACCATGCCCCTCAGCACCTCCTCCACCCATCCCTTAAACACCTTCAGGGAAGGTGAATCAACCACCTCCCTGGTCAGCCTGTTCCAGTGCCCAATGACCCTTTCTGTGAAAATTTTTTTCCTAATGTCCAGCCTAAATCTCCCCTGGCGGAGCTTGTGGCCATTCCCTCTCATCCTGTCCCCTGTCATTTGGGAGAAGAGGCCAGCTCCCTCTTCTCCACAACCTCCCTTCAGGTAGTTGTAGAGAGCAATGAGGTCCCCCCTCAGCCTCCTCTTCTCCAGGCTAAACAGCCCCAGCTCTCTCAGCCATTCCTCATAAGGCCTGTTCTCCAGCCCCTTCACCAGCTTCGTTCCTCTTCTCTGGACTCGCTCCAGAGCCTCAACATCCTTCTTGTGGTGAGGGGCCCAGAACTGAACACAGGATTCAAGGAGCGGTCTCACCAGTGCTGAGTACAGAGGGAGAATAACCTCCCTGGACCTGCTGGTCACGCCGTTCCTGATGCAGGCCAAGATGCCATTGGCCTTCTTGGCCACCTGGGCACACTGCTGGCTCATGTTCAGTCGGCTGTCAGCCAGCACCCCCAGGTCCCTCTCCTCCAGGCAGCTTTCTAGACAGGCTTCTCCTAGTCTGTAGCACTGCATAGGGTTGTTGTGCCCCAAGTGCAGGACCCGGCATTTGGCCTTGTTAAACCTCATGCCGTTGGACTCTGCCCAGCGGTCCAGTCTGTTCAGGTCCCTTTGCAGAGCCTCCCGACCCTCCAGCAGATTGACATTTCCACCCAGCTTAGTGTCCTCTGCAAACTTGCTAAGGGAGCACTCGATGCCTTCACCCAGATCATTGATAAAGACATTGAACAGGGCTGGACCCAGGAATGAGCCCTGGGGAACCCCACTTGTCACTGGCCTCCAGCTGGATTTAACACCATTTCCCACCACTCTCTGGGCCCGACCATCCAACCAGTTTTCCACCCAGGAGAGTGTGCACCTGTCCAGGGCAGAGGCTGACAGTTTCCGAAGCAGAATGCTGTGAGAAACTGTGTCAAAGGCTTTACTGAATTCCAGGAATACCATGTTCACAGCCTTTCCCTCATCCGGCAGCCGTGTCACTTTGTCATAGAAGGCGATCAGGTTAGTTTGGCAAGACCTGCCTTTCATGAACCCGTGTTGACTGGGCCTGATCACCTGGTTCTCTTGCATGTGCTTCATGATAGCACTCAAGATCACCTGGTCCATGACTTTCCCTGGCACTGAGGTCAGACTGACAGGCCTGTAATTAGTATTTATATTATTGTTCCCATTTCACAAGCAGAGTTCACAGGTAACTGCAAAAGGGCAAGCAGACTTTCTCAAATAATTCCTCAGGCCAGCAGTAATATACAACATACATAGTACAGTAGGGTAGCAGGCTTACTTTCTTTCCCCTCAAACTTTTCATCAAAATGATGAGGAAAAAAAGCTCACCTGAAAGGCTGGTATCACCACTTCTGTTCAATAACAAGGGGACAAACCAAGGAGATGTCAAGGGATCTGACTAGGAAACTTGTGACTGAGTCACTAAGGACTCACATTTTTACTGTCTATGTGTTACATGCATTTACTCATTAAGCATCTTTCCTATATATATAATCAGTAAATACACTAAGGAAATAAAAATATACTGCTTGAGTATAAGACAGACCAGAATCCAGCTTCTCAGATTTATAACCTTGCCATCACTGAAACAAAGGAACCTGAAGAAAGAATATACACAAAAAGATCATAGTTTTTCTGAAAGCAAAAGGTATCTCCACACCTTCAAAATGCATCCACTCCTTTTTCAGAACATCTTAGAATGCTCCTCTCCTTTAAAAGCACAAAAACACCAGGAACAAAATCCATCTTGATTTAGAGGAACCATTGATAAATAAATTATAATTCAGCACCACAATTTTGAGGATGCATGGTTGTTTCATCAAAATCGGCCTTCCAGCCCTAAAATGAGAAATAACAGGAAATTAGACTATGTTTCTACTGCACTGCAATGGCTCTGTAAGTAGAGAGCACTCGCTGATTTACAGTACTGACATTGCCAATTCCACCAGCTGATGACCACCTACAGGCTTTGCTGTTGGTCTGAAATAGCACTAAACTTTAGCCAGTGCAGGAGTTTGATTATGGAGGTAATCTCCTCTCACACTATTCATTATCTGATAAAACAGCAGCTAGCACTTCACATTAGGTGGAACTTCTACTTTAATTACAGGATTTTTACTAAGGCTTGTCTTTCGGTGACATTTCAGGAAATGTGGAGTCTGCATGTTTAATGTAAAAACAACTAATTGATTCTGTATCACTGTGCCTGCATTACTACTTGTAACAGATTATGGTCCTGGTATTTTAAGTGTGGAGAGGTAATGTAGCGTTATCCCCTTTCTACCTAAGTAAATATTCTATGTTAAGAAAAGCCTTTTTCTGGGTGGTAATGCAAGCAAGGTTTTTCATTGTATCAGATAAAATTTTATATTAAATATACAATAGTTTGATTTGAATAATATTTAGGAAAATGGTTATCTGTAGCTGATGACAGATTACTGAAGTTTAAAAACTGAGACAAGCGTTGAATTTAATCAATAAGTGATTGCAATGGCAAATCCAGATTCATGAACATTTTTAAGAGCAAACCTGCTAGGAATAAAAAACAACTCCTAAGCAGGAACAAGTGGCACCTCACATGAATGCTGATCTTCCCAGCTTTATCAGTGATCACAAAGAAATACAGTTAGCAGCATAGCACTGTAGTATGTCATAGAATCATAGAATCACAGAATCACTAGGTCGGAAGAGACCCACCGGATCATTGAGTCCAACCATTCCCACCAATCTCTAAATCATGCCCCTAAGTACCTCATCTACCCTCACCCTAAACACCTCCAGGGAAGGCGAGTCAACCACCTCCCTGGGCAGACTGTTCCAATGCCTAACGACCCTTTCTGTGAAAATTTTTTTCCTTATCTCAAGCCTAAATCTCCCCTGGCGGAGCTTGGGGCCATTCCCTCTCGTCCTGTCCCCTGGCACTTGGCAGAAGAGGCCAGCTCCCTCCTCTCCACAACCTCCCTTCAGGTAGTTGTAGAGAGTAATAAGGTCTCCCCTCAGCCTCCTCTTCTCCAGGCTAAACAACCCCAGCTCTTTCAGTCGCTCCTTGTAAGACTTGTTCTCCAGCCCCTTCACCAGCTTTGTTGCTCTTCTCTGGACTCACTCCAGAGCCTCAACATCCTTCTTGGGTTGAGGGGCCCAGAACTGAACACTTTCATTCGAGGTGTGGTCTCACCAGTGCCGAGTACAGAGGGAGAATAACCTCCCTGGACCTGCTGGTCACGCCATTTCTGATACGCCATGTGCCACTGCATTCCTAAAAGTCTTAGTGAAGGTCACCGGCCATGGGACATGATGAAGACAACCAAATTTATGTGATTTTTGTTTTATTTCAGGCATCAGACGTTTTCAGGAGTTAGTTTTGTTCTCCCTCATCAGGCCCTCAAGGGGTCACCTTGCCTGCTTAGGACATCTGTAGATGTATCCACCAATAGCCAAGCCAGTCCCTAGAAAGTGGCATTTCAGGGTCACAATTCATCTGATCCATTCAAATACCTAAAGGCATACTTCTGGGATACAATGCACCGAGCTTTAAAAGTGTGCATTTCTTACCATAGACTGTAAGAGCAAACACAAATAACTCTGATGCAGACATCTGCAAATAGGCAGATAAATCCCACTGTTAGCATCACTGCAGAGACTCAAGTCCAGCAACTTGGATACACACTTCTCATACAAAGAGGATCAATATTTTCAAGTGTAAGTGCAGAACTTCTTTCCCTATCTCAGTATTTTCAGCATAATATAGGTAATAAGTGACTTGCCACAGCAAAATACTCTTTGTAGCCAGGAGATATCTCCATGTAACAGAGATAATGCCTTCTTTGTCTGATGAGAGAGCGTAAATGACTTACACAGAACAAGAACCTGAGGTCCTCTGCCCTTGAGTTGTGCAGTAGTATCTCTTCTATGCCTTACAGGCAGTACCACATCTCAAACCTAGCATAGCTCTGGATGCACCACCTTAGTTGCAAACTTGTTGATGGATTTAATTCAGCCACCATTTGCCACTCCAAGAGGGATCATGATCACCTCGCCCAATATTTCTAATAGGAAGAAACAATTTGTTCCAAAAAATTACTGATCTAAGCATACTACCAATAAATTGAACAGTTCTGTTTTCAAAAGTGACCTGCTAGCCATAAATTAAATACAGATACTGAATGCCCATCAACAGCAACACTCAGCACCGAACCATAAATAATTATGGTCTGATTCAGTCCTCCCTTTCATTAGAGTGACCCAGGTCTGCCTAACTGCCATCATGAATAAAGTTGCAATTGTCTAAGACATCTTATGCAGAATGGCTTGTTTGGAGAGAGGGACTATTAACTGCCCATTTTAAAAGGCAAACAAAAATGCATATTGTACATTTTTGCAAGATTTTATGCAAAAAAAAATTTTAAAAAGAATTAAAAGCTGAAAGGCTATATATAGACTTTAAAGCAGCACTTACCTCCCCCTGTCATGTTGTGTGCCCCACCCCCCTGCTTCTCCCATGCTTCAGTGGGCTCAGTGGTGGCTGCTACATCACCAGCATGCTGGATCATCACTTGAATAGGAGCCAGTGAGCCATGGAAAGACTAGACTCAGGGGCACTAAAAAGAAAAAAGTCAATTTTGAGGTAATTACGTGTTGAATGCCCTTCTTAACCTGCAGCTGTTGGGGGCATTCAGCACATATGGTTAAGGTTGATGAAATTTTTAAAGTCACAGAAATTTATCAGGTTACCTTGGCAGGTCACTCAGCTTGAGTTTTTTTCCTTGCTAGTGTACAGAAAGAGCCGAGAGTGAGACTACACTGTTTACTGACTGTAAAAATGGAATGCAGCCATGCTGCATGAGGAATTGCTCAAGGACCAAAACTGAACCAAACCTCCTCAGTACCGCAGGACAAATGACTGAATGGGAAGGAAAGGAAAGACAGGAACAATTATCCATTGCCTCCTTTAAAGTGCAACATCACTGCTGGGACTCTATCCATCCCTCCCCACCAGCCACAAAATAAAGGGACACATTCTATGATTCTGTGATTTGTGAAGATGTTACTTCCTTTTCTGACTGCTGCATGTGACTGGATGTGGGTAGCTCCTACAGTGAGCACGGAAACTCCCTATGGCCTTACAGACTATTTTTTAGCTTAGCGAGAAATTTTGAAGATTCTTTTTTGGATTGAAAAATCCTTGAGAAAGATCACTTCTCTTTCTTTTTCCAAAGAAACACAAGGACAGGAAGGGATTAACTCAGAGCATGGACTACTTGCCATTCCCCTTAGGTTTCTGTCATGCATCTCATGACACCAGGTGTGTGGCTTCAACTGCAGCTGCAGTGAGTAGATTTAGAAAGTCATTATTACCTGAAACAGATTGAAGTCAGTTGGGGTTCTTATTACCAGTCAGCTCTCTGCAACATTCCCCACCATCACAGAGCTAAACCTGCTCTCTGTTACAAACAGACCTGTACAACATGAGTCAATAATATGTTAGCTGAACTGTGAGTAAAGCACAAAGTGACAAGTTGTCTGACTTGGAGGGTCTGAAATTATCTTCCCCAAAAGAAGGATGAGTCTCCTTTATGTACATCACTTGATAGGAAGGCTCCAGCGTTCAGCCTTGTACAATACCAGTTCAGTGCTATTAGAGTATTTCCATGCAAGTCACCATGGAATTGTGTTGGCATTTTCAGAGAACTAATCATGATAAATGTGTTACAAGCTTCTTTACAGCTTTTTAATGAACAAAAATGTAGAGCTGGGTGATTCATAGATGACACAAACCTTCTACATTTGAAGTTTGCGTTACAGAAAATCATAATAGTAGGACAATCTTACTGAGTCCTTGCCACTTCTTCGTGCCCTGATGTAAAGAGATGGAAACAGACCTACTCTTTGGAAACCTTACCCTTTTTTTTGTATGAGATAAGTTGCAAATCCTTGATTAAGTACAGCCATGAAGCACAATAGGGTAAACTGTAAGTAACAGCGATCTGCATTTAGGAGATCTGGTTAAAGTACATAAAACCTTCATAAGAAGGCAGAATTATTGAAGGAGTTCAAGGAAAAAAGAGGCTATGAATATGCATGGAAATAATACTAAGGAGTGCTTACAGAAGACTCAAATGCCTTCATCTTTACATGCAGCTGGTCCCAGTGAATTGTTTCTTGGCACTGCAGAGACTTAAACAGCCCCGTATTGGTCAAATGACTGATAAAATTTGGGGAGTAGAACACCACTAAATTGATAAGTATGTACACTGCAATCTCAACAATCTCTGTATTTTGACATAACATAGAACTTGAAAGAATTAAGTGACGCTTTAAACATGGCAAGTGAAAAACTACCTATGCAGTCCTTTGGAAAATCAGATTAATTTGTGGTGCTGAGCAATTTTGCAACGAGGAAGAACATAACCAGCCATAATGGCCAAAGGCAGTCGAGCCTCTCAGTTGTCTGAAAGGAGGTAAAAAGATCTTCAGCCTTAGAACCAGAAATTGAATTACAAATTCTGCATATGGAAACTTTAAACTATGATACATGCAGGCAATCTGCATGAGATAACAAGCTGAGTCACAAAGTATTAACCAGAAAGCGAATGTCTTAGGTGAATCATGAATACTTCCTAGTAAACACTATTCAGAAACCCCTCATCCCATACCCTGACTGTCAAGAATGAAGGCTGATGTAAGTAATTTTTAGAAGGAAGCCAGACTTCAGATGTGTAACTGTTCTGGACCTGCTCCAGCCTCTAAAGCTAGTACAGTTTTCCTGACTGGAAGAACTAGTAAACAGCACTGTTGCTCCAATCCCTCTGAATAGATTTGGGATTTATGTTGCTATGATTTGCTGACCTAAAAGATGGGAAGAAAATAATCCTTTCCTATTCTGCAGCCTCAAATCAGTACTTTCTTCTTTAATGCAATGCCTTACCTCTGACTTTGGAGGTGGAAGGGAGAAAGGAGCTTAAGTGAAGAGACCTCTCTGTTCTCCTGACTGAATCAGGGAGAGAGTAATATGTCCATACAGGGGAAAAAAATTAACCTAAGTAGGTTAGAGATAGATGGTCTTTCCCTGGAAAATGAACCATCATAGACTAGACTAGATTAGACTAGACTAGACTAAACTAGACTAGACTAGAATAGAACAGAACAGAATAGAATAGAGTTTCAGTTGGAGGGGGCTTATAATGATCATCTAGTACAACTGCCTGAGCAATTCAGGGCAGACCAAAAGTTAAAGCATGTTATTAAGGGCATTGTCCAAATGCCTCTTAAACATTGACAGGCTTGGGGCATTGATCATATTTCTAGGAAACCCATTCCAGGATTTGACCACCCTCTTAGTAAAGAAATGCTTCCTAATGTCCGATTTAAAGCTCCTCTTGTGCAGCCTTGAACCATTTCCATATGTCCTGTCACTGGATACCGAGGAGAAGCTCGGCACCACCTTCTCTACATCCCTGTCTCAGGAAGCTGTGGAGAGCAATGAGGTTGCCCCTCAGCCTCCTTTTCTCCAAACTAGACAAGTCCGAAGTTTATAACTGCTTCTTATAGGGCATTCCTTCTATCCCTTTCACTAGCTTTGTTGCCCTTCTCTGGACCCATTCAAGGACCCTCCTTCTTAAATATGGAGTCCAGGTCTGCATGCATTATTCAAGGTGAGGCTTCACCAACACTGAATACAGAGGGATAATCCCCTTTTTTGACCAGCTGGTTATATTGTACTTGATGCACTTCAGGATGCAGTTTGTCCTTTTGGCTGCCGTGGCACTGCTGACTCATACTGAGCCTGCTGTCAGCGAGCACCTCAGTAGCCCTTTCTGCAGGGCTGCTCTCCAGCTACTCCTCTTCTAATTTATACTTGTGCCAGGCATTACTCTGTCCCAGATGCAGAATCTGGCATTTGGACTTCTTTCAACCCAGTGATGATTGCTCAATGCCCCAATCTATCTAGATCTCTCTGCAAGGCATCCTGTCCCTCAAGAGAGTCAGCAGCACCTCCTATTTTGGTATCATCAGCGAACTTGCTAATGGTGCGTTCAACTCCTGCATCCACACCATTGACAAATACATTGAATAAAATTGGTCCTAGAATTAAATCCTGATGTTCACTGCTGGTGACTGGTTCCCAGCCAGATGTAGCCCCACTGACTTTGTCTAAATGCCGCGTCCGACATTCAGCATCTTTCTTAGGGAAAAGTCAGACTGCAGTGAGTACCGATTTCTGCAACAGAAACAATTAACACTAAAGCAAGCCTAGTTTTAGTCAAAGTTCTCCTTCTGTCTACAGGAGCTAATTTCAGTCACAGACTTCTTCCTTTCCCAAAGCACTAGCATAGGTAATGGAAAAATATGTCATAACTATCCTTTCTGAAGAAGAACAAACCAAATAAAATCGCCACAATACTAGCTGTCTTGAAAAGGTACCAAGATGATCTATTTAATAAATGTTGATACATAGCTAGAGACTACAATGAAATACCGCCTGCTCCCACAATACAGTCCTATTCACCAATCACACTGGGACAACACTATCTGCATCTTCTCCTTTGAAGAACTGGGCAGAAGGAAACCAGAGAAAAAGAAAGGCTGAAAATGGCTCCCTGCAGTGATCTTGCATAGGAGCACTATATTTGTGTCTCATATAAAGCACTTCAGAAGACTCTTATGTTGTTACTATTCCTTTAAGTATTCAAAATTCACCGCTAATGTGGGAAGTATGCGACAGATACACAGTTAGGATTTTCAGTAATGATACAAATGAATGACATTCTGTTCAAACAGTTTAGACAACGGTGATAGAAATAAAAAAGTGCATTAGAAAAGAAAGGGGATTGTATGTATCAAAAACTACCTGTAGCTTGAATGATGTAGGAATAATTTAAAGGATGCTATTAAGCATCAGAATTCAAAGGAACGTCAGGCAAATTTAAGGCTAACATGCTCATAATTCCTTTGATCACAATGTTTCACAGTATTTAGCATGTGATTGAGAGCTTTAACTTATTTATGGTAAGAAAAGTAGGGTACAAATTATTAATAGCTTATCTCATTCACCAAGTGTTAGAAAGAAACAGGAGGTATGGAAGAGCAAGTAGTGTAATGGCTGTTTAGAAAGCTGTTCTCCTTAGAAAGTTTTAAAGAAAGATCACATATACCCCAAGCTGCTAAAATCCTTTTAAAAGATAATACAATTCAGTCCTACCACTTCAGGGCAATCTCCTAGAAATCCTCCAGTGATACAGAAAGAACAAAGGCAGCATCCCAGCCAGCACTTTGTCATTTCAGTGGTCATCAGTAGCATCCCAGGTTTCCAGCCCAACACATATGAGTTGTCAAATTTGACTCCTACAGTAAACCAACAGGAGGAATGATCTGCTTTTGCTGACCACTGCAGGAATCCTCAAATAGGCTGAAAACCAGCACAGATGTGAGGATGGTAGAAAGAAGGAAATAATTGGGGGAGAAAAAAATCCAAGAAAACAAAAAAAAAATCCCCAAACAAATATACAAACAAAACTCCAAAACAAAAAAATCAAAGCAAGGCAAAACTTGCTGCCTTTGTAACACCCACATCCTAACATATCCCTGGGAAGTCTAAACCAGGAATGGAAAACCCACATGTGTTTCTTCTGTGTCTGCCCAGAGTCTGGGTCTCAAATTCCATCACTGTAAGTCTCAAAAATCAGGCAAGCACCATCCATCCATCTGCCACCTGAGGGGCTGATTAGAAAACCTGTTAGGTCAGGAACTGGATGTGAGTGCTGATGGAGATACTTATGCAGCCACTCAGTAAACCTTCCCATACTTAATGTTATCCCTGACAGATGTTTGTACAACCTATTTCTAAAGAGTTCTACAAGCTCTATCTATTGCTTCATTATCCCTACTGTTAGAAAGTTTGCCTAATATAACATGCAGCTGGCACAAAACACCAATTCTTTACCCTGAACAGAGACTAAGCTTGTTGAAAAACTCCACAGGTGCACTTAGATATCTGTGTTCACTTGTATTTTTAGAAGCATTCCTGCTGCTAAACATGTATAAACTAAAATGAGCGATAAGTTAACCGCGACTTACACTTTGAGCCTCTCTAAATAAGAACTTGGACTGCCAAAGAACCTCAAGTTGCACTTTAACTAACTACATAGAAAAATCACTTCATTCACCAGCAGCAAGCAGACACCACTGGGATAAAACGCACCATCTGCTTAAAAGAACTCCATGACATCACACAACAGTTTATGATAAAAGTGAGATGCCAGGAGGAAAGCAAAATGATTATAAAAAATCCTATATCTATTACACAACAGTTCTCTCACTGTGTGTAATTCTAGTAACACCTGCTTTCTGCCATGCTTAACATCTTTTTCCTCCTCTTAGCTCTGCCTAACCAGGAGAGCTACCACAGCGAAAGCTCTGACTCTGGTCAGCACATCATCAACAGACCTGTTAATTAAATTGTAAGGCCAGATTGCACACTCACTATTCCTATATAAAGAATTAACCTGGAGAACTGCGTTCAGTTCTGGAGTCCTCAGCAGAGGAAAGACATGGAGCTGTTTGATCATGTCCAGAGGAGGATGATCAGAGGGCTGGAATACCACCCCCATACAAGAATAGGCTGAGAAAGTTGGGGTTGTTCAGCCTAGAGAAGAGTAGGATCCAGGGAAACCTTATAATAGCAGCCTTCCAGTACTTAAAGGGGACTACAAGAAAGCTGGGGAGGGGCTCTTTATCAGGGTGTGCATGGACAGGACAAGGGGTAACGGTTTTAAGCTGAAAGAGGGAAGATTTAGATCAGATATAAGGAAGAAATTTTTCTCCTGTGAGGGTGGTGAGGCACTGGAACAGGTTGCCCATTGATGCCATATCTGTCCCTGGAGGTGTTCAAGGCCCGTTGGACGAGGCTTTGAGCAACCTAACCTAGTGGGAGGTGTCTCTGCCCATGGCAGGGGCGTTGGAACTGGGTGATCTTTTAAGGCTATTTCTTACCCAAACTATTCTGTGATTCTATAAAGTACATAAACTTTGGAGCCTAACACAACAGAGCGGAAAGCAATGGGAATATAAAATACTTCATCCCTCATCTTTTTTTTAACTTCCCTTTTTTAGTGGATGAAGCTGATCTTGTGAAATTTGTGTAAATTTTAGCATCAGTTTCAGAAGAATTTGGGGGTTGGGTCAGGAAGGCTGCAATTTTCATCAGAATTTGGCAAAGGTGTGCAGACCGACATGGAATTTGTATCAGGGGTCTCAGCAAACAGTTTCAGAATGCTGAACTGAACCAACTTTGGTTTGACCACACATAAAGTTGAAGCAATAAAATTATGGAACTAATTCAATTTTTATGGATGTTACTCTATATAAATCTAGCAATTCCTCTAAGAGGATGAAAAGCACACTGTAGGACACTTCCATAGAAATCAGCAGTCATACTAAAAAGACAAATTGGTTCACACACACTCATAACTGAAACAGCTTTATTAATAAAAAAAAATCCGTCCCTAGATTACAATGTGTGAGAAGATGCTTTTTTGGTTCTTGACAACATTGACACTATAATTCTTACAATTCAGCAAAACCCTAGGAGGAAAGACTAAGAGAAAGTCACACATCGATTCTATACCACAGTGGTGAAGGCCACTCTTACAAAATCAAGTTCTTTCCTTGCCTGCCTCAGAGTACGAACATAACCTAAGCTCCTTCCATCCTTTTCCACATTGCTGTCATTCTAGGGTAGATCACAATGTCCTTCTTAATGGAGCTGTCCTGTTTTATATGACCAATTGAGACTTTGTATATGCAGAAAGGAGACTGACCTTCAGGAAAATGGATTATACATCTAGACCTTGCAAAGGTGAAACTCCAAAGGATGTAATGCATGGTGGAAGAGTTCAATCATGGGAGAGTCACTCTGAGACAGCCAGTAGGCTAGGGGCTTGGACAGTCTTCTGCCATGTGGAAGAATAGAGGTAGGAAGACCTGACTAATGAATTCATGCACTTAGTCAGGACATTAGGTACTATACTATTACACACACCATGGATTGCCTCTCTTGTTTTTTTCTAAATTGTTTGTTTTACTTAGGAACTGGTATTTTTACTCGAAATTACTCAGTTTTGATGAGTGAACATTTTCTGAAAAATCACTTCCCAGCATATTCCCAGTCTCGTTTTAGATGGATACATGTCACATTCTGAACAGCCATTATGCTTCCCAAACACTCTCAGATATTTTCACATCTAAATGCTAACTAGAGGTGATACTGCCTACTTAGAAAAGTCAAATGAAGTCATAGCCTACATTACTCTAAAAGCAATAAAAGGGTAAGAAAATGAGCTGTGCTATTAAACATGACGAAAATAATAAATGTAGTAGAGTTCACAGATGGGCTGGGAAATATTTTGAAGTGCAAGCATTTTTCTTCAAAGTCTAGAGCAGAGCTTCATGAGAGCAAGGTGCCAATAAAAGACACCTTGCACTGAGACACATTAGAATGGTGAATCTTTCCTGCCCGCTTACTGCAGATTAGGTAGAGAGCGTAATGCACTCTCTGCACTGTACTCAGGCTGAAAAAACTACTACCTAGTAGAGGATACAGCAGATTTCAAGGAGACGCTGGAACTTTACAAGGAAGATACTGAGATTTTGCTAAACTGAGCACTTTTAACAACTGTAATTTGGTCTCTGCGTCTTTTATAGACTGGTAATAAAAATACAGAACTTTGTGAGTAAATCTTTCACTGTAGCTGCAAAATGTATCTGAAGTTGGAAAAACAAAAATAGCCCAAAATTAAAAAAATTGAATGAAAAAATATTTTTTTATTCTTAGGGAATTATATCTCTTTTTATCTAAAAAGAGAAAAAGAAGTCACCTCAAGTTTAATACTGTCCTTGCTTAGGTACATCCTTATGGTTTAGATTTGTTGACTGCTTGCTGGTATCTGGTGCCAGGCTGATCAAGTATTGTTTACATCCTGGCCTTGCTGTGAGTTGCGCTGAGCTAATCCACTTAGCACACAGCTATCCATCTGCTGGCCTAAATCTGCCCCTTCATCTCTTCCTCAAAGGAGGAGAAGAAACCTCATTACACTTACTGAGGCTAATCCCACATTAATCACAGAGCCTCTGGTAGGCTGGGTGTTATTTGTCTCTTTACACCTTAAAAATGTGCAATGATACATGAAAATACGAGCAGATATAATGTTTCTCTGATAAGGCAATCTCAGACTTTCACAGTGGGGACCACACCTTGAGCAGAGGAATTATCTCCTGTTGGGGCAGTTCGATACCTGGCTGTAGGAGACACATACAAGATGCAAAATAAGGCCAGTCCATGTGCCACATTTTAACTAACACGGAAAGAAAAATCATTTTGCTGCAACAGTGCAAGTTTCTATGCAGATGAGCCCTAACACTGATATAGTCAACAAAGGAGCAGAGGAGCAGGTACTTGCACTGATAATAACCATCAGCTGCTCTCTCCACTGTTTTCTATTTTTCTTTCAACTAATTCACTCAGAAACCATAATTACCCATCTCGTCATGGCAGACTTTAAATTAGCTTAAACATTTACAGCCACTCAAATGTTTCAGTTTAGACAAGCTGTGCAGTCATCTATAGCCAGGATAGAGCTGACTGACGCAAGCCACTGGGTTTTCTTCAGAAGCGAGTCAGAGACTGTGAAATAACCTCCAGGAAGACCCACAGATGAATACAACCCAAACCACGCTTCTCTCCAGGAGCGAAGCATGCAGAACTGATACTGCCCTGAGCAGCAGGCACACTGAGCCACAGCACACTGAATTATTAAAGAAAACCAAGCCACAGCAGGCTTTAATTTTTCTTCCAAGAAAATGAACGTGGAAAGTGTGAGGTACAATACAGGCAGCGTAGAGTACTCTGC
Source organism: Clamator glandarius (assembly GCA_033459285.1). Taxonomy (NCBI): domain Eukaryota; kingdom Metazoa; phylum Chordata; class Aves; order Cuculiformes; family Cuculidae; genus Clamator; species Clamator glandarius. Next base: position 1,429,439 of record JAUNZM010000473.1, on the reverse strand, counting down.
AAAGTACTCGGGTGCTGTAATTCAGGCATCATACCTTTGTAACACTGGATCTTCAACAGAGCAAATCATGATTCAGTTTCTACAACACTTTAATTTGTTCTCATGTAATGGCTAGTCTCTTCAAATTTGTGTTTTTACGAGTATAGTTTCAAACCTGGCTTCTCGGTCTTTACTCCCTCTTAAAACATATACACTCCTTGTTTTGATGTTATCTACAGTAGTTTTCAAGATTACATTGCTGTTCTATAGGATTTGGTGTATCCTACAAACATACTGGTTTATTTCTTTCTTCTTTAATGGATCTGATGAATAGTGGCTTTACAATACCCCTCCCCATAGCCATTCACATTACTATAATACACTACTCTTGAGTCCTCTTCTGGTCATTCTTACATTCTGGATTCTGTCCTCTTTTTGGTTCTCACAACTCCGGCTTCATGGTGCAAACTCGACTATTTGGTGTAAAGCCAAATTATTTTCTTTTGTTTTTAAGACTGACAGGGGAAAAATTTTTCACTTTTGTGTAGATAGATGATCTGAGGCAGTGTGTTTCAAGACATGTGTCTTTCAAGTGCATGTGTCACTCTAAGCTTTAACAGCCATCTTGCCCTGTGGTAGCTTTGGGGCACTTCACCTCAACCCCTTTTCCTACTTTAGCTAAAAGAAGTTTCACTTGATATTAGCTCTGATTCACTTCATAACAAATCAGAATTAATGTAGACTAAGGAAGCCAGAAAAAATCAGAAATTAATTTCCACAATTCTGACATAGAGCCTCTAGGGAAATGATTGAGGTTGGTCTCCAAGACTGCTACAAGCTGCTAATACTTCAGTGGACAAAATGTTGTGACCGTAGCTAAAAGGAAACAACACAAATACCCTGCTATGATTTAGGTTGAAACAAGGACAAAGACATTAGGAAAGGATTTGATTTGTGGTAAACATGAAAAGAAATAAAACTAAGTGTGTGTGTGTTACTATTTCACAACCCATTGTGCAAACGTTGCCATAGGCACTGTGGGTTTTACTGCTCATTAGTAAATAATCAAGTTAAAAATAAGATGGTTGGGAAACTGCTGATTGATGAGGAATAAAATAACATGACATAAACATCTGTCTCCTGGTCTAATATATGTTGGTGAAGGAAAGCATTGCTAAGGCACCGGAATGCTCAATGCACTGATGTGATTGTGATTACACCGGGAACAGTGTAAAGCAGCTACAGCTGCCATTTCCTTTCCCACACAGGGAACATTACAGAAATCAGGGTTCTGATTGTTTACTTCCAGAGTGTCTTTAATCCCCAAAGACTTCCACATGACACAAACTTTCTTTTTTATAAAACTCTGCTCCCAGGCTCCACAGCTCTCAGGCTCCCACTTGCAACAAAGAAGATAGATATGCAGCTCATCCCAGATGCCCACCCGCACCTGGATTCCTATGGTCTATCTTCACGTAAAAAAAAAGGATGTATTTGCAATGACCACCTCTCTGTACCATTAAAACTACAGTGATCACGCACACATCCAAAACAGCCTCACCCTTTTTGCCCATTAAAGATCAAAATACCAAGCCACTGGACTGGAGGCTGGCTGATGTCGTGCCCATCTATAAGAAGGGGCACAGGGAGGATCCAGGGAACTACAGGCCTGTCAGTCTGACCTCAGTACCGGGGAAAGTCATGGAACAGGTGATCTTGAGTGCGATCATGAAGCACATGCAAGAGAACTGGGTGATCAGGCCCAGTCAACATGGGTTCACAAAAGGCAGGTCACCTTCTATGACCAAGTGACTCGGCTGCTGGACGAGGGAAAGGCTGTGGATGTATCTTCCTGGACTTCAGTAAAGCCTTTGATACAGTTTCTCACAGCATTCTGCTTCGGAAACTGTCGGCCTCTGGCCTGGACGGGTGCACACTCTCCTGGGTGGAAAACTGGGTGAACGACTGGGCCCAGAGGGTGGTGGTAAATGGAGTTAAATCCAGCTGGAGGCCAGTGACAAGTGGGGTTCCCCAGGGCTCAGTCTTGGGTCCAGTCCTGTTTAATGTCTTTATCAACGACCTGGATGAAGGCATTGAGTCCTCCCTTAGCAAGTTTGCAGATGACACCAAGCTGGGAGGAAGTGTGGATCTGCTGGAGGGTCGGGAGGCTCTGCAAAGGGACCTGAACAGGCTGGACTGCTGGGCTGAGACCAACGGCATGAGGTTTAACACGGCCAAATGCCAGGTCCTGCACTTGGGGCACAACAACCCTATGCAGCTACAGACTAGGAGAAGTCTGTCTAGAAAGCTGCCTAGTGGAGAGGGACCTGGCGGTGTTGGTTGACAGTGACTGAACACGAGCCAGCAGTGTGCCCAGGTGGCCAAGGCCAATGGCATCTTGGCTTGGATCAGAAATGGTGTGACCAGCAGGTCCAGGGAGGTTATTCTCCCTCTGTACTTGGCACTGGTGAGACCACTCCTTGAATCCTGTGTTCAGTTCTGGGCCCCTCATCCCAAGAAGGATGCTGAGGCTCTGGAGCGAGTCCAGAGAAGAGGAACGAAGCTGGTGAAGGGGCTGGAGAACAGGCCTTATGAGGAACGGCTGAGAGAACTGGGGTTGTTTGGCCTTGAGAAGAGGAGGCTGAGGGGAGACCTCATTGCTCTCTACAACTACCTGAAGGGAAGCTGTGGAGAGGAGAGAGCTGGCCTCTTCTCCCAAGTGACAGGGGACAGGAGGAGAGGGAATGGCCTCAAGCTCTGCCAGGGGAGATTTAGGCTTGAGATAAGGAAAAAATTTTTCACAGAAAGGGTGGTTAGGCATTGGAACAGTCTGCCCAGGGAGGTGGTTGACTTGCCTTCCCTGGAGGTGTTTAAGGTGAGGGTGGATGAGGTGCTTAGGGGCATGGTTTAGAGACTGGTGAGAATGGTTGAACTCGATGATCCCGTGGGTCTCTTCCAACCTGGTTATTCCATGATTCTATGATTCTAAACAGCCTGCTCTCAGAGCTCAAACAGTGCTGTGTGTTTTCCATACTTGGAGAAATAAATACGAATAAAACTACAAAGCTGAATAAATAAATCCTGTAACAGATGTAAATAACTTTCAGGATTTTAGCATTTACCTTAGATATAAAACAGTTATTCAGATTTTTATTATATCAGACTGATTTCAGCCAGATTTACAGGTAAGAAGATACCAAATTTATATTTAAAGGATCTACCTTCTTCCCCTGGCCATGTCACTAAAAATGAAACTCTTTATTTATGCAAGCGATAAAGCTCTAAAAAATGTTAGTTACTAGGAAAAATATAAAAACTTGCCTTAAAAAGAAGAACCTTGATATGAATTTTATTTTTTAGCAAGGGAATGAAACAGAAGCAATATTTTCAGCATTTAGTCAGAGTATAATGCCATACCACACATAACTCCACTTGAAAAATATATGCACACACACTGAAAACTCTCTCAGAAGAATATAAATGAAGATGCTAACAGATAGTAAGCATAAACAATATAAAACACGGACAAATAAAGAAGAGTCCGGAATGATACTGATGTCTTTGATTTATGTGACAGTCTCGTTTACAACTTAATAAATAAACAATACACTAAATTTTAATTTGACATATTAAATTGGAAGTTGGAAGCTGCTAGCTCTAGGGGAGTGAAAAGAATGGGCAGAAAACTGTACCTAGTTGGAATACAATAGATAAACATCGAAGAGCAATATTCATGACTAGTATACCAAAGGAGACAGAGACCACAAAAGCAGGAATTAAAGCAGAGGCAGGCAGAAAAAGGTAAAATAAGATTAATTTGCCATGCAGCATGGCTGTAGTGAAGGCGCAGCAAGGCTGCCCGTTCGCACAGACAGTCCTGCAGTGCATGTTATCGGAAATGGAAGTAACGAGTTTGGTAAAGCAAGTACTGCAATGTCACTGAGAAACAATGTGAGCAGTAATTAACATTTTAGGTCCATGGTCTTACATGAGCATTGACACAAGCACTGCATTATGTTTATATCGTCTGCATTAGGCAGACAAAAGGGTGTGGTGGTCCTTCCAAGAGGGGCTTGAAGGGCTCCATTGGACTATATCTAATCTAAATCTAACCCAATCTAAAGTTACCGTCTCCAAAGGTTTATAATGAAAATAGTATGAGCAATATATAATGTAATCACAACTGATGAAAATACCATCAATTACATAATTTAAATTACTTAGGAATATTTGCTGGAAAGTAATGTTGCATAAGGAGGGGAAATGAAGAGACAACCTGAAAAGTTTCTTTTTCAGTTTTCACTAGTCAATAGGCAAAACGTTTCATTGGGCTGGGACGTCTGCTGCAGCAAAGAACATCTGGAGGAAAAATATACATCACTTACAATTACACTGTGAAAAATTAAACTAGAAGATCCCAATAATTACAAATCATAAAATTCTCAGGCAGCTAAAAGCACAATGTATTCAAATAAAAGAAATGCTAACTATATTTTCTCTGTACAAGCTTCTGAGTTAAGATGAAATCCATTCAACAATACCTTGGGAAGCTGAACCTCTTGTCACTTGAGAGAAACCCACAAAAGGTCTTGAGGAGCCACACAAGGGAAATTGCTCCTACTCCTACTGAAAGTGTAGAAGTTCTTCGCTTAGCTTTCCCACTGGTAGGTTTCTATGCCTTTTAACTTTTCTTATACATATGATGAAACTTTGTCTGCATTTGCCAAATATGTAGTACTTTGCGGAGCCAAAAGCTCCTTGGCCCTACTAGACAGGTCTTGCAATGGTCATAATCAGATATTTTAATGGTTTTTTCCTTCCATGACTCACTATTTCCACATTTTATATTGCTGCGTTCTGTTATTACAGTTGACGCTCTGCTTTCTGATGTAGTGTGAATTATAGTGTTTTTTCCTATTCTGTGCTTTACCATACAAAGGAAATATATTTGCGTTTCTTCTGAGATTATCTTCTCAAGGTCAGTTTCATAACTTCTCCTGTTGTCAGTCAGCCTAGAATGCACTTATGTGCAATGCTTAACTTTAAGCATGATAATAATCCCACTGTATAGTAATTTCCATAATGAACTCAGAGCAAAAACTCTCTCACCAGCTGCCTCAAAATTAAGAGATGTGGAAGGTCTCAAATCAACTGCCCAAGTACATAAAGTCATTACCACTCTCTTTAAAAGTCTGGATGTTCTAAAGCAAAACTACTGCAGTCTTAGGAACCCTATTGTCAGCATCCTTTCCTTCTGAGATCACCGTTTCCCTCTAGTGAATAAAGCCAAACCAACAGAAACTGAGCAGAGTTCTGCTATTAGTGGTGGTTGTGCATATGCTTTGTATTAATAGTATCAGTTGCCCCAAGGAATTAGCCATCTATATTCATGAACTAAATGAAATAGAATTCATCAAGCACTTGATGACAGCATACTTGCAGAACAGGTCAGCTCTTGTATTTAGGAAGAAATCTTTCCTTTAGTTGCAGATAAAAGATAATCTCAATAGGCTCAGTGGTGTTCCACTCAGATCCCTTTCTCTTTCTAGCAGTGCTTCAGTCTCCTTCTCACGTAACTGAGATTTTAACTAGTGTCACTAGATTGTAGTACATTTTACGGCAACACAGGAGAGTCCAGAAAGAATTTATTTAGGAAACATGCATTAGACACTAGTAAGGCAAAATGCAAATAACAGGTAGCTTTTGAAGATACATTCAAAACCTTTCCAATTTTAAATGCTATCTTCAAGTCAGCCTACTGTATGATTATATTATGTATGGTTATATTATCAACAAGGGGTTCAGCAGTTGTCCTCCTCTCAGCAAAATGGTTCAATGTCCATTTATAGATCCATTTGAATACAGTGAGGTATTCAATGCACAAAGAAGGAGTAAGATAACAATGAACTTATACAGAACTGACCGGACACAATAAAGCAAGGAAGTAGCACAATACGGTCAGCATGCTAAGTAGAATCATAAAATGGTCAAGCACAGTCTCTCATAAATTCTCTTTTTAAGGCCTTTAATTACATTTTTCTCTTTGCACTACATCTTTTTCCCCCTTTCACTCCATCAAATCTGCATCTTCAGGATTTGTCCTGCCCTCCTTTGCCTTCTACCCAACAGCTCTGATGAGCACATCTTTGTCTCTCTTGATTGACAGGGTAATGCCTATGGCGTCCTATAAAGTTAATCGCACCCACACTGATGCAGGATGCCAAAACATACATCACTCTTGCAGACTTCCCTTACTGATTGGGAGCATTTTACCAACAGATATGAGTTTCTCTTGTGTCTCCAAGTCATGGTGGAGACTTCTCCTATCTTCTGGCCAGGATAAAATTCTCCTCCTTACCTCATCTTCTCAACCCTGCCCAAGGAAAATATGCTTCTGTTTCATTCTCTCTTGCTCAGATCTTCTAACCATACTCTGCAAGTCTCAAGCTCTCATATTCCCAGATACAGGTTCTCTCGTTCTGCAACTAGACAATTATACTGCTCTCAATGCTTTTCTTTGTGTATCCTCCTAACATGCCTCCTGCTTAGTCTTCATTAACATAATTAAGCTTAACATCTCATCAGTATTCACCTCCTAGTACATGTAGAGTAAGTACATACAGACTAGGCACTCTGTGAAAAAGTAATTTCCAGAATTTGTGAATTTTATCATAGAACCATAGAACTATTAGGTTGGAAAAGACCTTAGAGATCATCAGCTCCAACCAGTATCTCAGTGGGCATGGTTGTAAATGCATTACAGGGTTCAAAATGATACAAAGTAATATCTGTGGCATTACTTCCAGAAATACCAAAGCCGCCTCTGTCCCTTCAGTCCATGGAGATATTTAGTTCTATTTCCACATCATACTTTTTTCTGCTTTTCTGGAAACAACATAATTCTTTTTAAAAAATCCTTACAGTGTCTCAGCCTGTCACTATACCCCTACTAATATAGAAATGAAGCATTTGCTGAATAGTTTCATGGAAGTATAGAAAACAAGAAAACGAAGGAATTAGACATACCACAAGAAAATTACTATTAGGCTCTTTTCAGCCTTCAACTAAAATTTTAAACAAAATAGAATACAATGAAATCCTCTGGCTGTGACTGTGTCTGCCAGGTAGTTGGGGAATGTACCTCTTTGCTCTGGATCCAACTAACTTCACTCTCATTTACAGTTTCCCATCAGACGACTGTACAACATTATTCCTTATTAAGGCTGGATTCAAATCAGTAACCTTAAGATGAGAAGTCTCATACCCCATTTGTTACTCAGTTCTCCAGATAAGCACTTCTGCTTCAAAATCACGCATCAGTTTTGAAAATGGAAGTCACAGCTGGTGACAGGGAGGAACAGTGTTCATTTAAGTATTGCTGATGCACTCCTGAGTCTGACTAATTACACACAATCAACTGATTCTCTAACATCAGGATGCCGAATGTTGCCTCAAATCACTCCTACTTGATAGGAAACTTTCCATTGCCTGAAGAGGTGAAAACAGTCAAGTTAGTAATGAAAATCAGATCCAACATTTTGAGAGCAATCTCTTGAAGGCAGCTACACAGAAATGAAGACCTTTAACACTGTTCGCCCTTCGTTGTACAGAAAATAACCTCGGCTTGCTTTTTCTTTCCTACAACATTGAATAAGTACAAGCAATTTAAAACTAAGCACAAAATATTTACATCTGTGCAATAAGGGTATTATTACAACTCTAACTCAACTACATTTGTATGTTGAGAAACTGGCAACAAACTGCCTGGAAAACACCTGTTTTTCAAGGAACTCTTTATCCAAGGAACATGATTCTACGTGAAAGTTCACACACTATGGAATAGAATCAGCCTTTCATAGATAGCGCAGTAGAACCACAGTCTAAAATCAGACTTAATTCTGGATCCAACTAATTTCACTCTTTATAGAGATCCTTGTTTGATATTTGAATTAGCTAAAATATTGCTGGTCGAGACACTCTGAAATGCCAGTCATAACTAAGAGAAGAATCTGGTAATGGACAACTGTTCCTGTGTTGGTAAATCCCTATAGATATGTGACAGCTGCAGAAATAGCAAGACAACAAGGCTAAGGAATACAGTAGTTGATAAAATAAACCAATATGAAACTGATAAGTGGCAAATTTTAAGTTAGCATGTCTCATAGTGATATGTGTCTTGAAAAATGTTTTTTTTCTAAAAGAGGAGTGATGAATGGCAAATGTCTGAGCTTGTGTCTTGATCTGTAGCAATTGTCTAAGCTTGTATACCCTATAGTGGTATGTGCCTGGAGGTGTATTTATCTAAAGGGGAACCTCCTGTGCAAGGAACAGGTATCCTACAAGACAAGATAAGGAACCCTGTGATCCACACGGCCGCACCTGCAGAAAAAGGACTGTTATTTCTCAAAGTTTGGGCTGCACCCCTCTGAGGACTCCGGGGGGTCCTCAGACCACTACAAGGACTGTCTGTGCATAAGAACATGGTGTGGAGATTAGTTAATGACTCTTCGGAAAGAAATTAATACCTTCTTTGGGGTTGGGGTGATGAAAAATGCATAGATCTGTAGTCTAAAAGATGCACAGTTTTCTTGCTTGAGATGCATGTTTTCAGAGGATCAATCCCTCATGCAGCCAGCGCTGCTAATAATAAAGGGAATACCTGCTTAATAATGACTATCTAGTTGTTATTGAGTTATTATATCGGAATCCTTGCCCAGCCACATCTAGCCTCCCACTTCAGAGAGGATTGCTAGAAAACAAGGGGGTTTGGAAACTCTGTCCTTTGAATCAAAACTATTGATACCATCCTAAAACAGAGTGTACTCTCAACTCAACTTCATTTCCCAGGCTAAAAGTAAAAATTATTTAGGTGTTACAAATCTACATAACTAGCAACTTGACCTATATCTGTCAATATGGTCTCCAAATATTTAATGCTGAAAAATGTGGAAAGGAGAAATGTCCACAGAGTGAGGCATGCCAGGGTTTGACTGCTTTTCCTCCAGGTGCACACTCATACATGCCCATACATCCAAACTGCATCACTACCCTTACTTCGGCTGCTGCCCAAGTTCTTGGTTGTGCTCCCTGACACAAGCCTCATAAAAGGATTTAGGCATCTTATGGCAGGACTTCAGTAGGGTCAGCGCTCAGCCTGAGAGTCAGGTCCTCAAAACTCCCTTGTCTTTGTATTTTAAGCTGTTAACACAAAACATTCAGTTTCATACTGGGCATTGTACTCCAGAACCTCTCCTGAAACCAACTGAAAATACAATGTGCCTGTCATTGCTACAAGAAGCAGAGATGACCCCTGGAAAAACAGGCATCTATTTACAGGTTCTCATCTCATTTGAGGTCATGAGTAAGTGAATCTAAATCACCCCTGGAAGAGAAAACATTTTATGGTAGCTTTGCATCACTGTAACTAGAAACTGAACTGCAGCTTTTAAGGTCTTTCTTTGTTCTCCTCGTCTTTCTGCTTTTCCCTTTCCTTCCCTTTACTCCAAATTAACATTTGAAACACTTGAGAATGCTAATTAGGTTTCACTTCATTCAGACAGGAAATAATGACCTCAAGCTAATAAGGCAGGTTAATAGTCCCCTGCAGGTAAATTAACACAAGACCAAATGCTTGAAGACCTTGAGGATCACAACTGTTAAACTTAAGTATGCATTCAAAGCAACTCTGAGCATCTAACAGAAGAGGTCACAGATCATAAATCAGAGCTACTGAAAAAAAACCTCTTCAAAAAACCAAGGGAACCGAAGAACACATGAAGTTAACTTTCTTTAAAGACCTACTATAACACAGCCAACTGAAAGTGTATTTTAAGTAAATAAAAAAACCCCAACATTAATGCTCGCTGTGCAGGGAAAGGATTGCTCAATGAAGACAATAACTCATTCCAAAATCAAACTAATATGTTTTAGTAAGCCATCTATCAGAGACAGCTGCCTTTCCACTGAAATAACATTGCATTTTCTTCTTGTAATCACTTTACAGGCTTCAAAATACAAATTTGATTATATTATATCCATGAAGACAAAATGCTTACAGAAATCATAATGCTGTTTAAAGTCAAAAACCAGACATTGTATAGCCCATAAACTGAAAAGTACTATAAAATACCCAAAGCATAATAGTCACTCCACAAATCATGTTGATGTCAGGATGGACAAAAATGTATGACATAAAAAACTCATGGAAAAATATCCTATCTTTAAAATACAGCTGTTGACAAATAGACAGGTAATTTTGATAAACTGCTCACGTTTAAATTTGCAGCTCTCTATTAAAGTAAGACAACTGTGTTTTAAAAGTGAATGTGTGTTGCTGAATCATAAAATTAATAAATCATGTGACACTGGAATAGACAATTATGAGAAACCCCAGATTTGGGGAGGGTCTATGTAGTTTCATAGACACCACTGTATCTTACAGTCTCTAACGTGCTAACTTAACTTAATGTTTAGAATGGAGAAATGCTCTTATTTACAATCTGCTAGTTTTTATTTAGAGCTTTCTCGATAATTATTTTTTGTCTCAGCACAACTAGCAGGTGTCGAGAGCATATTTTCTTTGATTGTACCCATTCATCAGAAGTTACCAACTCTGAGTTGAAAAAGCTTGTTCTCCTCTCCCATCACATGAATATAAATTACATGGTTAGAAGGGATACACATTAAATGCAAAAACTGAAGGACATGCACAAGTATTCATGGGTGCGTAATGGTACAGGCAGGCAGTTGACAGACCTTTCAGGCGCATCTCAACACGCTCTAAGCTGTAAAGCCATTACAGTCCTTGGTTTATTTGGTGCTCCATGTCAGGCCATGCCCAAGAGATGAAAGAAAAAGGTAGGATGTGAAGGCTCTTGCAGGCTATAGCTCAAAGAGGCTATAGCTCAAAGAGGCTATAGCTCTGCCTGCTAGCTGGTTTTATTAGCTCTATGGATAACCATAACCACAACAACAAGGCTAACCCTGACACTTCACCTGCAGGGACATGCTGTTGAAATCTCTACATTGATAGGGGCTTAGATATTCAGAAAACTAAAACAGTGACTAGAAACAATACTGAAATTTAGTAAATCTGTTGCTTCAAAGGGAAAACCAGACACTGACAGTTCTAAAGATAAAATAAATGTGATCACTAAAAATCTGATCTAAAATTCTAGCTTTTTTAAGCACTCATTTCCATTAAAAGGGATGGAAACAAATCTTGAGTGAAATAATCAGGAAATATGAAATATATAAAAAAACATTTTCTGTGTAATAAAAATGAAACAGAATAATTTGATTGGAGCTTGCTAATGATTAAACCGTTTCAATTAATGCTCTGCATAAACCGTACTCTATGTTTGCAAAGAGAGGACCCAAAATTGAATGTGAAAAATTGTTTCAATTACAAAAAAATAGATTTGAGTGGTTTTTCCTGTTCTTTGGTCTTTCTTCTGGAAACAAATGCAAAATATCATTAAAACAAGCCCATTAAAATGTATTTGCTTATTTTATCACTACTGTCATCATATTAACCTATTGTTAAAGGCTTTAAACATTTTCTATTTTAGCCAGCTCACCCATCTCATCTCTGTATTATTTCCTGCATGGCTCAGTTCAGTTTTGCAGTGATTTTGGTTCTGATATTTTCTGAACATTATAAAAGCACATTCTGAAGAAGTTTTGTTTGTGGTGGTTACATAGTTCGCAGCAGTACTTTTCCAAACAATGCTGTTAGTATCTTGTGGTCTCTGAAGAAAGCTTTGCAAGCAAAAGGCTGCATCATCCAGGTTCAGGGTGATCCCTGAGGAACCTAAGATGGCTTCCAAAGGCTTCAATGCAAGTACTCATAGGTCATCTTTGAGGTGACTGGCCCAAAGCAAAGAGAAAAAGGCACTCTAGAAAAGAGCTGATATTTATTCTAACATTACTCTCTACAACTGCCTGAAGGGAGGTTGTGGAGAGGAGGGTGCTGGCCTCTTCTGCCAAGTGACAGAGGACAGGAGGAGAGGGAACGGCCTCAAGCTCCACCAGGAGAGATTAAGGCTTGAGATAAGGAAAAAATTCTTCACAGAAAGGGTCATTAGGCATTGGAACAGCCTGCCCAGGGAGGTGGTTGACTCACCTTCCCTGGAGGTGTTTGGGGTGAGGGTGGATGAGGTGCTTAGGGGCATGGTTTGGGGATTGGTGGGAATGGTTGGACTCGATGATCTGGTGGGTCTCTTCCAACCTGGTTATTCTGTGATTCTGTGATTTTCCTGCCAATGCCCCAATCTAACATGAAAAGCAGTCAGAGCATCTGCATACATGCAAATACATCACACACCATTTGAGCAGTGCTTTTATTAGACCATGCATCATTTCATTCCCATTTTCAATAAAAACAATTCCCCAAAGTCCTGTGCTGCACCCCATTCAGCTGCTGCCTTCAAACTAAAGAAGAGTTAGAGCTTTCACTAAAAGTGCTGTGGTTGACACCATTTTTTAGTACCAACATATGTGAAAGTCTACTCTGAACAAAGAACAATTAGGTAACTGGACCACAGCAGGAGCAATACAGACCAACCTAATTAGGTGTCTCCTACTAAATCAAATGGATATATTGATTACATTTCAATTGGTTTAATAAAATTATCTTAACACTTAGAGCACGTCTCACTCACCTCACAAAGGATGCCAGCATCATCTGTAAATTTGAGAAAATGAAATCCTTGTGTTTCTCAGACTTTGTGGCATCACTCTGAATGCTCCTGAATTCCATCTTGCTTCATAAAAACAAACGCCAAAAATATCCTTTAATATTTACAGTATGTTATACTGCCATGTACAGGCACACCTTCCATAAGCACCCTTGTACATAAGAAGAGCATACCAGAAAACCTCAATTTCATTAGTATAACTTATACACAATTCAGTTCCATATGTGGCATCTAAAGGAGTTTTATTTTTCACTCTGAGGTACCACAATCAGAGTTGCTCTGATTTATGCCAAAGAAGGTGCTGCAGTGCTTTTTTTAGGAAAAGAGAAGAGAAATTGGTACGGCAGTTCCAACGTTCTGAGGAATTATGCATGAATGAAATTTAATACAGGTTCATCTTGTCTTGTTTAGATGTACATATGCAATAGCCAAATTTAATAAATATCAGAGATCTGCTTCCAGAATTTCAATGCTCAGTGGGCTCAGTCAAGTTGAAAAACATCATAAAGCTGTGTGAAAATATTAGACATTGTTACAACTAAAATCTAACATGACAACGACTGAAACAAAGTAGTGAAAAAAAGTTATTACTATTTATTTATGCAGTTTGTCAGTTCATCTTTTGCTGCTACAAATATTCACAGGAGAGTAGAAAAAACTGAATGTTGCTGTTGTTTGCTAAAAAGATCTAATTTACCTTCTTACTGTGAGCTCTCACCTGATACAGATTAGGTATTAAGATTTGCAGATTTGGTTACCCAATTTTTTAAATTATTTTTTTACTTTTTAGGCCTTCTCCTTACTTTCCTCCATTCTTAGGCTCAGCATGGATATTACCAGCTCCTATGCTATTTCAGTTTCTTCTTTAACACCAAGTCTTCTGCTGTGATGCACATGCATTACTATATATGACTACTACAGCGTTAAATTTATGAAAACTGACTTTGTAGTGTCTGTGTCTCTCTATGCATTCTGTTCTCTTACTCATCTGTTGCCTAGTCAAAATTATCTGAATTTAAGCCAGTGTGTACATTGTTTTACAGCAAATTCTTGACAGAGGCCTTAAACTTTAACTGGGATTCAAAGACATCATTCCTTGCAGAAATGAATAAAATCATTCTTGATAGGAGCTGTTTTGGTTGAAAATTTATTCTCCTGCTGCATCACATTATTGTTCTATGGGTCGGCAAGCACAATTTCTCCAAGTAGCAGTGAGGGCCCCAACTACTAGTGGTCAAGAGTTTTTGAGAAAGTTGGTGGGTTTCTGTAACATTTCACGTTATCAGCCTCACCAGAGCAAGGACTGCAAATGGGAAAACAGTTGGCACTGAGGGATACTTGGGAACATAAGGTACACAACATTTCCATACCCCTGATGCACCATCCTGCACTGCCACCCAATCACTTCTCACAAGACTGGCCACTGTCTCTTAGGAAAGGACACAGACTACAGAAAATAAATATTCTTCATGTGGCTTGTTTTCGCCAACTGAATACCAAGTAGACAACACTCATTTTTTTTCATATATACAGCTGGTATATCCGAGTTTGCCTTTTTGTCTCTCACTAGCATGAGGCTGTCACTCCTAGTCATCATCAGGACTTACCTGGAGACCTGCACTTTCTGCACATACTGGAAATGCGTTTAATTCATATTTTTACAACAGTTTTTACTTCCATTGCCTTGTAGCTTTACGAAAGCAAATAACAAGATGCTTTTAACAAACAAAAGGGCTGAACTCAACTCACAATAATTAAGTGCCTAACTTGGTTATGTTGACCAGAATAGGAGAGCTGGGAGCATCCTGTCTTCCCACCATGCTTCATTTTCTCCTCTGGAGCAATTAAGTTCCTCTCTGTCTACATAACTGGTGCATTTTCTTGTCTTTATTAACTTCCAAGGAACTTATGCACTTCTAGACGGAAGCTGTGTCTGCTCAAACTGTACTAGCTAGAAATGGGAGGTACCTTCAGTTGATCAGATCCAAGACTGGATTTCAGCTTTATCAGTAATGGTGGAATTTACATACATATTCTGAGGATCCTTGAGCTGGGAAGATCAGTTCAGCATCTTCTTCACCCATTAAACCAGCTCTCTTCTTACCTGTGTTCCTCCTGGGCCCAGTTTCCACAGCACAAAAGGTGAAAATTCTTGCTGAGGACAGCTCAAGACCTAATAGGATAATTCCCTTACTAAGAGGTTAGGTCATCCTTCTGCAGGTTGATCAGCAACCAGAACCTGTGTTCCCCATCCCCTGGCTGACATGGTTCTAACCATAAACAATAATGTGAAAGCACCTACCATCAAAATCCATTTCAGACCCCCCCATATCTTGTTTTCTGGGCACCTTTTGAAGATTTATACACCATTTTCCTAAATTAATCTGATAATATCTATAGAGCTTGAACCTTCCCAGGCCACTGGAGTTAAGCCTTTAGAGACCTTAGTAAATAAGTAATGAGATAAAAAATGCAATTAGGCAGCTTTAGAAAGTTACCAGAGTAGGTGTGTGTCTGGGCTTAAACTCTAGGTATCCAAGTCTTAACAGGGCAGGATTTAGGAGTCTATTCTCAAATGCATCCACGGTCATCTACAAATCACAGGAGCTGCATCCTAAACAGCTCATGATTCAGGCCTCAGCTGGATTTTCACAAAAGCAGAAATGATCCGAAATCTATGGCTTCAGACTGCCTATGTCGCTATGATCTACATGTATATATAAAGTGTGGTGAATAAAATCAATAAGTAACTCAAAAGGTCACCTAGCCATGCGAATGTATAAGTGCCTTCCTGACAGATATTCTTAAAAACCTTCAGCACTGCCTATGGAAATTGTGCTGTCACTTCATACATTCCAGTTTTTCATTTCCCTCACTGTTAAAAAGAAATTCCTAATATCGGACGTGGATATTTTTTTCTGGTAATGAAGTTTGTAATTTTGCTTCCCTGTCCCTTCATCTATGCAGCATCATTTTTAGAAAAATGTTTTCTTATTAAACATCTACTTTATTCTTAAGTTTCCCAAGGATCACTTACACCCAAATTATAAATCTGTTGTGTAATAGCTGCTTCACTATCTCAGACAGGTTAATTATCATCATTTGAACAAGCCTGAAATACACCCCTCCAACAAAGCACACCAGCAGGCTCCAGAAAGTTCCCAATTGCAATTAGCTGGTATTCTCTATACCTGAAATTGTTGTGACCATACTGACATATTTGAGGGTTGTTCTTCAGTTCTCCACACTGGTAACCACATTATAAAATGTACCATAGAATATGGTAGCCTATTGAAAGAGACTAAATAGCAAAGATGGTTGAGGTTCTCACCCACAGGACACTTTGCCTTTTTTGGTGGTTTATGTGAACAAAAACTGGAGGTCAAGAATGAACACCTGCCTCCTTCCCTAAGTGTGAATTGATATTAAATAATTGTGCAAAAGGCGATACACTACTGTAACCCAGGGGAAAGCATGCAAGATGCAAAAATCCTTTCTCTGTTTATTAGCAAGAATACTTACCCAATCAGGGCTTCTGTCCATTACATTGTTTTATTTATTTCAGATGAATGAAACATACCTTACATAAAACAAGCATAGCTCTGTATCTTGCATCTTGAGTGCATCTGCCTTAAACTGAAAACAAAGAACAAACCAAAACACGAAGCACAGAAGGTCTGCCTATAAATTTAGTCAGCTCTGACCCTTTGTTCACTCACTTTCCAGTAGTGAGGGAAAAAAGGAATTGAGCTGTAAAATTTGTTCTGGGCAGGAGTTGACATCTGCCATCAAGTCAGAGTCCAGAGCAAACCAGTGTCACAAATTTCAAATACACTGACTTAACTTGTGTAACTCAAAACTCACAGCTTTCATTTTAATCATAAAGGACTAATCCTGGCGGGCAGTCACAGCCATGCATGGGGCATCAGGGATTCAGGTAAGTCAAGAAGAGGGAGTGTAAAAGTCCCAAATGACATTGTCTAGGCAAGGAATGGAGTGCTTGATACCTGTTTTCCAATGCTAGCAGCAGATGTGAATACCAATTAATTAATTCCTGAGTCTCTCTCATGAAGTACTATTCAATAAAAAGCCTTTGAGTATCACATTCTTTGTTCCCATCATTTCTTGACTTGGAAGTGTCTCAGATGTCATGCTTTTTGAGTTTTATCTAGAAATGTTATTTTTATTTTTAACTAGGGCTCACCAGCAAACAGCAATCCTGTTCTCTCTCAGGCAACTCCCAGCTTTAGAAGATATGCTTGAAGCTAAACCAAGGTGAACTCCCCACTCTCCAATAAAAAGCCTAAGCAATACAAACAATGTGAACCACAACTGCAGAAGAAATACTGTGTAGTACAGAGAACCCCAAGGACGATCATACTCTTGGACGAGTAGAATTTGAAAAGGTAGATTTCTCATCTTTGACAGATCAGTCTTGTTATAAACAGGCAGCAAAATGGGGAAAAATACTGAGATTTCTCATTAAATATTTATCCAAAACTATAGACAATTTTACTTTTGTTTTAAAAGAAAACATCTGCTAAGGCAACAAAGTGTTTCATAACATTGCAAGATGAAGGATTCACAGATTTAATAGTAATAAAGAGAAGGTGAAATACCTTCTCATGAGTATTCTTCAGTGCTTTGTTATTTGAAATGCTCTTTTCAAAACACTTCCATCAGTCATCACAGATTACACTCTTTAGGGGAGAAGAGAATTAATGTGGCATTTGCCTTACCTCTCTTCAAACTAATTTATGCTAGAACAGTTCTGATGTCTTTGTGTTAACTTGTACACCTGCTGTTGGCTTGGTAGAAAGAAAACACTACTAGCTTACGCATAGTGAAAGAAAACACTACTAGCTTACGCACAGTGAAAAATATTTTCGTTTCTGTTATTTTCAAGAAGCAGTCAGCAGCATTTCATCAACCTTGTAAAAGGGAAGGCATTTACAGAACAGGTCAGGTTCCTATATGAAGAAAGCCAGATGTAAAAGACTGCTCAGCACTCAACTGCTCAGAAAAGAATTCACCAGTGGATGAAGTGTCTAGTCTATGTCTCTGCCTATTTTCAGAGTTGCCACTTTCCCTAGAAGGTATATGTAACTTAAATTCTTTTGGCAGAATAATTCATAGTTGAGATTTCCAAGTAGTTTGTTTCCCCTGTACAGCACCATTTCAGGACACAAAGAAACATGACGGCAGTTTGCAGATAGTCACATTACCTACAGTATCTTTCTACAGCTTGTCTTGTCCTGGGCAAGAAGTCACTCCGTCTTTTGGAAGAACAGTTTATAAAATGAATCAAGGATGAAGGCAAGACTTGTAGAAAGGAATTTTATCCACAAGGAAGATGCAGTGTCTTACTTATAATTGGATAGCCACTGCGAACACATTTCTAAGTCCCAAACAGCTGTTTCCACTCATATTTGTTTTAGATACACTGATTTCAAAGATATTTCACTCTGCAGTGCATATTTTACAAAGCAAACACCAACACATAATTATCTCCCATAATTATTTAAAACAGTTCTCAAACAATTTCTTTTCTATACTACATTATCATGCAACTGGAATCATTACAAATGTTCATACTGTTTAATTAACCACTTTCTCCTGATTTCTCCTAAAATACTGATTTGTAACTAACGTTTCATTGCTCTTAAATGGCATGTAATTAATAATAGCTCACACAAAATCCAAACTAAAATTAAATCTTTTAATAAACTGCTATTCTGAAAACTGCAAAGAAATACAGTGTTTAACAATTAAGAATTTATTTTCTTTAAATTCCTTACCTATTCCAAATAAGAACTACTTCAACAGCCTAACAGCACAACCCCTCTATACACAAAAAAGTGTGCATAAATGTGAAGTAAAAAGCCCAAGTATGCAGCAGTCTGCTTCAGAAACAAAAGTAACTGCATAGAAAAAAGTGGATGTTCCATCCTATGTTTAAAAACACAACAAACCAAACGTGTTCTCCCTTTCCGCTTCTGGAAGAGATGGAAGGCAGGATTTTGACTCGGTTGCAAATAGACATCATAAAGAACGGATAAAGTCATGGAGGGGAGCTTTCATTTCCGGAGAAGTCACGGGATTGATTTCTACAGCTGCTGGAAATGCTCAGAGGACAATCCAGGCTTTGAAGGTACAGCAGGAGTCTGTTCATAAGATGAAAGAATCTACTAGAGAAAGAAATATTTTAGATTTTAAAGGTATTAATGGGAAATAATTGGGAAAGCTAAGTGGAAGTAAGCTCAGTGAAACTGGGGATAAAGCAAAAGAACTGCTATTTTAAGGAAAGGTTATCAGTGAGAACAGAAGAGAAGGGCAAACATCTTGAAAAATGGAATTTAACTAACCTGGGGAATAGGTTGAAAGTATCTCCTGGCAGAGAAGTATAAAGGATAGAAGCGTTCTGGTGAGCTAAAAGAGTAATATTAAATAGAGCAGCAACGAACTATGCTATTGCAGAGGAAGGGTACAGAGAATAGTGATAAAACAATATGACTGCATTTAGAGCTCTTCAGCAACCTCAGAATAAAAAAAAAGCCTGCACAGATAGCTTAAATAAGGACACCTATTTAAGGACAAGAACACAGGAACAGCATCAGCATCACACTAGAAAGGTTATGACATAGAACAAGTTGTAGTTCGTAAGGAGCATAAGAAGCAACAAAAAAAGGTTAATAGTTAAAAGAAATAGACAGGGAAAAAAGGAAATACAGTTTATTTCTGTAATGGGAAAAGAGCGCACATAATGGGTAATGTAGGTAACTTTTAAGTATTCCATGCCTACCTTCTTTCAGTCATTTATTCTTTCCCACCCCAAATTAATTAACCTAGATTTAACAGCTGAACAGGATCATGAAGGAACCAGCTAGGAATTACTGTGCAAGTCAGAGATACTTGCATCAGGACAGCCTTTAAACTGCCCCTTACACCCACCTAGGAAGCAGCTGAAAATGTTCCTGTGACTGTTCTCTTATGCAAAGTGAAAGCATGTTGGTAGGAAAGGCAGAGGATGAGATCTGATATTCTAGGTGGATTTCAGATT
The DNA here is from genome assembly GCA_033459285.1 of Clamator glandarius. NCBI lineage: Eukaryota > Metazoa > Chordata > Aves > Cuculiformes > Cuculidae > Clamator > Clamator glandarius. Next base: position 1,409,702 of record JAUNZM010000473.1, on the reverse strand, counting down.
TGAAAAGTTTGGGTTTGTGCCCCTGAGGTAGAGAGAGGAACTCAATAAAGTTCTCCCACATCCAGGGTGAATGCCCTAATCACCAAATTAGTTATGGGATTAACAAAGAGAAAACTTCCAATTAAGCCCTGGACTTTTTCCAGCAACAATTATTTGATGCATTCAAATGCTTCTGAGACTTTAAATCATACTGTTCAGCAAATCTGCTGTTTCTCAGTAAATATAAACACACCCATACAGCCCTAATGATTATTGCCTGAAGGCGAACAGAGAAGGAAAAGAAAGTTATAATTAGTTGAGCCATGCTACAACTTTCAGATAAAGTTTTCAGCTGGCAGTTATGGCCTTCATCGCTGCCATCCTCCTTCACTCCAGCTTCTTCTGCTGGTGCTGCCAGCTGGGAAAGCTTTGTGCTTCCTGCATGGCATGGCAGAGCACTAACAACTACTTCATCATAATATCATTTACATTGCATAAATATGGAGAATAAGGGTAATTTTTCATAAGATATACTTCTAAGCCCCATATGTTGCTACCACTGTTCTCAATCACACTTCTCACTTGCTTGGCCCCCTTCTTCATCTGCCTGCTTGCAAAAAATCCACCAAGTTATTATTCAGTCTTCCTTATATAAGGGGTATGTAGAACACTAATTGGCAACAGAGGGTGAGAACAGTGTATCAGATAATTCTTTAAAATACATATTCTTCAAGCATCTATTGTCTCCTTCTACCAGGCTCACATCTGAGTCAGCAATTTTGCCCAGGCATTTGTTCCAGGTGACAATGGTACCATCCATATCATCTCCATATTCAATGTACATTGAGAAGCAGGGAAATGAAGCCAGATTTAACCCTGGAAAATGGTCCGGTGAAAGCAGCTCATGAGATTTGGACTTCATCATAAACACGCTGCCTGAACACAAACCATCACATATTGCAGAGGATTGAAGCCAATCATTCAAGAACTGCCAGTTTGCCTGTCCTTTCTCTGTGGCTATAGAATATGTTATCGAAGTCATTTGCATGTACTTTCTTTAAGAAGGTTGGGATTGGTAGATTTTGATGGAGCCAGCTTTTCTCCACTTTTCTTATGGCTTCAGATGAGGAAGTCATAGTTATCAAACTATCATTTAAAACTCTGAAATTGACTGTGTTGTGCCAGGAATTTTCTCTTTTTAATTAAAACTAGTCATCTCAAACATTTCTGATCCCAGCTATGTTTTGCCTTGTGCTCAACTGCAAAAAAAAGGTAAATGTTCAGAAGAGTCTGAATGGTCACATTTTTACTAACTCATAGGCTATGAATAGACTGCAGCTTCCCTTTTGGCTTGACACATTCTTTGAAAGGGTTTTGCATTCCCCGCTTCTCCGGCAGTATTCCTTGACTGTAGTTTTTAGAAATGTAAATAATACCATTTGCTCATGAGTCCAACTACATGATGAAAAAAATTAGCACAGCTACTGTCAAAACCTTTAAAGTTGTACTTCATTTTCCAGGGAAGCTTATAGCCATCCTCTATTAGAATCATGTAAAAGAAAGTCACCTCCATAACTTGGATAAGTGTGCGACTGAGCTTCACTAAAGAGCAGCCTCAATATCCTTCAGGCCCCAAGTACCTTTTTCCCAACAGGAAAATGTTGGCTTAACAAAACACAAGCTCTGCTATCTACTTTCAGTTCAAGCATAGGATGCACCATTCTAAGAAGTTGCCTTTTATAATCAGCAAACCCACATGTCTTCCCAACACAAACATGCTTGTGTTAGTGACACAGGAACTGGCAATTTATGACTTCATGGCTTTTGACACAGTGTCCCACAACATCCACAAATATAAGCTTAGGAATGTGGGTTGGATGAATGGACAGTGAGGTGAGAACTGGCTGGATGTCAGAGCTCAGAGGACCATTGTTGTCAGTGCAGAGGTTAGTTGGAAGCCTGTGACCAGGGGTGTTCCCCAGGGTTGGTACTCAGCCCAGACTTGTTCAACACATTCATCAACGACCTGGATGAGGTTCAGACTGAGTGTATCCTCAGCAAGTTTGCCAATGACACAAAACTTGGAGGAGTGGCTGACACACTGGAAGGCTGTGCTGCCATTCAGCAAGACCTGGACATGCTGGAAAGTTGGGCAGAGAGGAACATAATGAAATTCAACAAAGGTAAGTGTAGGGTTCTGCACCTAGGGAGTAATAACCGTCTACACCAGTACAGGTTAGGGGCTGACCGTCTGGAAAGCAGCTCTGCAGAGAAGGACCTGGAAGTCCTTGTAGACAACAAGGTTGACAATGACCCAGTGATGTGCCCTCATGGCCAAGAAGGCGAACAGTAGCCTGGGGTATGTCAAGAAGAATATGGCATGTGGGTGGAGGGAAGTTATTCCTCCCCCACTACGCTGCCATAGTGAAGCCACATCTACAGTACTGTGTTCAGTTCTGGGTTTCCCAGCTCAAGAAAGATAAGGAACTACTGGAGAGAGTCCAGTAGGCCACAAGGATGATCAGGGGACTGGAGTATCTCTTATGAGGCAGGGTTGAGAAACCTGGGTCTGTTTAGCCTTGAAAAGAGAAGATTGAGAGGGGACCTTATCAATCCTTAGAAATACATAAAGGACAGTTTTCCAGAGGATGGGGCCAGACTGTTTTCCGTGGTGCTCAGTGACAGGACAAAGGGCAACAGGCACAAACTGGAGCACAGGAAGTTCCATCTCAACAAGAGGAAAAACTTCTTTACTGTGAAAGTGACAGAGCACTGGGACAGGCTGCCCAGGGAGGTTGTGGAATTTCCTTTTCTGGAGATATTCAAAACCTGCCTGGACACATTCCTGTGCAAACTGCTCTAGGTGAACCTGCTTTAGCAGGGTGGTTGGACTGGATGATCCAAAGGTCCCTTCCAACCCCTACCATTCTGTGATTCTGTGAAACTGCAAGTAACCTGAGCAGGCCCCATCTCAGGTTAACAAACAGCGATGCAGCACTGTGCTGCTCCAGCCACGCTGCCTGCAGGTTCAGAGCAGACAAGGAATCAAGCAAAACCTGAGTGGCATGAGTGACAACTCACTAAATAGCTTGAAGCCACACCAAACGTATGTGTTACATTACGTGCCTTGAACCTCAATGTCACATAGCGTGTGCTTGAAAAAGGAAATAAAACAGGAATAGTGAACATCTGCTCCTACGTGAAAAAAAGTGATTGATATTCACATAGGAATAGATGAATTTAAAGAATTCCTTGTGGAATTTTAATATAGTTTAATTGTATTTGTTCAGGATAAGCAGTACCATATTACAGACATCCTGTGATTAATAAAACCTACAGAAAATGAAAAATTTGCAGCCAGCTATAATAGTGGTTAATATAATAGAGAACAATTTGTTTTAATGAAAGTTTCTCTCAGCTTCAACTAGTTCGAGAAGCCAAAAGATCTCTCAGGATCCATGCTGCCAGATTTGCACTTTCATTTTAGGTGCCTAGAAAAGCGCTCCTCAAAGAACTGGGAAAGAGGCAGGTGTCCCTGAAGGCTTCCAGAAGAAAAACCTCTGCTCAACTTTAAGCCTTTTTGTTACCAGACATATTTGCCTAACATATTTAAAAAGATTCAGCTCTAATCCCAATAGTTAATGCTTTATTATTACATACTTCACTTTAATTAAGAAAGAAGTATTTGTCAGTCTTCCTTGCCTTCATTCTGGATGTAATCTTCCTTCCAGGCTTCTGTCACTGAAGATTAAATGCCTGATTGCAGAAATTGGTGGATAGCTTCTGCACAGGAAAGGCCCTACTACCAATAATAGAAGAAAAAAATAAATAAAAAATTTGTAAGAGAAAAATAAGGAGAACTTGATATGCTGGGGAAAAAATGTGAATTTGGTATGTAGTATTTTCTCTCATTTTATGTGCATATCTGCAGAATACTTCAACCAAGGAACACTTTCTAAAGCTGAGAGAAACAGAATGAGTAAGCATTACTGACTGGCTTCAGTAACCAAAAATAAACCAAGTTACAGAAAAATGCGTTTTTAATTTTATCTTGACATAGAAAGAAAATGAGGTTCATCAGTGTTGTTCCTAAGGTTCTCCCAAATCAAAAAGCTGTGTAAGAGCTATTAGTAGTTATATAAATCTCAGAAACTTGTTGCAATCCCAAGTGTGATCACTAGTGACTATGGAACAGAAATCAGTAAATATTAGCAATGAGATGGTTTATTTACTTGAAGCTTTAATGAGTTGCCCTACACTCTTCCTAGTGGCTTCCACCTCCACCTGCCCAACCTGTTTTAGTTACTTGTTCCTCTCACCATGAGATCTTCATTTGACTTGCAGCTGCAGTTTATCTCCTCTATTCACAAAATCCCATTCATCTTCTCCATATGTACTGCTTCTGTCTTATAAGCTTCTGTTCCTTCACTCTCCCTTCCCAGGTGCCACCAGCACTCCTCCTTACCTTTCCCTACTAACATTCTAGCATCCAACTTGTATGTGATATAGTGCATTCAATGTGATGACTTTTAGGCAGAATTTAAGTCTTCTTCATGCCTCTCCAGTGACAAAGCTACTGAAACTATTAATCTTTCAATCATCTCTCTCTTGTTCTCTATGCGTAGCTGTAACGATCAATTTCTTTATTTGTCTTAAATAATTTGTTTGTATGTCTTAAACCCTCATTTTAAGGTGTAACTGTGTGTGATTGAGGTTTTAGGCAGAGGAGAGAGAGGGAAGCCTGTGAGGAAGTACTAGCCTCTCCCACAGGCTGTGCCCGGGATGCCAAGGTTTGCTGGACTGTCCATGCTGGACTGTTGTGGGCATTTGTGTCTTGTTAATCAGTGAAAACTCTTGAATCGCTCTGTGCCCAAAGGGTTCAAGCAGCAAATATTCTGGCAAGGGTCCTCTGAACTGTGAGCTGCCCCTTGAATCCCCAGCTGGAACCTTCCAGAAAGGACCTGTATGCGTGCTCTAATTTGAAAACTTTTCAAGCATGGATACTGTGCATGCACAGTGAGACCTCTCCTCTGTGTGCTTTATAGCCTCATAGGGGGCAGAACTTTGTCTATAAATAATGCACACCCAAAAGCTACCCCAGAGACCATGTTTTCTTCTGAGATGGCCACTGGAAATCCATTGGGTGGTGATTCTTTTAATATACTTTCTGATACTTTTCTTCATTTTCTCTCTCTGTCCTTATTCTGTCCTCAAATCTACCTCACTCCTTTTCAGTGCTTCTTGGTGTTGTACAGCCTATTGCCAAGTTGCATTTTCTGTGTGTAGTCTAGAGCTGGTGCTGTTTTGTAAGGGACTGACCTTTTGATAAGTTCATGTTGTGAATTGTTGTGAATTTGACAGAGCTCAAAGTAAAGATTGTAATTTTGAGTCAACCCCTAAAGTGATTGTCACCACTTTTGTACTGCTGCACAAACATTTAAAAGATCACCTCCCCCAAACCTTTCACTAAGCAGGTCTGGGGCTTAACAGTAGCCCATGCTGCCAGTCCCTGTGCCAGGATCATTCCAGTATTTTCTCCCACTGTCCTTACTTTTACTGTACAAGGCACCTTCAGTATAGACTCCACTATATCCTTAGTGGCATCACTCACTGTCACTGATTCATCCACTCTTCCTTTAGCTCAGCCATCCTCTACTCAAAAAATACTTTCACTATAACTACACATCTGCACTATAGGTGCCTATAATGCAGCCAGTGAAACTTGGTCATTTTTCACCTTATCATTAACACAGAAATACCTCCTCTTAGGTCACTGTTCACCTCCACTCAAGTCAACTTTTAAAAGAGGCCACATGAGTTGTGCCTCCAAAGTGTCTGCTTCTCTGTATCATCTATAACAGGGATCTCAAGAACTAAGTCGGTCAGATGTAGCTGGCTAAAGTTAAGCAATAAAACAACCCCTCAGCTTGTGTTTCGGTCCACCCTACAGTTGCCAGTGCAGGTCCAACATGACTAAGCAAGCATGTCAAGTCTGTTCTTGTTCCTACTGGTCATCACCACAATATATATCTTGGATCTGCAATTTGTACATCAGACTTAACTCTATTTCTTTTTAATTTTTTTTAAGATCTATTTATTCAAGAGATCACTGAGCCCTGCACATGCTTTCAGTTTAAGGCAAAACTGCTCTTCAAATCTCCTCCCATAGCTCTCCATTGCTCCCAACCTCAAAAAGCAAGGCAGATGGTACTCTGCTTGCATGCAAAGGTCATTATCATATTACCATTTGGAGTACTGACTGTGGCAATCCTGTATTGTTTTCTTCCTTGTTCTCCTGAAATTGTTTCTTCTTTCGTCTTAAATTTAGATCACAAATTCTTAGGGGCAGAGACAATATTTCTGTTCTGCTTTTATCAAGTGTTTCTTGTAATGGGGTACTGAATCACGACTATGCCTTTGAGGTATTATAAATATAAATAAATAACAAACACACACACTAACACAATTACATTTGGGGTTTGCTTACAGCTATGCAATTTTGCTTGGGCATTAAACAAAAGAAAAATTAGACCTAGCATATGTAAATACCCCTGTGAGGACCCCTGCACTTATAATATTTCTTTATATTAGAAATGCCATATAATAAATAAAACAAGAGTACTAGAAAAATATTAGCAGATTTCCAAAATGATCAAACTGCACAGACATAATTGTATCTATTTTATTGCTAATTTGTAGGGCTCAGAACACTTCTGCCCATTTACTTTCCTCTCTTCTCCTGACTCTGTTTTAGATTCCTCCTTTTGCAGTAGCTCACACACTTGATGGACTTGGCAGCACTAGAAAAATAAGGCAAGCCTACAGTCAGACTGTTTTTCACGAATTCATCCAGCTCTTGGAAAAGTATTACAAGAATGCCTTACTTATTTTGATATTCTGCAATTGTAAACATTTCCAGGTCTTCAAAGGTAGGATTTTAAGAGCAATTCTCTTCATTTCATAGAATCATAGAATCATAGAATAACCACGTTGGAAGAGACCCACCGATCATTGAGTCCAACCACTCCTATCAATCACTAAACCATGCCCCTCAGCACCTCATCCACCCGTGCCTTAAACACCTCCAGGGAAGGTGAATCAACCACCTCCCTGGGCAGCCTCTGCCAGTGCCCAATGACCCTTTCTGTGAAAATTTTTTTCCTAATGTCCAGCCTAAATCTCCCCTGGCGGAGCTTGTGGCCATTCCCTCTCGTCCTGTCCCCTGTCACTTGAGAGAAGAGGCCAGCTCCCTCCTCTCTACAACCTCCTTTCAGTTAGTTACAGAGAGCAATGAGGTCTCCCCTCAGCCTCCTCTTCTCCAGGCTAAACAGCCCCAGCTCTCTCAGCCGCTCCTCATAAGGCCTGTTCTCCAGCCCCGTCACCAGCTTTGTTGCTCTTCTCTGGACTCGCTCCAGAGCCTCAACATCCCTCTTGTGGTGAGGGGCCCAGAACTGAACACAGGATTTGAGGTGCAGTTTCATCAGTGCTGAGTACAGAGGGAGAAGAACCTCCCTGGACCTGCTGGTCACACCATTTCTGATACAAGCCAAGATGCCATTGGCCTTCTTGGCCACCTGGGCACACTGCTGGCTCATGTTCAGTCACTGTCAACCAACACGCCCAGGTCCTTCTCCTCCTGGCAGCTTTCTAGACAGACTTCTCCTAGTCTGTAGCACTGCACAGGGTTCTTGTAAGAGGTTATTCAGTTCTTCCCATTGATTGGTCAAAAATCAGAAACTGCCTTCTTGGATGGCAGGCCAAAGGGGAAACAAAGTCACTGCTGTAACCTGAAGTCTTTTAAGACCTCTTAAGGTATTTTACAGTTCTGCTTACAATCAGTCTTAGAGTAACAGGAATTTTTCCCCTCACAGAATAAAGTCATTATTTTAATGTTGAAGAAACATAAAGATATGAATGGAGCACATGAATTTTTACCACTGAGGCTACACATTACCATATTTAATTATGTAGCTACTAACTTATATATACATACATGCAAGCGAGGCCAGGGGCTTGTTTTCAGAGCTTTAACTTGAAGATTTTTTTTTGCTTCTTTAATCGTTGTTGATTGAAATCAGTGTCTTAATGTTTCACAGCTTTGCCTTTTGATTACTGTTTGTGATTAAGGTAACCAGTGGCAGTAATTAACAAAATAATACTATCCACTTATTCATTTCTTCATGTAACATAAAATACATGTTTAGCTGGAAGTTCACATGGATTTCAGTAATACTGTTCACATGCAGACAACAGCCAGCCACAGCACAAGAGAATCCTATGCTGGCTACAGGACATAAGGTTATTTATTTTTAAGTTGTCTATCCTTCTGCTTTTCTGTAAAAATGTTTCAAAAGGGGGATGAAACACACGTTCAGAATCATAGAAATTGAGTAGAATTACCATCTAGTTACTTGTTCAAACTATTAACAAAGAACTAGCCATAGCCCAAGTCAGGATTGATACAGAAACCTGTCAGGGCAAAGAAGAACCTCTCTGTTACCAGTTGATGATACATATAGAGACCGCTATTCCTACAGATACATCTTCTGAAAGCTGACAGGAAAATGAGTATTTATGATATGGAAACTCTATACTAGCAAAAATAATTACAGTTATGCACACATTACAAATGCTACTGAATTATGGGCAACTTGTAAACAATAGGAGAGTGCAAGTAGGAATTATGCAGAGTAACACTCTTAAAAATTAGCTGTTATGTGGAAACAAACTCTTCTTGGTGTAAGAAAAAGACATCAACCAGCAGGACTTTCACACAGTTGCAGGACTGAGCCATGTTTTTCAGAGATGAACATTTCAAGTGAGAAAAAGCAGATCTATTCTATTGTGATTACTGATGTCCTAGCTTTACCTTGAGGGGGGTTTCTTTTTGGTTTTGTGTCCAGCTGGCATATGTCCTTGAGCAGCCACTGCTCAGCACTTAATATTCTCACCTACTGTGCTCTCTGCACAAACAGGGAAAGAGAAACTCCCTATCTCCACGTCTTGAAGACCAAATGCAACATGCCTCTCAAGCATCTGAGCAGCTGGTGACACAGGAACAGTCTGTGCTGGGCCAAAGTGAAATTAGAAGGCAAGGCTGCAAGCAAAAGTCACAATACACCATAATGTCAAACATAACTGTGAAAACACTAAATAGAAGTAAAGCAACAATCAAAGAAAAAGACAGCGTCAACTGGGTTTAATGACCATTTCTTACTTCATCTTTTATTCCTCATTCAAGAAATTTCTTCCTGGATGTATAAATACCTGACCCTGAACACTTCCACAATGGTAGTTCCACCTCAGACTTCAACCTCCCTGAAGTTCACTGCTAAGGCATTTTCCTTATCAATGGTCACTTGCCCTGTGAGCTGAGGGTAAGCTGCTGATAGCCACTGGCATAACTCTTTGTGTACTTCATTCTCTTGACCAAAATTCTTGGATTGCTGATAGAAAATAAATGAAACCAAACCAAAACATAAGCATTCTGAAGTCAACATTATTTTTAAACATGTTTTTATGATACTCTCTATGTCACATTCAGCAAGGGGAGTTTTAGTTTCCTGAGATGCATAATATTTTCCTTGCATTTCCTCTCTCAAGTAGTTACCTAGTTACCGTACTTCTTTAATGACTTCTAACTGAGAAAACTCAAGAAATATACTGCAATTCTTCTGACCTGCATTTCACATACTTCAAAAGTAATAAAAACATTGTTAAAGCTGCATAAATGACAACTTAATCCCACATCAGATAGAGGTAAACATAGCAAGAAGCTAAATTAAATGCCATATCTTTTTCTGTTTTTCTCCTTGGACTGCCACACACCAAACATTTCATATGATCTATGAGGTTTCCAGGATAGTAAAGCAGAAAGATACATTTGTATAATTCTTTTTGTATTTACAGCAAGACAAATTGTCTTGTTTTGAAACACCAGGGCTGACTGGAGTTGTACAATAGGATATAAGATTGTCATTGCAGCAGTCTGTGTTTGTGTATAGTCAAGTATCACATAGACCGTGTAAGAGGAGTTGACTGCACTTTGAAAAAACTGTATCTACACATTGTTATCTATTGAATCATAGAATCATTAAGGCTGGAAAAAGCTTCTAAGATCATCAAGTCCAACCATCAACACATTACCAACATCCCTACTAAACCACGTTTCAAAATGCCACATTTAGACTTCTTTTAACACCACCAGGAATGATGGCTCAACTACTTCTGTTGAGCAGCCTGCTCCAAAGCTTTGCCACTCTTTCAATGAAAAATTGTTCCCAATATCCAAATCAATCATGGTGTAACATGAGGCCATTTCCTTTTGTCCTGTCACTGGTTACTTGTGGTAAGAGACCAGCACCCGCCTTACTACAACCTCCTTTCAGGTAGTTGTAGAGAGGATCAAGGTCACCCCTCCAAACTAATCCCCATAAAACTTGCTTTACACTTCCAGTGTTCTAATTTTACTTTGTTTCTAATGTATACAGATTCATTCAAAATGCAAATGCATATCTGGAAGAATATCAGAAAGTTATTTTTACCTATGTTGTGCTGATTCTACCAAGATGTTTTGGTATTTATGTAAAACATATTTTCTGCTTGCAATTTTTCGTCTGTTTGTTCTGTGAAAAACTGAAGCCAATGTTTTCAACGGTGCTCCCTGAAATAATGCTTCCAGATTTAAGCTTATGGCCTCCATAAAAGCAGACGTACTTAAAAAAAATCCCTACTTTTAAATTCATCATGATCGGAAAATCTTGCAACTTACTGACCTAACAAGACCAAGTGCTGGCAGGTTACACAGATGATACAGTCCATGTACACTCCACCTGAATCCCACAAAGTGATCAGTGTTCACAAGGGGAAATCTTCAATGTGTTCACACCTTCTGCACCAGACCCTAAGGTCTGGGACCCTGCCTCAGTGCTCAAGACCAAACAGCAGTGCCTTCTGCCGTGTTCTGCAGTTTTAAGCAGTAGCCAGGACTCAGGTTTTGAGTTCACTTCACAGAACAGCACAAGGACACAGGTAGGGATCACATCAAATCACAGAATCATAGAATGGTTTAGAAGGTACTTTAAAGATCATCTAGTTCCAACCCCCTCCCATGGGCAGGGACACCTCCCACTAGATAAGGTTGCTCAAACCCTCATCCAACCCGGCCTTTAACACCAGTTACAAGTGGGGTTCCTCAGGGCTCAGTGCTGGGTCCAGCCCTGTTCAACATCTTTATCAATGACGTGGATAAAGGCATCGAATGCACCCTTAGCAAGTTTGCGGATGACACTAAGCTGAGTGGAAATGTGGATCTGCTGGAGGGTCGGGAGGCTCTGCAAAGGGATCTGAACAGGCTGGACTGCTGGGCTGAGACCAACGGCATGAGGTTTAACACGGCCAAATGCCAAGTCCTGCACTTGGGGCACAACAACCCTGTGCAGCTACAGACTAGGAGAAGTCTGTCTAGAAAGCTGCCAAGAGGAGAAGGACCTGGGGGTGTTGGTTGACAGTGACTGAACATGAGCCAGCAGTGTGCCCAGGTGGCCAAGAAGGCCAACGGCTTCTTGTATCAGAAACAGCATGGCAAGCAGGTCCAAAAAGGTTATCCTGCCCCTATACTCCGCAGTGGTGAGATCGCACCTCAAATCCTGTGTTCAGTTCTGGGCCCCTCACCACAAGAAGGATGTTGAGGCTCTGGAGCGAGTCCAGAGAAGAGCAAAGAAGCTGGTGAAGGGGCTGTAGAACAAGTCTTAGGAGGAGTGGCTCAGGGAACTGGGGTTGTTTAGCCTTGAGAAGAGGAGGCTGAGGGGAGACCTTATTGCTCTCTACAACTACCTGAAATGAGGTGGTAGGGAGGAGGGTGCTGGCCTCTTCTCTCAAGTGACAGGGGACAGGACAAGAGGGAATGGCCACAAGCTCTGCCAGGGGAGATTTAGGCTGGACATTAGGAAAAAATTTTTCTAAGTCATGTACTTCAGTCCAGCATTGTTCACCTTCAGCTGCAAGGTGCCTAGTGTGAGAACAGTGGGACATCCAGTGGGATCCACATGGGGAGACAGGATACACAAACAGCACATCAGGCAGTCACCTATTTCACGGTGCAAAGACTATGGCACTAGCATTTTATAACTAACCAGATAAACTCAGAGCCCACATACAAGTGGAATCTGGAAGGTTAGAATCTGTTTAGCGTGTCTATGCTTTAATTCTTTCCAGTATAAATGGGATTTTGGTGAGGAAAAAATCAATAGCTGCTCTGCCTTATTCTGAGGGCTAAGCAACCCTTTAGCTTGTTAATCCATAAATGGCCTGTTGCCCACTCTTTCCTGTTTCTCCTTCCATACCTTTGATCCTTTCAAAATCTATTTTCCCAGGCATTACATTTGTGAATTATTTGTATATTTCACACTTTGCTGTCTGTGTAAGTAAAGTTTACTTACAATTGTAAATGAACTAGGCTATAAATAAAGTCATCATCACACAGTCTAATCCACAAAGCTCCTTTCCTTTTCAGGTTGTTTTTATTTTCTTTCACATATCCAAAGCATCTGTATTACAAGCTGTCGGTCCTAATTAAAAGAGGATCAAGAGGCACTGGGCTAATTTCACCTTGTGTAGTCATTTGCCACCAGACAAAATTAATATGGAAACACAGCTATTTTATTAGGATGTAATTTCAAAAGTTTTGCACCCACAAATCAGGAGTAGTACACTTTCCAGCTACAGCCTCATTATTATTTTTTTTTTTAAATTAAGGGATTATCACATTTCTCCTTTATTCAAGTAACATAAAATAATGCAAATTCTTAAACATTACCATTATCTATTGTTTGGTTTGCAAATTAAAAAGTCACAAATGACAAGATCAGCACAAACATCTGTCTTCCTCATTATTCCAATACTAAAGAAATTACTGAAAAACTGCACGTTCACTTCTGTTTTGCCAAGGATCATTGAGAATTTCACAATATGTTTCAGAGAATCCCAGAGCAGCAAAGCATCCCAAAATGTTTGCAGAGGATAAAGCACTCTGGCAATAGATGGCTGTCTGCTGATCCAGTGTAAAAACAACACAGGTGAGAAGACAACTCAGTTATCTGAGAAGAGTTTGTTAAGAGATGAATTTCACTTCATCCATTTTTTTTCATCTGTCAGGTGAGCTAATAAAAAGATATTGTCCCCCCCTTGAATATCAAAGCTCAGAAATGCATGGGAAAAAAAAATCAGATATGAAATGAAGGCCCACAGGAAAATATACTAGGAGGAACAAGCAAGGGGAATAAATGTTTTGCTTAAAAAAAAAAGCTGTATCACAAACAAAATGCATTTTCTGTATTTGGTTAAGAAATAGGCAGGTTTGTGTAAAACTCTCATCAGAAACCAGAAATTAATCTTTACTTACCTGTCAGGTGGTGGTCTTTTTTTCTTTTTCTGTTTTTTTGCCAACAATGATGAAAGATTACATATGTAGCAGTGGGGAGAAGACAGGAGGAGGCTGCCAACACAACTACCTCTTCACAGGCTCGGTGTGGGAGTTGCTTCAGGAAGTAGGAAGAGTGGGTGGAATGTCCTGAGTTTCACTAACAAAAATCAAGGGCAAGTCCTAAACTTGCTCAGTGCAGGTAGTGTACGTGTAACTGCCTTCAATAAGTGCCCTGGTGTAACCCCACAATGAAGCTATAGAGCTAAAACAACTTTTTTTGTGCAGGAAGGAGAATGCAAAGCAAGAAGCATTGCAGAAATAATGCCTCATTTTTCCAAGTATGAAATTTAGAAGAAACTAATTCAATGTCTGTTTTAAGCATACCGAACCACTAATTCCAGCTTGGGGGTCAAGTAGGAAGTAATGATCAAAAATAAAGCTGTGCCCTCATTCAAAAAAGTAGATGGCAAATGAGGAAACTGCAGGGAAAGGCAAGGAAGTAGAACTTCTTTTTTTTTTTTAAATCAAGAAAATATAAAAGAAGTTATACAATTCTAAAGAACCTTTATATCAACTTCCTTCTGTAAAGAAAGATTAAGGAGAACTACAGTAAAATCAGTAAGAAAAGTCCCACACCCCCTCTTGAAACCCTCTGCAGTTATAAATTTGAAAGATTAAAAGAAGGAAAAGCCAGATTACTGCAGACTTGGCTTCATCCTGCCATACTGGACAGAAATTGCCATAATTAATTATGACATATGCCAAGACCTCTCCAGGAAAAAAATACTTGAAAATTAATTTTAATGTACTTATAGATACTAAAGATTCACAGTATAACGACAAATTGTCATCCCAGGTTAATAATTTTCTTCTAATATAAAATCAAGTGCATGTTCCTTTATGTCCTGTTAAACATTCATAATGACTTTTTGAGTGGCTTGTGGGGTTTGGAGTTTTTTTTTGTTGCTTTCTTCTTAAGCTTTTGTGTAAAATTTTCACAGATATTTATATTTGTGCTGAAAATTAACCTAACATTCAATGCCATTCCAGGGCCAAAGACATTGGAAAGTAATTTAAATGCTCTTGTGCCACAGGAATGACATGGATCTGTTAGAGTGAGTTCAGAGGAGGGCCATGAAGATGATCAGAGGGCTGGAACACCTCCCATATGAGGGCAGGCTGAGACAGGTGGGTTTGTTTAGCCTAGAGAAGAGAAGGCTCTGCAGAAATGTACTTAAGGGGGGCCTGCAGGAAACCTGGGTAGGGGCTCTTTATCATGGAGTGCAGAGATAGGACAAGGGGTAGCATTTTTAAGCTGAAAGTGGGGAGATTCAGGTTAGGTATTAGGAAGAAATCCATGGAGGTGTTCAAGGCCAGGCTGGATAGGTCTTTGAGCAACACGATCTAGTGGAAGGTGTGTCTGCCCATGGCAGGGGGGTTGGAACTGGATGATGTTTAAGGTGCCTTCCAACCCAGACCATTCTATGATTCTGTGATTCCAAATCAATGTGCAGCCATGGAACTGGAATAGCTTCCAATGCCAGTGGTAAAACGTCTAAAACTATTTAGCTTGGTCCATCTCTATATAAAATCCACATCATAAACTTCCTGTGATCTAATAGCAAACAATAAGATGACTTCTCTCAAAGTTTTTAATGATAATTTTCTTTCTCTGTAAAGTGCAATAGTTCAGGGCACTGCCCACAGAATTAACCTAGCAAAAGAGGCTGATCATTAATCTGACTTAACAGAAGTCAGCAGCAGAAGAGAACTAAGTCTTAATACATTGAGCTTTTAAACACTGATATATTCAACCATATCCTATCTCCTCAAAAAAAATCCCAAAACAATCTATTCGATGATAATCACTCCTTCATATTCTACTATATTTTGGCTTTAGATACCATGTTTTCAAACATAAGAGTTAGAATAGGTGTTATTTTTCTTTAGTCCCACTCAGAATTTCATACCGGTATCTATTAAAAATACAGCTATCCTCTAACTAGACACACTCTGGAAAACAGAAGGTGTCACCTAAATGACACACTAAGGTCTGCATGTTGGTGCTTTAACAAACCTCTCACTTTCACAGAATCATAGAATGATGGAATTGTTTGGGTTGGAAGAGACCGTAAAGATCATCCAGTTCCACCCCCCTGCCAAAGGCGGGGACACCTTCCACTAGATCATGTTGCTCAAAACACCATCCAAACCAGTTTCTCTGTGCAGTCTGTTCCAGTGCCTCATTATCCTCACAGTAAAAAATTTCCTAATAACCTAAATCTTCCCCATTTCAGCTTAAAACCCTTACCCTTCGTCCTATCACAGCACTCCCTGGTAAAGAACCACTCCCCAACTTTCCTGTAGGCTCCTTTTCAGGGCTTTGAGAGCCCATCAAGTTCACCAGCTCTTGTCATTTTCTGTTTCTTGAAGCAAAAATAGCTTTCTACACAGGAGACTCGCAACAAAGCAAAATAAATACACAAAACCAATCAAGCAAGCAGTCCCATTGTGTAACAGCCTGTTCGTTGGGCTGGGAGACAATTTGCACTCAAATTCTTTTTCTTCACTTTTAGGAGTAGAAAAGCAGGAGCCAACTGCAAGGAAGCAAGCAAGAAAAATGCTGCATGTCTATCTCAACCCCCAGACCCTGTAGAAACATCACAAGACACTCTCCTATTTTTTTGTCACAGAACTTATCACATGGGAAAGTTTTTCTAAATTCCAGTTTTTAACACCAAACAGAGAATCTCAGCTCTTGTTTCTATACATGTATATATATCCCAGGTGTATATTTTCTTCCAGCTATCATTATGATCAAAACGTTTTGAGTATAGAAAACCAAGAAACATATATTCATTATCAACCAGGCAGAGGTAATTTATGCTCAAGGATAAGCAATAGCCACACCACCATGCAACAATAAGCAGAATATATCACAGTTGAATTCTTGGGCAGGAAGGCGGATGCCTCGTGCTGCTATCATCCCTATAAATCAGACCCCTTACAGTCCCTAATTTGTTTCCTCGGTTTCATTCTTTTCTCAGACCTAAAACTGTTTAGGGTGGTCCTTCTTCCTGAACACCAAGAAAGAGATGGAACAGAGCTATACACCATAAGTTTGCAGAAGCGTCCCTTAATTCCCACACTATTCTTCAAATACAATGGACTTGTTTTATATGTTCTCTCTTTGCTCCTTTCCAGTTAAAGTAGTGGGAGACAGTAAACTGCAAGTTTTGCAAAGCAAAAGTGGGAGCAGAAGCAGAATAATAATAATAACAACAACAACATCATCATCATCATCACTGAGTAATATACTTAAGCCTGCAGTTGCCTGCCTAGATGGCCCTGTGGGAAATCAGCTCTTGCATTTTCTCTTCAAATAGACTCACCTCACAGTTCAGAGCCTTCCTGTTAAGTCTATTTAATATAAAGTAAAAATTATACTCCCAAAACCACAAAAAAGATACTCGGGGACAGAGCTTTAAAGTTCTCAAAAGTGAGGTAATTAGACATGGACAACCTGAAAAATATCCTTTCTGGCAAACTTTCAGTCAGCACACTTTAAAAAATCTGCTTCTTTTGAAATACTTGTATTAAGACTCCTTTTCTCCTGGTGTAAAACATGCTGTTGAATAACCATCTCACAAAATCATCCAATCCCTCTTTTGTTTCACCATTTCATCTTTGGGAGTGTAGGTATGTGAACAGAGGACATTCAGCCTACCCAACATGCCGGTGTTGTGGCATGAGTGCTCAGTTGTGCTTCCCTTAACTGCCTACCTGCTGAAGAGCCAGGCTGCCAAGATTATATAGCTTTTCAACACCAAACCTGGTATTTCTCATCTAAATAATTTACCACTAATGTCTTCAAGTATCTGTCCCACTTGTGCTCCTCTTGCTTTCACTGACACTTGTGTGGCAGATGGTACAAATGGCTCGACATATGCTTGTTGCCTCAGTGCAGAGAAGTGAAACCATTGCTGAAACCCTGGACACAGCCCTCTGGAGCCAAGACACACAGGCTGAGGAGAGCAGTGCCTGAATATTAAGTCGTGAGGGCTTGGATGACATCATGTTTATTGTGCTATCTTTTCTCTCTCGATTTTCAGATGCTTTCTGCCTCTCTCCTACCTATAAGCTGAACCCCCCAGGTGTTAGATGTTTCCACTAGACTGGAAGACACCTTGCAAAGTACAGAGGTTATTTCCAGCATGTTATTCCAAATCGTTATAGAAATCCAAGTAAACAGTTCTCTGATAATTTACAAACTAATTGCCTGCTTAAAGTAAGTGGCTTTTGAGAGATTCCTTGAACTAAATGAAACTATATAAGTGTTGTGTTCAATGCACAACTGCTCCTAGTAACAACAACAAAACCAACAACCTTTACATTGATTTACTGGTCAAAATTGACACAACTGACCAGAAATCTCTGATGTTATAGACATTGTTAGTCTTGATTGTTTTTGTTTTCTTTTTCTTGGAAAAACAGATTCACTGAAACAGGAGTGTCTCAAACAAACTTCTGAGCAGAAACAGGAAGGTAGAAATTTTAATGGTTTCCTGCCATTTCATCTGATGAAAAGCTGAAAGCCTCAAACTCCCTAGCAGTGCAACTTTGCTTTGATTTTCAACACCCTGGGGTCTTTCCGTTCCTTGCAAGAGAGTGAGGATACAAGAGGACAAGCTTTCCAGCCGGGATCCTAACACCTCTGGAGTCACAGCTGGTACCAGGGCTTGCCAGGTACTCAGGCACTAGAAGCAGCTAGGACTCTGGTAAACTAGAAGTACAGACATTGAACTGGCTGTTCACACTTCTCTTTTATTTAATTTTTTTAACTGAATATTTTCATTCTTTTAAAATCATTCTTTTGTTCAAAGGATGATTTTTAATTTTACACCTAGGAAAGTGAAAATGATTGAACAAGATGCATCATCCTACTCTGAAAGTTGACTGTTAATAGAACTATAAGCAAATGCATTAGATGATGATATTTTGGTTACACATGTGTGTACTCTTCACAGACAACCTAAACCAGCTTTCTGCTTCTCAGAGCCCAGTGTTCAGTGATCCAGATTTCTCCCAAGAGCTTAAGATTTTCAAAACAATTTGCAGAAAACAAACACAAGGAAAGACATTTGATCAGTCTTCTATTGTAACCTGCCACCTAGCATTGCTGTAGAAAAAAATACCAAAAATACTATCAAGAATATCTATATAAGCAGTGGGGTAATTTGAATTGTGGAAGGTGCAGAATAGTACAGAAGCAACTATCTCCAGGACACAGGATGTCCACCTCTTTGAGTTTGTCTTCATTAACACTGTATTAATAATTTTTTGCAGCTACATTGACATACAAAATAAAATAGTTTAGCGAATCAGATGTCATTTTGTTTATCCAAGCATTTAAATTAATTTTGCGTTACACATGCAACGCGACACTCTCCCATTCACTAGATACAGAGTAAAAGCTAACTAAAGTCAATAATATACATTAATAGCCTCCCATTCTATGTTTACTAAGACATTCTTGAGTATTTGATGCATAGCATTCACTGACCATTTAATCTCAATAGGAAGATGTGTGTATTTTCCTGCTTACATAAAGGCAAGTCTATAATACCAATAGCTAACACGCACATTGAAAGATATTCTTGGTTTTTAAAGTCTTCTAAGCACTCATATGCTGGAAGGCATTGTGGGACTAAGTGGATCATATTCTTTTAAAATTTTACTGCCAACTGGCAGAAAAGGTGATGTTTGGGTTTTTTTTTTCCCCTTTGATGGAAAGGCAAGGCACCCCTGTCATGTTAAGCAATCTTTGCCAGAGACTAATTCTAGATAATCGCTTCTCTAGTGCTAGCCCTTTCTCCCCTTGAACTGCATCTGATTGTCTCCAATGGTAGACTAATACATAAACATGAGAGACATGGACAAGACCACTTTACCTTTTCTGATTTCTAATTGTATGTATTAAGCATTGCTCTGTATTACTCTTTAAATACTTGAATTATATATTTTTTAATACTATAACTATCCCAAATAGTTATTAGGAACATAACTGTTGTCAATATGTATTCTTCCCCAGCTTACTTATGATTATCTAAGGTTTTTATGTAGTCAATGACTGAGGTGAGAGAGAGTTCCACACAAACCCCACAAAAGCTGAGGAGGGAAAAATAGTCTTTTCAATTACTCTAGTAAGAAATGGGCAGTTTCTTTGGATGGACAAAGGTGGGCAGATATCAGGTAACAGAAAAGTCTATCCCAAATAATAACCAAGTTAGCAGCTTTCCCCCACATCTCGAGATCTTTTCTACTTACTGTGTATCAACATGTCACAGATCTTGCTCTAAATAACGCAGTACAGTTTCATGCGAGTCTACAAGTTACTGAAAACACATCTCTGAAACCTTCAGCATTATTGCTGGACATCATCTCAAAATCAAATTGACACAGAAGTTGATGACCTTTGCCTAATGAAATCCAAGACATTTGCATCCTCCATCTGATTTTTATGCATTTTTCTATTGCATAAGTGATATAAGTGACGGAATAAATTTTATTACAGTGGTAAAGTGTATTATTTTCTCAAGCAACTTATAAACCAAGAGACTAAAAGACTGTATAAAAAGGCACTTTGAACAATATAATGAGCATATATTGTTTACCTCTTAATTAACAAGGAAGCATCTAAATAACTTAACATAAGTCACTTAAACAAATTAATTTCAGTGACAGTATTCGAATTATCATTGGGAAAAAAGCAAAAATAAAAGAGTAGTTTCAGTGCAACTGATGTTGTGCTGTCTCTTTCAATGAAATTTTCATTTGCCACTCATTATCATTTTGGTGGAAGACTAAATTATTTGCTGCTTGTCAGTGAGGGGCAGAGTGTAGACAAAATGTAAGAAGTTGACAAGTTAGATGATAGAAATGAATAAAATTTATGTTCTTATGAACCTAATGGCAAGTAATTATCTCTGAACTGGCAGTACAAATGTGCTTTTTCATCGTGAATACCTGACATGTATTAGAAATTTCCAGAAGACATATTATTTATACAGTAAAGCAATAGAGTGGAAAACTTGTTAAATATATGGCTTCTGCACCCAGCATTTAATAGAAAAGTTTAATTGAGTGGTGAACCTTTTAGAAGATTTTAATGCCATGTTAAAAGACAGACACTAAAAAAAAAATCAAAAAAAATCCCACTATGTCAATGTTATAACTCTTTTTTTCTTTTTAACATTTTCCTGAATCCCTGCATCATATGTTCTGTTTATAGACTCCAGCATTAAGAAAGCTGATTATAAAAGGATGTGTGTATGTGGATCTGTGTAAGAAGCAAATCAGGCCTACTCACTATATTTTGTTTCACAGTACTTTTGCAAGAACTAAGTACTTTAAAATTATGTAGGAGTATTACAAGCTCAACTTGCATAAAAATTATCCTGAAGAACATCTTACGTACAAGATGGCAGGAACTGCCATCTGATTTCTGGAGTTGATACATCCATCAGTGACTAAGCAAGTATGTCTGATACTTTGGTAGTGTTGCTTTTCTATAATACTTCATAAAAATCTCTGACTGTTGCCTCATAGCAGAACAATGCAGAACAGGACAAATGTTCCTCCCCAGAACTGACAATTCCAAATAGATAGAAAGAGCCATCTTAGCCAGATTGTCTTAGGGTCTACAGCTAAATACTACCAAGTCCTTGCTTCCCAAGATGCAGAAGGTTGGTGTGACTGAAGAAAACAGCACTCTCAAGGACAACAACTACTCTTATAAGCAGCACCCTATCATTACTTTCTTCCCCAGGAATGCCCATGCTCTCTCTTGAGGACAGGTAGCGGGACATATCTGCAGGAAGGAGGATCCAGAGCTTCTAAATAAATCGGAATTAAAGATATAATCATCCAAAGTAAACATGCAGTCAAGATGCTAAACTGAAACAGCAACAGTCTGGAAAGAAAATGAAAGGTCTTTTTTTGGGCCATATCAGAATCAACTGTGAAGAACAAAGGAAGGATTTGCTACACTGCCTAAAAAAATAGAGGTTCTGGAGAACATCCAAGAAAACAAAAGAAAAATGATTTTGTATTTCTTCAAAGAATACTTTGGTACCACACAATTTAAGCATCACAAGTGAATCTCTCTACTCTTTGAGAATTTCCTACAAGGATGTATACAAAAGTTAGACTAAAAGACTTGTTCTTTCATTGACTGTACGGCAGCCCTAAAGATGATGCACATTGTTTATCTGTAGTCCTAACTTTATTATCTGAAAGACTGTATGCCCAAACTGATTTTCTCTATGTTCTTCCCTACCAAGGGCGAAGAAGATGGTACAATCCATTTGGATTTTCCAACATTTTAAGGAAGTTCCCCATCACAGGTAACATTAGTCTCAGGACACAGCAGTGTCCTGTCATTAAGAGGGCACCTCTGAGAAAAGAAACAATGAGGAGAGTTTAGTTAAGTCAAAAATACCCAAATTGGCTAAAGTTAAAATTTTTCAGTCATCAAAGAAGAAAATTACCTTTTTTTTTTTTTTTTCCTTTACTGCCTGTCCCATTATCAAAATTTGCTGAATGCTGATATCCAATTGTATTACTACAGCAGTCCTAACAACTCACCAGCAGAAGGAAAACATCTCAACAAGACCCCCCCTCACAGCTTCCAACACAAGGTTGGTACTCCAGGATGAATTTTCCATTTTAACATATGAGAAACATACATCTTTCAGAAAATTTGCTTGCAGTGCATTCTTTCAAAATATACAGAAAACACATTTTATTGACAATGGAACTACAAAATGTATGTCCTTACCACACTTAAGGTTGATTTTATTATCTACTACATCCATCAAAGACTGACAAGTGTCAAGAAAAAGAATTTCTCCTATCTCTATGTAACAAAGGACAATATTAAGAGCCACAGGATAACAGCATTAGCACACATGCACATCTTTCTGCTAACAGAAAAGTTAAATGCATTTTCCAACTATAAATATCACAGAAATCAGCCTGTACCTACCTAGACTGTACATTCTTAACGGGGTTCAGTGTATGTGAGTTTTTTTCCCACCAGCAGAAGGAGCTCTTTATTAAAGGAAAAGTGTATTTATTCAGTTTGTTGTTTCTGGGTTTCTCATAGAGGTTTACAGCCTTTTTTGGCTCCTTCTGGCCAAAGAGTAATTGGCAAAGATTTTAAGATGCATGGCCTACCTGGGGGGAAAAAAGAAAAAAATTCAAAACAAGAAAAGGACCCTCGCAAGAACAGCAAAGATACTATGTTTACTCCATCGGCTTCTGAAATAAATTAAAAAAAAAAGTTATAAAACATATATTTGTGGGCTTATCAGAAGGACTGCCAGTATCTGAAGCACACACAAATGTTGAAATAACTACATGAAGTCAGTTACTGAACTAACTGCCTGAGGTCACAGCACCTGGGTCTTTCCCTACACACAGCAAAAAAAAAAAGCCAAAGAAAGTTCACTTGCCTGATTAAAATTATCAGTTCAGGCATTCTAATAGTAACATTTTCTGTTAAGAAGCAGAGATCTGGTGTCTGCTATTAGATGTGAGAATATGGCCAAAAGGAAGACTTGAAGTATGCATTAAAAATGAATCCTCAGCCTCTGAGAAGCGAAAGGTTCCCTCAAGTTTTCTATTACAGGTTCTCAGCAGGCCTATAGATGCAGTAGCAATTCAGTGCTCCCAAGCGAAAATACTAAAGGTCTTGGGTCAGTCATGATTGTCCTAGTAGGAGAGAGAAGATAAAGCACTCAACAGCAGCTATCTTCAGTTACTTTGGATTATACAAACCTGAAGGATTTACTTTTATTTCAAGCCCATGCTGGGCAAATCAGGTTACTTCTTAAATCAGAATACTCCGCTGTAATAGCTTTCTGCAGATACATCATTACAGCTGTCATTACAATACGTTTTTTTCTATTTTCTTGTGAAATCACAGGCAACTGTACAATTTTGTAACGTTCTCTATTACATACAGATCTGTTTCTCTTCCCTCTATCTCATTGGAAGGATGATAGATAAAATTGCTAATTCAAGTGACTACGTGATGCTTTCACTTTCTCCTTTATCTTGAAGTTCCTATTTCTTCCCCTTTTCCAAATTTTTTTAGAAATGTTGAATATGGTCACTTTTCACTTAAATTATTTCAAAATACACAGTTCTGTTGAGATTACAGTTTTTATATAAGACAAGAACAATCCCAGCCTGCATAACTCTGTATAAATTCACTAATTTTACTCAATGTTTTGAGCAGAATACTTTGCAATCAACTGCACACAGGTTTGGAATCTACTTGAAGTCACTCTGTGGAGATTGAGGAGATGCAGTACAAGGCAATTTATGACAATCACCTTTAACATATATGTGAGCATGGACAAGAAATGCCCTCAAGGCAAGGTTTTCTCTCTTTCTTGCTTGGTAGTGACCACAAGAAGGTGCCTAGTTGATGAGCTCAGACCATCCACTTATACTTTATAAGGGTACTTTTAGCAGGATTAGTCACGTCTATCATTGTCACACAAAAGTGCATTCCAAAGTCGCATGTTCAGGATCTTTTTTTCACACGTCCCAGTGCCCAAGGTACACTTGTGCCCATCAAGTTCCTCTTATTTGGCCTTATTTCTCAAATCTACTACCTGACCACAGCAAGAGCCACGTTTTCATTTTGCCTAATGAAAATCTGTACCATTTCTTTCTGGAGCTTTTTCTCCCTGGCTGACCCTTAGGCAGGGAAGGAAAGTACAACCAAAGCCTTTAAATAGTATCCCTGCCCTCCTTCAAATTCTTCTGCAAAACACAACACCTTTGCACTTATTAGGGCACTGGTAACTCATGACTACTGGTTTTATTCATGCAATCCTTCCCTCCATCACTCCATTTCCCTGAATAAGAAACTCCCTTGCCATTTGGCTTCCCAAAGCCACTAAGCAAATGCATTTTATTTGCCTGTTGAATCTTTCCATAATCCTAAATGTGAATCTTTCAGATTGTTTTAAACTTTAGTAGTACATACAGCCTGTGTGATTGTAAGAGCCTCTATCCAATGGCTACTGTCGCACATGTTATTACAAACAGTTGTTGCAGCCTACTGCTCCTGGGCTGTAAAACAAATTTGATTTTAAAGAGAAGAGTATAGTATCTCTCAATCCTCCCTATAAACTCAGAGGATTTAACAGAGACAGAGAACAATTTGTTAAAAGTGTTGGCAAACCATGCCTAGTATAGCCACCTCCTTTGAGGATTTTCCTGCAACTTCAGGTAATTCTGTTAAAAACTCCTTTTGGAGATAAAATCATTTGCAGTGATCTTTCTTTTCACATGAAACAAAGAGCTAAGCACCGATTTAGCTCACTAAAGCTTAATCATTAAGTTAAGGTGACTAATTTAGCACTATAACTACCTCCAAAGTGTCTTTCACATCTCAGTTACCTAATTCTGAGGGGGCCTATCTTCCTCCATTGACTAGAAGGGAAGTATAAGCAATTGTATCACTAATGCAGGTACTTCAGCAAAGTGTGAGAGAGTAGGTAAACTGAATGCATGCCTCATGGCTGTGGTGTGAAGCTTGGATAGCCAAAGTCTCATAGTTGAGAAATAAGAGACAAGTAAAATCTCAGCCTTAACTATTTTTTTAAATACTTTCATTTTACAGGTGGAATATTAGTTTCAGATCCTACTTCATGATAACCAATCTGTCACATCGTGCAGAAGAATAGTAAGGCACAGAGCCTTCACAGAAATAGGTGATGAGATATTTATGTCTAAGGAGACATGCTGAGCGCACATTCCTTCAAAGTCAATGCAATTTAGCAAGTTAAGGCAGATGAAGAATAGAGGTTGCAAGAGTCTATTGCTTCATGTGTGAAGCTGAGCTCATTAAGACATGTCTGAAAAATCCCAGTTTCTAAGCTGAATTCTAGCCTGCGCTTATTTATTTATATAGCACAAGACTGTAAGTGTTGCGACCAACTGAACCCTTTGGCATATTCTTCTTTAGTCTGTATTTTATTTTATCACATGCATAGAGTAGTCACTGACCTCATTTGGACTACTCTTTCCTTTCAGTTGATTTTGAAGAAAAACTGTTATCTGCACCAACAGGCAAATTTACTAGTATTCAGCCAAACATCACAGAGGTAAAAACTTGTGTTTCCCTACCCTGGCATTCATCAAAGCCAGAGATACACACACAAAAGAAAGAGCACACTCCAATGGCACACATCTAGCGATGGGAAACCTGCCACGGCATCAGTTCAGTGCTCTTCATGCACAGAACACAGCATTTACATGGCCTGCTTAATTTGACCCCTGGAAATTTGTTCATGTGCTGTAATCCCGGCTTAGCATCCACAGTCACTTCAGGAACTAAATTTTGCCCAGTAACCAGCTAGTTTGGTTATATCAATCTTTTCTCTTTAACTGGGAAATAATCTGATACTTTGATTAAGACTGTCAATACTCAAACACATTTGATTTCTGGTGGGAGGGGGGAAATATAAATCTTTTAGAATATTTCTATTTTTCAGAAAAAAATAGGAAGGAGAAAATAGAACCAAAAGAAAAAAGAATAGAATAGAAAGGAGAAAGTTCCAGGTTTCTTGGTTTGACATCAATGTTTCTGTTTTAGGGATTCTGCTTATCTGATTGAGGATTCAGAAAAGTTTCTTTTTTTCCCATCTTTTCTTGTGGTGATAAACGAATGAAGGATGGGGAGAAGGGAAGTTACTCTGCATTTCTGAGCACACCATTGACTTAACAGGAGAAAAAGGAATATCTGACAACTAAAACTGTGTGTCCTGTCTCTGATCTGTGCCTCCCTGCAGAACGAGGGAACCGACCTACACAGATAACTCTGCGGAGCATTGCTTGTTAAAAGCAACCATCTCAAAATAGATAGAGAAAAAATAGGCAGAAAGAAGAAACAGAGCGGCTCAGGCAACAACAAAAGAGCCACTTCTGTGACTTGCAAAAGAAGAGATTTCTCCCCTCTCTCCCGAAAATTAATGATTTTACAGTTTGAGGGGGAAAAAACCACACCTTGATAAGGGAAAGGACAAAGCAGTGAGCTAATGGATGAGAGGTAATCAAAAAGTCAAGATAGGGTAGATATCAGAGTAAAGGATTAAACTCAAGGACTATGCTGGATCAGGAATCTGTGTGCCTGAGCGAGCTGGTTCAAGATTTGAAGCTGCTGAAAATCTTTGAGGCTTTTTGGAGGGGCTGGGGTGTCAAGCTGGGCTACTTTTAAGGTACTTCATGTTCCTAACCAAGATGACTGTGTGGCCTCAAAAGGGTTCATGCCAGTGTAGCACAGAGGGGTGAAAGAGCAGAAACTGCTTTTATTTATTTGGTAGAGCTGGCTGAAACAGTATGTACTCTGGATGGAAAATGTTCTATTTCTGCAGCTGGCAATGGCAATTTCAGACGAGAAACAGAGAGGACGTGGGAGCTAATGGCAGAATATTGGTCCTGCAGACTTCTTGTTAAGCTGTTTCTTAACACGGCAATTTAACTTCAGCTATTTAACATCATTGCTAACACCCTGAAAAATTACATGCTTGCTACAAAACCAGCAATTTTTTTTTTCCCTGTCACACTTTCAAATCAATATGCATTGAGTGCTATGTAACAATTCAGCAATGACTGCTCCGACAGTTCATCAGCCAATCTGTGTGTCCCTCTGCAGCACACCTGTAGGTCACGCACACTTATTTCATTCAGAGACCCTGCCATCACCCCACTTGTATTCCTAAATAATCACATATGTTCCTCATGCATTAGCCACTCGCTGTTGTGTCCTTTTATTTCTTTTCACTTCACAATCCCACATGCTTGACACAGCTGACCAGCTTTAATGCTGCATGGGACCCTGGGGCAGGGAAAAAGGCTGCAGGATTGCTTGGCACTGCAAATTTGGTGCTTCCCAGCAGGCACCATCCTAACAGGAGCCCTTCTAGGAAGCATGATAGCCTTGCACTCACAGGTCTCTGCCATCTGGCTCTCACTATCTCAAGGCGCCGCCTCGCACACTGGGACTTAATGAATTGGAGTGCTCTGATGTACTGTTTCTGAAAAATCATGAGATCTGCCAGCTGGTCCTGTTCACCTCCTTGCCACTATAATTTTCAATATTAGTTTGTGACAAAGCACCACCTCACAAATGCTGGGACAGATCATACTGTACTATAACAATGTGCCCAATCACATCCAGTGGAGCACCCAACAGAAATACCCTGGAAGGCAGTCATCCCAGCTCTGAACCTGCAGGTAGCATGATTCTGAGCAGTGCCTGCAACAGCGTGGTCAGCAGCTGGCTTGAAAATTAACCACAGGTCTGTAGATCAAATCAAACATTTTAATTATCTTGTATTTTGCATGAAGTCATTACATCTCCTATAATCACCACCTGTAAAATTACTGGAGGGATAGGGAACTTTATAAACATCTTTGAGGCAGTCAGGCATTTTATTCTGCCTGCTTGATATCATTCATGTCTTACATTTCTATTAAGCAACCAGGTTTGACACCTGTCTCTTCAGCCCACTCCCACGGATAACCACACATATCTGCATGTAAATGATTAACACTCCTCTCTCATGAAGCCACACATCTTTGCACTCCAGTGAGAATAATTGCTTATACTATTGCAAATAATAAAATGTGTCATTTGGTCCTTGTAATAAAAGCTTAAAATCTAACATAAAGTGATGTCAACATGAGTGAGTTGGACTCAAAGGCAGTTTTAACACTATTTGTAGGATCAAATATGAGTATATTGTTTCTCTTACTTCCTATACTCTACTGTGATCCTAGGGTTCAGACTTCTACCAGATCCCTGCCATGATTATTTCTGTCTATTCTGCTGTCGTAATTCTGGCTTTAAATTGCACCAGCTTTGGTTAACAAGGGGAAGTTCAACACTGATGGGAAGAACACTGTAATTAACCCATACTTAATACCTATCAAAAAGCTTATTTCTTCAGCTTTCTTTACTGATGGGCATATGTAACCTCATGAATCAGTACAATATTCCAGAAGACATTGTACCCTTATCCAACTGCAATGCATTTGTACCTCCATCTGTTTATGCAGTGCACGTTTCTAACACATGTAAAGATATGTATTCTGCCCTCCACCATAGATTTCCAGCCCTAAATAACACAGCTCCAGAAATGCATGCTACTGTTAACTGTACTCTACTGTAAGATACTAATATGACCAAAGGAGAAACATAGAGGAAGCATAGCTAATGTTCTAAACTGATCTCATATTATTTAGTTAGAAAACAGTTTTTCTTCCTGTTTTTTCACTCTCTCAGGAAAGCATGATTTGTTTCTGGGTTTAAAAGTCTATTCATAGAATCATGATGCATGACCTTGCTTCCTTCCAGTAGAATAATATGTTCTTAAACAGAGTCCACACCATATTTTACTCTTCACAAGTGCTGCTGGAACTGTTCTTGCTCTTTTCCCAGGATCAAGCAGGCTTCCACTACAGGGAATGATTAATGGCACAAAGAAACCACATCTCCTACCCTCAAAGCATTCCTGATTCTGGATGCAATGGTAGTTACATTCGGTTCATGTAACTTTGTGATGCCATGTTTTTTAAAGCCTGAGCTACGGGAATCAAATCACATTGGTAAATTCACAGAAACAACAGAAGCAAAGGACATTCAGAAAGACAGTATCCCCTTACAGGGAGGAAGTGCTGTACCAAAGCATTTCAAGTCTTAGACAGCTACTATTTACACAGACCTTTTTGTGAATGCACTCTCATCACCTCTAATTTATCATCACCTCTAATTTATCAGCCTCACCCAACCTACCCAAAAGGCGATCTAAGGGCTCATATGCCATTTCCATGGGAGATGGGACATTAAAATAAAATATATTCCAGCTCTTTGATTCCCATTGATTTTGTGGGTAATACAATAACCAGAATGAGATAGCTGAAACCAATAAAAACTGATTTATAGCATTAAAGGCATTCTTTATAGCACTTATTTATGGTACATTACATCTGAAATCCAATTTCACAGGCTGCTGTTTGAAACTTTCTGTTCAATCATAAATACACTACATACAGCATAGCTCAGTGCCACAGAGTCAGATTATACAAATGTCTATGTTCCCAGAAGGAATTGCACTTCTGCTGCAATTGTGGTAAATGAGTTTGACAGTAATTTTCCCCAACCAGCTCCCAACCAAAAAGTTCCAGTCAGCACTCAATAAATTTAGAATAGATGGCTAGTCCTTTAATCATAATAAACATCTATTTATTCATATACTTCAGTTATTGAAAAGACATTAACAGAAATCATAGAAAACAAACTTGGCATATGTTACATGATAAACTACTAAGTACATTTAAGCACGCTAGCAGGGGTACTGTTTGAAAAGCACACACAGGCAGGCACATGTACTGCTCCCGTTTGTGAGGATGGGAACATTACAGTCCTGCTCGTTTAATTTTCAAAGCGTGACAAGAAGAAACCTCCTCAATGCCTCTCAAAGCTGCTTTCTTCAAAGGAACAGACCACACTCAGGTCACTTACTATAATCATTGTCAAGAAGAGGACAAAAAATCAGATCTGACTTTCACAGAGGCTCTGTCATCTGAATCTGGAGCAAGTTCTTATTTATTTGAAAAGTCTTTTCCCTTAAAGTAAAATCACTGCAAACTGTGTTTGTCAGGCTTTATAAAAATCTATGCTGAAAGATGTTTTCTCCTTGTCTGTGATATGAAGGCAGACTGTGTCCGTGTGTGTGATGTTTCCCTGCTCAGTTATAAGAGATTATTTTTAAAGATGTAACTACATTGACATGTTACAGAACAGAGTACCTGTAGTGTTACTACTTAAAAGAACCAATAAACAAAAAGTCCTAGTGTGGCATGTCATGTTTTGCTGCTCTAAAGACAATACTCTACAGAAAAACAGAGACAGAACGGAATCTCCAAAGAGATAGGAATACTCTTGGTATTTCATTCCTCAGCTATAAAGCCACAGATCCCTGTGAGGAATAGAAAAGATATCAATATTGTAAAAGCAGACAGTGGCTGAAGACCTTATGAGAACAACAAAAAATATGTAGACTTGGTATTCATTTGAGGGTAGGAAGGAGGGGAACAGGAACCTAAATCCCATGTTGTCAGTTGAGAACAGACCTGATCTGACGCGTATTTTATTCAAACCTGTGCTAGAAGCAGAAGGGAGGGAAGGACACTTTCAATGCAGAAACGTGAGACTGAAAAGCATTAATAATTTAATGTCTTTCACCTCCAGAACACCAATTCAAATCCAATTCACAGCAGTGGCAACCCAAACATAGCAACTGGCCTGCATGTTGAAATGATATGATAGACTTATATGAGATAAAGCTGGCCACTACCGTTGACATTCATATTAAACTATACAATAGATTGAAGACTATAGATGAGAAACACTCCCCCAGAATAGGCTCCCACCTCCAGCGCACACTGGGACAGCTCCCATAAGAGCTCCCTCATACTGTAAACAAAAGGCATCTACCTAATGTTAAAGCAACAAAAAAATACGCTAATGAGAATTCGTTAGCTTGTTCCATTAAATTTTACGAAGAGTAATTACTGTATAACATGGACATTTATTTTATTTTTTAAATTTTATTTTATTAATGGTTTTGCCACAGAAAGGAAGGTTTGCCCACTAAGAGCAACTACTGAGTAAGATCACACTGCTGGCTGACATGGACATGAGCAACCATTGACAGCTTGTGTTCCCCTAAATTGTAAACGCAGACCCTACAGCTGTAGCATAGAGAACCCAAAGACAGAAAAAAAAATCAGAATAGAAAAGAACTGCAGATCCCATTATCCAGTCATGGTCACAGGCAGATTAAAACTTTTCCATTTTCCTTGATGTAATTTCGAATGATTCATATGTGAGAAAATACATAATTTGTACCACCTTAGATTAGAAAATGACTTGAATCTCTCAGACCTCTGAATTCTTCATTAAGCCACTCCAGTGTGAAAAGAGCAGATAGTTCACTGTCAATCTCTGCTTCAGGCAGAGGTGCAGCTGAGAAGATGGAGGGAATTTGAAAATTAATTAAAATATTAAATCTTTATTTTATGTTATAGATTGCAAACATGCATTCTATCACTTTGTTCAGTTCCAGTAAACTTACTCTTTGATAAAGAATATAGAAGTATCAGAGGGATCCAAAACCAGTGAGAACATAGAATCATAGAATCATAGAATAACCAGGTTGGAAGAGACCCACCGGATCATCGAGTGCAACCATTCCCACCAATCTCTAAACCATGCCCCTTAGCAAACTCTAAGATTCAAGGGTAATAAATTTAAGTCTGATTAAAGGAACTTCTAAAAAAATTAAACATAATACGCACCCACACCATAAACTGCAATCTAAGGCGCTAAAACCACAAAAATACAACACAACTGTGTTATGGATTATGACAACATCCCAAAATTATCCTAATGTCTTTTCCTTTAAATTAAATACGTAACTCCTTAGACCTGCAGAAAGTGACAAACACACTGCTGATGCAGGTGTAATGCTTCACATTGACACATGACTTTTCTCTGAATACCTGAGTAGGAAATTAATAGCATAACAGACAGCAAAGTAAACACCTCATGAAATTTAGATCAATCTGGCTAACAAAAGAAAAGCAATAAAGAATCACCAAACAGATTCAGCTTCAGCAGGAATTAAAACTTAACTCTGCTACCTTTAGGGCAGATCAACAGGACAAATTAAACCTCTTCTGCAAATGCTTAGCCTCCAACATTGGGGTAGTAAAAATATTGAAGTAATATGCATTGTGTTTTTTGTTTCAGAAAATTTACTAAAAAAAGGCAGAAAAATAACAGAAATGGAAATGCATCTGGTTAGGACCCATTGGGTTCTCAAATTCAGTTCCTCAAATAAAAGGTACCTCTCCCTTGCCCCCCTCTCATGAATAGATTAAGCCCCGTGTCAAAAGCAGCTACAAGGGTGATAAGACATAAAATAGTTGTACAGCATAGGATAGATGTGAAAGATTCATCACATGGAAAGCGTGTACCTCTCACAAGATCCAAGCAGAAAGGAAGTAATCATGTCACACAAAGGACGGCACACGAATCTCAAGAGTTCAGTACCTAGAATCCCACCTAGCCTCATAAATTTTTCAAGTCTTACCTACCCTGCAAAAGGAGGGCCAGGGTCTGAATCTCAGACCCATTAGTAGTTTCGTTTGCTTTTGGGCCAGTCTCATCTAGCTCAGAGTGGACTGATGAACATAATTTTTGCGTTCTTTCGAAGCACTTGAAATGTCTGTGCTGCAATAAACAACACAAGGACTTTAGAGTAAGAAACTGAGTAGGGACTTGCATGGTGTGGCAGGCAATGCGCAGATGTGTTGGCCAGACTCGAGGGTGCCAAGTCTGCTTAGATAGTGTCAGAGAACTGCACAGAAGAGAGGAAAATAACCTTGTGCCCTTTTGTTCACAACATTGTCTGAGAACAGCCCCAACAGTGGACTATCCTCAGGTAAGGTGAACCCACACCTGGTAAAACCATCTGCCTTTAGGAACAATGGCCTCAAGTCACGCCAGATGAGGCTTAGAGTGGATAGTATGAAAAATTTCTTCACTGAAAGAATGGGGAAGCATTGGAACAGGCTGCCCAAGCAAGTGGTGGAGTCACCATCCCTGGAGGTGCTCAAACAATGTGTAGACATGGCACTCTGGGACATGGTTTAGTAGGCACGGCGGTGTTGGGCTGAGGGTTGGACTTGATGATCTTAAAGGTCTTTTCCAACCTTAATGGTCCTATGGTTCTGCAATTCTATGAACAGTTTGCACACCTCAGGAATGCCTTCCTCCTGAAAAGATAATTCGTGACTGCTAAGATGTCCTTATCAAAACTAGATGACCTAGAAATAAGGCAAAAGGCAGAGAGATGGTCTGAGGCCATCACAAGAACAGCATCAAAACCATTTGGAGACATACTTCTATCACATATATCAGCCTGGAACTGCACGTTCTCAAAACTCTCTGGGGCAGCACAGAATAAATGCGCACACACTCCAAAATAGCCCCATGGTGCTCTCCTGCTTCCTATTCTGAAAAGGCTGCAGTCTGATAAGCCATTAGCTGGCCCATAAAAAATTATCTTCTTTGTTATTTGGTTCTTTCAGGAAAATTGAAAACACACTATTTTCCCCAAGTTCTAAAAGACAGACGAAAGGCCTCTTTTCAATGTTTTCTCACTGGTACATGAAGAGAAGTCTAAATATCACAGTACTAGAAGTAAACAGCACTCAAAGTCTGAATTTGTGGTACTTTTACCTACCAGAAAAAGATCCTTCCTGCATTAAAATAAAGGCAGAAGGACAGGTAGCATAATGCACTAAAAAGCAAATTTTAAATGGTGTCCCAAACACTACCAAACAGACATTTTATGACATATATTACATGTTTTCCTAATTTTTCCTTTTAATTAGAATATTAAAAATGGATATTTCATTACTGTGCAGTCTACCACAATTTAGGCATGAAAAAATGTCAGTCTCAGCAATTCATAGCTATGATTTAATAGGATAATGTTGAAGCACACAATGAAGAACTACAATTATTAAAGCAAACTATACTTTGTATTTAACCTTCATTTATTTCACATCTAAAGACTCCATTATGTTTTATTTATGAATTCAAAAGATTTAAAAATTTGTAAGGTGATGTATTATTGATGTGACTTAAGCGTTCAAACGTGTTCAGCATATTCCTAGCCTCATATCTAAAGCCTAAAGGCTCTTACTTTGTTCATGCAACTCGTATCCAACTGTGCACATGCGGAGAAAAGAAGGGAGACTGCCCTAACCAGCCACCACCATGCAGTATGAGACCTGTGGAAGTTTAACCTTGATTTTACAGTCTGATGTCACAAATCTCAATATTAACTGGCACAGGGAGCCATCCCCTACACCCTGTGGATGGATTACAGTGTATTTCCTTTTCTTTCTGGAGTACAAGTAATGACAGAGGACACGCTATCATCAGAAATCTTGCATATTTGGAGGGCTTCTCCCACTATTTCAGTAAAATGTTAAGAACTTTAAATGACAGACTCTACTGAAGACTGTTTTTCTCTTAGTATCTGTGAAAGGTAAACAAAATATACCTGCTGTGTCATCTCTAATCTTTCAGACAGCATATGCCATAACCTGAAAATTAGGAAATCTTACTTCTAACTGGATTTCCCTAGTTAATACCTACGGCACTTCATATGTTCTTATGACCATTGTCAATAAAACCCATGAATTCACTGCAACTGGTAAAGCTACAACATGCCAGAAGTGCTTCATAATTATTCTAAGCTGATGAATAATTTTTATGACCAGGTAGATCAAAGCCAATTTTAAAATGGTATTGTTTGCAGCAGCTGCACCAGAGGGCAACCAAGGCATAATGCTCTTTTTGAAAGTTCATAGCATCCTTTTCATCAGTTATTTTGGCTAGCAGAATCCAGTATTATATATTTCTGAGATTTTCTTTGACTGGAAAAACAAATCATCCCTGCATAGAGATAATATTATCTAACACGTGCAGCCTTGCAAACATTTTTTACTTGGATCAACATTTTGTCCACTTTGTAATTACTTTTTAATGCTTTTGTAGTCATAGTTCATAGGGGCCTGAGTGGATTAAAAAACTAAACACTTGATTTTAAGCAATGACCACAGAAATAGGTCAGAGGGACATAATCCTTGCACCTGAAGTCAGTACCTGAGAAATAAGTCATAGTAATCTGCCAAAGCCTTCACCTGAACGGCTCAACTCTATGAACCTGTCTTGCAGTTAGGCAAGTGAGATCACTTTCCCATTACCTCTACTCAGTCTTCCCAGAGAACCTGTGCATGCCCCATCCCTGGAGGTATTCAAGATCAGGTTGGATGAGGCTTTGAGAAACCTGACCTAGTGGAAGGTTCCAGGTGGGAATTGGATGGTCTTTAAAGTCCCTTCCAACCCAAATCATTCTATGATTCTATGATTTGAGTGGTGTTGTTTTAACTTTGACTGTAGGAGCAGCAGGGTACAGTGGTCAGGTATAAACCCTTTGACTATGCCTTTCTGATTTGTCAGAGGTGTACAGCAGCTTCTGTATTTTTCAAGGATGTTTGTACTGAAAAATCTCATCTAAGGTCACCCTCCCTGGAGGTGTTTAAGGTTAGGGTAGATGAGGTGCTTAGGAGCATGATTTAGGGATTGGTAGGAATGGTTGGACTCGACGATCCAGTGGGTCTCTTCCAACCTGGTCATTGTGTAATTCTGTGATTCTGTAAAGGTACAACCCCTTTGGATAATGATGATGTACTGCCAAGAAGCTACACAGGTTCTCGCTCTAAGCACTGCAGTTTCTCAACTGAATATGCAACCAGGAGATCTACTTCCTCTGATCTGTGTAAGCTTATTTGCCCATTGCCATGGGCTATAAAATGTTCCTACTGAAGTCCTCAGGGACAAGGAAGGACTCATCATTGACTTTCTGCTCTTCCAGGAGGACAACCTTGGGCAGAGAAAATAAAAGGCTGCCAAAGTGAATAGCAAGGCAGAAGCAAGCCTCACTTGCTTAAATTGGACAAAATACCTTTTTTAGGTAAATCATTTTCCTAAACAAAACAAACACTAAACCTGCACATTACACAAGAGAAATATTGTCACAGAGCAGAGAATTTGGGAAGAAGTCTTTCAGCCCCTACATTTTTAAATATCCTTTTCTCCAAAACAAGGAGAGGGAAAAGGGAAAAGCTTGAGTACCTGCAAAACTAACTAAACTCAGAAGGAGGTATCAAAGGATAAGGTCCTGTTTCAGAAATATGTATGAAAGTCAGATGCTAAAGTAGCTCAAAGTGACCACAGATATCAAACAGCCTGGCTCTAGGCAGGAGCACCATGGAGCCTGCAATTTATGCTGTCAGGGAAAAGAATAACATAAAAACTCATGAAACTGAATGATTAGTCGATAAAATGGCAAGTGAAATTCAGTGTAAACAAATGTGGTGCATATGGGGAAAACAGTAATCTGAACCATGCATTCAGCCTAGCAATGAGATCTTAATGGGCTGTTTCCGCTCAGGAATGAGACTGTGAGATAACAGGAATTTTTATGAAAACATAAGCTCTTGGCTGATCATCTGCATATACTCCAGGGTTGGTGGGTCATCCGAACCAGATGTCTTTCTCTTTTAAGCAATGTATTCAAATGTCTTTCTGCAACACAATTCTGTTGCAAGCATCAGATTCTGAGGCCTGGGCTGTAATTTGCTTTGTGCTTCTGCACTGTTACCATAATCACACCGGAATGTTTAAAATGCTCTATTAGGCCTCTTTAGGTAAACTTCTATGCATTTTATTATCTTAGAATAATACCATGGTGAATTGTTCTTCAGCCATCTTTCCATCTTAACACCACGACATTCAACATTGCTTCCCTTTTTTAAAAAAAACCCCAAAACCTGCACCATTATCCAGGACTTGCCCTTCATGCTTCTATGATTCATGAAAAGGGTTCTCTCCAGAACCTAAAAATGCTTATTCCTTAAAACAATGCTCCTCAAAATGCCTCACAAAACAAAGTTATACTGCTTATTTGTCTAGGCAGAGGAGCATCACATGTTTACAGAACTATGAGACTCAAATATTTTCTGCTTTTACAGCGAAGCCCAAAATTGAGATCCAGTCTCAGAGCGCACAGGCAACCACACAACAGTTCCTTCTCCATTGCCTCAGTTTGATACAAAAGAGGTGAAATAGAAAGAACTGAAAAATATTTTGCACAAGCTTTATGCTACTGAGCCTGTCAACTCTGTTAATCTCAGCAAAGAGAAGGGTCAGAGTAGCCTAGAAGCTATTCAAAGTGTTCAAAGTCAGGTTGAATGGGGCCTTGAGCAACCTGATCTACTGGAAGATGTCCCTGACCATGGCAGGGCAATTGGATTAGATGATCTCTGGAGGTCCAACCCAAACCATCTGCGATTCTATTCAAATTAATACTTGGCCAGCAACAACAAAGGAGGTTCACGTAAGTGGATGAGAGTAACCAGAACACAGCACAACTTCACCACTCGCTCTCCTACTCAAAGCACAAAGCATCACCCAGAAGAACGAGGGGAAGGACAGTGATAGGACTCTGCTAGTTATTCTTCCTTTGTAACCCCACAGCGACATAGGGATGATTGTGTTGAAGCAAGCACAAGAAAAACTGGAATCACAGCAAAGCTTATCAGGAAACGTATAGTTCATGCCATTTGCCATATTATATTTTGTTTTTCCTGTTCCTCATGACTGTCCCCTCCCTGCACAGAAAGGAACCCTTTTTCATGACAAGGTAATTTTGTGGTATGAAAAATTTAATGAGCAGATGGAACAGCAATCCATTATCCATTAAAATATTGCAGTGGGTTAATCCAGCAAATAAAAGTGGAGAATGAAGCAGATGGCCATTTATAGTTCTCTTGATTTCTTTAATATTCCTTCCCAGGGCACAGCCATTCTTGTATGTAACGTGGAATGCACAGCTCTCACCATGTGCACATTATGCAACAATTCATATGACCTCATAAACATTACAACTTATACAGCAATTATTTTTTATGCCTTTTTTAAAGGAAAAGCTGTATCATTTCATGGCAAATTATTCCCAGTTCTTAGATATCTTGAAATAATTTGAAGTAGCTGCCAACAGCAAATGATAAATGCACCAAATGCAAACATTTGCTCAAGATACTTTTTCGATGCATCTTAATTTTCTGGGTTCAAGAAATAATTCAGAGAAAGTGCTTTGACTTGGGATTTAGATGTTATATTTCAAGTACTTAGTATTTTGTCAAATACACATGCCAGGAAAATAGGTATCTGAGCTCCTCTCTCCACGCAAAAAACTGGAAATAGCTGCTTCATTAAACCAATTACAGTTCATACTGAAATAGTAACTGAGTACAAGCGACTGCTACTTTGGATTTCATAAAAACATCTCCATCACTAAAAACCTGAACATAAAAATCGAGTGTCTCTTAGTTGTCTGTATATATTACAATCAAGTCCAGAGCTTGCCCATATTCCCTGCAAAAAGTTGACTGTGTAAACAGTTTAAAAAGTATATTTCCTCTGTTCTAAGACCCACATAAAGTTAACAATTTCTAAAAATAATTTTTGTCATTAAGAGGCACTAAGACATTAACACACCAAGTGCAATTAATATACCACAAATTAAATCAGCTGTGTGCAACAAGCCAATATGAGTCTTACACACCAACTAATCTCAATTAAACTGACAGGTAAAGTGGCACTTACACACATATTTTGCAATGGGGCATCGCCCACTAACTAGAAAAACGTGTAACCATCATCAAGTTTTACACTTCTGCTCCTTTTTTTATTACTATTTTGGTAATCTACCACAGTGTAACCCACTGTGCAACCAGTACAGCACCTAGGAGAGGATAGTAGCACCTAGACAGATCCAGAAGAACTTCCATGGAGAAGAGTCTGGAAGAGGCCACGAAAGGGTTTGAAAAAGGAACTGGGAAGAAAGAAAAGATAAAGCAGGACAGGTCAGAAGTGCCTTGGTGGAAGCACTACCTAAGGCCTCTAGAGATGGCATGAATCCACACTGGGAAGCTCTCAGTCTAGGTTGATTCCTGGAAGTACTCTCCCAGCTGTGTATGAAATAAGTAAAAGCTCTATTTTACAGTGCTAGTACAATGTCTTAGAATTACATATTTTACAAAGCAAGGACTTAAAACCCCAGGGTCCTACATAACTGGATATGCTTAACTCAAGCATATTAATTTTCCCCATAGTTCCTTGGTGGCTCACGCTCTTGGCTATACACCAGGAAAAACACAGTTCTCTGAGGCACCGACAAAAAAACACCCATTTGTGAAACAAATGGATCTCACTGTGTCGAGCAAAAGAAATTTATGCTCACATAGACAAGTTTAAGAAATATTAGTAAAGTAAGATATGGAGAATAGGTTGAACAAGAATATTACAGTAAGTCATCATATTTAAGGAGATGCCATGCAATCTACTGAAAGAGCAAGGAAAGAGACCATTTAATTGAAGACTATGTCACAGGCATAAAAATTAAGTTTGTATGCTGCTTTTGCAAGCTTATTATGGTCTTTTAGCAATTTCTATATTTGCAACAAATTTATATTAATATTTCATGCTATATTGAAATAAGACAGATGCATTTTAACTGGAAATAATTGGTCTTCTGCAGTATTTGTTTATATTCAGTGGTTCCTATTTGTTTTTCTATTTCATATATTTAATTTGCATTTATTCTGGATAGTATAGAATATTTAAAATGGGTATTATGAAGTCAAAAAATATTCTTACTGCCCAAAAGAGATTTTGAGAGGAAAACTTTGTTGGTTTAAAATTGGAGCAAGGATAATTGAATAATGAGAAGAAATTTGAACCATCTAAAAGAATTATAATTAGACCCCAAGTCAAAGATGATGAATTTCACCACTTAGAGCTATCGGGATGAGAACTGTAAATATGACTTGTCATGCTTTAATTAAAAAGGAGTGGAAATGGCATGAAAGCATTCATTGTTAAAATGTTCTTCGCACTGTAATTATTTTTATTGATTGAAGTAATTATTAATTCATGAACAGCTTCTAAAATGTTGATACTGTAATTCATGAAATGAAGAAAGGAATATGCCATCTCATTTATTCATTAAACTCTTGGATTTCCATAAATAGATGCATGATAGCTAAAATAAGCATACCCCAACCTGAGAGAAACTTCTGCAAACATCCAAACTTACAAAGTGCGGTGCCTCACTGGGAAACTGATCTTTGCTGTTTGCCACGAAGTTTAGCCTACATTTAAACTACACTGTTACTCAGCTGCTCACTGCATTTGACTAGCTTTTCAGTGGAACTATTTTCAAGGGATTAGCCTTGTGACAAGAACACTACTGATCTATTACAAAAAACAGGGCGCTCTTCCCCCCCAGATCTGTCCTATTCTTCTTCCTGGAGATTTGTGTCTGGATGGAAAATAATTGTGTCTGGATTTCTATAGAATCTAGGACATTTCAGACCTACTGTACATGCATAAATTGGTGTGGATGAATGGGACCCACTGAATAAGCACTGTGTTGTTACGCAGAAATACACCAGTAGTCCCCGTACATCCTGAATGAGCAGATACAGCTCTTTGTGGACTGTATCTGCATCACTGGAAAGTGAGTATCCTTTTTGAACAGGTCAAGTTTGTATTTCTTGGCTAGGGGGGATGTGTAAGAGTCAAAACAGCTAAAGGTGACATGCTAAGGAACAACATTGACATAATCTATGCTTATTAGTGTGTTTATGATGTTTATAATATATGTAAAAATTTATACATTTCTACCTACAAAAGAAGAGGACAAGAGCAAGTTGTTCTAAATTAAATTACTTTCAAGGGGGAAAAAAACAAAATCAAAAAAAATGTGCAGCCTAATGGTCTTTACACTTGGTGGGGGCTAAAAAAATATAGCCGTGGTGACATTTAAGGTCATGAGTTTCCCAGTCATGTCTGATATGAGGAAAGTGGGTTAGTATAAAGTTCCACAAGCTGAGAGACAGACGGATACCAACCTTGCAACAGGATGACTATATGAATGTAAGCAGGATGTCAAAGAGATTTTAATTATTTTAGGGGCATGGTTTAGAGATTGGTGGGAATGGTTGGACTCGATGATCCGGTGGGTCTTTTCTGACCTAGTGATTCTATGATTCTATGATTATGCAACAGCTTAAATTTAAGGAAGGAAAATAAAAGGGGAGGAGGGAGAGAAGTTCATTTTGAGGATGCCAAGAATACTTTCGGTGCCATATTGTTACATTCTTTTGTTTAGAAGGCTAGATGAGGGTTCTAAGTGGGAAACAGAGGGAGCGCAGTTACTACTCATTTGTTTTTAATATTCACAATTTTTCTTGCAGATTAGCTTTTCACGATGCCAGAGTCCTTGAGAAAAGAGCCAGAAGAGTGTTTTGCATGGTATACTGTGCTTGCATCACTTGTGATTATCTAACTGCTTCCATAAGACAAGCACCCCTAACACAAACTGGAAAAAGAGACTGAAAATTTGGCAATTTTAAAATTTTTTGCTGTATTTTAAGAACAGTTCTGCCAAAGCACTTCTGTGACTTTGGACTATAACTCCAAATCATGAAAAACTATGAATATAGGAGAAATAGAGGCATTGTTCCCTGTTTATGGGCACTCAATAACTTTGTAAACTAGTACTTAGGGGCAGCGGAAACAGAAATGGAAAATACCATGTTAAATGGCAAACAGAATGCATGATCACTTAAAGGAGGCATCCTAATTATATGCATTTATGTACTATACCTACACCTCTGACCTTTAGCATGCAGCAAGCCAGCCATTTACTGGCAAGATCCATAGTGCAGAACACACCACCCAGTCTACAACATCATGAGCCTGTACTGAAGAAATAAGGAGTGCAAAGAATCCCTAGTGTATTACAAGAAACAGATGGTCTCTAAAGGAATTCGTATGCAAAGACTACACATGGACTACTGCAAAGACTACTGCAAAGTCAGAGATTGCCAACAGGCCTCTTGATGCCCAGCACAATGCTTTCACACACATAAAGGGCAGACAGAGTGGACAAATACACAGCAATCTTGACATCCAACCTTTGTCATCTTGTAAGCCTAACGATCCTACAACTATACAACCTTCTCTATGGGGTGTAGAGAACTATTTGCTTTAAAAAAAGAGATGTAGAATAATAACTGATCCCATGATCTTTAAGTCCCAGCAAAACCACGGGACCAATTTGTGTCATGGAAAATAGACACTACAAAGTCCTGCAGAGTTGTGCTTCACTCAGAAAAAATACTGTTGAGTATCATTTTGCCTGGCAAGCTCTATGGAATCCTTTCTTGTTTGGGTCAAGCATCCTCCAGAAGGATGGACACCAGAGAGGCCTCTGGAGCTACAGCTACTAAGACCGGAGAAGACATTCAACACTGGATCTTGCTTTATGACAAACTGAACAAATCAATTAATTTCCAAAATCTTCTTTAACCATCTGAAGTTTCTGTAGACGTAATAATTCAGAAGGAGTCAGACATCTCTTCCCATCTGTTTTTTACAGGAAATGAAGACATAGCCTTATTAAATTGAGATGATTAATGTTTTGTGGAAACATTCTCATTTCTGACAGTACAGGAAAAGAAAAAGACATTAGCAAAGTCAGATTCTCATATATTTCCCACACCATGAAAATGCCTACCAAGCTCAGGACTCGCAGAGAAGCCAGTTCCTCCCACAAAGGAAGATGGGAGAGTTGTTCTGCTAGAACTGAAGAAAGTAAGAAAAACTCGGAACAGTCAGTATTTCAGCTGCAACTAGTTTTCAGAAGCAG
Source organism: Clamator glandarius (assembly GCA_033459285.1). Lineage (NCBI taxonomy): Eukaryota > Metazoa > Chordata > Aves > Cuculiformes > Cuculidae > Clamator > Clamator glandarius. The sequence continues at coordinate 1,366,793 of JAUNZM010000473.1, read as the reverse complement.
TACTGCAAGGAAGAGGACCTGGAAAGTTACTCTACAGACAGAGGAGAAACTGGCTAGAAAAATTCTATACCACATTCTACACTCATGGCTCTTGCTGTCAGATGAGCAAACCTCACTTTCTACTGCCTGGTCTGTATTACTGGTATCTACAATCACTTTGATTTGCACAGGAATTTTTTATCATTATTTTTAACTAAAGGTACTTGAAGCTGTATTTATCTCTTCTGGACAAAATTTGGTCTGGGTAAGTCACCCAATCAGATGCAAACTTGGAGGGTGCGAGAAGAATTCTTAGGGTGTAATGCTCATGTACCCTTAAATTCTCTAAAAGTGTCAACAGCTTTTTCAGCCTATATTTAGGATAAACACTGGACTGTCTACAGTTTCTGAAAAGAGAAGAAAGCTTATTATATTATTATGGAAGTTTAGTTTCCTATTTTGAATTGACTCATCCCACAAACAGAAGACACTATTCTATCTGTTCTCTGTCCAACATATCATTTTTGCAGAATTTTGGTTTAGTTGGAAAAATAATTGCCTGTGATATTCATACCTCAGACTTTAAAGACAGTTAAGTGCCAGGCTTTGAATCTCTTCAATGAGAACAGGAGGCAAATAAATCCAGAGTCTTTAAAACTGCATTTACCAACTTTTCATTGTCATACCAGAAAAAATCCAAGAATAAGGTATTCTTCAAAGAAAATGCTAGGCCATTACATTTTAAACACCCCAAACTATTTCCTCAATCATACATTATAGTGTGTGTCACTGGAATTCAGTGACACATCGATAGAGATGATAAATAATTTCTAGAAACATTTTCACTTTTGATAGTGTAGGGGAAAAAAGGGACATTAGCAAATTGGTTGGATTCTCCTATCTTTCGAAAAGAATCATTGGATACGTACGTGGTTTCATGAGCCCACGCATATCCTGAAGGCTAGTCTGCCACTAACACACATCCAGGTGGCTTCATATGCTGCCAGGAAAACTCAAAGGGATCCTTACACTGACTTGGTATAGTCAGGAGATAGCTGAACAGAGAAGCAGCGTGCTCCTGCTACTGTGGTTAAGAGTGGTAGGACACAACCACCTAGTCCCACCATATCACTTATTCAATTTTTATTTAGGTATTCTGTTTTAGCCACAAAGCATTTTAGCCATGTGGACATCATGCCGCTCTTCTTCCCAAGCTCTGCCCCGCACTGTTCAAGTTACCATGTTCAGGAGAGCTTCCCATAGACTTATACTTTCATAAAGCTAAATCAGTGGACTATAAATTGTATTTCAAAAGTTAAGGCCACATATTTTGCAAACTCGAAGTCTAGAAGTTAAATCAAATCTCACAAGAAGTAGGTCCTACTAGGACTCCAAAGGCTTTGCAGGTTAGAAATTTGACTTCTGCATGAACTCTTTTTATCAGATTTGTTGTCCTTCAAGGACAGAAACATCAAGCAAATTGAGTGATCCTACAGAATTAAATACCGCTATGAAAAGCTGTTGAAATTAAAGTGACGAGATGCTGCAATTGCAGACCTGCAAGCTTGAGTTAGCACTGAGTTAGTCCTTGTATCTTGGTTTTACAATACATATCAAAACCCAGGACATTTCCTTCTGAACTACAAAAGTAGATTCTCCTGTCGACAGGGATACTAACAAAACAACTTCTGCTTCAACAGAAGCAAATCTTAAATACACCAAATTATAAATGCACCATCATTTAATTTGATGTTGGAATATGATTAAGCTCTCTGACTGAAATTAAACAAGCAAAAGGAATTGCAGTCTGCATGTCTTCACTGACAAATATAAGGAAACCTCATAGCATCTTCTCCCCACAAAGACATTTCTTCCTTGTCCTCTCTCTTACTTAATTACTGAATTCTTTAGGTACAAACTGTACAAACAGACACAATGCAGAAATAAAACTGCTCTACCGTACCATATATTATCAGAACAAGAAACCTCATCTCTTGGTAAAAGTATGAGCTATTTTTTTCACTTAATAATTAGCACTCAAAGCCTGTTATTGGGTAGGACAATGAAGAATTCAGGAAATAAAGAAAAATAAATGTCCAGAACAGCTTAGCATTAAAGCAGCAAATTAAAAAGAATCTCTCATTAATTTCTTCTCCCAGTTTTACCAGCAAAGAAAATCATAACAATTATTTTAAAACATAAAGACTTTTAAGTCGTGCATTAATTCAGGCTCTATTGCATTACAGGCATCAAAAAGAAATCTACAAACAGTGAGGCAAAATATATGTTTGCAAGCCTTGGCAGGCAATCACACGGTGTAAGGAAAATGCAAGTGTACTGCTGCTCACAATCTGCTGTTCTTTCAATGAAAAGAGGCCAGGTTCAACCAAAACAAGATGAGAGAAAGTTTTAAAAATGTTTTTATTTATACAAAATCTCAGTGTCTTTCAAAGGTTTGGTATTGATTTTTTGGAAGGCAAAACCCCGAACCAAAAAAAAAAGTAACAGACACATTCTTGCTTCCTTACTTACTGCTAACAAGAAGGTTGATGCAGTCATCTTCATGGCCAGGATGCTAAGCACTTAAACATGCATTTTTATACAGTGGAACATTCTATTTATTCATTTAAATGTATGCATTTCCTTTTTATTGAATCCTTTTAGTAGCTTCAAAGACTAAAACAGGAGAAAAATATACAGACTCACCATAACTTAAGCTTAACCATGCATCTGTCGTAAAGTCCTCAAACAAGGATATTATACAATCTTGATAAATAGTCACTGAACAGATTTGATTTCTAGGTCCAAAAGTCTTTTGATTATCGGATTCTTCACAGTCTTACTGGCTAGCCTACTATATACCGAAGAAGCAAGGAAAAGGAAATAAACTGTTCACTGTTTTGTTCTAAATATTATTGGTTTATACAAAGTTTACTTTGCAGGCAAATTTTTGTAGAACAAACTGTAGGGTTTTTTATTAGAATATAAAAATCCTAGCAAAAAAAAAAAATTAAAATAGCAAAATTCCCAACTTCCTAGAGACTTTGTTAGATTTGCAACCAAAACCACCTTTGAAGAAGGAAGGACAAAGTTCAGCCTGTGTCCCTTTGAACATTTTCAAGTTACGTGGCCACAGATTCTGTTCTACACAACCTTTGCATCACCGGAGATGTTTATGCATGTGCTTTTTAATGCCTTCTGTTTACGATACTATTGCTGAGGGGAGACCTTATCACTGCCAACAGCTATGTGAAAGGAGGTTGTAGAGAGGGGGGTGCTGGTCTCTTCTCCCAGGTGACAGGTGATAGGACAAGGGGGAATGGCCTCAAGCTGCACCAGAGGAGGTTCAGATTGGACATCAGGAAAACATTTTTCACCGAAAGGGTCATTGGGCACTGGAACAGGCTGCCCAAGGAGGTGGTTGAGTCACCTTCCCTGGAGGTATCTAAAAGATGGGTAGATGAGGTGCTGTTTAGTGGCAGATAGGTAAGTTGGACTCAGTGATCTCAAGGTCTTTTTTAACCTGGTGATTCTATGATTCTGTGAAATGAAAGGGTTTTTTTTCAAAATAAGGTCACAAATTATAAGGTGAAGTGCTTAGGAAAAACAGATATTCTCATCAATTGAGGCATAGTTCCACTGCACATTCTCTGCTCACCAGCCAGTGGCTGCCTTCAGCAAGGAGTATTGCATTTTCCTTCTCAATGGTGTTTCTTACCACAAGGAAACGCTAGAGTAGCTAAGATTCTTTCAAACAATATTCTCTCCACTATTCAAAAATACTTGCCCTTCCAATATTTCTGCTACAAAACTGAGAGAAGTTACATTTATCAAAAAACAAGTCGGGTGTGTACTACAAAGGGAAAAATAAGCAAGCACATTCTGGACCCTGAAACTGCTGAATTCCATACACACCCTAATTCACTTTTTAACATGTGCTCTAAATGGAAAATGAGTCTCACTGGAACATGTTCTTAAGACCTGCAATATATGAATGTGCAAAAGGAGAGAGTAGCAAAGCAAAGCAGAGAATTCTTGCTTTACATTTATAGCTCTTTAAGTTTTTCATCATGGTGCTGTATGTTTGCTGCTCAGTTTTCTACGCATCTCAAGCAGAAAAATTAGGAAAAAGAAATCCCGCTGCATCCCACAGTTTATCAGACAGTGGCAACACTTGAGCTGTAAATGCATTCCAGCAGTGAAATAAAATGCTATGTTTTATATTCATTTTTCTATCTGGAGACTAATAAGTGGAATAAAATAGGAAAACGTCCCTCCAGATTGCAATGCCAGAACATTTCATTTAGGTGAATGGACAAAACTTAGCCCATGAACTGGCTTGTTCAAAAGTAAATCCTTTTGGAAAAGTGCTTAAAAATAAAATAAAATAAAATCAGTGTGCAAACTCAAGGAAATAATTTTTCATTTCATCTAATTCTGAATGCAAATGTAATTAAAATGAAAGGCGCATGTTAAAAGCTGACCACAAGTTTTCTGAACCATTCTGATCTGTTTCTGAATCCCCTTTCTGCTCACGCTCCAGGAAGCCCAACTTAAACAGATTGCTAGCTTAGGTATCTTACAGGCTCACAGTTAGCAGGTATGAATCTTCCCCTCTCCGGCTTTTAAACAATCTCCTGCAAAAATGGAAATTACTTCTTCAAATTTTATAACAGAGAGTAATATTTGCAATTTATGAAGGGTCTGTTTTGGAAGAAGTTAAATTCACAAACCAATGAAGAGTTCATGAAAGAAAGAAAGAAAGAGCCCATGAAAATAAAACAAAAAATGTTTATTTTCCTGTGACAGTAAAAAAGGTAATAGTGCTGTGGAAATATTCCAAATTCATACTTGGGCGGTTAATGGAGCTGGCAAATTGTTCCCAAAATACCCTAAACTCGAGAAATGGTAGGTTAATGATGATGGGACTTAAAGAATCCTTACTTTGTCTCATCTGCCACTTGCACTACAGCCTTCACTGAAATCAAGGAGCTTTCCTCAGGACACAGCTGGACACAGCACCACGTACGGATTTCTGTTGCCATTGCCTACCCTAGACTCGTTTGACAATTTTTGGAAATAATCATTATCATATTTTAGCCAGACATACCAAGTGGATATTGAAGTCACTTACGTGAAATTTCTTGAGCAAGTGGAGAGAATAAAGTAAGTAAAATCCTACAAAGAAATTCCATCTGAACCCATTATTCTCAAGATTGCAGAGATTATGAAAACAGTGGATAGCACATTCCATATGCCCACAGTAGCTTGATTACTTCATCCTCTGTTATGAAGCTTTATCTTTACCTTTGCACTGAGTTGAGATATATCTTTCATTTTCATTTCATGTGTTAAAATGTTCTGCAAAATTTGTTGTATTGATGGACTTAATCTAGAACCTGTTTTGACTTCATAAGAAGTATCAACTGAAAGCTCTTTCCGTAAAGAGTTTTTATATTGATGAACAGATGCTTAGTTCCTAATGATATTTCTGAGGTTAGTCTACTCCAAATGAGACATACTTACATTAGCTAATTTTTAGTCTCTAAAGAATCATATTAACTAAAGGTCACCAAACATCTCACTATGCAATTAATAAAGATTCTGCTAGTAATTTCTTGATCAAATATTAGTATTTTGATTGGTCCCAGAAGAAATATCCTTTTTTTATGTCAACCTGGCACATGGATCAGAGCCACAGCTGCTTCTTGGTATAATCAGTGTACAATATTCTAATCTCATGAACTCTGACTCAGTAAGCATCTGTTTTCCAAATGAACTTTATCAAACATTATTTTGGGGGGAACTAACTTTGTCAGCAAAGGTTTAAAAGGGGACAAATTTTAAAACCTTTCACTTTGAAGTCAGCCACTAAACTTCAACTTCTTTCCAGAAGACCCACCCTAGGAATTCAAATGGTTATGATACTGTTAGACTATTTAATCAGTAAAGAGAGTACTGTCAAGAATTTACCTGACATTTTAGGTAGGCTACAGGTAGAGGGATTGCTGGTTTGATGTGCAGGTTTTAAATACCCATATTTTAATACACTAATAGTCCCCTGGCTGATAGGAATTAACATAAATTTATAACACCTGCACTTAAGGCTGAACATTGATTGTCTGTCTCCTTCCAAGTATACACAGACATAAATAATGGAGGTCCAGGGCTTGAGACAACAGCTACCATTCCCTCCTCCTACCTTGCAATTAAAGTCACGATTTTGTGTTTGCAAATATCCCATGCAGTTTGCAATTTCCGACAGAGTTTGTACACAGAGACCCTTCCTGCCACCAACAGTTGCAGATTCTTTCAGAAATGAATAGTCTTGATACCAAAACACATGGACCTTCCATAATGTCATTTTTTTCTCATCTTTTTTCATTAATGATTTCTAATGTGCAGTCATTCCGATTGCAAACAAGATTGTTCTCTACAGCTGAGGGTAAGTCAGAAACAAGAACGTCACAGCAATGTCATCTTCTAAAAAGGAAGAGCACAACACTGGAAGAAATGGTGTCACGGATCTGTGTCACTCTGAAGTCCAGCCAGTTTCCCACTCAATGCAGGACTATTACCATTATGTCATTAGGTCACCTGTAGCTTTATCTAGCCAAGTCCTGAGAAACCTTCAGAAATTGAGACTCCACCACCTCCTTGGGTGACCTGTTCCAGTCACGACTCTCCTATGGAACTTCTTATTCTAGTGTAAAACCTAAATTTCCCTAGGCAACATTTGTGATCATTGTCACTTCTTTTGTACTCCAGCACTAAAAGACCGTGTTATACCTGTAAACACATTTCAAGACTGTTACAAAAGTGTTCCTAGCTGCCTTTTCACAACTAAAAAAGCCCAGTTTCCCCAGCATTCCCCACACAGGATGCAGCCCTCATCACAGCAGCCCTCCGTGCCACCCTTCCAGTTTCTTAACAACCTTGCTACACCAGTGAGCCAAACCTAAGTATTCCATGTGCAGCCTCACAGGGTCATGCAGAGATGAATGAAAGCTCCTCTCCATAGGCTGGCTGTGTCCCTTACTTTAACCTTATATACACATCAGTGAAAAACCTCTGAGGAGAGTGCTAGGGTGGCATAAAGAAGAAATACAAAGGAGCCTTAGCATACCACACACCATTCACGTCATACTAACAGGTGCACAGGTAAAATGAAACACAAAATAACAGGACTTATAGTCCATTGCTTCTCCTTTCCAACTTAAGTTTCCAAAGAATTTTGCTCCACTATGAGGAGAATACACTTTCCCTTCACCTACTTTATCTGTTGGCTTTTATTCCCGAGGGCCTGCCACACTATCTTTTCTGATTATACAGGACCGAGTATGTATGGCTTAGATGGCTCGCTATTTTAGGGCAGATTAATTGCCCCCCTGAAAGCATCTCTTCTACTCAAGTGAAAGTGGAGGGAATCTAGAGCTCAGATTCTCTGTGCACCTGTCAGAGTTCTACAGCACAGATATCTCACCTGATCTCACCTGGAGTACTGCATCCAGTTCTCGAGTCATCAGCACAGGAAGGATTTGGATCTGTTAGACTGAGTCCAGAGGAGGCCACAAAGATGATCAGAGGACTGGAGCATCACCATATGAGGACAGGCTGGGAGAATTGGGGTTGTTCAGCCTGGAGAAGAGAAGGCTTCAGGGAATCTTATAGCAGCCTCCCAGTACTTAAAGGAGGTTACAGGAAAGCTGAGGAGGGTTTATTTATCACAGAATGCAGTGATAAGACAACAGCATTAAGCTGAAAGAGGGGAGATTTAAATTAGATATCAGGAAGAAGTGTTTTCCCATGAGGGTGGTGAGGCATTGGAACAGGTTGCCCAGAAAAACCATGGAAGCCCCATCCCTGGAGGTGTTCAGGGCCATGTTGAATGAGGTTTTGCACAACCTGGTCTAATGGGAGGTGTCCCAGTCCATGTCAGGAATGATCTTTAAGGTCCCTGCTGACCCAAACCATTCCATGATTCTGTGATCTACAAATGAATTAGTCACTCGGGGTAGATACATACAGCAAAATACTTGCATACTTTTTTTTTTTCCTAAACCAGCACAAGCACCCCTTTCTAAAAAAAACAGTTACCTTATATCCTTTTAGTTATCAACTAAAGATGTACTAATATAAAATAAAGCACCTTGCAGATGAATTATTGCTATAATTGGTTAAAATACTGTTCTCTACCTTTTCCTTTATATGGCACATTCCATAAGCATTCAATCAATATGGATTCACTAAAAATAACTCTCACATTGATATTATATAGTCTGTTCCATTTTCAAAAATAAAAAAGTTGCCTAATAAAGTTGCCTAGAAAAGCTCTGTTATACAACTGCATCTTTCTCTGTTACACAGTTAAAATAAGATCTATCTCTGTATTTAAAAGAATTTAAATTCAAGAATTAGAATAATAAGCTATAATGAAGATGATAGCATAAAAAACGTATCCCTCTTATTTCTCCTAACTACCAGTAAGTTCAGACTGAAAAGCATTCTGTATTAGTTAGTATGATTACATAGTAAAGAAATAAAACTCTTAATTTCAGTGGAGGAAGGCTTTCTGAATTCTGTTGTGGTGCCACAGACTGAGAAACTTCGCAGTTCTGAGACTGATTATTTTAGCTTACTTAAGTTGTATATTTTCATTTAAAAAAAATCTCTTTGTACAGGCAAAACCTGACATTTTTATTACAACTTTTGTTCAGCTTATAGTGTTAGCTTTACTGATTCTGGTCTGCATTATTATTTTTAATCTACTGCACACTCAAAAGCTTCTCGAGTTCTATAATTGTTAATGACAAGTTAATAGCTGTAGTTTCAAGCCTCATTGAGCTAGACCCAACTAGCAGGTCATACTCTAGGTCATGCCATCATCCTCATTGAGGATTTAGATCTTACACAGGTCCAAGAGGCAGAGATACGAGCGCCACAGAAGCCCAGATGACATGGTGCTTTTGGAATGGCAAAGAGAATGGGGACATCATCATGAGATTCTCAAAATGCTGGAGCAGTCAGAAAGTACCTAAGAAAATCCCATCTTCCTTTAGCTTAAGCAGTCTGAAATGGTATGTAATATGGGAGCCAGCATGACTAGAATATCTGCCCTCGAGATGTTTGCTCCAGGATGTAGTCTGCGAATAATGGGGAAGATACAGATATGGTGCAGGATAAAGAGAGACTCCAAGGAGATGGAGTATGCAGATCACAAAAGGCAGGGGAAGCACGATCCCTCTGGTAATCAAAAAAGTGAGTGACTAGGATAGAACAAGCCAGAGACAGAAGAGATAGAAAGGGAAAAAAAATCTATGTGGGATATCCACGAAGAACATGAAAGTGATAAAGAATAACCATATGCTGGCAGAGAGAAGTAAATGAGGAATCAAAAGGCAGGGGGACAACTACTGAGAGACTGAAGAAAACAACAGAGAAAATCAGTAAAGAGAAAGCAACACTGAAGTCACAACATTTTATTCATTTCAGATTTATGCATTTTTACATTCATTCGTTGAAGGTGAGATTCCTTTTGAGCTATCAATCATTTTTGCAAGATGCGACAAGTAGTTTTTCATCTAGGCTCCCTTTTTCCATTTCCTTTGCCTTTGCCTTTTCAAAGACGGACATATCACTTCACTAAGCTATCTATCACCAGCCCTGTACGGCAAGGCAGCAATCTTGAGTGCACAGGTAAACACCCTCTCTCTTCCTCAACAACACAGTTGTTCTGCTGACTGCACCAATATCTGCAGTTCTATGCAAGTATCAGTTTTGTACCTGCTTTTCAAAGCTGTTAAACGTGACTCTGGTTCCTTTGGGTGTGTATGATGCACGTACTTAACTGTTGAGTCTCTAATTGTCTAAAAGAAAGGAAGTGTAAGGAAAGAGATGACAAAAGCTTTACTCAAGTCACAGGAATGGAGCAATAGTTTCTGAAAGTTACAAGTATACTACCAGGTAAGGCTCTCTGCAGACATCTAACACGGAGAAGTTTCCTAACCAACTGCAGGGGCAGCCTGGTGCTCTAATAAAGAAAGGAAGATAGCTGCTAGATGAAGGTGCGTAATTAGAAAAAGGAAGTTATTTGCTTGGAAATTGTAGAGTTAAAACTGGTCTAGTTTCTACCCATTCAGCCTACAAAATGAATAGAGATGGAAGGCCTGAAAGACTTTGTCCTGCCATGGTAAAACAGTGCAGTTTCAGTGATACCACGGGTACCTGTAGCTATAGTGAATAATGTGTTTAGGAAAAATGAAGAATATTCTAATTAAACTCAAAGCCTGTAGAGTTAAATCTGTCAGCAACTTAGGCACCACCTCTGTATGATACTGCCTCAGAAAGCTCAGACAGAAAGACCTCCATGCCATCTATGTCCTAGAAGACAGATGCATATGACAAAGATGTGGTTACAAGCATGATGTTATCAGTTTATTAATGTTCCCTACAATCTATTAGGACAAAATCTGACCCCTAAAAATACATAGTTTCTAGCAAGATGCAATAGTCTTCTCATAATAAAAGTGGATTTTACGTCAATGGGCATGAATAGGTGATGTTGCAATCTTGAAAAATTTACGTATTAGATGAGGTATGCCTCTGACTTTTTAGGATGGAAGTAGTAGTTCAGGACATTTTGTGTTCTTATAAGTAGGTACCTGTGGCTATGACTGCAGTGCAAAAAATATCTCCATTAAATAAAGTACTTGATTCTGATGGGTCCTTATCTGCAATTCAGCAGAATGCTCTGTGCTAGTTCTTTTGTGGACAAACCAGCCATTCTAGAAGAACCAGAATAAAGAATTTACATATGAGATCCTTTGTGCCTAGAGGTAGGTTCATAATCTTTTTACAGACAGCATGACAAGGTAGATGAGTGTTAGCGTTTCAGCTGTCTGAGGCTATGAAATAATTTTGACATGCCTTCCTTCACTATAAACATTACTTTGGTATAAGAAAGACTGCAGGAAAAGCATAGGTCAGACCTTGACAGGAAAGCTCAAATGCATATGTAGGCTTGCTTTTATTTTTGCACAAGCGTGTTACGTTCCTTCAAAAAAAAAAAACAGTAAGGGGAAGGAGGGGAGATCATCCTTCTTCTGAGGAACTACTGAGCAGGGAGAGAAAGACCTCACCTTTTAGTGAGCAGTGCCTGCCAGGAGAAGAGGGAATCACAGCTCAGACTGGGGATGCTGCAGCTCACAGAGGCAGCCCAGACCCAGGAGCAAATATCCAGACCTCAGACAGCTGGAAGGCAAATTTCTCAGTATCAGTGCATCATTTGCTGCTATTTAGAGCTGTTAAACTGCCTGGAAGCAAAAGCCCTTTGAACAAACACAGTGAGTAGCAGAAGTTTTAAACCAACAAAAATGCTGTATACTTTCTTTTCAGTCTTGTCTAACTATTCTGGGTTTTCTGGATTTAATACATCACTTATTCTAGCTTTGACTCAGATAAAATCTGTCTTGAGTTCAAATGCTTTTCATCTTCTTTGGGGAGCTTATTATGGGAGAAAGATCTATGTACATCTACCTCAAAGGTCTGACTCAAGGCTTTATTCAGATAATAAACGAGGCATGCAGGAGCAAGCCTTCACCTGGAGAAGACTTTGTTTTGCAATGACAGATTCACATGTAGATCTAAAAAATTAACTCTGCCACACTGTGACCTTGCCAGAGTACGCTGCTGCATAAGCATATGTAAGGACACATATACATGTACTTGAAGGACAAGAGATCTAAAAATTACCCTCACTTCAACCCAAAAATTCCTGGGAGATTTGCTGACCTGATGCAGAGCAGTACAGAATACAGCGAGGAGGTCCGGTGCAATTGGGTCTCACCCCATGGCTTCCCAAGAAATGATGACAGTTTCCAAAAGCTGTATAGGGAAAGAGGACTCAAGACCAACTGATAGGCTGCCCTTGTAAAGAGCAGGTACTAGCTGTAAGAGACAAGAAATGACCATGGTTGGAAAAGGAAGGGGCGCCCTTCGTGATTTGGATGATCTCAAGCAATTCACAGCATACTAGACCTGACCAGGTTGATGGTTACCGATGAGATGTTGCCTCATAGAGCTGTCTCAAGTGACCTAATGTATAGGGACCCAGTATGGAGGATTTCAAGGAAAATTCTGTGACTTTCTGTGTTTAGCAAAAGGGGAAAAAAAGATCCAGTCTTGACGGTGTCTGAATGATATGCTGTAATTGAGGAGAAATTGTAGGTATGAACTTCTGTGGCAAATACAGAGACCGCTTAAAGGTAGAGGTAGAATACCACATGCAGTACCAGAGTCATAACTCACAAGTTTTTTGGAGACAAAGTCCAGTACTTGTCCTTCAAACTAAATTTGTCAGGAGGGAAGAATGAGTTGCCAGCTGATTTTGATTGAATTCACCTACCTGCTCATGGCACGTGTCATGCACATGGATAATGGAAGACTTTTTTCCGTTTACTCTGGAGTTCCCTGAAGAAACTCCAATATGAGTGAGGATGACTCTGAAATAAAGACCATGCACTTACAGATCACTCGCATGAGAGGAAACAAAGTCCAGACTTCTGAAGTCCAAGGGTCTGTAATTACCAAAACAAAAATTGAAAATAGATTTATTTTGCTTTAGAGACAGATGATAACACAGGTCACACTATACTTAGGTCACTAGGCATATTAAAAGACTTTGTGCTCTCCTCTACAATAGATGAGTGCTTTCACTACAGCTTTTCATTATTGTTCACTGTGTTGAAAAAAAAAAAGACAACCAAAACGCTTAGACTGACAGAGAAAGCAACACCTTGCTTTCTTAAAAACACAGGCTTCCATGAGCAATCACACAGCTATTTCCAGTCCCAGATCTCCATCCCCCTAGGTCTCCCTAGCATCTTTTCTTCCAGAACAGTATGCTTTGAATTGTATAACTGTATGCTTTAAATTGTATTTGTTGCAATTATGAGATTGTCACTGGAGCATATCAGGTTGTCCTGGTCTTTAAAATGTATTTATCCAAGTGTTAATTGAGGAGCATCAGCTTGTAAATGTTTACAGCTGCTTCATGCATTATTCCTCCTTTGTTAGACTGCTGTAAAAAGATTTAATATAATTTAAAAGTTCATGGATGTATACATACAAGAGCAAGAGGCATAAGAAATTGATACATTGCTGCTAAAATGATTGAGATCATGGGATTACAGAAAACTCCATAAAATGCTGAAAAAAGTCTTTAATTCAATGGAGTGGAATAATATCCTAACAAGACCCCAACATCATGTTGTTCAACTGGACACAAGTTCCTTTCCTGAATAAAGATTCGCATAGGGGAGAGTAATATGTTCACTTTGTTCAAAATATCATCTAAGCTTATTCCTGTCTTTTCTGCACTGCATATTTTGTTATCAAATCTAAACCATCAACTTCCATTTTTCTTATTCAGTTTTATAAGTAAAACTGTCAAGAAACTTTAATGTCTCATGAATGTAATAGTTTTGGGACACTACAATATCAAACGATGTCTGGAAACTTTGCAATTAAAATTAAAAAAAATGTTACTTGTTTTAAAATAAGCCAGAATTAAGATATTATCAATAAAAAACACAATCTTTATTTTATTCCATTCTAAAATTTGAAGCAGTGCTATTTCTTTTTTTCCTAGATTCGATGGCTACAATCAAAATTAATTTTCTGCCTCAGCTCATTCTTTTACTCGAGACATTCCTAATTAGGCTGTTCTCAGGAATGGAAATGAGTGAAGAACACAAATTCAAAGATATTTTTGCTTATATCAGATTAAAAATAGTATGCGTGCATGGCCTCTATAAACCAGACATGCTGGGCAAGGCAGCAATCCCAAGCAGATAGGACCATTACAATTCCAGGCAGTTTTGAGTTACTCTGGCACAGATGGAAGTTCACAGACTTTGCATTAGGAAGCTGCTTCAGGATCCAAGAACAGCCTTGTTCAGAAAATCCAGTGAAACTACTCTCCTGGCATGAAGTAAGATAATACACAAACCAAGCAGTTTCTCCTCGCTATTTATTCCCAAAGCAGCAGCCTAAGACTCAATTCAGGCACATGAAGACAGACAAACAATGAATTTTCATGCTGAGCAAGATCAGGAGGCACACAAACAAGGTCAGATGTATACAGGAGCTCTTGCATGGGGATGGAAAGTCATACTGCATGTGGCTATTCCAGTCCACACTTGACCTGCTATTCATGATCAGACTTCACAACTAAGCTTCATCATAGCTAATTTAGATGTCTAAAATTCAGGCCTCTAAATTCTGAGTCATTGTTATCACCCTGAGTGTACCTTTAAGTAATAAGACCTACACAGAAGAAAGTGGATCAAGCAAGACCTGCTGCCTGGTGGATTCATATCAATCCACTCAGATAAAAGTCAGGCCCAGTGACAAGCAATTATGAATTGCACTGACTATTAACACAAGAGACTCTAGTTTGAAAAGGACGATCTGATAGCTAGTGTAGGAACAGGCTCGTCATAAATCATGCAGACTGGCAAATCAGACAGCAGAAAAAGTCATAAATCTTGAACATCTGAGACATGGGGAAAAAACACCTTTTGGTGCTGAAAGGTAAGCTATACTTCATCAGCTTCATATTTTTCGAAAAAACCTACAGAAATAAAACAATTTGACAGAGACAAAACTGTTGCACCCTTAGTGATTGATTAGGTCTCATATGTATTCAACTGTCACTCTTCACAAACACCCCTGATACAGATGTCCAAGTGCAAATAACAGAAAATTCAGAGAGAATGACTAGCAGGCAACTACCTGGGAAAAGAAGGGACAAGTTATGTGCATAAGCCTTTAATTACACATTTTGCTCGTGCAGCACTCGTGTAGCATCAGTACAAATCACAGAATGAGCATCTCCCACAAATTCTTACAGCTTTCCCAGCAGCAGGTGTGTGACACATCTGTACTGTGCCAGCAGTCCCAGCAACACATCTGTATCACAAAATCACTAGGTTGAAAAGGACCCACTGGATCATCGAGTCCATCCATTCCTATCAATCACTAAACCATGCCCCTCAGCACCTCATCCACCTGTCTTTTAAACACCTCCAGGGAAGGTGACTTAACCACCTCCCTGGGCAGCCTGTGCCAGTGCCCAATGGCCCTTTCCGTGAAATTTTTTTTTCTGATGTCAAGTCTGAACCTCCCCTGGTGGAGCTTGAGGTCATTCCCTCTTGTCCTATTCCCTGTCACTTGGGAGAAGAGGCCAGCTCCCTTCAATTGTGGCGTATCATGGTTTATGTTGAAGAGGCAGCATTTATTTGGCACATTTCCTCCTCAAATTCTATTTATTGCTTAAGATTCCCAGGTAACACTTCTCATCCCAGGTACCTTTTACAGTCAAGAGAGAATAATACCTCCAGAAGGCAGCTGACCTGGCTTCTCTTAGGTGTCTGTATTAGAATGGTGAATCACCCCTTGGAGTACATTATTTCACCCCCTTGATTATAAAGTGAATTGCCTCAGATGAATTAACATACTAGTTCAGGCTAGCATGTCAAGTTCTGCACTTCTAAGTTACACAGAAGAAATATGACCAAGTGCTTTCATTAAGATACATCTTGCTTTAGATCAATGGGAAAAAATTTACATTTTAAACAGCATTCATAGGTTATTACCATGTACCTATATAACTTGTTATCAACAGAAGTGTAAAGGAAACACCTTGTCTCAAGGAAAGAGGTAAAAAAGCATACTTACATTTTTTATTCAAAATATTGATACCATCTAGGGGTTCTGGTTGATGGCAAGTTGAAGATGAGCCAACAGTGTGCCCTAACAGTCAAGAGGGCTAACCGTGCATCAAGCACAGCATTGCTAGCTAGTCGAGGAAGGTGGTTGCCCCACTCTGCTCCATACTGGTGCATCCCCTCCTCAAGTACTGAGTGCAGTTTCAGGGGTTACAGTATAAAAAGGATATTGAGCTACTTGGAAAGTGTCCAGAGGAGTCTACAAAGCTGGTGAAGGGTTTAGAGGGTAAGTTGCATAAGGAGCAGCTAAAGTCACTTTGTCTGTTCTGCCTGGGCGACACTGAAGGGAGACCCCATTGCAGTCTACAGCTTCCTCCTAAGGGGAGGAGGAGGAGCAGGTGCTGATCTCTTCCCTCTGGCAACCCATGATAGGACCCAAGGGAATGGCAGGAAGATGTGCCAGGGGTTAGATATTAAGAAAAGGTCCTTCATCCAGAGAGTGGTGGACCACTGGCACAAGCTCCCCAGGGAAGCAGTAGTGGCACCAAGCCTGACAATGTTCAAGAAGCATTTGGACAACACCCTCAGGCACATGGTGTGAATGTCGGGGTTGTTCTGTGCAGGGACAGGAGTTGGACTCTACGATCCTTGTGGGTTCCTTCTAACTCATGACATTCTTTGAGTCTATGATACAAAATATTTATAAACAGCTGAACATTGATACTTAAGGAAATGTGGAAGCACAAGAAAGATTATTACTTGAACTCCCATAGCAAGATATTTTTGAGCAGTACTGTAATTCAAACAGTAAATGTGAAACAATTTTCACAAAAGCTATTAGTGGCTGAGCTCCTCTCAATTAATGACGTAATTTTTGAGGACATTACAAGAGACGGTACAAGCCATGAGACAATCTTAAAGAATCATAGCTCAATTCGTAGGAATTAGAAAAACTGTGCTGTTATCTCCACATCCAGAAGAAAAAGATTTTGGGTGTCATGGTTATGGAGGCATTAACACGCCAGATTAAAATTTCACAAGGATAACAGGAACAGAGAGCTGTGTTACAAAACACATGCGTGGTGATTCTAAATGGAAGTGGAAAGGGGAAAAGAGATCACCCCCCAAAAAAGTACAAATAAGCTTTTAAACTGGAGAAGCTTCAGTGTTTATGATAAATTAAAGGAGTTGAAAACTTTTTTTAATTAAAACACGCAGAACTAACATTTATGATGTTTTTCAGCTTTTTATGTAAATCTGAACACATGAAATGCTCTCTACCGCATCTGAGGCATGAACAAACAAGTGGTTGCATCTTTACACATCCTTAGTATTGTTTCACTCTTTAAGTTACTTTAAGATTTCTAATAATATGATTTGCTACCTTGACCTCCGTGAGGGTAGAAAGAGATGCATTAATGTGAAAATTCTGAGGAAAACACACAATAAATTACAGCATTTAGCTGAGCTGGTCAAAGAAACATTGGTAAAAATAGGCAGCCAGGTAGATCTGAGATTTTGAAGAAAAACAAACAGTAAGCAGTGTCTAATCTGCAAAGGTGATATCCAAAAGCCTGTCCTACATAAAAAGGAGTGACTCAAAACCAAATGGAGTAAGACCTTGCTTCTAGACACAAAGCTATTGGGGATTACTTTAATAGAGAACACTTAAGTAATCATGTTTGATGGGTGAGACGGCATCATTTATCAAAAATCTATGGTAAAATTTAATTTTCCATGTGAGTCAAAGACAGCAGTGGCAGCACTGCTTGTTGTTGCTGATCTGTGCCTGTTGATGCCTTCTGAAGTGGAAATGATGGATGCCACATGTTCTAGCTGTGATTAAATTTGCTTTGACAAAGCAGCATGGAAATCTGATTTTCAATAGACTCTTGCATTTCACCCAGTGCTGAGTAAACAGATACACAACATAATGCTATATGGTTGTCAAGCTGATGGCTAATTCATTCTGCCAGTCCAATCAATCTATCCATTAAAATATTACCTGTCAATATCAAGTAGGTTCAGCTTGGAAATTGCATGGGAACGGGAAGCTCTTCAGAAGTAAACACCGCCAAAGCTAAATGTGTCATAAGTTATTTTCCCAGGTTCCTCCCAAGAGCTTCTGTCATTCCTACTAACAAGGTCAGCAGAAGATTTTTGCTTCAGTGTGCCTGATGCTTCTCAAACCTGTCACTATGCAGCTACGCCACACAATGAAGATACAAGGTACCAAACCTGTCTCTTCCTGTGTTACTGCTTGAAGAGAAGGAAGCAGAAAATCACAGTAAGAATACAAGTTAGCTAAATCCTACTACTCCAATACCTGAAAATACTGTACCTACACTGCCATCAGAAAGAGACATCCTTCATACCCTGACTGACAGGGAATAGGAGTTAGCAAAATACATTTACAAGAGACCTTTGACAGCACTGAGCTCAGGCACCCTTACAAAGCCTTTTAGTTTTACCCTTCATTTGGAGGAAATTAGGATATTACCCAGTGATCTTTATCATCATCATGAGCAGTTCTGTGGACATGCCTGCCCTCTCCCCAGTGCCTCAGCTCTCCTGTCAGCTGTCATAACCACACATACGTGATGCTCCCAGTATTATCTGTGTTTTCAGCATTCAACTTCTCACCACACAGCAAATCACCATGGCAAGTGGTATGAGTATATATTGTGAAAGAAAAAAAAGCCTAAAATATCAGTTTAGTGAATACTCCTTCCTTCCTCCCTCCCTCCCGCTCTTCCTCCCTCCCTCCCTTCCCCCCTTCCTTCCTTCCTCCCTCCTTTCCTTCCTTCCTTCCTTCCTTCCTTCCTTGCCTAGAATCACAGTATGGTTGCTAAAATGTAAAACATCTTCCAGCCCTTTGACAGTGTCAAACAGAGCAGTACTTAGAGAGGGTTATTATAAGCTTAATTTAATCAAGATGAAAAGAAAACAACATGCTAATAGGCACTAACAACCACTTCCAATTTTTCTCTGCTATTCAGACCCACAGAACTTGAAAAAAAAAAAAATCTGCTTTAATGCAATCTCCTTCCTAAGAGAAAGAAGAAAGGAGAAGGTTCAATTCAAATTGCACCAAGAGAAAGGTGTAAGTCCTTGGCTCATGATCACATAACATAACAGGATTCGCATCCAGTGCTCAGCTTTGTCAGAAAACTATAATGGAATAATGCTTTTTATTTAAAAAAATTTAAAATATACTTCAGGTTCTTACAAGTTTACACAGGAGCTTATGCTGTCAACATAAGACAGAGTGAGATTGCTATCCTTCCCACCAACACTGCCCTCCAGTCCAAAATGTAACTATATTAAGACAGTTTCTCTGTTCATAGTCTTCCTTAACGCACAAGCGACTCTTAAGTTCAACACGAACAGAAAGGTGAAGGCACTGAAGAACACTGAAAAACTGTAACAACTGAATGGAATAATAATTAGTATCTCAAATTCCATCAGGGTCAAAAATCTGTCAGTCTGCGTATACAGTACCATTCACACACAGAACAAAATGACCAAGACTTGAACCTGAGTATTATCTCAGACCTTTGAAAACTACTTTCAGCTTGAAATATGATACTTTCAGCATGTTTCTAAGCAGTACATCCATATTTGCATTATTTTGAAATACCTGCTTTCTTGTTTGCTTGTGGTTTGACTGAAACAACATCTTGAGGGCAAACCTGAGAACTCTGTTTTTCCAGATCATTTAGATGAATTACATCCTGCAATTACAAAGTCTTCTTGGTTTGAAGAAAAAATCTCAAATCACTATCCCTCCATCCTAGTTCTCGGTAAAGGTCTACTTGCAAGAAGCACTGTACCATCTGATTATTCCTATCCACCTTCTTGGTGAGATTTGCTGCCCTTTATTATACTATAAGACTGTGAGAACTGAGTCTTCAGAAGGCTATGGTTCCATCAAATATTTGAGGTGGCTGATATTTTAGTGCTTAAGCATTACACCAGGCAAACAGGAAGGGGCAACATCACATAAGGTATCTGAAAACCTTCCACCAGGAAGAATGTAAGAAGTGGCAGCTGACTGGTGTCTGACAGCACAGTATCCCATGGAACAGCATGTTCAAAGGTCTAAAATCAGAAGTCCTGGAGCAACTGAATGCATTGAGAAACTTTTCATTATCAGACATGTTACAAGGACTGCTATAGAATTTCTAAGTAGAAAGAAATGGCATGAGACAAAGTGGCATAGGCAAGGAGCTCTGACTGGCATAAGAGACGTGGTTCAAACAGTGCATAAATCTGTTTCATAGAATGTATCACAGAATAGTTGGAGTTTGAAGGGATCCTTAAATGTCATCTAGTTCAAACCCCCTGCCATAGGCAGGGACCCCTTCCACTAGACCCGGTTGCTGAGAGCCTCATCCAGCCTGGCCCCCAACACCTCAAAGGATGGGGCATCCATGACTTCCCTGGGCAACCTGTTCCAGTGCCTCACTACTCTCACAGTAAATACTTTCACCATTAAAATATTAGACTAATTTAATTTTACAAAAAAGGGCTAAGATTTTGGCCAAGAAATTAGCACTGAAACCTGATGAACCTTCACCCATACTCACACAAAGATATTTTCTAATGAAAAGCTTCACTCTAAAATGCTTCAAGAAATGGTTCTTAAACTCGTGTCGTTAATTTTAGAAGTTTTAAGAACATTTTCATAATTAACTGCCCCATCTGCCTACATTTTTTGTGAATATTTTTAAATTGAATTTATTGAAAATAACTTTTGAAGAACCAAAACTACTGGTAGACTATAGATAAGGATGTACCTTAAGCTATGGTTAAATACACATCAAATAGGAAAGCATTAATTCACAAGTTAAAATGGGCTCAGGACAGAAAAAAAACGAGGCCCACAGAATACTGTTAATCATGTCTTAACCAGATTAGCATTAAACCTAAGAGATAAATTAACTTGAAGACATGAAATAGTAGCATTTCTCTCAACACCAACACAAAGTAGACTAGCAAATTTATCTTTGACAAAATAGAAACGCCTCCCATAATTAAAGGAAAAACAGGGTAATATTTAATAAAAACAAAACACTATCACCAGTAGCAAAAGGAAGGAGAGAGTGGGGAAAGGTATAGAAAGAAGAAAACCATTATGTGACCAACTTAAAGATAAAACAAAAAACTTTAAAAATAAATTAAAAAATCCAAGTATGTCATCCCCAAACATTTTCCATATGGAAGCTTTATAAGAACAAACTCAGTTGAAGTAACCCTCTGAAAAGAAGGCTTACAAAACAAGCTTGAAAAACAGGAAAAAATAAGGCATTTTAAAAACAAAATTCGGAATAAGGCTGGAATATTATTTTGCCAGTAATGGAAATGGCATAGTGATCATGCCAGCAAGAACAGGTGATAGGTGTTTGCACAAGTGATTTTTAGTTATTCCTTCCAATTAAATTCTTGTTTGCAGTACCACAGTCAAATTGTTGTAGAAGTCAAGATGGCTACTGGTCATTTTTACTTTGGAAGCCTTAGAATGTAGACCACACCTCAGAACATTTAGTATAATCATTTTTCACTGCAAATTATGCATTGTCACCAATTCGTAACTTACTGCTTCTAATTGATTAGCCAACACTTTAGAAAACCAGAAACGCCAAAGTAGCTTGGGAGCTGAATCTCAGAAAGGAAAGGAAGTGGGAAACATGGCATCCAATACTTTTACCTTAGAAAAATACAGTATAATTGTGAAGTAAGCATCTTTATAGGTTTTTACTCTATTTGACACAGATCTACTGTCCTTGTGTAGCTGACATCATTCTTGCAGCACTGCACATCACTAAGGTATTTTGCAACAAATTGTTGTTCTCTTGATTCTAGACAATATGATGCAGTTCTCTGGGATAATAACAGACTCATTGTGTTTTGTACTATGTTTGTTCTGTTTCTATTTTTTGGACTCTGCAAGCAACCTATCTGCTCAGATGGAAGGCTATACACAATTTACCAGGCCTAGTGGCTTCCTATGTCAAAAATAACCTGTAAATTTAAATTGCTTTTGTCATTATGCAGTGATAGAATAATGTTCTGAAACCATCTACAGATTCAGAAAGCAATTTTCCAGCTTAAAAAAAACCCAAAAAACCAGATATTTGAAGAAACGCTAATAATTGAATCCAGAAAACATGCAGGTTCACTCTTCCACAAAGATTAAGTTGATTCTAGATCAACTTAGCCCTTGGAAAAAAACACAAATCAAAATAATTTATTGATTAGCAACAGACTATGAAGGAAGATGAGCCAACATTAATGCATTACCAGTGATAAGGAAACCTAGGAAATACTTTATGCTATTTACTAAGATAACAAAACAAAATAACTTTTCTATCAATTTTTGCTTTGACTCAGAGAATTTTGATGAGTGGCATTGATTAATATATTGGTTGTAGCTCTAAGTTTTCATCTGACCACACAAAATCAACAGGAATTTTATTGTTATTCAACTACCATCAGGCAAAAACACGGGTAAATATAAATCATAATGTTATCAAAAGCCCACAGCAGTGAGAGACTGAATATATTAAAAAAAAAAAAAGTTTTGTGCAAGAACAGTTTATCAGTGATAAATAAGCAATATGCCACTGAGGCTTGCTACATAAATCAGGAAAGAACTGGCTGAGACAATGTCAGTCTAACTAATACCTTAGTTAACAATCCACATCAGAGACCTACTTTCACTCCCAGTGTTCATAACTAAATGTTTAGTCATAGAATCATAGAATAGTTTGGGTTGAAAGGGATCTGTAAGGGTCATACAGTTCAAACTCCCAGGTTGATCAGAGCCTCGTCCAACTGACCTTGAATGTTTCTAGGGATGGGGCACCCACCACCTCTCTGGGCAACCTTTTCCAGTGTTTCACCACTCTCATTGTAAAGAATTTCTTCTTTTCATTGTAAAGAATTTCTTCTTTATATCTAGCCTACCCTCTTTCAGTTTAAAACCATTACTTCTTGTCCTATCACAACAATTCTGTCTCCAGCTTTCTTATAAGCCTACCTTATGTATTGAGAGGCTGCAATAGGGTCCCCCTGGAGCTTCCTCTGCTCCAGGCTGAACACCCTCAGCTCTCTCAGGCGTTCCTCACAGTGCTTTGATCATTTTGGTGGTCCTCCTCCGACCTTTTCTCAACAGGTCCATGTCCTTCCTGTGCTGAGGGCTCAGGAGCCGGAGGCAGTACTCCAGGTGAGGTCTCACCAGAACAGAGTAGAGGGGCAGAATCACCTTCCTCGACCTGCTGGCCACGCGTGATGCAGCACAGGACACAGCTGACTTTCTGGGCTGTGAGCCCCTGCCAAGGTCAGTCCAGCTTCCCCAGCCACTGAGAGTGCCAGGGGGTGCATGGAATGAAGCAACTGTCACATACGTATTGTTATCAGCCCCTGTATAATCTGATTTTGACAGACATCACTATCTTTTACACTAAAAGCCTAGGAATGTTAAACAATATACCACATAAAGCATAAACACCACAATGATACACACAGTAGTGCATTCAGACTGAAGATGCATCTGGGTAACATCTGGCTGCTGGTGCTGGGCAAGCTCCGATAGCTCAATTATCAGGTCTCTTGCATGTGCAGTTTCAAATTATAGAGCATTAATAGCACAGCTTTTATCAACAGATAAAATTAATTCCTTTGTTGTCAAATATTAACTTTATTTTTCATCCTTAAATTCATGCATTAACTACTTACTGAGGACATAAACAAGATTTTCAGCCATGGCAAGAGTATATTAATTCCATCAGACTTTATTTCTGTTTTACAATGAAAAAAAATGGAACAAACCATTTGCTCAGTATTTTCTTTTCCACGTACCTGTTCACTCAAGACAGACACACAAATTTGAATTAACCAAATGTTTGGCTTTAAAGTTCTTGAGTCAAACTAGATCAAAGTCTCTGATGTGGAATATAAGTGACTATACTTAAGTTTGTCTCAAATTTAAAGTGAATTAAAATAAATCAAATTAAGGCTATTGAAATCCTGAACCAGAAAGGTTAAACAAGGATTTAATCCAATTTAACTAACTTAAATTTGGCCGTTTGAAGTGAACTCAAAGAGGTGGAACCTAATTTAATCAATCTACTTTAAAAATCAATTTGGATTAGTTTTCCTGAATGACCCTGTGTAGACAAACCCCTGCTCTCCTAACACAGATAAAAGTATTACTGTGCTAGCCTGCACATATCAGTAAGAGACAACGAGCTCTTAGGAGATAAAGTGCTGAATCAGCTAACAAATATTCCAGGTGGCAGCAAAATTATTTACTCTGCTAGACTGACCAAATTACTATGTATTATTATCAGTGGAAGCATGCAGAGAAGAAAAATGGACTATGAACTTTCCATGCTCACTGACTGGAATGATTTTGGGTTTGTAATGATGACTGTTACTGAAATAGCAATGGAGCAACACCAGCCAGCTGACACCAGCCAAGCGTGCTCCTTGTTTGTTTAAGTCCTGCTCAGCATCAGCGGCAGCTTTCAAGGGAGTTATACAACGACTTCAGGAAGTGTAATGCCAAGAGTGACCGGTCCTGTCATCCTCAGGTGCCGGATGGATATTTCCAGATCTCCATCAACACCTGGATACCTTATACTCAATAGAAATAAACCAGCTAGCAGAAAATGCTGGGGGAGAGCGACACAGTGTGCCCCACTGTAATTTGGCATCTGCCTTGGGGTGCACATTGAGTTTTGAGTGAAGGCCAGACACGTGAGTTTGCATTCACACTTGCACAGCTTTGTCTGTCGCAGTACAGGGAACTGAGAATTTGTTTTTCACAATACCCTGCATTGACTGGAGTTCTGCAGTTCATCGCCTGCTGCAACCCACTTTGGAGAATGGTGATCACCATGTTATTAGTCAGAGTACGTATTTTAATGCCTTCTGTGGAAACTGTGCTGTTAAGCAAGTAAAAAAGAAAAGTCTCATTCCGGGTTCAGAGGCAGGAAGTAATGGGACCAGGACACTGCAATCAGCAGTAGGAACAGGGATATAGCCAGCGGTACCTGCACGAGCAATCTTGAGAATAGGATGGACTGGACAGCTTGGCTCCCCTTTCTTCCTGGTGAATGTCCAATTATTGGGCTTCAGAGCCTTGCACCACAGCGAATGCTCGCTCTGCAGCCACAATCATCTCTTTCTACTTGTCTGCATCAGAAGCAAAAGCATCTCAGCTGCAGAGATGCCCTCTTATTTGGTTGTTATCAGTATGCTGCATATCATGAAAACCATCACAATGCACCTAGGTCCTATTCGCTACTTACAGGATGAAGGCACACAACTCCAGACTATGAGGTCTGTCTAAAGGGTCAGATGTGTAAAGCTTAAGTGCTGCAATATTGCAACTGATAAATTCAGGTGCTGAAGCCAGAACATCAAGGGTTTAGATCAGAAAAGCTCTTCTAAGGTTGCAATTATCCAGTCTGATGCTGAGAAAATCAAACAAGCCAATTCACACTTAATGATGGCCCCAGCAGAACTGCAGAAAAAGACAAAATGTAACTGATAGCCAGGTACTGAAATGAAAT
This sequence comes from Clamator glandarius, assembly GCA_033459285.1. Classification (NCBI taxonomy): domain Eukaryota; kingdom Metazoa; phylum Chordata; class Aves; order Cuculiformes; family Cuculidae; genus Clamator; species Clamator glandarius. The sequence continues at coordinate 1,341,505 of JAUNZM010000473.1, read as the reverse complement.
ATTACAGAAAATAAGTTTTCATCTGTGGATACAACTGACCCCGTGTTTCAGCATCTCTGCCCCTCTTACATGGCCCAGCACACTCCTGATTATTTAGTCCAGATTGCCATTGCCTCCTAATACCTCGAGTTTACATCCAGGAGTTTGAGGACTAGCAAAAACCTATATAAAAATAGATTGTTATTTCTGTCTGTGAAGAAGGCTTTTGTAGTTCCCAAATATGTTACTGATCCAGTTACTGATCCAGTTACCTACAACTACAGAAATAGCTGCCTTCAGTTTGACAGAAGAACCGGCAAGACTACCAGATATTTACTCTGCCAGTCCTCTACAGCTCTGCTCTTTTCAGTCATTGCATGATACGCAGCCAGGAGCACAAGACTGCATGAGACCTCTCTTTCGTTACAAATAAATCTAACCAGTGCTGTTTCGTTCACCGTTCTGAAAAGGAGCAAATATCAAAAGTTTCACGCGAGCCCATTCAAATTCAAGCAGGTTCAAGGAGAACAGTGGAAAGATTTGTGAGGATTGTACTGGCCTGCTTGAGAAGATGAGTGCAAGTTAATACACTTCAGTTGATAATCTCCATAGAGTCTACGGTTTCTTGCACTTCAATTGAGATGTCTTCAAATATACCTTTGTTATTTACTGCCTTTCCAAAGTATATGAATATTACTATGTTGTTTAAGTATTTATATCCAAATTTCATCATTTTGGTAGTTCCTTAAACAACAGGCAAGAATTTAACCCCAGAATGTGGCTGTACTGTTCTGTTTCAGTGTTTTCTTAGTATTCTCTCAAACTACTAGCAGTTACCGAATTCAAATTGCCTTTCTCTCCTTGTCACACATTCACTTTAAGGCTTCAGAAGTCTACCAGAGAAATGTTTGCACAAGACCTTGGGTGCTAAACCAAGAAAACTTAATACCATAATACGCATTAACTAACATAGTTGCATCCAAACATCTATTACCCTTTAACTATGTTCCATTTCTTTAAAACATTAGACTTCAAACTCCATCTACAGCAGGTATCTTGCTAGCTTCCTAATAATTTCTCCTAAAAATTTTCAGATAAATGTTTGCAAATACTACCAGTTGTTTTAACTGCAGGCAAGCATTAAGTAGTGTGGTGACCATACATCAGTTTGTCCAATACTGTCACATTTTGGATCTCCCACTTCTCCTGCTCTGCTTGAATATCCAAATTTTTAACACATAAGTTTGAAAAAACATAGATGAACACAAACAACACTCAGATTTTCTTCCTACTCTTTAAATTTAGCAGATATAAATACACTACAAGTAAGTAAATATTTTAAAAAAACCCAAGCGTTCAGCAGTTTGGATGAATCCTTCATTGCTTTTGCCTTGTGGGCTCTTATGCTTTGCAGCATCTTCACTCTGTACCAAGTCTTGCCTGTTGCATACAAGGAGAGGAATGTTGTTTTCCTCTCTGTTATTATTAATTCAAACATTTACCATAGAGCTAATGCAAAAAGCAATGACAGGGACAATTGCAAACCCACATGGAAGTTCCTACACCACATGCGGCTGGAACAGAGTTGAGAAGATTGTGAAGGGAGAGGGCTATAGTCTCCTTAATGTCCGCTCCCATTGGGTACAGCCTGAAAAAAAGACTGTATTTGACTGAGGTGCAGCTCTTCTGCGATATCGTAACAGCAAAATACAGTAAGAAAAATAATTTTTATATACTAACACTCCTGATCAAAGACATATTTTGTAATTGTTTGACTTCCTGACTTTCAGTTATTATTGTTTTCGTGACTATTTTGGGCACATTAATCAAATAATAATATCAACTGGAAAACACACTTTCTAATAAGGAAGTAAATATAGTGAAGCAGATTGTATTTGTCTTTCTGAAATTTACTTTCAAACACTGACTTTTCTGAGAGTAATTCAGAACAAAAAAGATGATGCCAAAATAACACATCTTGAAAAGATCCAGAGTTTAATTCATGGTCCATACAGCCCTTGTACAAGCATCTATAGCCTTAGAAATGCAGTTTTTTAGATGATCACATGATTAGACACAAAGCAGAGTTTCAAAGCATAAGTTAAAGTGTGACATGAACACGAGTGGTTTTTTAATTGAGTTTAATGCCCGTACCATTTTAGAAGCTCACACCATCTCATGACTCTCTAATGTCTGTAAAGTACAGTGAGCATTTTCAAACAGGTGAAGATGAACAAACTATATTCAGGAAACAAACTGAGGAAAGCCTGAGCAACAGTCAGAAAGTTAGTCTCCATACTACCAGTTTAAGCTACAGTTTAAGTTTCAATAGACAGCAGCTCTTTACTACCTTTTCATACATAAGAATAATCATCATCTTGTGTTATCATTACTTTCCTGAAACAATTATATAACTTTTTTCACATTAGGTATCCGACTGTCTCCATGTACAGCCATACACACTACAGATAAGAGCTGTTCGATCTAACTATGATCATAACTGTGAAACACAAACTTTTTTGTTGCTGCTACTGAAACTAAATATAAGTGGAAGCAATCAGGATGCCCAAATGATTATTTAATTAACTCAATTCTTTCACACTTCTTCAGAGTATCATAATGACAGTCATCAATTCTGGCATTCAAGGACAGCAAATGATTCATAGCCAAATGCAATAAACTAATTAAAGGCACCTTGCATAGTGCAAGATGAAAACACTGTCACTGGCTCAAAGCAGAGCATAGGTGAAAACCATGCTGCAGAAATATTAACAAGCAAGTTTCTCACCTGTTAGAATTGAATACATACCAAGTAAAAGTCCGTGATTCCAGTGCTCACATGGATGAAAGATTTGCCAATCAGAATAATCAGATCAAGGGGAAAACAAGATTGAATTAAATTAGGAGTTTTATATTCAATAATACTATCTATGACCCCACACAGCACTTTTCCTTAGTAAATATAAAAGCACTTGATTGTAAATACAAAAAGCTAATAATTAACTTATTTCAAAGTATAATGTACCAGGTGTTTTTAAAATTTTCTGTGCTAAAACGATCTGCTGACTTTTAATGAGACTAGTAAAAATAAATTTAGACTTTTATGATCATTTCATAGAAAAGTGAGGGGAAAAACATTGAAGAGGCTGATAGCAGTGTATTTTCCTTTCATTCTATATGCTTTAGGTCTAATTTAAGGGTTCTTTTCCCTTTGATATAGCAAGTTCCCACCACCTTTCCTTCGAAAGTTACAATCTTGGTCTTGCTTGATACAATCAGCAGGAGTCATGGCTAAAGGCAACAGGCAGAGTTTATATGCAGCAAGCACTGGCAAAAGAAGGAGGCAGACAAACAAGCAATATGAACAGCAAACTTGTTTTCCTAGCAGCATGATGCAAGCAGGCTCCAATTAAGATAGAAAAAGGTGTGTGTAATGCTAGAGTAGCACCATATGTGCTGTCTAAATTCTCTGGAATGTTTATGAGACTAAGCAATACTTGTTCCTGATCAGCGGCAATCTTAAAAGTACATGCAGGAGGCTGACTAAGACCTATTTTCTATTGGAAGAGAATACCTAGTAGATGATGTACAATTTCACCCACCTTGAAGCACCATATTTCTTAAATTGATCAAGATTTGTGCAACACGTTATACATACAGACTAGGGAGCAAGAGGCTGGAGAGCACCCCTGCAAGCAAGGGATCTGGGGCTTTTCATAGAATCATAGAATCATAGAATAACTAGGTTGGAAGAGACCCACCGAATCATTGAGTCGACATCAAGTTGAACATGAGACAACTTGTGTGCGTGCCCTGGCAGCCAAAGCTGAAAGAGATTTCAAAACAAATGAATTTCAGAAAGGGTAATGCATATACTGAAGCTCCCAAGTAACAGCCTTTTTAGGCAATGGGAAGAAGGTCTGCACAGAAGAAATCTTTAATATCACAGTAATCAACCTCAGAATTGTAGGAAAAAGCACAATGGCTCGTATGAATGCTAGAGATGTTCCAGGATAACACAAGAAAGGCTTTTGAGCCAGCTATTTACGACTGGAAATCTATTAATTAATGGAAAGCCTGAAGGGATAACAAAGGATTGATGGCAGCCCACTGAAGGCTGAAAGGCAGCATCTCCCTCTCAAGGAAGATATTTTTAGAATCATAGAATCTTGGAATCGTAGAATCACAAGGTTGGAAAGGACCCACTGGATCATTGAATCCAACCATTCCTATCACCCACTAAACCATGCCCCTCAGCACCTCATCCACCCGTCTTTTAAACACCTCCAGGGAAGGTGACTCAACCACCTCCCTGGACAGTCTGTTCCAGTGCCCAATGACCCTTACCATTAAATATTTTTTCCTGGTGTCAAGTCTGAACCTCCCCTGGTGGAGCTTGAGGCCATTCCCTCTTGTCCTGTTCCCTGTCACTTGGGAGAAGAGGCCAGCTCTCTTCAATTGTGGTGTATCATGGTTTATGTTGAAGAGGCAGCATTTATTTGGCACATTTCCTCCTCAAATTCTATTTATTGCTTAAGATTCCCAGGCCCTGTCACTTGGGAGAAGAGGCCTTTTAGAGGTGTCATCAGCAGAGGAAAGCTGGCATCACACACATCACCTCTTGCCCATTTCCCACAATGCTGTTTTCATGCCAGTATCATCGACCCAGAAATCCTGCCTGCTTCCAGCCCAAGTAGAAGGCAGAGTAGAGGTTAAAGATGCAGAAGACGAGCCATTGTTCTGGAAAGGGACAAAGTCAGAGCCTATAATAGCCCTGCCAGAGTAGACATAGTTACAGAAAGCATGTCATGAGTTGAAGTGTCATAATTTTTCCCCTGCTTCACTGAAAACAAAATACAACTGATGCTCCCATTCCAAACCCCCACAGATCAGTGAAGATGTATGTTCTTCCCCTGTAGTGCTGGCTGCCTCTGCTGTTAAGTCAGAAAAATGCCAACCAGAGCTCACTGGGATCCTGCAGGTCACCCAGAGGAGCCTGGGGACAGAAATGATAGGGATACCACAGCTGCATGAAAATGCAACCTTTAACAGCAGTTTTTCTTCCAGCACAGAATGATCGCCCTAGGAGAAGAGAGACCTTCCAGCCGTCTGTGTGTGTGTGTGTGAGAGCTAAATGCAAACACTTCGCCTTTCACTCAGCTGTAGAGCCCTCCATCCCCTTTTCTGCAGATTCATGCAATGGTTGCATATCCATGAGGATATGCCAATATGTAGTTCAACAGGTGAGAGGAACAGCTTCTCAGCCAAGCCAGTACAAGCAAATCTAATGCCCTATTTGGGAACCAAACACCTATTACCCTCTAGTGCTGAATTACAGCTTCAGCCTCTGAAAACTACAGCATGCACAGCAAACTGTCCTTATTTCACTACTTGCTCTCTGATAACAAGCCCCTACTACATTTTCAGCTGGAGTGGAGTTGTCTACTTGTGGCTTTGTCACAATCATGTCACAGCTCTACTGCTATGCATGACAAAGATGAGGGCCACTACACTACCAGTCCCTCACATTTACATTTTTTCCTCCTTTGTTTTAATGCACAATTCAAAATTGCCTTCTTTCTTCTCATATCCTTTACTGATGTGTGGCAACCCACCTCACACTGTGCTGCCCTTTAAATCAACCCTTCTCTTCACTTTGCATTGGCCATCGAAGATGCAGCATGAAAGGTCACATCATCAGAATTCCTTATCTTTAATCAGACTTCCCTTTCCCCTCTCTGCTTTAAGCACTTTCTGTCTTATTTCAGATCTCAGCTGCAGACATGGCACTCAGGGACATAGTTTAGTGGTGGATTTGGCAGTGTTAGGCTTAAGGTTGGCCCCGATAATCTTAAAAGTCTTTTCCAGCCTAAACAATTCCGTGATTCTGTGACTTTTCCCCCTCCCTCATTCTTGCAGAATTTTCCTTCAATTACCTTATGTGTTACAAAGATCATCTGCGCATACATCCCTTCTATTTCTATTTATTTATGAGGCAATGTTATTTAGGCCTGCCCAGAGTTTACAAAAGATTTCAAGTCTATTATATTCTACAACCTCTTATACATTATTGAGGACAAAGAAAGGAAGCTTAGACACATTTCTGATAATGAACAGAAAAGAAGCAGGAGATGACAAGGCTCTGGTCGAGAATCCTTGATGATCTATTACAAAGATCTGTTCAGATGCCCGTTACCAGTGAATGAACCTGCACTGCCCTTTTGAACTCTAACCTGCCACATGCAGCAAAACAAATGGAAGAGCAGTCTTACTAAATCAAATCAAAGGGTCTCCTAGCTCAGGATCTTCAGCAAAAGGACAAAGTGATCACACAGACACATCCTAGGGATACACTCCCAGCTGTGTGCAGAGAAGCACTGTCCTGAGTCACAGGCATAGTACCTGGGTGCTTTGTCAAGAGATTTTCCTGTGTTTTGTGACACATTTTCCTTCCATTTTACTCCATTTCATTTTGTTTTCTGAACCCACATAAATGACTGTAACATACAATATCCTTGATCACATAACATACAAAGCATCTCCTTTTGTTCTGAATCTCCTCAATGAGAATCACTTGCTGCTCACCTTTTGATTTGTGCATATGATTTCCACTACACAGTCCTCCAAGGAATACAAGTCCTGGTTTCTTTAATCATTTACTTGTGCAGAAGCTCTTCCATACCCTTTTTTCCCTTTATTACTCTTCAGCTTCTGCAGCTGAAGATGGGGGAACAGACCCATATAAGTCACAGGTTTCTGCAGTGCTGCCTGCTTTGTTGTTTATTCTCCACGTAGCCATCCCCATATTCTGTTTATTTACTACTGTTGAGCATAGAAGTAATACATTTATGAAATTACTTGTTAATTTCAAGATCTTTTGCTCCAACAGAAATACAAAGCTCAGAGCTCAATGCAACACAGATAAAGTTAATTCCTTCTTTCCTTTCTCAACCTCCACTTTTATATTTCATACAAGAACTGAATTTCACCTGGCCTCTATTACGCAGTTACATTAAGCAGAAAATAAACCTTCGAAACAAATAACAAATACTTGTTAGCTCAAGTAGTGCTGCCCTCCCTCCAGCGTAAGTTTACTCAGCTGATCTATTACTTATACACTGCTATTACACAAAACTCTAATACCTTGGCATGTTCCATTCTGCCTGACTGCAATCCAGGTAATTTTTGTTTCTTCCCTCTAGAAATATTTGTTTAGACAGGCTCAAAATAATGCTAACTGTTGACTATCCTTATGTTATCCGGTGAAGCTAAAAAGCACACCCAGGAATGATTTCAAGTATTCATAGATGCTTTGCTTTTCTTTTAGCCAGTACAGGCTGACTCTGCTTGCAATACACATCAGCCGCAGAGACACCAAAAGAAGGAAGTTAGGAAGGTAGCAAACGCATGTAGGTAACAAAATAAATTAGTGAGAAAGTAGATGAGCTGAGCCAATAGGTAGTTCTCCCTTCTGAGAGTCTCTAAAAATAAATAAAGTATCTATCCTTCTAAATGAATAATAAGGTATCTAAAAAAAAAAAAAATCTGTGACTGGCTGAAATTTCAGCTATTTCATTTATGGAATTTAAACTTTGTTTATATTTTTACCTTTTTTTTTTTTCCCGCCCCAAATGCTTAGGAAGCGAAGGGTTTATTAACTTGCTTGTTTATTTCCTTCTTCACACTTTGGAACTACTGGGAAGACTGCAGGTTTTAAAATAATCATTGTGGGCTAAGGACCATGTCTAGGAGGAGAGCATCACAAGACCAAGCTGAGAGCCACAACAGCTATTGGAACACAAACCATGTGCCTGGGCTTAGCACCATGGCTATTGCAGTAGAGAATGGGAACAGCCAGGCACCTTGTAGCCCATTTATTCCTGTGCTGCTATATGACTCTCTGCTTCTTTTCCAGGAGATGAGGCGGGGGACGGGGGTGTAAAGCAAGGGCCTCAAACTCCAGAAACCACTGAGTTTCCAAGAGGAAGCAGAGCAGCTTCTGATGCTACGTTTTTTTTCACAGGATAGAAAGAAATAGAACAGAAAGTCCAGCAAACTGGGGAGGGTAATGGTTAGACCTGCAGGGAAGAATGGCAAAGAGAAAGCAGACGACCACAGAACAGTAAGAAAAATAATCAGGCCTGAGCAGGTTAGGAAAGATGATTAATTTGAGCTGAGTGAAAAATTAACTGCAGAAGCAGAGAGCTGATTTACTTGCAGGATTGATTTATTTGTCCAAACAGCAAGTCAAAGTCCCAACAAAATGAATCCATGCTTGCTGTTCCTGGCTTCACAAACAAGGCACTATACGACTACAGAGGAGCAGTCAAGATCCCAGGCTTGCAAACCAATTCCCAAGGTAGCCACACTTGACATCTGTAAAAGAGGTTTCATGAATATGCAAGTTCACAGGCTGAGTCTGTCCAGGCAGCAAATACAGAAACTGAACGCAGGGCATCACTGCTGTTTGCCATTCCCACGCTTACCACTGTGGTACAAAGACACACAACAGGCAGAGGTGTCTGGAAAGGAATGCTTCCCTGGCAGCACCTGGCTGGCACTCGGCCAGCTGTTTGGCTCGATGTGCGCATCTTCTAAAAATACCAATGAGCATTTTTTTAATCAAATAAATGAAATGTGACATTCATGCATCACGTCACATTTTAGTTGCTGGACAAAACCCAAACTGTCCTGCTGCTAGCAGGCTGTCTTAAAATGGAAATCTGTTTTACAAATTCTTGAAGTATCAAGTCATAAAGTATGTATGCTGTCTAAAGAATTAAAGGATCAGAAAAATGTAGCATACAAAAACGCATCTTTAAATTCAGCTTAAGATGCAGGCTGCCAAATGATTTTAAATCTCTCATACCAGACTTCTACATTGAGAGAGTTGTTCAGCCTAGAGAAGAGAAGGCTGTGGGGAGAACTTACAGCAGCCTTCCAGTATTTAAAGGGGTCCTACAGGAAAGCTGTGGAGGGGCTCTTTATCAGGGAGTGCAGGGACAGGAAGACAATTTTAGGCTGGAAGAGCAGAGATTTAGATTAGATATTAGGAAGCATTTTTTTACTATGAGGGTGGTGAGGCACTGGAACAGGTTGTCCAGAGAACTCATGGATGCTCTCTCTCTAGAGGTTTTCAAGACTGGGTTAGGTGAGGCTTTGACCAAACAGGTCCCTACTATGGCCAGGGGGTTGGAACTGGATGATCTTTAAGGTCCCTTCCAGGCCAAACCATTCTATGATTCTGCATCTGAATTCCTGAATCCATGTGGCTTGATGACCCCCCAGCACTACAATGGACCATGCAACAGGTCTGGTTTGCTGCATGTGGTCCAGCTCTCACAGTAAAGAAATGCATGGGAGCACCCAGAGAGAAACCATGGGCCAGCACGCACTGTGAGGGTCCCCGCTGTAGCCACATCTGCAAGAAATGCCTGTACTCACAACACAGGCAATGTTAGTAAGCAGATCCTGCTAAAGTGAGACGTGTGAAACTCGGGTGAAAACTAGATGCCTGAAGCTAGTATCTGCTTGTCACTGACAGTATTTTTATTTTTAAGCAGATATTACAAACAATGTTTATGCTATTTTTATGTCAATTTGCATTCCTGTTCCAAGAATGAGGTATCCCCTCAGCCTCCTCTAAGGCTAAACAACTCCCATTTGTTCAACTGCTCCTCATAAGATTTGTGCTCTAGAGGTAACACTTCAAAAATAAAATAACAACAAAGGGAAGAAAATTAATTACCTGCAAAAGCCGTTAATGGGACAGGGATGCTGAAATTTTAGTAAACCAGAATCATCTACCAATTTATTTCCTTCAAAGTTTCACTTAACCCTTCTCAAAAAAAAAGTACCCCAAACCGTCTCCATTCTCTAATGTATAAGGTCAAAGGGCAGGCAATATTTTGCAGATTGTTTACTTGGGAGGAAACTCTGGAGAATGGAGTTTAAATCGGGCTGAGCGATGCATAGCAGGGCAAGAGGAGAGCCTGAAGCACCTTTTGCTGCTCTGCACTTCTCAGGATAGAAAAGCTCTTCTCTGCTCTTCCTACAGTTAATAAATATGTAAATACAACCTAGCGGCAGAAGTATAGAGTGTGGGAATTAAGTAAGACTCACGATGAGAACTGGAGAAGCAGGTTACACAGCAGTCAGGCTACACTAATAACCTCTGCTCTCAATGGGTATGGTCTAGTGCAGAACATATTTTGATAGAAACCTACTAAAATAGTATGTGCAGCCACAGCTTCACTTCTAATGTTCCAGCATAGATCAAAAAGAAGGATTCAACTAAGCCAATGATGGAGAAAAACTAATTTCATGGTAAAATAATTCTAAAATATATTTAAGGTACATTGGCAAGGCTACTCTAAAGAGATTCTTCATTACAAAACACGTAAGGGAATTGAAGACTATTCTGATGTTCTTCAGCTGCTAAAAAGATAGTTATTCTTTATCACTTTCTGACTATAATATTTTACATAAACAATTTTCTGAGAAGAACACTTCTTCCTTTCTTCACTGTATTAGTTTGGGTTTCATTTTTAAGACAGAATAGAAAGAGCTGCTGTTTCTCTGTCATTTAATATTTCTTTTTTCCTCTTGGACGACACAGAAAAACAGGATGGTTAGAAAAACTGGAAGCAAAATTTTGACCAAAAAGGCAAATGTCTAAATGTAAACCCTAACACCTGCTTGGGATAAGTTACTTAGAAAAAATATAAAGTTGGGGTCTGGCTTTTAGGTATGACAGTACCAGAAGCCACTGCAGAAAACTTGTAAAAGCAGCTGCAACTAAACTATGGTCATTTACAGTGCGAGAAACGGAGGACTGTTCTGCACTCCCTGCTGCAGCAAAATGTTTGCAGGAACAGGAGCTGAACATCAGACAAAAATGGAATAGCTAGGTTTTCAAACCTCTGCTTCTCTAGCAGCAAAATATGAGATGTTGGAGCAATACCTGGGATCCTGAAATGAGGATGTTAACTTTTGACTAGAACACAGAACACCTGAAAATATCATTTGAGATCACAGATTGCTACGCTATTCACTGCAGGTTAAAAAAAAATCTCATATTTTTATATTAAAGATAAAATTGTTAGTATATGACTGTTTGAAAGAGAAGTGTAGTGTAATTTTTTCAAAAAGCAGAATTATAAGGGAAAAAAGATCTAAGACCAACAGAAAAGAATTGTAACTACATTTAACAAAGAGATTAATTAAAGCATGTAGTGCCATTCAAAATGCAAATTTCTGATTAATGCTTATTTATGTCTGTAATGCCAAACTTCTTTACCAAAATTATATATAAGCAACTTTTTAAACATAGGGGGTTTTCTGTCATTTATGCATCTTGTAACAGGAGAGGCAAGTCCTGTGGCCAGAAAAATCACATGCTTTAAAATATATCATTTTTCTGTAACTGCAAAGTTTTTTTGTTATTAGATGTGATGCTACTGGATGTAGTGCACTGCATTTGCAGACCAGAGCTTAAAAAGGAGGATTAATTTCATTTCTAAAGTTAAAAGAAAAAAAAAAGCTGAAATGGAAATAAATTGATTCGTTTTCACTTCATGCATCATGTGAAATTAAACGGTCAAAACCCGAAAGATGAACACAGTATGACACCACTCAATTATCATTTCTTTAACAACTCTTGCTGCTATGCAAAATTTTGTTGTATGAATTTCAAAATTATTTACAAATCCCATGGTCAGCTGCACTACAAAGGTTTTATTTGGTTAGAGAAAAGATGTGGAAGAAGTCCATAACTGAAGTATTTTTTTTTCCTTTCTTTAAAGCAACTTTATTTTAACTTTTTTTTTTTTTTTTTTACAGGCATAAGCCTGTTCCAGCATCTTGCCCAATTTCTTTCCCTATATCCTTCCTCATCAATAGGAGACGTCGTGGATGCGCCGTCCCTGGAGGTGTTCAAGGCCAGGTTGGAGGAGTTGTTGAGCAACCTGATCCAGTGGAAGGTGTTCCTGCCCAAGGCAGGATGGTTGTAACAAGATGGTCTTTAAGGTCTTTTCTGACCCAAACCACCCTATGATTCTATAGATAGATGCTGGAAATAGTTCTGAAGGAAGTTTCATAAATGCTGACTTGTACTGCATCTTAACGTGTGTGGTGTTATGGTTGGACTCGACAATCCGGTGGGTCTCTTCCAACCTGGTTATTCTGTGATTCTGTGTAATGTTATGTGATCTGCACTGCAGCCAAATCAACCATCATCTGATTCTTGACACTGATCCACCTCATCTGCCCAAGGACCTCCGCTGGTCACTACAGCAATGCTGCTGAGGACAAGTTTTACTTATCCTCCAAACCAGAAAAATACAATTATCTCACCTTTCCTTATCGCCCATCTACCCACAGACCTTTATCATCCATGTTTTTCTTATTGCTTCTCAAAGAAAACTGTAAGATGACAGTTATTTTCATGCTTATACTTAAGATTATTATTAGCTCTCTGGTTTTCCCATCTCTAAGGGATTTCTCAGGTGCTAACTGACCCACGCTCAAGCATTGTCTTAATGTACAGATTACGTTGCAGTCTTGTCTTATCTGCTTCTACCTATATTCTGGTTTCATATCACCAGTTCCCACTCCAGTTTCTGTTTTGCTAACAGACATGCTGCCACAGCACACATAAAAGTAATAATAATATGATCAGGGAATTTCAAGTCCCCAAAACACAATCTCAGAATGTTTTACTTTCTGTTCTGTGCTGTTACTATAGCAAGTGAAAAGGTTCTTAGCTGACAAAATGCTGAGTACAAAGAAACCCAAAAGCCAAAACTGGACATTGCAGCTTGAACATCTGACATATCTGTATGAGAATCTTTACCCATTTGTATTTTGTGGGGTTTATTTTTTTTAAAATGCCATTGTTATTTATTCTGAATCATTCAATTCAGATTATGAGCAAAAATATAACACAGACAACCTGTTATCATTAGACTGATAGAATACCTACCCAAAGCACTTCAGTCCTATCCATTGCAGAGCTTTACTTCAGGATCATACAACAGAGTTGAACAGTGGCCCAGGGCAAAGCAATTAATTTCACTTCATTCTGATTTCTCTTAAGAAGTTATACTATTACTTTTTTATCTCACAGAATCTGTAAGTAACATCGGTAAACATTCTGAAGGTGAAATTTTGCATCAAACCCAGCAGTAGCTCACAAAGGCGGTGTCCAGCTCTCCCTGTGATACAGAAGGAATGACACACAGCTCTTGCTAAAAATGCGTGTGCTTCAAACCAAATGTTTACAAAGAGGAAATGATTACACAAGCTAAGGAAAGATGGACCTGACTTGCCAAAATTAATACTGCGAAAAAACTGTACTCTTAAAAAATGCCTGGGGAAAATTGGATAGACTTGTACATATTTAACCTAAACTTGTTTTTTATTCTACCTCAGAGGCACATGATGATTATATTTCCAGGGCTAAATTAACATGGCCAATGTTCTGCAATGTAAATAGGCTTCTATTGATTAAATTAAGCATGGGGTGAACTTAAGCTGTTTTATCTGACCGTCAGTGAATGTTTTGCTGGCTGGGAATGTCCCCAAAGAGGAGCAGAAGCACTTGGAATCGATACTGTCCAAACCAATTTTTTCTCACTGTTATCAAGGACAACCTTGTAATTAAGAAGCAATTCCCTTAAACTGTCCGCCACAGTACACAGGACTGAAAGTCTAAGACAGCTTCTCAGAGATACAGTTTGTACCTTGCCTGTGTGTCTGAATAATTTTATCACCCAAGCAGACTCCTAAGTGTATATAAAAGGCTTTACTGCAACTAAATTTTATTTGCTGGTTCAAAGAAAAATTCCTTTCATATTTACCTTGGTTAAAACAAATGTCAACCTGAAGAACTCAGGGCATATTATGTAAATTTTATATATATATATATATATATATATAAAATATACATACATATTATATAGTGTACATATATATATAAATTATGGAAAGTGAAATTAGTCTGAGTCTTCAGTCTTGTAATAACCTTGTTATCTAGGAAATCCTAGTTGCATTGCAAAACTATAGGAAATTTACTCTAGTACACAGAGATAACACTGCTTATCAACCTGCATAATAACCACTGTGATGTTTGACTCAAGAGATCCTGTCTCAACACAGTCCAAAAGGATATGCTGAAATTTCAGTACAGCAATAGCTGTGACACATTTTCACAACATACCTGTTCTATCAATGGTCCTATCACAGACCTCCCTCCTGTGATCTGAGGTTTGCAGAACGTTTTGTGTGTTGGTCTTACTTTTGTACACCCTCACTCTCTATTTACACGGAGTTTGGAAACAGCCTTCCCCACACCGAACTCGTAAGGTTTCAAACAGAATAACCTCCTGAAATTAAAATTACAATAAGATGTAGAAATGGCCTCTGACAAAAATAAGAATCAAAGTTTACCCTGAATGTCAAAAAGATAATTTATTGAGTTGAATAGCCTTACCATAAGCCTTTTTTTCCTGTTTTCATATCTAGTTTATCCATATGAAACACAAACTGTTTTATAAATCGCCTCTAAATTTGGCAGAATTTGGATCTCCAAGTCACTTTACTGGAAGTAAGTACTAAGGTAGAACAGAAATAGAAATAAGGTAAAATGATATTCAGCTTCCAGTATAGTACTCAAAAATCACTGTAAAACAGTTTGAACCAATGATTTTGTCTACATGAGCTCTTTATTAGAACTACCACCTCTCTTAGCAAAGAGTATTGATTATTTAATAGCCTTTTTAACTGAACTGTTTAGTTTCAAACACAATAACTGGCAAATAATTTTTGGCATGTATGTACCCTGTTGACAAGGTGTTTTCATATTATCAGATAAAGTTAAAAATTATGTATTTTCAGATAAATTTACCTACAAAACCAATACATTGCTGTTGTGTATCTCAGAATCTGGAAGGGTACACAGACAGTACTTCTTAGAATGAGTAATAAAGCACAGAAGCTTAGAAGAAACGAAGCACTGTAATTTTGCCTTTTTATTCATTAACACTTCAATGCCCTGTAGACCTGCTTCCTCTCACCAAGCATTTCAATAACATGTGGTTCCTGCAGCTCCTTCAAAGAACATCATCAACTTTATAGAAAAGAAGGGGGTTTGGAATAAAAAGTGACCACTCCAGTTAGACGGTGCTTTAGAAGTTATTTCACCTGAAAGACAGAAAGTTTAAACTATGGAAACGTTCTTTAAGAAAGGAGAAATCATGAAATCGTGTAAGACCTCAGTTGTGTGATTGATACATTTTCCATTTATCAAGCAAGATAAACAAGGCAAAAGAAACATTAGCTAGAGATCAGAACAACAAAGTTCCTCCAAGTTCAGAAAGCATTTTATGTGACTGTCACTCTGCATCAATATTCAATCAGCTGCAGGGTAAGAGCAAAGAAAGCAGCAATTAGGAACAAATAAATCTAAATCATTATTTATGGTTACTATTGGGATTAATAATCATTTAGTACTATCATTTAGCTAGGAATTAACTAAGGTAATGCAGCAGTTCTTACTACCGGGAACAGAGCAATACCTACTGAGTTTTTTAGGCTGTAATTTCAGCATGCTATCAAAGATCTTGAGAGAAATTAATTTGGAAATCTGGTCCTTCCTCATTTTAATATTTGCTTTATAAGTTAATACAGGATTAGAAACTCAGAGAAAGATTAGATAGAACCCACTTGGAGCTGATGACATGCATGTTAGTGCAGATGCAGAGTGATGTGACTTCCTCCTCCCTGCACTCCAAAGATGGTTTAACAGAGGATAAACACACCACCCTATCTCCGACACATCTCACACACCCCATACAGAAATCTCCAAGATATGCATAAGCACAGGGGAAGAGAACAAGGTGCCTTTCTGCTCCTAAGGCAGAAAGGTAAACAAGACTTAAAAAACAGAGCAGCAAGATCAGGGAGCAGCTTGATCAGGGAGCAGCTTGTGGTAGGAGATCAGGTACTCTCTGAGGAGAAGTGAAAGGAGTTCTTGCTCCTGAATTGTCCCGCCTTACTTATCATCCAATGGCTACCTTATCAGGGAAGGGTATGAATGGGTTCAGACTAGGAAAAGGGAATGAGCAACTGCTCCCTCATGTTTTATGAATCATAAGCACTGTACTTCTGACTGAGATTACTGTGTTGAGATGCTTACAGAAGTGTCTCTGCTTCTCAAGAAGTCATGGTGAACTTATTATGTACATCACTCATTTTGTTGTGTATACAGGGTGATCGATATACACTTCAAAGGTTCTTCAGAGAGGAGGACGCTCAAAAATATTCAAATTGTGTCTGATGTATAGACTCCTCTGCCAAGACTGCGTGCGCAGTTAGAAGTGTGCACAAGCAGACTTTATGGCACCAAGAGAATTTTAACTGGAGCTACCTTAGCTAAAAGCACTTAAGGATGTGGGGCTCAAAGGAAATTTGGCCAAGGTCAGGTGGACACAATTAGACATCTATTAGCCTTGCCTGGATTAAGCTCTTAGATGTTTAAAGAGAAGAGAATCAGCTTAAAATTAGGTTATGATTAAAAACCAATGGCTGTATAGAGGAGGAAGCAACTCTTACTGCAAGCTTAGCAGGATAAATACGAAGGGAAGAGAATCCTTAACTCAATATAGGAAGATGCTACTGAGCCCTGTGGAGGAATGTTCATGAACTACTTGTGTTCAAGAGAGGAGAATACTTTTAGAGTAACCAGCAGACCTGAACATCACAGAGATATGGATAAAGGTAGCAAAGAACAAACTAGAAACGTCCTTAGAATAAGGTGAAATTTTGCTGTTCCCATTTTAAACTCTCTATTTGAAATAAGTAAAAGGAAACTGAAAAAGCAGTGATGAAACTTTTGAAGCAGATATGTTGGGCAGAACCAAGGACTCTACACTGGGAACGTTTCATGTGCAGCTTTTTGATGGGGAAAACTAAACCAGTAAATTGATGTGAAAAATCCAAGTAAATAAATAATTAGCAGCCATAATGCTGGTTAATCCTTTCCCTTTTGAAATATAATGCAGTTATTACTCAAACAAAGGAAGATGCTGTGCAAGATGAAAAGTTTTTAATCTGCTATCCTGTTTCTGACAGCATGCAGTAACAGAGAACTAAAAGAGATGATAAAAATAGGCCACACTTGTAATGCTTTTTCCTTACCTTGTCCTTCCAGTTTCAGTGGAAATTTCAGCTCAGGGATTTCCTGAGCCAGAGATGGTATCTTTGCATTACCATAACCTCAGCAGATTTTTCTTACATCAACTTCTCTTTTTCAACACATGAAGACTTTTATGTAACAGAAACATCCACTGGTAAAGAGCTTCACCTCTTCATTAATTCATGTGAAAAACTTTATGTTAAACCTGCCACCTGCTGATGTTTAATAACTCTTAGTTCATATATTACAAAAGGTAACGGGAAACATGTCTCATATAAAACATTACACAGCTAGAACATGGTATTACAAATGCTCAAAGATCCCTTATTCTTAAAGCAAGAAACGGAGAGAAAAAAATGGTGCAAGACAAGTAACAGTAGAATTATTTTTTAATACAGTGAGGTTTTCACCTGTCTGATTCTAGTTGATCACTTGGCACACAATCCTAAGAGTTTATTGCATTTTAAGTTCAGAGTTGTCATGCTAAGTTTTACACACATATTTGCTATGTTTTGATTCTGTACCAACAGTTTATCATCCTGCAAGCAGTGATCTGAAAGGATAGGACATCCATAGCATGACTAGTCTCAAACCTCCTGTCAGAGAGATCTAGTCTTAACCAGGGGAGCTTTAAGGAAAGGAGAAAAAAGATGCCATGGATACCACCAAATAATTTTGAATTTTTCCTGTTCAAGCAAAACACCAATTACGTTTCCTTGCTTGAACAGCATTTATACTTACAATAACTTTTGAGATTTTTAAGACAGAAAATCCAGGCTTTATGGGGGTCACAGAATTTGCTGACATTACTAGGTTAGTTCAGCAGTATCTTTGCATTCCATTTCCAAATGTTTAGAGGCTACAAAAATAGCATTAGCCAAGAGACGCTACACTATGTGTTACTATAAAACCTCAGCCAAGTGTTAAGTATTGTTATTATGACCGAGTTGTTTTCTGTTTACAGTTGCATATTGCATTTTGGGGTTTTGGTTCTCACTGCATAACACTAAAAGCTGATTATAAAAATGAAATGCAAAACTAACACACACATTGTCTTTCTAGTGGACTATGTCAGATTACAATTTCTGACGGCTTCAACATTCTCAAATGTGAGTAACAGCATTTTTTTTCTTTTTCCCAGAAGAATTAAGCATTTTTCATCACTTGATGAATGACCAAAAACCAAAAAAAAACCACAGCGAAAAATGTCTGTAAGCCCTTCTCAACAATAAAAAGTATTACACAAAATGACAGACTTTTTCAAGATTTCAGTATGTCAAAAATCCTTTTAGATACTTTAAGAACTAAAAAAATTACAAATATGCAATTCATTTCTCAAATGCACTTAGTCTAAATGTTCGTCTTTGCACATTATCTTTTCTATTTGAAAGTAGCAAAGCGTTAATTAATCCAGTGAAATGAATCACTCACTGTAGCATCACAAAAGCAGCTTACATGATCACATTATACATGGCTAAATACTTGGGGTTTTGCTTGGGTGGAAAAACAACATTGTCTAGATTTCTCCAATTCTTATTTTGGAAAAGAAAAGCAATTATAACCCAGTGTCATTCTACTGGTAACTGGCCTGATGTTTGGATACACTTAAATAATTTTGTATGGTAAATAAAATTAACAACTTCTGCACATACTGTAGATTATCAGTGAGCATACAGATGCTCCTGAAACAACAGCTACAGAATATCTAATGAAATTCATATTGTCTAAAAGTTCAAGACAGCACCTAAGAAGCAATGCACAAGTATCCATTCTCCTAAAAGCTAAACCACGGACATTCAATTAAAAAAAAAAAAAATTGCTTTGCTGAAATGCTTCTTGACTCTTACCCAGAAACAGTGACATGCACTTTGAAAGCTGGCTGCTTAACCCACCTTAAGGTCTCCCACAATCCAAGCTCTCAAAATAACATCCAAACTCCACCCACTCAGCACAGGTACAGCCACATCTGCAGTACTGGGTCCAGTAGTGGAGAGGGTCCAGTAAAGGGATGCTAAGAAGATTAAATGACTGGAACATCTCTCCTGTAAGGAGAGGCTGAGAGAGCTGGGACTTGTCACCATTCCTGGAGTTATTTACGGGACAGGTAGGTGAAATGCTGAGGGATATGAAGAGTGGACAGGTACAGTTGGGCTTGATGATCTTAAAGGTCTTTTCCACTCGAGTGATTCTATGATTATCTGACAGGTCTGAAGAAGAGAAAACCAGGGGTTCTCAATGTTTCCAAATTGCTGAGGGGAAGGTCCAAGTAGGAGGGAGCCATTACTCCTTCCCTACTACTTCTATCCTTAGCAGTGGCTAGCATTGGATGCTTAGGAAAATACACAGTCCTATTTCATAAAGCAATGCTTTCTTCCCTCTGCCCAACCCTCCAGCAAGCAACCTTTCATCTTCCTGTAAATTGTGGTTTAGGGATTCTCAGTTCCCATCATCGTGCTTAATAGCCCTAGATGGAAGTAGCTGTCATGAATTTGTCTAATTGCTTTTGAACTCGTACAGACTTTAAGCCTCCACAACACTCTACAGCAGTGAGTCCTGCAATTTAATTATGCATATCATGAAGAACTACTTCCCTTCATTTGTCTTAAAGCTACTGCTTGATCATTTCACTGCATATCCTCTTCGTCTTGTACTATGAGAAATAGAAAATAATTATTCTTTTCTCACCTTCTCCCTGACATTCATGATTTTATACACTTCATTCTTATTTCTCCTCAGCCATTCCTTTTCTAAGCTGAAGAATTTTTTCTTATTTAATGTCTCTTCACACAGAAGTTGTTCCTTTTCATGATGCAAGATCACTATGTACAAAAGCATTATGTTTTTCATTTATGCTCTCTCCTCTCCTGATCGTTCCTAACATTACCAGAGCCCTTCTACAATTCCTCTTTTTCAAGCTGAAGAACTTAATTTAATCTTTCTGTGTGCAGAAGCTGTTCCATTCCTTACTTCATGCTACTGCATTCCTTTCTGAGGCTCGGAGACCAGTACTGCATCCACGTAGTAAGACAACGGTGTTTTGTTATGTTCAGAGACTGGTGCTACCTGAACTATTTTATTTTCATCCCAGATCTTAAAATCTAAGCTTTTTCTTCATGAAAGTAGGAAGATGTTGAAATAATATGAGAAAAAGCCCAAGTAAAAGGAGAATGCATTTGAGTTTCACCCCAATTAACAGTTTTTCAAATAAATCTCAAAACAGACTGGAGATGTTCCTGTGAAAAATACCAGGCAAAAGGTTCATAGAAATTAATAAAAAGTCCAAACCATTTTGGAAAAAAAAAATTTCTCTGTGTGTTAGGCCATTTATTACCACTAAATGATGCAACGGCAGACAGTATGCTTTAAGGTTTTGTTTATGCTAAGTATGAAAGCCAGCCACTAGTTTAGCCACATACACACACACCCACCCCTTTCCTCATTCTGTCAATGTTGCCAATGTGTAGAACACAACAGAAACTGTTAGATGGATGACAAAGTCAGCACTGCAACAACATCCCCTAGAACTAAAACACGGTAGTACTGTTTCATCAGTACTCATCTACGGAGTGTCATGTTCTGTGAGCAAATACAGGTTATGAGTTTTAGAGAATTTTTGTTTTTTCTTTAAAGCTCTAGTCTTTCTCTGCTGTACTAAATACTAGTACCTTCATGTTTTCAAATGGATCCATCTAGCGAGCAGTTATGTTCTACCACCATGGACACTTCTTTAGCCACTTCCTCCAGACGGCTTGTGTATGTCTTTGAAAAATTCCTCCTTACCTATATCAGAGATGAAGATCTGAGCAGGTCCAGCCTCTGAAGATATGCCTCTTGAAAGTGCTGTGAGCTCACAGCATGCAGAAGTCACCATCTGCATAGAATTATACAAATTCTATGCTAAACACAGATAAAGCAGACTATTTTGCAAGCACTCATCCTGCTTCTTGGGAGTCAGTAACACTTGCCTTTCCTCAAACCATAGAAAGAAGACTCTGTACTGCCCCTTGAGACAGCAGGAATGGGGATAAATAAGAACTTCAAGCAAGAACTCAGAAGAATGAGGAAAGTGAGCAAAATAAAAGTGTAGGATAAAAAGAACAGAGACAGACAAAAAAAGGAATGCCAAATGGCAGTGGGAAGAGAGTATGAAAGAACCATAGCAGAGAAGGATAGGATATAAGATGGAAGCTTGTGAAACACCTGTAGAGAGCAGGGTAAGAGGCATAGGCATGAACATTCATGAGTATGACATCATGGAGAAAAAAAGAAACATATTATGGACCTTTAGAAAAGGAGTAAGGGTGTGATTGTAATGACTGGAGAGCGCTTCTTCAGTCAGCTCCATTTTTCTGGAAGAGCAGCATTCTTTGCTGATCTCTCTGGGATGCTATATTATTCTGAAGCAATGCCATCTAAATTAGGGAGATTCTCCTGGTTTAGCTACACTAAGTAAGTGCCTGAGAAAAGTCACAGTAGTCAACACTCTAGTCAGTCTCTCCACCATCTTCAAAGAGAAAGTCCAGCATTCCCCTCATGCTAAGAAAAGCCTGATAGACAAGCCCGCTGTAAAAAAAAAACACAAAACCTTAAACACCACAGATGGTCCATCAAGGAAAGAAGAATCTATAGAGTTTCAACATATTCAGATTTTCAGACTTGGGCTTCTAGAATGTTAAAACACAAAAAGGATTCTGAAATTTCAAGTCCACCATTGAGAAGATCAGGAGAGCTAATAACAAACCCTGCTTAAGCACTGTCATCTAGGCGTTAGGATCCAATCTGTATTTACATGATCATGTATTCTTTTAAATTACATAAAGGACATAATAATCTGAGAACATCAGCGACAAGTGTTGACAGAATCAGCCATATGGGTCTCCTTATTTCTGCTGTCAAAAAATGAGAAAAAGTATAATGAATCTGACAAGACACTTCAGAAGACAAACATCACATGGTTTGGGGTGGTTTCTGCTCTTTAGGTCTGGAGAACTGTATGTAATCTCTAACAATGCTGTGTAACCCCTGCATGATGATGATCAAGACCTCTCTTTAAAGATAACCACAAAGCTGCAGATTCTTGTGCTAGCTGGAGGTATTTAAATCAAGTATCTGCATCAGAGGGTAACAGCCAGGTAGATTGACTGCTCTTTTGTAGAGCTCTTCTCCTCTATAGACCTGATAGAGGATCTTGGGCATCCAGAACTCTCCACCTAGATGCTTTTCTGCATCTTTACTATACTCAGTATGACAGCTTAAGGTCTGATTCATTGTTTAATAAATCCAAATAGCTATAACTGCTGTTGATATGAAAACACAATAAGCTAGTACTACATAATGTCCAGCCCCAGATATTCTCAAACTCCTCAGTCAAAAATTATTTCTTATAATCTTTGTGCCTTATTTCCTCATGTGTGAGCAGTGATTAGAGCACCACCTCACTTCACAGGGATGATCTAAAGATTGTTTGCTAAGATCTAAGAGGTTGCTGTAATCAAGGAGAAGGTGTTTTTTTCTAATGTGCCTTTGATAACCTGACATCCTACAATGAGAGCTACAAAGAACAGTTCAGGGAAATGAAAAGATTTTTATCTGCTGTACGATGTGGCTGTCATACACAAATGACTCACAAGAATGCACAATGAATACAAACAAACAGCAAGTGTATGTTCACTCAACATGACTAACCCTCTGTGATAAACGAGACAGGGATTTTTGCTGACAGCAAGATGTTTGGAAAGCCTTCATGGGTTCAAGAATGTTTTCTTAAAATGTTTTCAACTTTTTTTTGTACTAAAAAGAATAATAATCATATTTGTGCTCTTACATATTCATTTAAAACAAGGTAAAAAGCTACATTTTTCACTGGTACTTTGTCATGCTAGAAATATAATTTCTGTCCCACTTGCAGAAGGGAGAAAAAAAAATGGATTTACAAACATTAGCTTGCCAGGTGGATTTCACACGTCCATAGCCCATGGAAGTCATCCTCCAGTGAAACAAAGTATGCTACAATGCTGTAAGAGTGCACTAATCACTAAATAGAACACTGCATGGCTTAAGTAATCATGTTTCATGAAAATACATGATTCCTTCACTGAATGTAGACTTTTCACTACTTTCTGAAAAATACATATGCAAAACTCAAAAGGAGTGAATATGCAATGGAATGAATCATCCTGGCAACAAATTAGTTCCATTTAATTCTTCGGTGTTACTTTATAAATTAAGTCTAATGAGATGTCTGAGTCAGTAGTGCTAGAAACATCAAAGGATTATATTCTGTTTATAAATTTTCGGTGTTTCGAGTTACTATGAAAGTGTGTCCAGTTTACATCTTTTCAAAAGCTGTTCCCCAAGTGTGTGCAAGCATGTAATCACAGAAGCGTGTATGCTGGATTTTAGAAGACATTAATAGTTTCAGTGGTTTGTCTAGAATATAAAGACAGTTACATAACCTCAAAGTCTGTTAGGGAAGCAAAAGTATTACCAATTACTGATCCTAGATCAGAGACCTCAAGTATCCTGTGTGAATGCTGCGTATCATTACAAATAACAAGTTATTATTTGAAAACAGACTATCTGAAAACAGTCACCTTCTGCCATCCCATTCTGACAAGTGCCCTGGCCCTTCTCATACCCTCGGTTATACAGCATCAACACAGTGAAAGCGGAGAACACACTACCCAACTTTCAAACCACATTTCTCATTTGGAAGTGTTTACTGGTGCTATTACTTCATACGGAAATAAAAAAGACTCAAAGCACTCATGCCGCATGTGGCTAGGTGAGATGGTTAAGATTAAATTCTGTTTCAGCTTACTGACTTGAATAAATTCTAAGGCACACAGAGTAAGATGATAAATTCTCACCCAAGAATACCAACCACTTTCTGTAATAGATGGATGATTCATTTTTACTTGTGGGACATTTTAAAAGACAAACTTAGTCACGGCTGTGTGTTGATTAGGACAGAGTAATTTGTAAATTCACCAATGGGATTGTGACAGGCGCCTAGAAACATTTGTGAATAGATGACTGTAAAGGAATAATAACCTAAGAAAACCTTGAAAATTATCCTATTCATAACTACCTTCTTAATTTTACTTTAAAAATTCAGCATCAAGTGACAGTCTGTTTTATGTCACACAGAATATGCCGATCACCCCAATTTATTCCCCTCTAAGTATCACGTGGTTCTGGTTCAGTGCTTCACAGCATAGAATTATACCAAAGGTAGATATTTTCTTAATCTTTTGTCTTTCCAGTTTCCACAATGCACTAGTCCATCTGGCATCACTAAGTCACAGTAACTCACTTTTGAATATCTGAACAAGCTTGAGCCCAGCACCAATCCAGATCATTATCCATTTCTTCATTTACTCTCATTTGGTGGATTTGTTTTTAGGTTTTCTGATTTCATAAAGCATTTGTGCTTAAGCAAATTATTGATTGGCTCTCTTTAAGGAGAACAAAGTGTAACTTACTATAATCTAACATATTATGACTGGAGTGTGGCTATTGACAACTACAGGCTATTCAGAAGGGATAGACCAGGAGGGAGGGGGGGAGGTGTTGCTCTCTTTCTCAGGAAAGTGATAGAATGTGAAGAGCTGTCATTGAAGAGTAGCCGTTGAAGAGTAACCACAAACAGGTTGAGAACCTTGTGGCTGGTGTATACTACAGGCCACCTGGTCAAGGAGAACCAACTGATGAAGTTTTCTTCCTCCAGCTACAGGAAGCTTCATGCTCGCAAGCTCTCATCCTACCTGGGGACTTCAACCACCCCAACATATGCTGGAAAAGTAGCATGGCAAGCTGTAGGCAATCCAGGAGACTCCTGGAATGCACTGAGGATAACTTCTTAGTCCAGCTGATAGAGAACCCCACACGAGGAGACGCAATACTGGACCGTATGGTCACCAATACAAGCGAACTCATCAATGAGGTTAGGATTGGAGGCAGCCTGGGCTGCAGTGATCATGCACTTGGTGGAGTTCAAGGTCCAGAGGGATACAGGACAGGTGAGGAGTACAGTCAGGACACTAAATTTCAGGAAAGAAGACTTCCAGCTCTTTAAGGAATTTCTCAGTAGGATTCCCTGGGAAATGGCCCTCCGAGACAAGAGAGTAGAACAGAGTTGTCAAATATTTAAGGATGCCTTCCATAAAGCACAAGAGCGCTCAGTACCCATATGTAGAAAATCAAGCAGGGAAGGGAAGAGACTGGCATGGCTGAGTTGAGACCTGCTGTTTAAACTAAAGAAGAAGTAGGAACTGCACAGGCAGTGCAAGCAGCAACAGGTAACCTAGGAAGTATATAGGAACACTGCCCGGTTGTGCAGGGATGGGGTCAGGAAGGCCAAGGCTGGAGCTGAACTTGGCAAGGGAAGTAAAGACTAATAAGTACATCAATCAAAAGAGGAAGGTCAAAGAGAACATACCCCCACTGATGGTTGGGAATGGTGACCTCGTATCAACAGATGAGGAGAAGGTTGAGGTACTTAACAACATTTTTGCCTCAGTCTTCACCGACAACTGCTCTCCTCACTCTTCCTGGGTCATGGGACAGCAAAATGGTTACCGGGGGGTAATCCCCCTCCCACTATAGAGGAGGATCAGATTCATGACCACCTGAGGAACCTGAACATCTATAAGTCTATGCAACCTGATGAGATGCATCCCAGAGTCCTGAGGGAATTGGCAGATGTGGTTGCCAAGCCACTGTCCATGATATTTGAAAAGTCATGGCGATCCGGAGAAGTCCCTGGTGACTGGAAGAAGGGTAATGTTGTGCCCATCTTTAAAAAGGGCAGAAAAGACAACACTGGGAACTACTGACCTGTCAGCCTCACCTCTGCGCCTGTGAAGATAATGGAACCGATCCTCCTAGAAGCTATGTTAAAGCACATGGAGGCCATGGAGGTGATTAATGTCAACCAGCACGGCTTCACCAGGGACAAATCCTATATGACCAATTTAGTGGCTTTCTATGATGGGGTAGCTGCAGCAGTGGACAAGGGTAAACTCATAGATGTGATCTATCTAGACTTCTGTAAAGCCTTTGACACGGACCCCCACAACACCCTCCTCTCTAAATTGGAGAGATATGGATTTGATGCGTGGACTATGTGGTGGACAAGAAACTGGTTGGAGGGTCACATTCAGAGAGCAGTGGTCAATGGCTCGAAGTCCAGATGGAGACCCATGACAAGTGGTGTCCTTCAGGGGTCCACGCTGGGACCGGTGCTGTTTAATATAGTTATCAATGATATTGATAGCAAGACTGAGTGCACCCTCAGCAAGTTTGGAGATGATACCAAGCTGAGTGGTGTAGTTGCCACATCAGAAGGACAGGATGTCATCCAGAGGAATCTGGACAGGGTGGAGAAGTGGGCTTGTGAGAACCTCATAAGGTTCGACAGGGCGAAGTGCAAAGTCCTACACCTGGGTCGGGGCAATCCCCATTTTCAGTACAGGATGGGGGATGATGTGATTGAGAGCTGCCCTGCAAAGAAGGACTTGGAGGTGCTGATCAATGAGAAGCTCAACATGAGCCAGCAATGTGCGCTTGCCGCACAGAAGGCCAACCGTATCCTGGGCTGCATCAGAAGAAGTGTGGCCAGCAGGTCGAGGGAGGTGATTCTGCCCTTCTATTCCTCTCTTGTGAGACCTCATCTGGAGTACTGTGTCCAGTTCTGGAATTCTCAATGTAAGAAGGATATGGAACTGTTGGAACAGGTCCAGAGGAGGCTACAAAGATGATCAGCCTGTCCATATAAGGACAGACTGAGAGAGTTGGGTTTGTTCAGTCTGGAGAAGAGAAGGCTCCAAGGGAGACCTTATAGTGGTCAGTACCTGAAAGGAGCCTGCAAGAAAGCTGGAGAGGGTCTATTCTTAAAGGCTTGTGGTGATAGGATGAGAGGGAATGGGTGAAAACTGGAGAAGGGCAGATTTAGACTAGATACTAGGAAGAATTCTTCACCATGAGAATGGTGAGACACCCTGTTGCCCAGGGAAGCTGTGGCTGCCCCATCCCTGGAGGTGTTCAAGTCCAGGTTGGATGGGGCCTTGGGTAACCTGATATAGTGGGATGTCCAACTATATAGCAGGGGAGGTTGGAACTAGATGACCTTTAATGTCCCTTCCAACCTTAACTATTCTATGATTGTATAATTAGATTCTTTAATCTAATTCTATAATTAGATTCTTTAATCTACTAACACATACTACATGAAACATTAGTCTTACCAATACCCTTTTACACATGATATATAAATAGAGGTCAGAAGTGACATAAAATACCAGTGATACATGTAAAGATGAAATTCTGGAACCACACTTGAAAGATTTCAATACTATATTTAGGTTCATATGTAGTGTGTCTACTCCCACTTAATATATTTAATTACTTTGATAAGGTAATTACAAATGCATGCTACTAAAATAATTTGAACACTACTATACACTACTGCCTAGACAAATTAGCACTAAATATCAGTGACTAATACTGCTGGGACGAACTTCATAATTAGAAGAATATAAAGGATTGGAAAATTGGATCATTAACATTTCCTGTATTCTGATACTCAGACAATTGTTAATATACCTCAGCTTTTACATACAAGTCTGTTTCTTTGAGAATAATATTAAATTTAATATATGCAGAATAGGAAAATAATCAGAAATTATTGGCAGATCCAAAGGAGCATTTAGTGGATTTATGGTGCACATATGAAGAGTGTGATTCAACTTCCACTGTCTTCAATCTCTCCCTGAAATGCAGTTACTAAATTTACTGGTCTTTCAACGTAACAGTTTTCTAAGTATCTTTAGGGTGTGTTGTGCACATGTTCAGCTGTCTCCAGAACTAAGCAACTGGCAACCCACCTGATAACACCAGATTTGAGGCCCGGAAACCACAGAAAGTAATGCATGAGCTCTCTGAAAAGCCAGTCGCTAGGTATGTTCACAGCATCCTACTAAGAAAAAACTTCATACAACCATCCAAACCCAGAACTAATCCTTTTCTTTTTTAAAACTGAACTGGAAGAAAAGTTTCCTCATTTATTAGCCTCCCATGCTCATCTCTCCTCACAGGCTGAAGAGTGAGCACTCTTACCAAAAGAGTGGTGAAGCACTGGAGTAGACCTCCTAGGGAAGTGGTAGAGTCTCCATCCCTGGAGGTGTTCAAAAAGCATATAGAAGTGGCACTTTGGGATGTGGTTTAGTAGGCATGGTGGTGTTTGGCTGACAGTTGGACTTGCTGATCTTAGAGGTCTTTTCCAACCTTAATGATTCTGTGATTCTATGATTGGAGACAAGCAGAAAAAAAAGCAGATGCCCGTTCAGGGGCACACACACAAAAGATGATACAGGAGCTGGAACACTTCAGAGGGGATTACAGCCCACGGAGAAACTCACACCAGAGAAAGTATGACCCCTGAAATGGACAGCAGCCCATAGAAGAATACATGCCAGAGCAGGTACAATCCCTGAAATAAACTGCAGCCCACGGAGGAACCCACAATGGAGCAGGCAGAGCTCCTGAAAGGGATTGTGGCCATTGGAGAAAGCCACACCACAGCAGCTGAGTAACAAACAAGGAGGGCCAAAAAGATAATGATCACCCTCACACTGAAACCACACGTCTGCGCTGCCTGTCACCTCAGCGAAGGGACTGTGTGTAATGTGCAGCCAGATGATCGCAGACCAGAAAGGGGAAGAAGCATCTGGAGGGAGGCTGAGGTGTTTTATGAGTTTAACTGTTTATCTTATTTCTTGCTACTGGAATCAGAAATTACAAGTTAATACAATCCAGTGATAAACTAATTTAAGCAGATTTCCCTGATTCATGACTGATTTTGCTCACAGTGGGGGGGAAAGGCACTTCTTTAGTGTTTAGCACTTTCAATGCTGTGCAGCTTCTGTGCTTGCAGAATTGTACAAACAAGAGAGATGACAACAAAACTCTTTTCAGTGGCTTTGATGGATTGCCATAAGTTACGGAGTCACAGTACTAAATTACTGTTAAAAGTGCCATCTTTTTTCTGAATCAATTTAAATATCCTTGTGATTCTCTTCATCTAAAAGACATATGTTTGGATGATAAGACAGAGCAATCAACCTGCGGAACAGTGTCACAGGAGTTTACTGGGCTTTCACATGAAAAGTACTGAGGATATCAGTTGCTCAGGCTGCTGGGCAGAGAGTGAATCACCATTCAAGATACCTAAGGATGCAAAGGGACTCATAACTTACCACATAACATGTCATAGACAAAATTTTCCACTCACCTATAGCTCTCCATAGTTGGTATTCCAATTTTGTCCTTCCAAGACAAGTTGAAAAATATGAATTCAGTATAATGAAAGTCCAAAGCTTTTTACCTCCTGGTTTAATGTTTCTGTCAAATTACAAGCACTGTGTTCATTTCCACAGGTCTGGGGTTTTTTTTCCGTAGTTTTCCACTCCTGGGTTTTCTTTATGTCATTTTTTAAGCTCTATTTTCCATGCAACTTCATTTTACAGTGTATTTGTGTGGACAGGCTGGAGATTAAGCTCCATAAATTTTAGGTCTCCTCTTGTATTCACAAAAATCTGCCTCTTAAATCCTGGCAAATTTCTCAGCAATCTCAGAAATACTAATGCCCAGTCTGCAATTCCCATTGGACTACAGTCACTTAAATGCTTTTCTTTGAATCTGATAGCTGGAATAGGAAAGACATGACACATTGAAAAATGCAAAACAATATTAAACTTCAGAAACTTCAAGGAACTTGCCTTGTATAACTACAAGCAGAACACATTCTGCTCTAAAGTTGTTCCTAAACTTACTGCTTTTTCACTCTTTCTAATAATCATGACCGCTACCACCAGAATCAAAGCTTTTTATATACTCACTGTATATGTCTGCCTTTTGCCACTGTCTCACTTCTACATCTCTGCTACGCCTTCAACACTAGAGACCATGCAGACTTCAGACAACCACCAGAGATGCATACATATGCTATTTGCTCCTTCTGTTCTGCATAAGTGCTGCAAAGAGACTACTTAGGCTGTCATTTCTATACAAATACCTCCTGTGGTTAAACGTTAACCTACATCTATGACCAGCTGTATTGGGTGAAACCAAATGTCAGTCTAACCAACCTCCTCTCTCCAAGGGTAGCTGTAGGAGATGCTGAAAAAGATGGCACTAACAATGTGGAGGAAGTATGCAACTAGCTTCCATTTCTCAACAATTCATATTTTAAAAACTTGTTAAGCTAAAGAATCTGTACACATCTTTGCATTTATCAGTCTTTGATTTACCTTACATTCCATTCAGTTGTTATTTAGAAGTTTGTCCTTTGCAAAGAGACCCACAGAATAATTTTGTATAGTATGAAAATTATTTCCATTAATTTATTTAGCCATGTTTATTGTTCATATTATTGAATATCTCCTAGTCCAGTGTTCTCCAAGACACTTAGAATCATGGAATCATAGAATCATAGAATAACCAGGTTGGAAGAGACCCACTGGATCATCGAGTCCAACCACTCCTATCAAACACTAAACCATGACCCCCAGCACCTCGTCCACCCATGCCTTAAACATCTCCAGGGAAGGTGAATCAACCACCTCCCTGGGCAGCCTGTGCCAGTGCCCAATGACCCTTTCTGTGAAAAATTTTTCCCTAATGTCCAGCCTAAATCTCCCCTGGTGGAGCTTGTGGCAGTTCCCTCTCATCCTGTCCCCTGTCACTTGGGAGAAGAGGCCAGCACCCTCCTCTCTACAACCTCTTTTCAGGTAGTTACAGAGAGCAATGAGGTCTCCCCTCAGCCTCCTCTTCTCCAGGCTAAACAACCCCAGCTCTCTCAGCCACTCCTCACAAGGCCTGTTCTCCAGCCCCTTCACCAACTTTGCTGCTCTTCTCTGGACTCGCTCCAGAGCCTCAACATCCTTCTTGTGGTGAGGGGCCCAGAACTGAACACAGGATTCAAGGAGCGGTCTCACCAGTGCCGAGTACAGAGGGAGAATAACCTCCCTGGACCTGCTGGTCACACCATTTCTGATACAAGCCAGGATGCCCTTGGCCTTCTTGGCCACCTGGGCACACTGCTGGCTCATGTTCAGTCAGCTGTCAACCAACACCCCCAGTTCCCTCTCCTCCAGGCAGCTTTCTAGACAGACTTCTCCTAGTCTGTAGCACTGCACAGGGTTGTTGTACCCCAAGTGCAGGACCCGGCATTTGGCCGTGTTAAACCTCATGCCACTGGACTCTGCCCAGCAGTCCAGCCTGTTCAGATCCCTTTGCAGAGCCTCCCGACCCTCCAGCAGATCCACACTTCCACCCAGCTTGGTGTCATCTGCAAACTTGCTAAGGGAGCACTCGATGCCTTCATCCAGGTCGTTGATAAATACATTGAACAGGGCTGGACCCAGCACTGAGCCCTGGGGAACCCCACTTGTAACTGGCCTCCAGCTGGATTTAACACCATTTCCCACCACTCTCTGGGCCCGGCCATCCAACCAGTTTTCCACCCAGGAGAGAGTTTGTCTATCCAGTCCAGAGGCTGACAGTTTCTGAAGCAGAATGCTGTGAGAAACTGTGTCAAAGGCTTTACTGAGGTCCAAGAAGACCACATCCACAGCCTTTCCCTCGTCCAGCATCCGAGTTACTTGATCATAGAAGGTGATCAGGTTAGCTTGGCAAGACCTGCCTTTTGTGAACCCATGTTGACTGGGCCTGATCACCTTGTTCTCTTGCATGTGCTTCATGATGGCACTCAAGATCACCTGTTCCATGACTTTCCCTGGCACTGAGGTCAGACTGACAGGCCTGTAGTTCCCTGGATCCTCCCTGCGACCCTTCTTGTAGATGGGCACAACATCAGCCAGCCTCCAGTCCAGTGGAACTTCCCCAGTCTTCCAGGACTGTTGGAAGATGATGGAAAGGGGTTTGGCCAGCACATCCACCAGCTCCTTCAATACCCTCGGGTGGATCCCATCCGGCCCCATAGACTTGTGGGTGTCAAGTCGGGCTAGCAAGGCTCTGACCACCTCCTCTTGGACCATGGGAGCCTCATTTTGCTCCTCTAGCTCCTGGGTTTGTACAGAAAGGGAACAACTTTCTTTACAATTAAAGACTGAGGCAAAGAAGGCATTAAGTACCTCAGCCTTTTCCTCATCTCCTGTCACTGTTGTTCCTTCTGTGTCCAATAGGGACTGTATGGTCTCCCTAGTCCTCCTTTTATTATTTATATATTTATAGAAAGATTTTTTGTTATCTTTCACAGACTTTGCCAATCTGATTACTAGTTGAGCCTTTGCCCTTCTGATTTTTTCTCTACACAATCTCACTTCCCTCCTGTACTCCACCCAAGAGGCCTGTCCCCTCTTCCAGAGCTCATAAACATTCCTCTTCATCTTGATAGCACTCAAGATCTCCCTGTTCAACCAAGCTGTTTTTTTCCCCTGCCAGCTTTTTTTCTGGAACATGGGGATGGCTTTCTCCTGAGCTCCCAGGATCTCCTTTCTGAAGAGCTCCCAGCCCTCGTGGGCTCCCTTGCCCTTAAGCACTGTCTCCCACTAGACTTTGCCAACCAGCCTTCTGAAGAGTTCAAAGTCTGCCCTCTGGAAATTTAATGCTACTGTCCTGCTAACCACCCTCTTCACTTCACCTAGAACAGAAAACCCTATCATCTCATGATCGCTTAGTCCTAGGCGTCCTCCTACTGCCACATCCCCCACAAGGCCTTCTCTGCTCACCAACAGCAGGTCCAGGAGGGCACCTTCCCTTGTTGGTTCATTCACCAGCTGTGCAAGGAAGTGTCTTCCACGCACTCCAGGAACCTCCTAGACTGCTTCCTTTCTGCTCTGTTGTACTTCCAGCAGATATCAGGAAGATTGAAATCTCCCACAAGAACGAGAGGCATCGACCTAGAGATTAACCCCAGCAGTTTATAGAAGAGCTCATCAGCTGCTTCTCCTTGGCTGGGTGGCCTGTAACAGACTCCCATCACAAAATCTACCTTCTTATGGGCTCCTCTGATTCTAACCCATATGCACTCAATTTCCTCATTGCCACAATCCATTTCAACAGCATCCAAGTCCTCCCTTACAAAGAGGGCTACCCTGCCTCCTCTCCTTCCCTTCCTATCCCTAACTTATGATGTTAAGAATTTTTTTATATTTATTTTTATATACAAAATCAGTTTCTCCTCAATAACTTTTTGTGAGCTGGAGAGCCCTAGTCTACTTAATCTCTCTTTATACAGTAGCTGTTTTCTACTCAAGATGCAGGTTTGCAAGGCATTTATAAACACTTCCCATTTTGTTCTCATCTCCTCTCCTAATAATTTTTAGCAATGCTCTGACTGGTACTAAACACGGCATTTTCAGCCTTCTATCACAATGATTTCCAGATGTCTTTTCTGAATGCTAATGGATAATTTACAGCCCATCGCTGTGTTAGCAGCAACAGTTTTATCCCCTGTGCACTACTTTGAATTTATTGCAACAATTTAATTTGTTGCGTTATTGCCCAGTCACTAAGTACCATGAGGTTCTTCTGTAATTCTTTGGGTTTAATTTAATGGTTTAATTATTTGATGCTATTGAATTATGGTTTTTCACTATTCACCTTTTTTCCAGATTCAGGAATATGCTGAACAGTACATATTCCAAGAGATTCCTTTTAGTCCTCAACTATAATCTCCTCCTAGATTTGTGGTAAACTCCTCCAACAAAGATCTATCATGTTATCTCCATACATTGTCTTGTATTATTCCCAAGCTGAGTTTGCTAACGACAGTTCTACATGCTCCTGCCCAACAAAATAACAGTGCTGTCTCTCAGATCCCAAGGCCTGGAAGAAATTAGTGATGGGAAAAATGGAATTCATGATCCGTGAAAGAAGATAAGGGAAGATGGGCAACAAGTGAATTCTAGTGACTGTTGTGATTCCCCAGGGCTCTGCAATTGATCCTCCTGCTTTCTCCAACTGTTTTCTCAAACGAGATTCAATACTTCTTTAGACAGTACCAACATGAACAACTGGATATTGCTTTTAGAAAGTGTCAGCCTTCACACAGAGATGCTTTGGTTAAACTGGACCAGACTAAGGCAGTAATCCCACAATCAGCAGCTAACCCAGCAGCTCACTATTGCTTCCAGAGCAATGGTTTTCCTCTTCCCCTACTCACACAAACCTTTGAGATCAGGTTTACCTTGTCTGACATCTTGTCATGAGCTGTGTCAGTTTAGCCCCATCCAGCCAAATTTTGTCAGCTAAAACCCATAGAGTTGAGTCTCCAAAATCCCTTCCCCCATCCTTCAATGACTATGCATCACCACAAATGCCGCAGAGCAGACACAAGGGAATGGGTCCATAGAAGGGAGCTGGACTAAGGATCTGGATTCAAGAACGCATGAATCTGGGATCAGAACAACCAGGCAGGCTAGGTCCTCCCTGGACATCGGCCATGGTAGAAGAGGGCGAGACCCTCATGATCTCTCAGTTTTATACCAAGCACGACAAATACGTGATGGAACACCCTCTTGGTCAGTTTAGGGTCACCTGCCCTATTTGTCCCTTCTCACAGGTGCAGCTTCTTTTCCACCAGCTTGAGGATGGCCTTGGTTAAGTATGAGCATTGGCCTTTTTGCATAATACTGTCTCAAAAACATGCAGTTAATTCGCAGAGAATGAAATTACTTTACAGCAACCGAGTTAGTCACAAAACTGACTCCGATCTACCTCACACTACAACAAGCTGATTCAACTCACTAGCCAGGAAGAAACTGAGTTTATTTCACTAGCTTAGTTTCTTTCCAGGCTGGTGAGTTTAACTATTAAGCAACTCAGTGCAGTGAGCATCAGAGACATTAAGTGCGAGCACAACTGCCTCCACTGAGACAAGTTCCTCTGGGGTCACACAACCCCACACCATCAGAGGCAGAGGAGAAAACCAGATAAAACAGCAAGGTTGACTCTCCCCTTGCCATGAGATACAAGCTTTAACCTACAACTCAAGAGACAAATATACTCACCCCAAACCAGAAGTTTCCTTTTTAAACTGAGTCTTCACTAGATTACCATAAAATAAATGAGATGCATTTTTGAAAACACATTACTACATTTCAAAATCATATTTAGAATTAGTCCATCAAATTAGTCATCTTCAAATTATCATTCATTCCTTTAGGGAATATGAAGATTAATTGTGTGTAAATTCCCAAAGACACTGAATACTAATAATATCACTAGTAATGTGCATTTACTTTAATTAAACTGTAAACAAGCCTCTGGTCTTAAGATTTAGATGGCCATTCAGTGTTCCAGAGAAACTGCTTTTAGGTGCTGTAGTCAGATCATTGTTTTCCTATCAATATTACAAAAATTCTTTGCAATTACTTAGTGCCTATGATCTGTGCATCTCAAAGTGAATTTACACTGATCAGACAACCTGATTCAGAGGGAGACAGGATTTGGAATTATTCAGGTTGTAATAAGAATCATAATCTGTACCCAGAAAAAAATTTTTTTCACCTGAGTGAATGCATTCAATATCCAATTCTTCTCCAAAACCGTCGTGTGGTGCCTATCATCTAAAACCATGCCACTGGGTACCCCAATCCCAGCTTAATCGCACCCTTATTAGGTTGGACACTGACAAATCTTCTCAGAGCCACAGTGACTGCACTTTGAGTTTCTAAAGCAGTTGCCCAAGCATTAGTTGCCTTTGGCTACTCCATGACATTATATTAGTCACATTCGGTGGCTGATGCTGCTTCAAGTTATGCCAGTTAAGTACTAACTAATTCATCCTGCCCTCAGCAACCAGTCTCTAATGCAGCTAAATCTCCCAGAAACATGCAGTCAATTGTTATTAGATTATTACCACAGCCTCCCTGACCTTTGGTTTCTTGAAATTAAGCTGCTCGGGGACTGAAATAAGCATCTCATTTAGGTGCACAGTAGTAATCTCATCTTAAAGTATAATGACTGGAAGCCATTTATAAGTATTTTCTAAGGTATTTGAAACCGTTACTTAGTAGCTGACATTTCCAAATTGCACACCTCCTGAACTATTCCATATGGGGTAAAATGGCAGCTAATTCAGCTTCTTGTGCTCTTAGCTATGTAGAACTTACCTTGCTTTATGCTACAAACTTTTTGCACGTGTTAATCGATCCACATTGCAGAAGGTTGTTAAGCATTTCCCTTAAATGACTGCAACAGGTGTTTCCTGTGTTACAAGCAGAACTGTTAAAAATAAAAATTATTTAACTGCTGAGACACATTAAGCTCTCTCTCATCTGTGCATAAGCAGATTTGCTGGAAGCCGAAACCATTCACTCATTTCCTACACCCTTTAAGTTTGCAGTCGGTAGCTTTTAGCACCCCATTGCATGTGATCATCAAGGTTTTAAGACTGGAGGTCATCAAGATTTAGTCTGGAGATAACACTTGGTTCCCTGTATTATTTAGGATGAAGTGAGGGTCGCTTTAAATTGGAACAGGGAAGATTTAAATTAGACATTAGGAAAAAAATTCTTCACAATGAGGATGGCACTGGAACAGGTTGCCCAGGTAAGCTCTGGAACTTCCTCCCTGGAAGAGTTCGAGGCCAGGTTGGATGGGGCCATGAGCAGTCTGGTCTAGTGGGAGGTGTCCCTGCCCATGGCAGGGGGGCTGGAACTGGATGATCTTTAAGGTCCTTTCCAACCCAAACCATTCTATGATTCTGTATTATGCCCACATATGAAAGTAATGTCAAAGAACTGTGTTTCAGTAACTTTTTTAATTTCCACTGGATTTCCATAGAAACAGTGTAACAAACTTCCCATCTCCCTGCATTAGAGATGAGGGAAAGCATGAAGGGAAAAGAATAAATACATGTTATTTATAAAATGATAAACTGTTATTAATCACATTTATAAAACTTTGCAAACTACAGAAAAAAGAGTGGAAGACTACCAGGGGTTTACTTGGGAGGATGACTTTGTGAACGGAACTCCTTTCTCACAAAGGAACAATAACGTAACTTCCTGCAAAGGTGAAAAAATTGAACTGTAAGATAGAGAGGATGAACAGATAGTGAGGACTTCATGGCTAAGTTCACACCAGACAGAATCAACTTCAGTTCCCTCCAGTTCTAGTCTCGTGGACTTAGTGATTTCAAGGAGGAGCTCATGCAGATGTTATTTTAACTTCCATTAAGATTGACACAAGTGCTTTTTAATTGTTCATTTTTTCTGGCTTTATCCAATTACTTGTTTAGTGTAATAAGGCAAGCTCACAGTGAATTTCATACCTCGCAACCAAGACTAAAGAAAAATTAACAACCATCTGCTGAAAACTTTTCTGTTCAGCTTCTTTGAAAAAATCTGGAATAGTTTTTTTAAGCAGTTTAACACAGAAAACACTAGAGCTTTGTCATATAAAATTGACGTGAATTTAAATAGACGTTTTATCAATTTAATTGTCACCCTGAGCATTAAAGGCTTTTGCAGAGATGCCATAGACATATCTTAGTGTTGTGAAAGTATCTATAGGTCAGACATTCCCTAACTCTACCACCATTTCTTTAGAATATTTTATTGCACCCCCACCTTAACTTTCAGTTTCGACACACTGAAAAATTCGTTACTCAAATGAAATTAAAATAATAAAAAATTGAGAACAGAAAGCATCCCTTCACGAAAAGGAAAGATCTGGAAAGCTGCAATAGCAATGAATTTAATAGTCATTGTTTTTTATACTCTCAAAGATGGACAACCCAGTGCAGAGGTGAAAGAAACTTCTGAAGCCCAATACCAAACAGGCAAAATGGATCACCTTCCTTACCTGCCGGATGATCTTTCAGAGTCAAAATTCAGAAATTTATTCCATGCATTGCAGCACACCAAATATAATGCTTGGCTTATGACCTCCTTGAATGATGCTGTCATTTTCATTTTCACCATAGTCAATACTCCCATACTAGTGTCTTCAAAAGAAAAAGAGAGGTCTGAGGAATGATGCAATATCTTAGGAAGGCTGTCATCACTAGTTGTGTAATCTCCTTTAGATGTCCATCTACACTGCTTTTAATCTATCAGGAAATAAAACAGATTCTGCTTTAGGACTGGAGACAGGAATAGATGACCACTCCAGAAAGACCTGTGACTTTATCATTTGCTGCTGACCTCTGTTTATAGCAAGACTTCACTGTTGTTGGAAAGACCACAACAATTTTCTTTACTTCTCATCATGATCTATGATGCTGGTCACTCATAATATGTAAAAGGACTGTATATCGCTTAACCAGATGATAGTAAGAACACTGCCAAGCTCACCATTTGACAAAGGCATTGCTCTTGACGTCCTTGAACAGAAACAGCATGACAGCAGGGTGAAAGAGTAAGTGGAAGTACAAATATAAAGCTGTTTTCTATAGCAGATCAAACCTGAAACCTACACAGATGCTATGTGAAGGACCATAAGGAAGGTAAACAAGTATAAGAAATGTGTATAAGAACAAATTGTATGTGTAGGTATTGCCTAACTAGTCTCCCTCTCCCAGAAACAACAACCACAACAATAAAAAGTAGCCTCAACTGCTTTGCTCCCTGGTAGGAATCTGATGGATTGGCCTGGATAGCAAAGCCTAGACTTTCACAAACCAGGGTCACTCCATCCAGACCAAAATGACTATAGAAATTCCACCCAGTCATCTGCACTCTCTGTTCAGGTGGAATAGTCTATTTCATGAAAATGCAGTATCCCATTGTTCAGATTAGCAAGGTAAGAAAGTAATTTGCCTTATAGGCCAGACTGGAAGAGATCAAGCTGTATTTTTGCTTTCATAATGAACTGATCAGGAATTCGAAGACTCAACTAACTATAACAACCACAGGGGTAGATGGTCAAAGGTTACAACAGACGTTAGGCTCAGCATAAGACCAACAGACATGTGGTACCATCAAAGGACAGGCTGCCGGAAGGAAAAATAAAACCAGAAGCATTAGTGGACCTGAGTTTTGGAATAACAATAAGAAAGCATGATTGGGCCTTCTTTTCCTGATGAGATTTCTTTTTTTTTTTCTCCTAGATTTTTCCCTAGAAAAGAGATTTCTTCTTTTCCCTAACTGAGATTTAGATCACCCTCAAAGTATGCACAACAGATGTGTGGTTAAATATACATGAATTAATAAAGATGCTGCCTGCCATTTGAAATGGTGCTAGAGCATCTGTCCCACCTCCTGTCTGAGGCTCGAGAGTGACCTAGAACCAGAACACAAGCTGTGCTGTGAGAAGGAATACTCATCTCTACAGTTTGCTTGGCAGACATTTCCAAGCATATCTCTTGTTGATAAATCAGTAAAACATACTTGACATAAACAATTAAATATTTCTCCCTGAAGTCTATGAAGTGTAGCTGTAATGCAAAGAGGCTAGCAAACGGATGTTGTAATA
Organism: Clamator glandarius; assembly: GCA_033459285.1. Classification (NCBI taxonomy): domain Eukaryota; kingdom Metazoa; phylum Chordata; class Aves; order Cuculiformes; family Cuculidae; genus Clamator; species Clamator glandarius. The sequence continues at coordinate 1,301,886 of JAUNZM010000473.1, read as the reverse complement.
ACCCAATGGTAATAACTCAGGGGAACTGGATTAAATAGTCATTGGTATTTTTATACTGAAGGACAGTGAACTACAAAAAGCTATGAACAGCTCACATCCAAAACAACACCACATTTAAATCAATCTATATAATCTAGACCAAGAAAAAATAATTCACAAAGCCTAAAAAAAAACAGCGATGCTAATGAAGTTGGAAGCCTTTTTCTGCCAGCCTGGAGAATATTTCTTTGTGATCACTAACCAATAATATTCATCTAAATCACAGAATCATAGAATAGTTTGGGGTAGAAGGGACCTTAAAGATCATCCAGTTCCAGCCCCCCTGCCATGGGCAATAATATCTTCCTCTGGATCAGGTTGCTCATAGCCTTATCCAACCTGGTCTTGAATGTCCCCAGGGATGAAGCATCCACAGCTTCTATAGGCAACCTGTTCCAATGCCTCACCACCCTTACAGTAAAAAATTTCCTAATATCTAATCTAAATCTCCCCTCATTTGGCTTAAAACTGTTACCCCTCATACTATCCTTGTAATCCCTGATAAAGAGGCCCTGCCCAGCTTTCCTGCAAGCCTCCTTTAAGAACTGGAAGGCTGTTATAAGGTCTCCCCAGAGTCTTCTGTTCTCTAGGCTGAACAATCCCAACTCTCTTAGTCTGCATATTGCTCTAATGGAAATATTCAGAAGCCAAAATTCAAATTTTACGTGTTCTATAGAGAACTCAGAAGTGATCACAACCATCCTCAGAAGTTATCAAACTAAGGTTTGTTCCTAGTGGGAAGAAATACATGACCTGTGTGCATTGAATTAAAAAGGGTTTATTCTGAATTTCTTGTCAGAGATGAAAGAAAGCATTCATAAAACAGATTTATATTAGCTTTTGAGATTAGGAACTCTACAAGCCAGCATCCAGCCAATATTCTTGGATTCTATTAAAAAAAAATGTAGAAAGAACATTTGTGCCTCAAAGCAATGAAAAAAAAATAACACATAGGTTTATAACTGTCATGATTTGCATTAATTAGCCAACACCTGTTGACCATTTAAGATGAAGTTTTTCCTATGAGAATCTAAGAAAAAAAGTATAAACTCCTACCATCTATTGCAGAACTAAGCCTTTCTCTTCATAAATATGATACTCCTGTAAATATGCTGTACTCAAACTGTGTAACAACCAAGTCATCACTGTGTACACAACATACTTCTCAAATAACCTTTAAAAATACCCTTTCAAATAACCTCAAAAATCAGTACTTTAATAAGCCTGCATCCTTAGATAATCCACCTAAAGAAAGTGAAAAATAAAACATATATAGAAGAGAAGATCATCTTCCCTATTGCAGAAGGAAAAGGGAAAGGAGGTTTTTTTCACACCTTTGTGCAGAAAAACTTTTTATTGATCTTGTCGATAAATTCGGGATAGTATAAACTGTATTGCTACAGAACTGTACTATCATTGCATCATCATGGTATAAACAAGCTAGTTGTAAGAACATGACAGGGCTTAAAATGCACTGATTCTACTGACGAAAAGCAAGATTTAGCTGAGCATGAGCTCAATCAAACACTATGCCCATTTACTGGATTACTCGTAAGGAATGATTAGCAATGCACACCTCTTGCAGCTCTTTGGATTTGAGCAAGTCCAATAAAACTTCATATAGAGAATATATGCATTCTTCTCCTGTATTAAATTTGAAGGCTGGAAAGGATAAGAAAAATTAGCATTGGTAATTACATGCAAACAGATCTGACATTATTTTATTTGAATGAAAAACAGATCATTCAAAATAGCACAAACAGTAAGTGCTGAGATGGATTAGCAGTAAGTAACCCTCCCAAGACTTCTTAGTAACAGCCAATTAAACTGTTTGCAAAAATGCAGGTAAGTTATCCTCTATTTTTCCAGGAAACTCATATAGTAATTTAGTTTATAACCACCCCACCATAGTGAACATCCTGTATTTTACTCCCCTCATTAGGACTGTCACTAAAATGTTAGAAGACCATCCCCAGAATTTTTTATTCTCGGGTGAAGGAATCACCATCTTGAGCTACTGTGATTTTAAGGATGGACCTGTGTTAACCAGCCAAAACGGATTCCAGACATTGTAGAACGTATATGAGAACATGACATAAAATACCTGTACAAAAATAGGACATGTTCTACTCAAGCCTGCCTACAGAACCCAGTTGCTGAGGGTATAACACATTTATAATTCCAAAATACATTATGTCTGGAAGATACCTGCAGAGCTTCAGTGCACAGTTATTCTGAGTTGCTTTCTTGGTGAATTTAGTTCTTCCAGGATTTAGTTGATGGACTGAAAACTCAACAGTCTGCATTTGTTCATAGCTAGTCAAGCTGTGCTGATTCAACAAAATACTAGCAGTGACTTCTTTTTATGCTAATACATTTATTTTTCATCCACAGCATAGCTATAGACCTTCAAGATAGGGTCCTACAAATTCCATAAAAGCCTTCAGCAAACAATATTACATTTGAAATTTTTCCCACAAAAGCTGTGAAGTTTTTAAGATAAATTACTAAAATACAACCTTTTAAGTGATTAAATCCCTTCTCATCAGTCCAATAATCAACCACAATACTTTCGTGTAGGTTTGCTCAATCTCTTATTCCAGCAGTGGTGCAGGTGTAATAGCTGTTTTCATTTCGTAAGGGTATATTATTTATCACCACTGTCCTTTGTTACTAAAAGATCTGAAAAGATGAGGGATTTCTTCAATCTCATTGGTACATCCTGTGGTATACACTTCAAAATGCAGATTGATCATTGTCACAATTGCCTCTTTTATTCCTTAAATTAACATTAAGATTTTTCCACCTCTTTCTTTTAACAAGCCTGTAACATTGTCCTAGTTTCTGAATGTATTTTAGAATAAAAATCTCACTGTTTTCCTCTATTTCCTAGCTATAGATACTCTCCTCAATGCCCTTCACTTACTACTTTTAAAGGAACTCCTAATTTTCTGTCTATAGCTTCCTCATAGACAATTTCAAATAGTTTTCCTCATCTCTGGGAAATTAGCCCTTTTGATATAAGCTTGTGATTGGACTTGTCCTCTGTTTGCTTATACTAAATATAATCAAATCAGCATTACTGGTCCCTAGGCAACCATCAGCTTCCAGTTCAGTTGTTAGTTCATCTTTATTCGTCAAAATGAAATCCAGAATTGACTTACCATGTATTTAATGTGATACCTTTTTGCTTGAGCAAACTGGCCGCTATTTTCCAGCCACAATAGTTTGTTTTATGTCCAACTGCACACATCTTCCACTAACTGCCTCTTAAATTGTAGTTCCCTCCATAACACCACCATTTTATTAACTGTGAATTACAGAGGTACTTAAAGTTCCTCTTATTTTCTGCAGTCTCATTCGACGGTTGGTAACAGATCTGTCCAGCAGTACATTGATCCACACACATTGAAAAACCTATGGTTACATTCTCAGTAGCTCTAAGAAACGTAATGAAGTCTTAAAAACAGATTGCTACCTGCCTTGTTATTCTCCCTGTCCTTCATAAAGAGACTGTAATTCAGTTCAAATGATTCCAGCAGTTATATCTAACTTCTCATCACACCTCTGCTTGTCTACCATTATTGGAAATGGAACTGAAAAAAATATTCGCAAGATTATATAGAGCTTCACTATTGTTTTTCTGGATGCACCAAGTTGCAGTCTGTATATATTTGCCTTTCTTAACAACTTCTTATGAAGACTGTAACTTAAAAACTTCCATGCTTTTTTATGGAGTTTTCAATCAAGAAAATTAATAGAATGGAATAGAATAGACTATTTCAGTTACCAGGGAGAAGACATCAGCACTTTCCTCTCCACTTCTTCTCCCCTCAGGAAGCTACATCTTCTAAAGAGAGTCATGAGGTCACCCCTCAGCCTCCTATTCTCCAAACTAAACAAGCTTAAAGTCCTTAGCCATTCCTCATAGGGGATTGCTTCCAGCCCTTTCACCAACTTTGTTGCCCTTCTCTGGATGCGTTCAAGGACCTTCATATCCTTCTGAAATTGTGGGGCAAAGAATTATACACAGTACTCAAGGTGAGGCTGCACTAACAGTGAATACAGAGGGATAATCCCCTCTTTTGACCAGCTGATTATGCTGCGTTTGATGCACCCCGGGATGCTGTTTGCCCTCTTGGCTTCTAGGGCACGCTGCTGACTCATTGAGCCTGCTGTCAGCCAGCACCCCCAGATCCCTTCAAGCAGGGCTGCTTCCCAGCCGCTCCTCTCCCAATTTATACTTGTGCCTGTCATTACTCTGTGCAGAATCTGGCATTTGAACTTGTTAAATTTGATTCCATTGATGATTGCTCAGTGCTCCAATCTACCTAGATGCCTAGATGTCAACAGTGTCTCCCAGTTCGATATCAGCAGCAAACTTGCTAATGGTGCAGTCAACTCCTGCACTCAAATCACTGATAAATATATTGAACAGGACTGCCCCTACAATTAAACCCTGAGGTTCGCCGCTGGTGACTGGTCACCAGCTAGATGCAGCCCCACTTACTGCAACCCTTTGAGCCCTGCCTAACTAAAACCTAGAAAATCTACATTCACTGCTTCCCTTTCATCCACTAGGTGGGTGACCTTATAATAGAAAGATATCAAATTGGTTAAACAGGACTTTCCCTCGGTGAACCCATGCTGATTGTTTCTGAAGATTGCATTATTCCTTAAATGTCTTTCAATAGCACTCAGTAAAATCTCCATAATTTTTCCAGGAACTGAGGTTAAACTAACAAGTTTGTAGTTCCTTGGGTCTTCCCGTACACTCTCCTTGTGAAACAGAATAACGTTCTCCAGCTTCCAGTCAAAAGGGACCTCCCCAGGCTCCCAAGGCCTTTGGTAGATAGTCAATAGGGTTCCTGCCATAATATCCACTAGCTTCTTCAGTAATTTAAGGTTAATAACATCAGGTTCCATGGGTTTGTGAACATTCAACTGATACCCTGGTTTCTTACAATTTCAATATCTGTAAATGGAAGTCACTGTTTCCACACTTGTGGACCTCCGACTCAGACCTTGGGCTGCCAGGTCCCCTATCAGTACCATTGAAAAAATGAGACCAAAAAGAAGTCAGAATCTTGCTGCAAAATGCAGAACACCTTGTTTCCATGGCTCCCTTGCATTCAGATGCAATGCAAGATTCCACAAAAATGGACTTCCAGCTTTACTTCCATGGAGTACCTCCTGCTTTGCCTCCAGCACTTCCTGGAGTAACAAAAGAGTGAATGATCTCCAGACAGATCAAAATCTGTGAGCTTGGCATTTTCTTTTTTCTCTTTCTTTTCTTTACACAAAGCTTACATTTGTCTTCCTAGAACAATCCCCATGGAACTCTTAATAACATGCATAGTGTATACGCTGGACTTCATTAAGCATCAGTAACAAAAGATCAGTAATGGACTTTTTTCCTAACTGAAGCAGATCATGCTCATTTAAAAAGACAAACAGGTCAAAATCAAATGATAATACAGAAATTCTTTAAAAGCTAAGGGTTTTCTGATAAATCAGCCTTCCCCTTATTTAGGACATAACAGAATGTTACAATGGAAACACATCCTGTCTTCTATATTGAACTATGTTACATGGTTTTATTAAAAATTTATACTTAAATATTGCTTAACATCAATTATTGTTCAATCTTAATTCTTGTAAACTACAGATATTCTAGAAGTTCAAAACACACAAGTATAGCCCCTAGTTTTGATAAGAAAATATATAGCTTAATTTTCAGCTCTTATCTCCTTGACTCTGCTGTTCTCTGAAAGGAATCTGGCTATTGTCCAGCTTAACTCATGTAACATTTTGTTGCTTATGTTTAATGTAATTGCAAACACAACATGCATTCATAATTAAGCCCAAAGGGTAAGCCTAGAGCCTGAGACATGCTAGAAAATGCTACAATAACAATGGCTAATCTCTACAAGAGCAAAAAGTGGAAAACATGTTACTAATGAAAATAAAACAATAAAAATAACTATTATGGTTCAAACATGCTACAACATCATTGTCCATGACATTGAAAAGTATATAGCCACTTTACTAATGAAATTAAATTACAGTAGTTGTAACAGACATGAGTCTGCACAGCCTACTTAATGAGTCTGTAAATCTAACCAGAGGAATCTGTGATAGTCTGTTCCTGTCTGGACAGACCCGAAAAGCTGGAAGGCTTTCATTACTACACAGCAACTAATCTTAAAAACCTTGCAACACCACTTCTGGTACTTGCCCCTTCATCTTCCTTCACTCAGTCTGCCAGAAATGTAGTATCCTACATTACCCCATGAAGCCTTTCCAAAAATTCCTGACACTTAAATAACTTTAGATGCATCCACGCAGAACTCCTTTGACACTATGACCTTGCCACAGACAAATTACATATAGCGGTCTTTATAGGTCCTGGATATAAGGAAGAAGGAACTAAGGCAGACTCTGAGCATGACTGATGCAAGGGGAGTAAACATTTGCCTGAAGATTACTGATGGCAGCATCCCAAAAATAAGATGAAGAAATAACCCTAATGACCAGTACCCAAAAGAAAAATGAGGGAGTAACCAGCAAGGATAGAAGATGGGGTATGAGATTAAATCATTCTAAGTAGTACTAGACAGCGAGAATCATAGAATCATAGAATTACCAGGTTGGAAGAGACCCACCGGATCATTGAGTCCAACCATTCCTATCAAACACTAAACCATGCCCCTCAGCGCCTCATCCACTCGTGCCTTAAACACCTCCAGGGAAGGTGAATCAACCACCTCCCTGGGTAGCCTGTGCCAGTGCCCAATGACCCTTTCTGTGAAAAATTTTTTCCTAAATTCATGTAATGCTCAGGCCAAGAGACTGGTAGATCCTCCAAAGACCCAGAGGAACATCAGCTAACAGGACCGACAACTGCACAGAAGCACTGCACCTGGGACAAAACTCTGTGTTGGTCTCTGAGCCGGACCGTGGTCAGCACAACCCCAACCTGATCAATGATCAGAGCCCAACACAGGTAGCCTCCCTCAGCCACCCCTGGGATGTATTTGCAGGGGAAAGACCCTGAGGCACAAACAGTATCAACAGCAGAGAGTAGGCACCTGGGATAGGTCATAGGAATTGCTGTTAGTTGTTAGTGTTTTATGTGACTTTAGCTTTACTGCTTTACTAACTGTAGGTACTTTAATCAGTTAATAAAATAAGCATTTCAACTAAATGGGGGTTTGTCTGTTTTCCTGGCAGCGCCACATGCTAATTAATCAATTGGCTGTCACAGTCTTACCGTGCCAAAGTTCAGTGCACAGCATGAGGGCAGGAGGCACTGAAGGTATCAAAAGCTCCAAACAGATCTCTGTGCTCCAGTGCCAGGGCTGCCCTCTGAGAAACTGGGGGAGAATGCAGGCAGCAGGAGGCTGCCCCTGCAATCAGTAAATACCCCTATGACTAACTCAGTAGAAAGCTTTTTGGTACTACATCCCCACTACACGAAAGACCATGATAACAACTGTGCATTCATTTTACCAAGATAATACAATACTTGCATAAACACCCATGTCCAGGTTTAGAATACAGCATCTTATGTGTTATTTTCTTCTCAAAAGACATAAAATAACCATAAGAAATTGTGCTAATAGGCACTAGTAATTATGAAAAATAAAAAAAAGGAGAACAAAACAAAGCGCTATAGCACATCTCTGTAACTGGCTAACTGAAGGGGGAAAAAAATATCACCTACAGCCCCACAGAAGAAAATCCTTAGTTTTCTCACAAAGCAATGGGAGACTAATTAACAGGAGGACATTAACATATGCTTATGTAGCACAGCTTAATAAGCAGTGCAAAGCCAGGCTTATTCCTCAAATTTACAAAGCTGAGGGGTGCTAAGATGGCCGGAACTCCATTAAAAAAAAAAAAAAAAAGGTATTCAACATTCAGTGTACCAGCGGATACAGAAGAAACTGGAACAGCTTATGGTATTATGAACTTATAAATCCACTGTAGTAAAAAGATCAAAAGAAAAGCCTGCCCTTATGAAGTATGAACAAATCATACTAGGGCAATGGTATAAGCATAATCAGCATTATGCTGGATTTCCTTGATCATTCCCATCTGTATGTAAAGGAAAACCAAAAATGGAAATAGATTAATTTTGGTATGAGACAGATTCTGAGGAAGAATCTAATGAAAGTGCAATACACAGAGGAAAGTCTTGACAGCAATTGGTAACCGTCTATCCAAGCAATAATCAGAGAAGAGACTTTAATATGTGCACAAAGTCCCTTTTCCCATAACGTGTTTCAGGTTTTCCTTGTAACATGTTTCAGGTTTTCCTCAAGTCGATAGCTCCAGGTCTACAAAACCTACAGTTTTACATCAAGTACAAATGACTTAAGAGCTGTTCTGAGACTAAAACTTAGAAGCTGGGAAACTGAAAACAAGAGAAACCCAACGTTACAGCTCTCATACAAGAGCATAATCTTTTATATTGATGAAAGCAGTGAACTTGAAGAAGCACTGGAGCTGAGTACGACAGCCTAAATTCCTTTTTCAGAAAACTGTACAATTTTTGTAATTTAAGTATAAAATTAAATACCATTTTGAAAACTGAAACTAAAGTTAAAGTAAATTAATAAAATAAAATAAAATAAAATAAAATAAAATAAAATAAAATAAAATAAAATAAAATAAAATAAAATAAAATAAAATAAAATAAAATAAAATAAAATAAAATAAAGTAAATTAGAAAAAAATTGAAACACTGCCAAAAATGGCCAAAAGAAAACAAGGCTAAAACTGCCAGACATAGCAAAGCAAGTAAGCAGCAATAGGGCTGATTACACAGGGACTGCATTAACTTAAACACTAGGTTGCCTAAAGACCAACATGAAACATGACAAAAGCCACAACCTGCGTGACGTCTCTAACTCTTCCAGCACAAACAATTTTTAAGAAAAACTGTTGTATAAAGATTTAAGAAGAATCTTCCAGTGTCACTGTTATAGATCTGTGCACAGTATATTTGGGTAAAATTACATTCTTCCTTGCTAAACCCTGCATGTGTAAACATAAAACTCAAAATAATCCATTAGCAAGCAGCAGTAAAAACCTCTACATTTTGGGAATATAATGAGTCTCATTCTATTAATGTGACCACTGGATATCTTTATAGTATAAGTTTACAGGATTTTCCTTTAATATGGAAAATCAGACACCAAAAATGCCTCTTACCAAACAAAAAAACCCAAAACACTACACCTCAAAAAACCCATGAAAAAAAAACAACCATATGAAAAAAAAAAACAACAAAACCAAACCAGAAAATAACATTGTTGAGATCGTATATTACCATACCTACTTCCACTAAGACTAAAGAAAAACACAGAAGGTACTATCAAACCTCCAGTTCATTGTCCAGTCTGCAGTCTCCATTCTATGCCTGCTTACCGTAGAAAAAATCAACAGACATTTGGCTTTAAGAATTTTATAGCATAAATAAATGTAAGAGGACTGAATGAATACAAGTGTAAAAGGGCAATCGGAAAGGCAAGCATGACATCTCTATGCATCTTTCTTCTCAGCAACAATGTCAGGGAATAGCTGCAGGCTTTCACACAAGAAACGTGACAGCTAGCAAAAAAATGGAAATAATACAATTTCACATAAGTATCATTTGCCTCCTCACCTTCTTATTAGACAGCTGAAATCTGTGTGAGAAACAGCAAAACCTTAAGCCTCTGTACCTGTAATTTCTTTCCAAAGCATAGAAAACAAGAATACTAAACAATTGTGTCAGTACAAAAGTATTAAATAAATCAATTAGACGACATTATATCTTATGCAAATACAAATATCAAAGCATTTTTCATTCATATTTCAAACTAAGGATTAAGAGAACAACCCAATTATTCATTCAATCTGCTCATTTAAGAATCCATCAACTAAAGAGATTAACATGCCTTATGGCTGTGGAACACAAGACAGCTTTGTCCCCGTATCTGCATTACTCCCATTAATAAAGGCATTCTTAGTATGTATTAACATTTCTTAGCTGTCACCTGTGAAATGACCCTGAATTTGAGGTAATGAAGGCATTCAATTTTCACTTCTCCCTTATAACATACAGTAACTACAGTAAGGAAAGCCAACTCAAGTGATTTATTTCTAGCAACCTAGTCATTGTAAAAAAGGTTCCTCATTTTAATTTAGGAGACCAAATAAAATAAGTGAGGGGATATTTAAGTCACACTATTTAAAGTGTAACTACGTAGCAATGAGCCTGCACCCAGAGGTATTCTATTTAACAGACGCAAGTGATCAGAAGAATAAGAAAATAGTAAAAGCTGCTTTACCCAAAACATACACACTCTCATGTAGCAACTGCGAATACTTTTTCATTCATTGAAAACACTAAAGAAGAACTAGCCGATTGGAACACAGCTTGCTATCCCATTCTACAACATGTCCTGCAAGGAATCAGAGAAGAAAAAACAACCTGGGATCACTATCTCCCCTCCCACCCAAAAAACCTGCCCTGTCTACTACTGCTCCCAAATTAAGGATGAGCAGAGGAGGGGCATTATCAGCACTTATTCTTTGATGAGAGGTGAACACATGCACCTCAAACCCATCACTGAGAGCCCACTCTTTGAAGAGTGCTGCCATCTCCTTTGGTTTAGCATCACTCTCAACCATATGGGAATTCCAGCACTGCTCTGACGAACTACAACCATGCTTGGCCACAACCACCATGCTCCAGATACTTGAAGCTGAAGCAAGAGGGGTTGCAGAATAGGAAATGAAAGTAGCACATAACAAGTGTTGATCTGGATTGCTTCTCCTTGGTCACATTATTTAAAAATTACGGTCATAAATACATGCACTGTTTATCCAGGTCTATATAAACAGTGCTCTACACAACCCACAGTAACTGTTATGTTACTTCATTGATGATTCACAAGTGCAAACGGCAAATATGCATTTCAAATTCAGCATAAGTTCTTACTGCTTACCATAAACCAGAGGGTTCAATCTAGATAAGGGTTGCAATAAAATTGTAATCTGAATTCTACCTTTTTTCCCTACATGGTGTATAGAAAGATGGCTATTAGAGTGACAGAGTATAAGAGAAGGCAGAAAAGCAGTTAAGTACCTTGATCGTAACAGCAGTATTGCTATGGAAAAGTGATTAAGACACAACAAGTTCTCGCTTTCAAAACCAATTTCCAAGCACAGGCATGTTAATAAACAGAGTCTGAAGGCATTGTTGCACAGCAGACCTGCATGGAAACACATGCTTTTTAAAAAACATCTAGGAAACAACATCTTACCTATTTCATGTCTACCATGATGCTATGCAACAGTCAATACAATTTTTGTGGTATTCTTTACATCCCCAAAACTGACTCTTTATTCTGGGCTTGAAATTTTTTATATTCCATCATAACGGATTTAGACAGAGCACCACAACACAGCCCAAATCCTCAGAACAGGATCATGCTTCGGGCATTTTATTTCCAAAGATTATTTGCTAAAGCTGTGCTCAAGCCTGCATTCATTTTCTGCACAAGGAGAATGTATAAGCAGCATAACTACAATTCCTTAAGATACACATCTGATCTACAGGCTGAAGTGAAGGTCATCTTAGTTCTGAATAAGTACATCAAGTATGGTAACTGAAGTGCTCAGCAACTGCATTTTGTAAGCCTCGACAGAGAGAATTACACTAGTGGAACAATAAAGAAGGGTACTCACCACCATGTGTAGCTTAGGACGCATTCTCCATGTACCTGGCCACACAGTGGATCCAGATACTACAGACACTTGTGGAGGAAGCTCGTCTTTACGGTATTTATAATGTCTGAAGATATGTATTTGGCTCTTCAAACACAGCAAAAGTAATATTTGTGTTGTTTTTCCCTTTGATCTGCTCTCATCAGGGGGCTATCAGAACTATCACACACGGAGGACAAGCCTTGAATGTACACTCAATCAACTTTAACTAATTTCCATTGTTTACTGTACCTAACCTTCTTGTTTGTTTGCACCTTTTTTCTAGAGGCGACTTCAAGCATGATACATTCGAGCTCTCAGACTGGGATGTAAATCTCAAAACCTTTTGAAGAAACAGTAAGTAAGACAACTTATTCAAGTGTAATGACACTCCTCAGTACATAAGCACAGTATTTATAGAGTGGCTGGAACTAGTTTCAACTACAAATTACCAGGAATATGAGGAGGGCTGCTTCGTACGTATCAGGAATGAGAGTCATTTTTTAATAAAGTCACAGATACACCCTGTCCTCCTGCAAAGCATGCTCTCATTACCAGAAATAACTCCAGCTAAGGTGGTTCTACACAATCTTGGACAAGGCTGCTGTCTCACTGAAGAGCCACTGAAAGGAGACTGCTGATCTTTTTTGGTTTCTCAGTTATTTAAGTATTTACCCAGAGGCCATTTGGAATGCTTGATCCTGGGCAAGGTGAAGGACTGCTTTCTCTGCATGGCCAAGCCCCTGCTAAAGAGTTGTCTCTAGATTCATCAGGAAACAGAAGAAATATCTATAACATTGTCTGGAAGGCATTTGAAACTTCTTTAGATAAACCTGCTCTTTGTCATCAAAACAGAGATATAGGACTAATTCCTCCAGCTATTAAGTCTCAGGCTGATCATGATCCCATACAGGGCTCATAAATCAAAGTTCAAAGTGCTTTGTGTAATCGGCATGTAGCCTGCCTGGTCTCCTCTCACTCTTTTACCCTTTCAAACAGCAGTATTAATGTATTAATGTATTAATGTATTAATGTATTAATGTATTAATGTATTAATACATTAATGTATTTTATATATGTTAATATATATTATATATATATTAATTCTATGTTTCTGTGTCTTTCTGTTTAGTTTAGACTCCATCATTTCATTTTGTCCACTAGTGAGTCCCCTCCAGCCCGTGCTTTCATCCATGAAACCATCTACACATACTGCTCAACTTCAGAGGTGCTTCAGTTGTTTCCAGGACCTGTTCAGAAAAGCACACTCCATATGGGACAAGACTTGAGCACACAGCAGTCTCTCTCCCTAACCCTAAAAAGTGACACCCTCCAAAAAATTGTTGTCCTGTCACTGGGGCGGCTAGATCCCAGTATACACAGTCTTAAGTAAAAACGTGCAGAGTCCACATAGAACAGAGCCATCTTCTGCACAATCTCTCCTGAATATCTCTGGCAAATTTACATACCAGGTCCAGGCAAACCCTCAGTAGGTCTATAATGTCCTACTTCTGTCAACATCAATGAAGCTATGAAAATTTTAGGCAACAGAGGTTCTTGCATCAGACAACTATATGTCATCCTTCTCAAAACCTTACACTGTGATCCACATGAAATAAATCATCTTTGCATACCTCAAATGCTAAATAACTGTTTCCCCTTCCTCTTCACTGTATTCCAGATGACAAAGGAAATCACACATTGCAGATGTTTAGGCAGGAAGACAGACCCTCAAGGGCTTGGTTTTGATGCTCACTCCAAGCTTTAAATGTTTAACCAAACCTGTCAAAATCCCTTGCTGCCTTATAATCTAGGTACATAACACCTGGACACATACTGATTTCCACAACTACTTGTGCCACCGATCAAAGAATAAGATGATTAAAGAAAACATTCAAAGGTTTTAGTTCTACTTGGATAAAACAGACATCAACAGTTTGGACTCTTGGCCAAAGCTGCTTTGAACATTAAGGACTACATCTGGCAAGGAATTTGAGAGTTAACTTGCTGCTAAAGCTTCAGAGACTGTGCTCTGTGCATAACATAGAAGACAATCTACTTTTCCTATTAAAAACCAAAAGCTGATCTATTCTTAAGCAAAGAAGGCAGAAACATATGGAGCAGGATTACCTATTACTTTTATAAAGTATTGGTTAAAAACACCATGCAAAATAAAAATGGAGGACTCAATGTGGCTGCCCTTCCTCTCAAAAGGCAACAGACACTCATAGGGCCAAAGGGGAGACCAAAAGCACCATGAATGTCAATGAAAACAAACCCCAAGTGCTGGGGGAAAAGCTTTCCTTCTCTATGCTTTGACACAAATTTTTAGCACGGACAGTTATAAACACATGGTGTTTAGAACAGGTTGATCAAGTGAGTCTATCAGCTTTGTAATTTTTTCTTTTCATATTCAATAAAGAGGCTGGCTTTCTTTTCACTGGAAAGAACATGGGCTACCAGTGTCAGCTGGACACTCCAACTGGCCCCTGGTTGTGGTTGTGACCGTGACCGTGACCGTGACCGTGACCGTGACCATGACCTTCTTGGCTCACAGTTGGCATTCTGAGTTTTGTTTGGGATTTCTTTTGTTTCTTTTTAAAGTTTTAACAAAAGCCTTTTCTTCCCCACTGTGACATTTATCACAGACTGCTCAGTAAAAGGCAGTCTGTTAAAAAGCAAGAGTGGATGAGCAGAACATATACTGATTTCATTTAAAATGAATATTTTAAGTTTCAGCAGAGTAAAAGTATTCTTCCCTGGTAAATAATCAACTCCTTGTACCAGACTGAAGGTATAACTCAGCTCCAGGTAGAGCTCACTGAACTTAAGTGTCTGCATTGCTCTTCTACTCAGTAGAGATCTATTTTTTTCAGTACATCAGTGAATCCTTGGTAGCAACTCACCTCTTCCGCAACATACATCTACAGCTGGTCAACTAGTATAATATCAGTAGTAGTGATATTATCCTATTTGACTAGAATGGCATGCTCATGGATACATAATGAAATTAAAGGTGTTTTCATGTAGTCTCTTAATTTGGCATGGACAACAAGTGAGACTTTAATGACTTAAACTGTGCACCTGATTCTTTGATGCAACACCACCTCAGAAGAAAAAAGCACGAGTATGGAAATAACTGACTGAATACGAGGCTCTGCCTGGTACCAGCCCACTTGTCCATTGGACAAATGGAGCAGCTTGAATGGACCAAGTCAGTCACATTACTTGCTGACAAGACATGTGTGTGAAGTGGTGTTAATATTACCAAACCTGCATAACGCAAAGGTAGACAAGATCCTTGTTCCTCTGAGTTTTCAGTCATACTATGATGCAAAAGTTGGATCTACTTGGAAGTCTTAGAATATTTAAAAAAACAAAACAGGCTTTTGAAAAAATGGGAATTCTCCTGGAAAATATTCTACTCTGATTATTATTCTAGTTGTAGGTTGCTTCCACACAAAGATGCTTTTGTTGTTACAGTGCCCTCCACTAGGAATAGGAAAAATAGCATTTCTCAATTCATTTTTTGAAAACTAAACTAACTGCAAGCCAGTTGTACAACTTCGCTGTACCAAAGGCAGCAAGCTGTTACATAAATGGGTCAAAAAATTACAGATTAATATCATGCCTTCATTACTGATCTTGCTGAAGGGATATCCTAAACTGGAGTCAAACTAAATCTGAACCCCTCGCTACTTTCTCTGCATAGTTGGGGTGAGCAACTCCTTGTGTAACAACTGTCTCCTTGCTAAAACAAAATTGCATCCCCCAGCCCAGCTTTCTCACTCATGGCAGCAACAGCAAGCCAACTGAATGAGGTTTCCTCCTAAGTAACACAGGCAGCAAAATCATGGCCTTTTTGGACAAAACCTTTGCCTACCCCTAGAGCCAGTTCTGCCTTTGCCCCTGTTTGCGGATAGCCATGTTTTTACCCAGTCCTGTCATTTTGATGCCAAATAACACCACTATTGCAAGCTCTCTTCACACTGTTTCCCATAATGGTCTTAAAAGTATCAGCAATGTTTAACAGCCTCCTGTAGTTATTCCAAAAAGACAACCTTTTTAAGAACAGTAGCTGTAGGAATTGTGCCAACTTCCAACTGTCTGGCAGGTCTTTAATTGGCACTATAATACACACAAAACATGAAAGTGTCATGTGTTTTTATACCACAACTAAAGACTACTACTAACATGGAATAATACGCCTATAGGCGTATTATATGTATGGAGGTAGACTATTAACACATTAAGCAACTTACCAAAGTTGCCTCTATTTCAGTATGTTCTCATACATCAAATAGATATTGATGTTTCCTGCTGACATTCAAAAGTCAAATGATGCTTTTGTCTCTATAATAAGGATTAGGTAACCCACAAGCAGACTGAGAAAATTATTGATGACAGAAATATCAGCCAAACCCTATACTGAAAATGTGAACTTTCTGCTCAACACTGGTACTTTTAAGGTAGAAAGCTTGTAATTTAAACAGGTATAAGTAAAGCAAGTTAATTAACTTAAATAACCTAATGTAAACTACTACAAGGCACACAAGAAATACAGCTGATGCTTATAATTAAATCAAGATGCTAGCAGCTTCAGTAGAGTCTCATATGGGTTACCTATGGTTGGAGGTTAAAGTGCTTGTAGTAGTAATGGCAATGTTTAACTTCTCTTTCTCCTCTGCTTCTCAAGGCGAAGGACCAAATTAAAATCCCTCTGTTCCAATTTACTCAGCTTTCTATAACATCCTATTAATAGAAGACAGCATAAGTAGACACATGCATACAACAAAAGATGTTTGTTGTATCTTCACCCAGTTGCATAAAACAACAGGCTCTTAGCCAGCACCTGCTTCTTCCCATCAAGTATCCTCTGCCAATGCCTGCTACTGTTTCCTCCTATGAGGGTAAGAAAGTTAGAGCCAAGATCTTTTTGGTCTCCTCAAAAGAAGCTTTAAGAACATCTTGTATTTAGTAATATTCCTGTTAACTATAGTTATTTAAGGCAAAAGATTAATCTAGTAGCAGAATATACCAAAATTTATCTTTTGGGTTTAAAATGCATGCATTATTACTATATTTTCATGAACCAACTGAGATGCACCATGGAAGCCTCTATAAAAATAAATAATGTGTCCTTTACATCCTTCTTTATTTTTTACACAAAAGCTTTCCAGTGTTGTTTGATCTCCGTCTGCACTGACAACAGCAGTCACACCTCCTACTCTCTACAAATCCAATCTCATTCAGGATACAATCAGTCTGATGACCATACGCTTCATAGACATTGTTCTCATTCTGCAAGTGGAATATGGGAATCAAATGCTGAAAAGGGGAAAAAAGCAAATAACACAACATACCAATACATAGTTATCAGTGAAATGCTACAATACCAGCTGTTTCCCCTCACAAGATAATCAGTAACAGTTTTCAGATCTTGATTATGTTACAGTTACCTATGCAAAGAGAACCACAATTTTTATACTTTCTCTCATTTGGTTAGTAGAATTTGAAAGTATTTCGAATTAGCGTAAAGAGGCCCTTTGCTCCATCAGTACTCCTACATATAACATTTGTGAATAATGACCATAATGACCATTCGTAAAAGCAATGAGCCATTAATGCATATTTCTGCTTGATGAATGTTGTTTTACAGGTTTTTATCTTGCAGTAAGTACTTTAGGGATAAGAAAACAAGAAAAGAACCTAAAAACACAAGAACTAAGCATAAACGGGGAGGATAATTATTTTTGAAACCATCATGATCCCAGACTAATTACATGCCATTCAAGTTTTACATCTATTCAGCAACTAGGTGGAGTGAGGCTACTGAGCTAATTAAGGCAACGTTAATCTGTCTCAGGAGGATACTCACAATCTGAAGATGGAGCAGCCAACACAGACACTGAATCTGCTGACGTCACTGTGGCTTCATTGCGTCTGGTAATTCAAAAGCAGCTTGATTACACCTATCCACACCACTGTCAGTTCTGTCTGTTGGCAGGACCAGCTCTTACAGTATCAGCAAATGGCAGCTTGCCTTGCCTGTAGAGTAACATACAGGCATCCACGATGAAGTTGTGATTGCCATCCTGAACTTCTGCCACAATAAACAGCTAAATGCTCTGAGCTATTCCGGACTGTCACAGCTTTTGAATACAGCCACTGGCTCCAGCTTGAGACTCCACGACATTGATGCAACAGCCAGTAAATCTGATCTCAAAATCCACCAGCCCAAACAAGGCCTCCCAGCACCACCATTCAACTCTACCTGCCTG
Source organism: Clamator glandarius (assembly GCA_033459285.1). Lineage (NCBI taxonomy): Eukaryota > Metazoa > Chordata > Aves > Cuculiformes > Cuculidae > Clamator > Clamator glandarius. Next base: position 1,283,806 of record JAUNZM010000473.1, on the reverse strand, counting down.
CCTCCATGCACCTGCAGGACTGACCAAAACCTCAGGAACACACCCCACACTTCAGCTTCCACCTTTAGCATCATTAGCTTACAAAGTAAACCTCTTGGGACAAACACTGCATGACCTGAGAACATACACTTGACTCAAGAAAATTCTGTACAGACAAATGGATCTGTGGATAAAAAAAATCTGCTTGCAAATTCCCAAGTTATGACATCTTTTACTTGTCCTTTTAAATCTTATCAGTGCCTTTTTAGGGAACTAGAATTGTCCTCAACCCTCTGCTGCACCTCCTGTTCACTTAGTTTTCTTAATTAAGAGAATCCCTATTCAGATGAGGTTCTGTTGCCATAGAAGTTTCCATTCTCACTGTGAGGTTACTGCAATCCCCTATACTTTGACCAAAGTCCCTGATAGAGAATCCACCCATTAAATGAACCTGCCTGGGTAAAGATCTTTTTGACATGAGCAGAAACTTCAACAAACAAGCAAACAAATCCTCGCTATTAACCCTTCCCATCTCTTTTCCTGCCATGAACTTTATTCTTCCAAATGAACAGCCAAAATCAGTAAGATCTGCTGAATTATCTGCCACAGCAGATTCTTGAAACTGCTTAAACTTTGTTTTCATGCTGAACAAATAGCTGCCTGCTACTTCTCATTGGACTCTAGATTAAATATTTCTTTAAGTGTCAAGAAACCACATTCATCCTCCATCCTCTTACTGCTGCATAGTCTTATGAAGCAGGTGTGAGCCTCTAGCACCAGTCTGACAAGCAGGACCTCTGCCAGTCTGGTGTGTCCTTAGGGATCAGTTTTTATGACCCTTGTGATTCCTGTTCACACTGGTAATTTCAACCATATATGCAGGCTGCTGCCTCTGCTAAACTCATAGAGAACTCAAGGGTGATTATGAAATTAAACATGTTTTCATTATTTCTCCCTAGCTAATTTGTGTCAGACAAAGGCAAATTCACTCACAAGCCCAGTTGTACTCTGGTAACAACACAGACATCAGAAAAGGTCATAGTCTACACGGTGAAAGTCCTGCTGCTTCAACAACAGCTGGATTTTTTACAAATTCCAGCTTACAGGACACTCCACTCCAAGAAGAAACTGCAACACCCACCTCTCTGCCTCTACCGAGACTGTGGCTCTGTTGCATACAGTTAACTGTTGCTCAGTGCTTACAACTCAGACACCAGTATCAAGAGTGATGCTAAGTAAAATTATCTTTCATGAGAAAGAGACACGGATCACAGTTTCACAGGTATAAATTGTAGGCATACGGAAATTGTGCAATCGTGTCATGAAGATTGATTCCTCGGTTGCTACCAACATATCGCTACACAGCACATAGTGATGGCACGCAAAAAGAGGTTAAAACTAGCTTGAGTCCCCAAAGCATGAGTCACAATTCTACTGAGAAGCGCTGCGCAGCCCAGGCGAGGAAACGACAGCAAAGCATTTGCTTTTGGTATTCACACTGGCTTCGCTCCATTGCACAGTAGCACACAGCACTGATGTTCCCTGAGAGTCTGGTTTGTCAGTGTCAGAACCCAAATGACTACAAGCTTCCAGGATAAAGAATAATAGACTCATAGACTGCTTTGTGTTCGAAGTATTACAAAGGTGTCACTGTTGAGCCCTCACCCAACCTGATCTGCAGCCAAACACAAATAGTTATGGTGGTCCCAATTCCATTCCCCCATCGCCCCAGGGAAAGTAAAATAAGAGAAAAAAGACTTCTGGGTTGGAAAGTAAAACTAAAACAGTTTTACTGAAATACTACTACTACTAATAATAATGATAATAATAAGTAGTAGTAGTAGTAGAAGAAGAAGAAGAAAAAAATTAAATATATACAAATACATGAAATTCCCTCTACCCCTCGATGTCTATGTCACCAGAGATGCTGTAGAGCAGAGACAAAGAAAAGGTCCCAGCCTGGACTCAGTGGCAGGAGGAAGCTGAACTTAGGAACTGGATTCAGAAATGCACAGATCCAGGACCAGGGCAAAAAGACAGGTGAGGTCCACACTGAACATCAGCCATTGAATAAGAAATCTTGACCCTCACGATCCCTCAGGTTTATACCAAGTATGACATGTATAGAAAGGAATACTCTGTTGGTCACTTTTGGGTCACCTCTCCTGTCCACTCCTTCCTGCAGGCATGACCCTTTTTTACCCTTTTGACTTATGGAATTCCATCAGCTCAAGAATGGCTTTGGTTTCTATAGGAATAAGTATAAAGAGTGGCATATCTCATACCAACGCCCCATGTTACCATTTCCAGAGAGAAATATGGTCTGAAAAATAAGCAGTTAACTTTTAGAAAATGAAGTTACCAAGACGAGACTTAGTTGAAGTTATAAAATGGATTCTACTTTAGCTCAAATCAGAACAAGGAGGTATTTTAAAAAACACAAGTACGTAAGCACACATGTATATATACAGGTACATTTAACCTTAGGTAAAGGAGATGGAAAGCCACGGTTGAAAAGCCATCCAGTTTTGGGACAATATCTACACTGTTCAATATTAAGTAAAGAAAAAAAAAAGTTTAGCAACTCATGGGAACTTAAGACTAAAATATTCTCTATACTATGTCACATAAATACTTTAGAAGCAGACATCTGGGTCTTCAGATCTCTAATTTGCACACAATCCTAAAATAAGAGTTTCAGAGGTACTGCGCACTCATTTCTTATTCTTTACAGTAAAATCTTGCTTTTCCTAAACAGACAACTGTCATAACTGAAATAGCCTAGTGTAGAACACCACCCTTACTAACACAGTTCAACACAGCACCTAAAGAATATTTATAGTTACAAGGCTATTCCAACTGCTCCACATGCCAGTACCAGCTGGAAGCAAAACGACTTTCACGGGGATGAAGGCAGCCCCTCAGTCCCAGCCCCCAAGGCAAGGGACCACCTCAGCTTTCTCACTTCTCCACCCCTCAACTCTTGCATTTCTCTGCAAGCGAATACCATGCAACCCTCTCCTCCTGCTGGTAGCACTGGTAGCACAGTAAAAATGAAGGAAACAGTAGACTACTTCAAAGACAGACCTGTTACTAATATTTTGATACATAACAGACATCTTGTGGTTTACACTTCATCAAAACAGTGTATTCTCAGATCCAGCAATAGGACATCTCTTGGAAATTTGTTCTCTTTTTTTCACTCATATCACCTTATTAAACAGATGGTATTCCCTCCTTTAAAGTTCGTTTTATTTTCTCAAGGATATTCATACCTCTTCGTAAATTTGAAACAAAACAGCCAGCTTGCTGAGATATTAAATGTTACTAAACAGCAAACTCCACCTGATGGATTCATAAAAACAAGACGGTGCTGTTATTGTTTGGAAATCAAAATTATCCTGGCTGACAGATCTGCTGTCTTTGTGCATCCTGAGACATTTACACCAATATAAGCACAGTTTGTATGGTGTTTGCATATTCTGGAACTCAACCTGCTTTGTGCATAGCATATCCTAGTTCTAAAAATAAATGCAGATTATTTATTTTTAATAACAGATGTGATTTCTGCTGAGTAAGATTACACCTATGACTTTTAGTCCTAAATAATTAAAAAAAATTAAGGGAATTTTCAGGAGGTTTTTTTTCCCAAGCATGACTTTCAGACTCTGAAAAGCTAGATCTACATTTTCTACTTTGGAAGGGGCTCCGTGTTCCTCCTGCCCTCCCTCCATTTCATTCTCATTCCAGTGTAATGAAGCAACATGAAATCACTATGTAAAATGTCAAAATATCTCCATTCTGTGTTCTTCACTTGCTAACAAATAGGCAGGTATGACTAGAAGGGGCACAGACTAGAAAATACGACCATCAGTAGTTTTTTCTTTGTCATTCCTTGAAAAAAAAGTCAATCCTACAGACTGGAATATGTTTGGTTCTTAGGGAATTCTCTAGAGACCAATGCCACATCCCGTAACAACTGGACTGACTTCAGCAGTACAGCAGCAGAGATGAATGTTACATGCAGCAGCAATGAGGCAGTTGTTAACAAGACTGCAACAATTTGAGTAATTCAGTAATTATTCTTTCTGCTTAGCTATACAGAAGACTACGAAAAAAGGCTACCTGTTGACTTGTACCTTAGTTTCATTCCCAAAAGCTCAAAAATCTTAAAATTAACATATTCCATCACTATCAATTCAAAGGGAGAAGCGACAGTCACTGTGGGACATTTTAAGGTCCATCACTGCTGCTTTCTGTATCCATCACTCATTCTGATTTTCATGAAGGGAAAAAATAGGTCTGGTGCAGAGATTCACCACAGGTGAAATAAGAAGGGTCTAAAATATGAGCATTTCATCAGGACAATATTTGAGGAGATGGTTTACAGGTAGAACTAACAAATATATTTGCAAGTGGAAAACAGTGGTATTAAAAAAGATAATTAGCAAAGCAACAAATTAAAAGAACAAATCAACTAAAAGTTACTGTTCTGATTTCCTTTCCCACATCTGAGATGACTGCTCTGTTCATGTAAGTACTGGTGTAGTTACCCACTGAAACAAGCCTATGTGGGTCACAGCCTGCCAGGCTGACAACAGCTTTTACACTCTGTCATTCAGGGAGGTCTCCTCTGTCCCAGCAAGTGGTCTGCAGCACTGCATGTGTCCCATGGCCTGAGGGAAAAGATGTCTGGTCCTGCCTAGCAGCACTCTGGGATCTACCAGTATATGCACAAAATTCTCAGCAGCCCACTCATCAGATACTGGGACCCAACGCAATAAGCACTCACGGAAAGCTCAGTCCTACAATTTAAAAATGATGTTGTCTCTAGACAGAATGCTTTTAAACCTAATTTCCAACATTTTGCCAGATGAGTGCTTCAGTCATCAAAATGGATTATTAATCTCCAATCTACACACAATGTACCATGGTCCTTAAAAAAAAAAGTAAACTGTGCTTAATCCTACAAAGAAAAAGTACACTTCACACAAATATTCCATGACTGCAACATTAAACATTTCATTATACACTTAAATTATTGATATGTTTATTGATTATTATGAAAGTAAAACCACTTGTACTTTATTACTTTGCTTTTCTGATGGTTTAAGAACAAAACACTTGGAAGATTTAAGAGTATTTTAAGGTTCAAGTTTATTGTTACATATTACTATTTCCCTATCATAAGTGAACAAGCACTTTCATATAGTAAAAGAAATACATACCAAAAGTTACGTTGATAAAACAAAGCATGCATCATGTCCGATTTAGATACTGACAATGAAATCACAAGGATAAAAATAAAATCTTACACAGTGCAAAATTCTTGAGCATCATACCAGTAATCAATGTACAGAAACAACACTAGAAGGAAAGAGAAAGAAAATAGTGTATTTATACTAGGAATCGGAGATCATTGTTACGATTTGGGGCTTGACCTTTGCACTTTGGTGTTAGCATTTGGCATTGTCTGTGTTGTCTCCCTCCCTCCCGCAATGTTTAAAAGTCTTACCTGCTAAAAAGAACATAGAGGAGCACATAGGGAAAGATAATTTGTTACCTTCTGCACTAAAGGTGTCAATGGGTCACGTTTTCAAACGGATTCAATGTGTGGAATTACTTGTAAACAGTAAAGATTTTTCAGAGAAGCAGAGTTTGTTTGTTTAGACCAAAATTAGTGATATTTTTCAGTTACCAGAACAGGAAAAACAAAATTTAGTGTTCCAAGGGAAAAGTCAACTTTCTTGATACTTTCCACTGATTCTGGCTACTTCAAAAATTCTCTTCAGAGCTGAGCAGCCAACTTGGAGTCATCTGATAAAGGTCTTGAAATATTTCAATTAAATATGCAAACAATAAAGCAACCTTGCAAGTTTTTTAAATTTTGAACCTAGAAAAGTAAATATATAAAACTCCACTGCATCCCTCTTCAATAGCAAAGGGATTGTTTTGCATCCACGAGCAGCATGATCTATGGAAAAGTGAGTTTTTACTCCAAGAATTCAGCTTTCTGGTAGAGAAGTGATGTATTTTTCAGTACAAAAGAACATCAGTCTTTTAGACAGATATCCACAAAGTCAGAGTTGCAACTGTTCCATGTAAGAAAGGCAAGGAGATTAAGAGGGCTTCCTTATTCTGCAGTCTAAGGCGGATTTAGTCATTCCATGGGAGAATTATAGGACAGCCAGCCACATGCTTTACAGCACAAGACAGTCCCAGAAAGGTAGTCATAAAAAAATTTTAAAAAATAAATTAATTAAAAGAAAAAGGTGGATGTGGGGTGTGGAGGGACACACAGACACACAGACACACACACAGGGACACACGACAAAGAGGAAAAAAAAATAAGAGTGTCAAAAGTTCATTGCCATCTCTGATTTTACTTTGGATTCTCCCATCCCATTTCATACTGAAAAGCCAGAAAGAATATCTAAACATGGAAAGCTGATAAGCACTAAGAACCTTTCAGTCAACAAAACTATTTAAAGCTTTTTCAGCTCACTGTCCCATGAATCCTGTTTTGGCAACAAAAATATTACTTTGAACACTGAAGCAGCTATTAATGTTGACTCAGCTTTGAATGGAGAACTAAGCAGGTTCTGGAGAGCTGGACAGGGAGGGATAAAGCAACCCTAATATCCCACAAGCAGGGTTGTTATCACTAGCTTTGCCTACAGATTTGTAGACACTGTACACCAACCACGTCAACTAGAACTAAATGAATTGAAGAAATTTTTATACAGTTTGAAATATTTTTTATGAATATGAAGTTATTGGAAGGGGGGGACAGGCAAATTAAGTTTTTTTAATGGTGGTTACATAAAATTAAACAAGAGATGCACCAGTGACTTATTTACATCAGAAAACTTATTGGATTCTGAAGTAAGGATCAAGCAAGCATAGCACAGCATGCAAGAAGAATACAGAGTAAATGCTGGCTATTGGCTTTACTTGATCTGTAAATCTAAGTTGGAAAAGATAACTGTTTCTCATTAAAACCTGTAAGGGTATACAACTTAGATGCAGGGCCACCTTGAGAAAATAAATACAGATATATTAATCTTATAGATAGGAAGTGGCAGCATATCAGGTTAAAAAAAAAGTATTGTAGGTTTTGCTTTGATTTCAAGCCCAGTTAAAAGACATTTAAACAACGTTTTCAGAGGTAGACAATGAGAAAAAGGAGGCAGCAACAGAAAGGGAAGATTGGAACAGAGCTGAGGAGTTATTTACCTGGGAGGTGCAAAGCTATTGATAAAAACTTTCCGTGATTACTCTCAGCTGGGTGTGCTGCACTGTAATGTAGCCGCTCCTGGTGTGATAATTGTGACCGCTAATGCTCCCAGTCAAATCACAAGACTGAAGCACATTATAGAGATACTACTTAAACCACCCCATGAAAGTAAATGAGACCTGAATTCATTCCAGTACCACGCAGGAACGAGTGGTACTAATGAGGTATGCTACCCTCACGTTGCAGGCGTGTGTTGCCGGACAGGTCTGTCGCTTTTCAATTTCCTGTCACAGCGTAACCTGAAGGTAATTTCAGTAGAAAATATGAACCTATCTCCTACTGCTTGCATTCAAATCTCATCTTCACTCAACAAGAAGCAACTCCCCACTGTGACCTTACTATTTACACCTGGAGGCAGCATTTCCAACTGAGAGCCACCAACTGAACTGATAGTTTTCCTAGATAAAAACAAGTATAAATTTTTCTGAGGCTCACTGTGGAGGTGGTATTTCAATTGTACCATGTGCATCACTGCGATACAATAGATGACCCCAAGTAAGGACAGAAGACAAGGGTAGGGAAAATAGACATGTTGGCTTAGGATGGGATAAAAATATTACATTGTCAGACAGCAAGTTGAACAGGAGCCAACAGGAGACAGCAAGTTGAACAGCCCTGGCAGCCAAGAGGGCCAAGCGTGTCCTGGGGTGCAACAAGCACAGCATTGCTAGCTGGTCAAGGGGCATGACTGGCCCACTCTACTCTGCACCGATGTGGACCTACCTCGAGTACTGTGTGCAGTTTGGGGCGCTACAGTATAAAAAGGATATCAAGCTACTGGAGAGTGTCCAGGGGACGGTCACGAAGTTGGTGAAGGGTTTAGAGGGAAAGCTGTAGAAGGAGCGGCTAAAGTCACTTGGTCTGTTCTGCTTGGAGAAGATAGGACTAAGAGGAGAACTTACTGAGGTCTACAGCCTCCCTACAAGGGGAGAAGGAGGAGCAGGTGATGATGTCTTACTTCCCAGTGACCAATGAGAGGACCCAAAGTAATAGCAGGAAGATGTGCCAGGGTAGGTGTGGGTTAGATATCAGGAAAAGGCTCTTCACCCAGAGGGTGGTGCAGCACTGGAATGGGCTTCCCAGGGAAGTAGTCACAGCACCAAACCTGACAATATTCAAGAAGCATTTGGACAACGCTCTCAAACACATGGTGCGAATGTTGGGGTTGTCCTATGCACGGACAGGAGGTGGACTCAAAGGTCCTTGCAACTCAGGACGTCCTATGATTCTAACTTACAGTGTCTTATGTTGTACACACTGGATGTTTCAAAAGTAGATACAATTATAAAAGTTTACAATGTGTATGTATTGTTTCCATACAGGCCAAAAAGAATTTACCTAAGGATGAGCCATTCGCTCCCCTTTTCCCCAACCTCAACTATCTGAACCTCCCGAGTAGTAAGTTCAGAACAAGTCCCTGGGAAAATGAATTAATGAGAAAACCAAAGGCAAGATCCTCAAAGCAGCACAACCAGTGTGATTTCAGAGCAACTGCATAATTGTACATTTGTATCACTCTCCACAGTGCCTTAACACATTAGCATATTACTCTTAACATCGTAACACGGGCAACATATACCAAGTTCTGCCCTGTATCTGCTCTATATATAGATAAGAACTTCAGCAACAAGGCTGCCTTAAAACCATTAAACTAATTTACAACTGGAAATCTCTTCCTTAAAGAAAAATGTAAATATTCCCGTTATTAAATAGGAGAAATGGAAATTAACAAAAAACCTTGTGAGTTTCATGTGAACACATGACCTCCTTTGAGTTACTTCCCTGAGCATTTCTTACAGTCTCCTAAGAGGTCAATAAAAGATCACCAGCTTGAGGCATTAACTAACAACAGCTCTGCCTCTCACACTACATGATAGGAAATAAAATATGTCACGACATTAAAAGCCTTTTTAGAAGAAACCTTTACTGTCTCTAAGCAATCAAATCGTGAGGTTTCCCCTCCTACCTTTGGTCACATCCTATACAGTGGAAAGACACAAAATGTACCCAGACGAATGCGTTTTGCATTTGGCACCAATATGAGTGTTCTCAAAGTATACTAAATCCCTTAAACAATAATTAAGCAACAAATGAACCATTTAAAAATTCACCGCTACTATTAGAACAAATTAACTTAAGCCAAGATTTGCATATTGTTTGCTCAGCCCAAAAGCAGCTTATTTCACATAGTTGCTATTTAGCAACATGTAAACTACTTTTCAAAATATCTGACCGTAAAGAAGGGCCAAACGGATGCAAATACGGAAATGAGATAACTGGGTAACTTATATTCGAAGTATAACGGTGAACTAAGTCTTTATTTTTCCCCTCACAGTAGTTAAGATGCTCAGTGTCCAGGTTTCTGCTGATAATAACTAACAGTCTTCACATTCTAACATATTCTATTACCTAATTTACAAAGCTATGATCAGCACCTGTATTTTACCTCCTGATTCTTGTAGGGGAGAAGTGAGTAAGGAGGGAATTCCCACAGCATTCCTCAAATATCTATAAAATCTATATTACCGAAAGCAATTTAGTTCACGTATGTGTTGTAATTTGTGACATACCTGGGATCCTTATGTCAATGAGGACGGCAGGATCCAGGTAGCTGAAGGACTTCAGTATGGTAGGTTACCTCCGTGTATTATTCAAACCAGGAGCTACCAAACATGGAGTCATAATACAGGGCTATAGGTTAAAGTTAGATGTTTGAGTGATATGTAGAAACAATCCAAATTTCAATAATTCTAAGTGAAAAAAAAAATCCGAACATTTTCTTACACATATGCATGTCCTACAGCCTAAAAGTGAAAACAAGGAAACTTTATTCTTACCCATTGGCAATCATGACTGTGATAAATGGGTAGTGTTTGCTTGCAAGACTATTTACAAGTTCAACACTTTTTAGTCCTAACACTGCTATTTTTTTAATTTATACTGTGCGAACAAACACAATTCCCATAGCAAGCTAAATAGGGCCATCCTTTTAAATAGTTACCTTGCAAATAGTTACGAAATAATTAGCTAACATTTTTATATAGCAATGTGTCAATAATGATGATCCATTTCACTTTAAATAGTTTAGAGATAGGTTCAAAGAAAAAGACACCAATCTTAGGAAAAAAATCCCAGTGTTTCACACATTCCAAATGTTTCAAAACATTATAATTTAACATTAATTATTAATTAACATTATTTATTTCACTAAAATATAAAACTGAAGTAGCTTAGTACAAAATTGCTTATAAACCAGGTTCCCATGACATTATTATTCAGGAATAGAGTAAGGTTGCAAAGTTTTTAAATTAAACAAAAATGCTTAGCGATTTTTAGTGCAACTACTATTTATCTTGTTCAATAACCAACTCCAGTCTCCTGCAGTTACAACTGCTTCTCAACATTTTTATATTCTTTTCATATACAATTTCAGTGTAAACTAACTGAATAGGAACTAAAAAGTCAGTCAAAATACAGAATTTATGCTATTGATGATGTCTGAGCGTGGCTACTGATGTGCCTTTTTCCACACAGTTAAAACGTACAGAATAGAGAATAGAGTAATTGTCCCTAAAGCTGCAAAAATGCAAATAGCATTTAAATTTCAAAGCAGCTGCAAAATAATCTTTTAAAGGAAGCTGGACGTGGCATTTATTTCCACGTGACACAGCCTTCACATTTAACATTACTTAGGCTTCAATTTATGCTACTTGAAAACCTAATTATCCAACGCAGTCATTCTAACCAAGTCTGAAAGCTACCTAAAATTGAATTTGACTGGTACATCAAAACTTCACTTCATTCTCAATTCAGTAATTAAGCCATAATTATATTATACATTTCTTTAGATTGTATTTGGAAAATAAAGTAGTACATCAATAGAACACAGGACATGGCAAGCACCTTCCAAAGTTTCTACTTGAATTCTCAAGTATTTATTCAGCAGTAGAGAGAACAGTGCAAATAAATAGTTGTCAATTTTTATGAAAGAAAATTAACAACCTCTTTAAAAATACCGGAGGGTTCTAGTGGGGGTTTCTTGTTATTGCCCCATCACGGCCACCAACTCCTCAGGCATGGATCTAGAAGTTATAATTCTTCCTAGTTTGATAAAATAATTTTCTCTGCTATATGCTGTTGCAAATCCGCAATTAACAACTCTTCTTTATAATGACGTTCTTTTACAAAGACACTGAAAGGCCAGAAGCAACACCTATTCTCTGTGTCTCATATGATGTCTACAATCAACAATAATGAATTAGAGTCTCCTAATCAACACATCTAGTTTGCCGCTGGCTGTAGACTCCATGTAGCAGTTCTGACAACACAGAATCATAGAATGGTTTAGAGTGGAAGGGACTGTCTATGGACTTCTTCAGAAGACCTGTAAGAATTCATCATAAACGCTAAAAACCATGCAAGATATGTCATTTACTTTTTTATTGTGATTCATGTTTCATATCCCTTCATAAACAATTGCACAATCACAAGAGTGGGATCGAATGTGACCTTGTAGGGTTGGAAGCCAAATTCAGTACATTCAGATTCCTTTTCTTCTTTCCCTGTCCCACTCTAAGCTCCCTACATATGTTCCGTTCCCACTTCTCCTTTTGAGATCTTTTGTTTCTGTAAGTCTTTCCAAGTACTGATATTTATTTCTGTAAATAATGGTAGCATATCACAGCTGATACGCATCTCAGGACCCATTTCAGTGGGATCAGAATTAAGATAATCACCTTTGTAATTCCTGTTTGTGGGGGGGTTTTTTGTTTGTTTTATTTTTTTGGGGAGCAGGGGAGATGTCAGGGTCATTTTGTTTTGTTAAACAACTTATTATTACCAACTATTTCATCAAAATTGGCTTCAAGGGCTTTCCTACAATACTCAGGAGACGAATCTCCTCCCATCGTCTGAAGAGATGCTGAAACCCAGATTTGTTTGCACGGTAAACTGTCACAGACAGTCAGAAATCACATGCATTAACAACATATACCACACATCACTGTCTTTACTGACAGATATCATGCATTATGAAGCTCCAGAACACAGTTACACTCCACTACTTCAGGTCACATCCAGAAATACTGGTTGATTTGAAAGACACACAGCATGTCTAAACTACCCAATAATGAATAATTAAAATATTTCACACAGACACAAAGCAAATCAGTCATTTTTTCATTGAAGTGGTTGACAATAAGTCCACTGCAGGCAAAACGTCTTCCTTCAAAGCAATTAGACATCCTCATACCTCTGCAAGGTCAAGCACATAGAGAAAGATCTATTGGACTATAGGTACTCATGATGTCAAATTGTAAAATTGAAACAAGTGTCCTGTGGCCTATTTCTCTTTCTCCCATGATGAGAAAGAGTTTCTATTGCCAGAGATTATTTTCTAATCTTGTCCCCACTCTCAAGTTCACTACATCTTTGTCAAGTCTACAAATGCTGGAGCAGGAGTGTAAAATTAGGAGCAGCATCTTGACTTCCAGCCTAGGGTTTTGAGGTAGCCGTATTGAAAAACTTGTAGCATTATAGATAACTAGTCTTGAACTTAAAGACACTGAAGGACAGGAATGCAAAGCAACAAAATGCTAGGAGTATTCACAATATGTACTGCACTACAGTCACTGTCTACCCTATGCTTTTACAGCAGTACAAGAATACACAAGATCACAAAGTTCATCCCTTAACCTCACACTGACAAGTCCACCACTAAACCATGTCCCTAAGTTCCCCATCTACACATGTTCTAAATACCTCCAGGAATGGTGATTCAAACACTTCACTGGATAGCCTGTTCCAATTTTTGGCAACCCTTTCTGTGAAGGAATTTTTCCTGGTACCCAGTCTAACCCCACCCTGATGCAGCTTGAGGCTATTTTGTCTCACTACTTGGGAGAAAAGACCAGACCCAACCTCTCTACAACCTCCTTTCAGGTAATGAAAAGAGCAATAAGGTCTCCCCTCAGCCTCCTTTTCTCCAGACTAAGCCTTTGTTCACTCAGCCGCTCCTGTAAGACTTGTGCTCCAGACCCTTCACCAGTCTCATTGCCGCTTTCTGGACATACTCCAGCACCTCCTTGTCCTCCTTCCAGTGAGGGACCTAAAACTGAACACAAGATTCAAGGTGTAGCCTTACCAGTGTCAAGTACAGGGGGATGATCACTTCCCTAGTCCTGCCGGCCACAAGATTTCTGGCATAAGCCATACAGGCTTGTCTGAAAAAGCTTATGGCAAAGCTTTTCTTGCTTCGGTACAGGTGACACTTACATCTACTTTGTCAATGCACACATAGACAAGGGAGACCACTGTCAACAGATCTGCTGTAGCTTTTGGTGACACCTACCACCATTCTCCCAGAGAGGTCAGGACACGGCACATGTAGTCAGGTGTGACAGCATCCAGACCCAAGCCAATAAAAAGCATGCCAAACGGGCTCACATACTTCATTATTTGCCAGCCAGAAGTGACAGCTCTTAGCTTAACAAAGTCATGGGTGGTAGATCAGTGGCCACACACTGGGAGCACGGCTGTGAAGTTTCCTTTGCTGGGCAGCACAATTTGAAGATATAGAAACATAGGGTAATCCCAGTAGAGGAACAAGAAAACACCCACTCAGCATTCAATTCCTTCCCTATAAAGTAGCGAAGTCTGAACTAGAAGAGGAACAGGAAATTCTCCCATAAAGCAACATAAATTCAGCTGAAGACCAACAAGCCACAGAGACACTGGCCTTGAAAGCAGCTCCTGAGCTGTTTTCACATCCCACCCAGCTGACTGTGCAGCTGTTCCAAAAGTTATTACAAGGGAACAACTCTGGCATGGATATTGCCTACAATATGAAAATTATTGTTGGAATAAGAAGAGTTGGAAAACAGAGAAGAGATAACAGATGTTGTTCACAACATACAGGAGACCTACAAAAATGCAATACAGTTGAGAAATTTTGTATTAAGGCTCAAACAAAAAAGTTACCAACTATCATTTTAAAAAGTGAAGCCAGTTGTTATATGCGGAGAACAATATAAGGGACCAGAAACACATCGGAACAGAATTAGCACAGCTGACAATTTTATTACTAAGAAGGAAGCCTAAGCAGTGAGACAGATCACTCCAAAAAAATTGCAGAGTGGATTTTGGGTGCCTAGGAAGCCAGAACTCTGCCAAATTGTTTTTTACTGAAAGGTCATGATCAAAAAGTTTGTTCCAGAGTTGCCTGCCTGCAGTGCGCACCTGCAAGAGCAATGTTCCTTACCCATCAAAATACACACAACAACAAGGAAGAATTTGAGTTTAAATAGCAAAACAAGCTGACATGTAAGCATAAGAAGGCTCCTTCTCTTTTGTAAGTAAAGATACAGAAGAGCCTTCAAAATTAAAACATTCAAGAAGCTTATGAACATTTGGACTGATTTTAATTAATTCAGAAATACAATGTTGCTTTCTTTTAAAGCCAAAATCAAATTAGAAGAGAATATTTCAACACAATTAGCACTGTTACTTGGTTAGAACCAGAAACCAGCACTCTCACCTCCCCAACAAGAAGTTAAGTATACAACAAGAAACTTACTCCGTCTCCGAGAAGAGAACAGAGGTTGAGGAGACAGATGTTGCAAGACAGCTCTAGAAGGAAAAGAGACTTCAGAGTGGGACTTGGCCCCACAAATGCCATAGTTGGACAAGTTAATTTTGTTCAGAAGTCATTAAAAAGAAATTGTTACAGACCAACAAAAAAAAGAACAGCCATTCTAAAACGTTAAAATTATAAAAGCAAAAAACTACTTTCCCCTTCCTCCCAGTATAATTTCTTTTATTTATATTACGTGAACACAGAATAATAGCAACAAGGTTACTGCAAGATTACAATAGTAATTGAGGGCTTAAAATTAAATAGAAATATGCACTGTAGTAGTAGTATTGTAAAGTGAGGGGTTTCTCCTCTTTTCACTGATCTTCATATAAAGCTGTAATTAAATACCATCAACTTCATCATCAGTTAATCAATTTTCTTACATGAAATCAGTCCCTCTTTTCTCAACAACTGGTAGAAGGTGATGCCAACCAGATAAAGCAATTATGTCAGAAATCAAGTCAATTCATTTTCCTTTCTAGTAAGTATAACAGTCTTTAAGTGTAATTAATCAAATCAACCTTCACTTTCCAGGCAAAGCAGTAATTGCTAGGTGCAAATTAAAGCATATGATATGACACATGACACTTAATCTGAAGACAAATTTTTATTAAGGTTTAAGTCAAACTTTGTTAAATGACTTAAATTTACCCACTGAATATATCTTCACATTATGCATATGCCCTACAGGGACAGAAAAAAATATTACTAAAATACTTTAAGCCTCATAATAATCCAGTAATCCAATTGCTTGACAAAAAACAGAGTAACAGTAATAACATGTTGTAAGGATAAACAGAATATCTTTGCAGATCCTATCATACAGTGTAAAATGGGGTAGCAGATAATTCTTTATTATTGCAAAAAGAAAACAAAAACATCCCAAACCTACAATCCTTCACAAAGATAAAGCAGAACTACATTCACTACTGGAATAAGCCGATGCAACTCCTATGATTTTAATAACTGTTAGCAGCTGCTGTGAAATCCATTGCTTTCACTGTCCCCTAAGCAGACATGGGAAAGGAAATTACCCCATTAAGGAATTTAAAGGATGAGAGTTGATACTCTTATTCAGTACCCCAAGGTTTGATTTACCTTCTTAACTTTTACATCTATTGATAAGTATATCAATGTTTTCTGATGCAATTAAATACAATTCTTTGTCCTACTATGTGTGTAATTGTGAACTTACTTTATTAAAAGCTGGAACAGAACAATATTGTCTCAGAAATGCAAACAAGAAGCATCAGCCTGCAGAACCTCTGAAAAACCTTTACAAGCTAACAGGAAAAAAAATAATCCAAAACCAAACCTACAAATCATGACAGGGAATATTGCTTCTGTAGGGTGTTTTACCTACGAAAACATGATGTGGAATATCAATTTAGTTCAAAGGGGAAAAAGGGATCTTATAAGGGATCTAGAAGCTATAGGACAACCAGTCAGCTGTCTGCACTGCTTGGAAACTGCTTGGCTCTGGGAACCCCCCTTTTCTTTCCAACCTGACAACTGACCACAGCTTCAGAAATCACTTTAGGGAAAGGAAGAGGCATTTGACAAGTCAGCTGACAGAGTGCGAGACTTTGACCTCATCACATCAGAAATCCATGATGAAATGTCATTGTGGGTAAAACACACGTAATCAAAGTGTGAATTTGTTTGATTAAATTCTCATTTTTCATCCAGTAAGGGTTATGTTTCCTGTAGGATGGATATATCCAACTTACACACATAATGAAGAATTAAGCAGAGATGCTAAATGTAGATTTCTTGAAGCCTTTGCAGCTAGGAGCCTTCTGGATGTGAAAGCTAAATGCAGACTAACCTAACTGAGCAATACCTAGACACTGTCTGGTACCTGAAATACTTTTTTTTAATTAACTCAAGGCATACCTAAACCATAATGTGATTCCACACTTTTTTGGGGGGTTTTCCATTAATTATTGAATAGCATTTCTATTTAGCTACCCCTAGTTTAAAATAATGCTACAATGCAAAACCAAGTTTATCAGCTAATTCCACCCATGCTGCACTCCTGGCTTAATGTACATTTCAAATTACCAATTTAACATCTCATCACACTTGCACTCAACTGCCACGGGCAGCAGGGTATGAGGAAGGGTAAGACAAGAAAGACAGAAAGGAGATAAGAGACATAAAAAGGTGCAGTTGACCAAGTAGTCTAAGTCTAACTCCCCATACCATGTTGAGACAGCATTTCACAGCTTGGCTTTGAGTCCAGTAGTAAATATACTTTCATTTCTGAAATCGGGCATGTTTAAAAGTAGTTTTCCTTGAATTGTAAACTTCTGGCAGATGCATACCTAGCTGCTTTACTATCTTTATTCCTCCACCCCCTAAACAGTCATCTCTCAAAGCAAATCATGTTATTTGAGAAATATCTCAAAATTAACAAGCGCTATAAAAGCAATGCAATTTTTGCTCACAGAAAGCAATCTAACAACTCACCACAGCAGGCAATGCAGGGTTTCCTTGCAAGATGTTTTAGCCTGAACACATGTCCAAGCTGCTCAGGATCCAAAGCTTAAATCACATCTTCCACGTGGGAAGAAAAAAGCATCAGATTCTAAGATGTCAGTCATCAAAACGACACCTTACATGCATACTATGCTCTTATTTGCTGTACATATAGGTGTATTTTTCATCTCTGGAGAAGTTTTCCTTTCATGACACAGTCTGCCACAACCACTATTTGTTGTAAAATTCCATATAGCATGTCACTTATTGCCTAACAAACCCATACGCTTCATGAAGTCTCTGGACTTACAGTTTTGTTTGTAGCTGCCTTAATGGCAGGATAGTTTCGGGCTTTTTTTTCATTAAGAGCTAAAAAAAGCCAAGGACAAGATGATTAGTAGTCACAACATTAATCTTCATGTACAAAACAACTTCATTTACTGTTTAAGACACAAGCCCTTGTGGAGTTGCTGTTCTGTTGAACTGAAGATGATGTACTTGCTAGGAAGTTACTTTTACCTCTTCTGCCTCCCTCTGAGATGCAACAGATGCGCTCTTAGGAAACTTAATCTGATAGGAAACTCTCCCTGTCTTCAGTAAACTCCTAAAAGGCTGAAACAGAAAAATAAGGTTCGCAAGTGACAAAGAAACTCAACACATTTCACTTAAATATGAAGACTTCTCTGACAGTGGGAAAGAATTCCTGCATCAGCAATGAGATCTGGAAGATACACTGTCTGTTAATATTATCATTATCACTTAAGAAAAGTGTATTTTAACAATTTCCAGGACAGACTTTACATACACTGCATTCATCACTGAAAAGGAATAACACCACTCATACAATACACATTAAACAGCAGACTCCAGCCCGTAACTTCCAAGCACAGTTGAGCAGCTTCATGCTACATTAGTCCAGTAATGCAAAGAAAACCCAAAAATAGAGACATTTTTAACCTGGACCATCTAAGCCTCCAAGGAAATGAGGCTTAGGCAGTCCCACATCTGTTCATTTCTCACAAGTAACTTCTAAACTTGCTGGCCAATTTCAACTCAATTTGATAAAGTGTTTGGAGACTCAAAAATAATTAAGTGCCTGCAAATTCCACCAAAATTAGAAGTCAAATACAAAAGAGACATACAATGCTCTTACTAAAGGCAAAAGAGTTTTGATTAATCTATTATTCATCACATAATTAGTGAAATAAACACACTCTGTGTGTGCATATATATGCAAGTATATGTATTATGTGTGCATATATATTTGAGTATATATATGTTGTATATATTCAAATCCTAACTGGACATAGTCCTGGAGAACCTGCTCTAGACAACCCTGCTTGAGGAAAGAGGTTGAACTAAATGATCTTAAAGGTCCTTCCCGACACAAATGATTCAATGATCTCAAGAGGTCCCATCAAGCCTATACAATGTTGGGATGGGGTGGTGGTGGTGTGTTGTGTGGCTGGCTTCAAAGAAGACATACCAAATGCTGTCAAACAGGGTTGCTAGAATAGAAACTCAGGGTTAAAAGGAAGAAAATTTATTTTGAAGGTACAGGGCATAAATCCAAAAGCAGCCAAGCTCTAGCAGTTATACTATTAATGATCTTTTTCCTTGATGACCTTCAGAATTTCACTGAAGACTTGTCACTCCACTGCTTATGTGCTATTAACAGAATCATTTTCTAAATCACCTCTAGGGACAGAAGCTACTGTAATTACACTAGTGTAAGACATACTTTTGATAGTGAAGATCATTCCTATAACCTTTTACACTGATGTGAATGTACCCACATCAGGGGTCGTATAGCTTTCGGAAACATATGCACCTTATTAAATAATAATATGAACACAAAACTGAAATCTATTTTGGCCTACCATTTGCTGAAAGAGAGTTTTGGATTACAAATTTTAAAACAATTGCTAGGGGAAAAAATTAGAACCATCAAACTCAACAAATGGGGAATTTATAGAGATGACCATACACTTCCAGCATAACTGAATATTACACAAGAGTCTTGCACAAGGGAAAGAGAAAGAGTGGCATCTGGGGGACACGTGGCTGGGTCATCCCAACCAGCAAACCACCATACAGAGACCTCTGCAAAGCATACACTCCTTTATGGACAGGAATAGAAGGCAGATGGGAGGAAAGAAAAGTCATTGTGTAGACAACTGCAGAGTGACACCACAGCAGATGCAGGATGGAAGTCGAGTAAGCAGAAAGATGGCAATAGTGGGATTACTGTCCACTGCAGACATTGAAAAGGAGGTATCTGCAAGTGAGCTTGTCATCTAAACTCCTCTTACAAGCAACGGGCCACCAAAGCAATTAACTCATGAAGATTGTAACAACCCCACCTTCCAGTCAAGTCAAATGAGGAACTTAACCACACCAACAAATAGGACAGAAGAGGGCTTCAGAAGCCTAGGAAATTCAAGACTGAAACTCTGTGCTTAGAGAAGAACTAAGCTACAGCTCACAACACGGTCTGGATGCTGACAACAGCAGTAACGTGCTGAAGGAATCAGAAGCTGCAACGCCAAGAAACACCATCAGTGGCAAATGTCAGGACATCACAAAGCAGGTGAGAAAATGAATTGTGATAGATGTCAGGTTTGGAGAAGCAAATCCTGACAGGGCGTGGATCAGTGCACAAACCAAGTTCATAAAACTGTTGAAGGGCTACTCTGGCACAATACACTTCGATTCAGCATTCTTGTAGGAGCAACGGAAGTTCAAGGGTTCACTAGCACTGCGCTTAATTTTAAAAATGGAAACAGCATGAAAAATCATGAAACTTTTGCAAAATATTATAAAAAGGAAAAGCTTTGTGGGTAACCGCACCACTTTTAACAGCACTGTAATAAAGGGTAAACTGATGCACACCATCTATCAAGGTATTTGAGAAAATCCAAGCGAAAACCACATGGCTGAGCAAAAGAATTAATGTCGGCTATTAGAAACAAACAAAAAAAAATTTTAATGGGCCTATCACTATCATAAAATTATAATTCTGAGAGGCTAAAAAAAGACAATAAATCATACTCAAAAATATTTAAGGAACAATCTGGAAAAGACACAACAACTAATAAGGCAACTTCTCAATTAAAACCTCTGTCATCCCAAAAGGCTAACATGACTAATGGGACACTAACCTTTGAGAAGCTCTGGGTAAGTGCACAGCAGAAAGCCTTGTAAACCACACCAGGAAAAATATGGGATAAATTATTCTGAAAAGCAGTATTACTGACTATACAAGCAAAGAGTACCTATTGTGGAAAACTTAACAAAGCTTTTGTAAAGTGGTAGAACAATTGACTAACCTTAAAAGAAGGTTCTTCAAGCAAGAAAAACAAATTGGAAATATCAGGCACTATTAACAAAAAAAGCATCTTTCATTGTCACTCACAAAAAGCTCTTAAAGACACAAAGCTGTCACAGCATAAAAGGAACATCCTTGCTTACATATATAACTTTATGGAAGAGAAAAAATCAAGGAAAACAAAATGGGCAGTACTCACTCTGGAAGCACATTGCCCAGAAGCATTTAATGGCAATCTGCTAAGATCTGCTGTTCTCTGCTGCCTTTAGGGAACCTAACGATTCAGCAGCAGGAGGACTGGTATAAACTCATGGAGTAAGCACATCTGCAACACTCATGGCACTTCTGATTCCTCTTATCACAAAAAGGCTGTAAATGGCAAAGTTACTGAGAAGGACAGCGAGCACCTTAAAACACACTGAATAGATTAATCTGAGGAACCATTAAGGCACCTGGACTCCTCAGTCCAGAAGATGAAGTAACCGAGATGTGACAGTTATTTATAAAATAATGAATAATAGGAAAATGGAGACAGAACAACATTTAAGTGCATCTTCCAATTTAACAACCAAGGGACATTAAATGAAACTAATATGTGGCAAGTTCACAGAGGGCAGTCCTCGCTGTTTGGGATCCTGTGAAGGAATTGCTCAAGTATCTACAACAAACCTGAAAAGCTTCATAAGTTTAAAAAGCAACTGGACATACGTTTTCGACTAAAATTCCTCCAAGCTATACAAAACGAAAACCATCACAAGTTCAGAGATTTTTCAGAGGCCTTTGTTCAGCAACAAGAGTTGCTATGCTATTGCCAGCAGGAAATTTTAGTTTAAGTCAGTATACATTTGTATACCGTCCTGGCACATTTCAAGTGAAGAGAATCGTAAAATATTTTGACAATGCAGTATGCTCCACTTTTGTTCTAAGCTCCAAAGAATCATTTAGGTTGGAAAAGACCTTTAAGATCATCAAGTCCAAATGTAAACCTAGCACTTCCAAGTCTACCACTAAACCAACACTGTACTCCTCATATTCAAATTAAGATAAAAAAGATCTGTGCCCAACACAGAGACAAAGAAAACTTGGATTTCCTATATGAACAATTCAGAATACAGACCTACTCATGAGTATTTATATATTTATATATTTATATATTATTTATATTTTTCCATGAAAATCTGTACATTACACATAAGTCTTAATAAGAAGTTTCTATAAGACAACCAAGCTTTGTGATCAGCTTCAGAAGGCACCAAAAGAACTAATCTCAGCTCTTTATATTCTAAGCAATTGTTTAATTGTATTTTTTAGCCTTAATTTCGAGGGTAGGCAGGAAAGAGTCAAAACAGCAATGAATGGGCAATGTGCCAAATTTGTGCCTTTCCGTTTAACATATACAGCATATACAGCATAGACATAATACCACAGAAAGAAATACTTTAAAACCTTCATACATTCTACATTAACAAAGTAAGGCAGTTAAATGAAAGTATGATATTGTAAAAGTAGCTGGAGGCACAAAGGGGAGAGAGGAGCAAGGGGAAGGAACATATGATAGTATTATATATTCCCAATGAGATGAACAAATTATTTTGCTTGCACTTAATCTTATTACGCCTTCCTTCTCAAGCCCTGAATTTCATTTATCACTGTATGTTTGTAAACTGTCTGATGCACAGGCAACAATTTCATATATTTTTGTGCAAGAACAATAAAAACTTGATCCTTATTAAAGCTTCTTGAAGGAAAAAGACCACAAATGGAAACAAAACAGTAATATATATATTATTTTTATTTTCCATCAAATAGAAAACTAATCCGTTCCACAGAAACAGGGTATTCAAAGCTTCCCTTGGGGCAGGAGGGGGAATGTTACTAAAATGAAGACAAAATGGTTGGTTTGCAACCTGTCACAACAGTTTAACCAAAGTTTGAGCTGTGAAAGGTTGGCATAATATATGCTTTACAAGAGGATAAAAGAATGGAAAGAGTTCAGAATTATCTTTTGGGGAGACAGGTACACTATTTTAAATACAGCTTTTCTTAAGGAACCAGTTCTGAATCAAACCAGTTCTTTCATGAACACAATCCAGAATCTGCCTTCAGAACTAAACAATATCCATGACAGAACTCACACTTATTTCCATTTTTTAAAGAGATTAGGTTAATAGTTCCTCTCCAATACAAAACAACAAGAGGAAAACAATTTGAAGAGTAACTCTGACTCTCTGTTTGGCACTTAAGAGTAGAAGAAAGAAGAACATTTTTGAAAAGTTCTCATTCTCTACAAAGAAATATGTTCTGAAAGTAGATTGAAAAATTAAGCCACACAATGAAGCTACTGCAGAACATACGCTCTTCGTTGTCCCAAGATCTGCTGGGTAACTGCTGAGTTTGATGTGAATAGGTGAGAAACTCCAGTTATTTTTACAAGATTTCTTCAGAGATGAATCTCCAGAAAAAGATACAGAAATCACAGAATGGTTTGGGTTGGAAGGGACTTTAAAAATCATGCAGTTTCAGCCCTCTGACATGGGCAGGGACACATCCCACTAGATCAGATTACTCAAAGCAACCTGGCCTTGAACAACTCCAGGGACGAGGCTTCCAGGACTTCTCTGGGCAACCCGTTCTAGTGCCTCGCCATTCTCACAGGAAAAAATTTCTTCCTAATATCTAATCTAAATCTCCCCTCTTTCAGCTTAAAACCACTTCCCCTCCCTCTATCACTGTACTCTGTGACAAAGAACCCCTTTAAGAGTCTACAGGCCCCCAAGAGTGAACTTGTAGCAGTGAACCTGTAACTCTTGGAGCACTGACAGCCACAAGCCACAGCACACCACAAGCCAAGGTGAAAAACAAGGGCACATCTGCTGTGTTTTAGGCCTGTTCAAAGTCTGTGAAGAACTAAGCAGGAAGAGAGCTACATGAGGATGGTAGCCAGCTGGCACATACCAGGTATACTGGCTATTCATGTTCCAAGCACAGCCCAAGAAACATCTCCAAGCAGAATTAGGTCCATGGGTGGGTGCAGAGTGATGTATATATACACATCGTATATATGTATGTGTATACGCTGATGCAAGTGGTAGTGGTCAAGCACAAAAAAACCCAAAAAATAAATCAACCCCATGTACATCAAGACAAAGGTAAAACAAGATGTTCTAGTAGGAGAGCAGGACATGCTTAATACAGGAAAGCTGGGGAGGGGCTCTTCATCAGGGAGTAAAGTGATAGGACAAGGGGTAGCAGTTTAAACTGAAAGCAGGGAGATGTAGATTAGATTTAGGAAGAAAATTTTTCCTGTGAGGGTGGTGAGGCACTGGCACAGGTTGTCCAGGGAAGCTGTGGATGCCCCATCCCAGGAAGTGTTCGAGGCAAGGCTGGATGAGGCTATGAGCAGCCTGATTTAGTGGGAGGTGCCCCTGCTAATGGCAGGGGAGTTGGAATTGGGTGATCTTTAAGGTCCCTTCCAACCCAAACCATTCCATTGTTCCATTCTATGAACAGGCCTCAGAAAAAATAGCCCCATGTAGTGTGTATATTCTGTTACTGGTTTCTTAGGTGTGTTTTAAAATATGCTGTCTTCCAACATCAGTTTCTGCCAAGTACTTCAGTTTTACATTAATGTAATTTGTTTGAACATTGTGTTGACCCGCAATGTTTCATGGTGTTACACTCTGTCAGTATATACTCAGCGTTAAATACACACCTTGTTTGTCACATACTCCCTGTTAGTCACAAAACAACATACAAACAACTCTGAGGGAAGGATGGGTCTCTATTCTTTCAGAATAAGGAACCTTGATGAAAATACGTGACTGAGGCTCACGCAGTAAAGAGCAAGTGACAGATGCAGTTCACTGCCTTATTCTCATCTTTGTAGCTTCAGAAACAAGTTTTCTGCGTACAAAAATTATTCTGAGGAAATTCCTATATAGAATCATAGAATCATAGAATAGTTTGGGTTGGAAGGAACCTTAAAGATCATCTAGTTCTAAACCCCCTGCCACGGGCAGGGACACCTCCCACTAGATCAGGCTGCCCAAGACCCCATCCAACCTGGCCTTGAACACCTCTAGGGATGGGGCAGCCACAGCTTCCCTGGGCAACCTGTGCCAGTGTCTCACCACTCTCATAGTGAAGAAATTCTTCCTGTTGTGTAGCCTATTGCTTCCTTTAACTCAACACACCCCTACTGCTCAGCATGTAGACCAGACGTCTTCATTATGATGCGTTACTGGCAAGGGTATCAATTTGATGCTTTAGTGCAATACAGGTCCCTGCACAAAACCTATGCACGCAGATAGCAGCTACTCAACTGAGCCCATAGCACAGATGCAGATATTTGTCACAAAATTAGTCAGATACAATACTTACTACTTTTAATCAAATTCTCACAAAGATTTCTGTATTTAGCTTTGGCTAATGTGCACTACACATACATTGTTTGTGTTCCATAACAATTTGGTTATGACCTACTTTAAGTAAGAGAGTATGATCTACAATATGGAAAAGACCTACATGTAGAATTTACTTGGCTGGTCTTAAAAACGGGATCATGGATAAAAACAAGTCAGTAAGCTTTTGGGCTAAGTAATCTCCATCACTAGCTAGATCAAGTTAATTCATCTGAAGAAATGCACAAGACTTCCATTACTTTTGCAACGTTGATTAATGTATCCGATTTGCAGTAATTTTTACATGTGAAGTTGTTATCGAGGTACTAAAATCAATTTAATTCTGACTCATGCTTGGAGATAAGCTGTTGTTACTTCACCACCTCTTCTTAAAAAAAAACAAATTAAAAAAAGTTAGTCCTACCTGTAGACCTAGCAACTTTAACTTGTAAGAATAGCTGAGACAGCACAGTAATTGTGTGAGAAGCCAGGAAAAAAAGAAAAGTGAAAGGAAAAGAGGTATCATTTTACAAAGAACAGGTATGTAGGAACATTTTAGACCAAAAAAAAAAAAAAAAGTGATGGAAAACCAGTTTTGACTGACATCAGTTTTTACTGAACTGATTCTCTTTGGAATATATTGTCTTATCATGTGCTCAGTTCTCCTTTTTCTTGTCTAATAATACACACAAGCAACAGTCTTTTGGAACCTTTACAGAAACACTGTCAGGTACTTAGCTCCTACTGAACACTAAGTATTGAACTACACAAAAGTAAACCAGCATGATATATGTTATATATACATCTTAACTTTTAGGGATAACAAAAAGGTAGGAATAAATAGCCACAGTAAAGAGGGAGTAACACAAAAGGATGGTTGTAAGCAAAGAGCTTTTAGCAAATACAAAGGGATACAAGGCATACATGGCAACAGTTCAAATCAAGCATTAAATTAACAGTTCAGCACATTCTAAATTCTAGGAGGGGGCTTTGTGCCTATTAGAGGTAATATGTAATCTACCACCAAATGTCTTTAATACTTGAAACATATAAAAATCTTCCCACTGAAAAACATGCAGAATCCCCAGCAAAGGTAACCTTACATACTTTAAAATACACCATTAATTGTGTTAAATATTTTAAAAACACAGAATGATCACTTATCTATTTTTTTTTGTTTAATGAGACTCCTTTAAATGAAGATTTTGACATTGCCATTTTGGCCCACAAGGTCAAAAGATATTTTGCTCCTGACTTCAGCCAAAAAGTGAATTAGTTAAATCTCAGAGAAAAGGGTGATGGTAAAGGAAGGGAATATTTCTGTCAAATTCAATTTGTCACTGAACAGAATGAACAGGTAGCTATTATTCTAGTCATCTTAGTTGCATATCCAGGCCTTAAGTTCCACCAGGCAGTGGAACACTCAGGAGGAGTGGAGAAGTCCAAGCAGGAGAAATCCGTCAACAAACTAATGGTTATTTTCTTTTATTTATTAATCCTTTTTCCTGCACCCGAATGGATTGTACACACCTCCATTTTGGAGACCACTGGTGTCTAGCACCAAGACATCTCTTATGTATGTGCTGCTCCCTCAGGGGGACAAGAAAAACAGTGCTGCATATTCAGAAATCCAGGACATGGAAGCTTTCTTGCTCTGCAGAAACAGCCCTGAGCAGTACTCAACCCCAACTCAATAACAGTACCAGCTGATAGTAGAGATTTTTCTTTGCAGCTTTCCTATGACAACTTACATAAGCAAATTATCTGGATTCTTCCAGTCTCTTTTGTTGTGTTCCAGACTTTGTCCCAGATAATGAAGAACTGACAGTAGAGCTGCCTTGCTATTTCAGTCCTACTCCTGAACAGCTAGTGTGGAAATACAGACGCTGGCTGCTATTACTCAGCTAGGGTGAAATCACATCATATAATTCAAGTCACCGTCTTTTAAAAAAAGAAGAAAAATCAATAGGATAGGATTATCTATTGCCATTTCACTGTCAAACTAATTACCGAATAAACCCCAGAAACATCATTACTTCTCTCACTATTCAAATAATTTCAATAAGAGCAGAAACCAGGATTTCTCCCTCTGCCACACGCTACTTACAAAGCGTAGCTGCAATAACAGAAAGGGGAAGCCACATAGCCAGCAGGACTCTTAAGAACACGATGAACACGTCAACATATCCTAGAGAAGAGCTTCTCAACAAGAGGAGGTATCATTTGTCCTCACAATTATATGCACAAACATAGAAAGTTTTTTTTTTATTTAATTTAATTTTAAAAGAACCCTCCAGTCCCAATTCATTGCAAATATAATAGCATAGAACAATTCTGAAGTGTCGCTATCTGTTACATGAAATCAAAACCAGCTATCAGAATCAGCCTTTGTATTAAGCGCTCAAACTAAGAAAAGGCAAACTTTCATTGCAACAAACACCAGGGTGCAAAGTTAAAATAGTAAGACTGATCAAATTAAACTTGCCTTCACAGCTGGTTCTTTGCTTCAAAAGCCTCAGACTATAAAGTCTCTCTCAAACTTTTCAGCTGCAACACATAAACTGACCATGAAGCACAGCACAGAGAGGAAGGGTCCATCTGCTTGAGGGTCGGGAGGCTCTGCAGAGGGACCTGAACAGGCTGGATTGATGGGCCGAGACCAGCAGCATGAAGTTCAACATGGCCAAGTGCCAAGTACTGCATTTGGGTCACAACAACCCCGTGCAGCGCTACAGGCTTGGGAAAGCTGCCTGGCAGAGAAGGACCTGGGGTTGTTGTCCAGCAGGGTGAACATGAGCCAGCAGTATGACCAGGTAGCCAAGAAGGCCAACAGCACCTTGTCCTAGATCAGAAACAGTGTAGCCAGCTGGACCAGGGCAGTGATTGTACCCCTGTACATTGGTGAGACCACACCTTGAATCCTGTGTTCAGTTTTGTGCCCCTCACTGCAAGAAAGACATTGAGGTCCTGCAACATGTCCAGAGAAGGGGAATGAAGCTGGTGAAGGGGATGGAGAACAAGTTTTATCAGAGGCAGCTGAAGGAGCTACGGTTCTTAAACCTAGAGAAGAGGAGGCTGAGGGGAGACCTTATAACTGTCTACAGCTACCTGAAAGGAGATTGTAGCAAGGTGGGTGTTAGTCTTTTCACCCAAGCAATAGGTGATAGAACAAGAGGAAATGGAAATTTCTTCACTGAAAGGGTCATCAGGCACTGGAACAGGCTGTCCAAGAAGATGGTTGAGTCACTGTCCCTGAAGGTATTTAGAAGACGGATAGATGAGGTGCTCATGGTTTAGTAGGGGACAGGTATGGTTGGACTTGATGATCTCAAAGGTCTTTTCAAACCTAGCAGTTCTATGATTCCATGATTCTATGATTCTCTTGCACAAAGACTGCGTTCCAGAAGCAAATCCAGAGGCCTTTAAGCACGTCTAGCATCTCCAAATTGTATAAAAGGTGGCTATGTAACACTTAGTTCTGTTATTTCTCAGCTCTACATTACGGTCTCTCTGTGGCCACTTCCCACAATAGTCAAAGCAGTAGGCTCCACTCAGGGCCTGAAAAGCCCTGTAAGAGTGAATAGAAAGACAATATGTTTGGACTTCAAAAATTCTTTGGGTTTTTTTCCTATCTCCTAACCAAGTTACTCTATTTTCAGACTCCTTCTATTAATGCTTAATAGGCATTTCTTCAAAACAAATTCAGCTAGTGAAGATATTTGGTAGAAAATCAGACAATTCATATATATTCCCACTGCTGCTTCCTCCCAACTTGTGTATGTATGAATAAACATATAAAAAGTCTGTCAAAGGGAAACAACAGCCCCACAGCATCCCCTGCTTCAGCAGAGCATCATCCCTAGTTGCACCTGACTGCACTGGAGAAGTGTGTCCCACAATTCTGTAAAAGCATTGTCTTGTAACACAACATCATGGTCTATTTACTGCTACATTGGCCTAGCCCAGTCAAATCTCCTCAAATAACGGTGCTGGTTTTAGCTTAGTAACAAGCGCTGTAATGATTAACTATTTGGGAGAGAGGCCACTCCTAATCTCTTATTAAGTAGTGCTATTAAAAAAAAAAAAACCACAAAATACAGATGTCTTCCTTCCCAAGTACAGAGGGTAACCAAATGAAGCTAATATTAAAAAAAGAAATAATCAGCATTATCTCCTGATCTCTCTTGCTTCTATGGCAAGAACCCACAGCATGCAAGTGGTGGTTAGAAGAGTATCATAGGCTCATTCCTTTACAATGTGGGTAAGGTTGTTTAAATTACTAGTCCTCCAAAAGACTCCTTTTAAACATCTACAAGTTATTTAGCCAGGATTTATACATAAAAAGTTAGAAAACTCACAGGAGACTAAAAATCAAAATTTATGCTCCTTTATTTATAGCTGAGTAACTTTAAGACTTTGATCAAGTTAGAGCAATAAGTATGAAACAAAACTCTCCAAGAGGTATTGGTTTCTCAGTTGCAACAACCCGCTGAATTGAGACAATTCAATCTTCATTTTTCTCATTTTCAAATTTCTAGCATTCTGAAATGTTCAGTGTAAGGCTCAAAACTAACATCTCCTTATTATAATTTTATTTCGATAGCTTGCAAGTAGCATTTTTCTCAGCTCCATTTTAACAACTTCGATGATGTGCACAGCACACAAGAAAAATACAGCCATGAAAAATGATAAAACAACCCCCTTGGAGAGATTTAGTATCTCAGTTCCTGTGAAAGCACCAAAAGGCATGAGAAACGAGATCTCGGAGAAAAGGCGGTAGCTAGTGATTATAAAGGCATACGGGAATATGACTGTGGAATACACGCAGATTGTAATCTTGTCACTATCTCTGTTCCCCGCCCCTCCAGTTTTTAATGGAAGGACAGATCAGAAATTCAAGAGTACTGGCTTGGCACCCTCTACACTGCCACAGAAAACCCCTTGCCTACTGCAATTTAGACTAGACACTGCTGCAGAGTGCAGGACAAGTGTCTAGCAGATGTGAGAGCTGGAAGATAATATCCTCATTTACCTGCTTTACAGGGCAGTTTGACTTCCATGTCCCTCTTCACTGTAGGTGCACTCATAGGTGCTTGGGTTGCACAATTTCTTTTTTAATGAGAAGGAAAATACCAGCAAAGCTTCAGTACTCCACAGAGGGAAAAAATTAAAAAAAAAAAAAAAAAGAAAGGAAAAAAAAAAGAGGAAGAAAAAGAAGACTATAATAGAACCTCTTACAAATATGAAAGACACAATGATCTGGTTAGTATCTCCTTTCTTATTTATCAGAAGTAACTTACAAGTTCAGGGCAACTAGAATACAAGGTCCAGCACAGCTCTACCCCACAACAGCTACTCTTCCCCTCCATCCCCAAAAAATTATTAAAAAAAAAAATCACAAGCAAGTAGATGCAGCTCATTTCTGAGGCATACAGATGGTTCTGGCATGACCATCAAAAAAACCAAAGAACACAATTCCCTAATCCCTAAATACGGGCGTGATGGGAAGAAAAACCTAGTGTATTATATTATGCAAGGCAACCTAACATTCTCCTTCTGAATATCTCCTTCTATGGAAATATCCAAAATGCACCTGGACACGTTCCTGTGCGACCTACTGTAGGTGAACCTACATTAGGCAGGGGGGTGGGGCTGGATGAGCTCTACAGGTTTCTTCCAACTCTGACCATTCTGTGATTCTGTAGCATTCGAAGGGTGTCATTTAGAGTATTAACCTGAATATTGTTGTAGTTACTTAAAACAAATTAAATCAGCTTATCCAACACCAAAACCATATACAAACATAGCTTTTCACTGTGGGAGTTGGGAATGTGTTCTTTGCCTCTGAAGCATCTCTTTTTCTCTTCCTTTGTATACAATGATAATTTAATTGAGTTACAGATGCCAGGCATCCCCAAAATACTGATGAGGAGGCATCATTTCATTCTGACAACTAACTTTGCACATACACTTTGAGAAGTCCTTTTGAATTCAAAAGCTGCTTCATGATCTATTATATTATTACTAGATTCATCAGCTCAAAATGAAAATATATGAGCACAGTAGATATAGATTGGAAATGTATGGAATGTGGTAAACACTATATGTCACTATTTTAGTAGTCAAATATTGCTTTGCAGACATTTACTTATAATTCTCGCTTACTTGACTAAATTGAAGTTTTATATAAACATTTTTCCTTTCTCTGCTGAGCTATTTTTCTTCTATCTAGCATGGCTGAAATTATTTGGTATCTATGTGCTTTCTACATTATCCGAAATTAAGTAGTCATTTTTCTATAAGGAAGGAATATGACAATCATGTGCAGGCATACTTAAAATCTGCTATTTTGAACATTTTTGTTTGTTGCTGCAGGGTTCAAAATCCCCAAATAATTATTGGAAAGGCTCGCTGCCATCTAGTTGTATAAACACAAATAAGCCTAAGATAACACCCCAAGCACCAAGAGTAATGACAGAGGTGGAAGAGATAGTTTAGTCAGGCATGAAATTGATTTTATAATGGCAAATATCTGTTGCCTTCCATGTGCTAAGTAAATAATTCTAAAGAAGAGAGTAAAGATAATAAAACCAAAATCATTAACTGCCCCTACTAAATCAAACAAAAGAGAGAAACCTGTTTTCACATTGACCCTGAAACCTGTTTAATAGCTAATTAAACCAATTATTCCAAGCATGACAAAGTCCTTAATCATCAACTCCTTCAGATGCAGAGATATTTATTTTTTACTTTCTTCAAAATATTAGTATTTTACCTAGCAGGGAAGATTATGCCACCAACAGCCACCGACAGTACCCAACCATCAACTAGTCTGGCTAGCAGAGGACGTTCCACACAGACTTTATCAAATTGACTACTCAGCAAAAGGAACATTACAGTACTCAATTTCAGGGCTTTTATAATAAGATTTATCTGAAACACTTGAAGGTAGCTCTAAAAGTGACTTTTTTTTTTTCTCCATCACATTCAGAAACAAACTTGATATCCAACACAAACCCAGTATTGTTGCAAGGCAACTACAAAAATTATTTTGTTGGGCACTCTCCCCTCTAAAAAATCATCTGGAATTCTGCAGTCCTTTGCATCACTTACCCTTTTACACTTACCTCAGCCACATCTCTCCTCTGTCCAAAGCCTTATTACATAGCTTTATCTTGGATTCCTTCAGTTGTAAGCTCCACCCACAGATAACATTTTATTTTAATAAGTTTTATGTTCAATAACTGTTCATAGCCTTTTAATAATGACTAGTTATCTACTACCATTCCTAGAACTCTACAAGAGTTAATTAAGCTTTGAACACTGATCATTTTCAAGTTACTAAACGTTTCTGTCCCGTAACAGTACACAGAACAGCAGCCTCAACTAAAGGCTTGACCGTTATGAAGTGTTCAGCTTGACGGTTTATCCAACCCTAAATTAACTAACAAAAAGGTTAACAAAAAGCAAAGGTAATTTAAAGTTTATCTTGAACTTTGCTATTTCTGCCACACAGAATCACTAGGTCGGAAAAGACCCACAGGATCATCGAGTCCAGCCGTTCCTATCAACCACTAAACCATGCCCCATCTACCTGTTTCTTAAACACCTCCAGGGATAGTGACTCAACCACCTCCCTCCCTGGGCAGCCTGTTCCAGTCCCCAATGACCCCTTCCATGAAAATTTTTTCTAATGTCCAGCCTGAACCTCCCCTGGTGGAGATTAAGGCCATTCCATAAAAACAAAGTATTCTTGTTTAGATCGTAAAGAGATGGGAATACAGTATTAAAACCACAAAGGGAACTCATTCAGTCCTGTTTAGGAAAGACCTAGGGCAATTATGAGCTGAAGCAGGGGAAGGTACCAAATAAATTCCAAGCTGGAATAAATAACCACGTTACTAAAACAGAAATGCTCAAAACATTGCTCTAAGCATTACTGGTTCCACATGGAACTTTCTTCTGGCAGCTGATTTTAACTGATGCCATTTGTGGAAGTTTTTTAATTCATTCCTATGAATTTGCATAGCTATGAAAATATTATTCAGATAAGCTGGCAACACATCTTTCCCCCCACTCACCCACCCAGTTTATCCCTCCCCTACCACCCAACAGTTCTTTTGCAGATGTGCTGCACATATTTCAAAAAGAAGCTGCAACTAAATAAATTCTCCATTACTTACAATGAGCCTCATGTAGCAGGGCTGGATGTGCTCAGGAGCAACTTTAGAATCTGTTTATCTTCCCAGTAAGATAATTATGCTTTCATAACCAAAGAAAACAGCACAATTTGATAAACTCATGTTAAAAGCACCTTGCAATAGACACTTGCATCCTGATCCTGAAAATTAACCTTACATAGTGATAAAGCACAAGAATATTCAACTTTCACACTAGAAAATAATCAAGTAAGAGGGAAAAAATACTAAAGATGACACAGATCTAGAAGAACAGGTCATTTTATAGGAATATTTTGATTATTAAAAAATCATGCCTTTGTCCTCTCTTCAAAATTGAACTGGGTTTAATTCCAACAAATAATTTTGGAAGAGAAAACTGCCTTTAACAACCATCACTTCTTCAGTCTTAAGGTGTCCTCAATTATTCCTAAGCCATTTTCTTATTTCTTTATAAACTTCTAAGGGTCCTCTTCCTTCTGGATTTTGCCAGGTTATACAAAAAGATAATTATACATTTTTGTGTATATGAAATACAGACATTTATTTTAAAAATCCTATCATCTGGCTCCCCATGGGAAAAAAAATAGAGAAATACTTACTGATAAGTACTTCCACTAACTTTTGAGCTCACTGACAAGCTTCAAACAAATCTGACAAAACCAAACTCCTCAAACACATCAAGTTCCTACATATTTTATTTGACGGACTGTTTTTAAGTACCTGGAAAAAAGAGAAAGGTCCACAGCAGTGATGCTTCTAAAAGGCAAAGACGGTCAATCTTTTTTTGTAACTTTGAGAATTAGTACCCTGTAAAATAAAGTAGGAGAATCTGAAGGTACTTTTTAAGTTTTATCATTATTTCCTGGTTAATTCAAATGAGACCAGAAAAGATAAGCTTGAACATCTTTCCCCTTAAAAACAGAAGTTACAAATAAATGGCTGCTGATTAAAAACAAACAAAAAAAAAACCAAAAAAACCCAAACCAAAACAAACCCCAAATTTGCCCCAATGTCATCTGAGTGGCAACTAGTTCTTATAGTCAGATTCTGCATATATTACAATGCAGGCATGTTGCATACACTATGAAAAAGATGGCTCTAAGGTTCTCATGGAAAATAAGAAAAGCTTTACAGATCTTGTTTCTGACCTGCATCTCCACAATAGCAAGCTAAGTTTTCATCACAAGTAAAACACTTTTTTTCTGACTGTAGAACACCCTGAGATTGCTGACCAAAACCCAAGAGATGGCTGCTGTTTTCCTCAACATAAAAGGGACAGATGACATTTACTTACACAAGCCCTCGCCCAGACAAACAGGGAAGAAGGAGGAAGGGAGAAGGGAACAATGCTGAAAGAAGTGGAATATGTGATAGTTTGTCAGAAAGACTAATTGTTGACAAGACAGCCAGTGGTGAGCTGCATCTCATCGTTGCTTACGTAATACATTCAGAAGACTCTATCCAATTACCAAATCTATTTCAAGACCTTGAAAAGCCTCCTGTAAGAAATAAACAGCAGCACGTGATTTACTTTGTACCCTGTCATGGGTTCAGCTGGGATAGAGTTAATTTTCACAAGAATCTGGGAGGAGATACAGCCAGGCCAGCTGACCCAAGCTGGCCAAGAAGATATTAGATACAATGATGTGCTCTATGCACTGGGGGTAGTTGGCCAAGGGGCAGGGTTGGTGATGCAGCTCTCAGCTCGATAAACACAGATAGAGAGCACACACTGTGTCAGTTTCCAGGCAATGAGCAGTCTGTACTGTATATCATTCACTTTGTATATTCTTTTATTATTACTGTAGGTGTTGCTTTCCTTCTTTTTGCTGTCCTGTTACATTGGATTTTATCCCAACCCACGAGTTTTACTTTCTTTGTTTCTGATTCTCCTCCTCATCCCACCAAGAGGAGAAGGAGTGAGAGAGCAGCAACACAATTCTGCCTTGCTGGCAGGGGTGAAAACACTCTGGAAGAACTCCAGAGGCTATGCCAAGGAGCAGAACAAAATACAAAGTCACAGACGAGCTTTTTTACACTTCAAAATGGAAAAATAAACTAAAGTTTAAGCCATCTAGGCTGGTCCTCCCCAAAGCCAAGCTTATTAATCATTGCAAAACTCACTGCAGTAGTTTCAGAAACTTATATTTTATATAATGAATACCAGTAAGTGTCAAGCAAGCATCTGAAGAAAGTAAAATGAAGTTGTATGGTTTCAGTGCAATTCAAATATGTCCCAGGCGTAAATTTTCATTTGCTGCATCAAATCTTTCAGCACTCCCAGAAAGTCCCTGTCATTGATATGCAGTCCAAATTTCTTCCTTCTCTTCTGCCCACATTGTGGGGGCACAGGCAGAGGACGTGGTTGATTGCCATGTAGGATTCCCATAATAGTTTCTCCTAGACATACACTGCCAGTAGATAACATGCATTTTCCTAAACACATACAGATGCACTCCACAGATGCCAAATCCAAATGGAACTAACACTTCCAGTTAGCATTCTTCAGAAACTACAGATCAGAAGTAACGGTCTTGTCACACCTACTCCTTTACCTCACAGCCATTTATGCTATTCCCTGGAATACGACATCTGTTTCCAATGCCAGCATGAAAAGAGTCTAAATATAGGGGGGGTGGGGGGGGGGAAAGAGCCCTGAAGAAAAACTGCCTGCACTGGAGATCCATTGGAGCTGCCAGTAGAGGTTGCAATACCATGTTAAAAGGCACTGTACTTAAATTGTTTCATATAGGATGGAAAATCCCTTGTTGCATAGACCCAGACAAAACTCTGCTTATTAAACTCTGGACTCAAGTTATTTGCACGTACCCTGAAGCATTTGTACAACATAGTGCTCACTTTCCGACTTACAAAAAGTTAAAAACTGGCCCTTGTATTCACTTTGATGCATCCAAGGCATCTACTCTGTGAACTAAAATGATAAGGGCCACAAGATCCCATTTGGCATGCCCAGGAATATATATAAACTTTACATCTTCCTGCTGTTTTCATACCTTTTGAGCTCTCTGCATCTCTCCTATCTCTTCAAACATTGTTCTCAGGGGAAATCCATACACCTGTGCTACAAAAGTATAGGGGCAACAGTCAGGTCAAGATACACCTATACACTTGCGTGTTCTGATCACACTGACACACTGCTCCACGTCCGCTTCAACTCTACACTCCTTGAGTTTTTTTCTCCTCAGAAATGCCCCATGCATACAAGACATTTTAACACAAAACCTAAATACAGTAGACCGCAAAGACTGAGCACACTAGAAAGAAGAGCTAGTTGGGAAGAAGAAAGGAGAGGGAAAGGTGCTATGTTCACAATTTTTCCAACAGCCATCTAAAATTAGAGCCAAAGGAGGAAATTAGATTTGTTACTGAAATAAATTTTAGTACTTACTTTTTGTACTTACACTACAATGCTGATATTTCTCTGATGGCCCAGACTGAAAAGAAAACAGATGCTTCAACAGAAGTGAAGCATTCCCTAGGGAGATGCACAGCAACCCCTTATCACTGTTTAGAATAATTCTACCTTCTGAATTTAGCTGGCAGTATCTGCTATATAATCAGGCAAACCTCTGAGGGATATGGAAGTTTTCTACATCTGTGCAGACAGGTAAAATACAGAAACCTCCTAATTCACCTGCTTCTGCATCTGGGAAGCAAGAAACATGACAAAACCCAAAACACTCTGCTTCTTGATGAAAGTTGTAAACAAGGACCATTTAAGAATGGAGTCCATATCAATAAAGGCTCATTCACCTTTCAAAAAAGAGTTAAAATACATTTGTAACTAGAAGCTAATATAACAGCACTCTTATTTTTGTGACTAACCATTTGGATTTGCGTATTGCTGTTCATTTTGCAAAGCTAAATGGAATCAGCTTTAAATTTCGAAAAATTACATTTTAAACACTGACAGGTTAAGTAGCTGGAACTCCTTACCAATTGCACTGTCTTTCCAAAAGCTATCAACTACACTGATATCTAGCAGTAAAGGGAGCAAGGATACCCTGGTAATCTTTTGTCAATCAAAATAAAGGAATATAATTCATTTGGTACCCCATTTTATAACTATTTTTCTACTTTATTCTCTGTTTCTCTTAGGAAGAACTTTTCTAAGAATCTATCATATTTTAACAGAAAGACAACAGCCTCTGCCTGGTGCCCTGATTTTCTGTTTCTGGCACGCATTTATATGCCTCTTCCAAGTTCAAAAGTACTCAAGAAATACCCAAGTAGGAAGGTAAACCTAAAATAAGTAAATAAATAAATAAATAAATAAAATTAATAAATCATAAAGTGAAGGGGCAGGGGAGAGGGAGGAAGCTGTGTTTCTTTCAAGTAAACCTTAACTACATACTGTTCAGAGCCATCATGTGGAAGTTCATTCAGCACTTGAAACAAAGAAGCAAGGACCACGATATCAAACAACACACAGCAGGATATAGTTTTTAGTCCATTATCTCCCCAACAAACTAATAACTACTGATATGCAACTCTTGAAGCTGATTTGGATAAATCCTATACCATACCCTAAGGCAAAAAGGTACAGATTGCATAACCACACTAAAAAGAGAGAAGATTAATGATGCAACAGAGATTCTCCTTTGTCTTTAGGCTGTACCTCATTTCTGTTGAAAATTCCTGTCACTTCTCCCTTGACTTGCAAGGAAAGCGAGAATGTGGGGGTTTTTTTCCCAAGTCATCCAAGTCACACATAGTAAAATCAGCATTAAGTGCATCTACAGGGACGTGAAGTTTCTTTCAGCCTACCAGAAGGAAATCAGGGGAGCACGGGCACCAGTCCCAAGGCTGGACTATTTCAAAGCCGTCTACCAAAGAAAAGATATGGATACTCCTTGAATCACTTAGAGTGCATATTAGTTCAGCCTTAGAGTCATCTAAGGAAGAATTTCAGAGCAGCATAGTGAAATGGTAACCAACCCTCCAGTTAACGATCTCATAAGCTGTATCAAATTATGGATTTTCCCCTTCTCCCTCTTGGCCTTCCTCCTTCCTCTCTAGAGGTTTACACTATCAAGGGCAAGCAATAACCCCATACACTCATTCAGCCATTAAACATCATCTCCAACAGGAGGAAAGAATGAATAATCCGAAAACATTGAAAAGGATAAACTTTTGGCAAGAGAGCCACATCCTTCATGGGAAATAAATGCAGTCTTGAAAAGTTTCTCTACCAAAACCCTAAAACTGGCAACTAACTCCTGTTGCCTTCTCTCCTCTGTGGGTGGCTGTGGGTTGGCTACATTTGATTCAGCACAGGTTCTAGTTAGGGGAATGGAAACCTGCAGAAACGTATAAATATTTACCTGAGAAAAAATATTAAATTCTTTTTAAAATAAAAATCAATTATCATTTTTCTGTATTACAGACACCCATTCCTAATGTCTTAAAGACAAGAGTCCAGAGTCTCTTGTGACAATCAGCTACTTCACTCCTGCAACAATCAAAACCCACAGTTTAATTAACAGATTTTAATGAAAAAATGTAACTAATCAAAATTAAAAACACAGTCCTGTTTAATGTCTTTATAAACGACCTGGATGAAGGCATTGAGTCCTCCCTTAGCAAGTTTGCAGATGACACCAAGCTGGGTGGAAGTGTGGATCTGCTGGAGGGTCGGGAGGCTCTGCAAAGGGACCTGAACAGGCTGGACTGCTGGGCTGAGACCAACGGCATGAGGTTTAACAAGGCCAAATGCCGGGTCCTGCACTTGGGGCACAACAACCCTAAGCAGAGGTACAAACTAGGAGAGACCTGGCTGGAAAGCTGCCAGGAGGAGAAGGACCTGGGGGTGCTGGTTGACAGCCGACTGAACATGAGCCAGCAGTGTGCCCAGGTGGCCAAGAAGGTCAAGGGCATCTTGGCTTGTATCAGGAACGGCGCGACCAGCAGGTCCAGGGAGGTTATTCTCCCCCTGTACTCGGCACTGGTGGGACCGCACCTCGAGTCCTGTGTTCAGTTCTGGGCCCCTCACCACAAGAAGGATGTTGAGGCTCTGGAGCGAGTCCAGAGAAGAGCAACAAAGCTGGTGAAGGGGCTGGAGAACAAATCTTATGAGGAGTGACTGGGAGAGCTGGGGTTGTTCAGCCTGGAGAAGAGGAGGCTGAGGGGAGACCTTATTACTCTCTACAACTACCTGAAGGGAGGTTGTGGAGAGGAGGGTGCTGGCCTCTTCTCCCAAGTGACAGGGGACAGGACGAGAGGGAATGGCCTCAAGCTCCACCAGGGGAGATTTAGGCTTGAGATTAGGAAAAAATTCTTCACGGAGAGGGTCGTTAGGCATTGGAACAGTCTGCCAAGGGAGGTGGTTGAGTTGCCGTCCCTGGAGGTGTTTAAGGTGAGGGTGGATGAGGTACTTAGGAGAATGATTTAGGGATTGGTGGGAATGGTTGGACTCGACAATCCAGTGGGTCTCTTCCAACCTGGTTATTCTGTGATTCTGTGTGATTCTGTAACACTTGGCATTTTATGAGCAAATGTAGACAAGTGCAAGGTAAAGTCAGATTTTAAAGGCCCTGTTATTTAAAAAAAGAAAAAAAAAACCAAAAACATAGTACCACCTTATTAAATTTAGAGGCTTAGGTAGTGCCTTTCCAAACAGATCCTCAACAGGTTCTTTTGGTGTCACCAGATGATTGGGTTTTGGAGACACAAGAACATTCCATCACTCCTTAAGCTGTGTAAACTCAATTTTGCTTTACAACTTTACTTCTTTTTACAGGCAGCAATAAATTGTCTTAAGATTTTATTTCTACTTTTCCCTTTTATCCAAAAAGAAACCCCATCCCACACACCACACTTTTGCTTTCAAAGTTGATTTTTGAGGCCACTGGCTACATACCTACCAAAAGAC
Organism: Clamator glandarius; assembly: GCA_033459285.1. Taxonomy (NCBI): domain Eukaryota; kingdom Metazoa; phylum Chordata; class Aves; order Cuculiformes; family Cuculidae; genus Clamator; species Clamator glandarius. Next base: position 1,243,616 of record JAUNZM010000473.1, on the reverse strand, counting down.
AGAATAGATCTCTGAAGCCTTGGACAGTCAGGCAACATAACAGCAAACAGCATGTGCTGTTCATCTTTCTTCAAGCTATGTGATTCTTCTTCATTTTCCATTTGCTAAGAGCAAAGATTCCCTTGTGCTTCCAGTCCTGTTTCTTCTAGTGAAATACACGCTGTAGGTAGGTCTAAAAGAACAGGGCCAGCATTTCTACATGCCATTTCCAAATTACAGTACATTCAAACCCAAGCTTTTATCTTACTGCTTCAATAACATCACATAAGTATCATCTGCATAAAAACCCAATGAACTTTCTTCCACAGCAGTAATGAATGTCATCATTGCTACTTTCCTACTACATGAATTTCACTTTAAATTTTTAGTACAGCAATTACATTCACAGGAAGTGAATTATCCCAATCTCTCTCTATCATTTCAGGCATGGTAGCTTTAGTTATAATACAAATTACTTCTTTTCATGGGAGACTACAGTAAACACATGCCACTAGATTTTCTATTATAGGATGTTCTTGATATGATTGAAGACTGGGCCCCTCACCACAAGAAGGATGTTGAGGCTCTGGAGCGAGTCCAGAGAAGAGCAACAAAGCTGGTGAAGGGGCTGGAGAACAGGCCTTATGAGGAGTGGCTGAGGGAGCTGGGGGTGTTTAGCCTGGAGAAGAGGAGGCTGAGAGGAGACCTCATTGCTCTCTATAACTACCTGAAAGGAGGTTGTAGAGAGGAGGGTGCTGGCCTCTTCTCCCAAGTGCCAGGGGACAGGATGAGAGGGAATGGCTTCAAGCTCCACCAGGGGAGATTTAGGCTGGACATTAGGAAAAAACTTTTCACAGAAAGGGTCATTGGGCACTGGCACAGGCTGCCCAGGGGGGTCGTTGAGTCACTTTCCCTGGAGGTGTTTAAGGCACGGGTGGACGAGGTGCTAAGGGGCATGGTTTAGCGTTTGATAGGGATGGTTGGACTCGATGCTGATCTGGTGGGTCTCTTCCAACCTGCTTATTCTATGATTCTATAATACTTATTTATCAAAATAAAGTGATTGCCATTTCACCCTCCTCTCATACAAAGTAGCATCTCTGTCATACAAATTTAAACTGTTTTTCAGTCTCATATACACTAACAATCTTATCTACCCTCCACCACCTTTGCAATATCATGAGATGGGCCAATAATCCTAGCTTGTAAATAAGGATAAAAAACAAAATCACAGAATCATTTAGGTTGGAAAAGAACTTTAAGATCATCGACTCCAACCATAAACCTAACGCTGCCACATTACAGATATGTATCAGGACTCAAAGAAAAAAAGAGATCTACTGTTAGCATTCTTGTCAATCCAGGTTTTCAGTGGGCAGTATTTACTTTGACAAGTTAGGGTGTCTCTCCACTCCACCTGCTCCTTAAAATCACACGGTTGGCAATGAAGTTTGCTGCTCTATGTATGCATTAAGGTTCACCTGAAACAGCGAGGGAGGAAACCTGGCATTCAGTGGTACCACACAAACATAAAACGAGAAAGGAAAGATTCGGATGTTAAGATCAGTGAATGAACAGTATGCCTTATGTGCTTGTAACTTTCTATAAGGAACTCAGAAAATTTCAAATATGTACATTTTCATGATTAAGTATGGTTGAAATATTAAGCAAAACTACTAGTAGCTGCTCAACTTCAGGGCAGAAGCCAATTTGCTGATAGGATGGGACTGTTGCATCCCAAACACCTTTGGAAGAAACAGTTCCAAACAGCGCCCAGGATGGAAGTGGGTTTTTCATTAGATTGTTACATCTCCTGTCATATCATAAACTATATTTTGTAGATAAGAAGACTAATGACACCAAATTTTATACATTACTGGAGTCGAATTAATTAGAAGCCACCATTCTAAAGCAAAGACTGTTAATGCAGTATGAGTAAAGATAGCCTCTAATGCTCTGCAGTGTGGAAACAGCACTATTATATCTGATATACATAGTAACTTCTGGCATTCACTTACCAAGATTCATAAAGAAAACTGATAATACTGCAAAGTTCAGCAGGGACTTCAACTGTACACATTAAAAATAAACTACTTTTACCAGCGACAAACTCAGTGATAAAGCCATTCAGACATCTCCATCTTCAATAAACGGACTGCCTTAAAGTCTTTAAAAGGTATTTTCTGGGCCAGAACCCAAAATCTAATACCAAGCAAACATCATTTCACATCACATTATTTCATTTTCTGCAACTTCTTTGCAACAGCTATGGGCTGCTACAATCAAAAAAGCAGTGTTAACATAGCCCTTTATACACTGCTTTCAAACCACAATACACAAATATACATTCTGGAAGATTTCAAAGTGACTGTGTAAAATCAACTGTAATATTGTGTCCAGTTCTGGAATCCTCAGCATAAGAAGGATATGGAACTGTTGGAATGGGTCCAGAGGAGGGCTACAAGGATGATCAGAGGGCTGGAGCACCTCCAATACCAGGACAGGCTGAGAGAGTTGGGGTTGTTCAGCCTGGAGAAGAGAAGGCTCCAAGAAGATCTGGTAGTTACCTTCCAGTACCTGAAGGGTCTACAAGAAAGCTGGGGAGGGACTGTTTACAAAGGCTTGTAGTGATAGGACTAGGGGCAATGGGTATAAACTGGAGAGGGGCATATTTAGACTAGACATAAAGAGGTAATTCTTCACAATGAGGGTGGTGAAGCTCTGGTACAGGTTGCCAAGGCAAGTTGTGGCTGCCCCATCCCTGGAGGTGTTCAAGGACAGGTTGGATGGGGCTCTGGGCAACCTGATCTAGTGGGACATCTCCCTGCCCATGGCAAGGGAGGTGGAACTGGATGATCTTTTAGGTTCCTTCCAACCCAAATCATTCTGTGATTCTATACTGCATAAATTACAGTGCTCTACTGTAAACAAAAATAACTCTGAAAGGGGCTTATCTAACACATTTTGGTTCATAGAAGCATTTCAACAACATAAATTACCGGCCAACCAGTGGTGCCAACTCTTAGGGGATTGCTTACAATAAATCATCTATTTTCACAGATTTCAAGTTGTCTTCTGCTGGCAGGCCATGGACTGCAAACAGTGCAAGACACCTGGCATCTGAAAGCAAAAGCCAAACTTTCTTTTCATGAGAAACCACTGAAGCAAGCAACTGTCTTACTGCCTTTTTCCCCCCCAGATGGATTTCCTGTACATCTTTTTGAACAGCAAAAAAAGCTGAGCTGACATACTACCTATAGACAAAGCAAAATTAACCCTGCCCCTATGCAGCATATTTTAATACAGAGAATTCCACTTCAGTTTTCAAAGTTCTACAAAATACTCCACATGATGCTTAGGATGAAAAAAAACTGATCAAATGGGCAGGACTGATCTACAAGCTACTTGTCATCATGAAGGATGACATATTACAAGCTAGTTTACGTATCACATAATCTCAGTCTTAGAGACCATCCTCTAAAATTGTCTTTGCTAGAAAATCTTTCTGGAGAGCAAGAAAATGTTTTTTTGGTTTAACTGTTAATAAATAAAATGTCAAGAGGTACTCTAGTGCTTCTTGAAAAACAGTCTGCCAACACACCTTAATTTAATATGTTCCTTCAGCAACATCTGGCTATTCTCCCGCAAAAAAAATACCCAAACCAAAGATCTTAAAATCTGAGAGGGTGAACGGCATCATCAGGATCATACATTTTTATCAGATCATTTCCTCCCCACTGTATCAGAACCAGGAGAAAGAAATACTGTTCCTCAAATCCCCTGCACTAATCCATTCCATTGAGAATTTATCTGATGTGCATTCTTCAGGCTCTGGAAATGAGACAGCAAGAGGAGCGTTAGTAGGAGAATGTACCTAAACTGCAAAGTGATACTGTGTGTTCTGGCAAATTTTGCAGCTTTTGAATAAACAGAGGGTTAACACTGTGAAATGACATAATTAAAGCTTCATTCTCATCTATAGATTCAATTCCATTTATCCCTCTGAGAAGGACTCACAAGCTTTTTCAGATACCCAGATTCATGAGATGATGACAGCAGCCTAGGCATGAACACAAAAATAGAGAGCATATTACCCATCTTTCAGTCACACTGTTCAATCAGGCTTCTCATTTTAAATCACCAGTGTTGACAGATCTGCATTCTGGAGGATCCCCATGAAGCAAAGCTGATGTGCACCAAACTCAGCCTTTTCCAGAGCTCATACAACCAATGACAAGCTTCAGACCAGGGCAGCTGCAAGTAGTCAGGTTGGTCATCCCTTCAAAATGCGAACTCTTGTTTCTCAAGAAATAAGAGTCAGTCCTACTTCTCACAGTGAAGAACACTTCAGTGGGTCCAGAGGCATAGAATCATTTAGGTTGAAAAAGATCCTTGAGTCCAACTGTAAAACTAACACTGCCAAGTTTACCTCAAAGCTATGTCCCTAAGCTCCCTATCTACATGTCTTCTAAATACCGCAAAGGATGGTGACTCCCTGGGCAGCCTCTTCAACCGCTTAATTACTCTTCCAGCAAAGAACTTTTTCCTAATATCCAGTCTAAACCTCTCCTGGTGCAACCTGAGGCTATTTCCTCTCATCCTACTGCTTGTTACTTGGGAGAAGAGACAAACACTCACATCACTACAATCTCATTCTAGGTAGGTGTAGAGAGTGATGAGGTCTCCCCTTAGCCTCCTTTACTCCAGGCTAAACAACCCCAGCTCCCTCAACCACTTCGCATTAGGGTTTTGCTCCAGAGCATTCGCTGTCTTCATTGCTCTTCTTTGGATGCGCTCCAGCAATTGATATGGGAGACACTTCAGCTACTGGACTTGTGAAAAGCAATACAGCAAACAAAGAGCTAAGTTCCTCCATAATAAGGCAAAAAGAGTAGGTAAACAAGACATTATTGCAGAAAGTTTTTCATCAGGGCAATTCACTAAGTGATGTGAGAGCAATAGAAATGTCTCTTCTGACAGTTTTGATGCAGATCCATACATTGATGGAACAGGCCAAACAAGCAGCATGGATATTGCTTCTTTTCTCGGTTTGCTAGGGTGAAATGGTATTTTGCTAGAGGCAAAAATAACTGAGGAGAAAGAATTAAAAATAAATAGGCCAGAACAAAGCATATTTTCAATTTCAGTTGCAGAACCAATGTAGCAACAATTTTCTCTTCTTTTAGCATGAAAAATAATGCTGCCAAATTGCAATGTCACTAATGTAAAACAGACTGAACACCAAAGAGGTTTTGGTGCTTGCTTTTTTTTTTTTCATTATTTCAACAGAAAACTCTTTGCTCTACTGTGAAGTTTCTTTACATGTACTAAAGGGAAAGTATAAAAACAATACATGAATCTAATATGCTCAATCTCTATATTTTAGTTTCCACTGAAGGAAAACAAATTAATCTTCAGAACTATTTGAACACTTAAAGGTGTCTCAAAAATAAGGCTCATGCTGCTCCAATTGCTTTCAGTCACAAGGATTTTATTTACACACCATTTAGTGTTTGTTCCACAGTGACTATACATAGGCCTCAAACAGCAGTAGTTTAGGTCATGAGGATCAAATAAAATTCAAAGATCAGACAAACAGATTTGGGAAGGACTTTAAGTTATCAATCACAACAAATCCATTTGCTATTTTGTTCCCAAAGACCTCAGATGCTGAAAACAAATCTCCAGGCAAAACATCCCAGTGGTTCACCTGTACTGCTCCTAAGGGTCTGCCAATTCTTAAGAGAAAAAGAAAGAAGTTTTATTGCAATTTACTGTTGTTACTTCTTGCCAGGTCTATTTGTTAGAGACAAATGGAGTTCTTTCCTCTCTACACTGCAATATTATTAGCGCATCACTTCTCAGTTGTATTTTTATAGGTTAGGATAAACTATCTCTGCTCTTCAATTCTCTTTTGGAAGTCACATACTTTACACAGTTTTTTTTAATAAGGTAATGTTTCCTCTTTAAAGATGAGGAGTTCAGTGATGGGAAAGGTGTGCATTTTAGAGGTGGGACTTGAGTCTCCTGACTTTCTCTTAACAAATTTTGGTGAAAGTATGAAAAGAAACATTATACAGCATCCATGCATCATCCACATCAACTCTGTAAGCTCTTAAAAGGAGATATTCACTAGGTAAGGAAAGAAAAATATGGCTTAGAGGAAAAAGAGTATAAAAATAGTTTTATATATATAAATATATATTTTTATATATATATACACACTCCTTTTTATAGGTTAGGATAAATTATCTCTACTCTTAATTTTTCCTTTGGAAGGCACGTACTTAAGACCCTGAGTATTCTTATTCCTCTGTCTTGCATTGTGTTTACCTGGTACTTATTCCTCCCAAAATATGGTGCCCTAAATGGAGTAGAATAACGCAGAGGGTTGACCAATGCTGAAGAGAGAAGAAACTTTACTTCATGTGCAACTTGCCTGCAGACAATGCTCCTGTTTACACAGCCCAATATAACTTGCCTTTCATCAAAAGAGCTTTAGATCACTGAATTACAAATTGAGCTTGTGATCAACTACAGCCTCATACCTTTTTCTGCAGAACTGGAAAGTAACTAAATGATTCCTATGTTTCATAGGTGGAGTTTGCATTATCAGCTTACGCATGGAGTAGTACAGAACCAATCCTGATTCAGCCTCTCATTTACTTCAGAACACTCCTCCAATCTACCAAGCAACCCTGAAATTCTGAAACCGTTCCTTCAGCATCCCAGAAGATGCTCTCAACTGTGTCAAACATCCGTACCACTAACACACTAGCTACTGCTGTCTTCAGTCAGATGAGCCCCAGGGCTATACAGTAATTCCCTGAAAAAGTGGAATGCTGAAACTTGTGCTAGATATCGTTTGCAAACCAATTCTTGACCTGACTTGCATCCCTCTCCTCTAAACTATTCTTCCCATGTTTACGTCACAAGTTTCCCATTTCAAGAGCTTACTAGAGCTCACGCGGATGGCATGCAATGCTTCTTTTCACACCTTCACTGAAATTTGGTAAGCAAAAGTCAGGAGACTCAACCCCACCTCTGAAATGGATTTCTTCCCACCACTAAGCTCCTCATCTTTCAAGAGGAAACATTACCTTACTCAGAACGGCAACACTCTGCTTTCTCTGTTAGCTGAGTTTTCATTAGACTTAACTACTCAGATCCCTGCAACTGATCCTACCCACTTCTTGGAGTTTGAATTATGACTTGCCAAGGGAACTGGAGGACTGACAGGGTCATTTCAGTTTCACAGCCATAAACATACAAGCCTAAAAACATGTACACCAAGTCACAGCTGGTGTTTGGATAATAGTATTCAAAATGTTTTTGGTACATAACAGGTGACATTAGCACATTTAGAAGAGGATCCAAACAGATTTCATTTTAAAGAAATGTGGCTACTAAGTATAGCCTTCATTAATACACTAGAAAAGTACTCTGCTGTAAAAAATAAGAATCCTCATCTTTTAGATCTTTGAATTGTAAGTGGGTTTTGTTGTTTGAGTAATACTTTCCCAAAGCATGAAATACTTAGCTTGACTTCAGTTGATTTTCAGGTCACTTAAATCCAGAACTTTGGAAGATAAATAGATACTTAACTCCTAGTCTCATCAAAAACCTTTAAGGTGACTAAATGCATTTGGAGGTTTGAGCCTTTGTCTCTCTAATTCTCAAGTCCCCATCTGCAAAATGGTGACAATTTTTCCCAGTTTCTCATCAGATGAGGGAAAATCAGTCAGATAGTCTCTCTGATCATCCTACCTAAGCAAGTGCATCGGTTTAATTTTCATCTTTTCTTCTATAGATTTCAAAACTTCTGAAATGTTTGGGCTTCGTCTAGCAGTATATTTTTATGCAATGCAAGATATTTATGCACCTTTGTTTCTGGAAGTATTACTCTTAATGCTGGCACGAGTGCAGCAGAAACAACAGTAATCAATTTGATTTGGCCTTATGAAACAAGTGTCATTTTGATAAATGATCCTAATTAAGCTGATATTTCAGGTAGAAAGTATATTGAGTTAATGTGTTGGCACCTCTGTAGTTATAGTCAGACAAGTACAGATGTTGCAATAAAGTAGCAGCAGTACATTATTAACTTTCTAAGTCACTCAGTTTGCGTTCACAGAGTTTGATCAAAGCCACACAACTCAGCAACAGAAACAAAATGCTGATTTTATGTTTTAATTATTCAGCAACATATACAAGTAGTAGCTCCAGGAAGTTTCAGAGCTATAGGTCATTCCTTGATGATCCCTCTCCAGCATGGAAGTGATTAATTATCTAGTGGTAGCACAGTACTTAAGGCAGAGAGTCACGTTTGTTTAGAAAATCTTGCTCAAACAGCAAAAGACAAAACCTGTGTTTCTTCTCTTTTACATAAATCTAATTACAGAATGTCCTGTTAAGGCTAAAAGACACCACACATTTACATAAAACTAATTACAAGATGTCTTGTTACGGCTAAAAGACATCACATGTTTATGCAGTGCTTTCTTATGCTGTAGAAGTCTTTGATACATAGCTCATGGTTGGCAAGTACAAGTTTGTTTTCCATTTAGCAATGGTAGCAGATGAAGTAACATACCAGTCATCTGCTCTGAAATCAAAGCAGTCTTGTCTTTTCCGGTATTTCTACTGAGTCTTCTGTAGCCCTAAACCAATTATTTTTTGCACTTATCAGCTCATACAGACTTGCAGCCACATTTCCTTCAGAGGTGGTTTTTGGTCTCTTCTCCCAAGTAAGAAGTGATTAGATGAGAGGAAATGGCCTCAAGTTGCACCAAGGGAGGTTTAGATTGAATATTACAAAAAAAATCTTCACTGAAAGATTGGTGAAGCACTGGAACAAGCCACCCAGGGAAGTGGTGGAGTCACCATCCCTGGAGGTGTTCAAAAAACAGGTAGACACAGCACTTCTGGGCATGTTTTAGTAGATATGGTTGTGTTGGGCTGACAGTTGGACTTGATTTTGAAGGTCTTTTCCAACCTTAATGGTTCTATGATTCCTTTTAAAATAAAGGCATCTTGCAGTGAGGAAGTAACCTTCTTATGACTGCAACGACTGTGGAGTATTGGTTTGCAGCTCAAGCACCTGTAAGAACAGTTATGATGTAGTCAGGCAGGTAACCACAAGCACTGGTGAGACTCCATGTAGTTCTGTCACTGCAGACACAGGCTTGAGATACCTTCTGAGATAAGTTTTTCCTCCTTCAGACATCACAGGGCTACGCATCACTTCTGGGGTCAACAACGAGCTGCCAGCCTGCTGTGCAGCAAGCAGCAATCTAACTTGAAGGCTCCTTCCCACTCTGAAAACACATCTTCTTGGAAAGATTTCCAGGTCTCCAGAAGCACAGAGACTGAAAGGGACAAAGCATTTCCTACCTGCAGTGAGTTTCAAAGGAGTTTCAAGAACTCACACGCGTATCACAGCTGCTCAAAGCCTGGCCCTTTAGAAACTGTCTTCCCATCTCCTAGCAAGTTTGGCCTGCCAAAAACAAGCATGTGCTGAAAATTATTTCTGATGTTTCTTGTATCCAATTACCCACGTCCCCAGGGTTTTCTCCTCACAGGACAGCTGAGAGAAATGGTTTATCTTATTTTCTTCTAATCCACAGGGAAGTTTCTTGTGGAGCACAGAAAAAGATTTTATTCTTGCTAAACATCTGTCAAAAATTAGGATATTCTCCACCAGGTGTTTACCCCACAGAAACAATGTTGATATTAGACCAGTCTACTTTCTGGTTGTAGACCATGAGTCGGGGATGAGTCACCATGGTTGTAACATCTTTCAGGCTGACACATCAACTCAGCCAGTCTAGAAATGGATCTACCATGGGCACAACAACAGAAGAAAATTACTTCGGGCAGCCATGCTTCTGTCAGATTTGGATAACTCAAAGGAAAAAGAAAAAAAAAACACACCACAGAAAAATATATACTTCCATACTCTAATGAGAGCAGCCATAAAAAGAGCAGGGACAAGGGAAAAAACAAGAAAAATAAATTCAGTTGAATGTGACAGTAATATTCTCTGGTCACAACATAATGGAATATTCAGGCATTATTCTAGAAAAACATGGCAAATTATAAACCTGTTTCCTTGATGAAACTATGTAATTAGTAGCATTGCCAGTCTTCAATAAATATTATCTATATCCACAAAGTAACCATGAGAACACCAAGAAAAAGTCACAAATGAAGCAGACTTGTAAGGACATGGTTAATTTGCTCAATTTCCCCCATAACTGTGTATTCTTAGAAAGATTAGACACAAAAAATAAAAAATATATATATATACATATACACACATAAAATCCTAGAGCCATTGGAATGTGGGGCATGGAAAAAAAACCCACATGTACTGTTAAATATATCAGGAGATGAAAAAGATGTGCAAGCAGTGTGGGATGTATTGACAAACAATATTTGCAGAAATATAGCATGAGAACAGCTGAGTCATCCACCTGGTGCAGAACCTAAAAGTATCCTGCAACTGTGAAGCATCTTCCTAGCAGGTACTAGTATGTGACTACTCCACTTAGGTTAACCTCTATCAGGACATCAACAACAGAAAGAAGTCAAATAAATGAAATTTTACAACTACTTGTGGTGTGTATGCTCTCTTTCGCTCACTAGAAAAAGTGTTTCTACTTGTCATTTTGCATGTTTAGCACAAATACAAATGCCAGATAGGTACTGGAAGCCTATGAAATTGCTCATACAATTTTTTTCAGGGTTGTTTTTTTATTTAAATAAAATTCTCCATTTTCTGCAAATTTCATCAAAATGGCATGTTTTCTAATACCACAAAATCTTTCTGGATGAACAAGGAATATTAGGAGTCAAATGTTTCTCCTCCCTCAGAACAGTTGTTCCAATCTGGACAGATTTTGTAAGGCAGTCAAGTAAGTCTTAATACTTTAAGATCATGAGATCATTAAGTGCTAGTACTAGAGCCAAAGAGACTGATTCATATGCAAGAACATAAGCCGTCCCAGCAAATGGCAAAGTGCTCTGTACACTCGTACCCACTCTTAACAGATCTGTTCATGCTCCCTCTTGCCATCAGATAGGGAACTGCCAAAAAAACCCCAACAACAGAGAAAGTTTTGTTCAACAGCACCAAAGCATTGCAGGGTGCCTGGTGAAGTTACTTATATTGTTGCTACGATAATGATAGATACGAGGATTTCCAAGAGTCTCAAGGAATTCCAAGAGCCAGAGAAGGGTCTACCTGTCAACAAGTGGAATCTTAGCAATTTTTGTAGAAGCTGTGTTTTACCTTAGCAGTGAAAAACAGGAATAGTTTGAGATAATTAGTATTTTCTATGTGCCAAAGGTATTTCTTAGTACTTTTCTTAGAGGGACTGATCCTGGTAACGTGGTTGCTTCCTGTAAGAAGGAACAACTACAGAAATAGTTCTGCCAGGGATACTGACACCACTGCTCATGCAGAGAATTAAAGAATTATCTCTTTCAACAACAGCACTCAGCAGGTGGTATCTGCAAAAACAGCTTGAGGGGAACATCATGTGTAGAAGCTGACCCAGAGACTGCACCAGCTATAGCAGCCACTCTACGAGAAGAGGCTTCTCACTGTTCCGAGGATAAACATTTTCACTTTTTCCCAGTCCAGCATGAAGTTACACATTCCCCTGACATGCAGCTTTGCCTGGCTCTGATGAAGAGATGGTACTAATCTGCAGATGGTACTAGCTACTAGTGGTAGCCTGCAGACAGGAGGCAAGAGTGGTTAATCTCTGCTTAATGCCAAAGATGTTTTACTGACACAGTTGCTGAGTTCTGCAGCCAGTGGTTGGCTAAAACCTCAGACAAATAAGACTTCCCCTCACAAATGACCCATCCCAATTTAAGAGCTGGAATCTCTTCTTGTGGACATACAGGGGCTGACAGCTATCTCTGAACTTCCTCGTCTTCACTGAGAAGGTCCAAGACAGACACAGAGTCCAGTGAAGAAAATGCATTAAGTCAGAACCCACAGTGGCCGCCTCTAAAGGAGTTAAAACGCTGTCTAAAAGACCAGGAGCACTGCAGAGTCTGATGGTTTTTTAGAGAGAGGACCACATGTTTTGTGCTAAATAAAAAATGGTGGCAAAGGGGAGGAATGGGGAAGAACAAGAAGAAAAATGTTAAAATAAAACAAAAGAGAAAGGAAAAAAGAGGTACATAACCTAACATTATTCTAGCAGTAAAACTACTGAAGACAAAAGGAGTAAACACAACTGGGATCATGCACTACCACGCCAGCAAGATGGATTTGTCCTCAGGTGGTACTGCAAGAGGTCACCCCTTTATGTCAGTTTGACCCAGAATCAGCTGTTTTGTTTCCTATCTTGCATACATATATTTATAACGAAGTGCTAAGTGCAAGGGAAATGCACAGTAAAGACCTGTTCAATTCATTACAAAAATATAAATTACCAAGGCCAGAAAGATACAGAAAGACAGAGATTTGGAATCCAGAAGAAAAGTTTCTGTATCATAATGATGAATAAATATGTTTTAAATATTCCTTTACACCCACTGCATCTATAGAAGGGACAGGGTTCAATACTAGTAAAATTCAATGATTAAACAACAATCCAGTGTTTACTTTAGTAATTTTGCTAATCTATCTAATTGCTTTTCAATGGAAAATCATCATCTCTGCACTATGTACCATCCAGAACAGTTTCTAAAAATGGGATATCACTACCCCTAAACATCACATTTAGAAACATTCTTTTGAATTTTTTTTCCCATTACAGACTGCTAAATATTTCTGCATCAGTGACCTAGAAGCAAGAATACATAGAAGCTGCAAGTCATTTTACTGCACCATCTTGTGGATAATAGTAGCAGCCACACCAAGAATGAGCCGTAACAGACTGTCAGGTAGTGACAAGACCTCTGCACTGTCACACACGTTTGGGATTAAAGTTGATTCTTTCAAAGCATGCCAGGGAAAGCTGTCAGTCTCATTCTCTCAGTCAGGTTCCAACAGAGGGACAAAAATTATGACATTTCTCAGTTACTGGGTATTTTTTTGTTATGCAGCAAGTTTTAGAAGTCCACAATCATCCAGCCTTGTCATATCGCTTCCTTACCTCCGCATTTTACCCTCCCCTTGACTGCTTCACACTCCCTACAGACGCCTGTACATTACAAATGCAACAAGACCCACACGTGAACAAGTTCAGGCATACAAAATGACAATCCTGGGGCACATGGTGTCACAAAGGGGTGTATCGCTTTACACAAAAGCTCATGTCTGAGACCTCAAAGCAGAGGTACTCGTTTAAGAAACTTAAAGCACAATGGCTCCTTCAGTATTCATATCATAGAGAAAACCACAAGATATTTGTTAATAGCCACATACCCAGCTAACACCGACTACAATCATTATATTCCCTCCCAGAAGCTCTTGTGCATGCAGAGGAGGCAAAGATAATTTTCATACAGGTATCATCACAATGAACACAGTTTAAAAACCAGACCACTGGTTTTGGTTTGGGTTTTTTTCCCAGTATTCTTAGGGCAGACAGAAAAACCAAGCCACCAGCACTTTTACTCCTGCATTTATAAATGCTGCTTTTGAGATTACATGGATTTATAAAAGCAAATACAGCTCTTTTACCATACAGAGCAGTAACAGGGAGGAAAACCAGTGAACAAACACTTCACTAGATCAGTCGATACATTCTTACAAAGATGAGTTTTTGACTCCTATTAATGAACATTCAAGTAGTTATTATTTGGAAGGTGTTTATGCTTTGAAAGCTACACAGAGTTTAATATTTTTTCAATAAAATCACTTTTTAAGACTTTACAAAATATCAATGAGATATTAACTTCCCCAGAATAGAGAGCTATTAGCTCATTCCTTTCAGTGGATTTGAAACATTCTCTTCTCCTCGAAAACCATTAGCCACCAAAATATTTATGAACAAGCTGTTATAAAAGCCATTTGACTAAAACTACATAGTTTTGCTATTCAACAGCGACAAATTAAGCAGATACTGGTATAAATGAAGAAAAGTACTTAAAAGATTGCTAAAGGAAAAAGGGGGAACATCCTCACTATTGATGATATAAATGAAGACCCCTTAATAGGCTAAGTTTTAAATGGCACAGTTATTCATGGAAAAGTTACTAACACAGTAAATCCGTATAAATAACTTTAAGTGTTCGAGTGCTGATTCAGTATCACTTAAAGCCATCAATGCAATTACTAGCTGTTAAATCTGAATAATGAGCTCTCATTTAGGCAACAAGTGCAAATTAAAGAAAAATGCTCCATCTTAAAACTAGGCAGATTCTTCCTCCTCAAACACACTGGCCAATTTAAAAATACTGTCTCCATACAGCATTGTTGCTTCACAAAAAAAAATCACAAGATCTCTCCATTGGTCTATATACCTCCCAACCAACTTTTATCCTGCAAGCTCGCTGCCTGTAGTTACTTTACCTACAATATTCAAATCACTAAACTGAAACCTTTCATTACTCTATGGTGTTCATGCTCTGCATGGGATGAAGAGTATGGAACTTGTTCAGAGATACTCATTTATTTTCAGCTGTAAACAACAGCATGAGCAGAAGGTACTGCCCAGACTCATATGAAAGGCACTTAGCACCTTCAGTATACAGACTGACAAACAGACGTTAAGAAAAAACTTGCCATCACTACTCCATGACAATCTAATTTGCTTCATAAAATAAGACACTGATCTTAATATAATGTATTCTAGACTTTATAACAGTATCCTTGATGTTGTAGTAATATGCTTGTACTGCCTAATCTGCAAAAAAGCCAAGGGGAATAAACATGTATCTAAAATTAATTTATAATTTTTTTTAAGTAATTGATCTAAAATTCCATTTAAAATTACTAAAACATAAGCTAGAAGCAAACCTAACTAAAATCTGTTGTAGAAAGCTTAAACAAATGTATGAAAAAGCAGTCCATGTCTTCTAATAAAATTGTGAAGTTGCACCAGTGTCTGACACACATGAAAGTACAAATTCCCAAAGTGGTAACTCAGTTTTGCCAGCACCATCCTTGTGTGCCGAAAAAGAAGTGGGATTTTTTTTGCACTTTATTTTAACAGGTTCCACTCACTGCCTAGCTCCTTCATAATTAAGGACCTGGCTGTGAACTGAAGAGGCAGGACAACCTTATGCACGTTCACATGAACAATCAGTTTCTTGAGGTGGGCAGGACAACCCTTACACACAAACACAGCACTATGAAAACATGTCTGATCAGAAACAATGGAATTACTGAAGTGCAGTTTTAAGAAGACTTTTGAAAGACAAGGTAAAGGTAATTCCACAGAGAAAAGAAAATACAGAGTTCTCTAGTGTAGTATAAGCAGGAGTGTAACAGATATCATACAGGAAAAAAAGGTTTAAAAAAGTAAAACAATTACAAAGTATTACATAGGAGCAGAGGAAAAGATATGTTTTATTAAGTCTAACATTCTTTTCAAAAACATATGCAGTTTAATATGAGAAAAACAAAAGAAAATAGGTTTAAATGGCAGGAATGATACATGATAGACCCTAACAAGATGGGTAAAGACAAATGTCTCTCAACTTTTCCTGTGAAGGTAAATAAATGAGGGCTTTATTTTGTACACTAATAAAAAGCATATGTCCAATTTTATATCTTAATTTATTTCTATTTCGGTTCGCACCACCATTTAGCTATAATAACTACACATCCAAGCGAACAGCAGAGTTAATAAGATGCAGTAATTTCACAACAGCTCTCAATTTAATCAATCCATATTAGTTTCCAATGTGGATGTAAAGACAAGATTTGCTACTTTGACTGCTATCTCTGAAATACAATTAAAGCCTCATTTGTTGAAATGCACTTTAAGGTACTCATATAACCCAGGATCTGATGGACATGCACTGAAATAAATTAGACTTTCAGAATAGTAGAGAAATCCCAAATGTTCAGAAATGAATTTAACATAAAAACAGCCTTCCAGGAAAGAAAAACCGAAAAAAAAATTAAAATAAAAATCAAACCATCTGCAGGCATCTTCTAACATCAAAGAATATCTGAACTTTATTTCACTTGCATCAACTACAAGCCTTTTAACAAGTAATGGCAATATTATGTCCCTTTCTAGCTTGTTCTTGTCACCTGTTTGTAAATAATTTTTAAAGAATCCCTGACAAATACTTTGCCTTACTCTTCCAGGGTCTGGATTAGGATGAAGAACATTTGCTGACATCTTTAGAGAAGCAAGAGAAGCAGACATCTAAAATAAAACATTAAAAATGTCTTATCTCATAGCCTTTCCCATCATGGCATGTATTGGATTGGATTTATTATTCTGAATCTTTTTTTAAAATAAATACTGGATTCTGTTTTTGATACTGAAAGTCCTACTTAAGCAAAATCCTCCGACAAAACTCAAGAGATGAATGTTCAAGACTACTGACTACAAAGTAAGTCCAGAGCTACTTTGATAAAACAAGTCTGTGGTTTCTTATTACCACATATAGATGTGCAAACTTATGTTACTGTCACTTTTGATCCTCCCTACCACCCCCTACAGCGATTAGCATATCTGGAAAGGAACAAGGCATACGTGTGGGAGGGAGAGAGAGTCCAGATTCCAAGTAGTAACTATACCAGATTAAAGCTCAAAAAACTTCAGGATTTTTATGCTTTCTGACACAAAATTTTCATCAAAGACTCAGATGTGGATCTTTGCTTTGTTATCAATTTAATGCTTCCTCTTTCTTGAATTTGGATTGCTTATCCTATACACAGGTCATAAAGTGAAAGTCAACAACAAACACACAGCAATGTGTTTAGGGAAATCACTGTCCAGAAATGAATTATGAAAATTGAAGGATGTGCACACTATATCAGAATTAATATTAATCTTAACTATCTCCAGAAAGCAACTATCAAGACAAATGACATCCAAACAGGCAAGACATTCCTACTCCTTAACTCTTTCTGACAGTACTGAAGGCTCCTTGGAGTGAAAATTTAGGCTTTTTATAGCTTATTAAAGATTAGAAATTCACAGTTATCAAACAAGGAAAGGGACTTCAGTTCCCATATGAATGGCTCAATGAAACTGAAAGAGCAGTTGCTGTTCAAAATAAACTTGATCTGAGCAAAGAAAAATAATGGACTGGAGAACAGTAAGGGAACATATAATCATAGAATCGTAGAATGGTTTGAGTTGGAAGGGACCTTAAAGATCATCCAGTTCCAACCCTGCCATGGGCAGGGACACTTCCCACTAGACCAGGCTGCCCAAGGCCCCATCCAACCTGGCCTAGAACACCTCCAGGGATGGGGCAGCCACAGCTTCCCTGGGCAACCTGTGCCAGTGCCTCACCACACCACTCTATGTGAAGAAATTCTTCCTTGTGTCTAGTCTAAATCATAGAATCATAGAATCACCCAATTTAAAGCCATTCACCCTCATCCTATTATTACAAGCCTTTGTAAAAAGTCTCTTCCCAAGTTTTCATGTAGCCCCTTTCAGGTACTGGAAGGTCACTATAAGGTCTCCTCAGAGCCTTCTCTTCTCCAGGCTTAACAACCCCAACTCTTTCCTGGATGTACATATACTATTACGTATCTGTCCTTGTGGCCTCCTTTACAATATTACATACTTTAAGTCTCAAAATCCTGACATCAGGGTGAACTCAAAGAAATGCCAAACAATGTATCCAATACAGAGAGACTGAAAAGAATCAGAATAGTTTCCATAAAAGAGGAATAAGACTAAAGAAGAAGAACCTAGTATCTTATTTCAAAAGTTGTACGCCTCTGTGGTATGCGCGGATAGTTAATATCCATCTGTTCTCCATGCAGAAGAGGGCACTCAGCAAAATAAGCCAATAAAGTCAGCAAAATAAGTGGTGAACAGTAAAAAACACCGCATGCTGTATAAGGCTATAGTAATGATTGCCAGGTTAGTTAATGTCAAAACTCAGGAGGGACTGACATAAATGGACTTAACAGAGTTAATGAAATATAGGTGTCCACCTGCTACTGGCAAAACAGAACTGAGGAACAGAGAGCATCATCATATCCCACACTGACTCTACAGAGTCTTTTGCCTTTTTTGTGGGGGCTAGTTAGGTGTTTGGTTGGTTTGGGTATTTTTTTTTAACAAGGTCTGGTAGTGAACACAGTCATCTAAACAGACCACAGGATTTCACCCAGCATGGTACATCTTATTTTTCTGCATGCTTTTCTCTGTGATAGTGTGCATGTTGCCAACAATGACCTAATTATCACACATCCATAAACCAAGTTGTTTATGCAGCCTTAGAAAGCCCTCGAATTAGAAAAGGGCCACTAAAATATAAGCTGTCCATCGAGTCTGCTTTGTACATCACTGAATGACAAAATAAATCTAGTTGGACAGGACCTCTGGAGGTCACCTAGATCCAAACACCTGCTCAGTATCAATGTGATCCGACAGCATGGTGCAGTTTCCCCTCAAATATTTTCAATCACAGAGACTCCATCACTGTGCATGACATCCCAAGCCAGTATTTTGACCACCCATGTGGATAAAAGAACCTCCCAAGTTTCCTAGTCCCTGAGCACATCAGATGCTAGCTGCTGAATCCCTTCCCAGGTCCCCAAGGCACTGCTTGTTGCACATGGGGAAGCAACCCCAGCGCCACTAGCTGTTCCTGGACAAAGTTACCTGACCTGTGTACAGCATAAGGTCCAAGGCGTTCCCAGCACCACACTGCTGCTTCAGAAGCCTCTCCAGTCCTTTGCCCCTGTCTCATCACCCCCAAAATCTCCCTGACCACCTAGGGGCTATGGCCACTCACAAACCCCCTACACTCAACCTCTCCAGCTGCTCTTGAAACTCTCCTCATGATTGATCAAGGGTCATTGGGCACTGGAACAGGCTGCCTAGGGAGGTGGTTGAGTCACCTTCCCTGGAGGTGTTTAAGGGATGGGTGGATGAGGTGCTGAGGGGCATGGTTTAGTGATTGATAGGAATGGTTGGCCTCGATGATCCAGTGGGTCCTTTCCAACCCTAATTCTATGATTCTACGTTTGCCAACAGCTCTGGAGCACAGGCTTCCCCAAAAAAACCCTAATCCTAGCCTCTTTCCCTTACTGCCAACTTATGATCCCACCTGAAAGGTTTCGACTCACTTTACTTGCACTCATGAAGCCAAGATTCCCCTGCATCCAACCTGAGTCCACCTGAGCGCCCCGTGCCCCAGCCACTCAGCACACCCAATTGCTTCATGTGTCCTGGGAAGCTTTTTCAGTGAGGTAGTAATCTTGAAATATAGTTAATGCATACAGTAACAACAGCAATATCTACGCAAAACAACAGAGAAGCTTCTTCCATCATCAGAGCTCTGCAGGCAACAGAGCAAGCCACAGAAAGTCCCAAGTTGCTTCGAAGAGCTGATGGAGAGGGGGAAGACAAAATATATTTGCTAACAATGACCCAACCAGGACCAAAATGGGGATGACTAGCACAAGTATATGAGCTCAGCAAGAGAGCCAAAAATGAAAGAAAGCACCTCTTGCTTAGAGGCAGAAGAGAGGCACATATGTAATAAGATGTTTATTGGTCAGAAAACAGGAGAGTCAGGGTGCACAGGACTGTCCCTTTTGTGATACCTATAAGAAGACAACTGTGGGTTGTTTTGGTGCCATTGCCTCTCAACAGCATGGCTCTCTATTTCAAATATCAACTACACCTAGTCTTCAGTCTGGCAGGCTTTTCAAACCCTGTGACTGGGTGGTGTGATTAACACTTGGGTGGGTTGGAGATGCATGAAGGCAGAAGTAGCAAAGAAGTAAAAGGATTAGAACAAGAAAAAAGGATGAGGTAGGAATATGACATAGAAAAACACACAAAAAAAATAAAAAGATGGTAGGAATAGCAAGACAGTGGCACAGAAAGCTAGGGAAGAGTCTGTAAATTGCAATAGGGAATCAAAAAGAGGAGGTGGAAGAAAGTAGGAGGAAAAAAAAAACCAAAGATGAGATAGCAAAAATCTTTAGGCATAAAATAAATCAGACATTTTTCCAGTATCAAAGTCAATTTACAATGCCACCCACTAAACACTGCTCCAAAACCAACTCATTCTTTATATTTTCTGGGGTAAACTAGTGTGGCCTTTTTTCTCTTGGTATATTGAGCTTATTTTTTCATGGTGAAGGAAGAGAGTAATCATAAGTTTTCAAGAGAGATCTCTCTTACACTTTTTGACTCCTTAGGACTCCATGTCTTATGTTTCTATATGCATTTCTCTCCCTTGCTTGAAAATGCCTCCTGTGAAAACCAGTGAATCCTAACTGCAGACTGTGATGGCAAATGCTAAAATATGGCAAAGGTACAATTTCACCACAAATTTGATCCAAGTGTGATCTAAAGCTGCAACTACATAGGACAGATCTACAGCTACTTAGCTCAACTGATCGATTGTAACCCACAGCACCAATCAAGCTGGCAGAAGCAATAGACTCGTTCCTCCTAGCCCTAGTTGTTATCCTCATACTGTCTTCCTTCTCTTATATGCAGCTGCACTAAAAATATAGATATTTTTAATTGAGATGGATCCCCAAACTAACTCAATTTGCAGCTACACAGGCTTTGGGAAGTTTACAGAGGCAAGGGTAAAGAAGCAAGCTTTGGCCAGTAACTGTGTTGAGTAAGAAGAGCACAAGACTTCGAGAGAATGACAGTTTAGCCATCCTTGAAGTCTTCTGTTGTAGTTTCATGCCTATTTTAAAGCAGCTCACGGGACTATCATCTGCGTGAATGCCTACAAGATCCTCTCTGAGACAGACAAGACACAACAATTTACTTAATAATAGCACAACTGCTTTTTAAAGATAAAATAGTAAGGAAGGCATCTTGTACTATTCACCTAGTCCCATAATAACACACCACACACGCTCCCTGCTTCCTTTACTTTTAAAATTAAGGACCTTTCCTTTGCAAAACCATATTTCCAGAAGCAGCAGTGAGTAACTCGAGGTGTACTAGAAATGAAAGCATCTATTTTTTTTAGAAGTCACAGGCACATATAGCCAGCTTCCCAGACTGGGAAGAGGAGAGAGAACCTAGTTGAAACAAATCCATAAATAACACAGAATCATAGAATAGTCTGGGTTGGAAGGGACCTTTAAAGGTCATCTAGTCCAAGAGGACGGACATGGCTCTTCTGCCTGCTGCCGGAGGAATGTGGCTGGGGAGAAGTCTCAGAGCAGATTCTTGCCGCAGTGCTATTTCCTGGCCAGATCCACTATGAACAATGAGTCCCTAGTTCAGAGGAGGAAGCCTGTGTGGAGAAACTGAGCCTCAAGGGGTAACAAGAGCTCCAATGCCCCCAGATGCTACCTCCCAGCAGCCTCCTGGGCACAAACTCCATTAACCACAGGGTAGAACGTGTTCAGCACTGGGGATGGAGCCTATGTCCAGTTCAGCACGCTGGTGGTTCCACCCCTGCACACGCAGCTGTCCTTTTGGAGAGACCAGTAAATGTCCACCTGCTTTTTATAGAGTGTTTCTTCAACACCAAAGAACACCCCATTGCTGGGAATACTTCCCAACATTGTCTCAATAACACAAGAAATACAGAGGGGAGAATTTCCTGAAGTGCACAGTGATTTTACTTGAGTGTGAAGGGTTGACCTAGGCTGGCTGCCAGGTGCCCACCAAGCTGCTCTATCACTACTCCTCCCCAAGCGGTGGGGAGAAAACACAGCGAAAGGCTTGTGGGTCTAGGTAAGGACAGGGAGATCACTCAGCAAGTAACATCATGGGCAAAACAGACTCAGCTTGGAGAAATTTATTTAATGGCTTGACAACGGAATTCAGAGTAGGATACTGAGAAATCTAAAAACATCTGCCCCTGCCCCTCCCTTCTTCCCAGGTTCAACCTCATTCCCGGCTTTCCTACTTCCTTCTCTTGATCATTGCAAGGAGGATGGGGAATCGGGGTCGTGGTCAGTTCATCATGCATTCTCCTCAAACTCTACCCCTGCTCCAGAGGAGACAATCCTTCACAAACTTCTCCAACCCGGGTCCTTCCCACAGGCTGCAGTTCTTCATGAACTGCTCCAGCATGGGTCCTTTCCACAGAGTGCAGTACTCTCAACCTAGAGCACTGAATCACAGAATGATTTAGGTTGGAAGGGACCTTTGAAGATTATTTAGTCCAAACCTCCTGCCACAGGCAGGGACATCTTTCACTGCATCAAGTTGATCAAAGCCCAAGACAATTCTGTGATACTAAGAAACATTCATATATGATATGATCTTAAAGAGAAAATCACAGAATGAACAAACATAAGAAAACTATATTATGCAGAGCAGAAGAACCTTCAGAGTATGGCCACTTGTTTACAAATGCTTAAATATTCATATATACAAAAGGAAATTTAAAATAAAATAACAGAGACCATACGCAGGTCACATCTATTTGCAACTTTGTGATTTCTTCCTCTATCAATTACAGTGGACAGAGATTACTTCAAAGTTTGCCTAACATTTATACAATGGATTCACAGAAGGACAAACATTGCATGATTTCAATGGCTTTTATCTGCTATAAGGTGTAAGAAAAGGCATTGACAATCCACGCATAATGTTGGCAACCAGACCCTGCTTTTTGTACCCATAACACTTCAAGAGTAGCCAAGGCGTTTTGATTAATACTATACTGAACCAAAACCAGTCCAAAATCAATTTTGCTTCAGCCTTCAGCAGGATACTCAAGGGAGAAATACAACAGCTACATCAAAAAGAAAAAGCAGACAGAACAGCTAGAATACCTTCTTAGCCTTAGTTCCAAATGCATTTCTTAACTATTAAACTATTCCCAGTTTATTGCCCACTGAGTCAATCTCCCTTTCCACTGAGATGTTTTTTAATAAAACAATTCCATTCAGTAATGTCAGTTCCACCAGGAATGGACTTCAATATTGCTACAAAGATGACTGCTAATACGATCACCTCCTATTATTTTAATTTATAACGCAGTGCTCTCTCGAATGTAGTAAAGGCAAGAGTTTTTCTTTTCTGCAAGTACACTATGAACACCTGCCCTATAAATCTCGAAGACTGTTTGGTCAAATTGCCTTCCCGTGCATTTTATGCAAAGAAAGTCCCTCTCAAATACTGTTTTACATATTTAAATTCAAATTAAATTAAATTTTTAAAGTAACAATGATGATAATATAAGAAGTAGCAGTCTTATTGAAGATTCAGTAACTGGAGATACAGCTTGGGCTACACAGGTGCAACAATGCAAATGTGGGTTATGGACAATAGTGCCTTCCCTGAAAAATCTCCCAGCACCAAGTGCTTCTGTCACTAAACTGCCTCAAGCACTTCTGGCACCTTTATATAGTTCCAGATGAGTTTTCTTTCCATGACTTTGTCTAGTCAGTCTTTAGGGGCTAACATCAAAAGGACCAAAGCCTAAAGTACATAATGGTTACTCCTTCGCTTTTTCTCACAAGACTAAGAAAAGTCACTTTTAAAGCCACAGCAAGCATACTAAAAATACTGAAACAATTGCTTTCTTCTTTTTAAGTTAGACTGAAATTTTCATGCCAACTCCAGGGATGTTTACAGCTGGAGAATTTCTTTTCAGGAAGCTAAAGGTGACTTCCCTGTCAGATTTACTTGTAGAGATAGAAAGCTTGCTTCTTTCTTCAAGTGTTGTGATGGCATTAAAAGTATTTTCTACAATACACATTTGAAAACGTTTTCATCTAATGATAAGCCTTTCCACAATAATTTCACAATGATACTCTCATAGGAAAAATAGAATGTTATAAATACAAGATGACTTGACGTTGTAAGTGATTACTAACAACATTTCTATCAGACCAGAAATAAACTGTGTGCTGTTATTCATGCAATTCCTAATCAAAGACAAGAATCTCTTAAGGACTGCCAAAAAGAAAACACTCTTGCTGGTGAAGTATACAACTAAGAAATATAATGCAAGTCTTTAATATGCAAAAACGCTGTGAGATGAAGATTTTTTTCTATTAATTCAATATGTGAACAGATTACCTTTCAAGCACAACCAAGCCCTCAAGAGAGGCATATCTTCGAGCTTTGAAAAAGGCTGTTGAGACCATACTGGCTTTCGTACTTTTCTTCACTCTTACAACATCACGGTCTTAGAACATCTGTTTGCACTACAACAGGCAAAAATGTGTTAAAACACAAAGAGTAGTAAGAGAGCTAACTGGTACGTACCACACTATGGGGAAGAGGGAGGTAATGGAGTAACTTCTTGAAAAGATAAAAAAGATTTTGAAGTTATTTGAACAGAACAATGGCTTACAACATTCAACTCAGTTCATGTTACCTGGAGAAATGGGCTTAACCTAGTATTTGGAAGCAAAGAACCACCATGAAAATTAATTTTAATTTTAAATTACTAAGGTGGTCTATGTAAAAAATTACACGTTTGACAGCTTCACATATGTAAGAAATATTTTATTAATCTTTCAGAACACTTGAGGCCACTAATTTCTTTTCTTTTGCCTAGTTTCTAGTTATGCATGAGATAAAGCGCAGATTCACAAACATTTTTTTCAAACTTTTTGACTTCACTTCAATTCCTGACAACACACAAACACAGGACTTCCTACCAGTTCACGGAAAACCATGTGTTTTGGTCCAAAGTTACCTTGAGAAGAACATCCCAACAAGAAGTTAACCCACCACCAAAGATGCAATATGTTTAGAATGGTCTTTGATCAGTTATCTATTAAAGTAACCATTCGCAATGCTTACTCATTTATTCCAATTTCAATTTTTTCACTCCCTTAAGTAGCTAGTGGCAGTAACAACAAAATCTGGCAAGGGGCATCCAAGAGACAATGTCTAGAACAACAGGTTCACAGTTTTGATTTGGCAATGAAACATTAATGGGAATCTCTCTTAACTCCAGGCTATAGGGTTTTATTAATTTGGGCCAAAGTATCTTCAAACCAAGTTTCTTCAAGCCACTGAGTTTCTCTCAGTATTTTATTACAACAGATGAAGTTAAAGAGTATTATATATAAAGAGAGTATTATATAGCTCTATAAAAAAAGAAAAAAAACATATGGAATGGTTAAATGCCTCTTACTATATTCCATTATTTTTTGTTAATAAGCTTTGTCAAGCTTTCACAATAAGGCTAAAATTTATCTTGCTTACTGTCTGTATAAGGCATAGAGAATATTTTGAGTAAGAAGAACAGCAGATCAACAAAATGAGACAAGCACAGGAAATAGTGCAATGGAAAAAAATTCTGTAAAACCTGTTTCTTTTTTATTTTCCAAGAGAAAGATTAATAAAAAACCTGTCTGTACTCAAGAAAAAAAATTAAATCCTTAAGCTATGAAATGGGAACTTTAATAGAAGACCTGGATGTCAGGAATTTGCCTTTTTCTAATCTCAATGAGAGCTCATGCAAACACAAGCAAGTTTGAAAAATCAGAGCTGACAGATGCTAACAGTTTTCTAAAGCATCTAGAATTTAACAGCATCTTCAGGTATTTTCAATCAGAACATAATTATTGAACAAAGCATCTATGACTACTCTCTGGTTTGCCAGAGCTCTGCTTTTTTGGTGGCTGGCACATCAGCTCCCTTGTGTCAAGCACGCCATCTATTTATCACCACCCTCCACCAAAGAAACAGAAAGTGCACTACTTGCTGCTCTGGACTTAAAACCAACTAGTCTTCTGCCTCAACCACAAAGTCACTGAGCTTGACTTATCATTATTTCTCACCCTACTGATGAGAGAGAAAAACGTCAACACACAATTCTTCTCCATGTGTTTTCTACTGCTGTTGTTGCTCCCAACTCCACAGAGGCCAAAGCCAGTCCACACGCTGCACTCACAATAACTTTACCAGCTGCATGCTGGAAGAAGTGATCTAACTAGGGATAAAATCTGGACAAAGGAAATTTGCTTAAATGTAAAAAATTAATTAGAAGCTTTGTTAAAATTTCTAATATCCAAATTCTGCCAATAAGTTTTCTTTTATTTGCCTAGGTCAGACTCCCTGTGCACCCAAACTTTAGAACACACTTTGTGATCTTCAGACATATGCCTTTGTCATTGATTAGGAAAGACCCACCCTAGGGATAAATCAGAGTCGAACAGGGCCAGAGGTCCTGAAAACAGAATGTGATGCTTTTTACTTCTCTTGTCTCCCTCTTTATACGCTCACCTCCTTACACTCCTTAACTTCTTTTATCTTTTTCCTGTCTGTACTTTAATTAGAGTCTTCTTCAGGCAAGACTAAATCTATTCCTGTGAGTCTGCAACTATAGAGGCAATCAAAAACAGCATCTTAAAAAGCCAGATGCTGCAACAAGTTTGGCAGGTCTCCAGGCAGCTAATAAAACTGTATTCTGAGCCAGCCTAGGACAGAAGCCGTAAAGTAAAGGGGTCAAACACTAAAACATAGTATTTCTCCTTTTAAACTTTCATATTGGATTGAGAGCAGTCCTGCAGAGTAGGACCTGGGGGTATTGGTAGGTGAAAAATTGGACATGAGCCAGTAACGTGCGTTTTCAACCCAGAAAGACAAACATCTCCTAGGCTGCATCAAAAGAAGTCTGGTCAGCAGGTCGAGGGGAGGTGATTTTGCTCCACAGTTCTGCTCTGGCTGAGACCCTACCTGGAGTACTGTGTCCAGTTCTGGGGACCGTAGTCTCCCATAGAAGACATGGACCTTTTAGAGGAGGTCCAGAGGAGGGCCAAAATGACGAGAGGGCTGGAACACCTACGAGGAAAGTCTGAGAGTGTCAGGGTTGTTCAGACTGAAGAGCAAAAGGCTCTGGAGAGACCTCATTGAGGCCTTTCAGTTCTTAAAAGGGAAGTTACGAGAAAGATAGAGAGGATCCTTACCAATGTGGTAGTGACACAGTAGTGACAAAAGAAGGGGTAACAGTTTTACACTGAAAGAGGGTAGATATAGATTGGATATGAAGAGATGAGGGTGGTGAGACACCATGGGTTTTACAGGGGAAGTCATAGATTCCCCATCACTGGAGGTGTTCAAGGTCAGCCTGGATGAGGCTTTGAGCAATGTGATCGAAAGATGTCCCAGCCCATGGCAGGGGAGCTGGACTAGACGATCTTCGAAGTTCCCTTCCAACCTAAACCATTCCACAATTCTGTGGTTCCACATTCTTGTGCTTTCCAGATCATCCCTTAGCAAGTTTGCAGATGACACCAAGCTGGGTGGAAGTGTGGATCTGCTGGAGGGTCGGGAGGCTCTGCAAAGGGACCTGAACAGGCTGGACTGCTGGGCTGAGACCAACGGCATGAGGTTTAACACGGCCAAATGCCGGGTCCTGCACTTGGGGCACAACAACCCTAAGCAGAGGTACAAACTAGGAGAAGCCTGGCTGGAGAGCTGCCTGGAGGAGAAGGACCTGGGGGTGTTGGTTGACAGTGACTGAACATGAGCCAGCAGTGTGCCCAGGTGGCCAAGAAGGCCAAGGGCATCTTGGCTTGTATCAGAAGCGGCGTGACCAGCAGGTCTAGGGAGGTTCTTCTCCCTCTGTAGTCGGCACTGGTGAGACCGCTCCTCGAATCCCGTGTTCAGTTCTGGGCCCCTCACCACAAGAAGGATGTTGTGGCTCTGGAGCGAGTCCAGAGAAGAGCAACAAAGCTGGTGAAGGGGCTGGAGAACAAATCTTATGAGGAGCGACTGGGAGAGCTGGGGTTGTTTAGCCTGGAGAAGAGGAGGCTGAGGGGAGACCTTATTACTCTCTACAACTACCTGAAGGGAGGTTGTGGAGAGGAGGGTGCTGGCCTCTTCTCCCAAGTGACAGGGGACAGGACGAGAGGGAATGGCCTCAAGCTCCGCCAGGGGAGATTTAGGCTTGAGATTAGGAAAAAATTCTTCACAGAAGGTGGTTAGGCATTGGAACGGTCTGCCCAGGGAGGTGGTTGAGTCACCGTCCCTGGAGGTGTTTAAGCTTAGGGTGGATGAGGTACTTAGGAGCATGATTTAGGGATTGGTGGGAATGGTTGGACTTGACGACCCAGTGGGTCTCTTCCAACCTGATTATTCTGTGATTCTGTGATCCCCTGACCTCAAAAGGATGTTGATTTGGGTGGGGTTCTTTTTTGAGGCGCTCAAACTTTATAGCCACAAGCACTACAGGAAAGTCCACGCAGAAACTAATATCATAATAGGACTTAATATCCTGCAGTAAACAGAGCCTGAGGGTCACAGTGAACAACCAGGCTAACATAAAATACTGATTAAAGGCTTCAGAATTGAATGCCATCTGTCCTCTTCACTTAATGAAGGAAGACAGGAGGACTGTGGAGGGAAAGAAATGCACAAATGATTATGAACCGAACAAAACATAATATTGTTCCACTCTACTTTTATCAACTTTTTATCCTTCAGTTTTAAAAATCCTCAAATGTAACCTATTTTTTTTAAAAAGGCATTTTATTAGAGTTCTTGTTTGAATGCATTAAACTTCAAGTAATTTATATGAGCAAACATTCACACTATCATAATGATCAAGCATTAAAGGAAAACAAGCATTTTGCCTGAGGAACATTTATGTACTTTAAGATGTGTACAAAACTAAAGAAAATGTGCCTGCATTTCTGCACAGCGACAGATGCAGCCTCCACTGGTGAGACACTTAGGGTGTAAACAGAAAAATGGATTTCAAAGTACCAAAACACTCAGTATTGCCTCTAATGCAACTTTTTTTCCTTCTGGCCATATTTCAACATTGCAAAAATACATAAAAGATAGTTAAGTTATTAATATACAAAAAAACCCCAAATTAACTATAGATTCTATTCTTGCATATTCTATTTTTCTGTCTGTAGGTAAATCACAATAGCAGTTTGGATGTGTAATGTGACCTTGAAATCATGAGGCATCAATAACATACACCTTGTAGAAACATAAATCAAAACAGTCCCAGAAAATCCACAAAGTCAAACTTTTGGGTATGGAATAAAGTATCATTATTTCTCTGCCTACACATATACTACTATAATATTTAAGACCACTTCAAAAGTGGACTTGGACTGTGTGTTAACGGAGCATGCAAAGTCACTTTAACTCAGTCTAGTGACTCCTAGAAGACATTTGTGGCCAAATAAAATTTGTAGTTTAAATGCAAACAGTTCTCTCTCAGGCATCCTAAGGTAACCCCCGTCCCCTGCTCCAGCTTTCAGGTTTTGCTCTGAAATACTGCAAGTCTCCTACAAAACTCCACATTTCCATCTCACCTACCAGCCATATGTAAATGCCTAGTGTACCGTAAAGGAACTAGAACCATCAGCTAGTGGACTGGGTGGAATATCTTAAAGACACTTAAACAACCTCTCAAGAACAACATTTAACGAACTGATTCTTGCCTTCAGCTCTGAAAACAGAGTTGCTCTTTGACATTAGGTACCCATAATCTCTAGTCACTTTGAAAAAACATTACTGAAAAAAGTTAATAATTCCAGTCTTACCTTCATCTATTCTTACAAGTTTGGTTTAGATTTCATACAATAAGGTTTTCTTTCTTGCTTGATGCTTCTATCATTCAGTTTCTTCTCTTTTGCCAAGTGACAAGAGTCTGGTTTTACCCACAGTACATTCTGCTGTGCTTTCCCAGTCCCTCAATTGCCTTCCAGTACCTGAAAGGAGCCCACATGAAAGCTGGAGAAGGACTATTCATAAGGCTTGTGGTGATAAGACAAAGGGGAATGGGTATAAACTGGAGAGGGGCAGATTTATACTAGACATTAGGAAGAATTTCTTCACCATGAGAGTGGTGAGGCACTGGCACAGGTTGCCCAGGGAAGCTGAGGATGCCCCATTGCTGGTGGTGTTCACGGCCAGGTTGGATGGAGCCTTGAGCAGCCTGATACAGTGGGAAGTGTCCCTTCCCATGGCAGGGGGGTTGGAACTGAATGATCTTTGAGGTCCCTTCCAATCCTAGCTATTCTACGATTCTATGATAATTCCACATATATACAAAATACTGTCAATGCCTTTTAAGCCTACAAATCCAAAGCATAATTGCCACATATAATCATCAAAGCACATGCACATTATAAAGCTGACTTCCTTGGTGATATCAAACAAGGATGAGCAATAAAGAAAAACAAAGGGCTGAACATTACAGGAGCTGTGGAAAGCAGTACTGATTTTTAAGGGCCATAGCTATTCAACCTCACTTCCAATCTTCAACAAAATCATCTTTCTGATCTCAATGCAAACTAAAGATGTCTGTTTATTTCTAGAAACATTTGTACTGCAAATGAGTAGCTCTTGAAACTGTAAGGCTATTCCTTGTGGTCAAAAGAATAGATTGCTATGAACTCTGCATTAAAAAAACCCACCACATTGTTGAATATTTTGCTTTTTCTAATCTTTAAAATTACAGAAAAGCTATGTCATTAGTTAGTATCTCAACACTGATTTAATTCCTGCTGTATTTCGTAAAAGATGTCCAGCAAGAGAGAAGAAAGTGATCTGACAGCAACTTTACAAAATAGATCATGTACCTACTCTACTGTTTTCTCTAACAAGGAAATAATTATTTCTATTGTTAGTCAACTAGACCTTTGAGTAGTAGCTTACAAACCTTCCTCTGAAAAAATCAGTTATTCACATTAAAAAAAATTTTTGTAAAAGATAATAAGATTTCACCGGGACTTGCAGCTATGTCGTTCCAGAAAAACACTGCTCCATGCTTTACAAATGTCAGATTTCAAAGCAAAAAAACCCACATACAAAACAGATTTAAAACCTGGAATACTATAGTACGCATTGAAAGAAGTCAGCTGAAATGTGTAGCCCTTCTGAACAGGCTACCATTATACTTTCTTTCCAATGCAAGAAAAAAGATGAAGCTCCCTGTCTGTTCACCGCATCTGTCACTTATGATAACTTCCGTACTAGAGGGAAGGCAGTAGATCTTGGTGCCATTAGGACTGTACTAAAAAAGGTTTGTTCTGGGCAGATTTTGAAGTATTCATAATTGTAGGAGACCTGGAAAAATTAATAATTTTTTTTTTGTTCTTTGCTCCATCTTCTGAAACAATGAGATGCTGTTGACATCGTGATTTTTATATCTTATCCAACTGTGGAAATTCACATTGTCAGATACGTGTAAGAAGTATGTAAAACAAGAAACCAACCCACATTCCCTTCTCTTTTGAAGAAACCATCTCCCCTTCTCTTTTGCTTACTAGCCAGGCGAATGCAAATATAGGATAAGTTATTTGACAGGACTGCACAACACGTGACTCAGTGGCAAAGGCACGCAGCAGGGACACCTACGCAATTGTAAATAAAACATTGTGTGTGCTGGGGGAACAGTTTGCCTACAGGCTAAGCAATAACAGACAGACATATTTAGCACTTCCTAAATTAGAACAGATGAACTTCAGAGTTTCATTTACCCATGTCTATAAACATGAATAGCCCTTAATTCCATATAAATCAGAATCCATGTCATTTCTTGACTTGGCAGCATTGAAACACCATACTTTTGAGAAGTCCTGCCTTCTTAAAATACATCGGTAGCGCGCCAGTAAACACCTAGATATATTGTCTCTCCTTAGCAGGGATTTTTGTTGTTGTTGCTCTTGAGAACGACCTGTGCTTTTGTCAGGTACTCACACAACCGAAATATTTTCCTAGAATCTTCTCTGACTAAGAAGGGTGGAAAAAAGAAGGGTTCTGCCACTGTTGGACTGCTACAAGGCACTGAGGAAGACACAGCACAGCTATTTCACTATGTATCCAACAACTGTCAACTGATTTGTCTTTTCAAAGGTAAGTAATGTAGGCAATATTGTTCCTTCTTTCCTGAAGGTCGCAAAGGACTCTGTTAATGCGACTGAACATAATCATTCCGAATCTTCCTCAGATGTACAAAGCAAGTACAAAATTATGCTAAAATAGTTATGGTAAAATGCCTTGGTAACTGGCAGTCAACCTTCTGCCAAGGCTAGATGTGCCTTCTTCAAAACTGAACACCAGATAACCTACAGCGAGACTAATCTGTGAGAATACAATCACTCTCAAGTTAAAATAAAATGAAATCTCAAGTCCCACGATAAAGTGTGCACGTAATTTCTACACAAGTAGAGTATGATGTAACTAAGTTTATAACCGTTCAGCTTATCAGTTAATTGTAGATTTGATCAACTCCTCAAGAAATCCAGAAGGGAAATTGTTGCAATCCATGGAAGTATTAGGCGTTCATACCATCAACCGCAAGTATAAAGTTTGCTTCTATTAACACCAAAAATACAGCTTTTATAATGTCCTTATATCATTGCTATTTACAGCCAAAAGGGCGCACAGAGAAAAGGAAATAAAGCAAAGGATTTCCCATGGATGTAAACTCCTGGGAAACACAAAGAAGCCTTGTACCATCACTCCACCTCTGGAGCTGCTTGGCCACCTGCACTTCTATGGATGTTGTAAGAACAACTGTACCTAGTAAGCAGCAGCAAAGAAGTAACTTGGCCCTTTCTCCCCTCTCCATTCTTTACACTGTGGATTATTCAATCACCTTTACACAATAAAATAAAATCTAACTCTTATTTTAACTGGGCCAAAACCATTCTTGACCTACTTTCAACAAAAAAAAAAAAAGAATGAGACATCATTAGCTTAAAATTTCTTCTTATACACTTCCAAATTATTAAGGACTTCTTTTGTAAAAAGTTCTCCACAATACACTTAAGTGTGTGTGTGTGTGTGTATATGTGTATAGAAGAGAAGATTTAAGTGTATTGTGGACATATATATGGAATAAAGAATAAAGGAATATGATCTGAAATAACCTGAATAAAAGACCTCACTACTTTGATCAAAGTTACAAGGAAAAAAAAAATCACAAGTAGATGTAAAAAATGTGAAGCCACTGAGGGAATACACTAAAAAGATACAAACTCACATTCATGCTTTACAGAATGTGGTATCTTCATTACTTCACGAGGTTATATCTCACAGAACACAATAAAACTCTGCAAACTGTAAAATGTCGTGTGATAAATAAGCACAAAACCAGCAGTTTTATGGAATTAGTTGGTGGAGAAGAAAGGAAACTAGGGAAGAAAGGAGACTACTTCCCTAAACACTGAGCACTCTTAGCCATTAAAAACACAGAAAAGAAGCACAGAAATGACAGAAAGCAGCAGCCAGCGAGAAGGGAGGCTACAGGGCAGCCAAGACTGACAACATTCTTTACAGCTTCAGAAAGCAGAACCACAGTTAATGCTCAAAAGGTGACTAAACATGGAGATTTTCTCAGAGACGCTGAGGAAAAAAACAAGATGGAAAATGCAGATTATCTCAAGCTAAGCAACTAGTGGGAAGGGAAGAATGAGAGGGTTTGAAAAAACTAAGGAGAAGCGAACACACTTGAATGACATATGAAGCAAGCAATAATTTGTTTTCCAGCCTTAAAACCATCACCCCTAGGTTTTCATATATTTATCCTGGTCAGATTTGTTGTGTTCAAATAAAGTCTTCAGTTTAACGGATTGAGAAGTTTAGGTTCTTTCAGCACGTTTGATATAAAAATGGAGATGTGTATGCATAAAGGAAGTAATTTTACCTAGATGTGCTGTCTTATTTAGGGTGCCACTGCATTTCTGAAGGAAAAAAACACCACACTATTTCTTAAAAAGCCTCATAGTTGAAGATTTAAAATTAGAGTTTCAAGAGCCAGTCTAGTTTATCTTAAAAGTGCCAATTGCAGGTAAAGGATTTCTTTGCTTTATACATATTTAAGAAGTCCCAGGTAGTATTTCTAAGCATCGCTACTGCATGCACCTACACTAAAAGCTGTACCACTGAATAAAAAGCTGTCAAAATTTGCAGATTCAGAATTTCAGTTGAATGGGATTTACCACAGCAGATGTATCTAAGCACATCTCTTTATGTGCAAGTACTTTTCATACTGACATCTCATCAAGCCAAAAATGCCTTTTCATTATGGAAAGGATTAGAAGGTACATATACATGCAGTACAGAAATTTCACACAAAGTTTATTGTATTCTGTGATGATTGTTTTGATCTTGTGGATTTATAATCCACCTACTGCAGTGCAAATGTCTGCTTAAGTCTGAGTTTGAGTGCTATATGGGCAGCCATGGCCAAGAAACTTTAAAACTGATGTGACAAACCAAGTACCTGTAAGGCATGAAAGAACTAGGACATGCAGTAACTTCTTGTCTCCTTCTGTTAAAGCTTTACACTTACTTTGAAAAGTTACAAGGACTTCACTGCTGTTACTTATAAACCATTTCTCTATCAATGCTTCTAAAAATGAGCACTGTCCTAAAAGGACTCTTATCATACAAGTTCTGATGATTTGAGTTACAAGTGATGATTTAAGTTATTTTTTGAAGACAGAAAAGATACATTAGACTCACCTAGTGTGAGTTTTAAAAACTGGAAAGAGCAATAGGCCACTGCTCTACCTCTGCATTGTATGGATGGCAATTCAATTTGGACTGAATTCCCTGTTAAATAAATAGATAAGATTTTAGCCAGTTTTCAAAACTCCTCTTTAAACCTCCAGCAGTCTCTTTTCCACTTCACTGCTGAGACACACATAGCCTTCTGCTCTTCCTACCCACTCAGTTTCAGATCTGACAGGCTCCAGCCTCTCAGCAACATCCACATCCTTACCCCTATCTGCTCAGATTCCACTTCTGCAATCCACTTACACCTACAGCGCAGTGCAACTACCTTTCTTGCCCTGCTGTTTAGCTATGCCACACCATAATCTTTTTGGACTTCTCTTCAATGGGTGCATGCCAGGTATCATTTTTAAGTGGTTCCCGTGTCACCTGCAAGAATGTTACCTAAATTGTCTTCAATATGCTTTTTCCTTTTAAGTAGTTTTCTCCAAAAAAAAAAAAAAATTTAAGTCCCAAAGCCAGGGATTTTCAAGGGCAGAAGTGTTTGATCCTGTGAGAGTTTTAAGTACATTTTACAGAACAACAGTCAGACAGTAACATTTTGAACCAGATCCTGAACACAGTGGTCAGAGCCATATAAAAAACTGCTTCTCCATCTCCAGGTCTGCAGACTAACTGCTCCGTGAAATACTCGCTAACTATGTCTAGCAATTTAGTCTCCACATCCATCATTGCTGCAGCCACTGCCATTACCGTGCAGGCACCAGGCTGATCAGGGAGCAATATAACTAAGAGGGCAGAAGAGAAAGAAAAGACTCCAAAGAGAAAGAAAGAGAGGTGAACAACCACATAATAAACTCAGCTTCAGTGCATTTAAACACTATATTGGTCATGAGGCTCCAGGTCCTGGAATTAGACATTTATCATTTTCATGAGCTGTTGTTTCTCTTCATTTCTAACCCATGATTGCAGAAAAAAAATTAGAATTCAGATACTAGATGTGAATTCAAATAAAAGAGAGCAAACAAATCTCTATTAAAAGATAACAAAAAATAAGAGAACTGCTTAAAATTAGCTCTCAAAAATTTAAGAGAAATTAAAATTCAACTTTCAAGACTGAACAAGCCACTCTAGAGCCAAAACACCTGCTGAAAATTGACATGAGAGAGCTATGAGCATTCCAATGTTTTGATGCAAACAGATGTTCTATTTGAATCTCCTTGCTTATTGCTTCTATCATGAGCTCACTTTTCCTCCTGTATACCCCAGGGGTATCTCCCTCCCTTCTTGGACCTGAATTCTCCTCTTTACTTCACACCCTTATTTCCATCAAACTACCACCCTTTCTACCTAGGTTAACAAAGCAGCAGCAACCTTCCTTCTTTCCTTCCTGTGGCAGGGAAACTAAGCCAGGATCTACCTTCCTTCACCTGCGGACGACTCCCATGCTCCCTGCCTCTTGATGAAATTGGTGATAACTCATCCTGCAGACCTGTGTTTCAGTGCTGCTGACTGACAACTTATGGTAAAGCACAAAAGTTTTCTGCCAACTCTGTCACGACTAATCTTAAATACCTTCTTCAAGACATTATAAAAGCAAAAGACCGCTGCATGTGCTACAGAAGGAACTTGGAACTGTTTAATACCTTATTCTAGGAGAAACTGAACACAAATCAAAGGAAAACAATTATAAAAGCCTCTGAGTAGCAGCTTAAGGGAGCAGATAGAAATACAGAGGACTTCTTACACAGAAACGTATCTTTTTTTGTCCCCTGTCTTTTCATGTAGTGGGAAGGAGCAGTTATTTTTCCTTATCAGTTTTTTTTATACTGCTGGGAACAGAAAGAACAATAAAACAAAGAATTTAGGACAGATTAAACAAGTCAATTCTGTTAGCCGTTGCAGGGCCAAACAGCTAAAAATCCAAAAGCCCCTTTGAACTCGGCAGCGCAGACAAGCTCAGAGCCAGACAATTCAAGCCTGCAGCTTGCCAAACAAGCTGACCAGGGATGAGCACTACTCCAAACAGCTCACTCTGTACAGAGCAAGGAGCAACAATGTAAAGGGTGAGACACACAAGAAAGAAGGTATAAAACAAAAGCAAAAGAGCTGGCAAGATAGGAAAGACAGCCGTGTGGGAGAATGGGCAATATCAGGTTGACAAGGCAGTAATTCAAAAGTGTAGGATGTAACCTGAATAACACAAGAAGTCAGAGGCACCTTTACAGAAAAAAAAAACAACAAACAAACAAAAAAAAGCCCACAACAACAGCAACAACAACTAACAAACCAAAAAAAACCAAACAGAAAATAAGATAGTGGAAGAGAAACTTCCATTTTACCACACATTCTTTTATGCTGTTCTGTTATACACACACATATGGCACAAAGTGAAGATAGTCTAGTTATAAAGCACCGTATTTGGCTCCTGAAATGATGCACAACTTGTAATTCTCTTTAAAATATCAGTACAACTACAGTGACATCCTTGCTATGAATACTCCCTAATTCACTTGATTTTTATTTTTTGTTTGGGTTTAATATTTTCTTTGGAACCACCTGATAATGGACCGAAATACAAGTAGCAGAGCATGAAACAAGAATGATAAACATCTACCATTCCCACTGCCCTCCTAATCAAAGCTGCAGTTCTGTGCGGCCTCTCTTAAGCCTCCCAGTCAATCTGTTTGTCAGATCCAGTCCATTGGTTTTACTATTACTCTACAGCCATGCCCAGCAGTCATTTAGATGCCTTCTACTGACCCGCATCAGGGAGATTCTTGATCCTATTTTCAGATATCTGGCAATTTAATTGAAAGGAAAAGAGATATACACTAATATAAAATAATCCACAGAAGTCAGAGGCAGTGCTGCAAAACCCAACATACATTTACATGCTCACTGACCCGCCAGGTTTGAAGAAAGGATACAAGAAACTGAAGAACAATACAAAGACTTCGCTGAAGAAGGTAACGTCTGACAGAGAACCTAGGCTTTTTAGGAAAAGCTATTTTCAGTTACTCCTTTCATTTAGGCAGCTAAATACTTTGCTTGGCGGAAGACAATGGGCATTTTCAGGTTTTAAAAGCTTGTCAAAAAAGGTATGACCACTTTAACACAACCGAGCTGAAGTTTGTAAGACAAGTTTTTAAACAGGGACTTGAAACCTTTACTTCACAAAGAAGATAAGCAGTAAAAACCACATACACACACAAACTAATTATTCAAGGTTTCTCTCCAGTAGCTTCATGAGGAGATCAATTTAAAAGAGTTCTGAAGACTACATCTTCTGAATTTTTCCTGTTTAGTGTTTTTAAGCATTTATGAAAAGAAATGTAGAGGTATAAACATCAGTTCTTTGCTTGTATATTTGTTACTCTTGTGGATTATGTATTTTCCTACAGAAGATTTTATACAGAAGTTACAAACTTAACACAAAAACTCTTACCTTTATTGAAAGTACATTGCACTAATACAACTTTGCTATAGCAAAAAGAAAAGCAAAAGAGTTATATTCCTTTACTGTAAAGTCCGTGAAGTTAGTTTATGTTAACACATGACAATTAAGATTTTATGCTATAAATTAACTCCGAACAGTTTAAAAAAGAAAGCTATCACTGTAGATGGATGTTAAAGAGCTCTGAAGAACACTGTCTCCAATGAGAATATGGAAAGCTATGAAAGTGTTACCTTTCTGGAGAAAAATAATTTTAATAGAATTAGCTAAGGAGCTATGATGCATCCTGACAAAGAGGAAGTTGGGCAAAAATGCCAGGAGACCTATGTGAAGGAACAAGGAAATCCTGCACCAACCTCATATACAAAAGGGAAGCCTACAGAAGGTAGAAGGAAGAACAGGCAGCCTGGAAACAATATAAAGAAATTGTCCAAGCAGCCAGGGACCATGTGACATGTGACCAGGTAAAGAAAGCTGAAGCCCAACACAACAAAATCTGACCAAGGATGTCAAGGACAACAAGAAAAGCTTCTATAGGTACATTGGTGATAAATGGAAGACTAGGGAGAATGTGGCCCCCCTCGTGAAGGAAACGGGACATTTAGTTACCTGGGATATGGAGAAGGCTGAAGTACTCAACAACTTTTTTGCCTTGGTCTTCACTGGCAAGGGCTCAAGCCATAACACCCAAATCACAGAAGGAAACAGAAGGAAACAAGAGAACGAAGAACCACTCACTGCAGGAGAAGATCACGTTCATGACCATCTAAGGAACATGAAGAAGCACAAGTCCATGGGACCTCATGAAATGCAGCCCCAGGTCCTGAGGGAACTGTCAGATGAAGTTGCTAAATTGCTATCCATCATATTTGAGAAGTCGGGGCAGTTCTGCAAAATTAAGACTGACTGGAAAAAAAAGCGAAACATAATCCCCATATTTAAAAAGGGGGAAAAAAAGAAAGACCCAGGGAACTACAGGTCGGTCAGTCTCATCTCTGTGCCTGGCAAGATCCTGGAGCAGATCCTCCTGGAAACTACGCTAAAAGCACATGGAAAATAAGGTGGTGATTTGTGACAGCTAATATGGCTTCACTAAAGGAAAATCATGCCTGACAAATTTGGTGACATACTACAACAGGGTTACAGCACGGGTGGATAAGGGAAGAGCAAATGACATATCTACCTGGACTTGTGCAAAGCATTCAACAATGTCCCACATGACACCCTTGCCTCTAAATTGGAAAGACATAGATTTGATAGATGGACCACTCAGTGGACAAGGAATTGGCTGGATGGTCACACTTAAAGAGTTGCAGTCAACAGCTCGATATCTAAATGGAGATCAGTGACGAGAGGCTTTCCGCAGGGGACGGTACTGTGACCAGTGTTATTTAATGCCTCTGTCAGTGACACAGATGGTGGGATTAAGGGCACCCTCAGCAAGTTTGCTGATAACACTGAGTTGTGTGGTGCAGTCAACACACTGGAGGCAAAAAATGCCATCTAGAGGGACCCTGACAGTCTTGAGAGCTGGACATGTGCAAACCTCATGAGGTTCAACAAGGCCAGATGCAAAGCTAACATGAGCTGGGACAACCTGCTGTATTGGTACAGGCTGTAGGATGAAGCAATTGGGAGCAACTCCGTGGAGAAGGACTTGGGGTAGTGGGAGATGAAAAGCTGGACGTGAGCTGGCAATGTGCATTCACAGCACAAAAGGGCAACCTTAGCCTGCTGGTCACGCTTCTTCTGATGTAGCCCAGGATGAGGGAGGTCACTCTGCCCCTCTAGTCTGCTCTTGTGAGAGTATTGCACCTTGCTTCAGGGCCCTCAGTACAAGAAAAACATGGACTTGTTGGAGCAAGTCCAGAAGAGGGCCACCAAGATGATCAGAGGGCTGGAGCACTTCTCCTGTGAAGACAAGCTAAGACAGTTGGGGGTGTTCAGCCTGGAGAAGAGAAGGCTTCGAGGAGAACTTATAGCAGTCTTCCAATACTTAAAGGGGGCTTACGAGAAATCTGAAGAACTTCTTACAAGGGTGTGCAGTGATAGGAGAAGGAATCACGGCTTTAAACTTAAAGAGGGGAGATTTACATTAGATATAAGGAAAAAAATCACTATGAAGGTGATGAGGCACAGGAACAGGTTGCCCACAGAAGTTTTGGATGCCTTCTCCCTGGAAGCATTCAAGGTCAGGCTGGATGGAGTTTTGAGCAACCTGATCTAATGGAAGGTGTCTCTGTCTTTAAACTCTAAACCAAGTTGTATTTGGAAAAAATAATCTTTCAAATCGCATAATTTTGATCATTCCTTCACCTCACAAGACTAACATTTTATTTCTGCTCCCTGTTCTCCTCTGCTGTCTTGCAGATTTCACTCTCACTTTGGACTCACAGCTTATTCCAATGCTGCTTCTCTTCCCTCTTACTCTGAGAGGTTCCTCAAGCAACACTGAGTTGCTGTTCCACTCCCACATTCTGAGCCATAATCTTTGTTGCAAACACACATGGAAATAAAGTTAAAAATTGCAAGTAGCTACTTTC
Source organism: Clamator glandarius (assembly GCA_033459285.1). Classification (NCBI taxonomy): domain Eukaryota; kingdom Metazoa; phylum Chordata; class Aves; order Cuculiformes; family Cuculidae; genus Clamator; species Clamator glandarius. The sequence goes on along the minus strand of JAUNZM010000473.1, from coordinate 1,203,186 downwards.
ACAAACATTGAGATACAAACATATTTGTTATTTAAACAGAGGCCAGCTCAAAAATAACAAATTAGAAAAAGTCTACTTTGTTAAAGAAAAAAAAAGGAACTTTTGCCTACGTTACTACCTCTAAAATTTCATTTAACATACACTTAAAAGCATAACGTGCCTGAGTCTTACAAATAGAAATACGGAAATCTGTGCATTTTCAGCAAGCACTTTCCACTAATATTATTACAAGACTTTAGATGAGAATTTGAAAATAAATCTGTATTTTTCTATTACTGTTTTATAATTATGCCTCCTTCTTTCATTCACCTCACTTTCAAGTTTACCTGTTCACACAAAATAAACCATCTCAAAGAGGTCAGCTCTGCCACATACTTTCCATAGGGAAAGGAACCCTTAAGGAACCTTTTCCCTCCAGTACCAATCAGCACAAAGAACCGTGGCCTTGTCATCAACATCTTTACTTCAACGAACTGGGAAGTATACTCCCAAGTCAATCATGAAAACCATGAGTCATGGCTCGTTTCATCAATCCTTCATTATTTTGACTATGGAAATTGAAGCTGCACCTGGTCATAGCTTTCCCCATCCCAGCATTATTCTTCCAAAGGCATTCAAAGCTTTTACATGATCAGTGGTTGATATCAATATTTTGTAAATAACTATTGATATCAACCACTGGCCTGATCATGTAACAGGCCACAAGTACTTTGAGAGTAATTGATCTTGCCACTCTAGAATTTGTTCTGAAAGATCCATGCCACCTTGAATGAAATCCCAGAATAGATCTGCTCTTAATGTTTTGTCCCTAAATTTGTAGTTGTTTCATGGCTAAATCATTTTATCATAACAGCAGTCCAAATTAGACCCTTAATTCATGCAATCAGACTGCTACAGTGTTTTAAAACGTTGTTCAGCACTGGTAGAACTTTGAAGGGCCTTTAAATCACCTTTTAAGGCAACCAGGAACATGAAGGCATCCAATATAGTTCAGCACTAGAAGTTTAGGTTACAACACTTCCATAGAACAGCAGCAAGTTGACTACAACAACAAATACATTAAAGAATACAAGCTTCCTTGCTTTCATCATGCCTCGTACTCCAGAGAGAGCAGCAAAGCCTTTTTGTTACTAGCTCAATTCCCTACAATGGCTGCACCGGACTCTGGCAGGAAACGCTTTACTCTTGCTGACTTAGAAGGCAACACATGAAAACTGCCAACACACCTGAAGAGAGAAATCATTCAGTTCAACCAGGTCTCTACATTTTCCATTGAGCTCCTTCATGATCAGTAGAGCTGAGCTGGCAGAAATTTTTTGCTTCCTCCATAAAATGTTCTCAAAAAAAAAAAAGTTAAAAAATTAAGAAAACAAGAGTCAGCCCACAATTTTATCCCTGTTTTTGCCATTATCTCAGTGCAGAGATATAACATCTGGCTGCAACTTTTCCCACTCACACAGTAACTTTTCCCATTCCACCTCAAACTGATGCACGCATCAAAGAATTTATTTTAATCAATAACCTTTTCAAGGGGACTGGAAATTCCTCTAGCTCTCTTCTAGGTAGCTAGGTAATAGAGATTTTAAAGCACTTTAATAACACAGGAGAGTTACAACAGCTACTGTGCCTTATAACACAGTACAGCCCTAGGGATGCTACTCACGCTTTCACTCTTTCCTCATCTGGCTTTTCTCTGCCTGGCTCCTGCATAAAGAAGAGAATAGCTCCTTCATATTAAAGAAAATCTTATTAGGTAGTGTATTTTCCAAAACGCAATATCAGAAAAAGCCAAAAACCTACCCCAAAATCATATAAGCAGCTACATTAAAAAGGAAGCAAAGTCTGCATGAAAGGAATGAGCAAATTTGCTAGGGTAAATCACTAAGTTCTCTTCCAGACAACTACAAGAATTGCTGCTCAGATGACTATTTTGATAACGTGCACCTCCCTGTCTCAAAACTTACTAAGCTTCACAGTTATCTGTAACCTACAATAATAGATGAATAAGAACAAGCAATTCCTGACTGAATTAGTGTTGACTGCTGTTTTATCAACAATAGCAATTAACAGTAAATATGAGTTCTAGTAATTTTTTTTAGTCCCTGGCGAGGCAACCTTCTGAGGTTTATTGCAGCAGCTTCAAAAGTCTGAAGACAAGGCTAATCTTTGGGTCAAAAGTTTTCTACAGTTGTCACAACCCTGACACTGAAAAGTTCTGTCCCCACCAATTGTTTGTCTGCTACACTGGGCAGGGAGGGGAATTCTCACGGAAGACAAGTACAGTGCAAAATGTAGTTAAGGAGAGTTGCTAGCTATTGCCAGAAGTTAAGACAAGTTATCTTTAAATGCATAGAAAAAATTAGCAGAGAGCATTACTGTCTTGGTCAAGTTGGATCTAATCAGACTGACTTCCCTCTAAAATACAGTAACTGACTTTGAACAGGAATGGTAAGAAGGAAGCACTTTTCTTAAAAAAGTCAAAAAGTATGACTTCAGACAGTATTTCCAATTAGTGTCATAAGCCAAAAAAAACCCACAGTCCAGAAAAAAAAATGTGGCAGGGCAAAATTCCCTGGGAAGCAATTCTGAGATTTCTGTCCATCAAGAGGTTTATTATAATGGGATTCAATTCTATTCAATGTTTGCATTGACAACATGGGCACCAAATACAAAACAGATTTATTAAATAAGCCAACAGTGAAAATCTAAGAAGGGCAAAAATAAAATTTAAATCAGTATTACAAAAATAAAGAACCTGACAGAAGAGGAATGAAGTCCAGCGGGGACAAGCACAAAGCTCACATAAGAAGGACAAAAGGAAATATATGTAGTAGTCTTTAAGAAAATGAATACTGTCTAAATCCCAAGCTGAACGGTCAACCAACTTTAAAATAGTCAAAGATCACTCAGGCGCAAAACCACAAGAACAACTTCTGCTCCATTTTGTACTACGCTACAAATGAAATACCGAAGCATCGCATTGCAAGAAAGCAAGTGACGCAAATTCAAAGAGGAAGAACATTAGGAATAGTCTGCAAAGACATAAAGAATGAGCTGGATTTGGTTACATTCTAAGAAGGGAAGGCTGAAAGAGGGCTTCCTAAGAACCAAACTAGTAGGCTACTGCAGAGACAAGGGGATCAATTTGTTCTTGGTTTCTAAAAAGACAGAATATGCAATGGACCTAAAATTGAAGTTAGTAAGATTTACACTAGGCAATGGGGGGATACAACACCACTTTCCATTAGTAAGGAAAATGAAATCCCTGAGCAGGTTACCACAGTTCCTTTAGAGCATCTAACAGTGGAGACAGTTAAGGAAGTAAAAAAAACCACACTGTCTGTAGCAGGACATCAGGGAATTGTTTAATGCTTATTGTTCCTTACGTTATGAAAATAAATCCTATATAGAGCTTAGTGTCTCAAACATTCATTTCAGTAGAAGATACTAAGGTGGTGTAAGGAATTTATGCTTTTTTTCAGTTTAAGCACTTGTGGCTTTTTATTGTCTTCTTGCTACTACCTTAATTTTCATTTTACACTCTTACATTTTTATGATGATCAAAGTTACCATGGCTGCAAAGAACGAAGTCCATCTTATGCTCCATTATTGCTAGAGCTTTAGAAATACTCAATAGGCAAATACAGGACTGCGTAGGAAAAAGGAATCCTACTAATAATTTCTATTCAACTCTCCCAGTTCTAGCCTCTTGGGTTTACTACTGATTTATACTTCCACAGAATAATGGAGCAAACAGACATGAGGATGTGGAGAGTATAATGAAGGCAAATTAATGAAAATCAATAGTTTTGAAGACTAAACTGTGCTGATAATAAAGCTCATGGGGTTTACAGAATTAGACCAATTTTACTGTTTCTTATAAGAAAATTAGACAACACTTTCAATGCAGTATTCAGTCAAGTGTGTAGTTTAAAAGATTACCTTCCTACTTTAATCAAACTTTCAATACATAACAACGAGTAATTATTAATGATATTGCAGGCACATGGGCAGGGGACAAGATGTGCCTTGATCAGGATTTCTAAGGTCTCCTCTCAATCACTCTAGTCCTCTCAGTCCCTCATATAGCAAGAAAAGAGGCAAAGCAAGCTCCACTTCACACACCAGGTTTTACCTGGTAACCTACAGAGGCAGACAATCAGTTTGGGCAGTGTTTCACAACATCAGATGTGGAATTCTTCTCATTTAGTTTTAGACAAGGTCCCAATAAGCCATTCCAGGCTTCCCTTGTAATCAGTGAAAGGAAGAACTGCCCCCCCACAAGACTATTCAGAAGGTCTCAGGTGTGTTTCAGACCCATTAAGTCACACGGATGTGAAGGTCCACTGACACCAAAATTAGAGCTGGTGCCTGGCCTTGAAAGAGTTTAAATTGCTGCAGCACAGCAGCAACTTCTGGCCTGTGCTCTTTCTTGGGATTCAGCACTTCAAAACACAAGCATCAGAAAGAGGACAAAGTGAGATAAAGTCTCTTCAAAACCCTGATGTGATTTCAGAAGTAGAACATCTTTAAACACTCTGCCCATGAAAGACAAAGAAACCAGGGTGAGGTGAGACAGTGTTCCACACCTTCTAGGACCCTTAGGACCATCATCCATTCCTTCCTTTCCCTATCACCTAGCCCCTTCCCTCATGAATTCTAATTACAGTTTCTTCATGAACACTAGAATTCTAAAAATTTGTGTTAAAAGGTAGTATTTTAAATTACTCATAACACAATAGCAAAGAAAATACTTCCAAGAGCCACTTAATTTATACTTACTATTACCAGCTCTCCAAGAAGCATATTTTCAGAATAAGGAGATTTATACTCTAAATCCTTTGTTCCCTGTATTTAGTAAAAGACAGTCTGTGTATATGGAGGCCTAAAAGAACAGATTATATTAACACCCTGCTACAAGGGGAAAAAAAATCTGAGATACACTCATCATCCTTACTGCATCAAATATATGGCACAAGAGATCAAACACCTTGGTATCAAATTCATAAAATGGTTTGTCCTGCTGCTCTCCTACTCATAAAGAAAATTCATCATCTGATGTTTAAACAATTTAGACTAATTTTCTGACTCCATAGCTGGAAGGTAGAAGAGAAAAGTTGAGCTATTCAAGGCAGTCTAACACCTCAAATATATTCAGAAGGTTTAACAGATGACTTAAAAATAATCAGTATGCTTTAGGCTCATATGCTAGTTTCTTGCTTATTTTAGGTACACAGTCTCCTCATTCTGAATTCTCTATTCAGATTTTAAAAAAAAGAAAAGACTTACATGCATGCCTCTAATAGTACTGTCCTCCAGCAAAGAATTTTAGGCTTGATTACAACTTTACCAGGAGCAAAGACATTCACGGCAGAGATGATCTGTATTTTGGGATTATCGGATTCATTTCAGAGCTCCTTGAAAAAATTAAGTCAAGCCACATGAATATAAAAAAGAAAATAAATGGGAAAAATGAAAAGGTGTCTGCCCTGCACAGGATAGAAGACAAGAAGGAAGGGATATTAGAACAATGAAATGAATAATTATTCGCAGCACTACTCACTCGCATAACCATGATTCAAGCAGTGCAATGTCACACTAAACAAATCATTCATTAACTAAAAAAGAAATAATAATTCAGGAAACACTCTTTAGCTATGATGGTGAAATGTCACTACTTGTCATTCTTCAATCAAAATAATTACTAATTATACACCAAACAACCACTACAACCTGCTTTATAATTCAACTCGAAGTTTTAGATTTACTCAACATAATCATGATTTTATTTAAAAGCACTGAAGCCGCTACTACAATTTTACTGCCTGCTTGTAATCATTGCAATTCAATTTAATGCTCAGTTATTTACCTAATAATGTTCTTCATGAGAGAAGAAGATTTCAGCGGCAGATTATGTGATCTCAGGCATTTTGGCATGTACTACTCTTCCTCCTTCTCTCCTTGGTTTACATTACAAGTTTACTGAATAGTCTTTGAAACTGAACAGTTACTATGGAGTTACATTATCACTGAAAATATTCAGCATTTCTCTTCCACTGGCACACAGACTTCTAGAGCCTATCTTCAGCTAAACGTTTTCCACAAAACTGTATGAATAACCTTAGGAGTATTCCGCGAGTTCAGTCCAAGTCCACAAGAAGTGGCAATAAATTAAAATTACAGTGACCGAGTCACGTCAAACGTGAGTAGCTTTGCAGTATGGGAGAGAACATCAAAGGCCCATCAAATAATCTTCAAATAGTTCAACAACAACACAACAAACTCTATTGTCTTGATGAATAAGCCCTGTGAAGATGAGTCCACATATGTCACAGACCATACTGAATGACAAGACACAAACCACAAAGCGTGAGCAGACCTACTGAAAATTTGAAGATTGCAGGCTCATAAAATTAAGACAGAGAGTAAAATGAAAGGACGTAACTCATCTGGAAAAGCATATGACTAAAAGAAAAAGGCATTTTTCCCTAAATATGTAACAGACATTGAAGTTAAAATCGTTCCAGTGCAAAGGTTTAAGGCAGAATTCAGCTCCTAACGTTTTGCTACAAATGCTCAAAATCTATCATATAAATAAATGCAGAATCCAATATTACCCTGAAAATTTGGTTTAAGGGTAAACAGGGAAAAAAGTACAAAACTTACTGAATCACCTAGACCTACCTTGCACTGAGAGATTTTACCTGCCTGACAATTTTTTCCATTTTTAAACCAGAAAAGACCTCTATGCAAGACCCAACAAAAGCACAATACTATGAGATAAGATATGAGATAACTCGCAGAGAGGCAGCAGGCACACAAAAGTTTTCCGCTGTCATCAGATCATCCAAAGAACGTTAGAGTGCAATTTCTGCTGGCGCTGCACGGAGCCTGGCACACGCTGGCAGGTAGCACGTCATATCAGTACACGATAGGAAGCAAAGAACCAGTTGACAACAGCATAAAAAGAGAGTTTGAGGGCTTCTGGATGCTTCAAACCTCATAGCTGGGACCCCTCAGCAGTCGTGGCCGTGCAAGGTTCTGCACACGCGCTCTCCTTCTGCAGAAGGGGGTATTGTTGGTTAAAAACAAGTTTTAAAAGGATAAGCGGATGGGAAAAACTTGCATCAAAGGGAGCAGAGTTGGTTTCCTCTGGCTCTAACCTGCGCAAAAGGCGGCTGCGGGGAACCGGGGGCGAAGGGGACGCACGACAGGTGAGGGAACATCCCCGGGAGCCCCGCAACAACCCCCCCCGCCCCGGCCCCGCACTGACCTGCGGGTGCGGTTCCCGGCCCAGCCCCGGCGCTCCATGGCCGCGGGCACGCAGCTGGTGAGCTCGGTCCAGTCGGCGTGCAGCCCGCAGCTCCAGCCGGTGGAGAAGCGGGAGAAGAGCCAGGTGTCCTTGTCGCCGCCCGGGCGGTGGCAGGCGCACTTCTTCTGCCCGGCCCGGCAGGCGCAGGGCTGCTCCAGGCGGATGTTGCGCACCAGGTGCCGCCCGAAGGTGGTGCCTCCCGTCTTCTGGATGTGCAGGAAAACGATCACGTCGCGGCCCCGCATGTCGAAGCGCACCCGCCGGCACAGCTCCCCGCGGCCGAACGGGAACTTGGCCCCGTCGGGCTCGGCCGGGTCCCCCCCGCGGCGGGCGGCCGGGGCCGGGGGGCGGCGGGGGCAGGCGGCGCCGGGGCAGCCGGGCGACACGTACTGGTACACGATGAGCAAGAAGAGCAGCGCCAGGAGCGGCGGCAGCAGCCACCTGTTGGAGCGCTCGTCCATGGCGACGCGCGGGGCTCAGGCGCTGCCGGGCGCTGATGCTGCTGTCGGGGAGAACGCCCCGCAAGGATCCCCCAGCCCAGGGGCGCCCGGATCCCTCCCCGGCCGCCGCATGGTCCTCGCCGGCGGCGGGGATGCTGCTCGCTCGGCGTGTCTCAGCTCAGCATCTCAGCATCTTAGCTCAGCATCGCACCTCAGAGCATCTCAGCTCAGAGGATCTCAGAGCATCTCAGCTCACAGCATTGCAGCTCAGAGCAGCTCAGCTCAGCGCAACTCAGCGCAGCTCAGCTCAGCATCTCAGTTCAGCGCATCTCAGCACATCTCAGCGCAGCTCAGCGCATCTTAGCTCAGCGCATCTCAGCTCAGCATCTCAGTTCAGCGCATCTCAGAGCAGCTCAGCTCAGGGCATCTCAAGCTTAGCATCTCAGCGCATCCCCCTGGGGGCGGCCGCTCCTCCTCGCTCCCGGAGGCGGAGGGGAAGCGCGGCTCTCCGCTCCCGGAGCGGCGGCGGCACCAGCAGCAGCAGCAGCAGCGCCGAGTCGGCTCCGCCGGCAACTCAGGATCCCAAACGCAGCGCTCGGCCCCCCGCGGGGCGGGGCGGTGCCGCCCGCCAGCCAATGGCAGCAAAGCAGGCGGGCAGAGCAGCCAATGGGAGCGCTCAGCACGCCGGCCTTGTGGCCAATGAGAGCCGGGCGGCGAGGGATAACGGGGGCGGTGGGAGCCGCTCCTCGCTCCCGTTCCAGGTACCGGACAGAGAGCGATGGGGGTGGGAGTGGCCGATGAGACTGACCGGGGGGCTCCTGCCTCTCCCCCCTCTCCGCTCCCCCGGCGCCAAATCAGACGGACGGACACATGGTATTTTTCTTTCGAACTCCTCCGTATCCCGTTATTTTTGCTTCGGATTGGGGCGCCTTGTACCGTTTGCTGTTTCAAGACAGTGTTTATAACCCCGGTGTTTCACATAACTGGGTGGGACAACGCTGCTCACTATGCAGATTAACTAATGAATTGTAGATTAAAATATCTGCAGTGCTGCCGGTTCTTGGGGTCATTTGAAGTCTTCAGAGCACAAAGTCCTGTAATGGCGAAAGGACTTCTGTGGAATCCTTTTCTCTCCCCCTTCGAGGCACTAAAATCTATTCCCTGCCAGCCATTTCATCATAAATTTTGAAAAGTTATTTCCCAAGTCCGATCCCCTATTTACAAAAGTCCTCAGTTTGCAACTGTGTTTTTTTCTCTATTGAAAATTATTTTTTTACTAGACATTAAAATCTGCCTCTCCTCTCTGTGGCTACTGGAGAGCGTCCAGAGGAGGGCCACGAAGTCAATGAAGGGTTTAGAGGGGAAGCTGTAGGAGGAGCAGCTGAAGTCACTTGGTCTGTTCAGCCTGGAGATGATGAGACCGAGGAGAGACCCCATCGCAGTCTACAGCTTCCTCACGAGGGGAGGAGGAGGAGCAGGCGCTGATCTCTTCTCTCTGGTGACCAGTGATAGGACCCAAGGGGAAAGAAGGAAGATGTGCCAGCAGAGGTTTAGGTTGGATGTTAGGAAAAGGTTCTACGCTCACAGGTAGTGGAGAACTGGAACAGCCCCCCAGGGAAGTAGTAGTGGCACAAAGCTTGACGATACTCAAGAAGCGCTTGGCTAATGCCCTCAGACATCAGGTGTGAATATTGAGGTTGTTCTGTGCAGGGACAGGAGCTGGACTTGATGATCCTTGAGGGTCCATTCCAACCCAGGACATTCTACAATATTAAGCTTACAGGTCATATACCTAGCTGCAAAGTGTTTTGTCAAAAAACACCACTGTCTGTCTCCTCATTGTTAAAGCACTGTTATAAGCATTTCATATCCAAATACAAGCCTCGTACAGGATTATAATATATTAATATGCAAGGCATTTCATGTTAGAGCTGATTGCACATCTCTGTTATTTAATTACAGAATGTCTTTATTTACTGAGGGATTAATTAGATATCTGCCAGTGCTAAAGCAACTTTCTTGCTCAGCTCTAAAGACAACTTCACCTCTGGAAGGCTGATGACAGAAGAGTAGTGCTTCCCATGGGACCATTTAACTTTAGAACTTAAAAAAAAAAACAGTTAGATGAATGTATTTTAAGCTGAACTTTTTTTGTATATAGAATCTAAGAGTATTTGCACTTTTGGAAGAGAGTATCAGCTCACATTAGAGCTTGCCAGGAAAGATAGAAATCAGCAGAAAATGGTCTAAAAGAAAGGAATTAAAACTGTAAGTGTTGTGAGACCTTCCAGAAGTTGCTACTATAGGAACAATGCTGTACACCACCTGACTTCAAACATGCTTCACATACACAAACCTTTCCAGGGTGCCACAAGTACTGTTAAGGTTTTATACTGGCAAAAGTTTGAGAGGAGCCAATTCAATCCAATTCTTTTGATGCCAACGTGTCAAAAGAAATGTACTTTTATCTTTTGTGAAATTTCATAAGGAAAACATCACAGGCTACATGAAATTCATCCTTGTACAATGACACCACGGTGTTGGAAAGCCGATCCCTCCGTCCTCTGGCAGAAGAAAATGTGGGTCTCGCATCAAACAAAATTATTCAGTCTTCCTCCTGTGATGCCAAGAGGTGTGCGTGCACCCACAAAGTGGCATTTTTTTTTTTTTTTTTAAATCATCATGTTCTTTGCCAGCAAGAGAAGCAGAGCATCCATCTCGCTAGGGAGACCTGGCTCTCCTCCCTGCTTTGCCCAATACCACGCTCACCTGCTTTCACGCTCCCTGTGCCTCCCAAGTGTGGACTTAATGAGGTTGTCCGTTAGTCTCTCTCTTTTACTGGGTGATAGTAAGCCTATACCAGGAAAATGTAAGTATTTATACATGTAAGATATAGAAACGTTTTGTTCTCACCTCAGCCTGTTCATTACCTAATAGGCAACCATCAAAGAAAATAAATAAGCAGCATTAAATACAGCTTTGTTTCAGTAACAGAATAACACTATTAAGGCTTGTGTCACCAGGTTTGTATTTGGAATAAAAGCAGTGCTAAAGCATTTAGGCTGATGTATCGCTCATAATACTTTTAATAAGACACAGAAGTGCTATTATAATTTAAGATTTTCTCATTAAATACCAGATTGTTGACACTGCACCTTCATCTACATAAAAAAGGAGATCAAAGCTAAATTTGCTAAACAGAGAAACTGTGAACTTCAGTTAAATTTTAAATTCTTATTTATTTAAGCTTACTCAAGACAGTTACTGATCTGTGAAGACTGGCAAAACATATTTTTACTGGACAGAAAGGATGTACAAGAGAAGTGTAAACATTTATAATGTGGTTTGGATGAAAAACTTGACTTTTGAGAAGATCTCAGTTTTCTGAAACTAGCAAAAAGTACTTGCAGGCTCACCAAAATCAATGTGTTCACGCGGCTTTCAAAGACAGGCTTTTACTTATGAATTTAATTATTCTTAATGACAGCTTGTGGACCATGCTTTATGTAGAGTCACAACCCACAGCACATCCAACCACTGCCCTGTTCCTCCTGATTGCACATAGGGTGTGCAGTGACACCCCAAGTTACACTAAATGTGGCCCTAGTCTGAACAGCCATTAGGGTTTCCAGCATCAACCTGGATTTCATGATATTCAGCCAAGGCTAAGCATCCCTACACAGAGAGCACAGCATTTTTGTTTGGCAGCACTTTTTGTCCTCTCTAAAGAGGTCCACGTTACTGTGAAAGGCCCCATGGGATTAAGCTTTAATAAAATCGCTTGTTCTTTTTAGAAGTCAATGGCTCTAACTTATTAGCATCAGTGATTCCTTTGATAGGAATGGTTGGACTCAATGATCCGGTGGGCCTCTTCCAACCTGGTTATTCTATGATTCTATGAAGCAATGATAAGGGTCGTTCTGAACACAGTCATGTTTCCATCAATTTAATGGGAACATGACTGGGTTCAAAATGATGCCCTAAAAACTGCAAACACTGTTCAATCCCAACATTTTCCCTTTCAAAAATAATTCATCTGTGAGTCTCCAATGAGAGTTTAGCTACAAGGAAGATCTCAAATTAGTTACAGGCTAGTTTTGAGATACTTTTCTAAAATTAATGTAGTTTAAACAGATGCCAAAATAAAGCAATTATGAATAAGACTTGGGATTCTCTCATTTCTAGCATAATAATTCTCCAAGATTCTATGTTGCTATAGAATCATAGAATTGTTTGATTGAAAAAGACCTTAGAGATCATCAAGTCCATCCGTACCTGCTCACTACTAAACCGTATCCCTGAGCACCTCATCTACTCATCTTTTAAATACCTCCAGGGATAGTAACTCAACTGCTTCCCTGTTCCAATGCCTGATAACTCTTTCAGAGAAGAATTATTTCTTAATATCTAACCTCAACTTCCCCTGATGCAACTTGAGACCATTTTCTCTTGTCCTATCACTTGTTACTTGGGAGAAGAGAACAACACCCACCTTACTACAGCAATAAGGTCTCCCATTAGCCTCTTTTTCTCTACGCTAAACAACCTTAGTTCCCTCAGCTCTTGTGAGCATATAGCTCAGGGTTCACCAAGCATTCAAATATAATAATTACGAATTGACCCATTCCTCATCTCAATTTCAGGTAGAATATCTTCTCCTGTTATAATTTACGTACCATCCCTGCTGTCATTTCTACCTGAGATGAGCTGACATGTGAAAATGTGCACATAATATTATTTTATAATTCCAACACAGCATATCCCTTTTCCTTGCCAATTCTGAGGTAACACTCAATACATTCTCTGGATTGCTAAAAATCAAAATTGGCATACCTACCACTTACTTTAAAGGTCAATACAATATTTGCTAGTGTGAATCAATGGCCGTGTGAAAGAGTGTTGGTGCCAGCATCAAGGCTTGTACAAAATATATGAGTAAGCAAATGATATTATGAAGCAAAGGTACAAAAGTATAATTTCATTTAGCAATTACCTGTCTGACAAGGTTAATGTCTAATAGATCTGTTAATGTAAAATTAAAGTGACACGTACCTCATGCTTGTTTCCTTAAATTATTTATCACTGCTTGACCTGAGCTTTTTCAACACATGTAGCCAGTTGAGATTTCTAATAAACCAGTTTTTCATTGTACAGCAAGTCCCAGGTGTCTCCCTTGCCACAAGGATACAAATTGTTAACTCAATAAACTCATGTTAACTTCAGTCATCTCGCCGGGATTAATTCATTCCAAAGTTTATAATATAAACCTCCTTATTTTTGTCAGATTAAATTTAATATATGCACTTACTGAACTTTCTATTTCTATGACACATTGAATGCTGAATTATTCCCTTTAGAATGACTTATGCATTATGCCCATCTTCTTGTAAAGTTCCAATTCATCACAAGGCTTGTTAATTTTCACTTCTTCTGCTTACCATTCTTTTTCTGGATATAATAATTTTATTAAACCTGGGACTCACGTTTATTTCCTTTAGTCAGAATGCAGACAATACAAGAGCAATGTTTTCAGTCATTGTCTTGTATTTGCCAGCCCACGTGCAGTGGCTTCTGCAAGTCATTCTTTACACTTTGCTGCATGTTTTCCTTATGAGAGAAATGATCAGCTATATTTGGCTTTGAAGATTCATAATTCCACCTGTGTAAGACACTGACCTAGGACACTGGAACATCATTTCCAGCGTTCTAGTCATTCCAGCATTCTTTTGTTTAAAAACACATAACTGCTTATAGAAATATTACAGTACCATTTTTTAGTTGCAGTTGTTGGGAAGATGGTTTCCCAAGCTTGAAGATTTCTGAAAACTTTGAGCTAGTTTTTTTAGGTTAATGTCAAAATTAGATATTTATAAGTAGCTCTGCTTTCTACCACATAAACTTAGCCATCTTTTGGTCTTGCACCAGGGATCATTCCCAAGCTTCACAATGTGGACATCTATCAGAGTAAAGAATGAGAATGTGCTCTAACCATGTTTGAATGTGTGCCAGACAGCACTTTCCCAGACAACTCCTGGACATTATTTAGGAGTCAAACGATTCCAGATATCGTTTCCAACCAGCATGTAGTGACCAAGATTACAGCTTCAATGTAGATCAGACCACACCATGCTACTTGGCCTCAGTGTTGAAGAAAGTTCCTGAACATGTTTAGTTTACTAATGTAGGCAACATTACTGGGCATCTGCAGTTTTTTACTTATGGAAGAAAAATTTGTGTTCTCTCTGGCCTTTTGTACTGTGGCAAAGCTAGAGGAGTTTTTAGAACAATTCAGGCCTTTCTGAGAAGGATGCCAACTCCTGTTTGGGGATTTTCGTTAAGTCTTTCTTATTACTAAGAGCTGGTGAGTGAGAAGATACTTTGAGTGGAGTTACAAATATTCCAGTTGTTTAAAGATGCAATATCAAATGACAGTTGTTCCTATATGTTCTCTACAATCAAAATTTGCAACGGGAAGACAGCCTGAGGAAAGCATTTAGCAGGACAGACACAGCAAATTGCTCTTTCATTTCCATCCTGTGCATAGAACTTAGATGTACTTACACATATTCCTTCCAGCCTTGTGAATCCTGTAGTATTTATGATGCAAATTCTAGAATGTAAAGCAGCTTTTGTGGACTTATGCAGATCAAAGGCATGTCATCTGTACCATGTCCACATTTATTTTTCCAGATTTGGGTGGTAGTAGAAATGCTACAGCCTCAGTCACTGTCAATCATGTGAATGATATCACTACTGCATTTGCATATGGTTTTTCCCAGTAAAGAACATATAACAGCATGCAACCAACTACCTTGTTTAAAGATTAAGGTGTCCTAAGTGGCAGGGGACAGGACGAGAGGGAATGGCCACAAGCTCCGCCAGGGGAGATTTAGGCTGGACATTAGGAAAAAGTTTTTCACAGAAAGGGTCATTGGGCACTGGCACAGGCTGCCCAGGGAGGTGGTTGATTCACCTTCCCTGGAGGGGTTTAAGGCACGGGTGGACGAGGTGCTAAGGGACATGGTTTAGTGTTTGGTAGGAATGGTTGGACTCGATGATCCGGTGGGTCTCTTCCAACCTGGTGATTCTATGATTCTATGATTCTAAGTCAACACCTAAGTTCCCAGATTGCAACTTCCTCCCAAGATCTCTCTCTCTGCATTAATCTCATCAGAGATTAATGCAGAGATCTACCTGTCTCTTCCAAAATTGGTATGTTCCTCATTTTGCTCAGCAAAAACTAACAAATATCACTATCAGTATTCCTCCCAAGACCCCAAAACTTATGTTATGGTTAATGTATAGGAATTGCAAGACTGTGCAATACTGCCACCTGGTGATACGCATTACAGAAATTTTGTCTTCCTCCTACAGTCACACAAACCCTTTTTGCTTCCTTTCAGGTGGTCTCAATCTACAAGTTCACATCAGACGTAACTTATCCACTATTAGTTTACCTTGAGCAACTCTGCTTGTGCCTAAAATTCAAATTACTAAGATTTTCATGGTTATTCAGGCCATATCTTGTCTTTTCCTTCAGAAATTACTTTTAGATTTGCTCTAGATAGACACAGTCTAACTTGATCCTAATGCCCATCACAGCTTCATATGAAGTCTGGAAACTTTAATGTCCTCTGAGAGATAAATGTGAAATAATATCAGAAATGATCCACTAGGCCTCCTCTCCCTTGTCTTTTTTGTTCATCTTTCAGTCTTTTCAGTTTTGATGTAAAAAAAACAAAAACAAAAACAAACCCACCAAAAAAACCCCAACCAAAACCAAAAAGCTCCAATAGCAATAACGACAAAATCTTCCAAGAATTTTCCCTCTCCAAGATGGAAAAAATTATTTCTGTAGTATTTGATCTCAGACTCTTTCATCTCTTTCATCTCACCTCTGTGCAATACAGATGGAAAATGGAGAAAAGCATTGTAAACAGCAGATCAGGCTCAACTTCTAGCACCCCTATCTGGCTTTCACAGCTGTCCGCAAGTCTGAACCTTCCTTTTATAACTGACCTCCAACTCCTTACTAAAAATCACAGCAAGTTCAGAACCGTTATTGCTTTCTGGGTTGCCACTGTTTCTTACTAGACCTTTCTTGGATTCATTTCAGCAGGCCAACCTAGATACTTTGAAGTTCAAAATCAAGAGCCATGCCTTTTTTTATGTGTCACTAAGAGTTTTTAGGACAATTCAGGCCTTTCTGAGAAGGATGCCCACTCCTTTTTGGGGATTTTTCTTAACCCTTTCTTATTTACTTATCGTTCTATAAGTCTAAAGGCATGTAATCAGTGATTCTTCCCTAACATACAGCCACATAATGATTTAATTTTGTCTTTTTATGCATTTTGCATAATGTATGAATGGTAATATTTATTATCTAAATTATTCTACCAAGATTAGTGAAATACTTGTCCTGTCACCAGTTACAAGTCCAGCTGGGACCTCTGGAAAATGCTGAGAGGAATTCAGGTTTCATTATGAAAGGATGTAAGTAATTTCATATCTATGGCTGCAGTGGAATTACTCCTATTGCATCAAATCTGGGCAACCTACAAAAGCCAAGGTGCAGAAAAGTCACTAGTATTGCAGGTGATAGGTTAGATATTCACACTCAGTTTGAAGCCCTGGTTTGAGACACCTGCCTCTAGCTTTAATTTATTTTACGATCTTGAATTACAGTATGCTAGGAACTGTAATTACCATAAGAACTGTGAATTTTAACCTATTACAGAAAATTGTAGCAGCAAATGTCAATATGAATAGTTCCCCTAACCCTCAGCAGAGGGATGGATCTATTGGCCTTGCAGTCTGTCTGTGACAGACCAATGACTAGGTGAGAAATATTAGAGGGAAGAAAAATTGTTCAACACTGATAGTTTTGAGATGAATAAACTGTAAATTCAGAGGGAGAGCTGAGGTGAAGATTGCTTGACTGTTTGTTTGGATTAAGAAGCAGGAAAAAAATGAGGGAATAATTCTTGGGCTGCCAGAAAAGGACATCAAAATACAGGTTGGTCAAAGCAGCCTGTTTGGGCAAAGGGTCTAGAGGCACCCAAAGCTGAAGTGGTTTAGAGAGGACAACCATGCACCTACAAACTACAACATCATGTATCATTTTGTGGCAAAAGGGAAGCTGAAATAGAAGAATTGCACTGCTAAAAGAAGACAGAGGTGGCCCACAGCAGTGTAGTCACATGGTGGCTTACAGACCACTAATGGTGAGTGAAATATCAGAACTTGATCTGTAAAACAGTTCCAAACCTTGTACACTCATTTGTGGCTATGTGCAAGCACAACTGGGAATTAAAAGGCATTACAATATTTTAATTGATGTCTATAACATAAAAATTCACATGCTGTAAAGCTGTTTTATTAAAATACAGAAGTTTTTAACATAATTATCATCTCCTCTTCCAACTTCTAAGAAATAGTAGGATACAAGTTGTCCAGAGATTTTATGTTCCTTTGATTAAGTGTTTGAGAACCCCAAGTTTATAGCAAAAATGTGGAGAAAATGGGAGCTTACACTTTCCTTTGTAAGGGAGAATCTTAGGAAGACCCTTTTGAAAAAGTCCACCGGGCCTCCAGCAGGCAGGATTTCACTTCCATTCTTTAGTATCATAGAGTAGCCCTATCATTTAATCTTAATCCTTTGAAAAGACCTAAGTATATCAGCCTAGTATAATACAGTAAATCATTTATGATAACAGATTTATCAAAATTATAGTATGAACTGCAGCTTAACAAATGTGAATAACTAGTACCAGCAGCATATTTCTGATTTTAACTTCATTTAATCTACGAAGTCATGATCAAAGAGCAATGGAAAACTGAAATAAAGCTGAGGTTTCCAATCAGAAATGTAGCTTTATAACAAACTAATAGATAAACATAATTTTCCCTTAGTTTAAGATGATATATGAGTTATATGTGAATACCATATATATCTGTGGATAGACATATATGAAGTTCATCAATTATCTGCCTAGATGCATAACCAGAATATGCATCAAGATAGCACGCATCTATCAATAATTCTGCTGCCTTCTTTTTCTTTCTTCCTGCATCTTCAGTGTCCCATAGCCTGGAACTGCATGTCACTGCTTCAGCAGCCCTGGGGAGGGGTGAAAAAGCCTGCACGGCACATCCCACCAGCTTTTACCTCACCAATGCGGTAAGCTTGCATGACTGGGAATCTCTCTACCAGCAGAAGGATATAGGGGACACCATTAGCTAGCACATTAGGGGTTAAACAATTTGTATTTCGTTAATAACACTTCATTTTTTCCCTGAAAGTTTATCTACATTAAAATATTCCAAATGTAGTGTGTTTCTGTAAGTCTAATTATATGCGGTATGTGAAAACATATTTGATAATCACATTGCTAATTACGTGCAATCACTTCAATACACAGGTGCAAAGCTCCAGAAATATGCATATTTTAATGTCTTCATATATAGATATCAACCACAACTCTGCAGTTACTTAAGTGCCCAGTGACCCGTTATTTCTCTGGGACTGTACTTCCTTGGATTTCTGATGGGCTGGTGCCACTGGAACCAAAGAAATACACTAGGCTACTAGAAATCTAAGACTGAATTTATATGTATATGTGATAAAAAACTGTAATTCCTGACTTTTCCATGGTTTCTGAACATCTTAAAGTACATGTTTTACAATTTATAGACTGACTTCACAGATGTGGGAGTCATAATTTTTAATTTTCTTCTGGGTACTTTAATTCTCACAATGTTCCTTTAGTATGTATTTGCCTGGAATATCATATATATGTGCATGTGAATGTGTTTTTCTAGTTTGGATTAAACTTAAGGGACCTTCTTAATAGTTTAATAATAGAAGGTAATAAAAGACTTGAGCAATAAATCCATTTTCATTATATGTGTAATAGCTCGTGGCTGCACTTTCTGCTTCTCTTTCATTTATGTGCAACTGTTATTTTTTACATTGATTTTTAAAGCTGTCTTCACAATGGATTGTAATTAGCTTTTTGTATAAATCATGAAAATTGAAAATTTTATATACTCGGATTAACTGAAAAGGACATAAAATATTAATTTGCATCATTCAAAAGTAATACTTCTATGTTCCCTCTAAAGATATTCAGCATAAATTATGGAAAGGAATAGCTTTAGATGACTTGTCCATAAGTATTCTTTTTCACATTTGGGAAGCGAGCTGAAATGAGCCCTGACAGGCAAGAAACCTGTCTACTAGTTCGCTACTAACATTACCAGAATGATAGACCGATAAGAAGGGACATAGCAAAATCTGAAAAGCACCATTGAAATTTATTCCACTGGAAACAAATCCATTGTATTTCACACAACAAAGCAGCACGGCTTATTGTTTCATTTTAGCTATGCAAAGCTTTAAAATAAATGACACTTAAGAGACACAGAGTAGTTGTTCTGGAAATTATGCATGCCAGCCACCATAATAAGGTTTAACTCTAGGTTTCTGCTGAATCAATAAGCCAAAAAGAGATTCTTCTATAAAGTCCTTTTCATTAACAGTGCTACAGCTCAAGCTGGGTGCCTCCAAAGAGGGACCCCAAACAAAGACATCCCTGGGCAGTTACACCCTTATAATCCAAGTTTCCCACTCTTCACATGACAGCTGGCACCAACAGACCTTAACGTGTCTGGGGTCTTCCCATTCTTCACTGGGTCCTTTCATCTTCTCTAGGTGAGACATTTCTTTTTTCTCTCTAAGGTTGAAGCCTCTGCTGATCATTGTGTCTTCCTTGCCTGGCAGCTTGAACCGGAATCGGGGCTTTCTTTTTACTTCACTAGGTGAAAGCTCAACATATCTAAGTGAAAGACCACAGCTTGCAGACTACGACTTCAGCAAATTTAGCTACTACTGCTAAGCAAGAAATGTCAAGCAAGTTCTATATAAGTAGTATACCAAATCACACAACATAGCTGAGGTTGGAAGACTGTGCTTGTGGCTATCTTGTTCTACTTGTGTGTAAAGCAAGACCAGCTTCTGAATTACCTCTGCCTGCTCAGCACCTTTTCTGGTCAAAAGCCACAGCCCTATAAAAGACAGGGTGTAAATATAAGTGTTATCACCCTCTGAAATTAGAATGATGTAATGCAGAGGAGAGAAGTGCATTATATTATTCTTTGCTGCATTAGAAGTAAGCTAGCAAAATATCCAGTGACAACAGAGGAACAAGATTCCTCCTGCCACCTGCTCAGCCACACACAGCCTGAAGCCAGCTGGTCCCGGTGCCCAGCTCCTGCCTTGGCCCGAACACTGCAGAACAAGGAGTTACTGCAGAAGAAGTCACCTTTTTAGGGGCACACGTCTCCTTACATGGCAGTGGTTCCTTGCTCCTGCTGATTGTGTAATTCAGCCCGAGCCAGGAGGTGCTGTGTTGAACAGCCCTGGCTCCCAGCATGTGCCCCTACGCGTGAAGCCGCACAGGTGTAAACACAATTGCAATTCTGAACCAGTTCTAAAAGGTCAGAAGTGTTTCTTCAAATTAAAACTGCACTTGGCCTTAAGCAGACAATATGGCATGGTTCTGCAGTCCTTCCTTCTGTCCTTCCTTGAGTGAATATTCAGGAGTCACTGGCTAATTTTCCAACCTAGGTTTCCTTAGAAATCCTGAAAAGGATTCAGAACTTGACTCACTAAGCTGACTAAAAAGGAGAAATCACCAATATATGTCCCTGGAGGTGTTTAAGGCACGGGTGGACAAGGTGCTAAGGGGCATGATTTAGTGTTTCATAGGAATAGTTGGACTCGATGATCCAGTGGGTCTCTTCCAACCAGGTGATTCTATGATTCTATAGACATTTTATCTTTATATTTTCCACTTTGCACGTAGCTCTAGCGCTTTTTGATTCCTACATGATAGGCCTACAAGTCGAATTCTACTCCTCTGTTCTGGGAAATACTGTATTCTCTTGGTGAATACAGCTGTACCTTCACACTCATGTCTTTCTTAATGCTGCTGTTGTAATATGTGGCCAGAATTGTCCCAAGGCACTTAATTGCACATACCAGCTTATGAATTAATGTAAAAATACTGAGCTTAGTACTTTTTATTTATAAATAAACTGTCTACTGAAGTTACTATCTCCCAAACATTTGCATGTGACAAAACATGACTAAAATACAAGTTATGTGGGTATTATTTGAATTATTAACAATGGTGATTTAATAGTCTTATTGTACGTATTAGGCTAATTTTTACATCATCTGTGTTCCTTTCACTGACTACACAGACATTCACAAGTTATAATTACTGAAAGAAGGAAACACGTTCTTCAACACCTGAGAATCTTACAGGGTTCTGTGAATAAGAGAATAATTTTGAGAGCACACCAGGCAACAACCAGGTTTGTTAGTTGTTAGTTGGTATCAGAAGTGCCAACTCACGTTACACGATGAGCTTGATCCAGTAAGCTAAGACTTAACATAGTCAGGCTGAGAAAAACCTCCTAGGTTGAAGATAACACCTATGTTTATCCATCTGTACAGTTAGTTGCTCAGATTTGGCATGGAAGGAGCCAGTACAGTTCAGAAATCAATGCACCCACACCATCCTGATGGCACAGCAGATCAGTGGCATTCCTTCTCAATCTGAGCCGCTGTGTCCAAATGGAGCTGCAGTTCCCGTTACAGACACATTTCACTCTCTGCTACACAGTACAGGCACGCCCAGAGATTCACAGTGAAGCTGTTGATCTTGCCTGGGAAGTGTATTCTTTAAATTTCTGAGCTGGGTAATTTTAAAGAAGAAGCTGTAACTACTATGTTTCTTTTAAAAAGCAAAATGTTACTTCAGTTTATTTTCTTTTTTTAATAAAAGTTGGAAAGAGAAGCATACTGGGAGAGAGCCATTGACTGTGACTGCAGCTGTCTGTGCAGGCACAGCAAAGCAGCACAAATTCTGATTGCCAAAACACTGCCCCTGAGCAGCTACTGTGACCTGTTGAAACCAGGCTTATGTTATTTCTGCATTAATTTTTTTTTCATTTGCTCATCCCTGTAAATCAAAATGAAGAGCTAACAGGCTGTAAAACATACTTTGCATTGTTTATTGCATAATGCCACTATACTGAGATATGATAATCAAATAACCCAGGTTGGTCTTCATTTTTAATGGAATGGAGAAAGAGCATCCTTAATGTCTTCAGGGAAGCACCTCAAATGCCTGACATGAGTGACACTGACAGATTCTGAAGAGATTGGCCTCCAATCTCACAGCAAGATAAAGGGATGCCAGCAGTTACTGCTCAGGAAGCTGTCAATGAATAACCAGACAACAGGTATATCTTTTAACTAGTGTTTGACATTTACATTACCTCCAAGTTAAGGGGAAAGGGAACCTTTCAGCCAAAAAAAGTGTTTTCAGTTCAAAAAAGTAAAGTTTTATTTTCAGCTAACTAAATACGCTGATACTCAACTTATTTTCACTTATTGCTACTGTTGTTATTAAATAGACATAGTTCATTATTCTATAAAACATTTGCATCTTACTGAGAAGTCTTCATTAATCACAACTTCTATTCACACTGAAACAGCTATGATAATCAATTCTTATTTGCACAGCTGTGATATG
The DNA here is from genome assembly GCA_033459285.1 of Clamator glandarius. Taxonomy (NCBI): domain Eukaryota; kingdom Metazoa; phylum Chordata; class Aves; order Cuculiformes; family Cuculidae; genus Clamator; species Clamator glandarius. The sequence continues at coordinate 1,180,828 of JAUNZM010000473.1, read as the reverse complement.
AGTAATTTTAAAATTTTGCTGTAATTGTTCTTCTATTCTGCTGAAAAATTATTTCAGAGAACAGTGTTTTCTCAAATGTATATGGGATGTCTGTACAAGAACATCCAAGTCTTATTTGGAATACTTAATTACATAAAGTTCTGCTGCAGAAGCGAAGATTAAGTCTGCTTGCCATCTTCTAGGTTTGCACACTGCTTAAAAGACTAAACTCTGCCTTTGTCCAAACATAAAGAAACAGATTTTTTTAAAAGTGTGCATTGGTTCTTTGTGGCTAGAATGTAGCTAAGGTACCAAAGCAGAGGGAAGATGGATAAATATGCAAAAGCTTTTATAAGGAAGGTAATGTATTTCTTTCTCAGGAGCAATCAGAACTGTAACCAAGCAATGGATCACAGTCACTCAGAGAGGTTGTGCAGCCAGCAACCTCAGATTTTTTCAAGACTTTACTGGACCTCAGAGCTGACCCTGCTCTGAGCAGAAAGTTGGACTACTTCATTTAACTCGTCCATGATCATAATTGTTAAGCTCCTAACAGAACTGTAATCCTAAGTGGGAGGGAGACAGAGAAAAAGTCAGAGATGCCTTGGCAATGAAGAGTCTTTTTGTGTTATAGAGATCTCTGAAGTTAAGCAGAAAGAATTAAAACTGGACATTTTCTGTAGTTCAACACAGATTAATTATCTGACCTTTGATTTAAAGCTACTACTTTATCTTGCCACTGAATTCATAACTAGTTGTATTTCTGTAATCAGTGGTAACAAACTTATTTAGCTTTTTGTATGGCAAATCATAAATTGCCACAGCTCAAGATAAAACAAGTACAAGCTACTAAGAATTCACATTTAAGCAATAATAGCAGGCTCTTCAATATCAATATCAACCAAAACAGAGCCTTCTCTTCTCCAGGCTGAACAATTCTGACTCTTTCAGCCCATCCTTGTATGAACGGTGCTTCAGCCCTCTGATCATCTTTGTAGTTCTCCTCTGGACCTGTTCTAATACCTCCATATCCTTCTCATGCTGATGATTCCAGAACTGGACACAGGACTCCAGATGAGGTCTCACAAGAGCAAAATAAAGGGGCAGAATCACCTCCCCCAACCTGCTGGCAGCACTTCTTTAGATGCAGCCCAGGATACAGTTGGCCTTCTGGGCTGCGAGTGCACATTGCCGGCTCATGTCGAGCAACTCATCAACCTGCACCCCCCCAAGTCCTTCTCTGCAGTGCAGCTCTCAATCACATCATAGAATCATAGAATCACTAGGTTGGAAAGGACCCACTGGATCATCAAGTCCAACCATTCCTATCAAACACTAAACCATGCCCCTCAGCACTTCATCCACCGATTTCTTAAACACCTCCAGGGAAAGTGACTCAACCACCTCCCTGGGCAGCCTCTGCCAGTGCCCAATGACCCTTTCCATGAAATTTTTTTTCCTGATGGCCAGCCCGAACCTCCCCTGGCAGAGCTTGAAGCCATTCCCCCTTGTCCTGTTACTTGGGAGAAGAGGCCAGCTCTCTCCTCTCTACAACCTCCCCTCAGGTAGTCGTAGAGACCAATAAGGTGTCCCCTCAGCCTCCTCTTCTCCAGGCTAAACAGCCCCAGCTCTCTCAGCCATCCCTCATAAAGCCTGTTCTCCAGCCCCTTCACCAGGTTTGTTGCTCTTCTCTGGACACTCTCCAGAGCCTCAACATCCTTCTTGTGAGGGGCCCAGAACTGAACACAGGATTCAAGGAGCGGCCTCACCAGTGCCGACTACAGAGGGAGAAGAACCTCCCTGGACCTGCTAGTCACGTTGTTTCTGATACAAGCCAAGATGCCATTGGCCTTCTTGGCCACACTGCTGGCTCATGTTCAGTCACTGTCAACCAACACCCCCATGTCCCTCTCCTCCAGGCAGCTTTCTAGACAGACTTCTCCTAGCCTGTAGCACTGCACAGGGTTGTTGTGCCCCAAGTGCAGGACCCAGCACTTGGCCTTGTTAAACCTCATGCCATTGGACTCAGCAAATCGGTCCAGCCTGTTCAGATACGTCTGTAGAGCCTCCCTACCCTCCAGCAGATCCACACTTCCACTCAGCTTAGTATCACTGGCAAAATTGCTAAGGGTGCACTCAATGCCTTCATCCAGGTCATCAATAAGTACATTGAACAGGGCTGGACCCAGCACTGAGCCCTGGGGACACCACTTGTGACCGGCCTCCAGCTGGAGTTAACTCCATTTAACACCACTCATCCCCCAGCCTGTACTGAACCCAGGGTTTGCCCCAACCCAGGTGCAGGGTCTTGCACTTGGCCTTGTTGAACCTCAGGAGGTTCTCTCAGTCCCACTTCTCCAGCCGCCCAGAGCAGAGCTCCATAAAAATGACCAGAGGGCTGGAGCCTCTCATTGGGCAGCGAGCCCCAAGCCCCGCCCCCTCATTGGGCCCCGCCCCGCCCGCAGCGCCGCGTGTCACTGTACGAGCCCGGCTCGCCCCGCTATTTATTCGGCGTCAGCACCTGATTGGTCTCCACTCCGACCAATCGGGGGAGGCGGGCGGTGCGGCGCAGCCAATAGGAGCTGGGCGGGGGCGGGGCCTGGGTGCGCGCGCCGGCGCCGGGGCGGCCGCGGGAGCTTGGCCGCAGCCGCTTGGCCGCAGCCGCGGGGTTCTCTTCGTCCCCATGGCGAGCTGGGCGCTCCTGTCTGTCCTTCTCCTCGCCCTCCTGCGCACCCCGCCGTGCTCCTGCGGCGGAGCTGCAGCCTCTTCCCGCGCCGTGACGGCTCGGCTGGCGGCGAAGTGGCCGGCGACGCCGCTGCTGCTGGAGGCGAGGTGCATCACCGGCTGTTGTGTGGGGATGGGGATGGGGATGAGGATGAGGATGAGGATGAGGATGAGGATGAGGATGAAGGAGCGGTGACCCTGGGGGACGGGGGCGCCGGGCAGAGCCAGTAGGAGGAGGGAGGGGGCTCCCTTGCGACAAGAAGGAGTTACTATCAGAAGAAGGGGGATGGTTTTGATTTAAGCTAAAGTTTCATCTAAGTAACTGTACTTATTGAAAGTTAGACAAAATGTCCCTCTGGTAGCATGTTTTCTTTCCAACGGTGTCGTCCCAGACATTGCTCGTGCTTTGGACATGCTCACGTCTTGTGTTCAGTATGATCTGTGCAGATGTGTCCCCTGTAATCACCTCTGCTTGCAGTCTTTCCCTATCCCAAGTGCAAGGTCAGGCAGAGCTGTCTCCAAGCTCCACATTAGAGTTTTGGCTGTTGTGGAGTTCATAATAACATTAAAATTAGTCCTAGGAAAGTAGTAGAACATGCGTAAGATTTCTGGGAAAGTTTATCCATACGCGTGAAAGTGGGAAATACATTCTGTCACCAGCTCTTGTCTGGTTGCCCGTGATGGATGGAGATCACTCCATCACGTTGCCCAGGCCTGAAAAAGGATGCTGGCTTTCTAAAGCTTGAAAATGAATCTTGGAGAATTTATTTGCCATCATTTTTGGTATCACTCTCTTCCCTTCGCTGCATTAGATGAGGAGGAATGCAGGGCAGTTCCCTTTCTTTCTTTTCTTCTCTTGGAGGGTGTGTTAAGGTGCTGTGGTGCAAGGCTGAACTGTTGTCTACCTTTGGAAAATGCTATGGATAGCGCTGACCTACCCTTACTAAGGTTGTGGGTGACACTAAGCTGAGTGGAAGTGTCGATCTGCTGGAGGACAGGGAGGCTCTACAGAGGGATCTGAACAGGCTGGAGCGATTTGCTGAGTCCAACGGGATGAGATTTAACAAGGCCAAGTGCTGAGTCCTGCGCTTGGGGCACAACAACCCTGTGCAGTGCTACAGACTAGGAGAAGCCTGTCTAAAAAACTGCCAGGAGGAGAAGGACCTGGGGGTGTTGGTTGACGGCGACTGAACATGAGCCAGCAGTGTGCCCAGGTAGCCAAGAAGGCCAATGGCATCTTGGCCTGTATCAGAAACAGTGTGACCAGCAGGTCCAAGGAAGTGATTGTGCCCCTAAACTCGGCACTGGTGAGGCTGCACCCTGAGTCCTGTGTTCAGTTTTGGGGCCCTCATTACAGGAAAGACATTGGAGCGTATCCAGAGAAGAGCAATGAAGCTGGTGAAGGGTTTGGAGCATGAGCTTTATGAGGAGATGCTGAGGGAACTGGGGCTGTTTAGTCTAGAGAAAAGGAGGCTGAGGGGGGATCTTGTCACTGTCTACAACTGCCTCAAAGGATGTCGTAGCAAGATAGGTAACGGTCTCTTCTCCCAAGTGCTAGGCAATAGGATGAGAAGGAGTCATCTCAGGCTGTGCCAGAGTAGGTTCAGACTGGATATAAGGAAAAGTTTCTTTACTGAAAAATTTCTTTACTGAGTCTTTCCCGACCTGGTGATTCTATGATTCTGTGATTTATCGGGCACTGGCAGAGGCTGCCTGAGGAGGTGATTGAATCACTGTCCCTGGAGGTATTCAAAAGGCTTGTAGATTAAGTGCTTAGGGATATGATTTAGTAGTGGACAGGTATGTTTGACTTCACATTCTCAAAGGTCTTTTCCAACCTAGTAGTTTTATGATTCTGTGACAGGCTTCTGTTATTTAAACTGCCTCGTATTTGACCTGCTCAGACTGTTTGCAGGTTAGGTCGAGGAGATGCACTAGACCAACCTACTCAATCCTTACCTTCCCCTGAGTTAAAAGTATCTCTTAATCTCACCCAAACTGATTTATAGAGTCGTTTAGATTGGTGAAGGCCTTTATATCATTAAGTCCAACTGTAAACCTAACACTGCCAAGTCCACCACTAAACTTATGAATAAAATAATTAACATTTAAAGGTATCAGTGAAGGTAAGCTCCAGAAGTGTGCCCAGGTGACTAAGAAGGCCAACAGCATCCTGGCTTTTATCAGAGATGTGTCCTGCAGGAGTAGGGAAGTGATTGTGACGCTGTGAGGCCTCACCTTGAACACTGTGTGTGGTTTTGGGCCCCTCACTACTAGAAGGACATTGAAGTGTGGGAGCATGTCCAGAAAAGGGCAGTGAAGCTGGTGAAGGGTCTGGAGCACAAGTGTCAAGAGAACCCCGGTGCTGAGGGAACTGGGATTGTTTAGCCGAGAGGAGAGGAGGCTGATGAAGAGACCTTATTCTTTCCCCGACTACTTGAAATGAGGTTGTAGCGAAGGGGGTGTTGGTCTCTTCTCCCAGGTAACAACTGACAGGATGAGAAGAAAAGGCCTCAAGTTGCTGCAGGGGAGGTTTAGATAGGGTATTAGAAAAAATTTGTTTACTGAAAGAATGGTGAAACAATAGAACAGGCTTCCTAGGGAAGTGGTGGAGTTGCCATCCCTGGATATTCAAAAAACCCATATATGTGGCACTTTGGGATGTGGTTTAGTGGTTGTGGTGGTGTTGGGCTGACAGTTAAACTTTATGATCGTAGAGGTCTTTTTGAATCTTTATGATTCTATGATTCTCTATGAAGCTGCAGTAGTGAAACCTGTTTGTTTTTTTTTTTTTTTTAAAAAAAAGGTATTGCTAATTTGTCAACATGATTTCAAAATAGGAAAATTAAAAATTTTCCAGTATTTCGTGTTTGTGAATCCCCTGCCAGTTTGGTTTAAAATCTTGTGTTGTTTTGTTTTACTTATTTGCTGATGTTTGGAGATCTCACATCAAAGAAGACTGCAAGCTCCTGTAATCAAAGGAGTGGCAAACTTCCAAAGTAAGATTAGAAAACAATACACTCATGCTAGCAAGTAGTTCTTTATGGCATACGTAAGGAGAAGAATAAAGCAACTGATGTTCCCTTAATAAAAAAACAAAACTTAAGTGTTATCTGTAAATGAAAGAATAGTATTTGGAATAAAGCAAACCTTACCTTTTATGCTTTGTGGGGATTAGCACATCTTTGGAAGTGTTCTGGAGACTGGGGACCTCCCCTGCATAGCAAAATAGACATTTTTAGCAATAAAACCCTGTAATCTAATGCAAAACAAAAACCTGACAGAGTCTGTGTTCTTATTTGTATATTTAGGCACTACTAAATAAAGTTTTTGTGCTGAATTGATTTTACATGTAATTGTATATTGGAATACCCTTAAAATGAAGTGAAGAGTTGTGTTTATTTCTGTATCACAGAATAGCCCGTTTGGTTTACAACTCTTATTGTTGAGTTCAGATTGGTAGAGTTTTGTTCAAAGTTTCTTTTAACCAAAGTATGTCACAGTTCAGTGTTTTATGCTGCAAAGATAGTACTTGAATACAAAGCACTTGGTTGTTGCACGATACGTGTTATTTTACTGTGGTACATCTTTGGACAAAGCCAACCTATGGACAATTAATTTTTATTTTTAAACAGTGAATTTATTGCAGAAGATGGTAATGAGAAGTTTTGGCAGTTTTTGGAAACAGTACGAGAATTAACAATTTATAAGCGAGGAGGTAAGTAAAATTGTTTCAATATATTATCACGTACTGTATTTTACTTATAAAAATCAAGTTAACGTATTAACTAGTTCCAGTCAGGTAAAGCCTAACTTTTCCACTCTTGCTTGCTGGTAGTTTTCTTTCAGAAAGTTTCAGCATATTTTTCCCTGGGGACTCTAGCTGTAGATGAGTTCTAAAAGCAAGGAAGACAAGATGGACTCAACTACTGTTACAGTATGGAACAGAAATTTAAAGATTAATGACAATTAATGGGTGGTTAATGCTGCTCAGAACTACTCTGTGTAAGGGCACGAGGACATGGGAAATAGAAGTAGATGCTGGATTTGACCAGTGATCAGCTGCTAGTAGTGTTTGTTGAGGCGAGTACTGTTGACTGATGCTGTTTAAGGTCTTTGTCAATGCATAGGACAGTGGCATGGGTTACACCATCCACAAGGAGAAGTAAAGAAGTTGGAAGATAGGGCTGCCATTAGAGGAGCCTTGGCAGCCCGGGCAGATAATGCCAACAGAAAAACAGGGAATTTCAGCAGAGGTGCCTTACTGGCTCCTGCACGTGGGCTGGAGTAATCTCAGCAATAGTTCAAGCTGGGACAGTGACTAGAGAAATGCACATGGGGATTCTTCTCAACAGTGAGTTGCATTAAATTCTTATCCCTGAGAAAGCCAGCTATGCTGGGCTGCATCATCAGCGATAGTGTAGCCAGCAGGTTGGGAAAAGTGATTATCTGTGGCACTTGTAAGACACAGGTACGTGGCCCAGGTTGGGGCTCCCATTTAAAAGAAAACAAAGATACATTGGAGTAAGTTTCAGAGGGGATTGCCACAACAGTTAAGGAACTGGAGCAGGCTTCTGTGAGAAGGTTGAGAGAATTGGGTTTTATTTAACCTGAGGGAGAGAGGAGTAGGAAAAGGCTCATCTCTTCAACTTCCTAATGGAAAAGTATAGAGAAAATGGAACCTTACTGAGGGTGCACAGTAATATGAAACAGCAGTGGGCACAAGTTGAAAAGTGGAAATGTTGATTAGATAATAGGGAAAATGTTTCTGCTGTGGGCCTGGATAAACACTGGATCAAACTGCTACAAGAGATTCTGGAATCCTATGTTTATAATGCAGAAAAACGTAAAGTTCTGGCACCAAGTGGTCTCCCTACAAGTCAATGTACAGTTGGGGTAGTAGTATGCAAGCAAATCAATACATTATGAACAGGATGATAATGGAAGATGCAGTTTTAGAGGAAAAGAAAGTGATTATTTAATGACAACATCACACCAATATTGATCCTTCCAACTTAAGTGTGTCTTAATGAAGTCAACGTACTAAGTATGAAATAGAAATATTTTGAGGACCATATGTATCCAGCAACAGTTAAGCATCTTTCAGAAGGGAACTTCGCATTTGGCACCTACTATAAAGTAGTCACCTGGAGTGAAGAACACTGATACTGAAATAATGGAGTGGCAGAGTTACTGAGAGGCATATAATGGTTTGATTCTGAGGGGAAGTTCTCTGGATAGCATGGAATGGCTTCTGTCGTAGCTGTTGTATGTCAAGGCACATTGATGCAGGGGGATGCTCATGGTACATTAAGGCTCGATCTGGCTTTAAAAGAATTAATTGAAGGTGATTGACTTCTCAGTTTCGCTCTGGATGCTATTAGGCATAGGTACTATGGATAACTGGGAAATAAAAACATTGTTGATTTTAAATAGAAGCGTTTTCATAGAAGGTAAAGAATTACTAGATTTGAAGCTGTTTATATGAGAACTTGATGATAGATTTGTATCCCAACCTTCTGTTGAGTGTTTTGGAAGAATCGTGAAGTTTTAAAGCTAAAAAGCAACTTAAAGAATCAGATATAATGGCTTTTTTCTTTTCCCCCCATTTAAATCATCCCTGAGATAATTTAAAATCTGTTCTCAAAAGTTGTGATTTTATATTTAGAATAATCAAACGAATGCCTGTTGTTAACTTGCTCATTTAAAATATTCAGCCTTAGCAAATTAGGTCCAGTAATGGTCTGTTTAGCTATGATATATGTAGCAATTTAGTGGATTTGGTAGGAACAATGTATGTGGGATTTGGCAAAGTATTTAGTCTGATGTATTTGGTTGTTTTAACATTTTCTTTAATGTGAAATCAGTTCAACCTAGGTATCATTGAGATAATACACTGAAGAATATAAAGTTACTGATGGGATAGATTATATTAAATTAGAGTGAGGTTTTCAGGTAGTATGGACAACATTGTATATATTCATTTAATATGCAGCATACTTGCCACCAGGCTTGTGAAAGATTTGAAAATGCAGATGATGCTGGTTTGGGCTTCATGTATGTTATAAAGAAATCAAAGCTGCAAAAATTTAAAACAACACAGTTACAAAACACTGAAGATTACATTTTAAACCTGCTGCTGCTTTTGAGTCTCAAAAGGCTAATTTAGGAGCATAGAGTGAAGGTTAGTAGCCAGTTCCCTGCCGACTAATTAGAACTTGAGTGTTTACTGTCTTCCTGAGTGGTTCAGTTGATATATTAAATTTTCAGCAACCTCTTAAATGTGTATTTAAAAAAACACCTAAACCCCACAAACACATTTATAGGGAAACTGTTTTCTCTGAAAAAATACAACAGTATCTTTATTACATATAAACAACAATCTTGCAAATTATTTGTTGTAATCTAGAAGACTACACATTATTCACAACTAAATTAGGTAAGTATTTTTATGGACATATCAGCCTTAAAGACTCAAGAGGAATCCGTTTCTCAAGCACAGTGCTACCGTAATAATCATGTAATCAAAGAAAGTATTCCCTCTCTTCTGGCATCTTACTTGAATGCCATCAGTATTTCTCTGGCCAGAGATTGTTTGAAATACTGGTACCTGAGTTCTCTAATTCCCTAGTTGATTTGTAGATACAAGTATGTGCGTCTCTGCAGTTGGAACAGTCTCCATGCTCCCATCTCTCAAAATAATGATCCCAGCACTCTGTGCTCTCCTGACTAATAATGTCCTTTATGTTTACTCTCCCCGTCTCCTCTGCGTCAGTACTTGGATTTCTTCTATGCGCCACCAGTGTATATTCAGATTAATCTTGTGCTGTGTGTACATGGGATTTGAGGAGCTGCAATATAGACCATCACTTTCTTTTTGTGACCATCTTGGTCATCTCTTTTAATTATTTTTAATCCACCTGTGATGTGAGATAGTGCTGTAGATTATGGATAGTAAATGTTGATTTTGCAATCAGTAGAATCTTGTTTCTCTGTAATTCCCTGTAACATCCTAAGAAATTTATTATGACTTTTACTCTTTGGCATGGAGTGAAGTGTTAAAATATGCCTGGAGGGCAAGTAGTTTTCAAGTTTCAAGGATCAAATACTGTGTGAAAAGAATTTGCAAAACTGAAGCCATACTTCTGTATGCAATAAACTTTAAAAAGTGTTATTGCATTAGTTGAATCGTCTAGCATTTCTGCCATGTGATGTAAATGCATTTATCTCACTGAAGTTTGAAGTACTGTTGTGCTCTGCATGAAGCCAGCAGTGTTAGCATAAGTTGAAATAGTAGGAATGGATGCATGATTTGATAAATGGAACCTTGTCAATATGCTATACAATTATTTTCAAAGACACATGGCAAATTATGTTTTTTTACTTATTAAAATCATGGCTGTCTTATTCATCTTTCAGAGCAAAAATGTCAGCTGTTTTCTATGCAGCAGTGGAAGCACAGCTGGAATTTGTAAGCCAAAAAATTAAGTGTTATGATGAAAATATTTTATTGAGGTATTATTTTTAGAGTTCTCTAATGCCTGTTTATTGTGTTCAATAGAGCATTATTTGGGGCTGAGTGGAGAGGCAGAAATTGTGGATCAAATTCTTATTTTTGTGGAGATAACTTGATGAAAATTTGAAAGAATAGTTATTTGAAAGATGCTTCAATATGGAAGTATTTGTTTCAGATTTTTTTGTATTCATTGCTTAGAACATGGGAAGCCAAATTTCTAGTTTGAGTTCTACCAGGACTGTGTGTTGGTTTAGGAAACATAGAAGAGAGAAGGATTTTTCATCCACTGAATTTAATGTTAGACGGTGATCATCAATTACAGTATATGGAAGACAGCTTTCTCAAAATGTAGATCATACCCATTTGTAATCTTGCATTTGTTTTTTACTAGTGAATTGCAGCAAACTCAGCCTTTCTAAATAAGGATTTTTCAGAAAGTGAAAAGGCAGAAAGGAGATCCTAGAGGCTTTTTTTTTTTAAAAAAAAAAGATTTAGGGATTGTAAAAAGGAAAGTGAGAAGATGGGAGGTGTTTAATTACAAAAACTGTATGCATAACTGCTAGAAGCAGTTAATGGATATTATCAAAATTTTGGCCTGCAGGGCTTTTTTTAATGTGGTTTAGTATTTTGCAGGAACCTAGGCTGTAGTGAGGGAATGGTGTTTTGATTGCAACACTCACTTAATACAAGTACTTCTGAGATCTCCTGCAGCTGAGGCAGGTAAAATCTGGCAAGTTAAATCACATGAATTGGTTTTCATGCTGTGTGAAAGTTTGGTGCCACTTTGCATCCTTAAAGCTGTTTCTCCTGGGACAATCATTCCACTTTGACGGCAAGAGCACCTTTAAAATGAAGTGTTGAGCTAAGAATGTAGATGAAATCAAACTGGACAGCTAGAATGATTCCTCTCAGCAAGTCACTCTCCCTTTGCTGCAAATTTTCACCTTATAGGAGAATATTTGAATACACGTTATGGTTTTAAGCTGAAAGAGGGGAGATACAGATATTAGGAAGACTCTTTTTTTTTTCTTTTTTTTTTTTCCTTTTTAACTGTTAAGGTGGTGAGGCACGGGCACAGGTTGCTCAATGAAATTGTGGATGCCCCGTCCCTGGAGGTGTTTAAGGCCAGGTTGGATGGAGCTTGGAGCCACATGATCTAGTGGAGGTGTCCCTGCCCATCACAGGGGGCTTGGAACTGAGTGATCATTAAGGTCCCTTCCAGCCCAAACCATTGTATGTGAAAAAGATCTTGAATCACTGCAGTTTCCAGGTAATATTTGTCAATGTAGGTAAAATACATACTGATGACGTAGATCTTTTTAGGAGGGAGTGGGGAGAGGAGGATGGAGCGGGTGGTGAAGCATAAATTGCCAAATTCTGGGCTGCTTCATGAATATTTCAGCTGTTACTCCCGTGGAAGAGCAACCTCTGGAACAGAGTTGGTGCGTAATGCTTGGTATGGTCACGGCTTTGTTTCTCTGACTCTAATTTGTGTTCAAGAATATCATGTGGTGCAATGTATACTGCCTTTCTGTATACAGAAATTCGGGTGAGCATTGTTCCTTTTACAGGTACAGGTCTTTCACAGCTTGATAAAACAGTCTTAGAACCTCTTTCTGATTAGGCTTCTTTGCCTCACGGTCCAAGGACAGGATGAGAAAATTCAAGTGAATATTCTAGAAGAAGAAAGGAGGGGTAATTATTTCCAGCCATTGTTCTTTATCACTTCTGTCATTCCCTGATACCACCCACCTTCCTTCTTACTTGGAATCCTAATTTTGGCCTTGGGAAGGCAAGATATGGAGGGAGAGGGGAAGTTGCTTCACATGTTGCATCTGTTCTCATACTGTTATTTGTCATGCACTTTTAAGGAGGCAATAGGATATGTGAGAGTAGCCAAAAGAAGTCACCTTTAGCAGATTTTAATTTCTGTAAGTTGCATGGTTGGTGTGTGGCAAGACTAAATGTGGAAATAATTTGTAAAAAATGCCTGTTGACAGTAAATAGTCTTCAAAAATTGCATAAGGCTATTATAAACTTGACAAATATAAATCAATGAATAAGCTTTATTTGAGACTTTCCTCTTGGGTCTGCTGAGAGACATTATTGTCTCAAGTGGACTTTTATGTTGCTGAAAATGATTTAACTGTTAAGTAATGCTGTTGCACTCACTTCTGTTGCATTTATGTTGCATTAGGCCTTTAAAACTAGGAGTAAAGGAAACAATTATCAGCGGACAACATTCAAGACTTTTGAACTGCCAAGCTGCACAAACATAATCTTTGCCTATTGTGTAGTGCGGGTAGATATGCCACGTAATTTATAGCTAAATACTAAACGTTTTTCTTTTTTCTTCAACAGATTCAGAGCATTCCTATTACAATTTAATCTTGAAGAAAGCAGGACAATTTTTGTCCAATTTGCAAATCAATCTGTTGAAGTTTGCACTTTCCATACGGGCATATTCTCCAACTGTTCAGATGTTTCAGCAGGTGATTGTATTAATTGAGATACTTGGTACATGATTTTATATGGTACTTTGGCTGCAGAGTAAAGAGTATTCATTATTACAGTTCAGCAAAATACACGCTGACATCATTTGGAATCAGATATAATCCATTTATAAAGGTGGTGCTTTATATTGACAGGAATAAATATGCACGTCTAATTGTATGGACAACATTATTTTTAGGGTATAATTTTTGGAATTGCTCACTTTTAAAACTCAGATTGTGGGGGTTTTGTTTGTTTGTTTTGGGGTTTTTTTGCATTGCTTTAGGTCATCCTGTGGGATTTCAGACATTCCCAAAGTAAGAATTTTTTTTAGCTTCAAATAATTTGTTACTTAGTGGACTTCTCACCTATGTCATTATTTTAGTATTTGAGAAGTTGAAAGGTAGAATAGTTATATACTTGCTGTGTTAATAAAAAATTGAAGGGGGTCATAAATTCACTGTGCCTATAGCCTAAACCTGCACATCCTTGATGCAGCAATGCCATCTTCAAGATAAAGTGAGAAATCCATCTTTCTGAAAGATAATAAGGTGTAATAAAGTTAGGGGGTTTTGTGAGTATTCTCTGAAGGAATATCATCATCTCAGACTCATTTTTTCAGTTTTATCTTTCAGCTTGTGAATCCAGAGTCATTGATATGCAGTCGTATGATTCCCACTTTACATGGGAATAGCTGAATAATTTAAAAACAAGAAAAAGGCAGAGGATAGGAAGAAGAAAGAACCGAAAATTGACATTAATTTGGGGATTTATTAGTTAGCAGTCAAATTTTTGTACATTAGCATGATTGCTGATAGTGGCTAAAATAAAAATATCTTGGAGTACAGGCTGTGATTTTTAGCTTGTGGAGGAGATTCCTCAGCCCTGTCTTTACAGAGCTGAAATGCACTTGCATTTTCTGGACTATGGCTGCATTTGACAGTGCATCTCACAAAGGTTATAAGGTCTTCATCTTCTAATATTTTTCACGTTCACAATTTTGAATGGGCTTAATTAGAAACAAAACTCAATGGCAGCTGCTGAGTTATTTTAATCAAAGGGATGTGAGTTTAAGTTGAAGTGCAATCAAAGCATTCTGGTTGAGTATAATTGTTGTAATATTAGATTGCAGCTGATGAACCTGCACCAGAAGGCTGCAGTGCATTTGTGGTTATCCATGAGAAGCACACCTGTAAGACTAATGAAATAAAGAAGCTGCTGAAGAAGGCTACTAAAAGGTAAATGTAATGATCTGTTTTAAGAGGAATAATAGATGATTAAAGAGGAAAATGTATTATTACATGTAAGAAGCATCGATGGGAGTCATGTTGTGCTCAAAGCAGTCAGTGCCTTAGAAGGGTTGTCAGTATGCATGTCTGATGTTTTCTGGCCATCACATTCCTTCTGCATGCCATCTTGGCAAGAACCTAGGCAAGCATAAAGCTGTCCATACTACCCTGCTAACTGGTTAGCGAGGGCTGAATTCCACACCCATGGTTTTCTTTATCTGCTCAACTGCTGTCCCTTCCCTTTCAGGCACCCTTCTCATGAGAATCTCCTGTGACAGGAAGTAAATTAGCTTTCAGCCTTAAGAGCAATAGAATCAATTACTTCTCACTATTATTCAGTGTTGAAGAGAAACGGAGAATGGGGGCTTATCTTGGATTTACAAAGGATGAACGTTTTAATTTTCCAATCCAAGGTCATTGTGGTAGCCCTATGCAGTGTTATTTCACAGCAGCACTTCTTTTTGTGAAGTTTGGTTATTATAGTATAAAATGCTACCTTTGAGATTATTATTTTGAGAACAAGAGTCATTTTGCTATACCTAGATGACCAGTTAAGAAAATAAGAAAAGCGAAGCTCCCTTGATTTAGGTTTTCAACTCTCTCTGAATGACTGTGGCAGTTCTTGTCTGTTTGGTTACAAGAAGGAAGCCGCCCACGTCACATTCTGTATGTATAGTTTCACTGGGGCAAATCTGGATCTGTTCTTGGACAGAGCTTACTCATTCAAGAGCTGTTTCAGACTCCTTGATGGCACCTGTTTTGTCTACCTCCTGCGCTGCCAGCAGGAAGGCTTGCCCGGTACTTGTTAATTGATGGCTGCATGCCCCCAAATCAGTTCTCATACGGGGCCCATCCTTTTGTCTCCGCCTTACAAATGTGATCTTTGATTGTGTACTTACCAAGCTTAGATAGGATGTTGATGTTAAGGCCCTGAGTACCCCGATACAACCTGGGTCTGCTTTGAGGGAGGAATTGCAGCAAATGACGAGGTCCTTTGCAATATGGATTATTGCAAATGTGATTTTTATATTGAAGATATTCCTAAGCTTTGCATCACAAACCGTGGCATGTGGAGTTCTGCCTTCACTTTTCCAGTATGACTTTTCACTGACCATCTACTACACACATTTGTGCAGTGTGCATTTAAGGATTAGTTTCTCTGCTTGCCTTGGAGAGCTTTGGAGGGAGTTTACTGGTCTTTCAAGTATGACTGTGCAAAGACAACACTGAAAAAGAAGCATACTCATCAATAACTAGTGCATTGAGTGTATTATTCAACCATATCACCTCTTACTTTTTGGTCTTTCCCATTATGTTTAAAAAGATCTTTGTAGTAATCTAGAAAAATCATTACAGGTGTAGAAAGCCTAATTTTTCCATGGTCATGGCCTTTAATGAGGTGGGTAGGTAGACAGGCAATCAGAATTTGCAAAATTAGCTAGATTGAGTTTGGTGTAAGGTAAGCATAGCCCTAGTTGGTTTCCGTGCTTGTTAGTAGCTTTCTCAAACTTCACTGCATATCCCTCTGCTACTTTGTCCCTCACTGATCTCTACATCTCTAGCAGGTGTAATGCTCCTTTAAACTAAAAAATTTGAGCTGTAACTGAGTGTTGAAAAAAAATCTCAGTGCTGTGCTTTTCATTTGCTCTTTGGTTGTTGATTAGTAATATATATTAAAATTATTTATAGTTGATGCTGATTTTTCCAGTTTCTGAGACTTTAATTGGAAAATTTGTGTTCTCAGTTCATGAGCAATCGTGATTATTTTGTGATGATTTTAACATGGCTTGTATACTTTTAGCATATAAGCCCTTAGTAGTATTTTAGTTCTGAAAAACTGCCACTGCTTTTACTTATTTTCTGAATATATAATATCAAAATTACTTATTTTTAAAACCAGACCCAGGCCATATCTTTTTAAGGGAGATCATAAATTCCCAACTCTCAAAGAGGACGGCCCAGTGATTATTCTTTATGCAGAAATGGGTACAAAAGACTTTGCTAAATTCCACAAGATTTTATCTGAGAAGGCGCAAAAGGAGGAAATAGTTTATATTCTCCGGCATTATGTTCAGGTATGCAATTTGAATTAACATTAAGTAAACTCGTAGTATTCTGTCCTTGTTTTTCTTGTGTTTTGACAAAACATGTTTTGTACATTTATTTTTGCATTTGCCTAAATAGTGCGATATATATTATAATTTTAAAACTTCTTAGATAAAAAGATTCACCTGATGAAAACACTGAAGCTGGGAAAACACGATGATAATATTGTCTAATCCTGCATGCAAACACTGTTTGCATCACTGATCTCAAAATACCTTTTTTTATTTATATGTGTGTATTTTGTATTGTATGAAGCTCTTGGGTGAATCTTGGTGCAGCAAAGTGAACATATTAGTAATAAGCATTAGCAAACAGGAGCTGTAATAGAAAACCAAGCTGAAAAATCATTAGGGTTATTTTATATATTCTCAGTATAATCTCATATGTTCATTGTAGTACAGCAGTATGGGCAATCAGAGCAAACGGCATTTAAAATGTAATGTTTCTGAATGCTTTTCTTAACTTAGTCCTCTCCCTGAAGAAAGAATGGGAGATAAATATCAGTTTGTGGAGCTCGATTGTCCCCATTTTTAGTTATTTGAAGCTTTTTGTAGTTTATATTAAAAGTACAGCTCTTAAATAGTGCAGCTAATGCAAGAATTATCTAGTGGAGTGAGAGGTTGCTCTGATTTATGAAGACCAGGAATTTCAGGACGATGAGATCCATAGTTTGCAGATGACTTTGAGTTGTTTGCTCACAGTAATGAAATAGAGAATTTGAGAAAACCAGTCTTAAACTCTGAGTTGTGTAGGGACATGGGCTTTACTGAACTTTCTGTTGTTCTTTTATGCACTTTTTTTTCGCAATTAAATACTTAGTCTCCTTGATCTGACATGCACTGTGGTACCGCAGAATGGATATTGTGTGCTTCCCTATACTTCCTTACTCTCTCTTCAGACTCTTCCATTTTCCTCACAGCATCTATTTTTTGGGGGGGGTTCCACTGAGTTAGATTCTCTGTCCTTCTTCACATTAAATGCCAGAAGAGGGAGCTTTGAGAGCAGGAGAGGTATGGTCTTTTTGCTGTATTTTTTTTTTTTTTTTTTTTTTTTGCCCCTATCACTGAGACTGCTGAAAGAGTGTGGTGCTCACTCTGCATTGAGGTTTATCTCAAGGACAAGGAGGACACCCCCACCCCTGCTGGGTTTTCTGGTTTGAGCTGGGGAATTCTCTGTACAGAATAATTCTTAGAAATTGTAAGCTAAAGTTGAAAGGCTTTCAAGAAATTGCCACTGTCTGTGTGGAAATTCTTTTTTGGAAAGGGAGTTTTGATACATTTGGGGCAAATTAGTGCTCATTTTTGGAAATAAATATGCTCTGAGTAGTTACACTATTAAGTGTCAAACTTTCACTTCAAAACTGGAAATATTTGTTGTTCTTAATGACAATCTGTTTTCAGTAGTGATACCTTAATATAGTTTCTTAATAACTAACTGCAAGGAGGATCAACTCTTTCAACAAAACGATTTGAAAGAATCAGCCTGATGCAGAAATAGAGGATTTCTTTCTAACATGCTGAAGCCTGGCAAAAATACGAAGAAATTAACAATTTAAAATGTGAATTCTAAGACATCAATAATTGTATAAGGTGCTACCAGCTCTGCCTGTTCTAGTCCTTCTGATGGTGTGTGAAAGGAATACAATTTTGACATGGCCATTCTGTGGTCTGTAGGAGACAAAGGAAGTCTCTATGGACTGTCAATGTTACATGACTTTTATGATTTTTGGTGTAGTATTTTGTACTTTGAATCATAAATTGAAAAATGGATTTATATTAGGGCTATGACAACATTTTAAAGTTACAGTATTAGATATTGTTAATCTCCTATATGTTCAGTTTTTTAAGTTTGGTTTTTTGGTTTTGTTTTAAATAATACTATCAAGCAGAAACCACGTTCCAGAAAAATGTATTTGTCTGGCTATGGTGTAGAGCTTGCAATAAAAAGCACAGAATATAAAGCAGTAGATGACACACAGGTTAAAGGTATGTTGTTATTTGTTTGTTTTTTTTTTAATTAATATTTTATTTGAGATGTTATTGAAATATGTTATCATCTGCAGTTATAAAGTCATTAATGTTTCAAAAGTTATTCCTTTTTACAGAAGAAAGTCCCAGGCATTACGAACTGAGACATTGAAATGTATGCAAGCATTTATAAACAGCTGTGCTTAGATTGTAGTTCATTATCTAACTTGTAATTGCCATTCTCTGTAGCCCTTCAAAATGTAGCCCTTTCTTCCTTGTGATCAGTATGTTTTTAACATTTGTTCTTCAATTACTTTTATTTATTGGCATCTCTAATATGCTAATTACTGTAATATCTACATGTTAGTGTTTCAGGTTTGGGTGGGGATATTCTGCATTTGTGTGGAAATGCTGTCACAGTCTTCTGTAGGAGAAATGTGCTCCATCATAGAACTTCTTACCAGTGTATGTTACTGTGTATTGAAATGAAATGTTTACTTCAGAAAATACTAGTTACAGCATTCTGACACAGAGAAATGACTTTGTGTGGAGTTTTTGTGTGGCGTATTTATAACAAGATATAAAGAAAGTTAGTGAACTCTTGCTAAGACTAAGGTTTAATAGACTAAGCCATTTCAAAATTATTTGAGTTTTTTAACGGAAAGAAACTAACCTCTGACTTAGATCAAATGCTAGCTGGAGATTCAAGCACTTTAAAGTCATCATGGCCTTCAAGCATAAATTTGGAAGTAGCTGGCTGTTAAGTTTCATACTTGGCTACTTAATCAATCTGAGAAATGGCTGTTTTAGGAAGTGACCTATTAAACCGTATCAATTTCAGTTAAATAAAAATGCAGCCATATGATGAATTATATTTTAAAAATAGCTTGAATGTTGCTAAGTTCTGTGAAGTGATTTATTGTGATTCCAAAATAAGAATGCATAAATGTAATTCTAATTGAAATTATGACTGGGAACAACAACTTTCTGATTGTATGTTTCTGTTAACTGTTTTATAATTCCTAAAAACATAATACATCAGTAACTTCCTTGTTTGTATTGTCTACATGTGCTGTGTACTCAGAAACAAATGATACAAAAGAGGAGGAAGATGAGGGGGAAAGTGATGTCCAAGGTTTTCTCTTTGGAAAATTAAAGTGAGTTAATATAAATTACAATTAAAGTTTTGCATTTGTTTCTGGAACCTGAACCAAAAAAAAAAAAATATTTTTTTTTTTACAGGAAAATTGAGATTTATGTTGGAAAGTATGTTACTGGTGAAAATTTTGATTAATTTTTCTTTGTATGTATTGTGTATGTAAAGATGCAACAGGTGTTTATTCTGTTAATATCAATTTATTGCTTTGAGTTTTCTAATTCTCTTAGAAAATATGCAATAAACTGTTTTTAAAGTAAAAAAAGCTCTAGGCAATAGTCACAAAACCTGAAACATGAAAACACGGTGTTCTACAGTAAATTGTTGCTGCTACTTGTATTTTCAGGTACTTAGGATGTTGATTTTCAAAATGCAGTAGCACAACAAACCTAAACCCATGTGTTGTAGCTACATAAGGTGTTTTTAAGATGGGTAGTCATTCATTTCTTGGACTTAAGGAGTAATATTTCTCAAAAGATCTGCTTTTTTAGAGATGTCTTCTTATTTTGCAGTTCAGGAACTTGTGTTCTCATCTAGCAGGAGCTCTTTTTACCTCCCAGCTACAACCTGTTAGTCCAAGTGACTGATGAAACTGGATGCTTCCCTGTTTAGGGCTGTGGGCTGCTTCTGGTCTTCTCTTGATGGTTTCATTTTGTGATTGCAGTCATCAAAGTTCCTCCCTTCTCCCTTAACAAGTCCATGCAGTGAATCATTAATCTTGCTTTCTTCAAGAAGAAACTCAAGAGTCTGTAGTGTCATTATCTCACTTATTTTTGAAGCAAAAAGTAAACTTACTGCTTTCTCACCAAGCAGTAAGTTTTCTCAGAGTTCAGAGCTGCTAAAAATAGTCATGCTTTTGGGCATCATGCTCTTCAGATCTAACCAGGGATTTGTGTGCTCAGTAGCTTGGGTTTGTCAGCGATGTTAATCTATGAAAAAATGTTACCAACATTGGCTTTCCCGTATCTTTTGTAGGTAATACAACAAAATGTGTACAGTTACAGTTAAAATACAGTATAGTTAGTGTACAATTATACCTGATGATATGGAAAACTATATTTTGTCTTAATACTATTTAATGTTTGAATTAATTTATTCCATCAACATTTATGTGAGAGAGCTTGAGACAGACCACTACATAATAATTGAACTCCTTGTAATTAACAGGTTTTTAGTCCTCAGAAATGAACTCTTCTTGTCCCAAACTGCTGCTGTTGTTGTTTTAAAAATTAATTAAAAAATTAATTCATGCTTATTACCCTAGCAATACAATATTAGCTGTCAGTGATACTGTGGATAAAAGCAGGCATTGATGGTTGTAATTGATTTTTGCCTATTTAAAAAAATGTTTTATTGTAGACAGTTGCATCCTGATCTGAAAAATAATCTGAAAGAGTTTAAAAAGCATCTAATTGAAACTACTAACAACATGGAACCTTTGAAGGTTTGGGAGCTACAGGGTATGTATTGCATTTTTCTGTGTTAACACAGTATTCCATTTAGTTTGGTTTTGCTATGTTGGTCTGTCAATATTGTGATAAAAGCTTCTTTTTAAAAGAGACATATGGTTTCATAAAAAGGTAGCGTTATATCAAGTGTTTAGAAAGAATATATTGGTTTCTTGTGGTAGTATTACATGCTAGAAAATAAATTAGCATTGAAGTAATCTTGCAAGATGACGACTCGTAACCAGCTTTCCTGATTTTAGACAGAAGTTACTCAGATTTCTGCCTGATATATTATCTATTATATATAATATATTAATAAAGTATTAATATATTAACATAGTATATGTAACGTGTTAACATATTAATATTTTATTGAAATATATTATCTATACTTTATTATATAATAGATAATGTAGGTAATCTTTATATGAGATAGACCTATGTAGCATATATAGTATATGTAGTATATATAACTGTATAATGTATAATAAATTCATTATATTTAGTTTCAGATATTTATTGAGGAGTCGGACAGAAAATATAATTTTGACTTGACTATGGAATTGGGATGAAATGCAGGTTAAAACATTTGTTTTTCTTTAATTCATAAATTCTAACTTTTTTTTTTTTTTGACATAATGGGCGAACATACTTGAAAAAAGTTTCCTGTGGAATAGGAGAAAAAATGTAGAAGTTGATTCCCAAACAGCTTCTGTGCTGGTAACTTGCACAGCATTCTGTAGCTTGAATGGAATTATAAATCACTCGAAAATAGATGCCTAAAATGTTATAACACTTGGATTTAGGCAACTAGATTTTACCTGTTAAAATTACTCAGTTTTAGAGGACAGCAGGATCAAAACTGATTTAGCTTTATACTAGAGCTGTGAAGGAGACTGATGGTTATCTGAATGTCATTTTCTTTTCAGGACCCTGATTGCTCCAGAACTTGCTAGCAGTGTCTGGTCTGAAACTGGCTATCTGAGATAATTGTAGTTTCTTTGCAGACTCCTGTCAATGGTGGTTTTAACTTGGTCCAAAATTTTAAAACAAAAATCCACTGTATTTCAGTTTTCCCAAGAGATCTACCATGCAAATAAAAAGAAAATTTTCTTTTTGTCTGGTTAATTTTTTTTTTCACTTCCTATTGGTGTTCAAGGAGAAGTAGCTCTGAAGTTTTGATCCCTTTGGTGTCTACCTTCAAAAGCCAGTATACGATTTCTGTTTAGTGGTGGCCTTTTCTGCAGTGTCATAGCTATACAGATAAAACCAAAGTTTGTGCAGCTCCCCAAGCAGGCAGTTCATACAGTGTTGAAAACAATCAAGTATTGGGATGCTGTTTGTTTAGTGCCAGGAAAACCAGTACTAGCTTGTGTTAAGGGTACTTGGAGCCTTTTCAGACGAGAAGGTCTTCAACCCTCTCTTTGCATGGAGCAGTTGTTTCAGTGCCATTATCCTGACATGACTGAGTGTTTTCTATTTCATTCTTAATGACTAATTATCGTGTCTTAGTTACTGGCTCAGCTACTCTCTGGTTTCCTTTTATTAGCTTCAGAGTAAAAGTTTAACTGAATTTAACCGTAACTCTTTCAACTACAGTGCATGCTTCTATTTATAAATGACTGTAAACACCATTCAGGAGTTGTCTTTCGAGAGCCTTTGTTTAAGGCAAGTAATTAGGTTTACTATTTATAATGAAAAACGATGCACAGAGTACCAATGCGGTGTTCCTTTCAATAACTCATTCTTTTATCTGTGTGAACAGCCTCTTGGTCTCTAGTGCTTCATTAGCTTTCAAGGCATATTTTTGAGATCTGCTTTCAGCTTAGGATCTTCTTTTCCCCACGGTGCCCTACACTGTGCTCTCAGCTGTGTTAGCGTACCACAGGGGGAAGGTTTGTAAGTGACAGTCCCTGACCAGGGGTAACCGAGAAGGCAGAGACATGTCAGTTTGCCTCAGTGGGATTTGAATGTTCGTACTGTAGCTGTTCAGCATAAAATGGAAATAATTAACAATTTATGAAGGATTTCAAGTGCATGTCCTAAGTGCGCAGCAGGTAAGGTGTCACTTTTGCTAGTAATGGCATCAGTTGGGTACTCCTTCACTTGATCACAGCTTTTATGGCTGTTGAAAGGGACCTGAAATGTTCTTTTTGAAAATAGTGATGTTTTTACGCTGTTTGTTAGAAGTATTAAGAAATATCTAGTTAACATTCTGCTCCTCAGGCTCACCATTTTTTCCAGTCAAGGTGTACCTTATTGGGCTAAACTAGGAATATGTGCTCTTTGTTTTTCTACAGCCTTTTATTGTTTTACTTCCTGAGAAGTAAAACCTAAGAAAGATGGTGCAAAGTTCTGCTAGGCAGCATCCTCTATGGCTTTCTGTCCAGTGCTTTTTACTGTATGCTGCATCCACATTCCTCAAACTGAATAATCCCAAGTCCTTCAGTTTCTGCTCAACTGTCTTAACTAGTAGCTTATGAGGAAAAGGCAAGTAGCTAGGAAGACTGTATCCAAAGTATGGGAAAGCACCTGATGTATTATTGCCTTACCCTACTGCTACCAAAATTAGAATTCTCCCCAGTCTCTTGAACCAAACTGTGTTGCAGCCAAGGTCGGCACCTAGCGAGGGTTAACTGATTACCATCTTTGTTTCTCCAGTGGATAGGCAAATAGATTATAAGCTGTCCTGATACATGCAAATGTATTTTTCATTCTGAGAGAAAATATAAAGAGGAAAATGAGATCCCTTTAAAAATTGGGCCTGACACTTAGAAGAAATGAAATTTGATGGTAGACTGGCCTTTTTTCACGAGTCTGTTTTATTGCTGTGAAATTGCTGTGAACTCTGGAAAACTGTACACATTGCATGTTCAGTACAGCATTCCATATTAAACATACCTATTCTCCTAAAATCAAGTCAAGTTTTAGAGCTGGAAAGATGTTTTTATTTACTGCAGTTATGGACGTCTATGGATTGGTGTGCGTGTGTATGAATTTGAGCATGATACCCTTGTCATACTGGCATAATGCCACGTGATGAATTGTCTGAGGTTTTTTCTGTCTTCTTGTAGACTTGGAAATGACCTGTACAGTGTCTGCTCAAGATGGCTGACTATAGTTCTGTAGGGAAGCCTGAATTTGGTATTTCCAAATAATGGGAGTTTTGACCTTAATAATGTTACTTCATAATCTTTTATAAGGTATAATTGAAGCATAAAAAATCTTAATAATGTATTGAATAATTTTCTGACTGTAGGCAGTATTGATTGAAAGTGATATTTTCACTGTTGTTTTTCCCCCCAGATCTTAGTTTTCAAGCAGCTGCTCACATTATGGCTGCCCCTGTTTATGATGCCTTAAAAGTAATGAAAGACATAGCTCAGAACTTCCCGATAAAAGCCAGGTATGATACTAAGCTTGTTTTTCAAATACTATTTTTTATGTTTGACTATAATGACAGTAATACAGATCTATATCCAAATCCTGCAGTCGGGTATTCATGTTTTATAACTTACTAGGTGGACTCCGTCTAATTTCATTGAGTAGAAAGTAACTCCTAGGAGATCTCATGATCAATCCCTTAAGTGTTTCCTGTCTGATACAGGAGATGCCATGAAGGCATCCTACTCCTGTAGGCACTCATGCCTAGTGTCTCCAGGCTTCTGCTGGGATATTATTTTCCTAGGTGCAAAATTCTATTGCATGAGTATCAGATCTAGTTACAGCAGTAAGAGGCACTATTGATTTTGTAGAGGATCCATACAAGTAACTTATAAGCATAACATCGTTGATAAGATGAGGCCCTGGCTACTGTATGTTAGTGTTCTTACTGGGGAAGATCTGTCTCCCACAACAGATAATGTAACAAAAGATCAAGATAAGCATTAAATAAAGGAGTAACTTTTTCCTCTGTACTAATATTAAAAATGGCTCTTCCTGCAAGCTAATTGTATTGTAATTGAGAAATGCTTTTCTTTATATTTAATAAGTTTGTCGTGTAATCCTATCAGCAGTATTTGCTTGAATTACTGAACTAAATATGATGCTAAATAGGGTTATTAACTCAGTGTGGTTCTGCATTTTACATCTCTTGTTTAAGTACCATATGGTGTTTCATTGTCACCTCTGGTATTCTGTTAAAGAAAATCTACACTGTAATGGAAAAACTACCATTGTAAAATCTTGTTTCAAGGAAGAAAAATAACTTTCAAAATGCCTGCAACGTAATTATGAAATTGTAAGGTAAAAGTTTACACTTCAGACTACCAATCAGAAAATGCAGCTCTTCGTTAGAAGCTCATGGAAATGTACTTAATCTTGAACTGCAAGACCAGGTCTGTTCTTTAAAGGACAGTAAAAAGGTCAGTTTGAAGTAGTCAAGGTGACATTTAAATCAGTGATATAAAAAGTCATTAAATTGCTACATCCCAGTCCAACTCCTGCCATGTATTCGTGGTGTAGAACACAATTTACTTGCACTTCAAACATTTTATTTTTATGAGTAAAAGTATAAGAAGACTTTGACATTATTAAAATAGGAACTGCAATTCTTACACTGTGTAATTTATTCCAATATGCTCATCTAGCATGTTATTTTCGACATAAGAGATTACAAATGTTTAAGTTATTCAGAGTTAGTAGGCCTGCATTGAAAAAAATTTAAATCGAAGGGGCATTGTATAGAAAGTAGTGCACAAAATATATTTTCTTAATAATGTAATTGCAACCTGCTGAGTCAAAAATACTAGTTAGGAAAAAAACCCAACCCTAGAATAAACAGGACATGAAAAGAGATTGCTTAATCACTTTAGAAAGATAATCATAACTGTAGTGTTTTAAAAACTGTTTAGATATGAAAACCATTTATAGTTATGCAAATTTGGCTTTGAAAAGGCTATATAAAAATTTTAGAACTATAGTTATGAAAATAAAAAATATTGAATGTTCCTTAAAAATGTAATGGGTCTTCAGACCATAAAAAATTAATATACCATTCCTCTGGTAGTTTCTTGTGCTTTCTGGTTTATAACCTGAGCTTTTGTGTCTTAGTATTTAAGTGTCTGAGGTAGATTGTACAAAATGTCATCAGATGTAGATAGTCTAAGTACTGATATATGTCATGGCAGCATTTTAGTAATTCATTTTCTGTGATATTTGATATATTTTGCGTGTCATAAATATCTGTTGTGAAAAGAATAACATGAGGTATAATACCGTGTTTCTTGCTTGCCTGTTCATCGTTTGTGAATGTTAACACTACAAACATGTGAAACATTTCCTTTTTTCCCTTGATACGCAGTACTGTATAACTGCATGTTCTTCTGGATAAGAATGAGGAAGAATATGCCTAAAATTATATTATAGAAAATATCACAACCTTAAGGTCATAGAAGAGCATTCCTACATCCTATAAAATGATAATTAGTATGTATTTACTTTCAGGCAGTAAGGTGACTCCTTAGCACTGAATATTTAAAAAAACAGTGCTTAACTTTGAATCTTTGAACAATTGGGCAAATGACTGTACTCAGAATGAACAAATGTCTCTCACAGGTGCTTTTAGACTTGTTACCTCAAACTCGTAGGGTGTCTTTCTCAAAGACCCTCACACTTTCTGCTTAAAATCTTGCATGGCCAAGGAGATAGTTAATAACTCTTTAATGTATTGCTTTCTTATTACTAAAATGCTATCAGTAAAGCTTACCTTTTGCTGTTAAGTATTTTACTTCCTAACGCTGGGCAAACTTTGTCTTCTCCTTTCCACCTCTTTATTAATTTCACCTTAATTTTTTGTTTCTACTGTGCTAGTCTCAGCTATTTGTCAAGATTTAGGTTGTCCTTTTTATCTATGCAGGTTTTTTTCTATCACCTGTGTATGCAGAATGAGGCATTTCCTCTAAAAGTTGCAGGCTATGGTACTATTCAAGTTGAGTTTTGCAAGATAAAAATCAGACCTTTTTTTCCCCCTGAAATATTTTTTCCTTTAGGACTCAAACTATTGCAATGAAGTCAATAATAGTTGTGGTAGTAATGCCACACATTAAATTTCCACCTTGCTATGGAGTCCTTCTGTTATGTGGCTTGTTTAACTAAGTAAATGGTCAGTAATAATTCCCATCAATAGCAGTTGTTCCTTTAATGATAAGTTCTGTAGTTTTCCTGAATTATGCCTGTTGGTAGAAGGTCGCATAAAGCAGTGTCCTTGCAGAGTGAACTTTTAAGATTTCTGACTTGATAGTGATTTTTCTTAATCTTTCTCCTGCATTTTTCCAAACTTAAATTTGTCTTCAGCTATTCTTTTCTTTGTACTCAAGGTTTCTTTTAAACCTTTATCAGCAATGTTTCTTTTCCAAGAGAAATGTTTATAGTTTCCTGCTTCCTGCTATACAATTTTTATTTTCAAAACTAGTGAACACAGTATAAGATACATTTATTCAATATTGAATACACTTACATTATTGATGTACATAGAAAGTACCTAGCAGTCTGATTATAAAAGTTTTATGAGAAAGAGTTTAGATTAATTGAACAATAATAAGCATGGTAAGCTCATCCTTCAATGACTACTTATAATACATTTGAACCATGTTGACCGTTTTTACTGCTTGTCTTTGACATCACAGTTTTGAGTAACACCTTTCTCATTTTTACAGATCACTGACCAGAGTGGCTGTAGACAAGAAAATGCGAAGTGAAATAGAAGCAAATCAGAAGGTTTGTTTTTATTTCTTCAAGCGGGAGTTCAAATAATGTCATATTGTTGCTTTTGGAGATTTTATTTGTGTAGCAGCTTTCATATGGTTTCTACTAGAGAAAATGAGCTAATTGTTCTAAACATCTTAAAGAAATAACTTGGAAATACTGAATTCAAATTCTTCACTTTCTGCTGTTCTTGGTACATCTCCTCTTCCCTCTTTTGATTTTACAGAATTCATTAAGGACAAACAACTTTTACAGTGTTGTGTTTGGTCATAAATTGTATGCTGTGAAAGTGCAATAGGTATCGGTTAACTTTTCTAGAGCTTTAGTATTGAAACTAGACCTGCTTCTTATATTATGGTCAGCATGTGCTAGCTTTGAGCTTTACACTCTCTCAGAATCATGCATGCAACTTTCCTGCAAGGTATTTTGAACATCACGTGTCATAGATGGTAGATTTTTTCTCATCCTTGGTGCACTGCACCTGTTGTCTTATCACATGAGGAATCATTGTTCATGTGATTTTTATTTATTTTATGGGGTTTTTTTACTGATCTGAGATGTAATCTAGGATGCTGCTTTGTTGAGTTTGTGTATTTTCTGTCTCAGTTCAGTGTTTGGATTTTTTTCTTTCAAGTTGAGTGTTAAAGTTAACTGTTATCCGTGATGCTTTTAGGGCTGGCTACATGAAATAATATCCATATCCCTGGCTTTAATCTTGATTGTCAGAAAATATATTTTCATGTGGAGTTAAGACTGATGATAGTGAAGGATTTACTTCTTACTTATGGCACTCCTGTACTTTTGCAATATTTCCATCTGTTATTTTACTTTACATCCATTCAGGCCTTTTCCTCTTGTCTTGCCAGGGCTAATATATCCAGGGATGTGCTTTTCCAGCTTCTTCCACCTTCTGAAACAGTGAAAACTAGCAATGTCCCTGTTGTACTGATGCAACCTTCTCATGAAGAGCTTGTCATCTCCGTTGCAGCAAAACTGTCAAGTAAATGTGTTAACAGCTCTCCACCATATGAAACTAATGTAAGGCTTTCTAGCCTTAAGTATCTCCTGATCAAATAGTGACAGGCTCAAGTGTTATGTCCCTATAAATGGTTATGAAAACAATTGCACAGGGCTTTTTTTGTCCATAGGTGATTGCGTGTCGAACTGGGGTATTGAGAATACATTTTGCTCTGCTGAGCCCTCTAGTTTCTTGTGTGCAGGGTGCATGTTAGATTTTTGGGGTTTTACAGGGATCTTAGAGTGAGCTCAACTTAGCAGGTAGTAATAAGTATAGTACCACTAAGGGATGCTAGTGACCCTCATCCCTTTCTCGCCAGATCTCATTTCTTGCACTAGTGAAAAATGCCGTAGTTTTTGCTTAAGGGAGGAAGTCAGTATCCTTTGTTGTTAGGGTTATAGTCACCATTAGGCAAAACAAACCCCTGACGATCGTGGTTTCTCCAGAGTACAAGTGCTGGTATCGGATCTTTCCTTGTTTCCTGATGAAGTCTTTCGATGCTTTTCTCCAATTGTTCCTCTGTTAACATGCAAATCAAAACCAACTTCTTAATCAAAAACTATTCCTCTACCCCAAAATGCACCCTCTCCCCCCCATAGTAAAGCTGTATCAGGAATTACAATGGCTATTATTACTAATTATAAGGATTAGGAAAAGTAGTTAAGATTTGAGTCGAAATTAAGATGTCTGCATTTAGGTGTGTCCGTGTGGGTATGTAAACTTCTGTCATAACAATGAAGATGTAATCAATGGACATCAAAAACAGTTTAGTGCACTCAGTTATTTTGTGTGGCGTGACTGAGTTGCCTTAACTTGGATTTCTGGTGTCGTCTGAGGTGCCATGAGCTGGGCAAGATAGCCACGCAGGTTTGGTGGATGTGGCCACTGGAACATCCATTCCCTTCTGATTGACCTGTACTTTGTAGTCCAAGAAGACTTTATCCTGGAACGCTACAGTGTCTTAAATGACATTGGATATCAGCTGAATCACTCCAATGAGTCCATAGACCTTATTAAATACTTCAGCTGTAAGAGAGTCTTGGGCACCTGTCAAACTAATCTTAAATTTTACACTGCATCCTCCCTGGGGCTACAGGCCTTTAGACAGGTAAAAGCTAAAATCTATTGAATAAAAGTGGGGAAACTTCCTGAACACTGCTGCTAGAGCACAATAAATTGGCATGTGCATTCTTGAGCTGCAGTACATCCATCTAGCAGCAGGAGAGATATAATCTCATGCTGTGTCTAACTGGATGATTCCCTCTCAAGATAATGAAAGTTGAATAGGAAATGCAACGGGAGGAAATAAAGGTATTAAAAGTTGAAATGCATGTGATGATTTAGATGTAATGAATTGATACCTAACTAAGAAATAGACAAAGAACTGCTATAGATAAAAGGAAAAATAAAATCTCATTAAACACAACTCACAAATTCCAGTGTGGTAATGTGGTGACAGTTTAGCAAGAAAATGCTATGTATTATCAGCATTAAATTCTCATCTGGAGTGCCAAATGGATGCTCTTCTTAGTGATCAAATGCCTAGAATTGAAATTGTATAACAAGTCTCTGATTCAGCTCCATTCTTTTCCTACTACAGTACTGAAGGATTTGAAAACCTTTTAGACTCCCCTTTCATTACCTTGTGGCTGATATCTCTGTCATTTTTCTTGCTTTCATTTTACTTAGTCTTATTTTTTGGATGACCTAAATTAGCCAGTTGTAATCTGTACTCAGTATCCCTGCCTATGTAAAAATGAGCTTATATAGGAATGACCAGTAAGCTTTCAGTAGTGGTAAGAGATCTCTTACCTAGAATGCTGAGTTCAGTGCTTCAAGGAGAGAGACTCTTCTAGCTGATCTCACAAGATCTGCCCAAAAGCCCTGAAAGATGCTGATAAGATTTCTTGAAGTTTCCTCCATGCATTTATTGTTCACTGCTTGAGTCCAGTGGCATTAAGGGAGGTTTTTCTGCAGTCACAGCATTTCATGGCAAAACTCTGGT
Organism: Clamator glandarius; assembly: GCA_033459285.1. Taxonomy (NCBI): domain Eukaryota; kingdom Metazoa; phylum Chordata; class Aves; order Cuculiformes; family Cuculidae; genus Clamator; species Clamator glandarius. Next base: position 1,150,422 of record JAUNZM010000473.1, on the reverse strand, counting down.
ATTAAAATGAATCCAAGTTGGATTTGTTGACTACAGGAAAAAATATTCCTAGGGCTCTGGGTGCTTCTCTGTATGGTGAAGACTATCGTCACTCTGTGTTTGGCTGTTTAATTTTGTCCCATCTGCCTGGTTGGGTGGTATCTCAGGATCAAACTCTGTGTGGGTAAAGAGATCAGAAATTTAACCTGCTACATTGGCACTTGACATTGTCAGGAATCTATGAATTTTGGCTTTTTAAGTGTGTAGAGTGATACCTTGGGAGGGCCTGTAATTCTATGTGAAGCTGTGGTAGGAAAACTGTAAACGTCAGACAGAACTTCTACTCCTAGTTTTTGTTTTAATGGTTGCATGAAATTTAACAAAGATGAATGTGAAGCCCTGCACTTGCACTAGAGTGAGTTAGCAGCAGTTAGTTTTAAAGAAGATAGAGGTCCTTCCTCTTCTGTATGAAGCTCTGGGATGTACCAAAAGTCCATTCCTGTAACTTAGATGAATGTAATACTGGGAATAAAGCGAGTTTTATAAATTGGAAAAGTAATTACATAATTCCTTTCTTTTTTTTTTCTTATCCCACTATAGGAAACTTACTACCATGCAGTTATGCTCCTCATTTTTGAAAGGCCCACAGACATCCACTTTTTAGGTGCCTACTAAAATTTTCATGAATGATAGTAATTTTTTTTTTTAATTTTTTTTTAAAGGGCTTTCTGGTTATTTCTTTGCATTAGTGAGGCTCACTGCCTTCCCCCACCCAAAGTGCACCATATTCTTCACATTATATCTGAATTTGAATGTATATATGTATATTTAGATATTTTATAACAAACATAAATAATTATTACTCTTTGGGAAAGCTACATACAAAAAAAGCAATGACAGCACTACAAAGTTCAGGTTACACCATTACAGTAAATTAAACTTACAATTTCAAAAGATGTTTTCCAAGGTCAAGGACAGGTTTTGGGCTTCTGTTAAAAATTCTTTCTGTTAGACTCAGGCTTATCACAGCTGCATTTTTCCTTCATGGAGAACCCTGCCTTTTATACATTGACATTAAGTGCAATTACATATTTCCATTCTGCTTTAAGTTGTGTTTTTATATGTGCTAAGGAATAGGGTACCATTTCAATGAATGATGAGTAATGTGCACATCTGATGGGTTACAAGGTGCTTCAAGTACACTCTTGTCTGATTTATGTGGGGTTGCACTTATAAGGCCACAAACCAGTTAGCTTTGAGTTTAAGTCTAACTATGTGAAAGTAACCTCACTACTTGAAAGGAATAAATCACTTTCAATCTGTCCCTTTTTTCCTCGTATTTTTTCAGTGACAGATTCATAAATGGAGTAATATACACAGCCTGGGTTCCTTGCCTTGTTTTGTTCAACAAGTGGGAGCTAACTGGGGGTGGGAAGGGGGAATCGTTCTCAGCTTGCTTCTCTTCTGCCTGTTTTTGGTGCTTTCCATTCTTCTGTTGGGAATTAAAACATATCTGGAAATCTGACTGCTTCTCGAGGGGTGAGTTGGAAGAAACTGCTGTTGTTGCGCCTGTTACTTATCTTGCCACAGTCACTGTAGATTGAAAAGTGTGGTGCCTCACAGCTCTCTGTAAATAAAATAAGGCACACCCTTTTCCCTAAGTGTTTCCTTTGTCTTGTATTTGTTTATTGTAGATTTTTTTACTTATTTGCAAAGCAAGGATATGTGATCCCTTCTGATTTTTTTTTTCCTCTGTTTGATGAGACTGTGTTACTAGTCAGTCTTTCCTGCCTCCCCCTATCGATTGTGACTACGCATTTTTGGAAACGTAGAAGATTTTAAGGTGTTGAGAAGCTTATTCTAAGTGGAGGTCTGAAGGACATGTGCAGGGTCTCCTTTTGATTTCCATTTGGAAGTGAATAGATATGTAGGAGGAATGTTGTGTGGGTAATTTTTCAGGAACTTCTGAGCTGTGTTTCTGGTTTTTTGGGTGTATGTTCCCTTTCTGTTGGCAGGCACTGAGAATATGTTCTTGCCTAGACCTTGTGCTGGTGGAGACACTGTAGGTTGTCTGAGGGGAAATATCAGCTATTTTGTTTATATTTGTGTTAAGCATTCAAAGTATGTTAAACAGCACTTCTAAAAGTATGCTGTCAATATTTTTACCAACAACACTCAGCTAAAATAAGAAATTAAGTGGAAGAGATTTGATGTCTCTTGTGTAGAATTCCTTGAAATAATGTGTTTATATATCTGTATGTTTGTTTATATATCTGTGTGTGTGTCACGGTGTTAACATATACCTAAATAAGTTAGCAGTACTTCTTATTTTTAAGCATTTTCATGAAACACTTGGAATCCAACCTGGAGAAGCACGTTTATTTCTAAATGGCCTTCTTATTGACCTGGATTTTCATGATCCATTTAGGTAAGATGGCATATTTTATTTCAGAATTACAGCTAATACTGGAAGGACAGTCTGGTGTGATGATAGCCTGTTGCATTTTAGGGGCCAGGAAGTGCTCCAATAAGGGCAGTACTGGTTTACAGTGGTTTTACTTTTAATACAAGCTTTGTATGAAGTAGTTGAAAAAAGTATTTTCTCTTCAAATATGTTTTATAATTTTTTACAATTTTATAACTCATCTTGTAAAATTAATTTGGAAATGGAATGAATACAAAAGGTGGGGAAAGCACTCGAAAGTATAAGTTGAGTGCTTTCACATCCCTGTTTCTTAAAAATAACAAAAAAATTAGGCATTAAATTTAGATATGCGACACCTTGGGTTATTTTTGGCATGTTTGTGAGTCTGTCTGTATTTATTGTATTGTTGTATTAAGTTCTGTTGTTGAAGACCTAATCTGCTTCTTGGTATAAGAAATCTTTTCCCGGTTTGTGTAATTATAATAGAATTATCTTGGGTGTGTCTTGCCTGTTACACGCAAGCATTCAAACTGTAAACATTTTCCCTTGTGTCCTTCTGTATGTTGTCAGCAGCGAGACATATGTGAGTACTTAAAAATCATCTCTTGTGGCCTGCAAGCTGTTAGTAAATGCTAAGGCTGAGGTGTTTTCATTTCCCTATAATTTGTCAGAGTTCACAATTTATTTTCTGATTTTAACTCAAAATGTCTTCTCTTCAGGAAGATTTTCAAGATTTCTTGGTTTTATTTGTATGCAATTTCTACGTGTTTCTTTTTCGCAGCCAGATTTTTGAGATCCAGTCACTTGCATCTTTGTGATAATGATGCAAATATTAATAGCACTTTTTAATGCTAGTGCTAGATTTAATTTCAATACGATGTAGAGGAGACTTTTCAGAATAGGGAAAACACAAAATGAAGCAAGGTAAAAATAAAGATGTTTTGAAAAATTTTGCTTGCTGTGTTCTACCAGGTGAGTACTTAAGGTTCGTTTCCATTCTCATATTGAATTTTTAGACTGCAGCAAACGTTAGAGTCCGGCTGACTCTCCTAGGAAGGTTTAATTTTAGAATAGCTTTGTGTTTCCTCCACACTGTTTGCAGGGTTCTACCGTGATGCAGATTTAGGGCTTATCTGTGTCTCCATCACTTGCTACCTGCTTCTCTACACACTTGCAAAGCCTCTAACTAATTGTATAATGCTTTATAATTCTATTCTGAAATAACTTGAAGATGTACATGTGTAATATTATTAATTGATATTGTTTTAAACATTAGGCTGCAGAAGAATATTAAAATTATTTTTAATGCTAGATACGATTCTTGTGTTAAGTCATTGAAATATTTTTTTTTTATGTCATGACAAGAATTCTATGTAGACATTATACATCTTTCTTTCTGAAAAAGTATCTTAGAGACTCTAAAACTGGAAGGAAAAGCGATGCATGGTCTTCATGAACTTGGAATTAAAGAGGAGATCCTGAGTAAATTTATGAGGTTGCATGTACATCCTGCAGATGACAGTTATGCACTAGATATTCGTCACTCTTCGATAATAGTGAGTGGTTAAGCAATTATTTAAATATAATACAAATTTGATACTCTGTGTAAGGCAGTCTGTCTTTCTTTGAAGTGTAATTAAAATACTAGGCATGAACATTTTGGTGGGTCGTATATTTCAGGAGTAATTTTCTCTAGCCTACACCTTATTAAAATTTTAGGATGTATGCTATTTAAAAGAAAAGAGGAATGCATCTTAAGAGCTGTTGTGCACTCATAGATATAGAATTTGACTGTACAACAATTAACCAAGCTATGTAATATCCTTGTATTATGCAAGACTGCTAAATGTTCTTAAGACATGATAATTGAATTGTGGAGAACTTAAATATCTTGTTTCTAATTGGCCAATGACTTTACTTCTTTTTTCCTTCTTCTTCGAACTTTATGCAGTTTTCATTATGAAGCTTACAGAGAAAAAGGTACTAGCATACTGGTTTTCTTCACCTGAAAGAACCGTATTTCACTTTTCTGGTTGCCAGGTGTAGAAAGGCTTGCACAGAAAACAGTAGGAACAAATTGGCCATATATTAATGACTTAATTATTTTGAGATATATATATATATATAGATATATATATCTCAAAATAATTTTTTATATATATATATAGTACTGCTGCAGTTTATACATAAATACTGTATTTATTTTGCAGGGTAGTGATGCTGTGTTACGTACTTATCTGTGATATGTTGTTATGACCTGTGTACTGTGCAGGTAGTTTGCGCACTTGAAAAAATACTTCTTTTTGCATCATAATACAGAATACAAAGGGTCTTTTTTTCCCTTTTTTATCTGTTACTGATATCATCATGTACTGCAAACAAACCTGAACAGTCTGATTGAAAGGGGAGGGGAGGGGGGGGAAGATTTTAGAAGCTGCCAGTATTTTAAAAAAGAATATAAAGCACCGTAGTATTTCCTGACTTTCCATGTGTTTTACAAGAGCTTTATTTATACATGTATATTTTACTCAGTGGTTAATAAATGTTTTCTAAATGGCTGGCTTTTTTGTTTCAGTGGGTTAATAACATAGAACAAGATCCCAGCTATAGCATGTGGCCTGCCAGCTATCAGGAGCTGCTAAAGCCTGCGTTTCCTGGTGTTATTCAACAGATTAGACGCAATTTGTATAATTTGGTAAGCCTGGAGAACTTAATTTTTTTGTGTAGTTGGTGTATTAGCATGCAGAAAGACAGTTTGAAAAATATGCATGCTGTATTGATTTTTAACATGTTAGATTTTCATGGTTTGTATAGAAGAAGGCTAATAGTAGTGAATCTTTTTGTTTAGTGAGTCATTTGTGTTTATTAATCTGATTTCCAGGAGTGATGTTTGTCTTTTATCTGGCAGCTTGGAACTAGATGATCTTTAAGCTCCCTTCCAACCCAAGTGATTCTATGATTGCAACAGACTGATTTTTCTATGAAATGTTTCCAGAAGAATAAATAATGTTAAATTTTGCATTCTCCAGAAAAGACCTTCTTGGTAACCTGAACTTAATATCTCATCAGGATGTAAAAAAAATAGAAATCACTACATTTTCCTGTGTATTTGGCCATGTCATGGAAAGGTAACAATAGACAAAGACAGTGGATATGTTACAAGCAATCTCAGACTGTAGAGTCGCTGGAGCGCTTACAAAAAAACCTGAACCCATGGTTTACAAAATGTGTTTTATCATTTAAAGCATGTAAGAGGTAATTAAAAATGATTGAGTAAAGTGTTGCGTCTGTGTCATAGAATATGTTCAAATCTATTCACATCTCTTCTGACTTAGTTGTGAGAATGCTGACATTTCAGGATCAAAGAACAGAAGTGTCCAGTTCAGCTGGACATTACATGCTGTACCCCTGCAAATGGGCTGATTGCATAACAGATTACACGTCACCACCGTATATGAGGAGCCACAATCCAGCTTTGTGTACGTGCCTGCTCCTTGCAAGGTTAATAGCTGAGGTTTAAAAAGAGCAGTGTTGGCTGCTTGCAAATTCCAGCCCTGTAAGGAAAAATATCTTGAGAAATTCTGACTGGTGGGATAATCAAGTAGGCGCTCTTTAACCTCTCTGCCAAGTAATTGATGTAAAGAAAGTTCTAAATGCAATATGGCTGCAGCTTGACAAAGGAATACAAACTTAGGTATCTTTTTGAACAAAACAGAAAATAAATTATGAGAGACTCCCATGTGATAAATAAAGCACTGCTGAGTTTATTTTTAATTTTTGGTGAATGCTAGCATCCAATAAGTACTTATCTGGGAAGAACATGAAATATAATTTTCTTAAAAAAAGCTTCCCACTTATGTCATTGATGAAGATATTTAATATTGGTCCCAGTATGGACCCCTGTGGGGCACCACTCATCATCAGGACATTGAGCTGTTTACCACTACAGTCTGGATGCAACTGTCCAACCAATTTCTTATCCACAAAATAGCCCACCCATCAAATCTATCTCTCTCCTATTTAGAGAGAAGGATGTTGTGGGGCATTCTATTGAAAGCCTTACAAAAGTCCAAGCATATATCCATACCTCTTCCATTGTTCACCAGTCTGGTACCTCCAAATTACATGGAATTCAGTATACAAAAAATCTAACCAAAATACAAGCAATGGGTAATAAAAATAAGTACACTTATAATTCAGCATAAGATATATGTGATAGGAAGTAGATTGTATTATCTGTTTGAATATTGGCATGGATGTATATAACAGCTATATTATAGGAATCTACAAAATATCATTTAACTGTAATCTGAGAGGGAGGGAGCGTACAAAATTTTTAAAATTATTCTGCTGCATTTAAACAACTCTGGCAAAATTATCATAAATTCTCAGGGGAGTTGGAGTACAAAGTTGAGTAAATAAGGTACCAATGTCATAATTAAATCTGCATAAGGATAATCTGCCTGTACAGACAGAGCCCAGTTTTACATTCTGTGCATTCCTGAAAGATCTGATTTTATACTTCAAGCTACAGTAAGCAAAAGACTGAATACCAAGATATGTGACATAGGAAGAATTCTTTCCCAATGCTCTAATTTTTAATTAAAGTTTTAAGTCAATATATTCTCTTTTCTCACCTTAGTTTGGTTTTCACAACAGAAGAGTTAGTTGAAAAAAAAGTCATATAAAAATCAGTACTAGGTCCTTTTTAATAAATAGCAGGATCGTTAATAAAACCAAAATATTGGCACATGTTCTTTCAAAGGAGAGTAGTGATTTCACTTGGTTTGAAGTTCCGTAAAAGGTTAATTTTTTTTTTTTAATGTTTGGTCCAAATTCATTAATTCTGAAGTTATTTTCATTTATACTCTTTAAAGTTTTCTTACTAGGAAACTGAAAACAGTTGGGGCGCACAGCTCCTTAGGAAATTTCTGTTCCTATCTTAGATTGTGTCTTAAAAAATATCAAAACAGACCTCAAGAACTAATATTGGCTGTATAATATGTTTTCTCAGGTACTTTTTGTTGATCCTGTCCGAGAAGATGCAGGTGATTATATGAAACTGGCAGAATTATTCTATCATCATAATGTACCACTTAGGTAAGGAAAGCTGAAAGTCTTCAAGAAAAGTCTTGAAAGAAGGTTGCTTTCCTTTTTTTTCTTCTTCATCTTCTAGTCTGCTAGGCAAAGACATGAATTCAAGTGAAGTCCAATGCAACAACATTCTAATAAGACACATTGGTCACCCACTTGTGTTACGCTTGTTAGGTATGAACTATTCTTAAGCAAATAAGTTGCAAGGAATAACATTCCTGAGTGTGTGGAAAATAAACTGTGAACATCTGATAAAAATTATATTGTCAAATAGTTCCTCTGGATGCCCATATGAAGCTGCATTCTAAGCAAAATATTCTGTAAATAAAATATGATTCGAGGGCATGTTTTTAATTTAGTTCTTTCGATTGATGTTGCTTATTTTTTTAATATAAATACTTAAAGACCAAAGTGAGATTATCCTCACTGAGTTTTGCATTTCTAGAAGTGAGTTGTCTGAGTCTGAACTAGCAGTCATTTGAGAGTGAAAGACATTCTGAGGAAGAATCTGGTTGATCAGAGATGCCTACTTTAAGAAAAAAATGAATTGCTCTCAGAGGTGCCTATTTGTTTCTACAGCTTCTAAAAGAGTTGTATGATAGTATGGCATGATAATCCAGGTTTTCTTTATGAGAACAGTATAAAAATACCACCTCCACTAGGAGTTTTCACAGGTTGTTTTCCTCTCAGGCCTCTTATTTTTAGGGCTTTTTTGTGTTAATAGAAGTGTAGGGAATTGCCATAGTGGTATTTAAAATTGCTATGAATGGAGAGTGTATGGCAGCAGGAGGATGGAGGAGGCCCAGAAGGTAAAAAAAGGCAAGAAAAGGACTTATAAGAATGGCACATATTGATGACAGGGCAACAAGACCTCAGTGTGTCTACATGCAGCTACTCAAGATGGTCATTTCAGGAAAAATAAAAAGCAGATTATGTTCAGATTAAAACAGAGACTCAAGATTAAGAGATGATGATAGGAATGTAAAAAAAAAAACATCATAACCTTTGATCAGGTAAGGAACAGAAAGGGCTGTGAGTAAACGCTAGTGACTCGGAGATCTGAGTTGCCATCAGTTTTTTTGTGTGTATGTGCTGGACAGATTGCTTGAATGCAAACATCTTGTTCTTTCCTGTTGGTATTAGAACGCATGTGAAACTGATGTTGTTTTAAAATGTGTGATTTGTTTTGGGGTTTTTTTTTTTGTAGAATTGGATTTGTTTTCATTTTAAATACGAAAGAAGAAGTTGATGGAAATGAAGATGCTGGAGTAGCTCTTTGGAGAACTTTTAATTACATTGCTGAAGAATCTGACACCTTTCAAGCCTTTACTTCGATAATTAATGTTAGTTCTTTCACAAGAAATCACCTCTTTTTTTAAACTTTTCTATATAGTTAGGATTTTGCTACCTTGTGACAAGATGGTACATTTGCATTTTCTTTACCTGGAAACAAAATATTAAAAGCATGTATAGCATTAATGTGCGATTGAATGACTTGCAGAAATCCTTTTCTCCTTCAAACCAACTTGTTCTCATCACTTTACCTATCTACAAGCTTTCTTCAAGAATGTAAAAAGGTAGATGCATACCTTACAGCTTTTGGTGTATTCTTGTGAAAAATTATTTTGTATTATTTGTGTTAACTTGATGTGCCTGCCTTTGTGTTACTTGTCTGTAGGAGTACAGGTTTTTTAATATCACTTTGGCAGTGCTATAAGCTTTGAAAACCTCTTGGTTGTTCTCTAGTGTAGAAAGTAAAACAGAGTAAGATAAATTCTTTTTTTGGTTATGTTTGGGCTGTTCATAGGTGTAGAAAATAGAAATATTCCAGACTTGCAACATAATGAAGGAGCCGGGCGCTCTTTGTGAGAGAATGCAGGTTCACGTAAAGACAGAAATTTCAGAGACAAGAGGTGAATGGAGGGAAATAAAGTGAGCAGTCTGTGTAAAGACTCTGCAGGCAAAAGTTATATCAGAGAATGTGGTATTAATGCCTACCATTTTTTATTACTTTTGGGTTTTGTTATTGTGTTTAGTGCCTAGAAACTAATGTCATGGACAGACTTGGAGAGCTTAAGATGAAAGGAATTGAAGTTACTAGGAGTATCTTGGAGGAGAAATAGAAATCCTTAAGTGTTAGAAGCTGACACACATTTGTTACCATTATCCATGACTAGTTCACAAAATATAAACTTAGTGTGCTTTCTAAAATGCGTGTTCCTCTGTTTACTTTGTTTCATAATATATAAAGGAAGGGATGATAAATGTAATTAAAAGATAACAAAAATAGAATCAATAAAAGCTTTGATATTCAGTGCTGTACAGAGTAATGTAACGTTCTTCAACTGAAAAGGTATGGATTGAATAATTTTCACTTTGAATTTCTTTTGTATTTTTGATGAAAGCAATAAAATCTTATGTAATGAAATAAAATAGCATTAGAAGGGAAAAGTTATTGCTGTAGTGAAGGAGTATTACTGACTATTTCGGGCTTGGATTCATCCCATATAGATTCAGGTAACTCTCCATGGTTAACTAGTTTGCAGTAGGAATTTAGATTCCTTCTCTAATCAGTGGAGAGAAATAACCTTTAATGTTCAGCTCACATAAATGTATTTACTTTCCCGCTTCAGATTTAGACTGAAAGTATAATAACAGATTAATCAGAAGGCATATGTGTGATGGTAATTAGTAAAGCAATATAAGAACTACAGTTAGCAATAAAAGCAATATAAAGGTATATTGCTATAAAAAATCACTACAGTGTTGTAAAAACATTACATTTACTTCATTGTTTATTCACTTTTATTGATTGTATTAAATTATAATTGAAAAACTATTACATTTTATCTATTTATTTCTGTTACAATTTTTACAGATGTACCATGAAGTGAGAGATGGAGATGTTCTAAGAGTAAATCAGGTAAAAGATGTTCTTAGAAGTGAATACCCCCACGCTGATGTTGAAAGTATACTGGGTGCTCATTCTGAATACGATGAAGGGAGGAAGGTATGTTGAAAGCAAAGCAGCGAGAAATGTTGCAGCAGCCAGTTCATTGCATTTGCCAAGCTGAAAGATTGCTAAATGTTAAAGGATATAAATAGAGTGCCTTTTGACTTCAATTTTTCTTACTCCCCAGTTTGGGCTTTCGCAGATATGTTTATAGGGTTTCTGCATTACTACTCTCACTCTTAAAATTTACTACTGCCCGCTGCTTTCAGGAGCGCAAGTGTTTTTCTAGTGAGCATCCTTATGCATCTGTCTCACACCACAAAAACTGTTTAGCTGTGTGTTCCTGGTGAGGATCTGAAGTCTGTCTTCTAGGCAAATCGTTTCTTTTAATTGTTCTTTCTAGTTATAATTTCCTTTGGGAAAGACAGCAATTTTTTTTAATTTACATGCTATAGTGAAGACATATTTTTATCTGTAATTGATTTTGTAGCCCATTTTCTGTTAACATATATATAAAAAAAATACCATTTTCCTTCACATATCTTCAGCCTTGCCATCTCTACAATCTTGTGTTTCTGACATATGCCATCCTTTTTATTTATTTCCTATTAAAATTTGTTATATAACGTATATTATGTTCCCTTAAAAAGGTGCATCTGGGCAGCCAGAAGATCAGGTGCTGTTTTCCCTTACGCTGTTTGTTCCTCACTGAGCCACACGGAGGCTTTTTATAGAAGGGCAGTTTGAATCTGCCCTGAGAACAGCTGGATATACTTAGGAGAGGAAAGCTTCCCACAGAGAATATTAAAGGAAGGAAAATAGTTGGAGACCCACCAAGATAAAGCCCCCCTGTACAAGCATGGACTATGAGACTGTGATGAACATCAAGGAGGAGACAGTGGGGTGACAGAAAGGTGGACACATAGATATTGCAATAGAGTTTGTAGCCATCCAGAAGGCGACACTGAAAGAAAACATGAAAGGATACAGAATAGGAAGGGGAAGTTACTTAAAATAATTTTTTATTTCTATTTGTCTCACTGAATTTTCTCTGGGAACAATTACCCTGTTCTGTCTTATCAAGTAAGATGTGGCTTCTGAACGTGAAATCCTTTTGAGGGTTTTGGGAGTGCTGTCTTTGGGGAAGAGGTCCAGGTTAATCCACAGAATCACAGAATGGCAGGGGTTGGAAGGGAGTTCTGGACATCCAGAACACCCGACTAAAGCAGGTTCATCTACAACAGGTTGCCCTGGAATGTATCTGTGTGGGTTTTGAATATCTCCAGAGAAGGAAATTCCACAACTTCTTATGACAGCCAGTTCCAGTGCTCTGTCGCCCTCACAGTAAAGAAGTTTTTCCTCATGTTCAGGTGGAACTTCTGTGTCCAGTTGGTACTCATTACCCATGTCCTGCCACTGAACACCACTGAGAAGAATCTAACCCCATCTTCTTTAAATATTTATAAGCATTGATAAGAACCCCTCTCAGTTTTCCCTACTTCAGGCTAGGCAAACAGAGGTCACTCAGCCTCTCCTCATAAGAGAGATGTTCCAGTCCCCAAATCATCTTTGTGGCCTTCTGCTGGACTCTCTACAGTACTTCCTTGTCTTTCTTGGACTGGTGAGCCTGGAGCTGGACACAGGACTCCAGATGTGGCCTCACCAGGGCAGAACAGAGGAGGAGAATAACCAGCCTCAGCCTGCTTGTCACACTCTTCTTGATAGACCCTAGGATACCATTTGGCTTCTTGGCCACGAGGGCACATTACCAGCTCATTGTCAGCTTGTTGTCTACCAGGACTCCCAGGTCCTTCTCCACAGAGCTGCTTTCTAGCAGGTCAGCCTCTAACCTGTACTGGTGCAGGACTCTACGCTTGCCTTTGTTGAACTTCATTAGATTCCTTTCCACCCAGCTTTCCAGCCTGCCCAGGTCTCGCTGAATGGCTGCACAACCTTCTGATGTATCAGACACCCCTCCTAGTTTCGTGTCATCAACAAACTTGATGAGTGTACACTCTGTCCCCTCATTCAGGTCACTGATGAATGTGTTGAATAAGACTGGGCTGAGTACTGACCCCCGCTATGACTGTCTCAGAGTCCTTCTCAAATGTGATCTGCTTAATATTTTTTGCTAAGAATATTAAGGAAAATGAAACGTTTCACAGCAAGATGATAAAGCAATACTTTTGAACACTGTATATAGATCTATAATTCCTTTCCTCGTTATATTTGATACATGAATCCCATGTGTCCTGTTTGGTTTCCAGATATTTCCTGTTTTGTCCCTGCTTCTCATGAGCAGGCGTGACAGTGAAGGGTGCTTGGAGATTAGAGTTCATTGTCTCTTGATATTAGTTTAATTTTTCGCTACTGTCAGCCACAGTCTATTTAATCCTGTGATATTTCTGATACGATCAGGCAGGAGCAACCTTTTATAAAAAGACTGGCCTGGGTCCATTGCCTCAAGCTCTGTTTAATGGCGTGCCCTTTAACAGAGAAGAGATGGATGCTGCAGAGTTAGAGACAGTTATTCTTCAGAGGATTATTGATGCCACCGGGTTCTTCCAGAGGGCAGTTTTCATGGTATGTTTAACATTTCTGAATGAATACAAGATGAAATATTTGACAGTGGATTGTTTGATTCATGTTACTATATTAAATGTTTTATAACAAGATGGCTTGAAATTAATAATATGACGACTGAAGTGACATTGTTACATTAATTTGTGGCCATAGCATGTTTAGGTTATACAAAATTGAAGAATCAACTAAGTGTATAACAATCACATGGAATTTTTTTCAACCAGGAACTGAGAATGGGCATCCGATATTTTGAAATATTGTCTGTGTGATACTTACACATTTTTACTTTACGTTGTCTATAACTTGGTGTATATAGGAGTTTTGAGCTTAGTTGAAAGGTTGTACAAATACTTGGGTTTTGTTTGCCTTAAATATAATATGTACTTCTATGGTTTCTTTTCTCTTAAAACAGGGTGTGTTAAATGATCACATTAATGCAATGGATTTTCTTATGGATCAGCACAATGTAGTTTCCCGTATGAACCCCACTATTCTTGGGGCAGAAAGAAGATACATACATTTCAGATACGCAAATGGTAACTACTTTTCTTGGATTGGCTGTTGTCATGATTTTCCTTTTTGAAGTCTAACATGTTGTGTTTAACATTTTACAGTTCCATTTGATGTGGAAGACTTCTCTACTTTCTCCTTTTTGGATTCACAAGATAAAAGTGCTGTAATTTCAGACAACATGAAGTATTTAACAAAAAAGGGTATATTAATTTTGCATATCTATACATGTGGGTATTAAAAATTATTGAAATTTCCCAGTAAAATAATCCAAATAAGTAAGTAAATATCCTAAGAATCCCATGTAAATAAATACATTTACCCATATCCCAGTATCTTATTTCAGAAGCCGCATCATATCCTGCTGCTGTAAATACAATAAACAGGACAGTTATTTTAGATTTTGTGAATTTTGAAATAGGAAGGATATCATATCTAGTTGTTTTTTGTATTACAGACATGAAGTTTAAAAACTTCGTAGGACTTTTGCACCTTCAAAAACAGACTCAGTTTTCATACTAATGTGGTTTTACTTAGGATATTTAAGAGTATATTCAGTTTTCAAGTGACTCTTAGTTGCAGTATTATCAAGTGAAGAAGGTATAATCTTTGTAATATCTGTAGCAAAATCGGGCATTTATACAATTTAAGGAATAATTGATTGTATTTCTTTATTAGCGTTCAGTATCATTATTTTTCCTCTAGTTAGATTGTTTAATTTTGATATCTGAACCTTTGTCTTTCTGTAGAAAACAATCCTGATGGATCATCATTCATACATTTTCTCTTGCTAAGACTTGCACCTTTTTGTACATTTAATTTTTTTTTTATGTAAAATATTCTTATTCAATGTATAAGTGCTTTCCCTTGGAGTTAGAAGAAATTATGTTTACAGCAGCAGGGGCATAATACTGCATGGAATTTTGCAGTTATTAACTTCTAGGAGCAGACAGTTAAAAACTGCTCATTTGCATCAATCCAGCAAAGGACAGAATAATCCTGTTAACAAAGTGCTATTCTTATAGTAATTATTATGCAGTATTAACATAGTTTTACTTATTCCATTATGAGAACTAAATGCCATATAATTACATTTCTTTAGAATAAAATTATTTTACTCTATTTGATTCTGTCCACAACCACAGGGACATCCCAGCTGGTTATCAAATGACAGCTGGCTTTCAATGCTAAGATTCAGACCTCTTTTGTAAAACCTGTAACCTTCAGCTGGAACCTACACTTCAAATCTCGTGTCCACAGTGTGTTTCTCTAAACCCCAACAACGTTTAATCATGACTTCTTCCTAGAATCTCAGCAAAACCTTATAAGATATCTATCTATATGATATTACCTTTTAGGAGATGTGTGATAGATAGACCTGGTTAGACTGGTATTCTTCTACAGATAATTTTGCAGGGTTTTTTTGTGTGCTACTGCTTTTCTATAGAGTATAAAGAGCCAGAGTGTAATAGACCAGGAAAAAGGGAAATTTTCTAAGTATGCACTTATAATATAGTTTACTTACTCTAGGCTGTGTTCGACATATTCCCACTTGTATTCAGAAATGGTGAATTTTACTCTACTTTTGATTGAAGGACTTTTCTCTGCTGCTTGGGAAAGTGAATGACCTTAATCACACATTCTTGTAGCTGTGTAATAGTTTTCATGTCTTGCTATATGATCAGACTCCATAAAATGTTCACAAGAAACCTCTGGTAAAGAAAATCCTATTAATATGAGCTACCTTATGATTTAGGGCCATCATGCTTCAGTGAAACAGCAAGAGATCAGCTGCTTATTAACAAGACTCATATTAATATGATAAAGTACCCCTTAATAACTTTGTTTCAGTTCAGAGGGCAAAAGAGTCTAATGTGGCAAAGATTAGTCTTAGGATTGAAGTTAGCAGTCAAACATACACATAAACTTCAAAGTCTCAAACAGAATTTATTCATTACCCATGAGAAGATTTGCCAGGATGTATAGCAGGATTATCTTTCATTTTTCAGGTGAAGATGCGTTATATGCTGTTACGATCTGGATTATTGCTGATTTTGATAAGCCTGCTGGGAGGCGACTGCTTTCTAATGCCTTGAAACTCCTGGTGAGTTTCTAGCAGTTTTTATTAAAATAATTATTACGAATATGTTCTTAACAACACTGTGTACATCCAAAAGCTATACTCCTAAAGGTGTAACAATGTTATTTTGTGAGTCAGGTGCAGATTTATGAGACTCTGCTTCCATTCTGCTCTACTGCTTTTTCTCTTTGTCGCTACCAAGTTTGTCCCTGTCATGCTTTCCTCTTCCCCTTCAGTAGTTTTTGGTTGCTATTAGGGTTCTCTGTAGCATCCTCTTTGCCAGACTGAGCAAGCCCAGCTTCTTTCATGCCTCCTCATAGGCTACTCTTAGCCCTTTGCTGAAGCCTCTCCAGCATCTCAGCATTCTCAGTGCACTGGGGGTAACCAAACCAGGCATGGCAGTGGAAATGCAGCCTCACAAGTACTGAGTAAAGAAGAGCTTCCCTTGATCAGTTTGCCTAATGTAGCCAACTATGCCTCCTGTCTTCTTTCCTTTGAGAGCAAGCTTGTCTGCAGCGCTTTAGAGAACGTATGTTCAAGCTTTTCAAGTGTTTTAACAAAACTTTACTCGAGGGCTGCAATTTAAAGTTTGCTTGGTTAGATATGTTGAATACCAGTGATTTCATTCCTTATGTTTGTATTCTTTATTTCAATAGAGACCATTTACCTTTTCTTCAGTTAGTGATGCTAGTAGATCCTCCCTTAGAGTCATCACTGTCTCTACTAAAATTTAAGTAGCACCACTGATTTTGGCAAGTGAGAGGTTTTCCTGCTGATTAAGATTAACGGGATAAGTGGATAAATTTTCTTGTATTTATTTTATGTTTCATTTGATAGTTTTTAAAAAATAGAAAAACATCTACAAAACTGTTTCTGAAGTCTGTAAATGAACACTTGTATATGGCCTTTGTAAATAAAAACACTTCTTCAGAATGCTCAAAAGCAATTGTTCTACTGAAAGAAAAACCTTATTTTTAAAGTATGTGTTACAGAATAGGTAAATCCTTACTAATATCATTTTTACTCCCAATTGAAGTTCAGAATTAGGCATTGATGTGTGTTTTCTAAAGGTAAATAGCCACAAACAATTAAATACTTAAGGGCATTTCACAGAGTTGTAATATATATGAATACATCAGATAAAGCAGATGGAACAGTAAAATTGTGTATTATTTTTATTATTTTATATTTTTCTTTGCAGAAAACAAGCAGTCATACACGAGTTGGGATTTTGAACAATCCTTCATCAAATATAAAGGAAGATAACACAGCCATTGCAAGAGCAATTTTGGCTGCTTTTCTAACCCAAAACAACAGCAACTTAAAAAGTTTCTTCAGTAAACTCAGTAAGGAAGAGACAGCGAAATCCCTTGCTGCTGGAACTAAAATCACTAAATTTCTCATCCCAGTGAGTGCAAACTAAATTAGGCTACTTTTATGTTTCATTTTACATACATTTTATAGTAAGGAGATGTTGAGAGTAATAGAGTTTGGCCAAATACTGTGAAGTTTATAATGCTTATACATTTTCTGCTCAAGTAGATTTGGATTTTTGACAACTATGTGATAAGAGAATAGAGAATTTCTTTGAAGTAAAGGAAGAAAATATGAGAATACTGAAAAATATAGGATACAGATGCTGAATTAGTGAAACCCAAATAATTAATTTTTAATCGTTCATTTTTTTAATAGCACTATCTTAATTAAAATCACAGTATTGATATTTGACAACAATTAAGACTTCAGAAGTCACTGTCTTTACCTTGCTGATGCGGTTGTAACAGGCACAGACTGAATGGTAGAGATTAATGAGCATTGTATACTTATGGCCAACATTTTCTGGTGTGTTTGTATGAAAATTAATTGGTTTAAAATACAGGTGTTGCCGATTTCCAAATTCACATGTAGTTATCAAATAACAGCTACAAACGACAGTTTTCGGTTCAGAAGGAACTGTAAATTGTAATATTTTAAAATGTTATAGGAATATTTTGGTTTTATAGCTAAATAAATAAATTTCATATATATTTTAAGTATAATAGGAAGATTTGAAAAACTCATAATTTGCCTTTGCTTTAGGGAATGGACAATGATACTTTTGAGAAGAAATACAACACTTTAGGCCTGGATGTAATTAAAACCCATCGGATGTTCTGCCAGGAGGTTCTTAAGCTGCTTCCTGGGCAAATGGCTGTTGTGAGCAATGGCAGGGTAAGAAAGAAATTAATCTGTCTTTTTGTATGTAAATTTTAGTTCCTGGAACTTCAGTTTCAAGCTAAAAAAAGGCATTATATCGATTTCCCACTTTTTTTATCCTGTTGGTAGAGTCTGAATATTTGCCTTGTCTTTTATTTCCTACTAATTTATTAGCTTTATTTCATGGAAGCTCCTATGTACTCGAGTCATTCCCACAGCTGTAGATGTAGATGTAGATCTCATCATTACTGTGATGAAAAATAGAGTTGGGTGCAATATTTAGTCCTTGTAAGGTATTGACTGTCATTAACATTAGAAATGCAATTTATACAAACCTTTCTTTGTGTCAAGTCTTTTCTGTTTATTGTTTCACCATTAAAAGAGATAGAAATACTGTGGTGTTGTCTAATTACCAGAAACTCTCTTTAAGTTGTGTCCTTTGTTACTCTTGCACATCCTAAATGGCTTCTGAGATACAACTGAAATGCCACTAACAAACCCACAGAAAACGTTTTTGTGTATGAAGCACAAAGGAATTGTCTTGGCCTTTTTGTTTAACAAAAGAACCCCATAACTAAATATGTAATTTTATTTTACTGTTGTTTTCCATGGCTAAGAAAAGCTTAAATAATACCAAAATATTAAGTTTTGAGGAAATGCTTTTCTTAGAAATCCTTGGATATTTAATGATATTTATCCATCTGAAAGTGTGTTTTCACCTTAAGTGATGACTTTACAAAAACACGATCTATCCATAATTTCTGTCTATGCTATTTTCAGCACTGAAGTTTTGGTTTTATGAGCAAATAATTTTTTTTTCTAATTACGCTTTCTGCGAAAGTAGCCTGGTATGTCATAATCACACTATGATTTTCTGTAGCTCATCTGTCTTTAATACTAGTAAAAAAATTCAGAAGTGGAAATTAGATGATGTCGCATTTATAGGAAGCAGTTGGGTATTGAGAGGAGTAGATGCAGCACCAAACTTGCATCAAGACATTCTCCATCCTCAGAGAAGCCCCTGTAGGCTCTTGAAGTTGACCTGAGTCAGTTAAGCCTGGTAGGAAAGCCAAACAACATCCTCAAAATTATTTCCTGGGACTTCTAGGCACCTTCTTTTCCTTCAGACGCCAGAAAAAAAAAAACCCAGTTCTGTTTCTTGTCTCTGGATATCCTGCATCCCTTATCCTTTGTGCTTGTCTTTTTTTCTATCCGTTCTGCTTCATTTGAGAAACTTTGAGAAGATTGTGTTCACAGAATGAAACAACTGAAGAGTGCAGTAGGCAGATAGCAATTTGAATTTCAGTTTAAAATCATGTACCTAACAGAGCTTGTTCTTAAACTTAGATTTGTTATTTCTAAAGTGTCCTCCTTTAGATAGGTATGTATAATGAAAAATATCATGCATATTTCCATTGTAGCTGTTTTTTGTGGCTGACATTTAACTGTAACTACATAACTGTAAAAACCTAATCCTGTATAGTTACTATACAATTTAGGACTATATAATATATAATAGTGATGTATATAGGTCTGAGGGTTCCACATTGAATACTGTGCATTCATTTAAAATGTTAGTATATGTTTGCATTGCAGAAGAAACATTATTGGGACTCTGTATGCTTTTAATAACATTTTTACTCTCTCTAAGGTACTGGGTCCTTTAGATGAAAATGAATTCTATGCTGAAGACTTTAATTTGTTGGAAAAAATAACATACAGTACCTCAGCAGAGAAGATTAAAGCTATTGTAAAAGAGATGGGAAACAGTAGTAAAAGGTAAAATTCTTGTTTATTGCCTGTGGCCAATCATCCTTCTGCATGGTGTCCTGGTTTCAGCTGAAATAGAGTTAATTTTCTTCTTAGTAGCGGACATAGTGTTGTGGTTTGTGTTTAGTATAACAGCAGTGTTGATAGCACACTGATGTTTTAGTTGCTCCCTAGGTCTTACACTTAAGGCAAGGACTTTTTAGCTTCTCGTTCCCAGCCAGTGAGAAGGGGAGTGCTTGGGAAGCAGGGAGGGGTCACAGCTGGGACAGCCAACATAAACTGGCCAGAGGGTTATTCCGTACCATATGGTGTCATGCTCGGCATATAAACTGGGGAGAGTTGGCCAGGGACAGTGGCAATGGCTGCGAGGGCACTGGCTAGACGCAGGTTGGCAGCTTGTGAGCAATTGTTTTTCATTTGCATCACTTGTTTTTCTTGGGTTTCATTTCACTCCACATCCAAACGTGGATGTTTTACTCCTTTTTTAATGAAAACAAACTCTGTCTGCCTTATTCAATACAGTGGCAGTGATTTGATTATGAAAATAGATGCCCTACTGTCGTCGTTGCCTAAAACAGAGATAAGACAAGATGTTGAGTTACTCAAAGAACAGCACAGGTAAGTTCTCTCTGCCACGACAAGTCACTTAAATTATTTTCTATTTAAAATCCAAATGTACTAATTACTATGTAAGGTCTTCCGAATCACTGAATGCTTTAGGAAGCATTCCAGTTTTAAAAGAAGTTAATTGTATGGTTGGATGAACAACTTGTTCATCTGCTCTAGTGTAATGCATCGTCACCTTTTTCTGAATAAATTACTTAGTAATACCTACTGATTTTCCAACCTTATCCTTAAGTGAAAAAAGTGTGATTGCAGTTGGTGTGAAGAGAAGTGGCGGTCAGAGTTAGAAAACCTGGAGTCCATATATTCTAGTAAATATTAGAAGTAATTACGTAGATTAGAACTGAAAGAAGCCCCCACTAATTTTCATTAACGTAGAAAACCAACTTTCTTCTGTTTGTGGATCCCTGGGTACAATTGTCAAGGCTAATAGACATCTGTTTGTTGTTCAGTAGTTTGTGGTTTTGCAGTTTCCTCTTGACTGTAGCTCCCACCCTGTGTTAGACCCTAAACTACTATTAGATTAGACTCTAAAGTACAACTAGATCTACATTAAAATGCAAACTGATGGTACCCATTGGAACTTAATTCTTTAACAGAAGACAAGTCTGGTCAGTTTTTCTTAACAGGTTTACACTTGACAAGCTCATATTAGCATCACTAGTGTATTTATTTCTTTGTTGGCTCCTTGTGTTTCTGATCCTGGATTTAGAAAGAGAATATGCCACGAGTTTTGTCTTTTGTTATCGTTGTTAATGAAGGATACCCAAATACCACATCTGTGTATCTGTGAATCCTGCCTTCTTTGTAATGGGATACTAACTGTAGCTGGTTTTATTTTAAGCTTAGCTGGGGCAATCTTTCTAGAGCTAAGAGAGGTATGTTTTTAAAAGAACATGTGATAGCACAAGAACCATGATCAAAATATTTTATTTATTTTTTTTCCAAATCCTCACTTGTTTTTATGAGTGAAGCTGCTCTACTGTGCTGTGCTGTGCTGATGTGCTGGCCTTGTCCAGTACTTGTTGAAAAGGCATGGAGGAAAGTCAGTAGCCTGTTTGAAGTGACTAACACCTTTTCCAAAGTTATATTGATAATAAAGAGTACTATGCTACTACCATATTGGAAGGAGTTTGATTCACTAATGGTACTTATATTTCTAGGCATATTTTTTGTTGTGGAGAACAAATTCATATAGACCATTTTGTATAATTACAGCACATGACTTATTTTTCTTTAAGTGAGGTTTACTAACATTTCCTTCCAGTCGACCCAGAGAACTTTAACTAGAGTCTCCTTGACTTAGCATAATCTATTTATCAAAAGAAATTTTTTTCTGGAATGCATAAACCTAACCCATCCTATCAAGGTTCACACTTCTTGATTGCCATTTCCCTCACTGTTATTGTAAAATTGTGTTACTACCAGCACTTGTCGAATCTGATGATTTTAGATATCAGTAAAGGACAGAATAGTTAGAATCATAGAATAGTTTGGGCTGGAAGGGACCCTAAAGATCATCTGGTTCCAACCCCCCATTGATTTACAACACAGTTCCCTTTTATTTTATTGATTTTTTGTAACAGAGCATGTCTTGAATGCATAACCAGTGCAGAATTAGGTAGGTTAATGCTATATTTTAATTGCTATTAGTGTTTAGCCTTTCTAGCAATATCACAGGCCATGACAATGATTAAAGCTTGAAATAAGGGAAACATATTTACAAAGAGTAAAATCTAAAGTGACTCTGATATTACAAATTTGTGCCTGAAAATATTTGTTATTTCCACAAATTCAGTTTAAGAGTTTTCATGTCATTTTTTTTAACAGTGTAATAAAAGTCAATCCCCAGCAGAATGAACCATTCTATGATGTTATTGCTATTGTGGATCCATTGACAAGAGAAGCACAGAAGATGGCTCATTTATTGACTGTAAGATGGTGGTGATTTCTTTTAATTTGCTTTTTTTTTTCTTATTTCCATGTACAGTATAGTACAGGGGTAAACAAAATTTAGGTATTTTTTTAAATATATATTTGGTTATTCAAATTCTTATTAAAAAGTTGGGGATGATCTAATTTGTCATTGTAAGTACCTTATTTGCAATTACAATTCAGATGCCCAAGAGCGAGTCCTCTAAAAAGTGAGTTCATAAATGCTCTTTATAGTCAATAGAAGGAAAGGAGGGCATTGTCTGTATAATATAGAGGGAAAGGTTCTTCCATCTCAAGATATTAAGAGGTATATGCTTCGTTACATTAAACCAAATCATCTTAGTTTTCGAAGGTACCTAAATGA
This sequence comes from Clamator glandarius, assembly GCA_033459285.1. Taxonomy (NCBI): domain Eukaryota; kingdom Metazoa; phylum Chordata; class Aves; order Cuculiformes; family Cuculidae; genus Clamator; species Clamator glandarius. Next base: position 1,127,909 of record JAUNZM010000473.1, on the reverse strand, counting down.
GATGATCTAAGTCTGACCTATAATATCATACTAAGAAGATTGGACTATAAACCTTTCAGGTCTAGGAAAGGTATTTCTCAGTTGATTAATGCTGCCTGCTGTATCTAGATGTCTTCCATTACATGTGGCTATTGATTGTCTAAAGAGAGACTATCCTAAAAACATAGCTTCTAAAATGATTTTCGTTTTTCCCTGCAGTGTATCACTACCTTGCCTCAGGTTCCTTTATTGTTTCTCCATAAAAATGTAAATTTTGTCTTCTCTTTATGGTCTGTTACAGTTCTGAAGCCTGTAACTTGATTTTTGCTGCACCCTCTTTTATCTTTTTCTCTGCAGTAATTACAAAAGTTACATTAATTTTTACATTGCTTTTCTCCTCCCATTTTCACACCTTAATGCCTTTTGCGTTAAACGCTGAGAAATCCACTCACTCCTTATACATAATAAATGTAATATAGATTTAAAAATGTTGGGAAAATTCTGTTATTTCAAGACTGGAAGCACTAGATTTTCTCATGTCACCATTTGTAGTTAAAATGAAAGCTTGGTATCACTATATATTATTGAATGAAAGTATTTTCCTTTTGGAACTGACTGGAAACTCTTCTCTGTTCAGCCAGAATATTATGGTAAGGTGCATCAAGGACCTTGTAGCTCAGATCAGAAGCCTCTGTTCCTCCTAGTGCAACAGGCTGCCTAATGAGCTGCATCTTCCCTGATGCCTGCCGAGGCGAGTGACTCCCATGGTTGTACCAGGCTGTTCAGCCATCGCAGATCCTACTTAATTCATAGCAGCTATAGTCTTACTCGGGAAGCCGACCTTTAGGAGAGAGAAATGAAATGCTGTTGAAATTCAACAAGTCAGAAATATTCAGTATGCGCAGATGCAAAATTTATGTAGTAACTACGACAGCAAAGCACATGATTCTTGCCCCAGTCCTTGTTGAATGTGTCCATATTTATGATTTCTTTTTTACCCTGGTGAAAACATGCTATTATATTCCTTTGTGTCACATAATAGCCGCTTCAAAGAAATCTTTTCGTTGTTTTTTTTTTAAATAGAAACAGAGTTACTCATATTAAATGGAACTGAAATTGAGAAGGTGTAAACAGCTATGGCTAAACAGTAATCATAAATGTACCACTTGGTCTGAGAAAGTGTCAGTTTAAGGACAGAGGCAGGATATGAGTTAGGGCATGAATAAGAACAAAGCTAAGACTTTTATCTGCTTTTAAAATATATACTGGATTGTTGCTTTATATCCTTCCAGAGAGAGGCAAGTAGAACTTTCCATATAACCTATGTTTTCCCTTTTCCAAACAGTTTTGTTGTAGACTTCATCATCAAATATTTCCAGACAAGACAACAGTCACTGTTAATGTAGATCCTTAACTAATAGCCATAACTTGACCAGGATTGGGCCACGTCAGTTCGCAGCAGAATGTATGGAGCAGCTAACTAGTCCGAAAGTTATGAAGGTGGTCCATAAGCTGATGTGAAAAAAAGTAGAAATTCTTTCTTCTAAGGACAAAATCACAGAGTTGATTGTTTTTTCTCATGGTTCATCAAGATGAGATTAAAACACGTAGTACCACTGAACAAACATGGTGCCTAATGTGACCAATTTACTCCAGCAGCACATATCCCTTAGGATCATTTACTTTATTTTTGTTCCATTAACTGCCAAAGAAGTCAAAAATGTAGACAGAAAAAATTTAATCTTTTCTTTTTTCCTGTCAATTGTCTTTCGCCTTTTTTTAAATTTGTTCATTCTGTCTTCAATGAGAAACTCTTATTCTGTCTCTAAAGTGAGGAGAAATTTCTGAAAAAGCCTCTTTTGATAATCTACTCTGATTTCCTTTAGAACACAGCTCATAGGACTTCTTTTTATCAATTAGCATTTGAAGTAGAAATCTTTTTTTTATCCTAACTTAAATATTATCAAGTGGTTGAATACAGATATAGCTCCTTCTGAGCTTTTCCAGCAGATAATTAACTTCAGTGTTTAACTTAGACTTGGAGTTGCAGGTTTTTATTTAGCTCCATGCTGTAAGCATTCAACTTACCATCATTTTGCCAGTTCTGTTGAAGATTCCATTATAAGAGTTTGTTTTCAGTGTACATGCCTTGTGTTACGGTGAAGTTCACACACAATTTCAAGTGATTCATTGAATAATCACAATTTAGTTACTGCTTTCCAGTTGAGTTGTGGTAACTTACAGTAAGCATTTTGCAAAACTTACTCTTAAATAATTTTCAAGCCTAATAAAATGATATAATTCAGCCACTTATTAAAGTTTGAAATTCTCCCTGAATTAAGTCGTTATGCTGTTCTCTGGATTTTCTTAATTAAAGCAGACAAACTGAACTCTAAATACCCTGGTCTAAAAGAGGCTTTCTGATTCTGTAACCATTTTCATGTGTTGACTTCAATGCCCTGGCTTTTGATGTCCTCTTAAGCCCTAAATAACAGAACCAAATTCAGCGTTTGAAAAGTTGCGTTGTTGGAAATCACAGAGATAATGCATTCTTGTCTTATTTGTCACTTCCCATTTGAATTCCTTTGAAATGCTGTTTAAGAATGGTGTTATTCTTTTGGGTACAACACTAAATGTTGTGGCCAGCTGATGAATTGGAGTGATTCCTTAGTCTTTTTCAAGATAATTTATTCTGCACACAGCAACCTATCAATGGAGATTGCTAAAGTATCATTCTTACTACTGGGATGAGGGTTTTGGCTTGTCTGAAGGTAAAATCCAATACAGGATGATGATGGGAAACTAGGAGCAGAAAAGGTCCCTAGCTATGTAAAGTTTTTTTGAGCTATGTAAAGTTGTAGCACTGTAGTAAAGAGTGTGTGTAGCCATGGGTCAAACTGAGGAAAGAAAAAATAGTTGTGATAAGAGATATTTAAGGATGACCATTTTCTTACTTTGTTCCCCATTTACTTGCCATTTTAGATTTTAGCCTTAGTTATATCAGTGTTCTAACTTTGCTTTAGTATTGTCTTTGTTTTTCTAATACCCATAAAGATAGACAAAGCTGATTTATGCTTTCAAATAAGCACTTTGGATCAGAAACCACTGAAATGCAGGCAACTTAATAGATGTTTTTAAGAGTGCTTAAAAAATAAATTTCTTAACTTTAAATAAAATAGATTGCTCACAAAAATAAGAAAAAAATACTATCCTAATATTGTCATTCCTATATAGCAGCATCCAGAAAATCAATATTTTAGAAATGAACAGATGAAGAAACTGAGAAAGAAGTAGGGATATTTTACCTTACTGGAATGTTTTGAATGTTTTGAGTGAATAGTTCTACACATCATTAGTCTATTGCTGACATTTAAAATTATTAAGTAATTAAGTACTAAAACAATTATCTGAGCTTTATTGTATCCAACAATTTACTGTATACAGCAAGTTTATTAGGAGTGTAAGTTATTATTTTAAGATAGGTTGTTGAATAAAAGGCAGGTGTTGTACTTATAAACTTTGAATTGCTTTAAAGTCTTCTAGAAAACACAATATGAGAAAGGTAGTAATATAATTTATTCAAGCATTGGAACATGGGGATAGCTGGTCTTTAAAAAACTGCATCACTAGGGGAAAACATTAATGTTTTGACTATCGAGAATATCATGTGCTAAATCATGCAGTTTTAGAAAAGGTCAAGTCTTTATTTGGAATATCTGACAGCATCCTGTAATATACAGATATATTTAGAACTTTAAAATGTTTGAGATTTCTACCGAAGATTGAGAAATAACAGGATGTTGGAAGGATAAATTTGGCCTATTTTCAAAGTTTGATCATTAGCAAGAACCATTTTTTACACAGAGTTTTTTTCTGTAGGTACTCAAAGACATTGTCAATCTGAAACTCAGGTTGTTTTTGAACTGCAGATCTAAGCTGTCAGAAGTGCCACTGAAGAGGTAAGTAGTTTACAGCTTTTCTTACAAATCTGATATGGCTTGGTTTGGGAAAAACAGCAGCCTTAGGAGCGTGTCTTCCCTTAAAAAATAAACATTGGTTTGTGTTTGCGGATTCTTTTGTTGCATTAGTTATTTTCTTTGAATATAAGTTGAATGTTACTGAAGCAATTTGTGTTTGTCTAGATAGATATTCTGGTTCGTAGGTGTCGAGCATGGGATCTTGGTGAGCTGGTCTAGTCCATTGGATGTACCTTTCCTAAAGAATCCTTAGAGAAGTCAATGGAGAGTCTCTCAGAGTTGCAGAGGGAGGTTGTCTGCCTAACTTGGTCACTTCTTACAGACCACTTACTGTAAAAAGAATTTTACAGATTAAGTTCACTGAAATTCATCTGAGTAAGTGTACAGTCTACATTTGAGATCTCACTGTAATTTGTTAAGGATGTACCTGAAAGTACCTGCCTTAAATGGAAGTTTCTTTTGACTGTGTCTAAGGACCAGGGTTCACAAATTTAGTCGTAGACATTTACACTGGAATGACCTCCCCAGAGAGGATTCCTTTCCCTCTAAGAGAAAGGTTTAAGCATGGCCTTCCCTTTCACCTTTATTGTACCTACAATCTTATTATGAGAGAGAGCTGGTAGTCTGCATCTTGCAAGTATTGGTGCCTGGTTCTTGAGGAAGACATTTTCTGGCATCATTTAGAGAAATTATGGGTGCTCCATTCTTGGAAGTGTTCAAAGCTGGATGGGGTTTTGAGCAATCTGATTTAGTGGGAAATGTCCCCTCTATGGCAAGGGCATTGGACTAGGTGATCTTTAAAGATCCCTTTTTTACCCAAACCATTCCATGATTCTATGATCTGTCCTGTGGAGAGGTTGTATTTTTCTTACAACAATTGTTTCATATGAAATACCTTCATATAATAGCACAAATGCTTTGTAGGAATTTTGTTCTGATGGGTACAGGAGGAACTTTTCATACTAATTAGATTTTCTTCTCTTCACCACCCCTTTCCCCATGTGAAAGCATGTGCTGCTTTCGCTCTTTATATCTCCAGGCTCTTCTTTCTCTGTTATGATGTTTCTCTTTTTGTTGAAGGAAGAAAATCATCATAATTTCATGTTACGAGTATTTTACCTGTGGAATAAATGGCATAAGTATTGGAGAAGGATGGAGAGACCTATTCATTCCTCTGCTCTCTGTCTTTGCTGCTGCTAGTGTCAGGAGCTATTCCCAAAGACTCTCTGCTTCAAGCAGAAATTAGTCCTTCTGCCTAGTTTAGCGATACAGATTCTGAGAATTCAGGGCAGTTCACAGTCAAGACAAAGATGTGCCTTCTCTCTTGATTATTTACCTTCCCAACCATTAAGAATGTTAATGGGAGCTATGCATTTCACAGCAAAGTATTATCAAATGTCGACATTAGTGTATGCATCATCTGCCAGCCCATTTGAGATGGTGTAGGTATTGTCTGATGGTATTCTGAAATAATAGGGAGGGAGCTACTCTGCCTCCAAACATCATTAATTTGGTAAACTATATTTTAAAGTACTTTAGCAGAACTTTAGGTTTCAGTGCATATATATTTTTTTAATGCTACTTTTTTTCAACAGCTTCTATCGTTTTGTTCTGGAACCAGAATTAAATTATGGGATCAACGAGCACGTTCCTTCTGATCCTGCGGCAAAATTCCTAGAACTACCAGAATCACCTCTTTTGACTCTAAACATGATCACTCCTGAAAGCTGGTTGGTTGAAGCAGTAAACAGTTCCTGTGATCTTGATAACATTCATTTACAGGATGTAAGTAAAAGTTTGTAAAACACTTGTGCTTACTTGTTGGTATTAAACTTGTGTTGGACCTCAAGATGGAAATGGAAGTCTTGTGAGATTTTTGTCTCTTGTTTTCCAGAACTGCTTTCTGGGGTAATTGATTATTTGGTGTTTACCGCTTTTATTTTCAGCATATTTGTTTACATTCTCTCCTATTTTTAAAAAATAAAAAAACCAAGCCTTAATTGAAAATAATGAAAATTAAAAAAAAATCCAAATGCAGAATACAAATAAGAGAAATATATCATAATGTTCATGGAAATATTCTGTTTTTACATAAAAATAAAGCAATTGAGAGATTCCGTATGCTAGTTTATTTTTCTTTATTTTAAAAGTGGTTTTGGTAATAGTAAGTTCAGCGTATAGGTATATATTCAAATAAGCATGAATACATTGCTGTTTATTAATATATTTTAATGCTTTTAAATATTTTTAAATATTTTAAAAAATTATATTTTTGTGTTTTAAAATTTCATGGGTTTTTAGTTCACTATTTTTTAAATGAGATTTTTAATCCCTCAGGTCCAAAATCACTAAACCTGTTTCAGTCACTAGACCTATTTCAGTCACTAAATCTGTGAAAAATACTAGGAGTGTTTGGTCCATCGAAGCTATGTATTTTGAAAACAAAGATTAGGATTTACCTTACCAAGGCTGAGTTGCCACTGCTTCCCCAACACTCAATTAGGAGAAGGTCCTTCTAGACAGTGATTCGTCCTCTTTACCTTAGTGCAAAGTCGTACACTTAGGTCGGGGCAATCCTCAGTTTCGATACAGGCTGGGGGATGATGTGATTGAGAGCTGCCCTGCAGAGAAGGACTTGGGGGTGCTGCTTGATGAGACGCACGACATGAACTGGCAATGTGCGCTCGCAGCCTGGAAGGCCAACCGTATCCTGGGCTGCATCAAAAGAAGTGTGGCCAGCAGGTCGAGGGAGGGGATTCTGCCTCTCTGTTCTTATCTTGTGAGACCTCATCTGGAGTACTGTGTCCCGTTCTGGAATCCTCAACATAAGAAGGAGGTGAAACTGTTGGAGTGGGTCCAGAGGAGGGCTACAAAGATGATCTGCGGGCTGGAGCACCTTCCATACGAGGACAGGCTGAGAGAGTTGGGGTTGTTCAGCCTGGAGAAGAGAAGGCTCTGAGGAGACCTTATTGCAACCTTCCAACTACCTGAAAGGGGCCTAGAAGAAAGCTGGAGAGGAACTGTTTACAAAGGCTTGTAGTGACAAGACTAGGGGCAATGGGTATAAACTGGAGAGGGGCAGATTTAGACTAGACAGAAGGAAGAATTTCTTCACTATGAGAGTGGTGAAGCGCTGGAACAGGTTGCCTGGGGAAGCTGTGGCTGCCCCATCCCTGGAGGTGTTCAAAGCCAGATTGGATGGGGCCTTGGGCAGCCTGGTCTGGTGGGACATGTCCCTGCTCATGGCAGGGGGATTGGAACTAGATGATCTTTAAGGTCCTTTCCAACCCACACTATTCTATGATTCTTTTAAAAAATTTATTTCCTTCTGGAAGAGCCTTTATCTTTTTTTGATAGTTGAATAGTTGAATTTAGGTGAGGTAAATCCCACGTGTTTGTTATTGTAATATATTACTTTTCCCATGTAGTTAAATGACATAAAAAGTTGATGAAATTGTTCCTTCCACAGATAAAAGGGACAGTTACAGCAGAATATGAACTAGAATATGTATTGCTTGAAGGACATTGTTTTGATGTGACAACTGGACAACCTCCTCGAGGGTTACAGTTCACTCTGGGCACAAAGAGGAATCTTGTCATGGTTGATACTATTGTGATGGCCAACCTGGTAAGAATTAACTGCAGAAATAGTCATTGCGATTGCACGCTCTTCATGAGAATTCCTTATGAGCTTCTTATTCTTTAAATCTGTTTCTCTGTGTTACAAGCTTAGTAACACTAAAACTAACAGGAGGATCCTGGAGTTGAGGCTATCAACTAAAAAGGATATGTCTCGAATTTGCTGAGTTTTCCCTATCTCCTCTTCTGATCTGATGTTGATTTGGATATAGCCTAATTTTAAATCCTTTTACCGAAGTGCCTGAACTGGGAGCCTGATTTGATTGCCTTAAGTAGGTGGTGGGAGGTATATGTGTTCAGATGGAGGCTCCACCAACAAATATAAGAGATGAATCACATTCTGATTAAAATAACCATTTTCATTACACAGTGATCCAGGCAGAAGAACATTCCTAGTTTAGATGCCACAGTTAAGTGCTCATAGCCTCTCTGGGACAAATCCACACCTGAGAATTCCTCTGGACATCCACAATAATTATTTTTACTTTAATAGGACATACCCTAGTGAAATATGTATATATGGGGGAGGGGAGAGAGAGGGAGAAAGATGTGATGTCTGAAGCAAAAGATTTTTGTGCTATTGTATGAGGTAATTTGATAAGGAAAGATTAATTTTGATGCATAAGATCAGTTATCTGCCTGCTGTTCCCTGTTCATGTTGCATCACGAGGAATAAAGCGCTTAATAAACTGTGAGTCTTTGATTTTTTTCATCAGAAGTAGATGATGTTCCACATGATGAAACTTCTAATGATTCTTCATGTTTCAAAACTTGCTTCATCTGGCTTTCATACAGTGAGAGCTATATGCAGCCTTCCGAAATTGTGAAGGGGCTGTGGTGACTTGGAAAGTTGTTCCAGACATAACTTCCAAAAAACCTCGAATTTCATCAAAGCTTTTCAGTTTATGATTAGTTTAATAAGTTATTTCTTTATGTTGCACTTGCATTTCTAGGTGGAGATACACCTCAAATTCAGCTACACCTCAAATTCAGCTAAAAACAACTGGAGCACTGAAATCATTAATGTGGACATACAGAAAAGGTGATACTTGATTGTGTCACTGCCATATTACTTTCAGGGCTAGTTTGATAGTAGGTAATGGTTACAAACCTTGACTGCAGTACCAGACATTGGATAACTGATGCTTGTGTGTGTACCTGGATGTAATGCTGACAGAACAAGTGACTGTCTTTCCGTTTTCTCTTAGGGATATTTTCAACTGAAAGCAAATCCAGGTGCTTGGACACTGCGATTGCGTGAAGGAAGATCCAAAGAGATTTATCAGGTTTTTTCGTAAGTATTAATCCATCTTGTGAAAACAAATTAATCTGGAAGTGCAACATATTTTGAAAAGATCTGATGATGCTGAGGAAAAATGAGCAAAGAGAACATGAAGAAAATAGGACAAGAAGCAAATGATGATTTAAAGTTTACAAGAGATACCTTATTTACTCATAGTTTAAGTTGTTTGATTGCACCATACATTCTTGAAGGTATTTGCATGTGTTGGTACATAATAAACCTAAGATGCTCAGCTAGACTTCATGCTAGTAAAGTCTCTTGTTATGCAGCTACACAGCTACCAGACATTTGCCCTGTCAGTTCCAAGCACGGCTAGCGTTATCATGCAACTGCTGCACCGAATACTGAAGAAATATCATTTATAGTTTTGTTGATTAATATTTTGGCATTCACAACATACTTAACATACAATTCCAAGAATATGTCTGCTGGAGCACTGGCAGTTCTCCAGCAGAGTCTTGATCTGGAAGAAATGCCCTTTATTTTCCTCTCATGTATTTTTGAGCTCTGAGGGTGCCTCTGAATGCAATGGTATTGATGGGTTGCATCCTCTTTTAACAGGAGCATTATATTCTTTACAGCTCTAGGCTTTTTTCTTCAATTAATTTAGATTGTTTCTTAGTCAACTACTTCATCTAATAATCACTGTGGCTACACCTTCATTTTAGGATAATAGAAGCACCTTTCAGTTCTGTACTCTGGATGTATGTGGGCATTTCACTCCCTTGGGAGAAACCTCTGTGCATGCAACAATTCACATTGTACTCCAGTAACTGAGATTTAGTTGTCACCACTATGATTTATAGATGTGTAATTTCCATATTTGATTTTGAGGAGCCATCATTCCAACTATTCCTTGGAAGAATCATATTTTTTCCTCATGTTTTATGTAAAAGCATAGATCTGTAGCACGTGACAGCTTCCTCTTGAAGCTTTGGATCCGATGCCTTCTCAAGGAACAGTATTGTTATATTTTATTTCAGCTTCAGTTCTTCCTTACCCCCTGCCACCTGCCCTGCCCTGTAATTCCACAGGCTGAAACAGGTCTATTTCTTATAAAATATTTGTTATTACTTGGAGTTCAGGAACACACAGCTCCATATCATGTTTAGTCATTAGCTGCTATTAAATGATGAAAAAATTGATTAACATCTTTGGTGGTTTTAATATTTAGTTAATGTGTCGATTTCAGAGCAACAGGAAGAAATGTTAATGGGATATTAGGTTCATTCTATTTATTTGTAATTTTCAATTTATTTTTTTCCAGAAACCACTCATAATTTGCTGGAAAAGGAGAAAAGCATAGTCTTTTTCCTAAGAAGTTGTACCAGCTGTAGCTGTGTAATTTGTCTAATTTAACATTGAGTTCTTAAGATATCTGAAGTCATTTATGAAAGATTTGATGGTTAAAAGAATAATGAGCTGTAGCTGAATTAAAAAATGAAACAAACCCACTACATTTTCTAGGCTGGATCAAAGGAAGGCTAAATCATCTACTGGTTTTTTGGTTTTTTTTAAGGTTACTGATTTTCCCTAAGAACTAATACAAATGAGCTTAATTGTTCTCAGCCAAGTTATGTAAACTTAATACTTGATGAGGAATCTGAACAGTAACATTTATTTCATTTTCATTATTAAAAGCTGTAGGCTTTTAATGAATGTATGTTTGGGAGATTGTAGAGGATATTTGATATTATCTTTACTGATATCAGTATTAGTATCAAATTGCTATCAGAACTCAAGCAACTTTTGTCAGCATAGAATTTTGCCAAGAGACATTTCAGGACATTATGCATCCTCATATAGTAGTCATATCCTCTCATGCTGAACTGAGAGATGACCTGTTTTCTTTGAGGCACAGTCTTATGCATTATAATAGGAGTTACGGGAGATATACAGGATTTTGAAGTTAAAGCATGTTCTGCACCTCAGTGCTTATTTTATTCTCTCGTAGTAGCATCTAGTACACATGTGAGTTATTTATTTTTACTTTATATGTAAATACACAGCTTTTGAAACAAGCTTTTTTTTTTTCTGTAAACGCTGCTGCTAACAAGCATCATTATTTTGAAGGAGTCACACTTGTAAATCAATTTGTTATTAATAAATTGCTATGAATGTTAGGAACATGAAAACTGGCGTACCCAGCCACAGTCTGAGTACAGTTTATTATTGAAACTTTGATTTTGTGATGTTGATAGGAAAATCGATAGGTACTGCAAGGTAAGACTGCAGAATATAGTTTATTTCTAAACATATATGTGTGTGTGTTTGTGTGTACTCCTGGTGAATATCTCACTGTTTAAAAAGTCAGGTAGATATAATTTATTACATTTTGATGGTATGCAGATTGCCAAACTGAAAGTTATATCTTTTATAATTCTGACAAGAAGGTTTTGTTGTTTGTTTCCTTGTTTTGAGATTTTAAAGGGTCCCTGTTTGTTGAAATTGAATGCTTTTTTTCTCCATATGGAACATTATATTATCCTGTTATTTATTTGTATTTATTTTAAAAGTGTGTAGGTGTTGTGAAACATTTTAAAACGGATGTAAATAGTCTGCTGGTTTTGTACAACAATTATATAATAATAAAGTAGTTGTTAAATATTTAATAGTGCAGTCAGTATGAAAGAGATTTTGTTTGGATTTTAAAAGGATGTTGTGCCTGCTTTCAGTGAGTTTATAAACTAAGTTACACTAACAGGGTTCAGTACCTTTTGGGCAAAACCACAAAATCCTTTTTTGTTCTGTTAAAGGAGAATATAAATCATTACCCCAGTTCTTCCAAACCCTAGGTCGCATTCAAAACCTTACTCACTTGATTTTTCCTTTGAGATGTGCATCTCTTATATGAATAAAATTACCAGGTGCTGAATATCATGTGCACAGAAAGCAAAGAAAGGATGAGAAGCCCTGTGTTTGAGCACGCTGCATTGAAGTCAGAGGACAGCATAGAATCATAGAGTAGTTTGGGTTGGAAGGGATCTTAAAGACCATCTAGTTCCAACTCCCCTGCCATGGATAGAAACACCTCCCACTAGGCTGCCCAAGGCCCCATCCAACCTGGCCTTGAACACCTCCAACTTGAACAAGGCAGCCACAGCTTCCCTGGGCAACCTGTGCCAGTGCCTCAGCACTCTCATAGTGAAGAAATTCCTCCTAATATCTAGTCTAAATCTACCCCTCTCCAGTTTATACCCATTGCCCCTAGTCCTATCACTACAAGTCTTTGTGAACAGTCCCTTCCCAGCTTTCTTGTAGCCCTTTCAAGTATTGGAAGGTCGCTATGAGGGCTCTGTGGAGTTTAGTCTTCTCCAGGATGTACTCAGTTTTCTTTCAGAGAGATACTAATGGTGACTGTCGCTATTTTCAATACGTTGTTTGTACTTGGAGAGAAATCTTCACTGTGAATGTTCTAAAAAGTAGAGCAATTGGCACTTGGTAAAGATGGAGCTGACGTTGAAGGATCCATGGGAGAGATTTAGACGTTATTAAATTTACAGCCAAACCAAACACTTTGAGAATATTGTAAAGACTATGGAAAAACATCTTCATCAGTAGAGCTGCAGTACTACATACAGAATTCCTGACACAGACATTTTGAGGTAACTGACTGAATAATAGAGAAAATTTTGCTTATGTAAAAACTGAGGGCAAAATTAGGAACACTATGTCAGCTGCTGCCATGTCTGCTATCAGCCGTTTGTGTTTGACTCTAGCACTACTATTCTAGATCTTTTTTAATGGCACGCTTTATTTAAAGTGGAGATCTGTACCCTCTTATGTTGATTGCTGTACATCTCTGTGATAAGAAGTTCTTGGCTGACTGTTCTTATATGCAATATTTGAAAGTGTGAAAATGAAACTAAATTGGAGAGTAGAACAGTCAAGACAAACCTGAGCGTCGTTTTGTGCCAGTATCAGGCCTCTCTATGAAATTTAGTAATTGTAGGCACTTTTTACAGAAATGTATTAAATAGAAAATACATGCATTGCCATTTTTAGTTAAGTAATATGAAACAGATTGAAACAAGATTTTTAAATTTTCTCTTTTTTAGGAGAAAAAAAAGTTAAGACTAAGGGGTAGCAGATGCTTTCTTAATCCAATATTTTCGTATATGTAGCCTTAGGAAGAAGAAACCACATAATTAGCCACAGGGAAGAGGAACATTAGCTTAAATCAGAATATTCCACGTTTTGCGGTAGTAACTACTTCTTATATCAAATGAAAGGGAAGATTGAAGGAAAATATATGGAGTTTTGACGTATAAAACTGTAAAATTTGAAAAATATGTTATTATACTGATTGCAGAGCAACAGCAGTGTTTTTCATACTTGTTACTCAGTGGTCTGCAGTACAGTTCCAAGATGCCTGAATGGCTCTAAACTGACGTTTACTAGGGCAAATGTTCATGTGGTGCCTTGCACAGCCCTGTCTTTAGGGGTACAGTTACCAAAGTCAGCCAGATAAAACCCAGTCATTCCTGTCTCAGCACTGTGATGAAGCTTTCCCTAGGCTTTCTAAGGCTTTCTAGACTTTCTAATGTATTTTCGAAGTACATTTAATGCCATCAAACAAAAAAATTCTAAGATACATTTTCCATATTTGAAAAATTAAAACTAGTTTAATAATTTAATGTAATAAATACTGTATAACGCATAATGATGTATTCAGCTCTGGATTGTTACATTTCTTCATTGACTGATGAAATCTCCTGTACAAGAAAACAAACAAACAAAAAAACAAATTAAAAATTCTGAGCAACGTCTAGCTATGAATAAAACTTGGGAAGTTTCTGAAGGTAAGATGTAATTACTGTAAGTGAAGAAATTTTGTTTATATAAATACTAGCAATCGTAGACCTTATCCTTTAGTTTCTTTTAATTGAGCCAGTACACTTGCATGAGGTTTTTTTTCCTTCTCACAGCCATGAAGGAACAGATTCTGTAGCTGACCTAACAGATATTACCGTGGTATTAAACAACTTCAGAAGCAAAATTATCAAAGTCCAAGTAAGAGAGATCTTTTTTTTCTGTGCTGTTTTTATATGTGAAATATTACTAATATTTACATTTCTTGGATTATATTTACGTGGAAGATGTATAGTGGAATATATAATTTAGATATATTATAATTAAATGGAGAAAGGTGTGCAAATTAATGTAATTAATTTGATTAAATCAGGTTATACTAGCTGTCTGGGAGATTGTTAAATAGCTTTTAAAATAATCATAGAATAGTTTGAGTTGGAAGGGACCTTGAAGATCATCTAGTTCCAACGCCCCTGCCATGAGCAGGGACACCTCCCACCAGCCCAGGCTGCCCAGGGCCCCATCCAACCTGGCCCTGAACACCTCCAGGGATGGGGCAGCCACAGCTTCCCTGGGCAGCCTGTGCCAGTGCCTCACCACTCTCATCGTGAAGAAATTCTTCCTTATACCTAGTCTAAAATATATCCATGTACTTACATAGATAGGATTTATGTCACGTAGCTTAAGGTGTCTTAAGAATGTAGTCTGGTTGTCTTAAACTCCCTCTCTGCTTAGTAAAATGAGAATGACAGTCCAAAGGACTGCTCATCCCAGCTCGCCTCTGTATTTAATTCTTGAGACATATGGTTCTCTCCTGTGACTGAGGAGAGATTTTACATGAAGTCCAGACACTGGAGTGGAAGTTAAAGTTAGGTATGTTGAATTCTACCCTAGCTTACCAAACCTGTGTAAATGAAATTACTTCGCTCTTAAAGATGTACCAAAAAGATGTAACGGAACATGAGTTGTATTAAGGAGAAAGAAACTCAGTGTTATACGTTGTCCATGGTTTTGTAAATAACCTTTTGTGTAGGTGTACTTGGTACATTGTATGCTAATTTTAGACACTGAGAAGGACAGAGAACAGTGTAAACATACGTACTTAAGAAATGTTTTAAACTATGTATACAGATCTCTTCTCCAGTCCTGTAACTGAAAGTTTCTAGAACCTGGAGGAAATGTGTAAGATTCTGGAGTATGATGAGACTGCCCCTAAACCACAGAGAAGGGTTAAAAGTGTGTCATTTAAGTAAAAAGAGAAAAATTATGTTATGTGAACTAAAATTGCTGGTGTTTATTAAGCTTATAATTAAGATATGTAAGCTCTATCATTCAGTTCAACTGTAGAATCACTTCAGGAATACCTAGGATGTGGCTTCAGAAGCGTTAGCTAGAAAGATCCTTGATTTAGTGTGAACAGAAATCTGCAAGCATTAGCTTGGCAGTATAGACAGGTGAAATTAAAACAGTTATAACAGAATGTGTTCAATAGGAGCTATTTAGGTTTCAAAAACAATTGTATTTTTTTTAATTCAATAAATTAAGGCCAGCAAACAAAATTAATTTGGAACCTTTATCAAGACAGCTGAAATTTCTTAAGTTGGACAGGAGAGCTTATGTTTCAGTGGCAGATTTGTCACTTTTTCCTATTAAAGGATTTATAAGAATCACGATTTCCCTTCAGATAGGCTACTGGCTGGATCGCAGATTCATGAGGGAGGAAAATGAGATATGATTCTCCACACTTTTAGTTACTGTTTACATAAAGAAGTACAGAGAGCTTGAACATAAAGTTTGATTTATTATTTGTCGATTAAGTTTTCATAATTGATTACTTTTCTTCTTGTTACAGTAAGTTCTGTTCATAGTTTAGAAAAATAAAATTCCATTTTTACTCTTAAGTTTAACACGGTTCAGTGAGTAATTTGAAGACACAGAGATTAGTGAGCTCTAGCCCATAAGTACACAATAGTTAGATCTCACAAGTGAAGTAATAAATATTCCCACATTACACAATTCTTTTTTTAACAACTAGGTACAGAAAAAGCCTGATAAGATTAATGAAGAGCTTCTTACTGACGGAAAAACAGGAAAAAAAGGAAGTCGGGAATCAGTTGTAAGGTAATGAATAATTTGCTTATACTTTAACCATGCCAAGACAAGTTTGTTATTGCTCTTAGCATAATTTTTTCTATGTAGAAAGGCTCTATGTCGCCCCAAGGAATTAATAACATAAATAAAAGGGAGGAAATTATAAGCTATGATGTCTTCTACAGCTCAGTATTTTTCTTTCTTAATTCCTCCTTTCAATTTGTAGCTGCTGTTAATTTTCTCTGTTGGCATTATTTTTATTTTGTTGTGGCAGGGAATCAATCTCAATATAAAAGTCTCAGTCAGTAGTGTGGAACTTGGATGTATCAAACTGAGCATCAAAAAGCAGGCTATGATGCTGCTTGGTGGCTGCTAGGCATCATTTATGAAAGCTTAAGAAGTGGTTTTGTATTTGTCAATTAAATACCTTTTCCTTTAAAGCTTGTCTTGATCCAACAAACATCTCAAGCATTACATTTGGAACTAATAACATGATGGCATTTCTAATTTGCCATATTCCATTGTAAAATTTTTGGTTTCAGTTGCTCATCATTATGTTGTTTGGATAGTGTGTGGGTCAAGCTGATTTTCTTTAAATTGGAATTTAGTTTTTATTGATAAGATATGAATTCCCATTAAGTCGTTATATTTTGAGAATGAGATAAGGGCAAAAAAGGGATGTTTCATCTTTACTTTAAAAAATAGTTTTAATTTTGTTTTTCTAATAGACGAGTATATATGTGCTGTGGATCAGAACGTGGGGGATTGTGTCATTTTTCAAGACATGTTAATTGTCCTTTACAGAACATTTTAATCAGATGACCTTTGACCTCTCAACATTCTTTCCTTGTAACACCTCAGAGATCTTTTTCACAAGAAATATCTCAAGAAGATAATGTTTTTAAGCATGAAAGTGAGAGTGCCAGCAAAAGTACATGCTGAATTCCCATTGATTTGATGAGTAATTTGTTCTCAATATTTTCTTAAGGCCAAAGAAGAATGAATTTGGTCTTTGTGCTGGTTTTCCCTGGGATAGAGTTAGTTTTCTTCATAGTAGCTGGTATGGGGCTGTGTTTTGGATTTGTGCTGGAAACAGTGTTGATAATACAGGGATGTTTTCATTACTGCTGAGCAGTGCTCACACAGAGCCAAAGACTTTTCAGCTTCTCAGCACCAGCCCACCAGTGAGCAGGCTGAGGGTGCACGAGAAGCTGGGAGGGGACACAGCTGGGACAGCTGACTCCAGCTGACCAAACAGACATTCTGTACCATATGAGGTCGCGCCCAGCATGTAAAGCTACAGGAAGAAAAAGGAAGAGGGGTCATTCAGACTGATGCTATTTGTCTTCCCAAGTAACACAAAATGAATGAGGTTTTGAGCAACCTGATCCAATGGGAAGCGTCCCTGCCCATGGCATGGGGGGGTGGAACTGGGTTATTTTTAAGATCCCTTCCAACTTAAACCATTCTGTGATTCTCTTGATTCAATGATATGCACGTGCCCCGTGTCAGAACACGCAATGATTCCTGTAAGAAACAGTGAGCTGGCAGGATATACTTTTCATTCTGGGTTATCAAAGATGAAGGCTATTTGACAAGTTCCTAGATAGGAGGAAGGTAACAGACAAATGGCAGGCTTCAGATTCTGCCCCTGAGCCACAACCTATCGCATCACTGAAGTCCTTGCATACCTGAACTGGCCTTCTCCAGTTGACTGCTTTTCCCATGTGATCTTACAGGTTAATCCAGCCATCTTCAGAGCAGCTTGTTCTGCTTGGAAGATCTCTACCTTTTGTAATGCTTTGCAGAACCAGCATTTTCAAGTTCCTTTCATCAAAACCTGATTTTGTTTTTCACATAGAGTCATAAAATGGTTTGAGTTGGAAGGGACCTTAAAGATCACCCAGTTCCAACCCCCACTGCCATGGGCAGGGACAGGTCTACAGGGCCAGTAGACCAGGCCCATCCAACCTGGCCTTGAACACCTCCAGGCATGGGGCAGCCACAGGCAACCTGTGCCAGTGCCTCACCACCCTCATGGTAAAGAAATTCTTCCTTATGTCTAGTCTAAATCTAACCCTCTCCAGTTGATACCGATTGTCCCTAGTCCTGTCACTACATGCCTTTATAAAATGTCCCTCCTCGGCTTTCTTGTACACCTTCTTCAGGTACTGGCTTTGTAGTCACATGTGGCAGTGGTTGTATCATAAAGACCTTGACCTCCTTTCAGTGCTGCTATCACTAAGTATAAGAAATGGGTCAGAAAGTCAGAAAAATCTAAGGCTGGCTGCTTGGTGCTATGAACTGCAGTCTGTTTAGCCTGTGAGAACTTAGTACTAGTTGAGGGATTGTCTTCTTCAGGGATGTCACACCATGCAGTCAGTGCTGATCCAGTGATGTCCCTTTCATTTGTTTTTGCTGTAGTCCTGATCAAGTACGACTGTGCTATCTCTTCTTACCATTTTTTGGGGTTTCTCAAAAGATCATTCACACCAATTACACACTGCAGCCTTCTGAGATTTCACTTTGGTATTAGTGATGTGAATTCTTTTATATATGTTTGAGGTCTGAGACTTGTCTTATTTGTTGTTAAAGATTATGAGGGATGCTTATTTTTGTACTTTAAAGTACCTTCTAAAAGGATCTAACTAGAAGAAAAATTAATAGGAGTGACTCACACAGTCTAAGTGTGTGAGGGGTGACTCACCTCAAAAAAAGGTTATTGAGGTGAATCTTCAACACTACCAAGCCATACTGTAAGCAGTTTGGCTAAGGCAGCCTTTGCTGTTCAGAGATCTGTAAAACATTGCTCTGAGGGAGACTGCAACCACCATCCCCTGATCTGTGTACATGCTGGAAGTCATACATGATGGAAAACGATCCTGGTAGACTTCAGTATATACTCAGGATATCCCATCACCACAGACCCCTGAATATGATGAGAGTGTTCTGGGAAAGGCTGCTGCTCCTTGGCCTTGTCATTTGCTCTCGGTGAGGTACTGGGCTCAGTATGTGGTTTGGCCTGGTATGGCTGTGTTTTTGTGATGTTCAGTGTGTATTTTAGAGTATATGTTCAGCTCGGCCACCAATGGGGCCATGCAGACATCTCTCGCCTCAAGAGCATGCATTGCTTCTTCTGATGTAGAATTCATGTGGATGAAGCTTGAAAAATAACTGTTACTGATTTTAAAAATAACTGGTTCTAAAGATATTTTGACTGTTGTGTGTTTCTGATTTTTGCTTTGATAAAATGTGGAATTCTTGCCAAATTTGGGATTTATCTGATTTATTGGAGAACTGCGATTGTAACATCGTTTGTCCTGGCTGACTTAGTATGAGGTGTTGCTCCCAAAACATTTAGATATCATAGGCATGTGCAGTAGGAGTAGAATGTGAGTGTATTCAGTTACTCTAGGTTATTTCTTTAGTGTTTTCTTACTTTTGATTCTTTCAGAGCTTAATGGTAATGTAGTAGTATTATCTTTCTGGTGAATATTTACTTTATATAATTGGGTTTTTTTTTCCTTAGGCTTTCAGAAGAAAGTCCAACAGAAGAGAAGGAAAAGAAAAGTGATATTCTTAACATTTTTTCAGTTGCTTCAGGCCATCTATATGAACGTTTTTTAAGGTAAGGAGAGATAAAATGTAAACAAGAGTTTCATAGCAATACTGTAGATGTTCATCCTAAAACTAAGCAGGTTAAAGAAACTGACTTTTTAACAAGGTTCAAAGAATAAATTTTTAAAACATAGAGAAGTTGTATGTGGTGAGCACTAAATTAATCTTTATTTGAGAACAAAGTGATTCAATGTATAGATGTTCAAAACCAGCATTATTCCTTGAAGAAAGAAAAATGTTCTCCATGTTGTTCAAGAGTGCACATACAAAATGTGAACACAAAAGATGAAGTTCAACCTGTCTTTGTAAAAACAAAACAGAAGTGACTTCATTAGAGTTGTATGTTTATGTTTAGTTCCAACTATGCCTACTACTACATGCACATATGGCCTTATTTTGTTAGGGTTCATTCAATAAACGAGGATTCCTTTTAGGGAATTATTATATTACCTAATCTCTTCACAACAATCTCTTACTTTTATGATTTGAATGATTGTCTACATTTGTCAGATTTAGTGATTTTTCTTATCCTAAAATGGAATTTCAAAATTCTTTCTTGCATATTTATTTGGAAAGTAGAATATTGTATGTATCTTTATTTCTTAGTAGTCTGAAGCAGTTTGAACATCTGCGTTTCTTTCCTTCAGCCTACAACAACCTTCATAAAGGGAAAGACTTGTTTATTTTAGAGGAGAATTAAAAATTAAAACATCCTACATGCTTCTGTACCTTATTTTAAAGTTTATTATTTATTGATTTGTAAGGCAGACTTGACCTCTTATAAGACTGTGAGGCATTGCTTATCTGTGTGGTTACACAAAACAAATGCCAAAATAGCAACAAAAATTGAACCCAAAATAATGATTCTTACAGTTATCAAGGGTTTTCTGAAGAGAGTCTTAATTTGAGCCATGCTTTTCCCACTGTTTTTCTTTCCTACAACTTATTAAATTCAACCAATATATTACTAAAATAAGTTATCTCAGTAGCCAAGTTAATATAAGTTATTAATTGTTACTCTGATTTTGTCAGGCACCTCTCTTAGAATAAAACTTGTTAACAGATCCACATTTGAAATTGTTCCTTCTAATATTACTTAGCTAACCTGGATCAAGTAAGTACATCTCAAAGCGGTCATGAACACATGCTGACCAGGAAAGTGGTCCTGCCCGTGTCCTCAGCACTGGTGAGGCCACCCTGAATCCTGCGTTCAGTTCTGGGCCCCTCACCACAAGAAGGATGTTGAGACTCTGGAGCGAGTCCAGAGAAGAGCAACGAAGCTGGTGAAGGGGCTGGAGAACGAGTCTTAGGAGGAGCAGCTGAGGAAACTGGGCTTGTTTAGCCTGGAGAAGAGGAGGCTGAGGGGGGACCTTGTCACTGTCTACAACTGCCTGAAAGGAGGATGTAGAGAGATGGGTGTTGGTTTCTTCTCCCAAGTGATAGGTGATAGGACAAGAGGGACTGGCCTCAGACTGTGCCAGGGGAGGTTTAAATTGGACATTAGGAAAAATTTGTTCACTGAAAGTGTAATGGGGCAGTGGCACAGGCTGCCCAGGGAGATGGTTGAGTCACTGGCCCTGGAGGTACTTAAAAGACGGGTAGATGAAGGGCTCAGGGATATGATCTAGTAGTGGGCAGGTGTGGTTGGGCTGGGTGATCTCAAAGGTCTTTTCCAGCCTAGTGATTCTATGCTCTTTAAAGCTTTTTATTAGAAGAAGACAGAAATTGCTGCATAAACTGGATTAAAGAAAATTATGCATAGAAAGTTTTAGCACCTTTTAGGTGCAGTTGGAATTAAATGACCTGTGTATATTTGTTTATTATAGACTTATGTTTCCACAGAATTATGATGCTTTCTGTCCTACGTCATACAAAAACACCAGTTAAGTTTTGGTTTCTGAAAAATTACCTCTCCCCAACATTTAAGGTAGGAGAAACATCTTCATTGTATTATTTTCTCATAAAAATTTTAAGTAGCTTTTTTTAAAATTACAATTAAGTAATTATATAATTCAAATTAAATTGTTGTAATTGGAAATTATCCCTGAATGCATTAAATACCAATAGTATTATAAGTCTCATATGTAAGTTCTTTTCTGGAACCCAGAGCTCAGTGATATGTTATAATAATTTATTCTCTTCTGATAGTCTCTAAGAGCTTGAAAGAAATGCTTTTCATATTTGTGTAGCTGAGGATAATGCTAGAACTAAAGCAGCATTTTTAAATAATAAATTTTGTAGTCAGTAAGGCCAATGCAGCTGCAACGTTCCCCTCTTTTTCCTTTTGAGTCCTTGTGTGTCGCACACATGCAACTAGTAAGTTTTTTGGTTCTTCTTCTAGGATGTTATTCCTCACATGGCTAAAAAGTACGGTTTCCAGTATGAGTTAGTACAGTATAAGTGGCCCCGCTGGCTTCATCAACAGACAGAAAAACAAAGAATTATCTGGGGCTACAAAATTCTCTTTTTGGATGTTCTTTTCCCTTTGGCTGTGGATAAAATAATATTTGTGGATGCTGACCAGGTAAGAAAAATAATGCTGTGTGAATGCATGAGGAATTCATTTTGGCTTAAATTGATGTAGTTTCTTTCTCGCTGGCCAGTTTATTCAGATGTTGATCTCATAAACCTATTGCAGTTGTACGAGCAGAACCAGTGCTGTTGCAGTATGTGAAATGCGATAATTTCACTTGTCTTTAGTCATATAGAAATTAAGAGTCTCACTGTGCTGGATTGTCCTATGTGTGATCTCAAAGGTGCATTTCACCTAAGGCATATTTAGAATCATAGGGTCGTTTGGGTTGGAAGGGACCTTAAAGATCATCTAGTTCCATCCCCCCTGACACAGGGGTTAGTTGAGTGATTCAGTCTCTGGGCTGATAGTGAGAGGACTTCTCCACTGTGGAAGGAGTCTGAAATGATTAGTTTAGACTATTTGAAGAGGTTCTAGATGGCTGAAATCTTTTAACTTTAATCCTTTCTCTGTTTTTAAATTTGTATGCACTCTTTTACTCAGAAATGAGTATTGCATAAAATACTGAAAAGTGACATGCTGCCTCAGATGAGACATTGAAGAGTCTATCATGTGGTTACTAAAAACCTCAGAACAAATATTATGAATTTTGGACCTTTTCCAAAGCTTGAGAATAGATTAAATTTAGATGTAGCAATGCTGACTGCAACTCTCTGTAAATTCATCTGGATACTGTTGATGATGCAGCTACTGATTGTCTGTCTGAACTGCCCTAAGGATTTCTCTGCACTCCAAAACAGTTAAAACTTTTTTTTACCACTGACAAATTATATTAGTGGGGTTTGATGGAAGAATAATGGATTAGCAAATAAAGGACACCATACAAATGTCCTTGAAACATATTTTCAAAAGTATTTTAGTAGTAAATGCAAAGATTTTTTGAATTATGCAGTAATTTTGGAATGCCCAAGTTATGTAACAAATAGGAGGGATTTTTTTAGAGGGGAGATGTTCAGTAGATTTTTGAAAATTCTACTCCTGCATGAAGGAATTTAATATTGAGCTACCAGAAACACTGGACCATGAATTAAAAACACTTTGCTTTTTTTATTTAATTTACTTATTGTGTTGCAAAAGGAGCCAAAGAATAAACACATGCTTTTCCCTTGAACAATAATTTAGTAAATATCATTCCAGTGAAATACTTTATCTATATTACACTGTTGTAGTGTCTTAGGGCATTTAAAATGAAGGGTTGGGAAGCTTTCTGCAGTAAATACTTTCACCTGCATGCCTTAAAACCAGTATTCATTTATAAAAATAAATACATTCTTAATTAGATTGTGAGGAGTGACCTGAAAGAACTCAGAGATCTAGATCTAAATGGAGCTCCCTACGGATACACACCTTTCTGTGACAGCCGTAAAGAGATGGATGGCTACCGTTTCTGGAAATCAGGATACTGGGCATCACATCTTGGGAAAAGGAAATACCACATTAGGTAGGATAACTCCTTATATATGGCTGTGCAGTTTGTGAATTTGATTAAAATCTGGCTCTTGGTATTGATCACCGAGGCATTCAAAGGCAGTTGCCCTATAGTCATTCTCCTTAAGAGATGAATAAGGCGTGGATTCTGATGGCATATTGATTTCACTTTTTTATTGTAGCTTCAGACACTTAATTAAAAAAAAATTCCTTTAGGATGGGAACACTTTTGGTTTCTTATTACTTTTCTTAATGTTATCAAAAAGAAGGTGAAGCTCCACAAATCTTTTTTGTATCTTTTCAGTGCCTTATATGTTGTGGATCTTAAGAAGTTCAGAAAGATTGCAGCAGGAGATAGGCTTCGGGGCCAGTACCAGGCTCTTAGCCAAGATCCAAACAGCCTGTCAAATCTAGATCAGGTATATATGGCTTTAAGCAATTTGGAGTTTATTTACTTTATCTTTCTCAATATGCATGGAACTATTGTTTATATCAGTGTATATGTTATATAATTCTTAAGCTATTTGTGATTTACTGCTGGTTTAGAACATTTTCAGGAGTGCACATGAGCACAATTCAGAAAACTGAACACTGAATGATGGTTACTTTAATTTTTTAATATGAAAAAGAAGAGGAAAAAACAGCATAGACTACTGCCCTTTGTTTGTAGTTTATTCTGATAATGGTTAATATATCCTTACTTAGCCAGAGCTTTTCTCATCCTCTTTTTTTCCATTAATGTAAACCTAATTTTTGTAAGCTAACTGCTAATGCACTCTAGTGGTTGCTGTATATGGTCATTCTGGGGTGACTGTGCTCTTCATTTATAGAACTCCACCAATTTTTAAAGTACATAGTGTACTTAAATTTATGATTTTCTTCTGTAGCAGAGATTCTTCAACTCAGTAAAAAACGGATAATACAGCTCATCCAGTTTCTGCCTGAGTAGATAATACTTTTTGTTTATATCTCTCTTTGGGTGAACTTCAGAAGGCTTCATTAGTGAGACTGTACCTGCTTTTGTAATTTTCCTTGTGGAATTACTAAAGCTGAAAAGGTTTTTACCTGTCTATCGCTGTGAAGCAGAGGCAGTAAAAACAATCTCTTCTTACCCTGGTTCATTTATTTTTCTGATTCAGTAATATTTCCTCCTTGGTCTTCTAGAGGTATTTTAGTGTTTTGAAGGATAAAGGCTTTTTTCTGAAAGGATAAGCAACTTTTTCTTTAGAATTTCTTTGTTTTTTAAATTTTCTTCTGTTTACTTCCAAGTCTTGGTAGTAGCAACCGTCTTCCTGCTTTCTGCTCCATGTAACAATTTGTAGATGGACTTTGCAAATTACTGTGGTAACTCAGGAATTGTGATTTCCTTTAGAAAGTCAGGACGGCACGACAGGAAACCGGTGTCTCTTCTCCTGAAATTGAGATAGCGATCATAGATTCTTTGATGGGATCCACCTGAGGTTATTAAGGTAGCTGGTGGAGGTGCTGGCCAAACCCCTTTCCATCATCTTCCTGCAGCCCTGGCTGACTGCGGAAGTTTCACTGGACTGGAGGCTGCCTGATGTTATACCCATTTACCAGAAGGGCCCAAGAGAGGATCCAGGAAAGTACAGACCTGTCAGTGTGACCTCAGTGCCAGGGAAGGTCGTGGAGCAGGTCATCTTGGGTGCCGTCTCACAGCACATACAGGACAACTGGGTGATCAGACCCAGTCAGCACGGGTTTATGGAAGGCAGGTCCCGCCAAACTGACCTGGTTGCCTTCTATGACAAAGTAACCTGTTTGATGGATGATGGAAAGGCTGAGGATGTAGTGTACCTGGACTTAGTAAAGCCTTTGATACAGTTTCTCACAGCATTCTGCTTAAGAAACTGGCTTCCACTGGCCTGGACAGGCGCACCCTCTGCTGGGTGAAAAACTGGTTGGATGGCCAGGCCCAAAGAGTGATAGTAAGGAGGCTGGTCACAAGTGGGGTTCCCCAGGGCTCAGTGCTGGGTCCAGCCCTGTTCAATGTCTTTATCAATGACCTGGATGAAGGCATCGAGTGCTCCCTTAGCAAGTTTGCAGATGACACCAAGCTGCGTGGAAGTGTGGATCTGCTGGAGGGTCGGGAGGCTCTGCAAAGGGACCTGAACAGGCTAGACCGCTGGGCTGAGACCAATGGCATGAGGTTTAACAAGGCCAAATGCCGGGTCCTGCACTTGGGGCACAACAACCCTGTGCAGTGTTACAGACTAGGAGAAGAGTGGCCTGGCAGATTAGGGTGTTGGTTGACAGCTGACTGAACATGAGCCAGCAGTGTGCCCAGGTGGCCAAGAAGGCCACTGGCATCTCGGCTTGTATCAGAAACAGTGTGGCCAGCAGGTCCAGGAAAGTGATTCTTCCCCTGTACTTGGCACTGGTGAGGCCACATCTCAAAGCCTGCGTTCAGTTTTGGGCCTCTCACTATAGGAAAGACATTGAAGTCCTGAACCGTGTCCAGAGAAGAGCAACAAAGCTGGTGATGGGGCTGGAGAACAAGTCTTACAAGGAGCAGCTGAGGGGAGCTGGGGTTGTTTAGCCTGGAGAAGAGGAGGCTGAAGGGAGACAATATTGCCCTCTACAACTTACTAAAAGGAGGTTGCAGAGAGGTGAGTGTTCATCTGTTCTCCTAAGTGATAGGACAAGAGGGAATGACCTCAAGCTGCATCAGGGGAGGTTTAGATTGGACATTAGAAGAAATTTTTTCACAGAAAGGGTTATCAAGCACCAGCACAGGCTGCCCAGGGAGATGGTTGAGTCTCCATGTATGTATGTAAAAGGCAGGTAGATGAGGTGCTTGGGGACATGATTTAGTGGTAGGCAGGTACGGTTGGAGTCGATGATCTCTAAGGTGTTCTCCAACCTAATGATTCTATGATTCTATAGAACGGTTTGCATTGGAAGGGACCTTAAAGTCCATCCACTTCCAACTCCCTGTGCCATGGGCAGAGATACCTCCTACTGGGTCAGGTTGCTCAAAGCCTTATCCGATGTGGCCTTGAACACCTCCAGGAATGGAGCATCCGCAGCTTCTCTGGATAACCTGCTCCAGTGCTTCGCCACCCTCTTTCTTCCTGGTTTCTAACCTAAATCTGTTCTCTTTAATCTTAGACCCTTTGCCCTATCACAGAGAAACCATTTATCTTTGAAATAGAATTGAAGTTTTTTAAAAAATAAAGCATTTAAATTAATGTTTAATGTCTTGACTCTCACTATACTTATATTTGATGTAATTTTCCTATACCAATGTCTATATTTGAATTAAGTTATATGACTTTCATAATGCAGCTACATGTGGTATTTTAGTTCTGTCACATTTAGCAATGTAAATTGGCAAAATAAGACATGACTGGTACTAGAGCACTGAGAGCTTACGAATGGATTTACTGATTACACCTGTTATTTTAAATGACAACTAGAGTATACACACACCTTATGAATGCCTGGATTTTTTCTCATTTTTAAATGCTACTCCCTACATTCAGGAAGATATTGGTCCAGAGTTTTCACTGTGGAAATACTTGACTATGTAGTAAAGGTTAAAAAAAGAGAAATTTTAAGTAAAGTAAGGAAGGTAGCTGGAAGAGCAGTTTAATACCTTTTCCTTTTCACGCTCATGTTTCTGGAACCAGCAGTCTAAATTTAGAGTAGTGGCGTAATCCCAGCTTATGTGCTTTTGAGCTTTTTTTTTTTTTACAAATTTGAGGAATGGAAATATGGTGAAGTTTTTCTTTAGTAGTTTCACACAGTCTTGCTTAGTAGGATTTATCGTATGATGTGCAATATCTGAACCGTGACTATCAGAGAGTGATATTGCTTATTTCAAGCTAAGGAGGGATGGCTGTAAGTCCTGGAAACAAAAGGCTTGAGAAATGAGAGGTGGAATTGGTCATCAAAATGAGCATTTCCAAGTCTTGAATCTATTTGAAAACAGAGTATTTAGAAGGAAACGCAAGAACAATTTGCAGAAATGGTAATAGGCAAAGATATTCTACTTTTAGAGTAGTTACTTGATAACCAGTTACATTAAGCTCAATGCTAACTTCTGATTTCACCTAATTTGTACAGGATCTTCCCAATAATATGATACATCAAGTAGCTATTAAGTCTCTTCCTCAGGAATGGCTTTGGTGTGAAACCTGGTGTGATGATGAATCCAAGAAAAAGGCTAAAACAATAGACTTGGTGAGTTGATTTTGTGTTAAATTAGTTTCATAGATTTGAAAGTTTGCTGTATTTTTTCTGGCTTCTGAGATATGCAAATGTGATGCCAGGGAGGCAGCCTTGCTGGAAGGCACTGGAACACTACTTTCCTATTCCTACAGTACAGCAACTTTTCTCCTTTTCTCTGTGACCTCTTCCCCTTCCTCTGTAACAGATGTGTTTATCTTAAACCTGAAAGCTGAACCCAAAAATTCGATGTTACTATCTGTAACTGAACGAGATTGGGGTTTTTCACACATGTACATATGTTTTACTTATCTTTTTTCCATGTTCAGCCAGGTTAGTGGGACTCTAATGAAATATCCTCAACATAGGATGGATATGGAGCTGTTGGAATGGGTCCAGAGGAGGGCTACAAAGATGATCAGAGGGCTAAAGCACCTCCCATATGAGTACAGGCTGAGAGAGTTTGGGTTGTTCAGCCTGAAGAAGAGAAGGCTCCAAGGAGACCTTATAGGGACCTTCCAGTACCTGAAGGGACTACAAGAAAGCTGGGGAGAGACCTGTGGTGATAGGACTAGGGGGAATGGCTATAAACTGGAGAGGTGCAGATTTAGACTAGACATTAGGAAGAATTTCTTCACCACAGTGAAGGCGCTAGCACAGGCTGCCCAGGGAAGCTGTGGCTGCCCCATCCCTGGAGGTGTTCAAGGCCAGGTTGGATGGGGCCTTGGGCAGCCTGGGCTGGTGGGAGGTGTCCCTGCCCATGGCATGGGGGCTGGAACTGGATGATCTTCAAGGTCCCTTCCAACCGAAACTATTCTATTATTCTGTGAAACACTGTTGCTTGAGTATTGTGTACTGCTATTGTGTTTCTCACAAAGAAGTTTCCTCCAGAACCTGCTGTGTAGAGGACTTAATAATATTATGGGTTTTCCTGTCCACTTCACCCAGTCTGGTCTTGAACAATTCCAGGGAGGGGGTATCCACAACTTCCCTGTTCCAGTGCCTCATCATCACTATTGTGATGAATTTGTTCCTAATGTCTAATCTAAATCTTCCTTCTTCTAATTGAAACCATTCCCCCTCATCCTATCGCTTCATGCCCTTGTAAAAACTCCCTCCCCAGCTTTCTTGTAGCCCCCACTTCATGTACTAGAAGGTCACTAGTCAGAAGCACATGGAAAAATCCAAGTATTTACAATAAAATGTTTTCAGTTATGTAAACAGGGTTTATTTACAGTTGTTTTGTGTAATTATTTTTTATTATTATTAACATCAAGGTTACTGACCTTGCATGCTTTTCCCTCAATGAAATTGTTGATGCTGGCAAAATTTATTTAGCTAAGTTCCTTGGAACGTTGATATTTTCACATTTACTTTGTTTACATCGACTATGTTTTCAACTTTCAGTGCAACAATCCTCAAACCAAAGAACCAAAATTAAAGGCTGCTGCCCGAATCGTTCCTGAATGGGTTGACTACGACTCTGAGATACAAAAGCTAATACAGCAAATTCAAAAAGAGAAGAAAAATCAAACAGCAGCCTCTCAAAAAGGTAATGTACATGTATTGAGATTAGACAATAATCTCTTCATAGAAAGGGTCATCGGGCACTGGCAGGGGCTGCCCAGGGAGGTGGTTGAGTCATCATCCCTGGAGGTATTTAAAAAATGGGTAGGTGAAGTGCTTGGTGATATGATTTAGTAATGGATGGGTATGGTCGGGCTTGATGATCTCAAAGGTCTTCTCCAAACTAGGGATTCTATGAATTCTTAGCAGTTTTTGCTTTTTGTGAAAGCTTATGGTCAACTTTTAGCAAGACTCTAAAAATGAAGTCAATGTTGCTGAATTGACTGACCAGCAGGAAACAAAGGGAAGGACTTTCTCCGCATTTTACAAACCTGGTCACTAAATAGAACTGCTTTACCTCATTATTTTTTTTCCTTTGGTTACAGGTCATAAGCACGATGAACTTTAGCACAGCCCATAAACAGCAACGGTGACAGCTCAGTTGTCTTCTGCAAAAGACCAAATGAAACTTAGGAATGTTACATTGGCTCTTTGTTTGTAACAGTCTTTAATGTGACGTCACATATTTTGTAACTAAAAGTGTTATTATTTAAAACATATTGAATGAAATACAAAAAGAGAAGTGAAATACACAGGTACTTGATTTTTTTTTCACCAGAATAGAGTAGCTTTCCTAATTCCTTTGGTTTTCTTTTTCCTACACTAAAAGACCATTGGCGAAGGGGGTTTTGGAATACAAGGAACTACATGTTCAACTCTTCAAAGATATATTGTGTCACTCTAGGGGAGGACACACGCATTAAATACGTACATAAAAATGGGTTTGTGCGTATTACATGCAACAAGCTAATTTGTTTAAATGTAAAAGATTTTGTTTATATGTCCATAGTTTTATCCCTGGAGAAATGCTGTAGTCACAAGAAGAAATCTCAATGTGGCAAAGAGAAGACATAGATTTATGTGATTTAATTATACAAGATATTTTTCTAAGTCAACTTTGAAGCTTGGTAGAGCAAGCAATGCCAATGCCACCTCTCAGTTATTTATGCAGGATTGCTGCACTCCTACTAATTTTAAAGAATCATTTTTGATTCTTAGGCTCCTTTCAATCCCTTAAATAGTACGTCATAAAATTCCGTTATGGTTTCTTTGGTTAAGAAGATGATTTTCCAACCAGCATACACTGCACCAGAAGGTCAGTGCCTGAAAGCTGTTTCCACTCAGTTTTGATTATCAACAGCCTGTTCAGAACTGAAAATAAAACAATAAAACACACGAATAATGTTGACTGTCAGTGGTGTCTGCTGTAATTTTCCAAATAAGGGCTCACAAACCCCTTGTTTTAATGTGCTGCTGATGTGTTGATCCTATAAAAACCTCAGTGAGAAGTTCTTGCCCTACCTATACTGAAAATAGGGACTTTATCTCTTAAACTGAAATCTAGTGCCTTAAACGCAGACTCTGGTTTTGGGCTGTGCTGGTTTCAAAATAGATGGGATATGACCACAGATTCTCATAAGAACAGCTTAATACAGGCTTTCTTTTAGTCTAAGTGCTAGAAATTATAAAAGCCAAGGTAATTTGCACTAAGGAGGTGAATCCACGATGAGTTGGATAGTATTTCCATACCAGCAAAGTAAATATTAAGACAAATGAAGCATATTTAGTATGCACTTTGTCCTCAGGTGTTGGTTATTTGAAGTTTCTTACTGTAAGAGCAAGTATTTAAATGCAAGCTTTGCTGATATTTTTGAGGTCTCTTTTAGTACTATGAGACGCGCACTTTTTCACAGCTTTTTATATGTTTCATTATATTCCCTTGATGCAGTTTGAATAGTTTGAACGTATCGCTTGTAGGTTTATAAAAGGCCTGTTGAGGGCATTTTCTGTTGCGCGAAATACCCAACAAAGTGTTTCCTGCAGCAATAATCAGTAAATCCTAACGCCTGCTCTCTTTAGCGACTCCATTTCACCACAATATTTGGTTTGTTATTGTGTTAGAGAACAAGCATTAATTACTTCAGGCTGTCAGGCAGCGAGTCAAACGTGTTTGAACACAGAACCTTAAGTTGGTATTTTTATATGACGTAGATGGAGTTACAATTGACTTAGCAGATCTATGGGTGCTGTTACTTTAAATTCAGCGCTTAACAAGGCAATGACTGGTGTTTCATATCAGGGGAAAAAAAACATTATTCATCTGCTTGCTGCCTTTCTTTTCTTTAAGCTGGTACTTCCACGCTGATGCTTTACTCTGCAGCAGCGTCTGACGTCGATCAGCATTGGAATTCCATGCTTGAAGTGCATGTTGGAGAACTTTTTCTTTAAGACAGAAGTTAAAGGTTCCTTAGCTTTAAGAAACCTCAATTCTCTTTAATTATGATCATCTATGTGGCAAATTTCTGTTACACAGTTTAAAAAGTTGGTAATTTACGCGCCGATTTCTTGTTCATTTTATCCACAGCATCCTCTTTAAAAATGTCTAGAGTCTTTAAAAAAAAGCAAGAGATCTTAAATTCCTATTTCCTTGAGATTAACTTGGATGATTAGAATATAATTTAGAGAGATGTAATTTCCTGGAGATATTTTGAAGGTTTAAAAGGTTTCATGCCATTTTCTACAGTGTTGTTTATAGTTGTAAAAAAATGTTTTACAGCATTTCTTTTTCCTGCATGACAATCCTTGCACGGAGAGCTTGTTTTTGAGATCTAGATTGGTTTATAAAACAGAAGGAGCAGCAAACACAGTCACTACTTTTCAAAGACGTCTTTAAAGCAGCACTTTGAATCAGTATCCTGTAACTCTATTTTAAATAGCAAACCAATGGATTGTATATATTGTACAAAATATTAAAAGGTGCCACTGGAGGAAATGCCTTTATTATTTTCTGTTCTATTTTGTGTTGGACAATAACCATTAAATACTTAATAGATCCAAGACATAAAACCCCTGCATCAAGTTCTCAAATGTCTTTAAGCTGAAGGAAGTGTTGGTGCTGGGAAGCAGTAGCCATGGTCAAAACTAGGAATCTGTGGTAAGGTAGAACTTTGGGATGCAGAGGGAGAAAAAATTTCTGTTTCCAATCTGCCTGCTCTGAAGAAAACGCAGCCTGGATTGTAGGAGTGGTACTAAAACCTGCTTCAAATCAGTAAATAAGCAAATATTTGAACTGTTCACTTGAAGAGTTCATACAACTTATGTTCTTATTCTTATTAGTGTCTTTTCTAGGTCTTGCTCTTCTTGATATCGACTTGTAATTTTAAGAGAAAAAAAACAGAGTGGACCTTAGTGATGAGCCCGAGCTTTAGTATTGAAAATATTTCACAGTAAGATTCCTTTTTGCCGTTTTTCCTAAATCATGTGCTTGTCTTCACACCATGACTTTACCTTTCCAAGCTCGATTGATAGTTACTTCTTTTCTTGTTCATCCTTTGTCATTATGATTTATTCCTCTTTTTAAAGTCTGGCTTTCAACCCCCATATTTGAGTGGACATCCCGAAATGTTTGTTGATGGCATAACTGTATCTTTTATTATATTAGATCAAATCCTCCCTTGGTTTAATCCAGCACTGTGTCGTCTTCAGGGAGGAGGAGGCTCAGTGCTACTCCCTTTGCTCACACTTTTGCACTGATAGGGCAAATAGCAGGGGGGGGTTGCCTCCATCTTCTGCTGAGCCTCCTTCCAAGGCCTTTATGGGATGTTTGGATTCAGATCCCAGTGAAGCAAAGGGGTTGAGGAGCCTCGCTCCCCGCCGGGTGAAGGGGTGCGCTCAGAGGCTGTCACGCATGAGCACAGGCTCAACCCAGCACCTGTGGCAGCTCTGACTTCACTCTGAGTCAGACACACCCCACCAGCTCCTCTGGCCCCTTCTCAGCCAGCTGCCTTGTGCAAGTCTCAGTCTGGTTTGTGAATTCTGCCCCTAAAACTGGGAATCACACAGTTAGAGCCACAGCGAGTACTGCTAACCCCAAATCTCTCTAGCGCTGGAAGAGGGCAGTTCTTTTACCCTCTTAGGGAGCCTCCAGGAAAACCAGGGAGAGGCGCTTTAGCAGGGAGTGCAGGGAACAGTTTTAAGCTGAAAGAGGGGAGATTAAATTAGGCATTAGGAGGAATTTCTTCACTATGAGAGTGGTGAGGCCCTGGCACAGGTGGCCCAGGGGAGCTGTGGCTGCCCCATCCCTGGAGGTGCTCAAGGCCAGCTTGGGTGGAGCCTGGAAGAGCCTGATCTGGTGGGAGGCGTCCCTGCCCATGGCAGTGGGGTTGGGACTAGATGATCTTTAAGGTCCCTTCCAACCCAAACCAGTCTGTAATTCAAACGTAAGAGAGCAGGCTGAGAAAAGAAAGGCAGGCCACCACACCACTGTGCTTTCTTGTCATCATAAATAGCTTTATTGTGAAAAAGACCATAAAATAATTCCCACAGTTCTAGGAAAAAAAAAAAAAACAACAGTTCTCGCTTTTTCGATTCATGATTTTATATAAAGGCATTTTACAATTTGAAACATGTTAAATCTCCAGCTAGCTTTACTTATCCTTCTCAAGACAAAAAACTGCTACTTTCAGATTTGCTGAGGGCAAAAACAATTATTCTCCCCTTTATTTTTTTTTATTATTTTATGGATAAAAGTGTGTAGTACAGAGCAAACAAATGCTACCTTACAGTAAGGCACTTTTAAATACAACTAACCTGCAGTGCTGCTATACTGGCTCATTCCCAGCAAAGCTCCTACAAATCACAGCCTGAAAGAGAAGGATAATTCTTATTCCACACACTTGGTCTGAAAACTGAAACAATAACAAGCTTGATTTTTATTAAAGAAGTTGAAGCTGACACTTTTTTTTTTTTGCGTATGCCACAAGTTCGAGCTGAGTTTAGAATTCACTTGGAATCTAGTTTAATACTGATTTATTAACACATCGGTATTAAGCACAAATCAAGGAAAATACACTCCCCTCCCCCTTCATTTTAAATAAAGTTGGAAACTAGTTTAATTAAACCCAGAGAGAGAATGCAACGGAGAAGTTTCACATCTCCTTGTAGGCCAATTCCTGCAATGATGCTTTGCGCACATCTCAGGGTTTATAAAATAAAGACATTTATTTCAATGCTCAGTTATTGAACATTATTGCACTACTGCCACCCACAAATAAATAAACAGGTGAATTTCACTTCCTTGTATGTCACCGCCCTGTTAACAGTCTGTGTGGCACCAGCACTTCTCAAGTCCCAGCAGGAAAAAAGCTTTGCTGGAGCCAGAGGATCTTTGTTCTTTTTAACACAACTTTGTCTTTCTCTATTTTCAGAAGTTCCTGTGAGCTAACAGGCAGCATCTGAGCCCTTAAAAACAGCGCTGGAATGGTAACACTTCGCATGATCAGCAGCTGTGCGGCATCAGAAAGCCTTGCTCTCATTTTTTGTTTTCAAGATGCTGCCTCTCGCAGAGGGAATCTATGACCATTGTTCACATACTAATCATCATCTTCCTTCTGACTACGTTCATAGGATGGCTGGGGTTGGAAGGAACCTTGAAGATCATCCAGTTCCCACTCCCCGGTCAGGGGCAGGGACACATCCACTAGATCAGGCTGCCCAAGGTCCATCCAACCTGGCCTTGAACACCTCCAGGGATGGGGCAGCCACAGCTTCCCTGGGCAACCTGTGCCAGTGCCTCACCACTCTCATAGTGAAGAAATTCTTCCTTATATCTAGCCTAAATCTGCCCCTCTCCAGTTCATACCCTTTGCCCCTAGTCCTGTCACTACAGGCTTTTGTAAACAGTCCCTCCCCACCTCTCTTGTAGCACCTTCAGGGTACTGGTACATTCAAGACTTTTTTTTTTTTTCTTAATATGTAATTTTCCCTTTCTCATTCATTCCCAAAACAATCCTTTTTGTCCCTGACTGCTGCCAGGGGACGGCAGAACTGTCCATCCATTGCCCTACAGAAACCAACAGGCACTGCGTCAAGAGTGCCTTGTCTGGATAATTTACCTATTCCTTTCCCTTGGAAAAGCCAAATAAATAAACTCCAGGAAAACAATTTTCTCAGCTATAGCTTTAAAAGGAGAGAAGGGAGACAGATAAGGATAAAAAAGCTACATGAGAGCAGTCCTTTAAAAGATGACTTATCCTTTCCGGGGCCTCCCAAGCCTGTAAACGCAGCTGTCTGCACTATTTACTGTGACTCCCTGTAACTGTACCCCCTGCTCTGTGTGCAAAGTGTGACGTATTGCTTACCCTGGTCAGTGTTAATTTAAAAACAGCCCCTTCTGCGGTGAACGAGGCGATACAAAAGTGTTTGTATATACAGAGCAACGACAGCAGACAGCCCCCAACGAGCCTTCGGGGCTAGGTCACTGCTTGGGGACAGGGGGCTGGTGACAGCCAGGAGAGGCTGCACTGTACATGAAAGCTGCCTAGCGATCGTCTACTTGCTGTGAGCAAAAAGCACATGCGAGGAGAGCCGACTGCATTGGCTGATACGGCTGGGGAGTCGGGGAGTCATTGTGCTGTGAGTTCCTGTCTCTTGCGATAACCCTGCACGTCTAGAACAGCATCAACCATGTCCTGAGAATCTTCTACAGAGTTTAAACAAAAAACTTTCTGACAGGTTAAAAGTCGAACTTCCAGGAAGTCATTCGACTTGGAAAATATCTTACACTGGAGTTTAAACAGGCTGCTGGGCTGTGTTCATACCATCAACTGTTAGAAATCACCACATCTTCAGCTTGAAGATAAATTTCTGCTGAACAAACACTGACTTTAAAACTGGAAAATATTTTACCAAGCCACACAGCATCACAATTACGTTTGTAAAGTACTTGGGCCAAGAATCAAGAATTAGTTAGGCTTCAACAGACTTCACTTAACATAATAAACCCTCCCCCACTTCAGTGTGAAGGCCTTATTTGCTAATTTCATGTGTTTTACTGAAGCTGCTTATGCTTTCCAATGCTATGAGCTGAAGTTAGACAAGATTCCTATCAAGTGATTATTGTTTTCCAGTTAAAATCCAATCAAGAAAACATTGATGATCTGTCAGTCTTACCCTCCAAGAAAATTGCAGCTGAAACGCTTCAGTTATTGCAATATACTCAGATACAGACTAAGAAGGCCACTCGCTCACAGCACCTACAGTTCGCGTCATGGTCACACAGTTTGATCGCTACACTAAACCAATTTTAGCTACCTGCGCAAAGAAAAAGTCAATCAGGTGTGGGGCCCAGTGGAAGCCGAGTCCTTTTTGCACACGGGCAGCCGGTGCTGCAGTACTGTGGCTATTACATAAAATTACTTCCAACGATTTCCCATCAGATTAACTCATGCAGCAAAGGCGAAGTTGTATCCCAGGGGAAGGGCTAGAGTTAATACTGCATTCCTACAGTCTGCAGCGTGCGCACCTCACCCTCTGTATCAGCTCCGAGTTTATGTACAGACGAAATAAATTGCTGCATAGTCAGGGAAATGACACATCACATTTTTTGCTCAAACCTCAAGCAGTTGTTTTGTTAAAGTGCAAACTATTCAAAAACGCTACCTAAACATCCCAAATCACACTCAAAGTCTTTCAAAAAAAACATCAAGTGTATATTGTTTTACTTTCATAGTTAACAATTACCACCAAGGAAATTCTCCCAATTCATATCAGGTTAATGAAGAAAGTGATTAGACATTTTCAAACACAATTACTTACAAGCCATCTTCTTTCAGAGCGATTGTTCAGACTCATTCCGAACGTGGCCTCTTCACCCCCTACCTATGGCACTGCCGACAGTAACACAGCACATGGTCGCTAGGGTTTCCTTTGAAGAACACTGGGAGATGGATCGGATCATTCCGCTGAGCACAACGATTAACGATTGGTTAACTTAGAGACTATTGTCACTACCCTTTCCACAATTATTATGTCCCAATTCAGAAAAATATATACATGCATTTTTACCCTTAAGCATATAGTTTGAATCCTAAATTTATGGTTAAGTGTTGTCCTAAGTAGCCTCTTAATGCCTTTTTTCCATCCGTAGGAATAAATGTGTCCTGCATATCCACAACAAATACATAGGCAGTAACACCCCCCAGCCAGTATGAGCTTATCAAGCTCACCACAAAGCAAATCCTCTGAATACTAAAAGAAAGGAGGAGTTTTCTTCTAGTGCAGTAAGACTCTGCGTTAAGGACAACATTAGAAATTAAGATTTTGGGGTCTTGAACTGAGAGACTTTTTATTTTTCAACCAATTAAGTAAAAAACAGCAGCAGCCAGCAGAAACAGTCTTGGCTCTAACTGAAGTGGAATTTGAATGTAAATGGTCCTCCTCCAGAACCAAAGGGGTTGAATCCTTGCCATGTGTTCCAGTTCCTATGGAAAGGGTTGCCTCCGCCCTGCTGACTCTCTGCATCCAATGGGTCCTCTCCCGCATCAAACTTCCGCCTCATTTCTGAAGGAAACAAAAAACAAACTAGAATCACAGCGTAGTAGTTAAGGCAGTAACACCGAGCATCTTTGATGACCGATAACCAGCTGAGAAACCTTCCTGGCCAGAGAGCTGCAATTATCATTTGTGTTAGCAACATCTGTAGAAGCTAATTACTTCAAATTTTTCAAAGCTGTCCAGAAGAGACTAAACTGTGAAAACAATGTATGAAAACCCTCAACCAAGTAATTTAGTTTTGCATAACGCAAGGCAGTACCTGGGTGTCCACTTGGATGTGTATGAATTTCAACAGGTACAGGACAGTTGCACTTTGAACTGTGTCCATCAAATAATTAGGATATTTTGTCCTCAGTGAGTTTATTGGACCTATTCTCTCTTAGCATTGCTCACTTGGGATGGTCTGAGGCCAGACCATGCTGTATTCTGCCAATTCTTTGGAGCCAATGAATTCCAGTGCTGATCATTCAGCAACAGCGTTGAAGGAGCCCTGGAGGGGTTTAAAAGCTGGGCAGATGATGTGCTCAGGGATCCAATTTAGCTGTGGACCGATACAGTTGGACGCAATGACCTCAAAAGATCTTTTCCAACCAAACAATTCCATGATCCTTGTTCTATGGCACCCCACATGCATTAAGGACAGCAGAGGTTGTCCTACCCTATGGATTCGTCGAGTTGGAATGGTTGGACTCTACGATCCAGTGGGTCTCTTCCAACCTGGTTATTCTGTGATTCTGTGTGATTCTGTGAAGTCAGCATGCAGAGCCACAAACGTTTTCAATCTCCACACACCGTTCAGGCAGAGCTGCCTACGCGGACAGCAGTTTGCAGGCAGAAAGCTCCTTATTTAAGCGGTATTGTCCAGTGGAGACAGAAGTTGAAAGCCTGCCCCAAGACCTACAGACAAATCACCTGATACACCGCTACTCTGTTATTTATACCCACATACAGCTTTCAAGCAGCCTGCAAACAACATGAGGTCTTTGATCACCCAGCACTTTTTCAGGACACCAGTTTTATCTGGGCAGAGAAGGGAAGCAAAGGAGCGAGTTAGCAGGGGGAATCATGAGATTGATTGGCAGAGAAATGCAGAAGACAGCCTCAAAGTGAAGCCCTATGATAAGCAGCTTGCAAACCAAAGCTCTGAGATTCCAATGTCCACAGGCTTCAAAAGTTTTCCTTTACATAATCAGCATGGTCACTAGAGCCAGAAAATGACCTGTGAAAAAATATATGGATGAAAGGAGAGAATGGCAGTGCAGTAAGAAGAGATGGAAAGCAATACAGATGGCATTACAAAAGCCAGATATGACTGCTGCTACTTTTCCTGCCCAGCTGGATTGACTAGAATGGTAAACATGACATAAGAAACAGCATCAAGGAGAGAGTAGATGAGCATGTCCTAGAGGTGATGACAGGGAAACAGCATCTCAAATGCTTCCAGGGTATAAATCTCCAAATCTGTGCTCATAATGATGAACACAGATCACATTAACACATAAAAAGGGTTTCTGTCCAGAAGTGCTTCTAATACAGTTCATCAGTCCCAGACTTCTCCTTCCCCAAGAAAGTCTGAGACCATCTGTCTAATGAGCATTTAGATGAAGCTGAACAGTTGAAGATAAAAACAGAGGCCTCTGATTTCCATGTCTATTATGTGCTTCTTTCATTCCAGTGACCATACAGGAACAGTTTAAAGACAAGATGTTAAGAGATGGCTCTGGCTGAGGGGGTTTTTTTTGGGTGGTTGGGTTTGGGGGTGGGGGGTGTTACTGCATTTGTTCGTTTGTTTCAAAGGAGGTGAGATAAACACACCATCCTGGTTTTTATTACACTCTTGAGACTCAATGATCCAGCCCCCTTCTGTTCATCGCTTGGCAAGACAGACATCAGATCTCCCAGTCATCACACCACAGGGTCTCCCAGGACAGTGGCCACACTCTTTGCTTTTTTCCCCTTCTCCAGAGCTGACCAGCAGACAGCCAGACCTCACAGGGCTTCTTACACCTAGGGACTGGGCCAGCCACAGAGCAGCAGTGAGGGCATCCTCTCCCTCAGGCCAACTGGAACAGAGAACTCGGTCCCCTGCCTCAGGGAAACATTGTTTGCAGAGCATCTATTTGTAGAATGTTTTGAGGCTTTGAGACACACAACAAGGGCCAATTTTGAGGTTTTCTTTGGAGTACTTCAGGCCTTGCTATAATCTAAATGTACTTTGCCATAGAACAAGAGACAGACACATATCTCTAAAGTGATCATCTCCAGAGCTAAGCAATCCTGGAAATCCCTGCAAGACAGGATCCTAGGAAGAGATCTCTGAAATTACCTTTTTTGACTTTAAACAGAAGTCACTGAAACACAATAATTCCAGGTTTAGATCTGACTTCATGCCAGAGACTGGATGCAAGTATTGCTTTCTCAAGAGAAGAAAGCAAAACAGGGAAGCTGCAACACTTGTTACGATTTAACACTTGCTGCATTTTTACATTACTGTAAAAAAGTAATTGAAAAAAAAAAAAGAAGTCATTTTATGAGAACAATCATTACCTGGGTCAGTAAGGACTTCTTTAGCAGCTGCTATATCAATGAATTTTTTCTCTGCCTTCTTCTTTTCTTCCTCACTCTGGAAGTTATCAGGGTGCCACTGGGATGCCAGCTTTCTGTAAGCTTTTATGATTTCTTGTTTTCGAGCATTTCTGGATAGATAAAATTACAGTTAACTTAATTTTTTCTAATTGTGGATATGCCACACTAGTGAATCTACAAGTTTACTTAAACACTAAGACAGTAATTACAGGCATCTGGAAAATTATGAGGTGCTAGGTCACCTTCTGCAGGTGGCACTGAAGATTCTTCTTCACATGAAAAACAGAGGAACCAGGTTGTAACTTTAAACAAAGATTACTCAGTCCTTCCTTCACCACCAATTTATGTTCCTTGGAAAGATGCTACTGCCAGTTACTATGCAGAATACACTTTACAGTCTGAGGAATTTACAGTAAGGTAAGTAACAAAAAGCACAAAGATTAGAGATCAAATCAGTTCAGGGTTGGAAGGATGACCAATACTAGTTCAGAACTGGACATCTGTTTAGTCCTCGTTATAAAGAGAGGGAGGGGAGATTTAGGTTGGATACTAGGAGGACTTCCTTTCCTGAAAGGGTTGTCAAGCATTGGAATAAGCTGCCCAGGGAGGTAATTGAGTCACTTTCTCTGGTGGTATTTAAAAAGATAAGTAGATATCATGCATGGGGACATGGTCTAGTGGCACGCTTAGCAGGATTGGACGAATGGTTGGACTCAATGATCTTAAAGGTCTTTTCCAGTTGA
This sequence comes from Clamator glandarius, assembly GCA_033459285.1. Lineage (NCBI taxonomy): Eukaryota > Metazoa > Chordata > Aves > Cuculiformes > Cuculidae > Clamator > Clamator glandarius. The sequence goes on along the minus strand of JAUNZM010000473.1, from coordinate 1,087,049 downwards.
AACCATTTTGTGATTCTGTGTGACTCTGGGATTCTTAAGGTTAATTGCAAAAGGACTTCAGATACCTTTCAGTTAGTCCTTTCAAACTCTTCCAATCTATCACACTATCTGCCACAATTTTATTTTGTGTTGCTTTCAGTAGTTCTTCCCAGTCTTCATTTCTTCCCCAATTCATCCACCTGACTCTTGATCATCCATACTAAGAATTTCCCACCAAGGGAGTTAGCTCCTTCCTTCCCAAAGTTGTTTCTTCTAAAGAAACTGTAAACAAATGCAACTTAAAAGCTGAACGTTGCTACACTAGACTAGTTCAGTAGGAAAGCAAAGGCAGCAAAACAGTAACAAAACCAAACATTCAGAACAAATTCAAGTGATCAGCCTTAGATCTACTCATTGAGTAACCAACTTTCAGGTCATCATCATCTTAGATAATATCTCACCTTTTTACTCCTAAGATTTTATAGTAATCTCTCTTCTGTGATTGCTTCAGCATCCTCTGGGCACGTTCCAGACCCTCCCGAATCTGCTGGTCATTTTCACTATTGGCTTGAGCAGTCTCATAGTCTTTAATAGCTTTTATTAAAAAAGTGAATAAAAAAAAAAAAGATTAAATTGAAGTTTGTGAAGAGTTGTGGAAAGAACTCAACCATTCACCAAAACTGAAGTTTTCCTATTACCATACATAAACAGCAAAACTTGTATTTCAACTTGCCTTTTTTTTTTTCCCCCTAAGTTAGAAAACCTCAGACTAGGAGAAGATTCATTTTCACATACAAATAAAGAAATTTTCTTTCTTCATGTTCATTAATAATTAACCTCATTTTCTTTAGGTTCATCATGGCTTTAAACTGGAAGGGGGGAGATTTAGATTAGACGCTAGGAAGAAATTCCGCACAATGAGGGTGGTGAGGCCCTGGCACAGGTTGCCCAGGGAAGCTGTGGATGTCCATGCTCTGGAAGCGTTCAAGACCAGGCAGGATGGACCTTGAGCAGCCTGGTCTGGTGCGAGGTGTCCCTGCCCATGCAGGGGGGTTGGAACTGGATGATCTTTAAAGGTCCCTTCCAACTCAAACCATTCTACGATTACACTTTTTTAGAAAGGAAGGAGAGGGGAGGTTATGAGTAGCAAGTCAGAGTGCAGTCTAGATCCTAAAACAGTCAAATGGATGAACATAAAAAACTTCTAGGACTGGGACGAAACAGAAGGCAGGAAGCATTTTAGTAACAAGTATTTGAAAAGCCCACTGCACAATGTTAGTCCTACACTGTTCAACTGAAGGATGCCTTATACAGAATCTTTAAATTAATATTGCTTCTTCTCCCACAGTCTGCACTCAATCAACACGATAGAAAGCCTTTGTCCTCTTTAACAACAATAAAGATGGATTTCAGATTACCAATAAGTTCATACTGTTAGCAGAAGACAAATATTTGCTTTTAATGCCTCTGCATAATATACAGACAGTTATATTGTAAGGGGTTTTTATTCCAAAGGCACGTTCTTGCTTTTATTTTAAGAGCCGCATTTCTCAGGAATGAAAGCAGAAGAGGTGCTGTAACATATTCATGAATTCTGCAGAAATTCCAAGTCTACACTTTTCTTTTTGAACCAAACTATATTACTAAGTGGTAACTGAATGCTTAAGACACCAAGTTTAAATATTCTATGATATCAAGATTTATTGAGGGAAGCAACTGTTGAAGTCTTTAATGAGACTGCTCTTCTTTCACTGCTATAATTCTCGAAGTCTCATTTGCAGATCCCAGTCTCCTAGGTTTCTCAAGTTAGACAAAGCACTCGCATCAGATTATTTCCAAGCAGATGCTATTTCCCAGCAGGTGTTACATTTCTTTTTTGCTGTTTCTGAGCAAGACAGCAGGAAGTGCTAATGTATTTGTATTACCCGGACATCTGATACCACTGTAATCTTGTTTCAGTTATTGAAAAACAAAATCCAAAAAGTATTTCCAGTGCCCAACAATTTCATATGCTATTAACAAACAAAACAAAATCTCTATTCATTTTCACATCACTAGACACTGTCATTTGCTGCCTGAACAAAGCATTTTGCCTTCTGCTAATGTTTTTAATAATTTGTCCAGTCATTAAAAAAACGCAACAAACTAGACTGTATGTTAATGAGCCTGCCATATATATATATTGTTGAAACTGATAAAAATAATGAAAATGCAGGGATTTCATTATGCTGCTTTACCACTCCAGTAAGTTTAAGCACCAGCGTCCTCCATATGCTTCACATACTAACAGGAGGTCCCATCACAACATCCTGCCAAGCGCAGATCAGATCTCTCAGCTTCACCAAGCCCAGCTACAGTGTGCACTGCTGCCCAAACCAAGCTGCTCAGGGGCCAAGTATTTGCAGTGACAGTACTAGACTTCTTTTTTAAACTGACTCCCTCATTTAAAGGCTGCAAGCATTAACCATGTGGGAAGGTATGGCTTTTAGTGCCACACACTGCAGAGGGAATGCGCCCAGTGCACCTGAGGGCAAGTACATTTTGCACTTTCTCTCAGTTGGAAAAGACTTCAATTTTCATGGTACTCTCCTGTGCAGGAATCTACCTCTTTCTGAGAGCTAATAGCTCTCCTCACCTAAGGCATAAGGGCTGGAAGCAGGTGGAAGCAGATGACAGCTTCCTGACCACAGGAGGTTTGCTGTGAAACCAGATTACTAATTCATAGCATGTCAAGTGAGACATTTAATCAATTCTTCTCCATGAGTATTTCTAAAAGCACAAGTACCTCACAAACCAACATCAGAATCACTGCTGTTTTCTTATTGGCTTGCTATTTCAGAGAGCAGCCTTTCTTCCTTTCATCCTGTCCCATGACGTGAAAGAAACAACCAGTTCCCAGTACCACATGCAATTTAAATTCTTTTAGTTAAATCTAACTTTCCTTCTTTCAATACAAGAATCTTCACAATCTCTCACGCAGCAGTCACAGAGTGTCTCTAAACACCTTAGCTGGCTTTCCTACTTTGCCTGCAACTTTAAAAGAGTAACAATCACCCATTTTTCCATATGCAGAATTGATTTCCTATCAAACGTGATTAACTGCAGGTGACATACATCCATGCTATCTTTGTTGGAGCAATAAGTGAACCAGCCTGTGCTCTTACTGAAACAAGGACTGCTTGTCTAGATTAGTAGGGTGGGGTGGAAAAAGGGAGAAGGGTGTCCTGACCGATTTTGAAAGAGCAAAGGGTTCTTATTTCTTTTTTGACAAAACTTGTGCTGTCTACTTTAGACAGACTGGTGCTTATATGAGGTAAGCCAGAAAGGGAGTCATTACACATCTGTCTCTGTAGACAAGCCCTGGATTCTATGTGATTATAAAGTAATTAAGACCATTTGATGGGGAACAGAAACTCAGCTATACATACTGAAGTGCATCTTGAACGTTTAACAATCACCTTCAAAGTTCTGAATTACAAGTACTTTGAAATTTCCTGCCTTTAAACAGGAAAACAGGCGCCTCCAGCTTATAATTTTCTTGAGGAAAGAAGGAGAATCAGTTTGCCCCTTTAAATATGAGACTACAATTTTAATTCCTTTATGTTCTCTACAGCAGAGAAAAATCTGCCATCATTTTACAGCAGTTAAAACTGAAGGGTAAGCGAAGACACCTTCAGGCAGGCTAACATTAATGGACTATAATGCTGTTTATGGAGACTGGAGTGTGACCACAGCCATGTCACTGCTATCAAGAGCAGAAGGAAGTCAGGGGATTTGTTAAACAGGGATATGGAGGAGCACAGTTCCACTCTAGTATGGTTGTCCACTCAGAAGTAGACTAGACCAAGCCCAGCGGACTCCAGCCCAGGAAATAAGCTCTCCTAGATCCCAGACGTGTCCTCTCTGTGTTTCTTTATATCCCACAACAGTGAGGCTTTTGCTTCAGCACAAGACCAAGTGGGCTCTGTGCTTTTTTACAGTAGGCTGTTACAAAACTTTTCCTCAAATTTGCAAGAGCTGACAGATCCGCTCACCATAGAGGAACCAGAAATAGATATGGGTTTAATAGAAGATAATGTTAGAAAGATCCAAATTGAGATTCATCACAGATCAATTCTGCCCAGTAGTAAGAAGCAAAAGGTATAGCTAAGATGACTCACAGCAGGGCCTGTTTGGCCTGCCCTTCTCTGTACCCTTCCTCCAAGCTGAAGACTCAAATATCCTGAGGGGGAAAAAACCATTATCTTAAATTTTCTTTAGGTTCTGCTTTTGCTGATACTTCTTCCTCTTAAATTAAAAAATCTCTGTGCAAGCCATAATCTGTGCAGGTTTGAACTCTCTAACTACTTTTAGGGAAGTGGGGCTTTTTCATTAATTTGTAAATTTACTTTTCCCAGCAAAGCTTACTTCCCCTGTACTGAAGCACAGAAAAAGACAGAAACGCCCAAAGGAAACGTCATCACTGTAGAATGTTCCAGAGCCTTACTTTTAAGTTCATGTTAAGTATCCTGGGCTGCATCAAAAGAAGCATGGCCAGCAGGCCGAGGGAGGTGATTCTCTCCCTCTACTCTGCTCTTGTGAGAGCCCACCTAGAGTGTTGTGCCCAGTTCTGGAATCCCCAACATAAGAAGGATATGGAACTGTCGGAACAGGTCCAGAGGAGGGCCACAAGATGATCAGAGGGCTGGAGCACCTCTGCTATGAGGACAGGCTGAGAGTTGTTTAGCCTGGAGAAGACCAGGCTCCGGGGAAACCTTATAGTGGCCTTCCAGTACCTGAGGAGGGATTACAGGAAAGCTGGGGAGGGACTTTAAAAAGACATGTAGTGATAGGATGAGAGAGAATGGCTTTAAATTAGAAGGGGGAAGATTTAGATTAGACATTAGGAAGAAATTCCTCACAACGAGAGTGGTGAGGCCCTGGCACAGGTTGCCCAGGGAAGCTGTGGATGTCCATGCTCTTGAGATGCTCAAGGCCAGGTTGGATGGAGCCTTGGGTAGCCTGGTCTGGTGGGAGGTGTCCCTGCCCATGGCATAAGGTTTGGATCTGGAAGATCTTTAAAGGGCCATTCCAGCCTAAACCATTCTAGGATTCTATGCAGGATGAGAGGCAATGGCCTCAAATTGCATCAGGCGAGGTTCAGATCAGACATCAGAAGAAATTTCTTCACCAAAAGGTTCTCAGGCACTGGCACAGGCTGCCCAAGTTGGTGGTTGAGTTACCATCCCTGGAGGTATTTAAAAGATGGGTAGACAAAGTGCTTAGATTTAGTAGTGGACTGGTAGAGTTGGACTCAATCTCAAAGGTCTTTTCCAGCCTAGTGATTCTATGATTCTATGCTGCAGCTCTAAACAATGCAAATGTTGAAAAAAATTACCCTAAAAAACCCTGAAAGATGTTTTATGCTCACACAGGGGTTTCTTTAAGTAATCCTTTTGTACAAAGGTGATCAGTTCTGCAAAACGCAGTTTACTTCCACCCTTTTTCTTTTCAGGGGGAAGAAGATTTGCCAGCCTTAGCAAAGACAGACTAGGACCAGGTCACTTCAGAGGTAAGAAGTCTGCAGGGCTGATGAAAAGAGCTGCATGAAGCCACACCAGCCTCTTTCCATTTGAGTCAAGGGAGCCTAAAAAAAGAACAAAATGGGTATCCTGTTTCTGAAGTGAGCTTCGAGAGGTAAGTGATATCATCTCTCAGTGATTAATTTCTCAAAAAGACAAAAAAAATGTCAGCATGCTATTAATGAGAACAGCTGCCTCATGAATGTTTAAACAGAAAAGACTTCTTTGTTCGGCTGTAAAGCAAGAGATCCAGTACAATACAGAAAAACTGTTCTACAAGTACTAAAATTAATGGAACTAGTTTTCTGCAGATTTAAAGTCTGCAAGTCCTTTTCTTCATCACATTTGTCTAAAACAGCCCAACACTTCAAAAACTGCAGCATGACTGAGCACAGGGATGGAACAGCCAGATGGTCAAATTTCCCTCTTAAGCCTGGCTTCTTGTGGAAATGAGATTCCTTAAATTAAATTTTTAAGATTTTTTTATAGCACATTAGCACTTAGGACTCTTACAGACGGTAGGTAACAACGTAACAGTGTACTCAGGGACACTCATTACTCAGTCCCTATGTAACAGTATGCATTTTATGGAAAACCCATATGGAAAATCATAGAATGGTTTGGATTGGAAGGGACCATGAAGGTCATCCAGTACAAACCCCCTGCAGTAAGCAGCGACACCTTTAACTCACTGAAATTGCTCAGAGTCCAATCCAACCTGACCTTGAGTGTTTCCAGGGATGTGGCATCTACCACCTCCCCAGGCAACCTGCCCCAGTATTATACTACCCACAGGGAAAAAAATTTCTTCCCAATATCTAGTATAAGTCTTTCTTCTTTTAGTTTAAAACTATTACTCCTTGTCCTATCACTACAGGTCCTAATAAAAAGTTTTCCCTTGTCTTTCCTATAATCAATACTTAAAGGAAGACTGAGTATCTGCTGCCTCAGAGGCAGAATCAGCCTACAGGTTCAGGTTAGACATCAGAAGAAATTTCTTCACCAAGTGTTATCAGGCACTGGCACGGGCTGCCCAGGGAGGTGGTTGAGTCACCATCCCTGTAGGTATTTAAGACAGCTAGATGAGGTGCTCCAGGATACGGTTTAGTAGTGGATAGACACAGTTGGACTCGATCCCAAAGGTCTTTTGCAACCAAACAATTCTATGATTCTCCTGCTCTTAGCAGCACTACAGAGACCCATGGGGGTGAAGCAATGGCTGTTACCTTCCTCTGCCCTCAACATATGCTAGGGGATAGAATAGTATTGTTTCATGCTGCCACCTAAAGACATGAAAATGGAGTACCTAAAACTTATTTACATCACCGTAATCATAACTACCTTTTATCTCCAAATGCAATTGTCTGACATGGCTGATAATATAAAATGCATTTCAGTTGAGGAAACTGTACAGTCTCATAAAACAGCCTGAACATAGCCCACTGTTGTAAAGACAACTCCACTGTAGATAAAACAAGTACATCCCACTTACACTCATCAAGACAAAATTGCCTGCAGATATTTTTGTAAATCTGCAACTACCAGCGCTGATTAGGGATAACGACACAGTGTAGAGTCAAAGTGCATGTTAAATTTTTTTTAAACACTGACTGCATTTAAAACACCTACAAAAAAGTATCTGCAAACTGCCTACAACTGTACCTTCCTCATACAGGTCTTCCAGCAAATAAGCTTCTGCTCTATCTTTCAGAGCATTCACATTGGTTGGTTCCAGTTGCAGAACTTGTGTACAGACTTTTATGGCTTCAGTAGCCTGCTGATTCTAGGGAAGAGAAAGCAAAACAAAATTCATGTAGTTGTGGAGCTAGAGGAAGGGAGGCGTTGTTTGTTTTAAAGAAATTTACAGACGGAGATAAGCAAATTACCTTTGACAAACAATGGCAGATCCTTTCTTTGGCACGAGTAGCATAAACTGGGACATCTGGCTCGGTTTTCATTACAGAATCATATTTATTGATAGCATCTTCATACCTGTTTAAATCATAAAGATAAGCAAAATATCATTAAATGCAATGGCTATTTAAGGGCATTGCAATTAATTTACAAATGTTAAAAGTTTTTAAAGTCATAGACTTTCACATTCTTCTAGCAATGGATCTTAATTTTAAGCCTTAAAGGCATGGTGTGAAACAAGAGTATGAGGAAAACTGTCAGCCTCTTCAAGAATTACACCATCGTTCCCTTTTCTGTGCTATAAGACAGAAGAGCAAGTACTACGCCTGGCATGCTTCTGCAGAAGGTAATGACTACCATCCTTCAGTGTGTACAGACAACAGCCTGTTAGGCAGATCCATTTTTGCTATCAAGGCACTGCAGAGTCACTAGGTGGTTTTATTCTAAAGATGCGGTCCTTTAATCACAGAACAACTGAAATTCGAAGGGACCCCTGGAGGTCATCTAGTCCAACTCTCCTGCTCAAGAAAGGCTACCTAGAGCTGGTTGCCCAGGACAGTGTCCAGAGAGATTTTGAGTATCTGCAAAGTGGAGAGACTCCACAACCTCCCTGGGCAACCTGCACCAGTGGAAATGTGGCAGGAAGCATTTCTTTATGCTTCAATGAAATTTCTCATTTCAGTTTGCACCTACTGCCCTTGGTCCTGTCACCAGGCTCCACTGAAAGAAGCTTGACTCTGTCATCTTTGCGTCCTCCCTTCAGATATTTATATACAACGATGAGATCTCCCTGTAGCAGAGAAGGTTCAGGAGCAACAGTCCCAACTGTTTCAGCCTTTCATCACATGAGCAATGCCCCTCCATCATTTTAGTGGCATTTCATTGGACTTTCTCTCTCAGCATCTTCACCTCTCTTGTACTGGGGAGCCCAGCACTCCAGATGTGGCCTCACCAGTGCCAACTTATAATATACAAGAGCTGACAAATTCTACCCCTCTCTTGGTCTTGCTGCCCGCTCCACAAGGGAGTTAAGTATGCAAAGAGAAGACAGTGGCATCGTAAGGAATTGGAATAGGATTGTCACTATGCAAGTCAATATTTATTTTAATTGTAACACGAGAGCTGTGCTTAGTTATCCACTTCAACTGACGAATGCAAAAAGCATCACTTAACTCCCCAATCAGTAATAAGCTGGCGCCTCAGTAGCAATTTTTTTTTTTTAATATAGCAGTGAACACTCACCTGCCTTCCCTGATGAATTCCTCTGCAGACTCAATCTGTTTATTGAGTTTCTTCACTTGCTTATAGAGAGAGAAGCATTGCTTATGGTCTTGGTCCAGTTTCAGACACTCACGGACTTCGCTTTTCACAGGGAAGTAGGGAAGAAAAAAACAAAAAAAGCCAAAAAACCAAAAGAGAAATACATCACCACACATAATGAAATTTCACCTGTATATACAATGCAGTATCTATAAACTGGCCAGAAAAACAGCTGATTTTACACAATCTCTCCCTTCATCCAAAAGAATTTCAAGTGATACAAAAGTCTTCCAGAACATACAGGGGTATTTGTCTGGGTTTAATTTTAATTATTTTGTATTGCCAAATACACAGAGATTGGAAAGTGTTATAGTAATAACTGACTAAATGGCAGAAGAAAAATACACCCTGGGAAACAAATTATATTCAGTTATGAGATACAATTGATTGTAATCTTCTTGTATATTTAACTCTTCCATATTACAAAACACCTGCTTAAAAGTGTATTTTACACTGCCTGAAACAGACAAAGCTCAGCTATGACCCAAATCTCCTCAATGGAAACTCAGCCAAGTCTGAGGCTGACTTTTCACTATAAAGTCTGTTTAATCAGATTCTGATTAGAACAGACACACCTTAGAATAGTCAAAAGTCTTTCAAAAAACCTCCAGAATGCAACCATAGAATGGTTAGGGTTGGAAATGACCTTAAAGATCATCCATTTGAATTCCTCTGCCATAGGCAGGGACACTTGCCACCAGCTCAGGTTGCTCACAGCCTCATCCAATCATATGAAGGAACAAAACTTTTGTATCATAGAGTCATCATCGCAGAACCAAGCTGTTATCTTCAGAAAGAGATTACAAAATCTTGGTTTAATTCCTAACCAAAGACAAAAACATCTATTATTTGAAAATCATTAAGCCTGTAAAGGTAAGAGTAAACAACTAAGAGAAGGACAAGATTAATCACCCAGCAAGACAAAGAGCTACAGAACTCTTAGTATACCTTAATGATGAAAAAAAAATAATATCAGAGGAGTATAGATAAACAAGGCTTCTCCCTTTGTTTGGATTCTGTTCTACTCTCTCAATTGTACTTGAAAAATCTTACGATTTGATTATTAACAGAGGAAGTCCATCTGTGGGTTTCAGAGAAAAAAAAATACTACCTATTCTTCAAATCAGTAGGCTATGCAATGGCCAGCTACCAAATGTCACCACAGAAGTGACCTATGAGCTTCAGAGATTAAGTGTACTCTGGAAAGGGGATCTCTTACGCAAACCAATTAGTCATTTGGTGTTTACTTTTGCAGCTATAAAAAGAATTTCTGCAATTATAATCACATGCAGTTTCCACCCACCAGCTTTTGTCATACTTTGCCAAGAAAAGAAACTCAGACTTTTTAAGTTCCCTTTACCTCTTACTGAACAGGTTCTGTGTCAGAATTCATATTGGAAGGAGCCCAGAGAGGCAGGTAGCACATCTGAGATGATGAGCTGCACAGACACCACTTCTGTGCAAAAAGGATTATATAATCTATTTAACTGAGTCCAGAGTTTGGAGTTAACAGTCCGGACTGTGCAAAGGGCAGTTATCTGCAGCACTGACTAGGGACATATCGTATAACACCTTAAACTTAACTGAATATGAACAAAAGGGTAGAGTATTATAACATAACAAACAAAAATATAACCATGCAAAATCCTGGACATTGTCTAAAAGAATAAAAGATTAACAGTTCTGGATCTCCAGCTCCTTATTCTTGGATGCTCCTGTACTTTTTGTTTATTAAGGCTGCAACCTTTTGAAAATAAAAATCCAGACTTAATTCATAGGGTTTTTTTGTTTGCACTGTAAATTTAACTTGAATGGAGGTTCAAAGTTAAAAAAAGGCTCCAGCAAGGCAAGTTTAGAGAAGTACTTTCTTCTAGCATTCTTCTACAAGAAGAATAGTAAACGCAAGCAACTCTGACAGACCTGCACTATGGCTTCTATTTAAGTAAACAAAGCACTAGGAAGTATCGATAGCTGGTACACCAAGAACAAACATGGTGCCTTCGCTGCCAGTTCTTAGCTTCTGGAAAAGAGCTTCCTTTATCAGATCCAGACCAGTGTTGCTACCCATCCAAAAGACAGACAATGTAGATATTTCAGCATTTATCATGACCTATATCGGCACCTTTTTTGTCCCAATCACAATTACAGCAAAGAGTAAAATTACCTGAGTGATAATTCATGGTCCCCCAGCTGATAATATATTCTGCTGATTTTATAGAAGGCTTCAGTATTATCATTCTTTAATTTGGCAGCAGCTTTCAGGTCACTAATGGCTTTGCTTGGTTCCCCTTCCTTTATATAACACTCAGCTCGAAGTTCCCGTAGCTCTGCATCCCAAACACAAACCTTGAGAAATCAAAATTAAAGCTTGGTTTTGGTCCATAATACTTCACTTCTTTTTCTCCCCAAAAGAAAAAGCCCAGTTAATTTCACTTTGCCAACTGCAATAGCATAAGGTTCAAGCTGCATGCAGAGTTCATGAAATTAGCATCTCTGCTTCCTGGTGGATGCTGTGATGCACCTGCCCAGTGAGAAAACAAAGGCCTGAAAATTTTGTTATTTATTGAGCTCATGCAGGGAGATGAATGAAATCAACTGGCACTGCTTAAACTGGGACAGTGTGCTCAGCCTCTAGGGAAGAATATGAGAATCATAAATTATTATATCTTCTCCAAAGAGTAGGAGTAATGAACAGCAAGGACCAAGTTGTCAGTCGTCCTCTAGAATGAAGCCTGTGGGTAAGATTCGGCAACACAAAATTTGACCTTAGTATGTGGATTTTAAAGATATATACAGAGAGAGAAGTAACACCACCGTAGTATAGAAAAAATAATTAATTAAAAGGAGCTGCTTGTCTTAATTTGTTTTAAAGTTTATTTTGGGTCTTATAATTTGTTTGTAAACAAATGACGCTCATTTTAGAGAATCAGGCTTTTCTGCTTTTCCATCTTCCTTCCCCATAAACAAACTCCCACACTTAGGCAGTTTCTTCACTAAAAGCTAGAGCATTGAAAATTCCAAGTCAGCAGCATTAATTTTTACATGGAGGTTCACAACAGTTAACTGCCTTTTAATATATATATTCCTAGATGACAAACAAAACACCCATGTGATTATTTACACTTACGCTACCAGACTACCTATGCTGATTAAAATTCAACAGATACAAGTATTGAGGGAACAAACTGAAAATCTAGACAGCTATGTACATTATTAACTTCATCACTTTCTTGATCATCTGTTACATAATTTGCCTCAAGACAAAAAAATTACCTGCATCTAGGCAACAAAATACCTAGATTAATAAAAAACCTACACCTCCTATATCTGGCAAAATTTCATTGGTTTGAGAGCAACTTTTTTCCCAGCTTCCTGAAAAAAAAAAACTGAACTGTGGAAGAATGGGAATGTATAATCAAGAACATTATCAATACCAGAGTTTTGGCTGAAGTCATATGTTTAACCCTAACTACAATCTATTGTTTTGACTTTCGCAGCTAGTGCTCAGCATTCTCTGTTCTCCAACAACGTTATGGACTCAGGGTGCTGAGCAAAACTGAGCGAATTACATCGAGTGTTTTCACATCAGTGAAGAAGATATTAAACAAAAACATACAGATAAAAAAATACAGGTATCAGACAGGAGCTCTTACTACCCTTTCACAGTACCATTTTACTTAACACTTACTGCCAAGATTTCATCAAGAAGTGAAATAGCGGCTTCATAATCCTCTTGCTGGTAAGCAGATAGTGCTTGTGAATTCAAGCGTTGTAGCTCATCAGATTTTGTCAGCTGAGTCTGGGCTTCTTTTTCCTCATTATTGCTAGGATTGGATTTGAGCTGCAAACATTAACAAGGAGAGTGACTTGAAATGCATGTTCAAGATTCTCTTTTTGTCCCATTAATAATTATGTCATGGAAAACGGACTAAAGCAGCAAATGAAGCAAAATTAGTTTTAAAATTCCACTGGAAATGTTTCCAGACAATTTTAGTTTCAAGACAAGTTGTCAGAAGTAAAAAAAAAAAATCTAATTCTTCCCCCACCATGCTTTTTTCATTTACCACTAGAAACACCATACACACACAACAGTCCTTGTTCCCTCTCATCACTGGTTGGAAGTCTCAGACCTCTAAACTGTAGACCAGTTAATTCACCTCTCTGCAGACAGTTATTAAACACTGGACTCCATCAGTAGGAAGTAAATGCATACGGTATAATCACACACCTCATTTTAAGCACATAACATACTTACAGAATCAGGACAGAAACAAAAGTAACACATCACAGATAGCGTTACTGTAAAGATGTGTTTTTTCCAGAAAGAGAAGCAGCAAATTAAAATCCTACAGATGGGGAAAAGGCTTAAGTGAGATCAGCTGAGAATTTATGCACGTCACATGTAGTTTTAAACTAGTTTTGTCTACAAAGACTTATTTCTAAAACCCCATTCAAAGCAAGTAGAAGGGGTTATGCTGTGCCTGCCTTATTTTGTTTAGGCAGCTTCTTATTTTCAAAGGAAATGTTAGAAACCAAAAATCTCTCAGAGGCAACTCTACTTTCACCAAGGAACACAAACATGAGCTAGGAAGAACATCAGTCATACCCTTGCAAAGCCAAGAAACCATTTGTAACTTTAGTGTAGTTTGAATAAGGTACTTGCTTCAGACTTGTTACTGATCAGAACAGAAGTTTCAAGAGGAGCTGATCAGTAGGACTTGAATTATTTTTTAAAGTATTTTTGTTTGTTTTAAAAATCTAACCTTGCATTACCTTGCATTTCATTTACAGAATCTTGACTAAAGTTAAAGTCCTCAAAGTCATCCAATACTTTTTCTTGTCTCCTTTATGTCAAAGTGGCCCCTTACCTTTTCCTCATCAGTAAGTTCTTCAAACACTATTTTCTGCTTAGGTCTCTAATGTAATTCAACATCAGCCCTCAGAACTCTTAAGTATTAGAACCAGAGAAAATACAGTTAAGTATATGAAAGGAAAAAGCCTAAAAGCAACATTAAAAGCATATGCAGGTCCCACCTGTCTTAGAGCCTTCATTTAAATCTTTTTGAACCTTATGCAACTGTTTCATTTCACTGACAAAAAAACAAGTTGTACTTGGACCTGAACGTTTTCCTTTATCCCCTAACACCGTCTTTCAGGAAGACGAGAGGAATGTGATCAAAGACTTTTCTTCTTTGTAAACCAATTCCCAATACATGTTTCAAAAAGCTTTTCTTCTGTTTAGAACAGAAAAACTGCCTATAGACCCCTGATGCTGTACATCCTCTTTCTCCCCTAAATCTGGAGCTTGTAGTAAGAAGCAAATTTCTGCAGTTGTAATTTTAAAAGCTCCAAGACAACCAAACTCTCTGAAGTTGTGAACTCTTCAGTTCCAGTTATCTTGCTCAATTTCACTCTCAATTTTTCAGCATTTACCTCTCTTAAAAATTAAGAGCTTTTGCTACAGCCAAGTTTTATGCTTCCATTAAAGCATATCTCGTGATAACACTGCTCTCCTGAGACACACAGTATGTTTCTTGTCATTTATTTGGAGCAAAACATCAGTGGAATACAAAAATCAATGTTAAAATCATGTAGACAACTCCAATAGTAAAAACTAATTGAGTGAAATAGCCTAGGTAGTACAAACTGTCCAGTTAACAAAGAAAGGGAAACTTTTCAAGTTATCACTCAAACCAAAGCCATCAAACTTTTGTGTGCTATAGTAAGACTAAAATACATATTCAGAAGCTCTTAATAAGTAATTAGGCTATTGCTATGATGTTTTGATCGGTAGTGTTAACTAAAGCAAAGAGAAACCTTTTCATTCATAATTCCTCTGCAGAAAGCAAAGGCCACTATAGAGGAGGTTCAGCGCTGGGTCCAGCCGTGTTCAATGTCTTTATCAATGACCTGGATGAAGGCATTGAGTGCACCCTTAGCAAGTTTGCAGATGACACCAAGCTGGGAGGAAGTGTGGATCTGCTGGAGGGTCGGGAGGCTCTGCAAAGGGATCTGAACAGGCTGGACTGCTGGGCTGAGTCCAATGGCATGAGGTTTAACAAGGCCAAATGCCGGGTCCTGCACTTGGGGCACAACAACCCTGTGCAGAGCTACAGACTAGGAGAAGTCTGTCTAGAAAGATGCTTGGAGGAGAAGGACCTGGAGGTGTTGGTTGACAGTGACTGAACATGAGCCAGCAGTGTGCCCAGGTGGCCAAAAGGGCCAAAGGCGTCTTGGCTTCTATAAGAAACAGCGTGACCAGCAGGTCCAGGCAGGTTATTCTGCCTCTGTACTCGGCACTGGTGAGACCACTCCTCAAATTCTGTGTTCAGTTCTAGGCCCTTCACCACAAGAAGGAGAAGAGCAAAGAAGCTGGTGAAGGGGATGGAAAACAAGTCTTACAAGGAGCGGCTGAGGGAACTAGAGTTGTTTAGCCTAGAGAAGAGAAGGCTGAGGGGAGACCTTATTGCTCTCTACAACTACCTGAAAGGAGGTTGTGGAGAGGAGGGTAATGGCCTCTTCTCCCAAGTGACAGGGGACAGGACAAGAGGGAATGGCCTCAAGCTCTGCCAGGCTGGACATCAGAAAAAATTTTTTCATGGAAAGGTTCATTGGGCACTGGCACAGGCTGCCCAGGGAGGTGGTTGAGTCACAATCCCTAGAGATATTTAAAAGACAAGTGGACAAAGTGCTGAGGGGCACGGTTTAGTGGCTGATAGGAATGGTTGGACTCAATGATCTTGTGGGTCTTTTCCAACCTAGTGATTCTGTGTGAATGGTTTTGTTACTGTAAGCAACCCCTTATCACGGATTTACTACTATAGATGCTGCTTTATTTTATAGCCTAGTCTCAAGTATAGGACAGACAGACAACCTAGGGTAAGTAAAACTCCATTTTCCCCTCTCCAAAGAAGTAAGATTAAAGGAAACAATCATCACTCGCAATCAATTTATCAAGCTGAGCTTCAAAAGCATTCACATGTCTATCTGTCTGTCTCCCCTAAAGGGGAGTGATGAAGCTGGCTTCTTCCAGAACTTTATCTCAAGGACTTGACTCAGAACTTTGCACATCACCTTGCTGCATCCATGACAGTGGGATAAGGTATTAGTACTTCACTTCATGAAACCCAGCATTTTCTTGGCATCTAGAAAGTGCTTACATCATTTCTATTCAAATTATGCAGCCTTGGAATGACTGTCTTGAACCTGCAGTCAAACATCAAGTATCAACAAGTTTTTTGATGGGAACAGCATTGCAACAAGCTAAACAATTCACAGTAGTTTCCAAGAAGCATGGTAACACCCATCCCCAGCCTCCAAACCTGCCATACTTGATTGTATTTCACAAGTCTGTGGGTATGACCTTCCTAAACACAGGCAGAAGTTACACCAGCCACACACAAAGCTATATTAAAAATACAAGGTAGCATTACTCTGAAGAAATATTGTTAATAAGAGGTCATGGATATAGCCAAACTGATATATTGGCAGCAACCAAACATTGAAGCCATACCAATGTTAAACTACACACGATACATTCACATTTTCTGTGTGGATGTTGCTATCTTGATGATGCCATGCGCCAGTCTGGGTTAATTAACATATTCTAGCATGTCACACCTACATGTAGTTTACAATTAGGCTTCCTGGATCAGCAATATATATTTTATTTAACAAACACTTACAACATTGTTAGCATGCTAAAAAAAAAAGTAGCCCCAAACACAGAACACTGATCCAGGACTGGACTAGAACTGGAAATCACGAACACGGTTCAAGTTAAGTCCTGTCTATAAACTTTAGTAAGAACTTTTCCCTTCAGTATCTGTTTTTCAGAAGCACAGGAAGAATTACAAAACATGGCTAAGCTAATTCAACAGCTTATCATGACCTGTCATACTCTCCCAGCTACGTATTTCTACATGTTCCTTTGCAATGGTCCATCAATAATACAGGAAAATGCTGGGCATTTAGTACAGGAATCCTATTGAAAAAAGACTTAGAGCTGCCTTAATTAAAAAAAAAAAAAAAAGTCACAACTCAAAACCTATGCTTTCTAAGATTATAGATTAAAGATATGCAGGCAATTCATTGGCAGCATTTGACTACAGAATGACAGAATGGCTTAGGTTGGAAGGGACCTTAAAGACCATCCAGTTCTAACCCCCTGCCATGGGCAGGGACACCTCCCACAAGACCAGGCTGCTCAAAGTCCCATCGAGCTGGTCTTGAACACCTCCGGGGAGGGGGCATCCACAGCTTCCCTGGTCAACCTGTACATTAGTCTTCATAATAAAGACTAAACAACCTGAAAAACTCTTGCATATTGTTGTTTAAAAGAACTAAATATTGTTAGAAAACCCCCAAAAGTTATGAATACACTGCTTCCATACTTTGCATATACTGGTTCAGTGGCACTAGCACAGGCAAACATCTATACATTCTAAAGCTGTTTAATTTTCATGTTTTGACTCTCGTAATATTGACACAGTGAAAATAAATTTATTAGGCTTGTAAAAAGTATTGACAGGAACTTGGTTTGTGTTATCTAATATCAAAATGTTGTTTGGTTGGAAAAGACCTTTGTGATTGAGTCTATCCACACACTTGAGAACAGCGCGCAAAGGAAAGCTGTGCCTCAGCAAAGCAATATATTAAGTAACACAACTACAATGTTAAGACAGATGGAAAAAAGCAAGGAAATATTTTTAATTTCATTCTTTACCCAGGAAGCTACAGATGACCAGGGTACACAAAAGAACGTAATTGGAAACAATCTGATGTTATTTTGATCTATTTAAGAAAGCTTCAAATACCCAACCCAAGCTTGGTTACTAACTTACTCAAATCAGGCTAACTTACAGTCCACCCGCATGCAGACCAGTATTACTACACATACCAACAAAGCATGGAAAATGACAGCCCAATGTACTTTGCAACAGCCAGGAGTTTCTCTAGATCAGAGAAAAATTTGCAGATGTACTATGCTCAGTCACTTGGGCTTGGCTGACATCTAGTGGAGCTGAAAGAAGCACCTTCCCTTTCAAGCTTTTAAGTGTTCATGCTTCCAAGGGAGACAAAAGTTGCCTATTTAGAATACCTCAATTTACAGTATTTATTGCAACAAACTTCAACTCAGTCCAAACAAAAATTGAAAATAACTTAAAAGAAATAACCTGGTCCCTTACACACTTTCCAACAGACTAGGCAGAAGTTCTGTTCTATTTTTTGTGCCTCCTAAAGAACTCAGCAACTTAAATGCTTGTCGTTTTCTCTAGGTCATAAGCAAGGTCACAGATAATATTAAAAAGCATATGCAAAAGGCTGCTAGGAATTGCATTGCTTTTGTTACCTGTTCAGAAAGCCTTCCATCAACCAAAGTATACCAATATTCCTTTATTTTTCACTAAAAATCACATGCTTAAAGATAAAAAAAATATTCCAAGGCTTCAATAGATTGAGGCCTTGGACATTAGTGATGTGCCCACAGATCTGTCCTGTTGACTCCTGTTTTGGTTAGTAGTTTCTGAATAATAGAAGAAACTTGACATTAAAGCACAAGAAGGCTTGTGGTATACAATGTGCTAAGGCTTAGCACATCTTTTACCTCACTTTTAACATCTTTCCTGCCTCTCTGGGCCACTTGCTGATTCAGTGGAAACCAGGCTCGTGGGGTTGAATTCCCATCCTTGGCCTACCTCCTCAAACTGCTGTGCTTGGGAAAAGACCCCCTCATCACCTCAGGAAGGGAGCTGATTATTGGTCATCTTAACCAGGCACATTGAGAATATCCATTGTCATGATGCAGTGATCCAGAGCACTTGGGCACCTCAGCGTTCTTGTTCTTAAAACTTTAAAGATCCTGTGTGCCTGGGAAAAGACTCCTCTCATTGCATGAGAAAGACTGACCAACCACCAGCCACCACTGATGATATCTGGATCGTGGCCCAAGTAAGGTAGTCTGATACAACTGGTAAAAGTTGCCAGAATTACATCTCCCTAGTTGCAGCCAAAAGGAATATAAAAAACACCAAAATGAATATTCAAATATCTGAAGAAAGTCAATCATCCCAAAATCCTATAAGTAAGTCATCATAAGGAAGGCCCTTTCAGCAATTCTGGATGGCAGGAGGCTGGGACTAGTAATCTCTCCCTGAGCTGAGACACCATTCAGGTGTAATTCGCAGTCGCATTTGCTAACACAGTAAAAAAAAAGAGAAAACCTTAGTCATGCCCCCTTGAGAGCCAATTACCACCTGCTGGGAATGCCGATGCACCCTAGGTGAGTATTCTCACCAATCTCAAGAGGGAAATTTTCAGCTTAGACTCTCTAACCACCCCTTTATCTATCTGTATACTTAAATATATGTATATATCTTTAACTGACATCAAAGCTATGCTTAAATATTAATAAATCTTTTTGAACACTTATATTTCTATATTTCTGCACTTGCATTTGTACTTATTATACCAGGTAGTAAATAGGAGTGAATCACAATTTTCAAATCCATAAGTAGCTGTTTTGATTATAATAGATTCTATAAAATCACCTTGTTAAATACTAAATTGATTTATTATTAAGTACTGGTAAAGCTCTGTTTGATCTACTTTAAATTATCAAGAAATCAATACTAGCCATATACTATGAGCAATAACTTCCTGAAGTCCCCTAAGACTTCTGTTTAACCCCTGTTCCATCCTGAGCACTCTGAAAACGAGCATTAGACCCCCTTCGCTGACACCTACTGGAAGTTTTATTACATTCTAGGTCCTAGATTTCCAAACTGGTAGCTGAGTTGCAAAGGAAAAAGCTAAAGAGCTTCTAAAGATTAATGAGCTGTGATTCTGTATGGCTAGAGAGAAAAAAAAAAAAAAAAAAACAACCAAAAAAACTGGTCCACGTAAGCTTGGTGCATCTGTCAGCCAAAGGAGAGGTTTCTAGAAACACAGTATTGCTAAACACATCAAGGCACAAGTCTGAATCACGCCTTTCAGCCAAGAAGGAAGTACAGAGGAGGAAACAAAAAAGGCATTCTAAAAATAACTCATGAAGGCTGGGGTTTCAAGAGATTCTGCTCCTGAAAGGAGTACTCCCATCCTTCCCAGTCAGGCATTTCCACTGCCTGTTATCTACTGGCACTGCCTCATGGGACACCCAGTACCAATATACTACAGGGGGTAGAAACAAACAAAGGAACTACTTTACTTCAGCCATATAATTTTAAAGATGTTTAGGATGCTCAGGGAACTTTTTCTACATACTATAAAATGGCAAACAAAGAATTTAAGAACATGATTTTTTTCTTTCTTTCTACAAGTATAATAGTAAAATTGTCCTAAAGGACATGTATGCGTGTATATGTAAAGGATAGTATCAATGATTCTTTCAAGATTTAAACAGAACTGTTGCTGTTACAAGCTGGAAAAGTTTACCTGTCAGCCTCCCCTGTGTTTACTTAGGTGGAATTTTTCTTTCTCTCTCTCCCTCAAAAATGACTGCATGTCCTAAACTGCTGAGATCCCTTAAAACCGCCTTTCAAGGAGCATGACACCCAAGAAAGAATGGAGGAGGGATGGGAAGAAGAAAAAGCTTCTCAGTGTCTCCACTGGGATTTGACAGACTCCGGGAACGTGCTATGAGAAAACAGCATTTTTCAGATGGCTCATTACACCAGTCACCTTGCAGTTCTGACTGGCACAGAAAGTAACACTGGTGACACCGACTCTTAATGCAAGCATCATAGAGAGAATTATAAACCACCTCACTCACACATACCTATCTTTGAGCAGCACTAGTAAAATTATTCTTCTTAGTTTCCACACCCTGACCTGGTTTCTCTCACTGAAAACTGGGGAATATTTTAAAATCTGACCTACTCCCTTGAGGTAAGCGCCTGTCTCCAGCAATCAAACAATCTCCTGAGATAAATCACACAAGAGAATACATCTACTATCATTCAAGGGCATAATATCTACTATAAAGACGGCTGGCTTTACCAGAAGAAAGCCCACCTCACCTACACAACTATTCCCTCAGGAAACTTAACACTGAAGGCAAAAACCTCTCATATTTGACAGCCTGAAATTCATTTCTGTAAGTGTATGACATCCTCAGGACCGCCTATTCTAAATAACATCCTGTAACCCCACCAAGTAAAGAAAGAGGATTACTTTTCTTCAAATTAACATTTCCCTGTCAGTGAAGGGGGATGAATGGGGCCTTGAACAGCCTGGTCTAATGGGAAGTGTCCCTGCCCACGGCAGAGGGTATTGGAACAGAATGACCTTTAAGGTCCCTTCCAACCCAAACCATTCAATGATTCTATGGCGTCAAGGTTTGTTTTGGTTTGTTTTTTAAATGCAGCACTTCCATCCCATCTGACCACTCAACTTCTGCATCCTCAAAACTTCCCACCAGGCTGCTGTGTGCGTACTGACTTAGAGCGACTGCAGATTTAGAGCCTCTGCACCACGAATGCAGGATGGCCAGAGGTTTTATCCACTTTAGCCCCAGACTTGGACATCAATGTTTGCCAATATGCTAAATGCTTACCAAGAATGAGAGCGCTCTAGTCAGCCAAAGAGCAGAATCACAAATTACATATGTAAAACATGCAATTTTAGGTATCCAAATGCACAATCAAATTCTAGCCTAAAAGCTATGGCGATTCCCCTGGCGTTTCTGACAGATCTACCCTAGCAGTAGAAGGAATTTCCATTTCAAGGTAAAACTTATTCCTTCTGGCATCTTTGACAACTGACTTATGAGTCAAAGCTTCATAGTGGTTACTGTTTACCTTCTACCTGTCACTTTTGGTAGCAAAGAGTCTGGATGTAAAAATATTGAAATCATTTGGAAAGATATTTGAGCCCTAACAGCTTTCCTAGTTCTCCCCCTTCCTCTCATAAAAAAAAACCCAAAACCACACACACATAACCCAAAGAAACACAGAATGTTATTTTGTTATTCAACAGTGGCTTATTTTCCTTCAATATATTGTACCTAACTGAAAAATGTGATCTTTAAAAAGGATTGCTTGCCATATTCTCAAAGTACACAGGCAATACATTTCCCAAAACCAAGCAAACTGCAAGTAAGATTTAGAACCAATACGGTCTCTTCATAAGCCAGCTTTTGAGAAGAAACTGTTCTACTTCAGATTTAAAACTTGACTGAAGAGTGAAACTATTTGACTGATCAAAGGTAGCATTCTGAAGTTTTATAGCTGGTTTGGAGAAAAAGGCAAGTTACTTGGCAGTTGACTGAAGAAGTATTTTCATACACAGTATTAAGCAGCACTCCAACAGACAGTAACCGCAGAGATGCATACGCAAACTCAGAATCAACACTGACATCATGTAATTGCTATTGCAGCAACTATGTCCTCGATTAATCAGAGCTGAACGACATTCTCCCACATAAGCAAACAGCAGAGCCGCACTGCAATCACACGTGCAACTGCAGAACACACACTCCTAAAACTTACTGAGGAAGCACCAGCAGCCAGAAGAGCCGTTGCTACATGAATTTCAGAATAAGCTACTGCAGCTTCGCTACAAACACAAAGACTGCATATACACCTGCAAGAGCCATGCTTCCCAGCTGCCCTGCAGAGCACAGAGTATAACTGTTCTGGTTTTGTCATACATACTCACTAGTAAGATTTTCATCAAACATCTGTAACCTGCAATGGAGAGCTGCTTTGTCCATCACAGCCTTCAAAGAAAGCCAACTAGACAGCATCAGTTACACTTGCAAATTCTATTTATTTTTGCATAAGGGACATGCAAGCTGTTCAAACTAGGAGCTGTTGAAGTGTAAGCAAGCACAAGAATGAATGTTACATATGTCCATGCTTACAGAAATTTTGTGCAATAGGAAGGTAAAAGTTTCACATGTTCTCTAAGGAATTCTGTTCTGGGGTTAAATCAGCTTACTTCTGCAGCATGAGGCCAAAATATACAAAACATCTACTGAAGGAAAAAACAACCCAAATGAGTTTAAGGTGTGTAATACTCAACTGTGTGTGTACAGAAATTCTGGGCACTCCTGATCATGTAGAGAAAGTACTGTCAATACATTCACAAAAGATGCTGACCTCCTCTGCAGATGAGAAGACACACAGATGAATGTCACTGAAATTCATTGATTCTAACAGCCCTATGACTAAACTAAGAGCCCAAGATCCTTCTGCAATCAATGAAGAGAGATAGGAACCTTCAAAGGTTGATCCATAAGGCCTCTAGTGATTTCCCAGGGTGACCTGATTTGACGTATGGTTCAATTACGTACTTTTGAGTCTCATGTCACTTATCCTTTCTTTCTGAATGAAGGCTGTTCCCTAGCATAGGTGACATCAAGCAGAGATCATTAAGTACCAGACACACACAAAGACAGACTTATCAAAGTGCTTGCTACTCCATGCAACACCCTCCAATTCCACCTTCATCACTGCACTGTAACTTTCTCAGTCTTGTATGAGTAACAGGTAGTTTAGCTACAATACCTTTAAAGAACCAGAAAGACACACTCATACGGCATACATCCCATATGCTCTAGAGCACCAGATTTGAGACCTTGGTTCAAAATCCAATTAATTAGAAGCAGTGACATACTTCAACTAAGGCCTCCAACTTACCACATTTTTAAAGTCATCCTCTGCTTCATCAAATTTCCCTTGCTTCAGCAGCAAGTGCCCTCTCTGTAATCTTGCCTGAAATGAAACACAGCTTCTTTTGATTTACAAGTTGTAATTCAGCATGTTATGAAAATAAGCTTCAGCCTTCTCAATTTGACAATGTTTTTATGAAGCCTCGTTGATGGTAAAGAATCACTCTGTCCAGAACTGAAGGACAAAAAGCAGCCACAGTTTTTAAGTAGCTGCAACTCACCAGAACTCATTTGAAGACTTGCATAAAACAAAGTGAATGTTTACCTTACACCACTTTCCTGATTATAACTGCCTACAGATTTTAAGAAATAAGCAGAAATAATAAATAATAAACAATCCCCACATTTCATTCTTTCAATAAACTTTCAGAACAACAGGAGCTAGGTAAAAAGACAAGCTAACGATTTAGAGGATTTTGATTTATCGTGAGAACATTTTCATACAGCAATGAATTCAATGTTTGCTCCTTCACTGTAAGCTATACAGAACATGCAACTGTCCAGGGAACAGGGAAACAAGAGAATGAGATGGAGAAGACTCCTGCATCCAACTAGTGAGGCAGTTTCTACATACGATAAGCAGAAGTGAACAAAGGACTTGTAATTCAGAACTTGTGATGATCCCATAGGAAGGTAGTGAGATTAGGACCATTCCTGTGGAGAAAGGATGCCTCAAATCCCATGCTGATTAAAACAGAATAAAAACCAGAGGAATCTGTGCACTCTTCCCACCCTCGCCCATCACTTTCAGAGGGCACAGCCTTGGTGTCCAGAGGAGAATAACCACAAGTGAGAGAAAGAAATTGTTTTGCACAAACCCATGAGGGACATGAACTTAATACAACTACTCTTAGCTGTTAGAATAACTGGCTAGACTATACTTGGCATAGCTGCAAATTCGAGCACATGCACCATTGCAATTATTTTATCCTATTTAAAGCCTTCTAAATTATAATGTATTTTCTATTCCTGTTCCGTAAAATCTGAAAAATCAACCTCCTTCAAAACATTTTTAATGCTTGACCAATTTTCAGTTCCAATAATACTTACTGATGTGAAGTCCTGCTTTAATTCAACAACTTTACTTAAATCACGAATTGCTGCTTTAGATTTACCCATGGCTAAGTACACTGTGGCTCTTCGGTAATAAGCAATGTAGTTATCAGGGTCTCCATCTGTAAGTGGACAAACAGGAATCAGAACGCTATCTCAAAGTAACTGAAACTTTGGGTACAGTGAAACTATAATGACTAAAAATAAATTACCAGAGTTTTAAGTAACTGAGGAAAAATGAGATTCATCAGTAGAACATAAAATTTGTAACATTATCCAAGCTGTAGGCCTACATTTGAAAGCATATTCACTCATCATTCTTCATCCCAGTTCCTATCCATCATATAGGATGCAAGTAAATAATCTCAGTGACCAATGTTACTCCAGCATTGAAATGGATGCACAAACCCTTTATACATCCACTGGAAAAACAGCAACATCTTTCTTGGCTACTCAAGTGGGCAGCAACACCCCCTCTCAACAGCAGTGAAATGCACATACATTATCAAAACCTGAAAGCTAACTCAAGGTCTACACATTCCATGCCTGTGGGTTAAACTTCCAAGATCAAGCAATCTTACACTCTCTAGGCTAGCACATGTATGTACACCCTTACAGAATATAAACAGCAGTCCCTGAAAACAAGAAGAATTTTCTTGATATCAATCTCGATGTAGTATTTCAAAGAAACAGACAACAGTTACTGCAGGCTGTTGAGGGAAGGTAACTCAGACCACTTAACAAACCATGCAGTAGGAGAGTAAACACTTTACTGTGCTGTTAAAAAAAAAAAATCATCAAACCAGAATTTGTAGACAAGAAGATTCATATCTGAGGAACAAAACAAGTATTTCTCTTCTTTTTGTCATCTGAGGTTAAAGCTGAATTTTAAAATAAATAGAAAAAAATAGCGTTGCCAAAAATCATATGGTTGGTAACAGAAGTTCACAGCTGGCCACTTCCATTACCAAAACACAAGTTCAGTTCTCACTTGAAAAGGTCTCCGCTCTCTCTCTCTCTCTCTCTCTCTCTCCAATGTCTTGGCTGTGGAAACACTAACGTCCAGCACTGTAATTTAATAACTCCCATGCTTGTATGCCAGCATTATGGATATCAAAAGTAAATTCAAACAATACTCTATGTTTTTTTAAAAGCAGTAACAAGTCCTACTGCATGCAACTAACTGTGTGGAGTAGACACAAATTGATGGCTGAAATAAAGGAACTTTATTAATACACAAAGGGCAAAAGATAGGAATGAGCTAACCCAGAAAGCATATTCCAGTACCAGATGAAAAACTTTATGACAGTCGA
Source organism: Clamator glandarius (assembly GCA_033459285.1). Taxonomy (NCBI): domain Eukaryota; kingdom Metazoa; phylum Chordata; class Aves; order Cuculiformes; family Cuculidae; genus Clamator; species Clamator glandarius. The sequence continues at coordinate 1,061,238 of JAUNZM010000473.1, read as the reverse complement.
ATATGGTTTTGCCTTAGTTCTCCAGTAACAGTAATGAACAGTAACTGGCATTTACCCAGAGAGAAGGTATAAGCCATGAGCTTGATGGGATTTAAGAAAGCTGAAAATTTAACTGCAGAGAAAAGGAACAGTAGTTTTTTCTTATTTTAGATGTTCACAAAAAGAACAGGCCAGCTAAGGCAAAGCAAAAAGATCTGTATACCTCACAAGTCTACAACGACGCAGTACAGGTAAAACAGGACTACAGAAAATTTATTCCCTCCTCCTGCAAGAACACAGTAGGCAAATCATGCTTAAAAACCTTTTCAAAAAGGCAAAATACAAAGAAGAAAGAGCAGTCTGATGAAATTTCCGGCCATCAGGCTCCAATCAACACCCAGCTACAAATCCCATCAAGGTCACAATGGAGGTGGTCACACTGGAGTTCTGCCAGCTGCTCGACGCTGCTGGCAAAGCTGAAGGATTCACCCCATGCAGGCACCTCACTGCCCATTTCGCCTCCCAGCACTGCTACCCTTGTACCGTCACTAGTACTTGCCTGGCCACAGGCTGAATTGGACATTTCACCAAATCCAAGCTAAAGCCAGCCAACCAATAACAAAGGAATAAACCTTGATGTAACACTAATTCTGCTCCATCCCACAGAAATGCTTTGGCAGCAACATACAAGGGGAAAAGCAGTAACAGACCGCCTCCTGGTGGAACAACAAGCTTCCTTAGCACAGAAATTCCCTTGCCTCCACTCCTTTTATATATGGGAAATTGTTTTGGGGGAACTCACAGGAAATATTAATATCTTCAAATCAGCAGCTATTTCATTTGCATTACACTATTAGACCAAGGCAAAAATAGAAATCTCAATAGGATGATTCATTACTTAGTATTATTATTCTCATAGAGAGAAGGATGCACTTGTACACATTATAACAAAGTCGAACAACTTTAAAAAACCCACCAAACTCCATGCAGACAAGAAATTATAGTTTTAATGGACACTGCTCTTTGCTGGCACTGTCTGTCTCTACACTTCAATTCAAGGATTTTAACCAGCAAATTTGCTTTAAAAGCTAACGTTTAACTCCTGAGCCTGTTGAAAATACAGAACACCAAAACAAGAACTCACTCACTAGTTGAGCATAAGAGAGGGACAGTTAATACACTCTTCACTACCAGTTCACTATCTCAATCTTCAAACATCAATTTCTCTGATGTATCACCCACTTCAAGATTTAATTTTAAAACAGAAAAGGAGGTTATTTTAAATGTTGAATTTGTTACAGCACCAGAGAGAAGAAAGCATGGATAAACTCAACCTTTCAAAGACATACTTCAAAAAACTTCATAAAGATAAAACCTAATCTTGATGGAATTAGAGGGAACCTCTCAAATGATACCACAGTCAATTATAATTGCTCCTGTACAGCTGGCTTGCAGAATAGCAGTGACTTAGTGCTCATGTATCACTTAGTAAATCTAACTGTTTCTCCTATCAAGCAAAGCATAAATATTTTACTGCATCTTCATTGGCTCCCATCCAAACTGCTGCATAAAATGTCCCATTTTCTGTGACTCTCAGAACAGAATTTGCAAAAAAGCAGGATACTTAATGAAGCAAACAGTAGGAAAAAGAGAAACCCTCACCCAAAGGTATTTTAGTGCAAGAGCCACCTTCCCGAGATACCTACCTATAGCTGCATGGAAGTGAGACAAAGCATCTGCCAGCTGTCCAGCAGCCAATAACTTCTTTCCCATTTCAAGCTGTTTTTCTACTTCTGCATTTATTCCACATTCAGCTCCTTAAAGAAAGAAAACAAAGATCAAGGCTTTGAATGACCACTTTGTGTGCGTTGTAACCACTCTACACATTTGGTGTAATCAAATGGTTATTGCTATATAAGCAGAAATCACTTCTTTGCATACTGAAAACCCCTGCAGCCTAATAAACAGATAGCATGTATTCCCTGCCCCCAAGATAACATCAAAGTAAATAGATATACACCGTAAAACACCACATTGTGAGAAGGAATACGCATTTCTATTCCAGTCTGTACTCAGCAACACACTTTTGCACATCAAGCTTCATACATCAACTATAAACACAATTTGACAAAAATATATTACTATGTGGGCTTTCAATTTCAAAAGAATCTAGAAAGATATTCACAATGCATACAGAGCAAATACAAAAAGGCTTCAAGTTAAATGTCATGACCCTACTGATAACTTAGGAATCAACTGAGAATTGCAAATTACTGCAAAGATTAGCTTCTCATCTTCTGTACTTTTGCCTCGTCTTTATCATTTCCAAGGCAAAGAAAGCACATGTTTTGATATAAACAATTAAAATTCTCACTCCCTTCTCATTTATCCAGTAGTACAAGAATCACATCAAAGCAGTATGCTTCTGAAGTGCCAGTTTCAGTTTAAAGTTAGTAAATTGCTGCCGCTGCTCAGCCAACAGGGAAATACTATTGTTGAGAAGAAACGAGCAGCCAAGTGCAAGTACATGCTGTACATACATCAATTCAGCCACAGAGTTTGTACCACTTCCAGCATTCTTCAAATCAGGTCAGATTCTCATTACAACTTATCTGTTTGACTATTAAAACTTGCACACTATAAACAGTTTTCTTTTACTAAGAGCATATCCTATGCATAAATTAAGTAAGGTACTATATTAAAACCCTGAATAAATACACCACATTAGAAAGCAATGAACTACAACTATTATGATCAATTTCTTTCACTGAGGTTTTTTCATCAGGCTAATTTGGATAGGCACTTGAATTAACATTAAAAACAAAAATGCAGCTGCACTTAAGTAATTTCTTAGAATATCTACACAGATTGAGGGAAAGTATATCAAAACTTTTCACACTGAAAGATGATTAAATAAAGTACTTGCAATGAAAGAAGAATAATTTCTGACCACCAAGTCACCAAGATTTTAGAACTAAGAACACTCAGCACCCCAGATCTTAATTTATTTTACCTTTCCTACTCATTACTATGGTTTATAATCCTTTTAATTCTATGTTATAGGAAAATCATTAGCTGTCTATGATGAAAAGAACACAATGCTGTCTGTATCCCTGGAAAAAGCTTGATCTGCTAAAAGATCTACAATAATCAGAAAACTAGATTCAAGGACTTCAGTGCAACTACTTGCCTCAGAACAATGTCAGCAAAGAAATTATTTTTTTTTTTAATTAATGGAAATGACCTTATAAAACAAGCTTGAAATTTCCAGTCAGTAATCTTTTTTGTTTCAGTAGATGCAATTAAAATAGTAATTTCTTATCATATAGTCAGTTTGGGGATCTTATTAAGTGGCACATTTTAAAATCCATTCTAGGTACATACAGCTCTGAATAAAATATAAATAGCTCTACTAAGAGTGGAGAACTATATCTTGATAGCAATTTTTTCCAAGCATTTTATTGTACTTCAAGACAGCGTTTGTGTGAACATCCAGTTTTCAGAAAAAAGGACAGTAGTCTCTGCCATTTTGCTTCTTCTCTAGTTAAAGCTTTGATCATTGAGTAGCCCAGTGTCCTCTAAAATAATAAAGCAAGAATTGAAGAGAATAAAAACCAAACAAGCAAACAAGAAAACCCACAAAACAAACTGGAGAAAAAAAGAAACCACTACAAATTTCCCTGGCTTTGGAAGTATACTAACAACCAGTCAGATATCAAACCATAAACAGACTAAAGTATTTAATATGAACCAAAACAAACAAGCAAAAAACCTGTTAGTTTTCATCCCTCCCACCTCTTCCCACATATGAATATCCGAAACTATCAGTTCAGAGTGATATTCTATAAGTGGGCTATAAATTACTCTTCAACAAACCTTCCATCCACCTATGTATAGCATGCAATTTTCACACTAAGCATCTGAAGGAGTGGCCTTGTTTCTCATTTAGCCACATCAGGATAGCTCCAAGAATAGATTTTCCACCATTAGCATGTACCTATATTATTCAGCGTCTTTCATACACATCGTGTTCAGTACAGCTTTACAGTTATGTAACACTTTAGGCATAAGAGTTACCTTTTTCCTTGAAAATACTGAAGATAATAAGTGAAGGAATGGAGAAAGGTGGCCATTAATATTAAAAAGGTAACTCATAAAAGCAGGAGCAACATGGATGGAGAGCAAAAAAATACAGCAAACTGTGAAGGACTAAGTTCCCTGCAGAACAAGACTAACTATACTGGATATCCATTACAACTTGGCTCTGCAAGTTGCTGGACTTCATAAATCGATGCAGCAGTCTTCAGAAGCAGCCTATATAGTCAGTGTAACCATGACGGAAAGCAACAATTACCCTAACTACTCAGGAACGCTGTACACTGACCTGAGAGGGGGACAGCTGATTCATATAAATCTACCACTTACTCATTTTCTGGTCACAGGCAAACAATTGCAAGCTGTTAATACAGACACAGGAGTCTAAGAATCAAATTATGCACAACCTATTTGGGTACCTACTCACTTCTTGGTCTGAGAATGAACATATGAACTCAAGTTCAATCAGCAGTAAAAACAAACTGACCCCAGAGAGCTTTTTCCAACAGATGGATGGTCACCAGTGAGCCAGATACCAACGGCCCAGTACCACAGCTGAAGATGCGACATATGCTGCAGCAAGAAACTAAGTTTAAGCGAGAGATATGCAAATATACTATTTATTTTTAAAACTTCCAAGTATCTTAATTTGAATGTAATTTCTAAAGCCTGCCTAATTGGTTTCTATTCACCAGTGACCTCAGACAACCATACAAAAGAGCTCAGATGTCAAATCAAGTCAGATATTCCAGATAACTTCAGAGTCTGCAGTTCTGGCAGGGACTCAAGACAGCACAAAAGTGCTACCACCCCTGACAACTCAAAGGAAGCCAGTCAGAAGGCACAACAAAGGTAAGCAAGTGCAGCTAACCTGTTTTTCCAGTTAAATACACCCACTTAGAGTAAATTATAACCTCCTGGCAGGTTTTTGTTTTATTAGGAATAACTGGTGCTGATACAGGGGTACATAAGTGTATCAACGTCAATTTTATCCTTATATAATCAGTCACATACACGAGTAAAAAGCTTAAGGAAGCCCTCTGACATCAAAACAGTTTCAAGATTTTACATTTGTCCACACACTCCTCTTTTTCACCTACTTTATTTTATATCTTGTCCCCAAGCTGAGAAATGGGACTATGAAAGTAAGCTGAATCAGTTCCAATTGTGTAACAGAACCACGCATGTCACTAAGCTTAATTACAATGATCTAAACTTTTTTTCATATATATAAGAACTTGATGATTGCATCATACAAGTGGGAGCTTCTGCTTTTGGATGTTTATTAATCAGAATGACTTTTTAGCACAGTAAATCTTCAGTTTGCTGCTATTTTTAAACAGATTTGGGCTTAGATTTTATGTGTGTCTGCACGTGTCTTTTTGCAAGAATAAGACTGAATAAAATAAGAAGTAGCCAAGCAATCACAGTTTTAGAGCAATGTGAAAAGGCTCACAAAGAGCCTGAGAGCATTCAGGGGAGCCACGTGTAACTTTCATCCATCAAGTTTTTAATCCCTTCATTTGCAAAGAAAATTGGTAAATAACTAGGATTAGCAAACCAAAAAGCCATCCTTCCCAGTCTCTCTCCTCCCTCTAGAGCCTTTCTTCCCCCTTCACAGGGCTATCCTTTGCAGTTTGGAGTGAGAAAGGAAATCCCAAATCCAGCACAAACATATGGGAGGGGGTGACAAGAAAACGGGGGTTTTAGGCTCTGACAACAATTAACTGAGCCCTATATACATAGAAGCCTGTTTCCTCTTCCCCTTATTACTTTTCCTTTCTCTTACTACCTGCAAGGAGGAGGGGAAGAGGAACAATACTCCTTTATCCTTCTCTGCTGCCTCTTTTTGTTGTGATTACTACAGACAAACAGCCAGGAAGGATGAATCTTCCCAAGAGGTGATTTGTGTCAAATGGGACCTTATTCAACATAAGTAGGACATTCAAAGAGGAGGAATTGAATAAACACTATACTAAGAGGTGAACTGCACTGCCACACAACCGTATAGTCCAAAACCTTTCTAGTGAAATCATTTACCACCCAGATATAAATTTGTATTCATAGATACTGACTGTGAACTACAACGTTAATACAGGCCAACTGTTCCAACGATTCCAACAAAAAATATTTTCACAGAAGGGGTCATTGGGCACTGGCAGAGGCTGCCCAGGGAGGTGGTTGATTCACCTTTCCTGGAGGCGTTTAAGGCACGGGTGGATGAGGTGCTAAGGGGCATGGTTTAGTGTTTGATAAGAATGGCTGGACTTGATGATCCGGTGGGTCTTTTCCAACGTGGTTATTCTATGATTCTATGATTCATGAATGAGATAGCACAAGGCAGACCTCTACAATCAATACATCAAGAGGAGAATTTAAATGTGAACATTAACAACTTTAAGTTCAAAGACTAGTAACATGGGGGGCAGCAGGACCTCCATGGGCTTATATAACATAAAACCACCAAATATCCTAATTCATAAACTTAGAAATTAGTAAGCTCAGTAAATAAGATTCATAACCATCACTGTTCATCCTGTTTGCATCCTATTATTCTACTTCAAGACATCTCTATTAACTGAAGTTAAGAAAACACACTCCAAATTACTCAATGTGGCTTTGGTACATTCACAGAGCCATTAAACCATATACTTGAAACAGATTGTCAACTCTAAATAAAGAATCCTCAGCAGGAGAAACTGCCACAGTCCCAAGGTGTGAGGGGGGAAGTGGGGGTGGGTATATTTTAACCACAATTACTAGTTTTGTGCTGACACTACTAGAATACACATCCAATGTTTCACCTCAATCTGCCACTGCCATTTAAAGAATGTTCCCCAGGTGAATTCTGACTATATGCACAACTGTATAACCAAGTAATACATTTAACAGGAGTGTGTGAGTTTCAGTTCGGCAATACAGGTGTTGCTGACAATGTACTGAAAACAAACAGGGTGTACAAAGTGCAGATAAAACTTCTCTGCTGACTCGAAATACTAAAGGTACAGGCAGAAAAACAAACAAAACAAACCCAAACCAGACCACAACAATAAAACAAAACAAATGCAACACAACTGTCAAAAGTCTCAGCAGATTTGAAGGACTGGAACTAATAATGACTGCAAGGGACCACTGAATCGTAGAATGGTTTGGGTCAGACAGGATCTTAAAGATCATCCAGTTCCAATCCCCCTGCCATGGCCAGGGACACGTTCTGCTAGATCAGGTGGCTCAAAGTCTCATCCAACCTGGCCTTGAATACCTCGAGGGATGCACATCCACAGCTTCCCTGGGCAACCTGTGCCAGTGCCTCACCACCCTCACAAGAAAAAAAATCTTCCTAATATCTCATCTCAATCTCCCCTCTTTCACCTTAAAACCATTACACCTCATCCTATCCCTACACTCCCTGATAAAGACCCCTCCCCTGCTTTCCTGTAGGCCCCATTTAAGTACTGAACAGCTTCTATAAAGAGCAGCTTTCTCTTCCCTATGCTGAACAACTCCAGTTCTCTCAGCTTGCTTTCACAGCAAAGGTGCTCGAGCCATCTGACCATTTTCATGACCCTCCTCTGGACTTGCTCCAATACATCCACGTCCTTCCTGGGCTGAAAAAGCCTTTGAACTTGGAAACTGGACAAAATTCCTACAGAAGTGAGAAATTCAGAGCCGGTGGTGAACTAGCCAATGCTGTTACAGATGAACTCCAGGACATCGTGCCATTTTTCCAGACCTCACAGCAGCTGGCACCCCATCAGCAGGCAATGGAAAACTAAGCCACATTAAGCAACGCTGCCAGGAACTCAGCTAAAACTAAACAGATCATAAGCAGCAACGGTAAGCTCATTCATAGAGTTGAACAGGTTGGAAAAGACCTTTGAGATCAAGCCCAACTATACCTGTCCACTACTACACCATATCCCCAAGCACTTCACCTATATGTCTTTTAAATACCTCCCGGACTGGTGACTCAACTACCTCCCTGGGCAGCCTCTGCCCGTGCCTGATAAACCACTCCATGAAGAAATTTTTCATAATGTCCAGTCTGAACCTTCCTTGGCACAACTTGAGACCATTCCCTCTCATCACTTCTTACCTGGAGAAGTGACCAACACCCACGTCACTACAACCTCCTTTTAGGTAACTTTAGACAGCAATGAGGTCTCCCATCAGCCTTCTCTTCTCTAGGCTAAGCAACCCAGTTCCCTCAGGTGCTCCTCATAAAGCTTGTTCTCCAGCCCCTTCCCCAGCTTCGCTCCCCTTCTCTGGGCACCCTCCAGCACCTCAATGTCTTTCTTGTAGCCGAGAAGCCCAAAACTGAATACACCATGCGGGGTGGAGCCTTACCAGCGCCGAGTACAGGGGCAGAACCCCTTCCCTGGTTCTGCTGGCCACACCGTCCCCGACACAGGGAGCGATTACACACCCTCCTCCACAGCCCCGACGAGGTGCTGGTTCCCCCCCTCCTCCTCCCACCCTTCCCACTCCCGGGGTCCGCCCGACACCGCTGCCCCAAGGACTAGCCCCCTCCAGCCACTCACCCTGGTACAGCAGATCGCACAGCACAAGCAGGAAGGGCAAAGCGGAGCCCAGGCGGCCTGCCGAGGCCGCGGGAGACACCATCTCTCTCCCCGCTCCCGCCGCTCCCGGCCCCGCGACGGCAGAACGGCGAGCGCGGAGCCGCCACAGCCGCCGAGAGCTCCAACTACTTCCGGGTTGGGTCGTGGGCGCCTCCGATTGGCCGAGCGGCGCGCGAGCCGCGCTTGCGCCCGCCCCGCGCCCTGAGGCGGTGGGCGGGGCGGGGGAGGAGGGGAGGTGCGCGGCTCCGCGCCTGCGCGGCCGAAGGGAAAGAAGGGGCAGGAGCAGTGCCGGCCGGCCGGAGGCGGAAGTGGCGTTTCTTGGGGAGGGAGGGGGGGGACGGGACTCCTCTGCGCCTGCGCAGTAGGACGGCGTCGGGGCGCGCGCTGGGCTCGCGCCGGCGGGGGGGCGGGGTTGCTTTTCCCGCGCGCGCGCCAGAAGCGGAGGTGCCGGCCGCGTGGCGCTCGCGTTGGAGGGGGCGAAGCGGCAGAGGGCACAGCTCCCCCCACCCCGAGACCGAAAATGCTGACAAATAGAATCACACAATCACGGAATTGTTTGGGTGTATCGGGGCCCCGAGTGCACTGGCCGGCCTGCTGTCCTGCCCAGTCTCCTTCCACCTGCCCAGGACCCCATGTCATCTCCCCTGGGATACTCAAGCCCTGTCCCAGCCACACCATAGTAGAATCATAGAATAGTTACGGTTGGAAGAGACCATCAAGATCATCTAGTCACAACCTCCCTGCCATGGGCAGGAATATCCCACTGGATCAGGTTACCCAAGGCCCCATCCAACCTGGCCTTGAACACCTCCAGGGATGGGGCATCTGCAGCTTCCCTGGGCAACCTCTGCCAGTGCCTCACCATCTTGTTATAAATTGAGGCGAATAATTTGATTCAGCCTTTACGGATCAATTAATTGTTTATTGATTACAGCAAGCAATGACAAGCAAACAGCGCTGGGTGCAGCTGGGGAGCCCGCGCTCCGCCAACGGCTCACACGGACTTCCCCCCCCCTTTCAGTCTTTTATATGTTTCCATCTCTGTGTTCGTGGGGTACTCTGTGTCTGCGTCACCAGTTAGACAGTTCTTCTAATCTGTGTGTCCAGGCTTGCTGCAACACTTTGGCAACTCCCTCCGAATTCCTCCATATACCTGACTCCCTGGTTTTCTATAGTTCAATTAGTTTTAGCAAAAGGCAATTTTGACACAACTACCCTTATCTACAAATATATTCTGTCCTTTAATCTTTATCCATATATGGTTATACAACCCAATTTGTGCCTAGGCAAACACAAAACTTTCTCTGTTTTCTGTCTTGTGGTTTCTTGTTACCTACACAAGCTTTCCTCCCCATTTGATTTACTACTTGATGGATAAAGGGTCGTATCTATCACAATCTCATTCTGAAGAAATTCTTCCTACTATTACTTAGACTAAACTCTTATTCTAAACCGAAACTAGTCCACTTTTTGTAATAATAACTGCTGCTTGTATCATGATCTCTATTTCTGTTATATCCCATGTCTCTGGTTGGAGCTGATGATCCTGGAGGTCCTTTCCAACATTAACAATTCTATGATTCTTTGCCTACCTCCTCCTACCACAGCCAGGCTGCTTCTGGAGCAAGAAGAGCTGTGCTTCAGCTCCTCTTGAGGGGCTCTGCAAGAGCTAGCAGGCCTGGAGAAGGGCACAGGCTGCTTGCCTTGAGCCAGCCAGGTGTGAAGCAGGTGCTGTTGGGGCCAATGGAACTGAGGGGTCACCTTCTGAGTCAACCGTTTGGTTGGAAAAGACCTTTGATATCACTGAGTCCAACCATACCTGTCCACTACTAAACCATATCACCTGTCATATCATCTACCTATTCACGGATGGTGACTCAACCACTTCCCTGGGTAGCCTGTTCTGAAACAAGAAGTAGTGGCTGTTACAAAAAGTGGAATATTTTCATTTAAGCTAAAGTACAGTTAAGTTTTATCTAAGTAACTGTATTTCTTAGACAGAATGTCACTCTGATAGCATGTTTTCTTTCAAACAGTGTTTTTTCCAGACACCGTTCATTCTTTGGAGATGATAATGTCTCGTGTTCAGTAGGATCTGTGCAGAGCAGATGTGTTTTCTTTTGTAATCACCTCTGTTTGCAGTCTTTTCCTATCTCAAATGCAAGGTCAGCAGAACTGGCTCCAAAGCTCCAAACTGGCAAGAGATTTGACTATTGTGAAGTTCATAATAACATTAAAATTAATTCTTGGGAAGTAGTAGAATATGCATAAAATTTCTGGGAAAATTTATCCATATGCATGTAAGTGGGAAGTATATTCTGTAACCAGTTCTTGTCTCGTTACGCATGATTGATGGAATCACTCCCCTGCATTGCCCAGGCCTGATAAAGGATGATTGCTTTCTAAAACTCCAAAACAAGTCTTAGGGGGTTTATTTGCCATCATTTTCAGTATCAGTTTCAGTGCCTGATAACTCTTTTAGTGAAGAAATTTTTCCTGATGCCTTATCTGAAATTGCCCTGGCACAACTTGAGGCCATTTCCTCTCATCCTTCTGGGGTGTGGTGCTTGCTGTTATCCTTCCTTATTTGAGGTCAGTTTCTCTGGCCTGCTGCAAAAAAGAAATTGAGCAGTGACAGGCTGAGAGAGTTGGGGTTGTTCAGCCTGGGGAAGAGAAGGCTGCGGGGAGACCTTATAGCAACCTTCCAGTACTTAAAGGGGGGTATAGGAGAGCTGGGGAGGGGCTCTTTATCAGGGAGTGCAGGGATATGACAAGGGGTAATGGTTTTAAGCTGAGAGGAGATTTAGATGAGATATTAGGAAGATTTTTTTTTTCCCTGTGAGGGTGGTGAGGCACTGGCGCAGGTTGCCCAGAGAAGTTGTGGATGCCACATCCCTGGAGGTGTTCAAGGCCAGGCTGGATGCCTCGAGCAAACTGGTGTAGTGGGAGGTGTTCCTCCCTATGGTAGGGAGGTTGGAACTGGATGATCTCTAACGTCCCTTCGCTCCCAAACAATTCCATGAATCTGTGATTCACAAGTAAATTCATCCAGATTTTTTTTATCCCTGTGTCTGACCTAGCCATAAAGCAAAGGAAGGCATGTGTGATTTCAAACTGCTTGATTGTCCCCAGGACACAATCCTGTTTTCCATTGAGAGCAAAGCCAAGATAGTCAGCATGGCCTTGACTTACACTGACATCCAGGCATGCCAAAAAAGCACTGGGGAATTTACCAGACTGCAGAAAAAATAGTGATATTACTTAAGAGAGAGCAGTATTTTCATGCTGAAAGTTTCTAATGGATCTGCAAACCGAAAGCAAAGTCTATTGTCAAATAGCCTGCAACCTAACATGTATCTTTGGAGACCTGTCTTCCTTTATTTTCATAGTGAAAATGCAACCTATTCTTAGCTAGCACAGAAAAATTAATCTTGTATGTGTCTTGTTGTGTATTGTTTCAAATTACATACCTAGTGTTGTCGGACAAACAACTCGTATAAGGGTTGTATTCTATATTATACCTCATCAATGTGAAAAAAAAAAACAAAAACAAATCATCCTTTCCTCAGGGAACATCTGCCAAGAAAAGTAAAAAATTGAAGCTTGAAATCTGATTTGGCAATCACTTAAATTTCTTTTTTCATTCTGCAGGTACGCTCACATTACCTTCCTCACCGTAGATGATATAATTCACAAGCTTTCTTGAAAGGTCAGGCTGAAGAAAAAGAAGTTATTCCTCTTCTGCATTTCGTTTGGAAGGTGATACTTCAAAGGTGTCACCTAGAAACTTGACCTGCAGAAGATATTCAGAAATAAGAACTTGAAATAATATAGGAAGTCATAGATGTGAAATGAATAATTGATGACATTCTAAAGATGTCAGTGTGAGGAAGAGCATGACAGCTCTATAGCTATGGATAAGATAAAATATGAAAGCCTAAAACTGAACTGAGCAGAACCCAGTCGCTGTTACAGTGAATATATTCCTTTGATTTTACCTGATGAAAAAAAAGATTAGACCAAAGCCAGATAAAATGAACATGAGAGGGGAGTTTACACCTCCAACCCCATAAGATAGCTGAAAATAATTCTAGGGACTATGAAATACTTAATGGAACCTTAACAAAATCAGGAGAAAACTCAGTATCTTGTACTGGAACATCAAGTTCCAGTACATAAAAATTCAAACATCAAATCCCTTAAAGCAAGGTAAAAGTAGCATGACTGAAGCATCAGGTATCATTTTTAGTAGATGTTTGAGAAGCCCTTGACCTTGGCCCTGAAATGCTGAGCCAAGGTCAATGTTTCAGCCTGGCACAGTAATATAGAGAACGATGTGTGATGGCAACGCTACAAAATGATCTACTCAAAGAGAAAGCATTCAGCATTGTCAGTCTGTGCTATAAATGCCACCAGGTGTACAGAATTACACAGCAATTCTTGAAGGCCATGAACTACAAAGGACCGTTCTTGATTATCCTCTAACATATATTATTTAGGTATTAAGTATAATCCTTGGAGAAAAAGTTCTTTAATACATATTCCCTTGTGCAGTTTCAGAAGCAGAAGAGGAGAAAGACTTGAAAGAACAAATGCATATGAAATGCTAACATATTTTGGAATTAGAAAAATAGCAAAGCACTATGGCTGTAACTCAAAATGTCTTTCAAATGATCAGAATTAGACTTGTGTTAGAAACTAGTTTTTTCATCAGTCTTGAGTTTTGGAGTGAAAGGATGGATGGCAAGGACTACACTATTCGAAGTGCTCAAAAGACACCATAACAAGGAATTTTCTCCAAGTTACTGCGGGTAATATAAAGAAACAGCAGAGGGCGGCAATTAGCAAGGAACTAGTCGAAGATCTTCACTTCAAATGGCTACGGTGAACTGAATCTAGTGACACATGGTGGACATAGTTAAATCTATAGTTTCCATTTATTAACTGAGAAACCTTCTCAGAGAGAGTACAGTAATAAGTCTAGATTAGACGTGGTGACACACAGGGTCCTGGAAGGACTTTTCCCCTCTAGCCTCTTTTTTTTTTTTTTTAACAGACTGCCCTTGTATGCTTTACAGCTAAGGTTCTGAGAGATGGTGGTTCTTTTTCCTTTTTTTATACAGATTTTTTCTTGCCCACAAAAATTATTGCATCACAGTCAGTGTAAATCTGCAGAGTAGTTGCTAGAAAAAGAACAAATGTCTGATGTATGCCACTAAAAATTCACTGAGAGGTTGCTAAGGGTTAAAAACTAAGTCCTTGATTCGATTTCAGTGTTCAGTGACTTTCCTATTGCTCCAATTATATGGTTTCTAAATACAAAAAAATTAAACACCACATGTGTCAGACAGTGGATTTTTTTTGTGAGTGCAGACCTGAGCTTAGCTGAATGGAGGTCACTGAATGAACCCAATGGGTTGAAAGAGGGATATCTACCCATCCTGGAGCTGCAGACTGCCTGGAAGCAGTGCAGATATGGTTCCTGTTTCAGTACTGCCTCCCAAGCTCAACAACAGGGCTCTGGGGGATGTGGACTGCTGAGTTACAGCAGACAGCGAGCCAGGCTGAGGCTGATATTGTTTGAGTTCCTCCACTGAGCATCTGCAAAGGCTCCTCATCAAACTCTGCTTGGCAAAGGAGTGGATGGAGTCAAATGCTATCATCTTGGATGAAGATCTGCCTGCAGCCTTCCCTCTCCTCTTTGCACAGAGGTATGTAGTCTCTACCCTGAGGCTCTTGGCCAAATAAAAGTTATGACAGCAAGAAAAGGGTTTGAATGGTCAACAAAATATCCCTGTGCTAAAGCTGTGGTACTCTAATTATGCTATTGTTCACATACTGGGAAAGAAGTTAATGGGAAGGCAAAAAGTCATCAGAAATTAGATAGAAATTTCAGACTACACTCACCCAAGAAGGGAAAAAGCTTCATGATGCTGTTCTTGGCATATGACTTAGGTTTCACCACAAATAAGACAGATGGGATGCTATTACAATAATATCTATACATAAACTAGATTAAACTCACGATCACTAAGTTTAAAGATGTTTCTTTAGAGTTAAGTTGAATTCCCTCCATATTTGTGAGAGAGGAAAATAAATGAACTGTGTGGCCATCTCAGTAAAATCCAGCTAGACTTGTTACATGAAGACAAACCTTTAAGAGAAACTGTTTTATTTGAAGGAAAGAAGATTTAGTTGCAGAAAACTCTGAAGTACCCAAACTTGAAAATTAAATTTGTTAAACTGCATGGGGCAGTGTCTCTTCAAACTGCTTAATCACAGCTGATGTGGTGTATCGGAATGAAAGAGGTGACACAGAAGACATTGGAGAGTGCCTCATCCTGCCTTCTCTTCTTCTAAATGCATTGCTTTCCTGTAATAAAAATATATATTTAAATAATTTCTTCAGGTAAACTAAGCAATGTAAAGACTAAATGAAGGTAGGTATTGTAGGCATTAAAAATGTGCAGTGGAGGGGGTTGGCAGGAAGTAAGAGATTAATTAAAGTGCAAACTCATTATTATACCTGTACCATGCTACTCAAATCAACTTTCCACCAGTTAATGATTACTGGTATGAATCGCACTGAGAATGCTGCAGGAGAGTCTCTTTCTCAGTTCAAGGTTAAAACAGCTTGCAGAACATATATGGCATCCTCTTCCATTCCACAACACATGCAGATAACTTTTTCATGTAACACATTGTATCAGGGCCCGGAGGGCACTGCCAGGCCTGCTGTCCTGCCCAGCCTCCTTCCACTTGCCCAGGACTCAGGACCCTATGTCATCTCCCCTGGGATACTCAAGCCCTGTCCCAGCCACACCATGGTAGAATCATAGAATAGTTAGGGTTGGAAGGGACTTTCAACCTCCCTTCCATGGGCAGGAATATCCCACTAGATCAAATTACCAAGGCCCCGGCCAACCTGGCCTTAAACACCTCCAGGGATGGGGTATCCACAACTTCTCTTGGCAACCTGTTCTAGTGTTTCACCACTCTCATGGTGAAGAAATTCTTCCTAATGTCTAATCTAAATCTGCCCTTCTCCAGCTTATATCCGTTCCCCCTTGTTTTATCACCACAAGCTTTTATGAATAGTCCCTCTCCAGCTTTCCTGTAGGCTCCTTTCAGGTACTGAAAGGTCGCTATAAGATCTCCTTGGAGCCTTCTCTTCTCCAGGCTGAACAGCCCCAAGTCTCTCAGCCTGTCCTCATAGGGAAGATGCTCCAGCCCTCAGATCATCTTTGTACCCCTCTTCTGGACACATTCCAACAATTCCATATCCTTCTTACCTTGAGGATTCCAGAACTGGACACAGTGCTCCAGATGAAGTCTCACAAGAGAGGAATAGAGGGGCAGATTCACTTACCTGTCTCCAGCTCCCCACAGTCCTGCCCTGCCCAGCCACAGGCCTTGCCAGTCCTCAACCTGTCCCTATCCCTAGAGAGGTATCCCATGCCCAGGGTTGGGGCTACTCCAGTGCTCCCAGTTACCAAGCTCCCAGGGCATGCGACGGGCTCTGGCTGCCAAGTCCTGCCCTGCCACCTCATGGGGACCGGCCAACCCATGCTGTACCCTGACACCTTCCACAGCTACCCAGGACATTTCCCAAATAGCCATGGCTGTTTTACTCCACAATCAAAGTAATCCCTCCTTTTTGTGTTCTCCAGTTGCAGTTACCCTCAATAAGCCTCACAAATACCTTGCTCCAATAACAATACACTAGGTTTAGTTCTTGCACTTTAATTCACTTTCCTTATCTAATTTTATTTCTTTAATTCTTTGCTTCCCTCCCCCCCCAAGCTTCCCCATAAAAGTATTTCTAATTTTCAGAAACCTTTGGCCTTCCCTATTTCTTTTTAATTAATTCCACCAAGAAAAAAACAAACACAGTCAGCATTTCACTGTGTTAAAAGAATATGGAAAATCCTCCTAGAACAGCAGATCATACCAAATTTTTTCATAAAACCATCATGCGCATAACCAAAATGTATTACCAGAGTCATGTACATTAAGTAGAGAACTTAAGTATAATTGGAATGTAGACTTAACATTATTTGATAAGCCTGGAAAACAAATTGGGAATGATCTTTATTTAATCCATTCCACATAGTAGGCAGGCATGTGGAAAAAGATGTGTTAGTGGAACAATAATGAGCCTAGAATAGGAAAAATGTGGAAAATCTGAAGTGTGAAAACACTGGGTAAAAAACTGGGAATAAAACTTTGCAAGGTGAAGAAAAGAGTTTGAGCTAGGATGGTAGGAAGTCTTGAAGTGTCTCGGCCCAAATTTTAGCTTCCCCAAATTCCCATTCAGCTATCGTCCATTATAGTAAAGAAAGGTCAGTAGCTAACTGGAGAAACTAGTATTTCTCTGTCTCTTAGGCACCTAAAGAAAATACACCCAAAGCAAATGTCTTCAATAAATGAGCTGCTGAGACGCTTTTCCAGTGCTTCACAGTCTGCACGAGCTGGGCATAACGTTAAGCTAGTTCACCAGAGGAGCATATCACATATGTTCTTACACTGTGTCTGTTAAATTTAATGATTGCTGTACTTCAGAAGAGGGTCAATGGAGAAAACTAAGCACCTCTCAAGGGGTCAATCCAGGGGGTACATCAACTGTGCAGTTAGGTGGTAACCAAAACCTCCCAGGCAGATGTCAGTGCACATTGGACTTGTGGTGGTTGTGCACCACTGCCTGTTTGTGCCCAAAGAGTAACCACCTGTCTGCTCCAGCTGGACTGCTGGCTGTCCGATACCTCCTGCGTCAAGTCATGCTGAGAAGGAAAAGTTAAAATGCTCTTGGTCCTCTCCTGGTAAATCTGTGCATGTTTTAAGAGAGCGCTTTTGTCCCCAAGCTATATAACTTAAGGAAAGGAAGGAGGAACCAGGTAATAACACGGGTTAAAGAATATCCACTTTTGCCAAGTGGTACTGTACTGCTTGCAGCAAGTAATTAAACATTAATCAAGCTCTGGAAGGAATAGGGAAAGAATGAGACTCTGTCTAGCAGACAGGGTGATGGCCCTTCCCTCACAGAACAGAAAACTTGATTCTAGCACTTGTTCAAAGGGCTGTTTGTGTATTTTATAATAAACAGATAATAGAATAAGTGATCAAGATCTAAGTGTTTCTGCATACTTCATACATACCTCCCCTCATCAACTGTTGAGATACTCTGACATTTTCTTACTCGGATTGCATGTACTTTGGTATGAAAACCAGCTTCAGCAAGAGAACCTTAAAAGGCACGCTGAACAGATCATGGTGTTGCTGTTATGGCTTTTTAAAGAAGGGCATGGGTTATAAAATGTCTTTGGCACAGGAGGAACTGGATTGGTGGATGTCGCTTTCTAAGTGAGTGCTCCAACCATTCATATAATGTGATCATCAACTCACACTGCATATTTACCTCTAGGCCTGACCCAAAGAGGCTGTGACTGTCACATTGCTGGTTTTAAAAGTTCTCTCCTTATTATTAGTGTTAATTAAGGTTTACCACACTAAAGCCGTGGTGCAATGCCTGCATTAGTAGCCCCACAGCAGATCTGCAGTTGCAAAAGTCAGTACTGAAGATCCAAGGTGTACATTTTACACATGTTCAGGTTTTCCCTGAGAATAGTTCTAGCCTGATCCTGTGGACTGAATGCCCATTAGTGACTGCAGCACACTGAGGTACCCGTAGAACATTAAAAGGTAGAGCATTTCAAATGATTACTTAGTTTTCTTAAAATCTGGTGTACACATCTTGTGTGCCCACATCAATATGGTTTCAAAGAAATTCATGGTTCAAGAAGGAAAGTTGGCATCTTGGTTAAGTCTCTGAGCATGCATGTAGACAGCGAAAGGTTTTCCAGAGCTTATTGTCTATATACTTTGAGCAAAAATGGTGTCTCCCTGACTGAACGGAACTTCTCAATGAAGATTAAGTGTAATAATGTGCAACGGTAATTTCCTCTGCTGAATTTGCTGGTATAATTTCTTAGAATCATATAATCATAGAGTAACCAGGTTGGAAGAGACCTTCTGGATCATTGAGTCCAACCATTCCTATCAAACACTAAACCATGCACCTCAGCACCTCGTCCACCCGTGCCTTAAACATCTCCAGGGAAGGTGACTCAACCACCTCCCTGGGCAGCCTGTTCCAGTGCCAATTTATATTAGTTTATATTATATTTATATTTTCCTCCTTGCCATGAAGGCTGCACAGCATTTATTTGGGCAAAAAGCACTATTCAAAATCTTGCAGGAAAGAGGAAGAAAATCAGGAGGATCTGATATAACCTGTAGCCATTGTACTGATTCCACCTGCATGATAGGTTGCATATTTTATGATAAAATCATATAATAGAGTGGTTTGGGTTGGAAGGGACCTTAGAGATCATCCAGTTCCAACCCCCCTGCCATGGCCAAAGACATCTCCCTCAAGGCCCCATCCAGCCTGGCCTTAAACACCTCCAGGGAAGGGGCATCCACAACTTCTTTGGTCCTCCTCTGGACCTGCTCCAACTGTTCCATGTCCTTCTCATTCTGAGGACTCCAGAACCGAACACAGGACTCCAGGTGAGGTTTCACAAGAGCAGTGTAGAGGGACAGAATCACCTCCCTCGATCTGCTGATCACATTTGATACAGCCCAGGATTTTCATTGAACCCAGTCTTTCCACCTAAGAGACCTTCAGGAATGCCTTACCCCCTCACTGGAACTTGGTGTCCTCCTGCACACTTTAGTCAGACATTCAGGAAGGAGCTACCCCTGCCATGGGACCTCACTCCCCCAGGATCCCTGCTCCAGCCCATGGAGAGGTTGGGTCCAGTCACCTCCACTGCCTGCCCGGGTGTGCTGCCCACCTTGCAGCAGCCAGCCTTCCCTTCTCCCTGCAGGATCTGCTCCTTGACTCATTTAAATGCATTGGTTTTGGTGACCAGATGGCAAGAAGTGCCTTTAATTTGAAGAGTCAACCTTCCCAAAGCTTCTTTTAACTTCCCTTTATATTAAAAAGCGAGATGTACCAGGGGAGGTTTAGGTCTCGAGGGAGATTGAGGGAGGTGATCCAGCCCTTCAATTCCTCCTCTCTTGTGAGACCTCATCTGGAATATTGTGTCCAGTTCTGGAATCCTCAACATGAGAGGGATATGGAATGGTTGAAATGGGTCCAGAAGAGGCTACAAAGATGATCCAAGGGCTGGAGCATCTCCCATATGAGGACAGGCTGGGTGAGTTGGGGTTGTTCAGCCTGGAGAAGAGAAGGCTCCAAGGAGATCTTATAACAACCTTCCAGTATCTGAAGGGGCCACAAGAAAGCTGGGGATGGACTGTTTACAAAGGCTTGTAGTAATAGGACAAGGGGGAACGGGTATAAACTGGAGAGAGACAGATTTAGGCTAGACATTAGGAAGAATTTCTTCACCGTGAGAGTTGTGAGGCAGGGGCACATGTTGCCTGGAGAAGGTGTGGATACCCCATCCCTGGAGGCGTTCAAGGCCAGGTTGGATGGGGTCCTGAGCAGCCTGATCTAGTGGGAGGTGTCCCTGCCCATGCAGGGGGGTTGGAACTAGATGATCTTTAAGGTCCTTTCCAACCCAAACTGTTCTATGAGTTTATGATTCTATATACCAGGGCAGGTTTAGATGTGCCGGGGGAGGTTTAGGTTGGATTTTAGGAACTGGTCCGTCACCCAGAGGGTGGTGGAGCACTGGGAAGCAGTGGAGTGCCAAGCCTGACAATATTTAAGAAGCGTTTGGGCAATGCCCTCAGACACATGGTGTGGATGTTGGAGTTGTCTTGTTCAGGGACAGGAGTTGTGCTTGATGTCCTTACGGGTCCCTTGCAAGTTGGGACATTCTATGATTCAATTAAAAAAAAAAAAAAGAAACAACAAAACCAAACCAAAAAAAGGCTTTTCCTGGGGTAGGGTCGGGACAAAGGACATCCCTCCTGAAACAAAACCATCTGCGGGGCGGATCAAGGCGAGGAGCCCTGGGCAGCCTGATCTAGTGGGAGGTGTCCCTGCCCTCGGCAGTGGGGTTGGAACTGGATGATCTCTAAGGTCCCTTCCAACCCAAACCATTCTATGATTCTATCATCCCGGGGGAGCCCTCGCCCGCGCCCCGCAGCGCCAGCCCGGAGGAAGAGGAGGAGGAGGAGGAGGAGGAGGACGAGAAGGAGGAGGAGGAGGAGGAGGAGTGGAGCGGGCTCGCTCTGCACCAGTAACCGCCGGGGGCGGGGAAGGGGCTGCAGAACGAACCGGGGAGCCCTGCCGAGCCCCCGCCAGCGCTCCCGCGGCAGCCGAAGGTGAGCGGGGGGCTTCCTTTTCTCCCCCCTCCCCGGATCGGGAGGGGAAGGCGAGAGGGAGGCGGAGGGTTTGGCCGGGAGGTGGGAGCTTCCCGCTGTCCTCTCGCCGGGCCCGGGCCTGGGCTGCGGGAGCAGACGGGGTGGAACCCCGGTTTCCAGCCCATCCCGATGGGATGGGGTGTCGGGGGGAGCAGGATTCCTCCTCCTCTGCCCGCCCGTGCCAGCCCCGGTGGAGGAGGCTCTTGCGGGGGAGGCAGCCCGGAGTGCTGCGCGGGCGCAGCTCCGAGGATGGAGTCAGTCTGGTGGGAAGAAAGGAAAAACAAGTGATTGAAAAAGGCTGTCTCAACCCCTACGTCCTCTTTCCGCCTCCGTTTGTGGCGGCTGAAGCCTCTCCTCAGCTTCAGGATGCGCTGCTGCCTGGTCGCATTCAGTTAAAGGAGGTTTTGTTGGGGCAGCATGAAACTCTCTATGGATACGGGTTTGTATGAAAACAAGGTCGAGTTGCACCCAGGGAAGTTTAGATTGGATATTATTCAAGGCCAGGTTGGATGGGTCCTTGGGCAGCCTGATCTAGTGGGAGGTGTCCCTGCCCGTGGCAAGGGGGGTTGGAACTAGGTGATCTTTAAGGTCCCTTCCAACCCAAACCGTTCTGTGATTCTATGATTAGATAAAAAATTTTTACTGAAAGAGAGTTGAAGCATTGAATCACAGAATCACCAGGTTGGAAAAGACCCACCAGATCATCGAGTCCAGCCATTCCTATCAATCACTAAACCATGCCCCTCAGCACCTTGTCCACCCCTCCCTTAAACACCTCCAGGGAAGGTGACTCAACTACCTCCCTGGGCAGCCGGTTCCAGTGCCCAATGACCCTTTCCATGAAAATTTTTTTCCTAATGTCCAGCCTAAACCTCCCCTGGCAAAGTGGTGAAGTCACCATCCCTAGAGGTGTCCAAAAGACATAGAAGTGTGGCTTTTGGGGACTTGGTTTAATAGGCATGGAGGTGTTTGGCTGATGATTGGACTGGACCATCTTAGAGGTCTTTTCCCACCTTAATGATTCTGCAATGTTCTTGACTGAATATGTTGGTCAAGAAGAATAAGCGTATCCACGGGTTTGGTTTGACTTTGTTGGCTTTAAATAACACTTTTTTTAATTATTATTATTAAATCTGTGCATCTGTGAGTTAGAGACAGGTATTGCATGTGTGTTTTTTCAGGCTCCTCCTGCTTGACATGCAGATTGGTGGCTTACAAAATTCATGTGGTTTCTAGGTAAAGAAATTTCTTCTATGTCAAAGAGATAGAGCATGTGTTAGGCTGAGATCTCTGGGAGGTAGATTTCATTATGTACAACCTAACTGTTCCTTTTATTAGGAAAGTTATCTTAAGTGTAAGTTTTCTAGGTGGTTTAAGCAATTCCAGGCATGGACATTTTGGACGGTGGTCAGTAATTGAGCATTTTTTTTCAAAATCTAGTTGCTTACAAATAAGAGTACATTTATACACTATTAATGGAAGTGAGTTTGCAGCATATTAGAAACAGCTCTAAAGGAGATGAGTGCTATAGGATCATAGAATGGTTTGGGTTGAAAGGGGCCTTAAACATCAGCTAATTCCAACCACCATGCCACGGCCAGGGACTCCTTCCACTAAAACAGCTTACTTAAAGCCTCATCCAGCCTAGTCTTGAACATTTCTAGGGTTGGAGCATCTGTGACTTCTCTGGACACCCTGTTCCAGTGCCTCACCACCCTCAATGGAAAAAGTTCTACCTAATACCTAATCAAAATCTCTCCTCTTTCAGCTTAAAACTATTACCCCTCATCCTATCACTGCACTCCCTGATAAAGAGCAGCATATATTTTCTTACTACTTAAGGAGTGCACAGTCCAGTGATCAACCAGATAGACCTATATTTGATACCTGTCAAAAATTTTAAATAGATTTATTTGAAGGCAACAATTGCAGGAGGCCCAGTTCTTGGAAAATGAGGTGGCAAAATGTCATCACATTGCATGTCTGCAATGCTACAGACACCACAGTTTCCTTCTAAATTAAAAAAAGTCATGGCATGCAATGGGAGAATCTGGATGTAAAATGGGCTGAACTGTAGGTATTGCAGTAAGTGTGGCCAGTAACCTTAAGGTTTAAGGTCCAAAAAGGAAGTTGTTGTGCCAGTTATTTTAGAAGATTGCTTTCCAGGGTAGCTGAAGCCAATAGGCCAGGAGAGCTCACTGTCCTGTGTTTGTGTTAGTAACTTCTCTGTTCAAACTTCCAGTAGGTTGAAATTAATTTTGTAAATTGATGAAACCTTGCACTGCGCCTAGGTATGTTCTTGGTAAGGCTGATTTACCTGAAGTGGGTAAGATAGAAGGGTGTAACTTGTTGTATGAGTGGGTAAAGTAAGAGAAGTCCTTGTTGGTATGAAGGCAGGCATTTCCTACAGCTTTCCCCTGGTACATGTGGCAGGTATGGATGTGAAGAGTGGGAGAGGCTGGCTTTTTTACAGAAGTGGGGAAGACAAGGGTGTAATGCATTCTGTGTGTGGAAAAAGTAAGAGAAAAGGCCCTGTGGTTACCTGTGGGCATGAAAAGACGGGCATTTCTTCCCGCTTTCCCTTGACGTGGGGGGTAGGTGTGGGTGTGAAGAGTGGGAGAAGCTGGCAAGAGTTGGACACTGGGCTGCTGGGGTTCAGCATCTAGCCCTCCCTGTGCCCAGTGTGCAGCTCTCTGGTTCTAGTGGAGTGGCAGCTTGGTAGCTGAAGGGATAGGAAAGCAGACAGGATTAGGGCATGGTAATTAGGACAGAGCACAGAGCCGGCTGTGGTGGGGTGGGGGGTGATGTGGGCAGCTGAAGTCACTTGATCTGTTCAACCTGGAGGAGACTGAGGGCAGACCTCACAGCAGTTTACTACTTCCTCACAAGGGGAGGAGGAGAAGCAGGTGCTGATCTCTTCTCTCTGGTGACCAACAACAGGACTTAAGGGAATGGCAGGAAGATGAGGAGGTTTAGGTTGAATATTAGGAAAAGATTCTTCACTCAGAGGGTGGTGGAGCGCTGGAACAAGCTCCCCAGGGAAGTAGTCATAGCACCAAGCCTAACAATATTCTAGAAGCATTTGGACAATGCCCTCAGACACACAGTGTCTGTATTGGGTTTCTCCTGTGCAGGGACTTGAGTTGGACTGGATGGTCCTTGTGAGTTCCTTCCAACTCAGGACACTCTGATTCTATGACTGGAGAGTAGCAAATGGGGCCCTTCATGACACATTTTCTAAGAAGAAGGGAATATGGCCTGTGCTATGGTGGATCACCGCTCTGACCTCAGCAAGTGGTGGGATAATCATAGAATCATAGAACAGTTCGGGTGGAAGGGACCATAAAGATCATCTAGTCCCAAGCCTGCTGTGATGGGCAGGGACGCTGTCAATGACTGAACATGAGCCAGCAGTGTGCCCAGGTGGCCAAGAAGGCCAATGGCATCTTGGCTTGTATCAGAAACGGCGTGACCAGCAGGTCCAGGGAGGTTATTCTCCCTCTGTACTCAGCACTGATGAGACCGCACCTCTAATCCTGTGTTCAGTTCTGGGCCCCTCACCACAAGAATGATGTTGTGGCTCTGGAGTGAGTCCAGAGAAGAGCAACAAAGCTGGTGAAGGGGCTGGAGAACAAATCTTATGAGGAGCGACTGAGAGAGCTGGGGTTGTTTAGCCTGGAGAGGAGGAGGCTGAGGGGAGACCTCATTGCTCTCTACAACTGCCTGAAAGGAGATTGTGGAGAGGAGGATGCTGGCCTCTTCTGCCAAGTGACAGGAGACAGGACAAGAGGGAATGGCCTCAAGCTTCACCAGGGGAGGTTCAGGCTGGACATCACGAAAAAAAATTTCACAGAAAGGTTCATTGGGCACTGGCACAGGCTGCCCAGGGAGGTGGTTGAGTCACCTTCCCTGGAGGTGTTTAAGGCACGGGTGGATGAGGTGCTGAGGGGCATGGTTTAGCGTTTGATAGGAATGGTTGGGCTCGATGATCTGGTGGGTCTTTTCCAACCTGATGATTCTATGATTCTATGGCATCTCCCACTAGATCAGGCTGCCCAAAGCACCATCCAACCAGGCCATGAACACCTCCAGGGATGGAGCATCCATGGCTTCCCTGGGCAACCTGTGCCAGTGCCTCACGGTGAAGAATTTCGTCCTTATGTGTAAGTGTTGTAATTGTTGTGTTCTCTGGCAGGTAAGGCTGTCGAATAGACTTCAATGCGAGGAGCAATAAGAACATACCGGCTGAGAAAACAAGATCAGCCGCTGGGGCGGGTTCCCCCGAGCCGCACGGCAGCGCCGCATCCTCCCGGGCCGGGCGGGCCCCGGCCCTCCTCCCCGGCCCTTCCCTAGCGACGCCGAGGATCCCGCGGGAGGGGAAGGACGGAGCCCGGGCATGGTGAGCTCGGGGCGGGGCGGGGTGGGGGCGCGATGGGGGCCGGCACGGAGTGATCCCGGTCTCCCTCTCCGTTCCCTCACAGCCTTTCAGCGAGCGCGCCTACTTCCCGGCGGCGGCGGCGGGGGGAGCCGCTCCCGGCGCGGCGGTTTCTCCTTTTCCCGCGTTCCAATTCCGCGTCCGGCACGAGTCCCCGGACTGGAGGCGCCTGAGCGTGGTGGACGTAGGTCGGGTGTCGCGGGAAGGGGACGTGGCGGCCCTGCAGGAGCACCTGGAGCACGTCACCTTCTGCAGCGCCGAGCAGGAGCGCTGCCCGCGCTGCCAGGGACCCGCCGACCCGCTGCTGCTCAAGCTGCTTCGCCTCGCCCAGCTCTGCACAGAGTACCTGCTGCACTCACAGGTGAGGAGGTGTCACAGGGCCGAGGGCCGGGTACTGTGCGTGGGGCACAGCAACCCCGGGCAGTGCTACAGGCTGGGAGAAGCCTGGCTGGAGAGCTGCCTGGAGGAGAAGGACCTGGGGGTGTGGGTTGACAGTGACTGAACGTGAGCCAGCAGTGTGCCCAGGTGGCCAAGAAGGCCAATGGCATCTTGGCTTGTATCAGAAACAGCGTGACCAGTAAGTCCAGGGAGGTTATTCTCCCTCTGTACTCAGCACTGGTGAGACCTCACCTCAAGTACTGTGTTCAGTTCTGGGCCCCTCACCACAAGAGGGATGTTGAGGCTCTGAAGCGAGTCCAGAGAAGAGCAACAAAGCTGGTGAAGGGGCTGGAGAAAAGGCCTTACGAGGAGCGACTGAGAGAGCTGGGGTTGTTTAGCCTGGAAAAGAGGAGGAGGCTGAGGGGAGACCTCATTGCTCTCTACAACTACCTGAAAGGAGGTTGTAGAGAGGAGGATGCTGTCCTCTTCTCTCAAGTGACAAGGGACAGGACCTCAAGCTTCACCAGGGGAGATTCAGGCTTGACATCAGGAAAAGATTTTTCACGGAAAGGGTCACTGGGCACTGGCACAGGCTGCCCAGGGTGGTGGTTGATTCACCTTCCCTGGAGGTGTTTAAAAGACAGGTGGATGAGGTGCCAAGGGACATGATCCAGTGGGTCTTTTCCAACCTAGTGATTCTGTGACCCCCCAAACGCCAGCCGAGAGACCCTCCCCAAGGCTCGTCCCTCAGTTCTGGAATCCTCAGCATGAGAAGGATATGGAGCTCATGGAACGAGTGCCGAGGAGTGCTGGAACACTTCCCAGATGTGGACAGGCTGAGAGAGGTGGCTTGTTCAGCCTGGAGAAGAGAAGACTCCGAGGAGATCTTATAGCAACCTTTCGCTCGTTGGACTCGATGATCTAAGAGGTCTTTTCCAACCTAGTGATTCTATGATTCTGTGATTCCAGTACCTGAAGGGGCTACAAGAAAGCTGGGGGGACACTGTTCACAAAAGCTTGTAGTGATAGGATGAAGGGGAACTGGTATAAACTGGAGAGGTGCAGATTTAGACTAGACATAAGTAGGAAATTCTTCACCGTGAGAGCGGTGAGGCACTGGCACAGGTTGCCCAGAGCAGCCGTCGCTGCCCCATCCCTGGAGATGTTCAAGGCCAGATTGGATGGGGCTCTGGGCACTCTGGTCTAGTGGGACATGTCCCTGCCCCTGGCAGGGGTATTAGGACTAGATGATCTTTAAGGTCCCTTCCACCCAAGCTACTCTATGATTCTACGATGTCCATTAATCACATGCAGTGAGAAAATATATATGTATAAATTTTTCTAGAAATCTTATTCTCTTACTTTCCAAGGACTAGTTTTGGTGTTATTAAGAACTGTCACTATTTTATGCATATTCTATTGGCTAGGTCAGACATAGTGATAAAAAAAGCAGGGAGGATTTACTTGTGAATCATAGAATCATGGAGTGGTTTGGGTTGGAATGGACGTTAAATGTCATCCAGTTCCAACCTCCTTACCATGGGGAGGGACATCTCCCACTACACCAGTTTGCTCAAGGCATCCAGCCTGACCTTAAAAACGTCCAGGGATGTGGCATCCACATCTTCTATGGGCAACCCAGTGGCCAGTGCCTCACCACCCTCACAGGAAAAAAAAAATTCTTCCTAATATCTTATCTATATCTCCCCTCTTTTAGCTTAAAACCATTACCCCTTGTCATATCATTGCACTCCCTGATAAAGAGCCCCTCCCCAGCTGTCGTGTAGCCCCCCTCTGGGTACTGGAAGGCTGCTATAAGGTCTCCCTGCAGCCTTCTCTTCTCTAGGCTGAACAACCCCAACTCTCTCAGCCTGTCGATTACTACCCAACTTCTTATATATTGTTTTTCAGTAGTCCAGAGATACTGATCTCAATGAAGGATAACAGCAACCACCGTACCCCAGAAGGGTGAGAGGAAATGGCCTCAAGTTGTGCCAGGGGAGGTTCAGATAAGGTATCAGGAAAAATTTCTTCACTGAAAGAGTTATCAGGCACTGGAACTGATAACAGAAATGGTGGCAAATAAACTCTAAGACCCATTATGGAGTTTTAGGAAGCAAGTATCCCTTATCAGGCCTGGGCAACATGAGAGGGTGATCTCTGTCAATCATATGCAGCAAGATGTGAGCTGGTTACAGAATATATTTCCCCACTTAACATGCATGGGCATAAATTTTCCCAGAAGTCTTATGCATATTCTATTATTTCCCAAGGACTGTTAATATGAACTTTACAACAGTCAGGTCTCTTGCTAATTTGGAGTGAGCTCCAGCTCTCTGTCTAACCTTGCATTTGAGATAGGGAAAGATTGCAAACAGAGGTGATTATGAAAGAAGACACATCTGTTCAGCACAGTTCATACTAAATATAAGACGTTATAATTTCCAAAAGAACAAAGACTGTAACAGTGTCTGGAAAAATACTATTTGAAAAAAGCATGCTATAAACCCCCCCCCCCATACTATCAGAGGAACATTTTGCCTAACTTTCAAAAAATACAGTTACTTGGATGAAAACTTAACACTTCTTTAGCTTAAATCAAAATATTCCACTTTTAGTAATAGCAACTACTTTTTGTATCACAGGAATACCTCAGCACCCAGCTTGGCAGCCTGGAGGAGGCTCTGCAGGCAGCTCAGGCTCAGCGCGAGCAGCTGGAAAAGGAGGTGGCCCGCTGCTTGCAAGAGATCAAGGCCCTCAAGGAGGAGTGCCGACGGAGGAAGAAGATGATCTGCACCCAGCAGACGATGCTGGAAGCTCGAGCGAGCTACCACCAGGTGAAAGGAGGGGTTCTGAAGGCCTGGTTCACCCACACCTTACCAGCTCTGAGCCTTCTGTAACAGCTGGCAGAGCGGCTGTGCTCTGCTGGATTAAAATTGCTTGCAGGGTGAGAGGCTGGAGCTGCAGGGACCGTAGACTCTGCAAAAAGGGAGTGCATTGCTTGCAGGTGGTTCCCTTCTCATCTGTGTTTAATAGATATTTGGCTGCTGTCACAGATGTTTGGGGAGTGCTGCATCATCTTTGACAAGTCCGCTTTTTACTGAAGTGCTCTTTACTTTTGGATTCACTTTTGATGCATCTGAAATGTCAGATACATGCACACATAAAACCTGTGATAAATGTTACTGCTTTCTGTTGCTGTTTCTCCTTGCCTATTAGTTACATGTTCAGAAAGCACATGGGGCAAGCACCTCAGAACTGGTGCTACCCAATAACCTGCCTGTCTGCAAGTCATCACTTTCCTGCAGTAACATTCTCCAGGCACAAGTTTCTACTTGTGCGTGTGACTCAGAAATTACTCAGGCACGATGATAAAGAGTCCCAGTGAGGTAGCTCAACTCTAACTTAACAACAAGCTGTTCCTTAAAGCTTTTCCCTAAGAGCCTTAGTATGTTACTATTCTGAACCTGTGTGTCTTGGCGGAGAGGTTATTGTGTTCTGAGTGTAATGGTTTGATTTAAAGCTTTTTCAGCTTCAGTATTTTTTAGCCGGTTTCAGGAATGCAGATTGCAGCTTTCAATGTAGTATGAAATCTAGAGAGTACGCTGGACACAGGACTTGACGTGATTTCATGCTAGGTGTTTGTGTCTATATGCTATAATTTTTTTTCTCCATATTCTTGGGATAATATCAGTGTTGCTTGTTGAACTTCTTAATCATGGAACAGTTGCAGTAAAGTCTTCTTATAACATGTACTTGTATTTTACAACACGAGTTTTGTTATATTATATGCAATCTTATCCCCTAGTATGATACTAATTTCAGCAAGCTGTCAAAGCTTAGTGTTTTAAGATATCAGCTAAGTTGACTCAAGTGTTTCTGTAAGGAGAAAAATACCTTACGTCCCAAGAACAGAGGTATAAGTATGGTAGGCTTCATGGGAACCTTGTCTCAGTGCATTGGAGTGTTAGTTTTAAGGACAAGCTGCTGACATAGTGTCATTTTGAAAAGACTTTTTGCAACTCTCAGAGCAGTTTGTCTGTCTTGTGTTGCAAAAGAAAACTGTTTGCCTGTATCAATTTATGTATAAACTTAAATAATTCTCATGGTGTGATTGCTAGCTAAATATTACCAAGTTTTCTTGATATATTTGTAGAATACAACTGTCTCAGTGGAAGCTGAAGAACGTGGTAGTGACGTTGGCTCATGACTAATCTGTTCAGTGGCATTTACAATGAAGCAGAGATGGGAAGCTATTTCCCATTTTTAATTTAATTTCATATAAAATAAATGTATGCCCTCCCTCCTTTTTTCCTCTCTGCTGGTAAATTCTTTTCTCTAGGAGTTATTTAGGTTCTTGTGGGGAAAGTGAGTCCAGGAAGCGACACTGAACAATTCCTGTGGTTTCTAGAGTGTTTTCAGGATTCTGAGTGTGACTGCCAGGCATAAGTTAAACTCCTTCTGGGGTCTGCAAGTGGCAAGGCAGCGGTGTTATTAGCAAACAATAATTCTATGTTGCTCATCTGTCCCATGATCTTGGCTGATCTGCAATACCAGATAATAGGGGGTTTGCTGGTGTTCTGGAGAGGGTAGTTCAGATTTCATCCCCTCAAAGTCTTGGCTGCATTGCAAACAAGCTTGTAAATAGTTGCTTGCTTTTTTGGTGGAGGGACGCTTTATGTCTAATGTAACTATGCTTTGGAATTCAGATTTAATGCTTTTAATCCACCATCAGTGTTAGTTCAACCATGAAATGCTACTGTCATAGGATGGTTTGGGTTGGAAGGAGCCTTAAAGATCACCCAGTTCCAACCTATCTGCCATGGGCAGGGACGATACTGTAAAATGGTTCTGGTACCTCCGAGTCATCAATTTGAGACTTGCTGGTCAGTACCTTCATCTGCGTAACAGAAATTTAAGTTCAAATAATAGTTTTCCAGTTTTTTGATAGTTTGTTCGAAGATCTTCTGTTCTCACGCACAGTATAGGCATAAAGTACACATTGTGTCTAACACTGTGAAAAGTAGTTGCAAGAGTAGTGTTACATAATTCAAATCCTTAATATTCCCTGTGTTAATCCTGTCTCCTGCAGTAAAAGCTTTTTCTCTACCAGCAAGTCAAACTGACATGAAGTTTGTGCTTGAATGGATAACAGTATTTCACAGACAATTTCATTCCATAAATCATGTGCAGTCTGTTACACTGTAAGCTCCCTCTTGGTTGGCAGCAGTGCTTTGCTACCTTACTGTATCTCTTTAATATATCTCTACTTTGTTTTGTTCATTAATACTTCTCTTCATGTGTCCAACAAATTTTGTCTTATTAGTTTATGACTTTAGTGTTTGCTGAAAAATATTTATATTTACCAGGATACCTCACTATCAGAGGCAGCACTATAAATATTAGATGAATTCTGGGAATTTGATTGTTATGGTAACAAGATCTTCAGTCTGTCAAGTCAGTCTCTTACCATCATACTTTCACACTGATGAGGAAAAAGAACTCAACTGATTTTTTGTGGTTTGTTAAAATATAATTACTTTGAGGAAAAAAAAGTACGAGAAAGTGTTTAACGAGCAATCCTACCGAAAGCAATTGAGGAGTTTGATTCAGTCTTACCACTACATTGCAAAGTCAGTAGACAGAGCTTCTGTCCTTGTGAAACCCATCTGTTTCTAATATTCTTAACATTAGTGGCATTAACTTTGAAGATGAACACAAAAAATCTTGGATGAGATCCAAATTTCACTTTTAATTTGAATTTTAAGTCATATTTTAAAATATAAGTGAATTAAAGGAACCGTAATTGAAACAGCCTTACAATTCAGAAGGACAGTAGGTAGCATAGTAACGTATATATGTTTTCGTGCAAAATTGTGTACTGTTACTTTATTGTGGTTGAGATGTCTGACCATTTGAGTTATCCCTGGTCCTCCTGGTATTGTCATCTTATAATTCACTCATATATACTCAAACACATCTTTATAATTTGTTCCAACTGCATGTTGCTCTCCTTTGTTGTGATACAGGACTCCTAAATACCTGAGCTGCTCATTGGCTGGAGTCAGTGTGTGTTTTTCTGAAAAGTATTGCCTTCCTTTTTATTATACTTCTCCACCCCTACCTATATTCATCTCTAATCTCTGGTTTGTAGCTGAATTTGAACTCACTTGGTCAGTATTTTTTGTTCTGAGTGTATACAGTGCCTCGTGCAATGGGATTCTCACCCATGACCAGCACTGTGAGGCATTAGATAACACAAATAACTTTACAGAAATCAGGCACTGTGAGAATTTTTAGTCATTATTCTTGTGAAATGGAATTTATTAAAGTTACCCACTTCTGACATCTGAGCAAAATGTAATAACCTATTAAAAACCTTAACCACTGCACTTACCAGACAAGTGTTACTAGTAATAACTAAAATGTTTTTATCTGTTTTTTTGTAGTGTCAGTTTTGTGAAAAGGCCTTTATGAACTATACCTTTTTACAAAGTCACATGCAAAGGCGTCATCTGGAAGAATCTCAGATCGGTATGTACTTCCATGTTATAAGAAAATAGAGTTAAACAGTTTGGAAAAGTTTAAATATAGTGAGGATGCGCACTCCATGATTTTTTGTGACTGGAAAGAGCGATTTTCATGTTCCAGTTTTAGGTGGCAGATACCATTTGTTGGAATGCAAGCAGCAACGAGTGACAAAATCTACTGGGCAGCATATGTTTCAGTCTGTGGAAAAATATTAACAAAAGATTGTATGCTAGCGTTCCCACTGAATACTTAGTCAGCAGCAGACTTCAGAGCATATTTTGTCTTTAGGCACGTGTGTTATGAAGGTGTTGGTAAACGGAACAAGTTACACTAAGGCAAATACATTTTATGAATACATGCGAGTTATCAGTACAGAAATAACCAAGTCACTGAGATCAGTTTGAATAGGATCAGCCTCTCCTAAACTAAGCTGGCTGTAAAATATAATGAGAAAAAGAAATTGTCAATGATCTAACTTCATGTAGCTATGATAATCTTAGTTGCTGTACCATTAACTTACATACTTTTTTCTCTCTAAACTGAAAAATATTCAGTTTGAAGGACATCACTTACAAAGTTTTTTTTGATCATGTCCAAATTCTCTCCTTCCTGTTAAGCTGCATGCTTATGATTTATTAAGGACTAACTGATAATGAAAAAAGACCATGATTAGAAATTCATTCGGAAAAAGGAGCATTTGAAAGGGGAAAGAGTGGAAAGAATCGAGAAGGTCTGAACTCAGAAACAGCGAGAGGGGTCTGACTAAGCATATGAGGAAGTGTAAATATATTGGAAGAAGAAAGAAACTCTTGCACAATTTACGTTTGATAAAAATGATAGTGGAAGATGCTGCAGAACAGTTGAACTAATTATCATATAAAGAATTAGTCTGAAATGGCTATATGAGGAAAATACTCCGTGCGGTTATTTTCTGCTCAGATTCCCAGCTGATGGGCCAGTAAATCCTTGGTAAACTGATAAAATCTTTAAAGATTAAACAGTGTTGTAATTTTTGCATATTTTAACATATCTTATTACAAGGACATTCCCTCTGATTTATTGCAAATAAATAATGAGTTATATATATATTTAAATAGTGAGTTAAATAATGAGTTATAATGACCTGGAGGAGAGGGACCTGGGGGTGTTGGTTGACAGCTGACTGAACATGAGCCAACAGTGTGCCCAGGTGGCCAAGAAAGCCAATGGCATCTTGATTTGTATCCGAAACTACGTGACCAGCAGGTCCAGGGAGGTTATTCTCCCTCTGTACTCGGCACTGATGAGACTGCACCTCGAATCCTGTGTTCAGTTCTGGGCCCCTCACCACAAGAAGGATGTTGAGGCTCTGGAGTGAGTCCAGAGAAGAGCAACAAAGCTGATGAAGGGGCTGGAGAACAGGCCTTATGAGGAGCGGCTGAGAGAGCTGGAGTTGTTTAGCCTAGAGAAGAGGAGGCTGAGGGGAGACCTTATTGCTCTCTACAACTACCTAAAAGGAGGTTGTAGAGAGGAGGATGCTGTCCTCTTCTCTCAAGTGACAGGAGACAGGACAAGAGGGAATGGCCTCAAGCTTCACCAGGGGAGATTAGGCTGGACATCAGGAAAAAATTTTTCATGGAAAGGGTCACTGGGCACTGGCACAGGCTGCCCAGGGAGGTGGTTGATTCACCTTCCCTGGAAGTGTTTAAGGCACGGGTGGACAAGGCGCTAAGGGGCATGGTTTAGTGTTTGATAGCAATGGTTGGGCTCGATGATCCAGTGGATCTCTTCCAACCTGGTCATTCTATCATTCTATGATTGCAAATGGAATGCATACAAAAGTTATTTAGAATAAATTAAACCTGACAGAACTGAATAACTGAGTTTCACTTTGTTGTTCTTATGGCCTTTTTGAGCTTGTGTTGCTCAGATTACTTTGAAATTAGATTGTATGATACTTTTTACTTGACAGTATTTCATAAACAATTTCACATGTCAGTAATATTGGTATTTTTCAGTCATTGAGGATAACCTTAGAAATCCACAGAATGTATGTATTTAGAGGCATCTTTTGAGAATCATGATAATGAAAGGGAAGATAGACTGAGAGTCTCACTCAGAATGCTACTGAAATGGTACAGAAACACATTTGCAGCAAGTATCACATTTGCAGAAATTACAAAGAACTTTAAAAAAAATCTTTTTTTCCTTCAAACAGAACAGAAGAGGAAAGCAATGACAAACAAATTGCAGGATGAAATTGATAAACTGAAGGAGCAGTTGCAGCTCACTAAGTCCCAGTTAGAGGCTGAACAAGAGGCTAATATGATCAGGATTGCTAAGGTAATATGTACTAAATAATATGAACCTTTCAAAAGAGTTAGTACTTTGGATGGTGTTCGCTCATTTTGTAACTGGAACGGAACAAAAATGTAGCTACAGCTTGCATGACTGGCAGCAGCGGTGTTTCGGCATTACAGTGCATCTCCACCTCCCCCGTCTTGGTTTTAAACACATGCGTTCTCCTTACTTTCATTTTAGACATACTTCAAATGAATACTTAGGACAATACTTCTATTAGCACTTGCCAGTTCTTATGTATGACCTGTTACTGATGCTGATAGAGTTGTCTTACTGTAGCAAAATATAAGCTGTATTTAATATTATTGCTGGTTGATGAGAAACTTGACATGATCCAGTAATGTGCGCTCACAGCCCAGAAGGCCAACTGTATCCTGGGCTGCATCAAAAGAAGTGTGGCCAGCAGGTCAAGGGAGGTGATTCTGCCCCTCTACTCCTCTCTCATGAGACCCCACCTGGAGCGCTGTGTCCAGTTCTTGAATCCCCAACATAAGAAGGATATGGAACTGTTGAAATGGATCCAGAGGAGGGCCGTGAAGATGATCAGAGGACTGGAGCACCTATTCTATGAGGACAGGCTGAAAGAGTTGGAGTTGTTCAGCCTAGAGGAGAGAAGACTCTGGGCAGACCTCATAGCAACCTTCTAGTACCTGAAGGCGTGTACGTGAAAGCTGGGGAGGGACTTTAGAGAAGAGCATGTAGTGATAGGACGAGAGGGAATGGCTTTAAATTGGAAGGGGGAAGATTTAGGTTAGACATTTTTAGAATTTCTTCTCAATGAGAGTGGTGAGGCACTGGAACAAGTTTCCTAGAGAAGCTGTCGATGCCCCATTCCTGGAGGAGTTCAAGGCCAGGTTGGATGGACCTTGAGGAGCCTGGTCTCTAGTGGGAGGTGTCCCTGCCCAAGGCAGCGGTGTTGGAACTAGATGATCTTTAAGGTTCCTTCCAACCCAAATGATTCTATGATTATGATATTTTGTCATGATGGAACGCTTTTTATATATGACTGTGGTTTTATATGTGACTTTAGAAACTGAAAAAAATTCATTCTTCACAGTGAGGAACTGTCTAACAGTGGTGTAAAGTAGTCAAGGAAGAGAGATTGAGAAGAGACAAAGCAATCTAGACCTTGCATGTTGGTCTTTAGGTACTTAGAATTTGATTGACCAGAGAGCCAAAGCAGAAAGCAATCTTAACTACGGCTGTATGAATAAAAAAAAAACTTAAGACACATTGATTTAAAAGCAGTAATTATCTGTTTGTAATTATATGCAAGGCTTTATTAAGGAAGATATTCAGTCTTGTGGTTGTACCCTTTTTTAAAAAAAAAATCTTGATAATTTCAAATCTCACATTTTTCATTTCTGTTTAAGTACACACAATCAGATAATTTGCTGTTGAAATAGGGATGGAATATTCTCAAAGGCTGGGGGGTCTTTGTGGTTCACTAAGGAGCAAATTTTTGGCATCAGGGACAACATACTTCTAATGATTTACTTAGATGTTGATCTTGGTATTGCAGTTTGCCCTGTAGCATGTTCTAAAGCAGGGGTTTGTGGTTATCAACATAACTTGCAAGAACATTGTCTTAATATATCACCCAATATTCAGAACATCTTAGTAGAGTTTGAGGACCTTTGGACATACAACCAACTATTAAATTGAAGAGAAGCGCTACATTTTAAATTTAAAGGGAATTAACAGGGGAAATACGGGTTTTCTGTAAAACATGCAGCGTTTTTGTTCCTGAACATAGCTTCAGACTCTCCTTTCTTCAGTTCTTCTGTTGTTCTCCTCCTGGGACCATTCATCTTCTTGTTTTTTATCATTTTCAATACTAACCAGATGACCAAATTAATAGCGTAGGTAGAGCTGCACCGAGGAGTGCAAGCAGAGTCAGAATAACGAGCTGGGGCCTTGTGTGGATATCTGCTAAGTATCCTACTTGCTCATTCTGTGCCTCGCTTTTGAGAGGTGCATCTATAATATACTGCTCCTGTCTCTGAAGCACTGCGGGTTTTTTTGTGAGATGGAATATTCATAACAGTGCAGTGTAGATTTTTTGGTGCCTTAGGGCTTTATTTTGAAGTCACTTGTCTTAGCTGAGACTGTCCTAACTACAAGGCAACTGCCTAAAATGACTTGATGCTACAGCCTGCAGTGTTACACAGCAAGAAGCTTTCAAAGCTTCTATATTTTTCTGGGGTGTCAGGGAGGATAGAAACGTGAAGTGTGGCTGGTTGCAGATGGTCTGCTATGACTGACATCCACTGTCAGTTCAGATATTATGTTGTTGTCTTGATTCAAAGATCAGAAGATCTGTCCCCTGTGTGTTTTTTCTTAGGAGAACCACTGTTGGAGGGAATTGGGATAAAAACTGTCATGATTCCAGCTCTTGGTCCCTTCTACTTCTTTGAGGTGGAGGGGTACAGAAGATAACTTCCTTCATAAGTGTACAATGATTGCTTGTTGTAGTTGATCAGAGAAAAAATTCAGAGTGGATGTTGTGATGGAAAGATGTAGGGGATGCACAAGTTGAAGACTATACAAAAATGTATAGGCAATGGCATGGTAAAATTAATTTAACAGATGAAGTGGAGTAAATGTATATAGAGAAAATGTATTTCTACCTTCATCTACAAAATGAAGGGTTCTGAGCTGTGTTATTTCTGAACGGCGAGATCTTAAGGTTGTGGTATGTAGTTCTAGTGAAATGTCAGCCCAGTGGTTAGTAGCAGGCAGCAAAAAAATCAAATCATAGAATTGTTTGGTTGGAAAAGACCTTTGAGTTCATCGAGTCCAACTGTACCTGCCCACTATTAAACCAGATCCCTGAGCACCTCATCTACCCATCTTTTAAACACCTCCAAATATGGTGACTCAACCATCTCCCTGGACAGCCTGTGCCAGTGCCCAATAAACTTTTCAGTGACGAAATTTTTCCTAATTTCTAATCTGAACCTGTTCTGGCACAGCTTGAGGCCATTCCCTCTTGTCCTATCACCTGTCACGTGGATGAAGAGACCAACACCCACCTCTGTACAAGCTCCTTTCAGATAGTTGTAGACAGTCATAAGGTCTCCTCTCAGCCTCCTTTTGCCCAGGCTAAACAACTCCAGTTCCCTCACCTGACTCTCATACTACAAATCATCCTGAAAAATCATTGTGCAAGCTGCAGCCTCGATGCTGTGTGTAGGTCCAATCCCTTCAACTCTGAAAAGGATATGGTAGAATTAAATATACTGGAGGTATGTAAAAGGCATGTAGATGTGGCACCTAGGGACATGGTTTAGTGGTGGACTTGGCAGTGTCAGGTTTACGGTTGGACTCAATGATCTTAAAGGTCTTCATGGACATCAGTTTCTCACTCTCCATCCCCACCAAGCTCTTGTTTCTTTTGCAGACTGATGACTCTTAGCATCCTCAACCATTCTAAACGCAGACTGTTGAGTCATGAGTTACAAAGAGTAAATAGGTACCAACCATTCACTTTCTTTTCATAGTTCAGGACCTAGCATCCCTCAAATGAACCTAGGAGGAGCCAGTTCCGAAATGAAAAAGGAGTACATGGCTCTTCATGGAACTTGTGGAGCTCATTGATTGCAGTTCCTAAAAGCCCCAAGGGATGACTGCAGCAGTAGGGGAGGAGAAATGTATCTAAGGTTACTAAGCTTACTAACTGTATCAGACTGAGGAAGTCCTCAGAGCTGAAAACACTTGGTAGCTTGGCATCTGTTAAGGAGAATGTGTGTGTTTGTTTGCCCTGCTGTTATCCTTTCCCACCTACACACTTACGGCCTCTGTGAGAAAGTGAACTAGGCTGATCCTTGATATGACGAAGTAAGGTTGTTCATGTGTTGTTCAGTGAAAAATAATGAACTACCCAAACTTCTTGAAGCATCCTTATTCTGCTAGCAAAATGTACAGTTTGCTACCCCAGAATTCTTCAGAAAGTGATGGTTTTCCATGTTTTTTTGATGTCAGTGTTACCTATTGGAAGTGAGTGCTTCCCACACATAGTTTGGCTGCTGGAATTAGTATTGGGTGGGGAGGGAAATAACAAATAATGCTTTAAAAATAATTTCAGGAGTGTGAACAGCAAAAATCAAAAGAAGAAGAAATTCTGCAGTCATTTCATAAATGGAAAGAGGTGGAGAAAGAGAAATTGGCTGATGAATTAGAAAAAGTGAAAGAGATGTTTATGAAGGAGCTTAAGGAGATTTCTTCAAGAAATTCAATGTTAGAAAATGTAAGTGATTTGAATTTTCCTACATTTTGAGAAATGAACCCTTTGCAGTAGATGGTAGTGATTGTCACATAGCTGAAACGTGGTGTAGTCATCATAGAGGCCTTCTTAAAAAGCTTTAAAATTAATAGTGAACAATAGCCATAATTGTATACTAGTACTTTATTTACATAATTTCAGTTCATTTTTTTAGTAGCATTGTTTTGGATTGATGAATTATGCCTTCAGCAACTATGTCTGATTGTAAATGTTGTTATTGCTGTCTGTTAGGTATCCTTATATTAATGTTCTCATAAGTGGCATGGAGAGGACAAAGCTCTGTGTTGTAGGCCTGATAGCAGAACTGCATGTGTTTTCACAATACATGCTCTGAAAATGCTTTCCAGAGTTTTAATTAGAAAGAGAATTGTAAAGGTATAAGTGAGTTGGAAAACAAATACACACAGCATTAGCAGAGCAGCTTATATTTTGTAGCTGCTAATCCCTGTGTGTGTTTGCAAGGTATATTTATGTTAAATGCATATATTAATTATTACATGAAATCTGATAAATGCTGAACTCGTGAGAAATATGAGAAGTATCTGATGCAGTCTTTTTGTGGTTATGTTTAATGTAAATTTTTCTATTAGATGACATTTTTTTAAAACAAAATTTGTGTACCCATTTGGGTCTTCATTTTTTCTCCCCTGCCTTTTAGCAACTGTTAGAATTACAGAAGACCAATATACAACAAAAATCCAATTTAGGGACACTGAAAGACAGCCAAGAATTTACAGAAGAGAAACCTCAGAGCCCTCAGGATTATCAAAATCTAGTTAAACTTCTTGAAAAACAGGTAACACTGTGACTCTGTATAGCCTTTGACAGGCTACTTGTGTTCTTTTTATTTTTGTACATCTCTGAACACGATAATAAATCCATAAGTAAAATTCTCATCCTTCTCAAGGTCTAAAATATCTGGTTTTAAAGATTTGCTACTATTTAGTACGATTTCTGTAGTGGAAATTAAGGAGTTATTATCCCTTATCCATGAACTGTTAATTTTTAATTCATGTGCCCTTATTCTTTATTATAAAATATATATGGCTTTACCAAGTATGGTTGCAGTTCAGTTCCAGAAGACTCTAAGAAACCATTTATGTCTGCTGATGTGTGAGGCCACTTAGAGAAAAATTTTCTATTGCCATTTTGAAAGAAAAAGCGTTAAGAAACTTTCTGACAAGATTGTTCAGCCTGCGGCTTGTAAGCCATATGAAGCTCTTGAGCTTGTCAGGTACCAGGATTATTTCATCTGACCAGACAGATCCTGCTGCTGGTGCAAATCTTTTGGACAGTCCAAAGTCCCACCTATAAGAAAGGCTGAGCTAGGAAGGACCACTGAGGCCAAGGTAATTACGTTGCTCTGAGACTCACCTGCATGTCCACATTGTTCCTATAA
Source organism: Clamator glandarius (assembly GCA_033459285.1). NCBI lineage: Eukaryota > Metazoa > Chordata > Aves > Cuculiformes > Cuculidae > Clamator > Clamator glandarius. Next base: position 1,020,877 of record JAUNZM010000473.1, on the reverse strand, counting down.
AAATAATGAGTTGTGAGGCCTTTGGAAATAGCCACAAACATTTATACATTTTTTTTTTGACACTTTGAGACACATATTATGTGTTTCATGGTTCTGTGATGTGCAAGTCTTTGTACACAGGTGATATCATCCAGAAGTTTGGTCACTTTTGCTCCAAGATGTGGAAAACTTAGTGAGTTTTACTTTGTGTTTTATTTAGTCAAAGGAAATTTGGTTCATTCTAAAACTCATATTTTGATACTGGTTTTTTATCACCATTATGCAATATACATTGTTAATGAGTGTTTGATTGAGTCCAGTATTTTGGGAAAAAAATGCTGCTTTTAGTACTCTTGTTGTAAATACACAAAGATGGATCAAACTACTTCTGTATTTCTTACTCACAGTCTCTGTATATAAAAATCAAGGAGCAAATACCTTGTTTCTATAGTGACTGCTAAGTCAGCTGTGCTTGGATGTATAAAACATACTGATGACTGTTCTAGGTCTTAAATATGGGGTTACTCAAGTTTTGTATAATGAATAATCTCTTCGGCATTTATGCTTTATTTAGAAAAAGAAAATTGCATATATTGAACTAAATAGTTATGTGTTATTACAAGAATTAATATTGATTTCCTCCGTGCAGGAAAGTAAGTGGGCGTCTAGAATACAAGCCCTTCATCATGACCATGAGACAGAAAAATCTCTGGTAAGTGGCACACCAAACCACTTAAGAAAACTAGTCTCTTTTAAGTTTATTTTGTTAGCCTTTCAGTAGTTCTTGATATGCTATAGTATATCTGTTGCGTTATAAAGCCTAGACCCCAAGAGTTTATAGAGTGCGTCCTCTTAGATGTATTTGTTATCACCGTATTTCTGTTACGCTAGGATCTTGACACTTCAGTTAAGGCCAGGGTTGAAGGGGAATTTGTCACTTCAGAATATGGCAGGCACTTGAAGCTGAATCAGTCTTTTGAAGAGCTGGCAACTAATTCTATGAGCACTGTGTTATACACTGTTTTCTGTGTAACCTGGGTATGCTGGATAATTGAGATAGAACTTGGTAACGTGTAGCTTTCATCTGCCCTGTATCTTCTGCTACCATGGACCTATAGCATATGTCTCAATCTTTTTTCCTCTTTTCTGTCACTTCTCTGCTGCTTTTTCTGTTATAGCTTTCTAATGCAAATCTGTTCAGCTTTTCCGGGAAAAAACACCATGACATTTTATTTTGCTTCAGTTTATGTATTTTACTATGCAAAGCTTTATTCCTCAGATTTTTTTTGCCTGCATTTCTTTTTAATGTCTTTCCTGCTTTGTTTCTCTTGCTTCTTTTCCTTTCATTTTCCTTTCATGTGCGTGACCATGTAAGAACTGAGCAGATCATAGTGGTCTGACCAATGCTTCTCCTCCTCTGGCAAGAAAGCAGTGGGGAGGAACCATGGAACATTCCCCAAAAAGGATGTAGTTAATGATACACCCACATACAATGCAAGAATAGAATAAGGGAGGAGTAATGTAAGTATTACTTTTGGGATGGTGCATCTAAAATATTGTTCCCTTTCTTCTGCTTGCAGAGCTAATATATTAGGTTTATCATGCAAACTCACATCTCATCTCCTTAAAATATAATCATTCGACACTATTTAGAACCAAAACATGTTTACAGAGTCGTATGCTTTTTCCAGGAATCTTATTCTTAAGCAATCTCAGCAATGTGTTTGTGTGTCTCTTTCTTTGTATTGACATTTAGGTACCCTTCCTTGCGTAAATAAAAAGTGATCCAGACAACTGTTTCTTAGTATATGCAAATCCCAGTGAAATAGCAGAAGATGTTATGGTTTTGCTGAAAAAAAAAGCGTTAAAAATCTTTAAGCATGACGTTTGCTTGTTTAAACTTTATAACATTAATGTATATTATGTAATATTAGTATTAATTTATTTTTCTTCCAATTGCTTTCTAGCTACTGTCACAGATCGAGAAGCTTAAATCATCAGTGAGAGAAGACCTGAATAAAAATAACACTTTTTACAAGAGGAGGATAGAAGAGTTGGGACAGAGGCTTCAGGAGCAGAATGATCTGATTATTAGTCAGAAGAAGCAGGTCTGGTTTGTGAAGCACTCTGTATTGCAGAGAACATAGTACACAGAGAAACATGTTACTAGCATTTGGTCTGTGGTATCTCTCTGGCTGCATAGTTGATGTTCCCACTGTAGTATTGCTGTAGTACATTCATTATACTTTGAAAATTACATTGATGAATAAGAATACGTCTGGAAAAGAGGCACAGGAATGTTAACCAGGAATTAAAACACAATTTAGAAGGAAAGGATTGATGAACCCGAGGTTTCCAAAGTAGGTAAACAAGGCACAGTAGAGTTAATTCAGCCAGAAAGCCTAAAAGTATGAGTGTGAAATATTTTAGATAAAACCAGCATTATTCCAGCAAAACATGAGAAGGGCTAAGGTACAGCCCTGCACAGCAGCCTGCCCAAGTGTGGCCTTTGGTGAGAGTGAGGAGCAGGATTCATGTCAGTTACAGGAAGTAGTGCTTTGACAAAATGAAAACCTGCTGCTAATAAATCAGGTAAAAGGGGGGTTGTTTTGGCCCTGATTGCTAGCAGTGTGCTCAGTTTGTGTTTCGTGGAAAATATTCCATTATAATTTAACGTTGAGGGGGGAGAGGTGAAGCTAATGAACATTCCATTTCCTCTTAGCCTTGTTAAGACTTTTTTTTTGCATCAAAATGACATTTTCTTCCATTGTTCAGATTTCAAAGGTTTAAAAACATTAAACTGGAGGAAAAGAGGCTATCAGCAACCTGATATGGTGGAAGATATCTCTGCTTATTGCAGGGGTGTTGGAACAAGATGATCTTTAAGGTCCTTTCCAATCCAAACCATTCTATGGTTCTTAACGGTTCAGCACAAGAGTAAGAGATCACTAGGTCACAGTCACCAGAGACCTCTATAGATGAAAAATTTCTGATAGTGAACAAGATTTAATTGGCCTCAAAATAATCATAAAGAAATCTAGTGTTTGAAATCTGAAAATATATGACTTCTTACACTAAAAATAAAATATCATATTTATCACTGTAAGAAGAATTAATTAAATTATTCCCAGTTGAATTTTAATGAGAGCAAGTGCGGAGTTCTGTGCCTGGAATGAGGTAATCCTGGTTATACATACAGACTGGGAATGAGAGGCTGGAGAACAGCCCTGCAGAAGGAAACATGGGGTGTTGGGTTGATGGCAAATTGAGGAGGAGTTAACAGTGTGCCCTGGCAGCTAGGAGGGCCAACCATGTCCTGGAATGCATCAAGCACAGCATTGCTAGCCAATTGAGAGAGGTGATTGTGCTGCTCTGCACGGCACTCGTGTGGCCCCACCTCAAGTACTGTGTGCAGTTTTGGGCACCTCAAAAAAAGGAGGGTGCCAAACTATTAAAGGGTGTCCAGAGGAGGAGGACCAAGCTGATGAAAAGTCTCGAGAGCAAGACTGCTGAGGAGTGAGTGAGGCCACTTGGTATCATAGAATCACCAGGTTGGAAAAGACCAGCGATAGGACATGAGGAAGTGGAATGAAGCTACATCAGGGGAAGTTCAGATTGGACACAGGAAAAAGTTTTTCACTGAGAGGGTGATCAGTCACTGGAACAGGCTCTTCTGGGAAGTGATCACGACACAAATCCTGTCGGATTTCAAGGAGCATCTGGATGACACTCTTAGTCATATGGTTTAGTTTTAGGTGGTCCTATGAGGAGCAGGATGTTAGACACAATGATCCATATGGATCCTTTCCAACCTGAGCTCATCTATGATTCTAGGAAATTATTTGTTTGGAATTGAATTTTTTTCTCAAAAATACACTTTTTTCCCCTATACATTTATACAATATACCTATACATTTTTTGAGGTGATCAATGGCTGAAGATCTGTGTGGTATGGAGTTTAGACTATCACATGATTATGTAGTTCTTACAATCTACTCCTCTATAAGATTTCTTTAGATCAAATTACAGCCAGCTTGTTTCCTCTGTACTCTCAGTTTTGTCCAGTTCATGTGCTGAGTGTCAAGTAGACATGACTCGAGCAGGCAGGAGAACTGTTCATCTATTTAAAATCAATATGTAATTAAGTATTTCCCTGGAGTGGAGCTAGACTTGCAAAAGTGAACATAAGTTACTAAAGCTGAAAGTAATGAAACTCTAAGCACTGAAGTGGCCCATAAGCCTACTCTCAATTCACTTTATAGCTTGTAATAATGGAGTACATGAAGCATGAGTTCACGTAAGACAACAAACAGAAATAACTCTTCAACATTCATTAAGCACAAATGAAATATGTATTAGGCTGTGAAATAGAGTTCCACAAATGTAGTATTTTTCTCTGCAAATCATAAACAATAATTTCTGTTATGGAATAGTACTGAAAAGAGTTATTTTGTACTAACTGGTCATTTGTAGATATTGATCATGTACATTTTTAATTATTCATGTATCTGTCTTTTATATTTTAGATAAAAGAGTTGTCCACAAGATCAGTTGCAAGCATCAAACCGTATGATGGTAAGTATAAACTGTAAGAAAAAACAGGCTTTGTTTTTTATTTCAGCAGATTGGCTGAAACAAATGTTACAATTGATTTAGTAATATAGACGTCAGCTTTACTAACTAAATATTGAAATCAAATCAGTACTGGCAATTTATTTGTGTTTCACATGGTACCTTATACCATGATTTGAAGTTCATGATCTGCTGCTGTAAGGACTTCTGGTGTACAAAGCTGATCACCTGTGTAGTGAAGAGATGTAAAATACAGAAACTCTAGTTTATATTATGTAAAAAAAAAAATTTGGCTTTGCTTTATGAAGTCTGATTTTAATTGTGTGTTCATGCAGGATGCATAACTCACAAAAGGGAGAATACTGAAAGAGCAGACAAAATTGATTAATTTTTCAGTTAATAAACAGATTTTCAAAAAAATTTTAGGACTAGTTTTTTTGTCTCTGCAATGCTTTAATATCTGGAGTTGATTATGAATAGAGAAAGCTGATAATAATGTTTTAGGATGTTCTGCACCACAAACGCTGTTGGTGCTGCAGTTGCAGTGACTTGTAATAGGTTCTTGCAATAGATGACAACAGCTGGTCTAATTCTAATCTAAGTTTGGAAACCATCTTGCTTTATTAGCAGGTCATTGGCTTGAACTAAGTCTAATGGCAGGGAGTAGGTCAGTTTGAGGAGAGCATAGTAATAGTGTGCCTGTATGGCTTCTCTGCTGGAGCTGGTCACCTTCAGCCACACTGAAGCACAGACAAGCTCAGGACCATAGCAAACAAACAAATCTGGTCCTAGGGCCCAAGCTGATCTGAGGAACGTAGAATTGATGTGATAGTTCACTCCAAGGCTACATTCTGTACATGGTACGGATAGGGTTTGCACTAACTGATGTGAAGAAGCAGCAGATCCGCTTCCAGGAGTGTGTTGATCAGCCTAGACTTGACCAAGTATCTTCTTCCTTGGGACACAGAGACAGCGCACAGACATGGCCAGAGAGATGATGTGACTAGTGCAGGTTCGGATTCAAGTTCTGTGACAATTTACTTACTAGTTTCTTCTTTCTGGTTATAGAAGTATTAAAAATGCATATCTAGAGAGGTACTTTTATTTTGTGAAGGACCATTTTGTACTTTGTAAATGATTTGTTTATTTTTCCTGGATTAAATACAAAATTACCGTAATTTAGAAATACAATTAAATGTTCCTATATTTATGAATCTGCATTTGTCTGTTATCATTTATTTACATTATTTTTTACTTTTATGCTATTTTAGTGCACACTACTGTAGAGCATCTTGAAGAAACTAAACCAAGTCTGCCAGTAATGCATGGTAAGTTTTTTTGATAGGTCCAGATCCAGTACTTGAAAATTTAACACTCTGTCTTCTCAAATGTGTTGCTTGTCAACTCCTAGCTGTAAGAGTAGTTATATTGAAAGAACATAGTACGAATTGCTTCGCTGTATGTCAGCATTGAGAATTCCCATGAAGTAGTTGTAAAGATGCACTATTGACAAGAATAAATGGAAATAAAATAGAATAATTTGAGACTAATTCCTAGTGCATGTATAGTATTTAGGAACTTTAAGGTAAATGAGTCTAAATGAGGAAAAAAATGAGATTTTCTTCTAGAAAATGTAGTTATTTTCTGGTATATTCCTTAACGGTATATGTATATGCTTATAATGGAATTCCTATATACAAAAACATAGAATCATAGAATCATGGAATAACCAGGTTGGAAAAGACCCACCAGATCATCGAGTCCAACCATTCCTATCAAACACTAAACCATTCCCCTTAGCACCTCGTCCACCCGTGCCTTAAACACCTCCAGGGAAGGTGACTCAACCACTTCCCTGGGCAGCCTGTGCCAGTGCCCAGTGACCCTTTCCATGAAAAAATTTTTCCTAATGTCCAGCCTAAATCTCCCCTGGTGCAGCTTGAGGACGTTCCCCCTTGTCCTGTCCCCTGTCACTTGGGAGAAGAGGCCAGCTCCCTCCTCTCTACAGCCTCCTTTCAGGTAGTTGTAGAGAGCAAGAAGGTCTCCCTTCAGCCTTCTCTTCTCTAGGCTAAACAATCCCAACTTTCTCAGCTGCTCCTTGTAAGACTTGTTCTCCAGTCCCTTCGCCACCTTCATTGCTCTTCTCTGGACTCACTCCAGAGCCTCAACATCCTTCTTGTGGTGAGGGGCCCAGAACTGAACACAGGATTCGAGGTGCGGTCTCACCAGTGCTGAGTACAGAGGGAGAATAACCTCCCTGGACCTGCTGGTCACGCCGTTTCGGATCCAAGCCAAGATGCCATTGGCCTTCTTGGCCACCTGGGCACACTGCTGGCTCATGTTCAGTCACTGTCAACCAACACCCCCAGGTCCTTCTCTTCCAGGCAGCTTTCTAGACAGACTTCTCCTAGTCTGTAGCACTGCACAGGGTTGTTGTGCCCCACGCGCAGGACCCGGCATTTGGCCTTGTTAAACCTCATGCCACTGGACTCGTCCCCGCGGTGCAGCCTGTTCAGATCCCTTTGAAGAGCCTCCCTACCCTCCAGCAGATCCACACTTCCACCCAGCTTAGTGTTGTCTGCAAACTTGCTAAGGGTGCACTTGATGCCTTCATCCAGGTCATTGATAAAGACACTGAGCAGGGCAGGACCCAGCACTGAGCCCTAAGGAACCCCACTTGTCACTGGCCTCCAGCTGGATTTAACACCATTTCCCACCACTCTCTGGACCCGGCCATCCAACCAGTTTTCCACCCAGGAGAGTGTGCGCCTGTCCAGGCCAGAGGCCGACAGTTTCCGAAGCAGAATGCTGTGAGAAACTGTGTCAAAGGCTGTACTGAGGTCCAAGAAGACCACATCCACAGCCTTTCCCTCATCCAGCATCCGAGTCACTTTGTCATAGAAGGCGATCAGGTTAGTTTGGCAAGACCTGCCTTTTGTAAACCCGTGTTGACTGGGCCTGATCACCCAGTTCTCTTGCATGTGCTTCATGATGGCACTCAAGATCACCTGTTCCATGACTTTCCCTGGCACTGAGGTCAGACTGACAGGCCTGTAGTTCCCGGGATCCTCCCTGCGACCCTTCTTGTAGATGGGCACGACATCAGCCAGCCTCCAGTCCAGTGGAACTTCCCCAGTCTTCCAGGACTGTTGGAAGATGATGGAAGGGGGTTTGGCCAGCACATCCACCAGCTCCTTCAATACCCTCGGGTGAATCCCATCCGGCCCCTTAGACTTGTGGGTGTCTAGTCGGGCTAGCAAGGCTCTGACCACCTCCTCTTGGACCATGAGAGCCTCATGTTGCTCCTTTAGCTCCTGGGTTTGTACACAGAGGGAACAACTTTCTTTACAAAGACTGAGGCAAAGAAGGCATTAAGTACCTCAGCCTTTTCCTCATCCCCTGTCGCTGTTGCTCCTTCTGCGTCCAATAAAGACTGTATGGTCTCCCTAGTCCTCCTTTTATTATTTATATATTTATAGAAAGATTTTTTTGTTATCTTTCACCAACTTTGCCAATTTGATTTCTAGTTGAGCCTTAGCCCTTCTGATTTTTTCTCTGCACAATCTCACTTCCCTCCTGTACTCCACCTAAGAGGCCTGTCCCCTCTTCCAGAGCCCATAAACATTCCTTTTCTTCTTGATATCACTCAGGATCTCCCTGTTCAACCAAGCTCGTTTTTTCCCCTGCTGGCTTTTTTTTCGGAATGTGGGGATGGCTTTCTCCTGAGCCACTAGGATCTCCTTTTCAAAGAGCTCCCAGCCCTCATGGGCTCCCTTGCCCATGATCTCATGTGACTGTGTAATTTCATGTGACTTTGAGTGTTAAGGAAGAAAAATACAGAAGACGTAATCAACACAGACAGTCATCCCATCTAGATAGTTCTTCTAGAATATATCTGGAAGTTATATAAAGTACATCTGAGTGTGTGTGTGTATATATATGTGTATAAATAAATATAGTAGCTACATATATGTAGTTATATATAGATCATTATTTAGTTATTTTAACTTGTGATATTGTGATACTGTTTAGTAGTGGGCAAAAGCAGTGAACCTCCATTTATATCGTTTGGTGCTTTGTGAAAATAGTTTTCCCTTCTTTTCTCCGTATGCGAAGTAATGGAGAGTAATGGTAACAATACCGATATTCTGTGATTAATGAATTCCTTACTTTCATTTCAAGTAGGAAAGTAATAGGAAAAATGAAGTTTGATCAAGTGAAATGTTTAAATGTTAAAATGATTTTGTAATTTATTTGAGTTTTTGAACTGTAATTACATAATGACTTTTCAGTTATTATTTCTCTTAGTTTTAAAACCTGTCAAGGGAAGAGAAAGTGGATTTAGTCTAAGAAAAATGTACAGTATTTTTCTTTCTCAACAAATTCAAAAAGTTCTGAAAATGAGTATAGAAGGAGGGAGCAGTATACAACAGAAGCTTTAGATAACTAAATGAGGAATGAAAAATGGTTGAATATGAAGTGTTTATTTCAAAACATTTGATGTGTCAAGAATTACTTGGAAGCAGAGATTTTTTATTATATGGTGAAATTATTTTAATAATACAGAGGTTTCCTACTAATCTATAGAAGGTTGCTGTTCATTGGTAGAAGCTTTTGAAGTGAAACAATAGATGAAATGTTGTGTGGAGAAAAGTAGTAATTTATTGAATATAGATTATCAATAGTAGTATTTTAAATAATACAATTATTTTTCATTCAAACCAGCTTCATTGCACCAACACAGCAGGGCTGGTTCTAGCTAAGAGATCTCCGAGCAAGTAGCTTAACTATTGCTCTGAATTTAAGAAATTGGTTTTGTGAAGAATGTTGCTGCTAACATCTTACACACCAAGCTTATCAAGCATTGCTTTCTTAGTGTTTTTACTTTCATTTGGACTGAGGAGGAAAGCAGTGCTGTGACCATCAGTATTTTCTGTATTCTGACAATATATGTGAGCTCATTCGGGTCTTTCCCGATTTCTTACTGCTCGAAGTATGAGGTTTGTGACACCTTATGAAAATTCTCATCATAGAAAAGGCTATTACTGCCATTAGTATCCTTATGATTCACTCTCAGTTTATTATGAAACCTCAAAGAAGGTGTTTCCTTCAGATTCCTTTGCTGATAATTATTTCATTTGTCTCTGCAGGTCTGTCTGTCTGTTCCCTTTCTTCCCTTCTGGATTTTTTTTTAAACTTATCCTCCCTAATTTCTGGATATAAAGGTTTGCAGAAATTATGGTGTCTTTCCAAAAATTTTGGTGGCTCTTCAAGGGGTTGATTTAGGTGCTGAATTAAGACATCGTGTGTGCATCTTGTGCCATTCTGAAAATGAAAGCCCTTGCTGGTAGCTTCTGTACGCAAATTGATTTAGCACAGATCATCTCTATGATCACAAGAGCTATAGTTTTCTTACCAAACGATTGCCTGCGTAATGGAATATCTTCATTTCTTTTTTTTTTTTTTTTTGCCTGTTTGAAAGAAAATGATTCCTGGGAAAAGCTTTCTTATGTGAACTTAAGTACACTTTTCAAAGTTGCCTGGAAGCTTCTGCATCCTAGGATTAGTTCTGCATATCTTACATCTGCACTATGAAAAGATACCCAGATTACAAATGAGGTATCTTAGGTATAAAGTAGCAGAATAACTTTGTTAGCTTTTGTGTTCAAGTTCTTGATTTCCTGTGAGAGCTACTAATCTGCCTTCATTGCCATCCTGACCAAACATTCTTCTCTCAGTTTCTGAGCTAGCTCTAGGGTTTTGTGCAGGTGTAACTTAAGTCTTGTCTTTGAAGATTGCTTGAGTCTCACAAAAAGGCAGTGGCTTAATTATGATTTTTTAACATCAGACTTTGGCTCCTGTATTACTCTTGAAATGTTGATACTTGTTCAATATTCAGTCTTTGTTAGGTCAATAATAATAGGTGGAATTGAAGCAAATACATGAATTAGATTACCCATTAAAACCTATGGCTGAGTCTTCGAATATGGTGAGGACTATGGCCCAACTATCATTAGATACATAACTAAAGCATCTGAGGAAAATTTAGTCAAAGTATTCTTCCTAGAGAGTTAATAAAGGGACACTTTCAGAGTTTTGTTCAGCTGAAGTGAGATCTGAAACGCTCTTTGAAGCTGCCTATGGCTCTTGACAAATGAAGGAATCTGAGATGACTAGGGTCCTAGCTTAGAGGCCTCAGGTAAGTGTCAAAAATTTATCATATTTAAGAATATTGTTTTAAAATTATTATTTATGCTGCTTATGTGCAGTATATGGCTTCACATTTATTAGTTAGGAGAAAAATATTTGAAGTGTGTTGGTACAAAGGTAACAGTTAAAATTACAGGTCTAACAGATTAAGTCTGGCAGCATTTTTGGGTGTGAAATTTGAGTATAAATTAAAGAGTAAATAATGACTATAGCCATAGCTTACGTTCCTTACATCTTTAAGAAGTGCAGTGATTTACAGCAAAGAAATTTTATGCTTCATCCTTGTTTTACATACTGCAAGTGGAAAGTGCTTACTGTAGATGATACTCCACTATAGATAATTTTAACACCTTGTTCAGGCTAAAAGTACTTTAGCATTTCATGTTTCAGAATAAATAGACATGATTTCTCCTTTAAACGTTGTTCAGGAGACTGCTTTCTCAATGGTACTGCCAGAATACCGTGTTCTTATAAACTAGTAAACACAGGTGCTGCCTCACCACGAATACTGTATGCAGTTTCAGGTGGTTGATATAAAAAGAATATCAAGCTACTGGAAAGTGTCCAGAGGAGGCCACAAAGTTGGTGAAGGGTTTAGAGGGGAAGTCATATGAGGAGCAGGGGAAGTCACTTGTTTGTTCACCCTAGAGAAGAGGAGACCGAGGCAGACCTCAAAGCAGTTTACTGCTTCCTCAGAAGGGGAGGATGAGGAGCAGGAGCTGATCTCTTCTCTCTGGCGACCAATGACAGGACTTGAGGGAATGGCAGGATGATGTGCCAGGGGAGGCTTAGGCTGAATATTAGGAAAAAGTTCTTCCCCTAGAGGGTGGTGGAACACTGGAACAACCTCCTCAGGGAGGCAGTCATGGCACCAAGCCTAACAATATTCCAGAAGCATTTGGACAATGTGAATGTTGGGGTTGTCCTGTGCAGGGACAGGAATTGGACTCAATGATCCTTGTGGGTCCCTTCCAACGTAGGACACTCTATGATTCTTGAAATATATACAGCCTGATATTTTCCTATTGCAGCTGCACAGAAATTGTCTTCAAATATTATTTGAAACTAATATTTAATGATTTGTCAAAGGACCAGGCACATAATTTTTCAGTAGTACAATTATCCACTGAAGAACTCAAAGCAACATGCACTTTTGATACATCTCATCTATCTCTCCACACATATTAGCTGGCAGAAGAGATATTCTGTAAAAAAGTGTCATGACATGCACATCATTGTGGAGGTCATCCTAAGGTTGTTGGCCTTCATGATATCTAGTATTAATATGGCTGGATTCAGGTCAGTGAGATATTAATATGGGCTTCATTAAGACTGGTGTTGGTAGCTGCCTTTTAGCTTGGTTCAGTCCTGAGGCTGATGGGAACTGTTCTTGTGATTATAAACCTAGGGTTAAGGTTTTGGACTGAGGCTGGGTGATGATATACGCTGAGAATGTGTCCAGAATTTGCTACTGGGTGAGGCAGAGAATTTAGCAATGGTGTTTGGTTAGGGTCAGGTGTAGGACTGCTGGGAAGGACAAAATAAATTAGATTTGGAGTTAAGGTGGTTCATGCCAGCATAAGAAGTTGATTTTTGGCAGGGTCTGCAAAGGGCTGGTATCACTCGGAGATATCTGTTTATTGCTGAGCCAAGATTTTATAGGGATAACTGAGCTTGGATTAGGGGTAGGGTTAGAGTTAGGGTCAGGGATAGGCTTAGTCAGACATTAATTGGCAAGCGAGAGTTAGTTACGGTTGACTTAAGAAGGATTGAATAAGCAAGGTAGCAGCAGCAGAGCCTGACTGAACAGGTTTAAGCGTGACGTTGAAATTTATCTCTCTTTCATAGCCAAGAAGGGGGTGGAGATGAGCACCAGGGTTCATGTTATGTCGATGAACAAAGTATAATTGAGGTTGCATTTGAACTGCAAGATTGATGTAGTCTCCAGTTCTACTAATACTCTGGCAGTCCAAAGCAGATAATCTGCCGGAGCACAGCGTGCCTCTTGCCTGGCTTTGGCCTCCTGGGATTCACTTTCAGTAAGGCAAGGACACAGTATGGATGTTCATCTGGAATAAGGAACAGAGAAGTGACTAGGAGCAAGCAATTTATACTAGGTTTGAGTCCAAAAGGGAAGATAGCAGTCTGACTAGATTCAATATTCAGCCTAAGATGAAAACTAGGAGTAAGTTCTTGGTTAGCAGGTTACAAGATCTGATGTTGAAGATGTTGATGGAGAGCAATGTCTACTAGAGACAGCTGAACTAGATTTAGGGCTGATAATTGACAGGAAGGTAACTGGCTGTACCCAAGTCAGAAGTTGTAGTAATTACTTTCTTGAGGCTAACGTTGGATTGTGGCTTGGTGATATTTTGGGCAAAAAGATCTGATGAACTAGAGAAAGTTACAATAATTCGGAGTAATTAGGGATTCAGTCTGCATCAGCAGGATTGGTTTAGAGATGAATTTAGCAAAGACTGCTTTTTTTCAGTTCTGGGCCCCTCACCACAAGAAGGATGTTGTGGCTCTGGAGCGAGTCCAGAGAAGGGCAACAAAGCTGGTGAAGGGGTGGGAGAACAAATCTTATGAGGAGCAGCTGAGAGAGCTGGGGTTGTTCAGCCTGGAGAAGAGGAGGCTGAAGGGAGACCTTATTACTCTCTACAACTACCTGAAGGGAGGTTGTGGAGAGGAGGGAGCTGGCCTCTTCTCCCAAGTAACAGGGGACAGGACAAGAGGGAATGGCCTCAAGCTCCGCCAGGGGAGATTTAGGCTTGAGATTAGGAAAAAGTTCTTCACGGAGAGAGTGGTTAGGCATTGGAACAGTCTGCCAAGGGAGGTGGTTGAGTCACCGTCCCTGGAGGTGTTTAAGGTTAGGGTAGACGAGGTGCTTAGGAGCATGATTTAGGGATTGGTGGGAATGGTTGGACTTGACGATCCAGTGGGTCTCTTCCAACCTGGTTATTCTGTGATTCTGTGTAAAGATTTGAGCTTTAGCTGGCTAATTGGCTTAATTGATACCTAAGAATAAGCTTGCTAATACTTAGATGCTGCTAATTTCAAGGATGTACACCAATGTAAGAGCTGAGATGTCCATTCAGATGACCAGAAGCAGCACATCTCTGGTAAACCTAAGGAGAAGGCTCCTTAGGAGGGTGATCTCCACACCTGTCTCTAAAATGGAGAAGTGGTGGACCAAGCTGCTTTTTATTGCCTTGGATTCCAATGTGTTGTTTAGCAAATAGCACTTTGAATAAGTGTACAGTAAAGAAAAAGGCCCACTTACCCTGGAGAAGTTGGTGTTTTCAAGTGTTGTGCTTCCCCACGTCTTAGCATTTGATCTCTGTCATGATCTTCTGATCATGCCGTGAACAACAATATTACACATAGCAAATATTACGTTTATGTTTTGGTTTTGTTCTTGCAACAGTTCTTTTACTGATTTTAACTTCCTCTGTTTCTAATATACTGAGGAAGAGAAGCAGGTACCTTGATGGCAGATCAGCAGACTGTTTTCAGATCTGAGTTCTGGGGCCTGAGTTTGTTCTGTTAAATTAAGATACGTGACAAAGGCTTGTGCAGAGATGAGTCAGCTCCTTTAAGCAGATTGCATTTGAGTGAAGTCTACAGGTAAAACAAGTATAGATTAAATCCAATTACGTAGCAACTGGCTAAGAAACTCAGAGGTCTCGATGCCCTGCACCTAAATTAAATCACTTCCAGAACATCCTTCCTCTGTGCTTTCAGCTCTGTCCTCCAAAATGGGCTCACTATAGGCTTTTGGGAATGATCCCAAACTGTGCCTGAACACTGTTTTGGAGGATGTTGGTTGGTGAAGGGCGACAGCGTGCCAGTAACAGGTTTAGAAGTTCACTAGTGTGGAGGATCATGTTCCAGTGCTCAGGAATTCTCTGGCCACTACTAAATTTTACAGCTTTAGAGACAGAAAGACCGGAAGCTTATGTGTTAGTTAATCTCTCAGTTTTGCTTTCAAGTGTTTCCATAACATGGTAGCATCTTGTGATGGTGTAAGAAACATTTTTTTAGAACTTCTTATTTACTGCAAATTATGTGGCAGCAAATCTCATATCTTGTAACCTGCTTGGAAAAGCAGGTGAGAGGCTGAATAGAACCGCAGGTATGGAAAGCATGGGGAGAGCAGCAGCCATACACAAGCATTTCCAACATCAGTTTTAGTCCCCTTCACATGGAGAATATTTGAGATATGACAGTAAGTGTTGCTTAGCTCCAAGGTCTCATTTTATCGTGATTACCTATCACTGTGCATCCATGTTTGTACCTAATTGCATGAGAAGTGCTGAGGAGCAGGCATCTTTACTGCAACATCACTTCCTCTCCTTCTACATATAAGAACCTTCTACATGAAAGGTGTAAGAACCATTTATAGTGTCAAAGGTTTCTTGTGAGAGCTGGGGCAAATGTATGTTGGCGCAAAATACTGAACAATAAATTGTTTTCTCCTGTACTGCCAGTAGCTGAATGCTGAAAGTACAGTTTGCATCTTTTTCATAAACCCTATAATAAACTGGAATTCTAATTTTCATTGAAATAAATTTATTTATGGAAGGCGAAATTAACATTTTAAAAACTTGAATTTTTATTAGTCTGTGTGTAGGCATTTTTGTGCATCTCTTAAATCTGAAGTCTATAAAGTTGTAAATAAACTGCACACTGACTTAATTTATATAAAGCAAATTGTACCCAACAGCCTACAGAATGGCGATTTCAATGTGTTTAGGAAGCTGCTTTCAGCAGAAGACATTTCAAATTTTCCTTAAAGCGCATCGTAATACTGAATCTCACTATATTGGAGTGACTGAAGTTTTTTTTTTAAATTGATTTTATTGGTTATTATATATACATATAATATTTCTCTATGGACTCAGTACTTACTAATTCTCTGCAGTAATGAGTTAACATATTTTTTCCATATAATTTTGAGGATTTCTTTGTCTTTTGTAAACTTTTAGCATCAAATTACACATACTTAAAAATAAATGTAAAACTTAAAAAGCTTCTTACGAGAAATGAATGCCAGTATTCATTTATTTAATCCTAGGTGCCATTCCAGTAGGGCACGGGGTTTTCTGTAGTTGTGTAATGTATTGACCATCCCTGTGGCCACGGCTTATAACTCTGATATATCTCAAATGACACTACAAACCCATGTTTGGGCAACTGAGTCACTCCTGAAGTGTCTGTTGTATTAGGGTCTTCTCTACAAAAATGTACCATCGAGGCAGTGAAGGGTCGCATTGCATTGGGTTTGTGATTGTTAAGCAGGTTGTCAGCAGTCAGGAAAATTGACATCAGTATGTGTTTTTTGCCTAAATTTCCCACTCTGGACCTTGACCTTCTTCTGTCCTGTTTGTCTGGTGTTCCTGTTCTTCGTCGTTATTAGAGCAGGCACCCTTGGTGCACATGCTGGAGCCCATAGAGGAGCTTTCAGAAGAGGAAAAAGGTAATGGTTGATTCAGCTCAAAAATATAGTGGCATGTCTTTCTTGAAAATAATAAGTAAATAGCATTTGATACCTACAGTATTTTTCATTGTATTTCAGTATGTTTATTTGATTTGTGTGGGAACATTCCTTTTTTTGTGTCAGTCTCCTGTTTGCAGTTGGTGCTTGTAAATATTATGATTTCCTTATCCAAGTTTGATATTTCTATGAAAGTTGGGCTAACTCTTTAAAGCAGGCATTTTCCATATGTCTAAAGGCACTTGAGCTAAGCAGAACAAATACATTTGATGAGGAATAACCCCTTAGGAGGAAATCCTTGGTTTTGAAGCTCTTGCACTGTGTGCTCACTTCTTTTAGAAATTCGGTCTAAGAGGATAAAGAATTCAGTTAGAAGAAGGAGGTTGGTAGTGGAGGTTAACACTGCCTTCTTTCATCAAAGATACTTTTGCAAGTAATGTGAGTTGCACCTACCTCGAAGCAGTCACAGCTCCAGCCAAAGTTGTGTAATTCTGAATGAAATTATGCAGCCCAGTGCTGGCAGCTGTTCTGCATAATTTCATCTGTGGAAAACTTGGAGAAGGCCACATTTACAGTGGCAGAAAAGTAAGTGTCAGTTCATCGTGCATGGTGTTCTTCTCCTGAAGAAAGCTAACAGTGCTTTAGATGGAATGCCAAATAGCTGAATAGCATAATAATCTATACTGTGAAAAAACCAAACTCTGTCTTGAACCTCATAACAAATGAGTTTAATTTTTGAAGGAATAATGCTGTTTTGAAAACAAAATTGTCTGAATGTATGTATGTGTAAGCAAGAGGTTTCCCCAGGGAAAATCCAGTGACTCAACAATCTGCAATAAAGACTGCTTGCATTTTTGCCGTTCTTTCTGCCTTTTTTCTTGCTTACCATCTTCTCTCTTGATGGATTGTCTTTGATTCTTGTGCTGTGCCTAAAGGCATGGCCTGCAGTGCAAAAGAGGGAAAGAAAGAATGCAGTCTGAAAAGACAGGCCAAGATTTTTTTGTTTTCAGTGACAGCCTTTTATAAGGTAGAGTGTGAAAATTCTTGACTTGGCAGATTATTTCATAGGATTAAGTAGGAGTTGAAACAGACTTAAGGTTCCTCGTCTAAAAAGCTGTTTAAGGATTTTTTTAAAGAAAACAATAACTAGTAAGGGAATAGTTCCTTAAATAGTTGACTGTGGCAAAGAAGATTTGGCTTGAGCTAATTAGCTAGAGTTAATATTGTCATTAATTAGGATGATGCTGAATAGTTGTGTTACCCCCATTAGCATGTAATTATCATGTTTTTAAATGTGATTTTAGATGGGTCTGTTTTACTGTTAGGATTAACATCTGAAAGGCACAGGATTTTCAGAAGGTTCTCTGGAGCCTTCCACTTTAAAATATCTCATATCTGGATTTTTAGGAGGATTCCATGCTAGATAACGCAGCTTTTCCTAACTGAGGATAGTCTGACAACCCTATGTTTTCACACTGACCAGTAGTTTGCCTCTTCTAGGACATGGCTTTTTAGCCAAATCACTTTTAATTCTACCTCTGTCAGGGACTGAATTATCCACACAATTCCCAAAGTCAGTTAAGACTTCAGAAAGATTCTGTCCTCTTCAACACAGAACTCTAGGTATGGTATCGATTCTGTTTCAGTTTTCATTACCTATAGTTCTTTCTAGGATCCATCAGAAGCCACTTCCTCAAAACAACCTAAATATCACTTGTGTGTCTTTGAGGCTATTTTGGGTCCTCTTCAGGATGCCCATCTTCTCCTTAAAGAAAAATGAAAACTAAATGGAGCTGCTTTTAAAGGACTCATCATTTGAAAACAGGAGAAGTGGCATGGGTTTTTTGAAAGAAAATATTTCAAAGTCATAATAAGGAATTATTCCCTCATTTATATACCCTCGTCTGTGAGATGGCAAATGATTCTGCTGTCCTGTAAGTCGCACTGGAAAGAGACAAACTCCTGCCTAAGATTTACCTTTTATTTCAGAGGGCAAAGTTGGGAGTGTGGCTTAGAGCATGCTTTCTTGGGATGTTGTATACTGCTCTATGCACGCTTTGCTGACCGCTGCCAGACGGAAGCAGCTACCATGGTCCCACAGATTATTGATTCACCTGGTCTAAGTGGCATTCAGTAAAACTTTTGTCTGGCCAGAGCCTCTTCATAGACAGGTTCCGAATGGGTATGTTTTACTTCTTTACCCCCTGTATCACCTTAAAATACCTTGGTCTGACTTAAATGTCAATCTTTAATTTAGATGGAAGAGTCTGTCTAGTTGATTATTTCTTGCATAAGAGTTCATGCCACTACAGACACTTAAAGCAAGGGAGACCGAAACTTCTTTGCCTGCTTTTAAGTATGTGTGATGTCATAGATGTCCACTGAAGAAAACACGACACTGAACTTTGTCCTTGAAAGAGTTTTGAAGATAAGTATTATCAGTCGTGTATTTTCTGTGAAACAGTCTGCCACAGACTAAGGTTTTGCCTTTACCAAGGCTTTTGAAAGTTAAGAACTTTAGAAAGTTTTTAGGATTTTACAAAGATTTTATTTTCAGTAGGTGTTTTTCATCAGAGACATTACACTGTTTGAAGCATTTCTTGAGAACAAGTTCATCATATTCCTGTTTTAATTCCTGCTAGAATCATAGATCATCAAGCCCAGCTGCACCTGTCCACTACTAAATCATATCCCTAAGCACTTGATCTACCCATCTTTGAAATACCTCCAGTGGTGGTGACTCAACCGCCTCTCTGGCCAGCCTGTGCCAGTGCCTGAGGACCCTTTTGATGTTGAAATTTTTCCTTATGTCCAGCCTGAACCTCCCCTGGGCCAGCTTGAGGCCATTCCCTCTCTTACTATCACCTATCGCTTGGGTGAAGAGACCAGCACTCACCTCTCTACAACCTCCTTTCAGGTAGTTGTAAACAGTGATAAGGTCTCCCTTCAGCCTCCTCTTCTCTAGGCTAAACAACCCGAGTTCCCTCAAATGCTTCTCGTAAGACTTGTTCTCCAGCCCCATCATTCACCAGTTTCGTTACTCTTCTCTGGACATGCTCTAGCACCTCAATGTCTTTCTTGTAGCAAGAGGCTCAAAACTGAACACAGTATTTGAGGTGCAGCCTCAGTGCTGAGTACAAAGGCAGAATCACTTCCCTGGTCCTGCTGGCCATGCTGTTTCTGATACAAGCCAAGATGCCATTGGCTGTCAACCAGCACCCCCAGGTCCTTCTCTGCTGGGCAGCTTTCCAGCCACTCTTCCCCTGGCTTTTAGCGCTGCATGGGTTATTTGTGTCCCAAGTGCAGGACCTGGCATTTGGCCTTGTTGAACGTCAACCCATTGGTCTCAGCCCATCAATCCAGCCTGTTCAGATCCCTCTGTAGAGCCTCCCTATCCTCCAGCAGATCAACACTTCCTCGCAGCTTATTGTCCACGAATTTACTAAGGATATGTTCAATCCCTTCATCCAGGTCACTGATAAAGATATTGAACAGAACCAGACCCAGCACAGAGCCCTGGGGACACCGCTTGTGACCAAGTTGAGATTTGATTTCAAATACCACCTTTAGAGAACTTAAATATCAGAAAATATTCTTCGTTTTACCAGAAGCTTCTAAGTGCATTTCTAAAAGTAAAGATCATTATTGCTAAGTGTTCAGGCACATATATTTATAGCGATTCTGTAACAGGAAAAATAAAGGATACTTATGATGGTGAGTATGAAGTGCTGAGTTACAAATTCCAAATGAGTTGATTCTTGTAAGTTTGATCGTGATTTTAAAAAGAATAACAACTCTATATAGACAAAAAGTGCTTGTGTATGTCTATGGTGTTTCTGAAAAATGCATGCTTCAATGCAGTTTTTAATTGTCTCATGTACAGTGGATTTTTCAAATTTCTCTTAAACGCATTTTTCCACTCGTATTTCAGAAACTGAGAAAGCTGATCATAAGCCAAATAGAAGTAATCATCACTTAATCAGTGCTTTGAAGGCTAATCCTTCTTTAACTAAAGAATTGCGAGTTGTTTTGGAGCAAGCACTGGAGGAGAGGTTGGAATCCTTTGGAATTAAAGCAGTAAGATTATTTTGAGTTATTTAAAAGAGGGATTTTTTTTTGCTATTCTCTTTCACTTCTGTACCACAATCCTTGGCCTATAAAATCTAAAGCTAAATTTCAATGTTTCATAAGTAAGAGTAATTCGTTACCCTGAGAGGATGTCCATCCAATTACATCTGTGGAGTATACAGCCACACCTGTGAGCAGTGTTACCAACTTTTGTGATTTTTCTATAAGCTTTGTGATATTTGAAGTTTAAAAGAGTATATATGATTGTAGGATATAAACCACAGAAATAACAGATCCTGTGTTGACAATTTGATTTGTTTCCTTAGGGTGTTCGCGGTATCCCAAATGATCACTTAAATGAAATCTTGCGTGCTATTGAATCTGTTAGAGAATGCAAACAGAAGCGAGAGCCTGACATTCAGCAAATTCGAGAGCATCTTGAACGCCAGGTTTCCATTAAGGCTGAAGAGAAATCATCATCTTGTAATAGACTTGTTTCCTGTCCTCAGCTTCCTTTTGAAGGTTAAAATGTTTGGTTTTGTTTTTTTCGTTCTCCTACAACTTAGAACTATTACTTAGGGCTTTATTTAGCAACATTTTTGTATAGCTGCTTTCATAGTTTTTCACATAAATATTTTATGTACTTATGGCCAACTAAACAGTTTCCTTTAAAGGGTTCTTGACATTGTATTTAACTGCAGAAGTCTTAGCTCCTTTATTGGCAAGATAAGTGGTAACACTGCACTGCTTTGAAGAAAAAAATTACTTTTTTTCTTCTTTTTTTAAATAAAACTGTAATCTGTAGCAGAGACATCTTTAATTTTAGAAATTAAGTATAAAAAATACCAAACATTGTCTGTAATAATGAGATAAATAACTTCCTCTTGTAGATAAACAGAAGTTCAGTCAATTGGGAATTTCTTCATCTACCATGCCACGAAAACCAGTAAAATGGTCTTCAACATCTGTCCGGCCAGCTGAACAAAGAACAGCCATTGCTGAGAATACATCTACACCAAAGTAAGAGATGTTATTCTCATGGTACACATCTCAGGTAGCAATCCTATGAGTCTGTTTTTCTGACAGATGTGAGCATTTTCTGCTAATATTGTGAGAACTGAGCAAAAATTCATACTACTTCTACATAAAATTTATGCTTGCTTAGTTGACTGTCAGTCTTGAAATAACTTATCTTGTTATTTTTAGATCCAGGAAGGTTTTTGGAAATAAAGTTTCCAGAAAGACTTCTAGTATCACGTATGTTTTGTTCCTTTGTATTTTTGAAGAAAACATTTTTGGTGACTGAATGTTCACACGCTTGCCGCACAAAAGCTATTATTAAGTAGAAACTATAAACACTTTGTGGACTGCATATTTAATGATGTATTTTAAAGTATTATTCCATTTGACCCTCTGTTATAATACCTATAACTCCTTTCAGCACATGCATTCTTTATCACGAACCAGAGAGGGACATTCAATAGAATTCTGTAGTATCACTTCCTTTAGTTTCATTCTCAGATGCTTTTTCTGAAGCAGTTAAAAGCATTTGAAGATGTTAGTGAGCTTATTTTTTTTCAGATTATTGATGTTTTCTTACTATGACCAAAATTAAACACAATGTGCCAGATTTCGCTCACATTAGGAATGTTACTTTATAATTTCCTGCACTGAAAAATTCCTGTATTATTTTCATCCAACGGAGTATCAGAACAGACGTTCCTTGACCCTGAATTTTCCTGTCCCTGCTGATCCATGAAAGCCTATAGTTGTTTGCCTGGCAAGACTTGTTATATATTGGTCTGTTGCTTTGTAAAGATAGTTGCATAGGTGGAAATAATCATGTCTATATAGGAGATAATTTTGTGATAACTTTCTGAGTTTACATAGCAGCGTGGTTGCATTTAAATAGTTTTATGGATAGTCAGAATTTAGAAGAGCTCCTGTTTTTTTCCACATAAGAAAAATGTGCATTACTGGAAAGGAGAACACAAGGAATCTTAAGTGTGTATACATCAATGCAGTTGCTGAAACCCAGTAAATCCTTGGCTTGTATGTATTTTTGCTTAGAACTCCACCATTCAGTTCAGAGGAAGAAACGGATGAAGACGATATTAAACAGTGTTACAAACCACTGGAATTATCACAAAAGCAGTCAAAAACATCAAGCACTGAAGTCTCTGCTTTTCAGAAGGTTTCTGGCAAAAGCAATATGGGTGGGATAAAAGAAAATGAAACTGAAGAACCTGGAACACCTGCAAAAACTTCCAAAGGTTTTTTTCATTGCTTTTGTATATGCATGTTCAACACTCTAAAATGACTTTGCATTCCTGATAATATTTTTGTGTCAGAGAGTGTAATGAAGGCAGACTATCTCATCTTGAGTGTATGTGTGTTTGTGTGCGTTTTATGTTGTTCCTAGTGTGTTTATTATATTACTGAATTACTTAGAGATGTCAGTTCAAATTGGATGTGTATCATGTTGGTTTCTATAAATGCAGAAAAAGAGGCAGTCTATACCTCTGAGAGATTTCTCTCTAAAACAGTGTTTCTCAGCCTTTTACTTATTTTTGCTTTTCAGAAAATTTCTAGAGGGTTTAGAGTAAAGCTCCTTACTTGTGAATGGAAACTGTCAACATAATTTTTTTGTGGACTTTAGGAACAGTTATTCAAACACTGACCGAACAAGTTGGAAAGAGTCTTTCTAACCATGGAAATAAGAACAAACCGGCTGGAGGGATTAATGTTGCGCAGGCATTTATTAAGAAAGACGAGGTCCAAGAACTAAAGGTATCTCTCTTAATCATTAGTATTTCATTAAGAAATTGAACACTCTCTCTCTGTCTCTCTCTCTCTCTATATATATATATTTTCCCTTTTTTCCATGCTGAAGCCATGTTGATGCAATGAAGAGCTTAGTTCTCAAAGGCAGTTTTGGAATAACAGTCCGGGTCAGAGGTCAACAGCAGATAGTGCTCTATTATTTCAGTTTTAGTAATAGTTATTAGATTGAAGCAGATGGCCAGATACTAGTTCTAGCATTCAAGGAAATGTTTTTTTTTTCACTCAGTACACAAATAATAATTATTGAAAATCCTGTTATCCATAATAAAATTGATAGCCTGGGGCTTCCTGACTAACAGTTAAATCAGAAATTTATCACTCCTCTCAGAAACAATGACACTTGCATTTCAGTTTGCAGAAAGGGGTGATTATCTTAATCAACTTTAGCTGTAATGGTAAGGTAATCACATTTAGCCTGTGTGCTTTTAATTGCTTCTGGTGACACCTGATGCGCCCATTGACTGTATGGGAACTGCAGATTACACCAGACTCAAAATCACCAACTCATATATGACTGTTACAGTGTATTTTCTGTCCAAATGTTACTTTAAAATTCTCTGCCATGTCTGATGATACAAGACTGTAAAATGTTCACAATTAAATTTAGGGGATGTTACATTTTGTAAAGATCTAGGGAGGGTTGACCACTGTGTTAGGGAATTTCAGCTTTAAGAGCAAAAAGTTGTAGCAAAATAAGCCTTAAAATCCTTTCAAAGATGCCTTAGTTTTCACTGGTGACCTTACTTCTCGCATCTCTCATTGACCTGAACCTCAGGGCAGGAACAGGGGGAATAAATTCCCTCCAATCATGGGAGAAGATCAGGTTTGAGATCACCAGAGGAAGCTGAATGTACATAAGTCCATGGGACCTGATGAGATGCCATCCAGGGTCCTAAAGTATTGACTGATGTAGTGGCCAACCCTCTCTCCATAATGTATAGAAAGTCATGGCAGTCAGATGAAGTCCTTGACTGAAAAAAAGGAAACATCAACCCCATTTTTAAAAAGGGTAAAAAAGAGGACTGTGGACATCTTTCAGTAGATCAGGTTGCTCAGAGCCCCATCTAACCTGACCTTGAAAAGTTCCAGTGACAGGGCATTCAAAACATCTCTGGGCAACCTGTTCTAGAGCCTTGTCCCATTCATCATAAAAAATTTCCTCCTTACATCCAATCTAAACCTGCTCTCAGTTACCCCTTCTCCTGTCACTACAGGCCTTGCTATAAAGTCTTTCTCCATTTTTCTTATAAGCCTGCCTGTGGCAGGCAGGTTGGACTATGTGATCTTTCAAGGTCTCTTCCAACTCCAACTATTCCATGAAAAATATTTTTGCTAGAATTCATTTAGAATACACTGTGTCTCTGATGCATTAGCACAGTGGTGTGTTGCTGTATGGACCTGATGAGTTTGAAATGACTTTATGAATCCAGGGCAGGCGCTGCTGCTATTTCTGGAATCTTTACAGAGCAACCCACCATCTAGTATTGGTGGTGGTGGTGTGTTTTTCTGTTTTCTGAGGAAGAAATTCTTCATGATGAGGAAGGTGAGGCACTGGCACAGGTTGCCCAGGGAAGCTGTGGCTGCCCCATCCCTTGGAAGTGTTCAGCACCAGGTTGGATGGGGCCTTAAGCAGCCTGATCTAGTGGGAGGTGTCCCTGCTCATGGCAGGGTACTTGGAACTGGATCATCTTTAAGGTCTCTTCCAACCTAAACCATTCTATGATGCTATGGTATTCTTTGCTAATTATATATGAATGTGTATCTATTTATGTCCATATTTGTATGTTTAAATGTAGGCATATAGTTCAAATGTAGGCATAAGTTAATTATTTACATTTTAGATGGGTTTTTCAAAGGTGCCCAAAGGCAGAAGCACAAAATGCTTTTGGAATGATGGTTTCTCTGAAAATCCAATTTTTTTTTATTTCCTTAAATACTAATAGCTTAAATACTTCAAGCTGCTAATGGTCATTTTCAAAACCCACAATTCCATAAAACCTTTATAAGGCATCCTATTGTCAAATGTTTTATAAAGGTCGTGTTTTACAAAAGTTACTTCAGAAACATTTTACAGAAAGTCAGTTTTGTGCTTCCCTGAAGCTGTGTTACCTGAGCTCACCTGCACCAGATATTGTATGGATTATAGTATTACTTTAGAGAAGTCTTTGAGTTAATACAACTGTGTAGCAGTTTTGATGGGTGCTGTGTGTTTACACATAATCAAAACTGAATATGGTTTCAAGTTGACATTTTTCTCTCTATTTTGTACTTATAAAATCAGTTGGGACTTGGCGACTGTTTGAGGAAGCTCTTCCTCCAGTATTTCTCAATATTATGTGACCCTGACTTTCCCATTACCACACCCTCCAAACGCAGATAATTTAAAACAGCAAAATGTTGATTCTTGGTATGTTAATAATACAGCACACTGAGCAGATCTGTCAGCTTTTGAAAAACAGTTTGAAATGTTAAAATTGAATTATGTTGCAAGATAGAGCATTACTGCAGTCTCTTCCTTTCTTTCGAGACACACAACACGTTCATATTTGTTGATTTTTCTCTAGTATGTACATACCTTACGTTATTTTCTAATAGTGTCTGAATCTTTACTCTGTGCAAGAGAAGTGCATTCTGTATCTTATTGCAGTGTTGAGAGACTCCTGCAAAGCAAGATTTTAGCTTTATGAGAAACCATCTTTTGCTTTCCACAGTTAAGGTCTCTAGTAATGTGTGATTCCATTGAACCACATCTGACTGGCAAACAGGGAAGCACTGTAGCTCCTCTTTCGAAAGCTGAATGCAGATATTTAGTCCTCAGGCAAATGAGATAAAAAAGACCATGGACTCACTGCTTTCAGGTTCATCTGCTTGACTTGACTCTCATTTTGGGAACTCATTAAACAAATACATACTTTAAGTACCCTGTGTTTTTTTTTAACTTCCATTATTTAATTTTCTCTTTAAATAAATTAATTTTAAATTGAAAAGACCTTTATTGCAATATTAAATTTCTCTAGTGCGAATACAGAATGCTCCTATAGCAACCTGAACTTCCAGCTTGCATCTTAATGTGATCTTTTTATTTTCATTTAAGTAACATACATTCTAATGCTTAAAGGACTTTCCATCTCATTGGAACAGCTAATATCTCAGAAAGGACAATCCTTATTTTAAGTTAGACATGGAGTACCTAAAAACATAGGTTTCTGCTAGTTATGAAACTGGTAGAACTTTAAACTTTTGAAGTTCCTGACTTGGAAAAAAAACCAAACCAACAACCCACTTTGGAACTATAATAGTGAAATAATATAATTAGGTAATTAAATTATGTGGAGTTTAAAACTGCAGTGGTAGGTATCATACAGGCCACGTGCCAGTGCATTTTTTTTTTTTTTTTTAGCAATTTCACACTGTTGAGTTTATGGAAGACCTCAGCCCAACTCGAATGGGCGTGTTAAAAATGCATGCTTTTTTTTCTCCCTGTTAGTTCACAGAAGATGATGAAGATGATTGGAATATATCATCAATAGAAGATGATGTTTTATTGATGAAAGATGATAAAGGTCAGAAGGCATCAACAGTTCAGAAGGACGAGTCAAATGCTGCATCTGTGGTACATGCGTGGGCTCTTCCGAAGAAAAGTCTGCCAAAGGAGGAAGGTAACATAGTCATCCTTCCGCATTATAAGCTTTAAGCAAATGTATGTGGGCCTCTGTGTAACTCATGAGGTTCAACAAGGCCAAATGCAAGGTCCTACACCTGGGTCAGAGCAATCTGCAGCTTCAGTACAGGATGAGGGACGATGTGGTTAGAGAGCAGCCCTGTGGAGAAGGTCTTGGAGGTGCTTATTGATGAGAAGCTCGACATGAGCCGACAGTGTGTGCTGCAAACCCAGAAGGCCAACCGGATCCTTGGCTGCATCAAAAGATGCGTAGCCAGCAATTCAAGGGAGGTGATTCTTTCCCTCCACTCTGCTCTCGTGAGACCCCAGCTGGAATAATGTGTCCAGTTCTGGAATCCTCAATATAAGAAGGATAGGGAACTGTTGAAGCAGGTCCAGAGGAGGGCTACAAAGATAATCAGAGGGCTGGAGCACCTCTCATATGAGGGCAGGCTGAGAGAAATAGGCCTCTTCAGCCTGGAGGAGAGAAGGCTCCAGGGAAACCTTATAGAGGCCTTCCAGTACCTGAAGGGGTCCTACAAGAATGCTGGGGAGGGACTTTTTACGAAGGCAAGAAGTAATAGAGTAAGGAGGGATGGCTATAAACCAGAAGGGGGAAGATTTGGGTTAGACATCAGGAAGAAATTCTTCACCATGAGAGTGGTGAGGCACTAGCACAGGTTGCCCAGGGAAGCTGTGGATGCTCCATCCCTGGAGGTGTTCAAGGCCAGGTTGGATGGGGCCTTGGGCAGCCTGATCTAGTGGGATGTATCCCTGCCCATTGCAGGGGGGGTTGGAGCTAGATGACT
The DNA here is from genome assembly GCA_033459285.1 of Clamator glandarius. NCBI lineage: Eukaryota > Metazoa > Chordata > Aves > Cuculiformes > Cuculidae > Clamator > Clamator glandarius. The sequence continues at coordinate 993,237 of JAUNZM010000473.1, read as the reverse complement.
TTTAAGGTCTCTTCCAACCCAAACCATTCTATGAGTCGATGATTCTATGGCTGACACACCTAGAGGAGAACTTAAATATAGTGTATTACACATTGTAATTCAATATATGGTATCTTGTAAGAAACGCACAAGTAAAAAAAACTATGTGCTTGGGTTTATGTCACATAAATATCATATGTGACATTTATGATACATACTGATACATAAATACACAGAGATACCAAGAAACTTAAATTTGAGATTTTAAAACATATAGGACCATCAGGCTTCAGCGTCATCTTAAAAATTAATTATCTAGGATTTTTTTTAATCCCTTCCCAAATTTAAGGGAAAATGGAAATTTTCTTACTTTGTCCTGAGAATAATAGTAAAATTTCAGATGTGTTCAGGTGACCAGGCTGAGATAAATATTTGAGCTACTGCTAAAATAATAGCCTCAGCGCTACACAGAACTTGTCGTTTTTTCCAGCCCTAACATGTCACTATACTTAAAGGTTAAAGCTGTGTCACTCATATAAAGGTACTTCAGGTTATTTTTAAATGGAAAGTAATGTGATATGGACTGGTTGCACTGTGCATTGTATTCTGGGACAGAAACAGCCTTTGTATTATCAACACTTGTGTTTTCCTCACTGGTTGAAATTCTGGACTTCCTGAGGTCCACAGGTGTTTGCTCCCATAGCACATGATTTCGTAAGTAAATACAAAGTAAAAATAGCCCCCAAATATTATTAATAATTGTTATTATTTTTGTGTTATTTTAACAGGCCTTCATGAAGCTGATAACACAAGCACATTAAAAAGCAGCTTGGTCACTGTAACAGACTGGAGCGATTCTTCAGATATCTAATTGCTGCATTCCTGAAGGGAGACACCGCTGCTTGCTTCTGTTAGGGTTGAAAATATAATTGAAAACATCAAATGTTTCCTATTCCTTTCTCATATTGGTCATGCAATAACAAGGAATACTGTTTACAGACCTCTTGTTAATGTGAAACAAAAATACTCACACACGCATTACCAGCCATGTCTGTTTGGAAACTGAGAGTTAATTCTTCTTTCTTGTGAGCTCAGTGGTGAAAATCTCCTTAATTTCACTGAGGTGAAGATTTGCCTCCAATGTTTACATTAAAGATTGAAACTGGTCTTGCAAGAAAGCTTGTTAGCCAATGAGCAGAATTTACTCCAGAGTATTACTTTATACAATTTTTAAATGCATATTTTCTTGGTTTTTATCATAAACTTTATATAAAATTGTGAACATTTTAGATAAAATATTTCCATGTAAAAATGTTACGTTTCTAACATGTTTTACAATAAACACCAAAGGAAAGAAACAAAAAAAGCCTCAGCTATAAAAGTAATTATTGTGAAATGCCTCCTATTTTGGGAAGTTGTTATTTTTTTATTATTAGAGTTGAGTCTCAGTTAACATGGAAAATCCAAGAATTGGAAAAAAAATCCACACATCCAGCCAAGGTGAGGAAAGTGCAGACCTGTTGTCAGGCAAGTACTTTCCTGTTTCTTTCATCTGTGTTCACAGCTGCCTTTAAAAACCACGGGGGTGTTTTGACTTAAAAAATACAAAAATAAAGTAAGATAAAAAGAACCTTGAAGGGCTTTGTAGTTCTGATGTATTTTAGACAGTATCAAATGCAAAACCTTTTCTATCATACTGTGCCATTTAATAATATTCATTATTTTTATATCTACAACCAAATAACCAATGTATTGAAACTCCAAGGGCCTATCGGTTCAAACCTCAAGACAGAGCCAATTGCGTGTCTAATTTTCGGGTCTAGAAAGCCTTTTGTGGTTATTCATAATCTCTGCTATCATTCATTGACTCATTGTACAAATATTCCCTCAAAAGCCATCTCATTTCTATGGACAGGTTTTAAAAAATAAACCAGTACCAGCTGTAGTTTTGAACCGTTGTAACGGATTCAGGATTATCTAAAAAGCTCTGTAAGGTACCGCCTGCTTTTATTTGGTCAGGAGTGTCTTTGGCAGAGCAGACCAGCTACAGTTGCCTGGGGTTTTTCCTTCCCTTTCCTAACCCAGTGGCTTGGAGCCATTCTGGCACCGAAGGTGTCCCAGCACCCTGCTCAGCAGGAGGGAACGGAAACAACCCTCTGGAAGTTACTTGTCACCAGCAGGGGAGAGCGCTGAGGGGGGCAGAAGCCCAGCGGCACAGAGCAAATGCAGAATGTAGGAACTGTCTCCGAGTTTTGTCTGCCACAAACGCCCCACAGGCTGGAGCCTCAGCCTTTCCTCTCCCTGCCATGTGACAATGAAGTAAGAGCTTGCTGTTTGCCACTGGCTGTCGTTGTCTTGTGCTGCAGTGACGATGCGCTGTGCAATTCCAATGTCACTGCTAATCGGGGATGTGTTACCTGCACAGAGATATATTAACCTGCACATAGCGTGGCTGTTTTGCCCAGTACTCGACCCATTTCCTCAACCCATTTCAGAAGTATTTGATGCTGTTCCCATAAGCAATCGAGATGCCGTATCGGTAAATAACCCATTTATTTTTTTCAAGAAAGCAACGTCAGCTCATGATTTCCAGGTATAAACTTTACAATACCAACATCAATCTTAAAATATTACATAATAAAATTTACATCGATATGTAAAAAGCTGCAAGTTACTCTTTTAAAAAGTCATTGTCTTAGTGATAATTACATTGGGCTTGGGGGGAAAAATCACTCGGCATGAAACATACAAACTAATTTTTAAAACGCTTTGAATCTTCCAACAGTACAATTAGACATAAGCGTTCTTGTCAAAGTGCTTTGGTGGGGTTTTGTCTGGGACACTGTTGTGGACCTTTGTACGAGAAGACATCACAGATGCGGCTCCATTATATGCGTAGCCTCTCCTGAAAAGAAAACAGAATCAACCATTTGCAGCTCATCCCACAGACAAGAAACATCTCTGTATTGAAGTATTGCAGCAATATAAAACTAAAAGAAATGTATAGGGGCATAGCTATAAATTCTGGGGGAGGGAGCAGGGGAACACCTGCTTTGCCTCTGTGGTCTCATTCTAGTTTGACATTTCCCCTCCAGCATCTTTCTTTGCAGTTCAGTTTTATATCAACTCATATCCCTGGTTCACACCCAAGTAAATTAGGGCCCGGTCATGAAATATTGAGGCTGTTGAAGACTCTAGGTGAATGGTTACTCCCTCCAGCTACACGTGTTTATTATCGCCCCTCTGCTGCTGCTAAAGGTCCCACTGCCAACCCCACTGCTCTTCACTTCTCTCACTTCTGACCTGATGATCAGTGATTAAACAGACTTGTCTATTCACATCTGTAAGGCGACTTTTCCTACATCAGTGAATGCATTTTTATTCCAACTGTAGTAAGTTTATCAAGTATCTATAATACAAGTATTTGTTCTGAGTCAATAGCTTTCCTTAATTACATTAATGTTGAACAGAACATCCCCAATCCCATTATCTTCTTTCATCTGCACAATCCTTTTCTGAACCTCACTACAAAGTCTTCTGGAAAAGCAATCAAGCCACAGACATATAGCAGGTACAAACGTGCTAATATTGATTTCTTTCAACAAGTACAACTTGCATTTTACCTTGGAGTATTACTGTTTTCAGCTATTGAGAAGCAGAATATACTGCCACCAATTATGCAGAGCGAAGCTCCAGCCCATCCAATGAACAAAGCTGCTCCTAATTCATACCTACAGGAAGTCAATAAATGGGTTTAACAAAAGAAAGCATGCATTTAACAGTTGTTCAGAATAAAAACTCTAAATTTTATTTCTTTCCTGAAGAATTTTCCATTGACATAGATTTTATTCATAGAATCATAGAATCACCAGGTTGGAAAACACCCACTGGATCATCAAGTCCAACCATTCCTATCAATCACTAAACCACGTCCCTCAGCACCTCATCCACCCGCCCCTTAAACACCTCCAGGGAAGGTGAATCAACCACCTCCCTGGGCAGCCTGTGCCAGTGCCCAATGACGCTTTCCATGAAAATTTTTTTCCTAATGTCCAGCCTGAACCTCCCTGGTGGAGCTTGAGGCACAAAACCAGCAGCTCTGCCGCTCAACCGTGTTCTTCTCATTTCCCTCTTACTGTGGAGACAAACTCTGTCCCTGGGGTACATTTGGGCAATGCTAACCTCCCCACACAGGCAGTTTGCCTCGCTTTTCCACATCTCCTCCTGGATTGCTTGGCTGCAGGGTTACACGACTCTGATCCAGAGCTCCTGTCTCCCTGGATCATTTCAGGTTTGTTCCTGCAAGCTGCCAAGCTGGACTGGGCTTTGACTGAGATGGTGACTTGAGCTGCTGCCTACAACTCACTTTAACTTTCCCTTCTTGCTCTCAGGATCTCTCTCCTTCCCTATCCACACTCCAGCCTGCTTAAAACATGAGGCTTTTATACATATGTATAAGGCGCACGTGCAATATGCATACACGTATGTGCAATATATGCATATACATACAGAGATACGCACCTACGTGCATGCATTTGCAGATGTCTGTATGAGCACATGCTGGCACTTTGCTGCTTCTCTAGTCCCTGTGGCTATATTCACACTGGATTCTCTCTCCTCCAAGCCCCTGGACACAGCTCCAGGTCACCAGCAACAGTTCCCTCTGCCACCCAGAGCATTTGTTTGCAGCTGGAAATTGCTCAGTTTGGCTCCAAGAGGAGATGGTTGTGCTTTAGGAGCATACAAGGGTAAGTCCGAGTTTCTAAAGCAACAGTAGTAAATGAAGGAAAAGAATGGCATGGGGAAGACGTTCTTTTCTTCCCCTTGCTTGAGCTTAGAGCCCATAACCTGAGCTCTGGAGCTTCAAGATGAGTAGCAAACCATGGCTACTTCTTGTCTTCTTCCTTCCTCAGCTCTTTGCCTGAGATGCTGCTCTTTAAAACACTTTCAAGGTGACCTGCATTAGACTGCAGGCCTAATAGTCTCCGGAGTCTCATATGCCTCACTATTAGGACAGACTGTGACCTGCTCCTCCTTCCCAGCTCCAGCTTCTCCTGTATCTCCTCCTGACTCTTAGGATCCTGTATTGAAAACACAGGCCCCTATCCCCAGTCCTGCTGCAGTTATCAATCAGGTGGCTGTACTGTTTAAACCTTTGCCACGAAGTCTGTTTATTTATTGCAAGCTCTGGTGAGGAAGCTGAATGAAAGCCTCTCCCTGACAGTCTGCCTGTATAGCTGAAAGATTGTGCACTTGATTCCATGTGAACAAATCCTAATTTAACGTTAGCTGAAATATGTAACTGAAAACACCCGCAAGCTGTTCTACAAACCTTGTCTTTACAAAGATGATACTGTGGAAACACTCACAAATTCCCAGTGAGCCCGAATTTCTACAACAACTTCTATAATAGGTCACAAGGGGGCAAATTCTGGCTGGAGAACAAAAAAATCACTTGAGATTGCACCCAGAGGTAAAGCACAGACCTTTAAAAAGAAAAAGTCATATAGGGAGAAAAAGCTGCACTTGTGACTCCAGAGCTAGATACTGTGGACACCCACGTTCAAATAATTTTTTACTCGGGGACCTATTGCCAAAAAGAGATGGAGCCACTAGAGCTGAGAGGTAGGACACTTTGTGAGGGCTTGCACCTCACACTTCATGGACTCGCTAGCACCCTAACATCTAGGCTTCTTTTTCATTTTGTGATCACATCATCCTTAGCAGAATTTTTATTTACCAATCCTTGCTAAAAAAAGAATCAGATTTGCCCAAACATTCTCCACACCCAGTGTGGAATTTGGCCACCCAACCCCTAAACTAAGCTGCTAGAAACCACAGCTCAGCTTCCTTTCACCCTGGAGAATCTTGCATCCAGCCCCATTTCACCATAAAATTTGTCAAATATTTAAAGCTTTAAGTCTAACTCACATTTCCAACCATGTGCTACAGTTTTCAAAAGACTTGAGTAGATTTCTATCTGTCCAAGGATTGGGGGTTCTCTAATGAGAAGCAGATAACTACATCACAGCTCATCACCTAGGATCCCATTATAGTCAACACACAAGAAATACACACTAAGTACACGTCTGAAATACGAATGCTGCATCACACCAACCAGGTGACTCTTTCACAAGTCGCAAAGGCAGATCAAAATGACTAATTCTGATGTGAAGTGTCATCAGGTAAGTCCCACCTTGGGGATCCCATCATCCCCGCAGGTACTGCCAGAGCATGTCTAAGGTACATGGATCCACACAGAAGTCAGTGCAGACAACTGTGGTGCTGGAGAACACAGCTGGACCAAGACACAAGAAAGGCTGTTGCTGTAACAACTTACTCGCCAAGACGATTTTCCTACAAAATGTGATGCGCAGATTTGTTTCCACATTTCCATCTAACAACATTGAAGAACTGGCTAGAGGTGAATGGGAGAGAGATGAGGAGACTAAAAGCCATCTCCCTTCCTGAAGCTCTTCAGTGGTACAGAAAAGAAATCAAGGTTACCTTGGGTTTAATTGGGTAGAAAAAAGTTACCTGACTGTTGCCTACGAGTCAGGAAGGAAGACATGGAGTCCAGTCCGTGCTCTTGGCATTGGCTGTACTTTTGAAACAAAATTTGCTACTATAACATGTACAAACAGATTGTATATATGGGTTCTTCTGGGGTGACTGCTACACTCCCAGGTTAATGAGTGGCAGAGCTGGCCTAATTGGTCTTCCCTCCACATCCTTAAACAGATAAAACACTTTGTAATTTACATTACTGTTTATGAGGAAAATTTTGAATTTTCAATGGCGTATAAACCTGTGCACGGCTCCCTGATTTTTATCCAATCTGTCTTTTCAGTATTTAAGAAGCCAACATCAACCTTCCACCAAAATCCAGTACGTAAGAAAACCTTAGCAATCACAAAACCCTTATATACGTTGGCATTTCCAGAACAAGAGATTAAAAAAAAGAGAAAGGGTTTTTAGAAGAAATTTCTGCACTCGCTCTTTTTCCCTTCCCTCTTGATCATTAAAGCGTTTGCAGGAAACACGCTCTTCTGTTCTTATCATTCTTGGTTGCAAGAACCAAAAGCAACCGGTCTCCGAAGCCTGTGAGTGTGTATGCACTGTCTTCCATCAGTGAAATCAATCTGCTGAAGGATCATTTTGAGAAGATCACTGGCAGCTTTGGGGGGTGCAGGACATTGATGAAGAGGCTAGAGGTGGTGATCGCTGAAGACTAAGAGAATTCAAATGCAGTGAACGGAAAGCCACTTTCAGTTACACTGATCAAGCAGGCTAAGAGCAGACTTTTTGACTGTAATTCAGGGAGGCAGAATTCAGTGAAATGGAAAAAGTATAATACGAGTACAGAAGAAAGATGTTCTCTTTGTTACATAAGTTAGGATCATGAAGCAAACTCCCAAGCAAATCAGTGGGAGTTTCATTAGCAAACTAGATATTGGCATATGTAAAGGACTCACCTACCTACCTACAGACTCTGTGACAGAACCTAGGGTTCAAACTTTTCTTTACCTGCTCAATGAACCTACACAACTACCCAATGGAAATATGTATTTTTAATGTCTAACTCTTATGATGCTTGGAAAAGGAAAAATAGATCCAAAAGTCACAGCAAGACAGTGGAAATAGGGCTTGTGTGAACTAAGCATGATCCATTCAGAGAAAAGAAAGACAAAGAGAAACAATTTGTTATAAAAAATGATGGGAAGTTAGTCAGGTAGTCTGGATAAACTAACCCCACTCCTCAGTAAGAATGATAATGCACATTGTAGCAAAAGTTCAGAAAAGGCAACGAAATACATTATTCCAACATATTTTACATTGGTTGAGAGAGAAAGGAGTCAAATGCCACCATTAGCTTAATCTGACACAAGGTCATTGCGTAAGCTACACTGTATGCAATTCAAATTACCAATTCTGGCTCCCCTCTCTGCCTTTATCTTCGTGGTCGTGATTATGTGTGCATGCAGTTGAACTATGCAGGTTGTTTAGAAAAAAAGGTAATTTCTGCAGAGGATGTCTTACTACCTTTACTTCAATATTTAAATTGAGTGTATTTGCTCACAGTAAAAACTCCGCTGTGAGATCTGCCTGCTCTTTCGCAGCAGAACAGTACAGGAATATGGTGTAGGAAAGGGACTTCTGGCAACAACTATGGTACTTTTCACAAGGAACAGTAAGCTTGATAAATAATTAACTTCTGGCTGTATAGCCAAGCTCCATTTTCTTCACAGTACCTCACATCCTTGTTTCTTTTGGAGGCCTCTGGCTCCTGTCCTCACCATATCAAACAAGCAAAAACTACAGCAGAATTACAGAGGAAACTAATATGATTTTGTTTTCAAGACAGAAGAAGCAGTGCCAGCCGTACCACAAACATGGATCCAGCTAATGTTATTTACTCAGACTATTTTCTTCTGTCAAGAAGAAACTAAAAGGCACAGGGTTCCTTAATGAGCTCGTACTTTGATCTCAGGGAATTTAATACCCAATGCTTGACATATTCTGGAATCATCACCAAGAAAACTTTGAAATTCTTGTATGTAAAGACAACTTGGCATTACATAAGAAACCCAGCCAAGAAAGCCTATGATGTTATAATTTACAGCCAGTGTTTTCAGACTTGGTGGATAAGATGTGAATCCAAAATCCAAGCACTGGTTCACAAATTGGTGCCTTTGTAGGTCCTAAGAACTTGTACAGCTTTAAGGGGCATCTTTAGGGATGCTCATTACTTCTGATATGGATCCTGCAATTCTATAAATACTTGTTCCCTCAAATTTAATTAAGTGCAAAGTCAAAGGATCTGTGTTAGTGCTTATATGATGGTGGGTTACAATAAGGTTTATGGTCCAAATTTTAGTCATCTGGATTTGAAAATCTGTCAGCAAAATGTCCACAGAGCCTGACAAAACCTCTCTTCAAGAGGAGTCAAGATTAAACAGTGCTCGATACCTTTATGGAAACCATTTTCTGTCAAAAGCCTAAGGAAATATTTTTCTTCCTTTTCCAGTGAATGATGTGCCTAATGAGTGCCTCTGTCTTGCGAAACCCTTCTGCTGCATCTCTGACATAAAGGCAAGCTTCACTACCGATAAACCCCCTTTGCTCTGCAGCAAGCAGGGCAGAACCCTGCTACGCTGTGATAAGCCCAGGCACAAATTTACAGAGCAATCACTGTACGGGAAGGTGTGTGCTTGTTAAATTTCAGCATATGGTTACTACAGTTGGAAAATAAATAAATAAAACTGCAGCCCACTCTCCTTCTCTGCCCAACATGGTGCGCAGTATGAAACTTAAGGTGTACTTCTTTTGAAAGATTTATGGGTATAGGAAAGTACTTACTTTTGTGCAACAAAAGAAGGATCAAAGAACTCAGACGTAATCCTGTTTGCATACAGGGAACAACTAGTCATAGAGCACAGCCCTGAAAAGCATAAGACAAACCATTCAGTGGAGCCAGCAGAAGAGCTTTGGGCCTGACCCTGAAGCCAATGACGTCACGGAGAATTGTGTGTGGATTTCTGTGGAAAAGAAGCAGCTCTGGTATGACTTCCAATACCAAAACTTAGAGAAATAAAGTATATTTACCAGAGAGTATGAAAATCAGTCCAGCTAAACAAGCTATTTTTGCTTTAGTCTGATCGGAGCCTCCGACTTTTGTACACTTCATCCCAACCAGTCCAAAAACGGCACCGAAGAAGCCCAGGCAGACAGCGGAGATCATTAGTCCTCTGCAAGCTTGGATGTAACCTGCAGTGAGAAAGAGCAAGGTTAACGTGAGAACCAGGACCACAACAGGTTTGCTGTACCTCCTCCCCCCTCTGTGCAATGTCAGGCATTCACTGCTGCAAACCAAATCACATCTTGGCTGGAGAAATGTTCACCTTTCCATTGAGTGTATTCTCCTAGGTGATGTTCGTCCTGATCCCAGCTCATAACAAACATAATATGGTATTCAGGACTGCAAAAAATAATCAAGTAGCATTTGGTGCAGTATCAGCAAGAGGCTGTACCCATGAGGTTCTGAAGAGCAACTCCACGTGGTCTCTGCAGCAGCTGTCACAGAGCCACTCTGTGCACACAAAGCAGGTCTTGACATGTGCAAGACGATACAAGATGACGGGCAGCAGACTGGTTGGGGTCTTGGACCTGCCTGGACATGCAACCAAGCTGATTTGGATCCAAGAAGGCCCTCATTCTGCCGTGAAGTCAAACATGTGTTCGACTTCATGGACAGCAGTAACCCAGTGAGATAAAATTAACTACTGTCATACTTAAGTCTGGACAAATGTGGTTGGTTTTAGTCACATCCAGTTTTGCCGTGCTGGCTGCAGCCACTCTGAGCTGAACCTGCCAGAGGCAGGGCCTTTCAGCAGGACAACGGTTTGCTTGGCCTCTTCTCCTTTCTGAGAATATCTTGTAATGGAAAGGCTGTGATAATCACTGTTTACAGGGTGGAACGCTGCAGTCTTACACAGCTGAATAACCATCACAAGATGTTTTTCTTCATAACCTGTCATTACACCTCATTTAAAATGAAAATGTACTTCCACTATTAAGGTATTCATTCTTTTCACTTTGATCTCCAGGGGGTGGAAATGTTGAAAGCTAAAGCATATTTTCATTGCCTATTACACCAAATTTTACATAGCAACAAATAACCAACAAAGGAACCCTGCAGAAAAGTCGTAAATATATAGGAAATTTGTCTATTAACAGGAACTAGAGGACAGCTAATGAAATCAAAAGGCAGCAGATTCAAAACAAAAAGCACACTTATTCATATAATAAAGTTGTGTAACTCTTTCTGAGGGGTATGTGAATGCTAAAGGTTTACAGAGATTCAAAAACTGACTGGATACATTCCTTAAAGAGAAATCTGTGCCTGGCTGCAGGTGGCTATCACTGATGCTTGGCTGCCTTCTGCTCTCCTTACTGCTACCCGCTTTGGCTGCTCCTGGAGGCATACCAGCTCTTGGATGACTGTTCTTTGTTTGAAAAATATTTTAACCCATTGTTTCACAGCTTTGAACAACAAGCAGCACACAAGAAGAAATTTGTACCGCGTAACATAGCATTTTATCAGTCCTACCAAATGTAGTTGCTGTGTCACATGGCTGTGAACACAACCTACTGCCATTTCTCTACATCTGATGGCATGTATATGGACTTCTTTTGTTAGGAAGATGCTTCTGTAGCCCATCTGCTCAAGAAATACAATCGTTAATGAAATAACTGTAATCGCTGTATGACTCTCAAGTCAGACTATAAGAGACAGTCATTTGTGCCTGTTGAAATGTCTGTCATTATAATTAGGTACGTCAGTCTGAACTATAACACTTTGCAATGGTAGAAGGATGAGCCATCCTCTGGAGATACCTCTTTATCTCCATTCTTGATAAACAAAGTGGAGGGTATAGGGTGACTCACAGTGAAAGTCAAATTGTGGTTACCTAAAATCAGGTGAGATGACTACCTTTCTCATCCAACTGGGCAGAGTAAAATTTCCTCAACGGTGACATAAAATTGTGCTCCCAGACAGTTCAGTTCAAACTCGGGTGACAGGTTCACCTCTGCTATAGAGTCAGATCCCCTGTTTTGAATTTTTTTCTTCACTTCGGCAAGACCCAAGGGAAGTCAGTAGGGAAAGGGCTTTATGAAGATCTCAAGAGGTCGTTCTTAGTTTATAATACCCAAGTCTGAAGAAAACAGTCTTGCTTTGTTAATTTTTGCTATAGGCATGGAAAAGTTGGCTTTTACTACTTTTGATGGTGTATAATGTATTTCTAGCAGCACACAGGTAAAGTGGGAGATGAAGGCTGGCAAGGAAGCTATTATTTTTTGACAGGTCCGATTTATTGACACTGTTAGTAGCTAATTGACACATTAAAGTGCTGAACCATGAACATATTTACCCAGAGGTCCTCTAAACTTTTATTTATGTCTGAACCTCCTAGGAGAAACAGTAAATATTCACCCCAACCAAAATAACTAGCATATGCTTGGAACTACACAGCTTAAATCGAGCAGTTCCTGAAGGTCAATACATAGTTTTAGAATAGGTAGAGGGTAGTGAGACAGCAAGAAATAATTAACTCACTGACTCAGAAATCATTTTCAATTATAAACAGCATGAGCTGGAGGACTGCTCAGTTCGGCTGAATGAATAACCTTCCTCACTAATACTTCACCGAATTGGGCAGGCCAGCCACGGTCGTACTTATTTCAGTTCACCACAGCAGTCACTCAACTGACACACATTTTTAAAATAAAATACATTAAATAAACTCACAATCTACACTAGTAAGATAGAAGAGGAGAAGACTCCGTTAGTCCCACTAGTCTCACTGAAGCATGAGGAAGCATGAAAGAGTGAAATCAATCTCTTCACCAAATCCAGCCTCCTATTACTTGGACCCTAAGCTGAAAGCATGTATATCATTTGGCAGTAAGAGTAATTAACTTTTTCTTTGTTTCCTAGAAAGCAAGAACATTACATGGCTCACCAAGGTTTATAATGAAGAGAAGTGTAAGGTACAGCTACCAAATTCTTCTCACTCTCCTACTCAAGACCTAAGACTGTCCCCTTCCCAGACATTTATTGTCTGTATTTTCACCAGCTCCTGTAGGAGGTTTGCCATGTACACATTGACCACACAAATGAAGCTCCGAAGCAACAAAAAGCCTTATGTTTTAAACAGACGAGCGGGCAAACATACATTACTCATAAAGTCATGTTTAGCAGCATTCCAAGAGAAATGTATTTCAAGGTGCTTTTTTTTTTTTAACAAATGCATTTTGTCTTGCATTCAGATTAATCTTGTTAGAACTTCAGCTTGCTTGACTCACTGCTCTCACGCTTGTCTCTCATGATCACAAAGAGTTAGGCAGAATTCATATATTCATATCATCTGACACTCAGAAAAAAACATATGCAAAGTTCTGGGGACTGTCACTCTTACAATAAGTGCCTCCAGTGGCATCTTGCAGTCTGCATCACGTGAAGTATAACAAGTTGCCTTACAGATACACCGCTGATTCCTTCTCAAAGTACACGCCCATTGCTTTTATATGCTTTTCTAAGCTCTAATACCCTCTTTTAGCTCATAACTACAGTTTTGTTCAGCTCTGTTCCTACAAAAGGTCATCAGATACATGTAGGAAACACGATAACTGATACGTCCTCTTTCAGGGAGGTGGTTTCATCACTTAAGTTTCCACCTACGACCAGCAGAGCACAAAAGTTAACCCCAAAGGTAAGTCCTGCAGACAGCAAGAGTAATTTTGCTCCCATACAGAATGTGGGGCCAAACTCTTTACATGTACAGGAATGAATAAAGGTAGAAGGGTATCACATGTTGGGTGTCCCACCTGCTGGCTGCTTGTGTGGAGTGAGAGCCGTGAGGGCAGCCCCACTGCCCTAACCCCCTACAGCAATCTGGGAAGCACAGCCCCAAGAGCATTCTGTGATGCAAACTGAAACAAGGGTAGCAGAGAACCATCTCTGGATCACTCTTGACCCAAACTGAAACGCTGCTTCTGGAAAAGAAAGGACTTCTCCTGCGCCCCACACTCATGCCCAGCTACTGGCATGGTGATACTCTGATTTCTTATCCCTTCATTTTGCCTCTGATCTTCTGGCAGACCTAAATAGACTCTCCAGATAAGAAGTCCAGCAAAACTCAGAGCTTTCCCATTTGACAAAAAACAATTCTGTAGAAGAGGAACTGCTCTTTGAGGCAAATCCTCCAGCTCCATGAGAAAGGAATGGAGCAGTGCTACCTTCCCCTGGGACGACAAAGGTATTTCTAGTAATTTCCCAGTTCTGCCCTACCATTTTGAGGAGAGCGACACCTAATCAGTTCATGTACCTCTATACACTCAAAAACACTTCAGGGAAAAACAGGAAATGGGATCTGCCCTTTTTTGTGTCTTCTCTGTACTCGGCACTGGTGAGACCGCACTTCGAATCCTGCGTTCTGTTCTGGGCCCCTCACCACAAGAAGGATGTTGAGGCTCTGGAGCAAGTCCAGAGAAGAGCAACGAAGCTGGTGAAGGGGCTGGAGAACAGGCCTTATGAGGAGTGGCTGAGAGAGCTGGGGTTGTTCAGCCTGGAGAAGAGGAGGCTGAGGGGAGAACTTATTGCTCTTTACAACTACCTGAAAGGAGGTTGTAGAGAGGAGGGTGCTGGCCTCTTCTCCCAAGTGACAGGGGACAGGACAATATGAAATGGCCTCAAGCTCCGCCAGGGGAGGTTCAGGCTCGACGTAAGGAAAAAATTCTTCACTGAAAGGGTCATTAGGCACTGGAATGGTCTCCCCAGAGAGGTGGCCTGTAAGTGCTTAAGGTGCAGGTGGATGAGATACTGAGGGGCATGATTTATAGATTGGTGGGAATGGTTGGACTCGATGATCCGGTGGGTCTCTTCTAACCTGGTGATTCTATGATTCTATGATTATGAGTCCCTTACCTGAAGATGGAGTTAGGAAGTCCCATGTTCCCAGTCCCAGGGAATGGGATCCAGTTTAGCCATGTAAGTCTACACAAAGAGGAAGAGGAAGGAAGGGAGAAGCTACTTGAGTGTCAAGACGGATTCGACTTCATGCTGACATACAAATTTTTCTAAGCTAAGTGTGACGCATTGCAACCCTGAAGTACGCTCCTGCGCTGGGGAAGGGTTAGGGTGGAAAAGGGGACATGCACACCCACTGCCAGATGCTAATGGGTTCTCAGCAGAGCCTATAACTGCACGGCCAGGCTAGCTGCTGAAAGCCAGCTGACTGTGGTGGCTGCCCCTCCACCCTGTCCCTGCTTGCCTGGCCCGTGCTGTGGGGGTTGTGTCACTCTCTCTCCATCCTGCCTTTCATTCATGTTGTGTCTGGTACCTGGACTGGTCCCCATAGCACTTAGAGAGGCCGTCAAGAAACACTGAAGCCAAGAACCTTCCACGACTGATAAACAGTCTAGCCAGGAGGATGGGATAAGGGCCATCCAGATGTGAGCCGTGGATTTACTTCTGTCCAAAATGAGTTAGTGCTCTGGTGGTTGTTTCACTGTGCAGAAGGTGCCTCAGAAACAAATTCCTTGGGCAGGTGGAACGTGTTACCCAATGCACAAGGTTTCAATGCACCAGAGTTTGGGGGAAGGGGTGGTCAGGACTTTCTTTGTAACTACGCTTTTCTTACTCTGAAAACAGGTTAACCCAGAACTAAAAGAACAGCTAAGCAACACAGAATCACAGAATAACCAGGTTGGAAGAGACCCACTGGATCATCGAGTCCAACCATTCCTATCAAACACTAAACGATGCCCCTCAGCACCTCATCCACCCGTGCCTTAAACACCTCCAGGGAAGGTGACTTAATCACTTCCCTGGGCAGCCTGTTCCAGCGCCCAATGACCCTTTCTATGGAATTTTTTTTTCTAATGTCCAGCCTAAATCTCGCCTGGCAGAGCTTGTGGCCATTTCCTCTTGTCCTGTCCCCAGTCACTTGGGAGAAGAGGCCAGCACTCTCTGCTCTACAACCTCCCCTCAGGTAGTTATAGAGAGCAATGAGGTCTCCTCTCAGCCTCCTCTTCTCCAGGCTAAACAATCCCAGATTTGCTGGAACTCAAAGGTTATGCACTGGCAAACACGCCTTGCCCACCTGCACAGAGATCACACTTGGCTCCTTGCCCAAGCCTGGAAACCATATTCTAAGCTGCTACACTTGGTCATAGGGTGACTGACACCAAAAGAAACCTGCCATGTCTCCCACCCCATTGAAAGAACTGACAAACCCCTCTGTCACCATGGGGCTGTGTCAAAGGAACATCTGAGAAATGGTACTTCTCCATCCAAGGGAAGCATCCTACAACAGTGATGCTTAAGGGTCACCTGCATTACATCTTTTTAGTGTCTTGACCTCTTTTAGCCCTTTGTACATACGGAGGTTAAAGGTTTTCTGATATGCGTATTAATTGCCTTCATGATAATGTTAGTCCTTGTTACAATAACATTAATATTTGTTAGTGACCTGATTAACAGACTTTCTCTTCCTTTTAAACAAACCTTTCACACCAAAATTCACTCCTAGACTCCAGTGCAGAGGGAACGTCAGGCCAGACCATGGATAGTAGACCTGATTGTTCCGCAGCATCAAAGTCACTTGTATAGTTCAATCACTTCTGACCATAAAAACTTGGAAAAGGTGCCATCATTTTCATAGACTCATAGAATCACCAGGTTGGAAGAGACCCACTGGATCACCGAGTCCAACCATTCCTATCAAATGCTAAACCATGCCCCTCAGTGCCTCATCCACCCGTGCCTTAAACACCTTCAGGGAAGGTGACTCAACCACCTCCCTGGGCAGCCTCTGCCAGTGCCCGATGACCCTTTCTGTGAAAAATTTTTTCTTAATGTTCAGCCTAGTGAAAATTTTTTCCTATTGTTCAACCTAAACATTAGGAAATTTTAAAAACTTGTCCCTTCTTTCTCCACTGACCGATGCCATCCGCACTTCCCCTGTTACTTCCAGCCCTAATCAGCACAGCCTTATCACAACTACAAGTTTAGTCGTAAAGATTTCCTGCAGCGACCCATTTTCCCAGTAGGGCTTCCTTAAAGGGCAAAAATGTTTCCCCTTAACTGGGAAGAAAAGTAGCACCAACCGAGCCTCTTGTTTCAGGCACTGGAGCAAAAACTCTCTGCTTTGCTTCAGAAAAACACCGCCCTAAAACTACACGGAGCTTCGCATTGCTTTTGCATACCTCCGCATCCCTCACCGCCCCGAGCTTTTACACTGTCATTTATCAATGAAGCAATTACACCTGAGTTAATAACCACTCAGCAAAAAAAAATCAAAGGAACATTAATTAAAAAATGACACCAAGGCTTGTTCTTCTCCACCGACCGTTGCATGGCTGGCAAAGCCATACTAAAGGGGAATGTCACGACAGTCGGAAAATAACTCGGCAAGGAAAAATTTGCTTGCATTCTTCTTGTGTCAAATCCACACGCACGGAGCCTTCCGATGGGGAAAATAAAAAAAGCTGGTAGTGATAGAGGCTAAGCTTAGGCACCAAATATAATCTTGAACGGCGGGTTTTAGGGGAAAATACCCGTGTGAGCAGCACAGTGTCACCTGCCAGGGGACACGAGGTCACTCGCCCATGACCCCATGTGGGAGACGCCTCCATCAGGGTCCCCGCTGCCCCCCTGAGCCTCTCCACCGCCCGACAGCCCTGTCGAAGGGCATCGCCCACCCTCGTCATCCCCGGAGGAGCCCCGGAGCCCCACGACGGGGCAGGGGACGGGGTGGGTGAGGCGGGACGGGGGGAACGCGGGGAGCCTGACCGTCCAGCGCCAGCATGGATGGGAAGTCCTTGCAGTTGGAGACGCCGGTGGAGTCGGTCACGCAGGTCTTCCAGAGGTTGGCCCAGAAGGTGGCGGTGGTGATGACCGTCCCGTCGATGGTGGAAACCTTCCAGTAGTCGGTGGGCAGCGTGGAGGAGACCAGCACCCAGCCCGAGATGGTCAGCAGGAAGGCGATGATCTCCGCCGAGGTGCTCGCCATGGGCCCGGCGGCAGCGGCGGAGCCCCGGGGATAGCGGCCGAGCCCCGGGAATTAGCGGCCGAGCCCCGGGAATTAGCGGCCGAGCCCCGGGAGCGGCGGCGGCGGGCGGAGCGCGGCGGGGGCGGCCGCGCAGCCCAATCAGCAGGGGGAGCTCCCGGCGCCCCCGCCCGCCCCCAGCGCCCTACGGGATCCCGGCGGGCAGGGCAGGGAGCGCAGCCGCCTGCTCGCCTCCCGGGGAGAGGGACGCAGCCCGGGGCGGGGGAACCTCAGCCCCTCGGAGCATCCTTCGGGTCCCGGCGGGGAGCGGGGCGCTGCTCCAGGAGATCTCCAGCGCCCTGGTGTCACCCAGAGATCCCAGCCGGGAGCAGGGAGCTGCCCCTAGGAGGGGTCTGCAGCCCCCCTTGTGTCCCCCTGAGGTCCCCTTGGAGAGCGGGACGCTGCTCCCAGGGGACACCCCGACCCCTCGGAGCATCCCCGGCATCCCAGCTGGGAGGAGGGAGCTGCCCCTAGCGGGGTCTCCAGCCCCCTGGTGTCTCCCGGAGGTCCCAGCTGAGAGCGGGGCGCTGCCCTCGGGAGGGACCCCGAACCCCTCGGAGCATCCCCGGCATCCCAGCTGGGGGTAGGGAGCAGCCCCTAAGGGGTTCTCCAGCCCTCCTGGTGTCCCCCTGAGGTCCCGCTGGAGGGCGGGACGCTGCTCCCAAGGGAGACCTCGACCCCTCGGAGCATCGCCGGGGTCCCGGTGGGGATCGGGGCGCTGCCTTCGGGGGGAGCCTAGCTCCTCTTCGGAGCTCCCCTGCCCCCGAGTTGGACCCCAGGCGTGTCCCTGCGGCTCCCCGGGGGCAGCAATGAAAAACAGGCCCGAAACCGACAAACAAAAAAACCGCTCGACCTGTAAAATTAGGTTTTAGTATCTCGTTCGCCTGCAGGTGAGCGTTGCAGGGCAGGGCAGGGGGTGGGGGCAGCTCGGCACACGCTTCCTCACCCTTCGCTCAGTAGTTTCAGGTTTGCACCTCTTTACATCGTTTAGGATAATGCGGGGATGAAGATATAGGTGATCCCTGCTTGAAGGGCGCTTGCTGAAACACAGAGAGTGGGTTTGAGGTGGAATTAACTTCACCCCATCCTAAGCCACCTGCATGGGCTGCCTCTGAAGTTCCTTTCTGCAGGCAGCCACCCCCTTCCCCCCCCAAACTAGCCCTTCTTGGGGGGCTAGTTTTGAGCAATGCTTGTAGAATACAGTTGTGCTGAGCATATCGAGCAGTCCGCGTTCATCCAAGGAGGTAAACTTTTGGAATACGTGGCAAGGTTTTTTAATCCTCTGAGTTTCAGCTGCCCTCCTGTGATTATCCGACTGCAGATGATAAAGCTTTTAAAAGCTGGTTTTGCAATGTAAGGTGACGAACTCGGGTTTTTCTACCACAGTCTTAATGCGCTGGCATTCCAGCCTGCAGCTCACAGGTGTAAAGTTCTCCACTGCGGCGTCTCCTCTTGATTGAAGCTGTTTACTTTCCACATCAGTAGTATATTTGCTATTGATGTGGAAAGTACACTGCCGGTCTTTACCTTCCTCCTACTTATTTCAAAACTATTGTTACATTTTCTAAAGCTTTTTGCCAGATGGGCAATCACTGGAGGATAAGAAGCCACATTTACATCATTATTCTTTTGATGAATGCTCTTTGGTTTTGCCATGTGGACACAAACCCGGATGTAATCACCTTATAGACATTTGAATTAAAAAAAAAAAAAGGAAAAAACACAGCTAGAGTTAGGTGTACCCTTTGATGTATGTCAGAGCTCGATGCGAACAGGCTGTTTGTTGATCTGCTAATGCCCCAGCAGGATAAAGTGGGGTCTGCAGCTGCATTTAGGGATGAGGTGCCCCTTTGCAGGCTCTCTGCCTCCTTGGTACCCTACAACTTGCAGGTACCACACAGAGGCACTGACTGGGAAGAGGGAAAGGGGAAAGCAGGCAGCAGGCTTGTTTGCACAGCAGCATTGGGAACACAGTATGCTATAGCTCCCAGTCAACCTCTGGGACAAGATGTCCCCTCCTTTCCTCAGGAGGGACGAGAGAGAGAAAAGGGGAGAAAGAGTCTGGATGTGGATGAACCACACTCTGCTACGGTGTCAGGCTGTAACCAAAGCTCACATTGGGATACAGAGAAGTGATTTTGAGCTAAGAAATAGGAGTGTGACCATAGATCCAAGTCTCATCTACATGACTTTATGATCTATTTATTGTAGGGCACAGTAACAGAATGGGGGGAAAAAGAAGTTTTTTTTAATATATCCTCCCATCATAGCACTTTGAGATCCTGCAGGCTAGATCAATCCAAGCAGCTATCAGCTACGATCTAATCCAGTTTGAGGTAGGAGACTTGAATCCAAGCCTAGGTCAACATGTTTTCTTGGCATGGAGGCCTGACCTATTCTTTTATTGATAGTGCCTCTTTGGTTGGTGTAAAGGTTGTTGAAGCCAGGGATGAGCATTTGGGCAAATTTTGGCTAGGGCCCACCAGAAGTTTTCAATGTGCTTCCGCACTATAACCAGAAGGCTGGAGCAAGTGCTGAAAGACAGGAGTATTGCCTGGGGACTTCTAGGTTTGAGCCTGAACCCTGAGGAAGAGGCGAACGAGGAGCTTTCTGATAAGCATAGGCAGCCCATGCAGGGCTGTGGAAGGGGCAGGCTGGGTGAATAGCCCTGCTGAAGGTGGGTAAACATGCTGAAGCTGCTGTGGGCTTTGGCTGTGATCTCCAATAATCATTTCTGCTGTTCCAGACCACTCTGCTTTCAACAGAGATGGATTTAGGCCACAATACGCAGCATGGATCCCTGTCTCTTTGACAGACACCTGTTTACTGCCAGGAACTTCAGAGGCAGCCCATGCAGGTAGCTTAGGAAAGGTAAGTTAATTCTACCTCAAACCCACTCTCTGTCTTTCAGCAAGCACCCCTCAAGCAGGGCTAATTTATATCATCATTCTTTTGTAAGTCCTATTTTATCCAACGATGTCAAGTGGCCTCAGCATATATGAGAACCAGGCTCACTTCAGCTTTAGGGAGAGATTCCTTTTTTCTACTCCTGACTGCTGCTGCTGAGGATGTTTATGCTACTAGTCCAGTTGCTACCACCTTTCTCATCTAAAATCAAAGTAAGACCTTGAAGTTCTGATCTCATCAAGGACATTGGAATCCCAAAATGACATTCTGTATGGCTAAGTATTTCACCCCACGTTGAAGAGTAAGGGAAGCTGCAAGAGATTATTCCCTTATTCCCTGATACCAATATGAAGGCATGACTTTAACTCCATTCATTCTTTGTCTTGCTGCCACCATAGTTCTGGCTTTGCCTACTTGGCTTTCAAAGCTATTTTTAACCTGTTTAGTAGGCTGAAGGATTTGGTCTTTGCTTTGTTTCTTGTTCCCATGTTTTGGGACAAGTTACAAATCGGGAAATTTTTGGAAGTTCCTCAGACCGCTGTGGGACTGATTCCTGCTCTTCTCTGTACATAAATTCGTTGGATCATTGTGTTAATATAGTTTTGTGCTGGATCATTTGAATGAGTGTGTATTTATTCCCTTGGACTGGGGAAGAATGTGCTCACACCTTTTTTTATAAGAAAATCAGCCCTTGTGGCTCATTTTTTTCATGGCAAATATTATTGGCTCTTGGACGTAAAAATAGCATTGGGGGAATCATTAGTAAGGTTTTAGAATAGACTGTTTCAGCTGGAAGGGACCTACCATCATCATTGAATCCAACTAATTCAGGGCTGAACAAAAGTTAAAGCATGTTATTAAGGGCATTGTCCAAAAGTCTCCTAAACACTGTCGGGCTTGGGGCATCAAATACCTCTCTAGGAAGTCTATTGCAGGGTTTGACCACCCTCTTGATGAAGGAATACTTCCTAATGTCCAGTCTAAACCTCCCCTGGTGCAGCTTTGAACTGTTTCCACATGTCCTACCACTGGATACCAGGGAGAAGAGATCACATGTGGTCCCCTCTCTCTCCCCACTCCCCTTCCCCAGGAAGTTGTTGAGAACCTGGTTTTCTCCAAACTAGACAAGCCCAAAGCCCTTAAGAGCTCCTCATAGGACATTCCTTCCAGCCCCTTCACCAGCGTTGCTGCCCTCATATGGATGCATTCAAGGACCTTCACATCCTTAAACTGTGGGGCCTGCAACTGCATGCAGTACTTGAGCTGGGGCAGCACCAATACTGAATACAGCGGGATCTTCATGTTTTCTGACCAGCAGGTTATGCTGTGCCTGATGTACCCCAGGATGTGGTTTGCCCTTGACTGCTGTGGCACTGCTGATTCATTGAGCCTGCTGTCAACCAGCACCCCCAGAACCCTTTCTGCAGGGCTGCTCTCCAGCCACTCCTCTTCCAATTTGTACTTGTGCCCAGCATTACTCTGTCCCAGATGCAGAATCTGGCATTCAGACTTGTTAAACTTCATGCCATTGATAATCATCCAATATATCTGTATCTCTCTGCAAATCCTCCTGTCCCTCTAAGAGTCAACAGCATTTCCCAGTTTGGTATCATCAGCAGACCTGCTAATGGTGCATTCAACTCCTGCATCCAGAGTACTGATAAACATATTGAACAGAACTGGCCCTAAAACTGAATCCTGAGGAGCACCACTGATGCCTGGACATCAGCCAGATGTAGCCCCATTCGCTACAACCCTTTGAGCTCTGCCCTTCAGCTGGTTCCTCACTCAGCTCACCATGAACCTGTTCATCCCACAGCTGGATAACTTGTCCAAAAGGATGTTGTGAGGGACAGTATCAAGAGCCTTACTGAAGTCCAGGTAAACTATACCCACCACCTTCCCTTCATCCAGTAGGCGAGTGACCTTATGATATCAAATTACTTAAGCAGAACTTCCCCTTTGTGAACTCATGTTGACTGTGCCTGATGATTGCATTATATTTCAAACGCTTTTCAGCAGTACTCGGTATAATCTTCTCCATAATTATTCCAGGAACTGAGGTTAGATTAAAAGGTCTGTGGTTTCCTTGGTCTTCCCTCACACTGTTCTCATGAATTGGAGTAGCATTGGCTAGATTCCAGACAGCAAGAACCTCCACAGGCTCTCAGGATCTTTAAACTACATATATTTGAAAAATCAGAATGGAATATTATTCAATAGTTTGATTTTTATAACTTACAGAATGTTATCTTATTACCATGTACAGAAGACTACTTCAGAAATGGTTTTACTCTTAAGTCTGAAATACAGGATATTATTTTAGCTCTTGCAGGATCAAAATCACAAGGAACCATTATTGCCTCATAAGTTAAATACCAGATGACAACAGCATTTGTTCTGCATCCAGGATAAGCAGGCTAGGGTCGTCATGCCTTTGTAATGGAGGAATTCTTCTTGTAATTTTACCGTGCTTAAGTTGGGCAGCTTGAGACCCTTTCCTGCCTTGGCCATGTTGCTATTTTCAGGGTGCCTAGAAGCCCTTGTGCAGAAGAGAAAAAACCTCCCAACTTTATTCTTCTGAGGATGAAGGAAAACTTCCTTGTTTGCTAGAGTTTCCCTGAGACTTTGAATATTGAAAAGATAAAGCAACCATGTGGGGAATATAGACAGGCTTGTAAGAGTCTCTTCACTTGGGCAAGGTCAGGTCTTCTGTCAGTTGTAGATCTGAGGAATACACCTCAAAGTGGCAGATGTACTGGTGGAGATTAACATAACTGTAAAATGAGCAGGCTTGCGCAGTGTTCTGCATTATGCAGCGAGAAAATTGCCACCTGAAAAATGAGCAACCAGATTCTCTTCTCCAAAGGAGAGTAAACAAAGGAATGTTTCTGTGTGACTTAAAAAAAATCCATCAGAGTGGGAACATCAGTTAATAATCTCCAGTCCTTGCAGGGGTCGCCACTGTTGTTTATCTTAAGCGATCAGAAATGGAACTAAATTAAATTAAATTGCTGCGCTTTTTTTTTTGAACTGCCAAGACGAGAATGATTTTAACTATGCAGTTCATATATTACATAATAAAAAGTAAAAAATTAATAGGAAGTGACAACCCAGAGCATTTTAAAGGAGTGAAAAATTGCATTCCATGAGCCAATAAATTCTCCCTTCTCCCATTCTGTTCAGCATGTTTAGACATTACAGACTTTTGTTCTTGACACTGACATTAATACATTATTTCTTTTTTTTTTTCCTGGCTTAGCCTAATTGTGCTGAAAAATGGCTGTGTTGTTCCCTGAAAGTTTGTAATACAATGCTTTTAAAAATAGATATAACCTGTTTAACAAACTGAGCAGGAAATGTGAACAAGTGCATCTCCTACTTTACTGGAGGTGCATTCCACCTGGCCAACAGCACAGGTGCAGCTCTTGGCATTCAGAAGTTGCCTCCACATCAGATTAAGTTTTGCTAAACCTGGGAAGGTCACAGTGGAAAGGAGGGAGACTTTTGGACAGCCCTAAAGATATTTAGTAAGCATTTGAAAGACAGAATCAAAAGGAGGGAAGGCAGATAAGCAAATGTCTTTCAAAAGCAGCCAGCGATCAGAAAAGATCCTTGCAGTAATCCATAAAGAAGAGGTTGAGTCCTGACTGGTGGCTGAGCTGCAGGCTAGGGTTGAGACCCTGGTATTCCTGGAGTGGGGACCCTTTCCCACCAAGCATGTCCTTTGCCCACCTGTGCCACATCCTGTCTCAGCCATTTCCTGAATACTTGGTAGATCTGGGCATGAGGACGCTGTTATCTTTCATGGGCACTTGGATAAGTCCCAGTTGGAAGACTCGGAGAAGCAGGAGCTGACCGTCTGGGAGGAGCACAGCTACAGGACTGCAGGCCTGAGTTGGAACATGGGAAATTCCCGTTAGGTATTAAAAAAAATTGTTAACCATGATGATGGTCAAGGACTGGAGCAGGCTGCCCACAAAGACTGAGGGATATCCCTCCATGGAGGTGTTCAAGATTTAACTGGTCATGGTCCTGCATAAACCCATGTGATTAGATGTGTTTTGGACAAGATGACCTCTGGAGGTCCCTTCTAACCTGAATCATGCTGTTACCGTTTGATTCTGTTTCCTCACTGAAGCAAACAGAGTAGCGCTGTGGTGCATGTGGCTTGTTAGAGCTCTAAGTGGTACAGCAGTGCACTCACGATTACGTATGATGTGTTATGCTCAGGAGATCACATGTGGTCCCTGCTGTTCTGTTATTCAGCCTTCTTGCTGAAATCTTTTTGCAGATATGTGCATTTCAGTTCATAACAGCTCTACATGACACAGAGGCCTTTCGCTCTGCCAGTGTTAACACCCTTCCTGAGACAGCAGAGTGGGAGTGAGGAAAAGTGAGGAGTTTCTAAAGAGAGGAACTAATTTCTAGAGTGGATGCAAGAAACAAAAATGAGACATATGTTCTTCAGCTAAAGAGGAGTGGTACCAACTGAAGGCAGTGGTGGAGGAGATGACATGGTGTGAGGAGACGTAGAGTCTGTAGGATATGAGAATGTAAACTAACAGTCTAGAAATTATTCAGACTGACTCTCTACCTGAGAAATGTTTTCCTGCCACTTTATGCAACAAAAGCATCTGCCCTGTATCCTTCCTGTTGTTACATGAAGTCCTTGGGAACAGACTTAAAACTTGAACTCTACTAATGAAAGTCAATATATGACACAGATTGAATTAAACGTGTTTCAGTTCTTTTCTGAGTGTGAACTAAAAATTGAATGCCATAGCTATGTAATACTTTGCTGTGTTATAGTAGAATCAATTAAAATATTACCATCAGATTGTTTCATATTATTTAAATTTCCTGCTTGAGCAGGGGGGTTGGACCAGATGACCTCCAGAGGTCCCTTCCAACCTCAGCCACTCTGTGATGTGATGAGACTCGTGGACATGACAAAGGCCCTGAAGGAGCCATTAATAAGTCATGAGAGGTCATGGGCAAGGGTTGATAATTTACACTGTGTTCTTTGTACCTAGCCCTGCTTAGATACCACCTAAACCTCAATGCAAATTTGAGTTTTGAGTTGGGAGGTACAGGAGACAGGTGAAGGTGAGGCTCTGCTTTATGCCTTCCCAGCAGTGTCCCTATCTGCATGGAAACTCTTCCGCATGTCCTCCTCTTGTTCCCCTCCCCGATTCCCACAGCAGCCTCATATTTACTCAGAGAAGTATTTTATCATGAAGAGGGTATTGTAATTTACCATCTCCAGCCCCACTCTTTATCAGGCATCAGTTGTCCCAGCCAGTGGCATAGAAAGATTTCATTTAACTGAGAGTATGAAAAACCACAACCTGGAGCAAAGCACATTCTGTAGCATGACTTAATCTGAGAGCAAACGTGCTGGGATAAGAAAAGGTCACGGTGACAAAGCAGAGTCAAAAGCTGACTTAGATCAACATGCTCAAGCAACTCAGAAACAAAAGAAATAAGGAAATAATGTGACTGATTTTTTTGATCAATACAGATTAAAAAAAATTATAAACTGAGGTTGAAATTAATATGCATTCAATCCGTCTGTGATACTGCTTCTTTTGATCCTACTGGTTGCATTTGAAATAGAAGAGATAGCCAGACTGATTTGGCAGAAGTGGGTAAAACCCTTCAGCAAAAATGGGGGCTTCTTGTAGAAGCTCTTAGATAAACAGGGCAGATTTAAAATCAGATTTAAACTTGCTGAGCTTCAGGAACCACAAATTAAATGGCCAGTAACAAAATCTGAGGAGAAAATAAGTCCTTAAAAACACAGGTGCCAATGGGAGCACGCACATGCTGAAGCACATGACCAGATTTCCCCTGTCTTACTGTCCTCTGAGAGCACTGCCTTGTCAAAAATCTAAGGGATCAACTGCACTCAGATTTTTAGTGTCCCAAGCAGTGCTTTGGCTCATTTTGTGTGCAATTCTGCGTAGCATGGGATCTTCCTGTTCCTCGTTGCCATATCATACTCCCACTCTGACTCTCAAGAAAACAGTCTGTCAGCCTACTGCATGAAGCAGTGTATTACATAGGAGAAAATTCGTTTGGACGGCTTATTTTTGCTGGGTCACAGTCCAGAGTAGCCAACAAGGCATTCACCAAGGGCAGGACACCATGTGCTCTGCCTGTTATGTTAATGTTTTCAAGTTCCCATACTGAAAATATTTTCTTCCATTACATTGCAGTAGTTTTACCTTGCCATTGCCCTTAGAAAGAAACAATTTTCCACTGATAATAGAAATTCAGGTATGCACTGTGGTTTTCCGTTTTCCTCTTTGTTCAAGTGTCTTCTCAGCTCACTATTTGTTTCAGTGGTTCATTCAGATGTTCATTCTAGCTTTTTAATTCATTTTAGCTGCAAGCCAGGTGAAGATGGGTAGAATCAGTTTTGAGAATTTAGCTTTAAAGCTATGTAAAGTCTTTTTTTCATGTCAGAAACTTTTATAAAAGAAGAAATTCTTGAACAGTTTTGATTTAAGTCCAGTTTGTAAGGAAAGTTTGCAGCACTGAATGATGTTTCATGCACATGGTCAATGTTTCTGATTTTGGTGGTAAGGCTTTTATGTAGATTTAAATATTGCAGTGCACTGTTTTTCAGTAAGCAATGTTGTGCAGTGGAAGGCCATCGGTTTACTTTGTGCGAGCTCTAGGACAATTTAGTTTCTTTTTCTCCCCATTTTCTTTCTGGTGTAGTTATCTTGCATGTTGCATCTAGGTAGGAATCAGAAAACCTTCCAACAGCAAATTCATAAATTGCAGAAGACTCCATGTGATGAAGTGGTGGCTTTTGACTATAAATTGATTGAAGAATAACAACAAAATGGTAATGCTAGCAGATACCAAACAGTGGGATTGGAGACACCAGTGCTTATTGTAATGACTACTCTTTGCTATGAAGGGTACACTATTGACAAAAATGACTTGCATTGATATCTGAGGATTAAGAATTTATTGGGAAAGATGGCCCAGAGCATTTTCTTTTCACGTGGTATTCTGGGAAGTGTCAACTTTGCTATGCCCTTACGGGAAAAACCTGATTTGGGTAAGAAACAGTTAGGACATAACTCGGCATGCAAAAGCTACAGGTTTGCTGTACCCATCAAAAAAACTGAAACAAATGTAAAAATTCAACTGGAGGAAGCATTTGTGGTATTGCTGAAAATACTCTTAATGCAAAATACTGTACTATAATGTGACATGCAAAACATAATTATCCATGAAATAGAATTCCTAGTCATAAGTCCTGTCCTTCTCTCCCCACTCCCATTAAACACAGGGCATCTCTGGAAGATCTGCAGACTTATGAGAGGAATATTCTTGCCTGTGAAGGAAACCTAAAGGGGCTTTTTAGGTATAGGCATCAGCTTATAGGTGCTCGTGGCAGAGCACACTAGATCCTCATGGAGCTGGGGTCCTGTGCCAGCCATTGTCCTCACTGGGCACTTTACAGTGATGCGTCACATGCCCTGAGCTGTGAAAATATTGGTTTTGGGATCACATGCCTGAACACATTTCACTTTTCTTCCCATCCCAAACAGGAGCTAGGCTGAAGCTGGAATCCTTGTCAAGCTGGTGTAGTGTCCCGGAGGCTGCTCCAAGACCATTTTGCTGCCTGTGCTTTGGAGGAGACTTTACCCACCTCTGCCACAAATGTTTCCCAGCTCTGGCAGAACAAGCCCCAGTGCCAGGCACCTCTGTAGGCTCAGCTTTGCTTAAGCACATCCCAGGGTGCAAGTCCTGTTGCCTGCCTGCTGTCTATCTTGGCAGAGTCCCATAGTTGCTCTCCTTTGAGACACTGCTTCTGGGGGGATCCTGGCTCAAGGTTAATAGCCTCAGGCAGGTGTTAAGCCCTGGCTCTACACAGGGTGACTAGAGAAATTAAAGAAATGATGGTTTTGAGAACTGAGTTTGAAGTATAGAAAGGAAAAGCTACAGTTAAAACAAAGAGAAAGCACAATCCTCCCCTGTGTCCAATAAAAGTTATTTTCTTATATTTTTCTAGCAAGCCTCACTACTAGGGTACTGAATGAGCAGCCTCCGCTTGCCCGCTGCACTGGCACAATAGTGTCCTGGGCTCTTCCAGGCTTCCCACCTAACTGTAGACATCTACTGCTTGTTCTCATCCTGATGAGCCGTGGCATGAATGGCTTAGCCAATGGGCATCTTCAACTTTTGAGCTGTCATCCCTCTGTCCCTCTCATGTCTCCAATAGTAGCTCCCATGGGCGAGTGTCTCATGCAAGCAGAAACTGCCTGGTTGCCTGGTGGACCTCATGGGCGCTGGTGTGCTCCTTGGTGTTTGGCAGGAACCAGTGGCATCCTTGGATGCACGCCTAGAAGCTGACAGGCTCTTTGCCGAGCTACATTTCAGTGATTAACCTGCTACCTCTGTTTGTCAGCTTGGAGATCTCTACACTACACCAGAAATATAGGAAAGTTAAAGAACTGCTTGAACTCCCTGGAGCTGGAATGATGCCCCAAGGGTGCCCATTTTGTTATTCAGCTAGGTATCTGCTGTGTGATCAATGCAAAATGGACAGCCGTAATATATTTAACACAGCCCATTATGGCTCAGCTTGCAGACCTTGCTCTCCAAACAGAGCTTGGAGAAGCTAAGAAGCCATGTTTCCCAAGGCAGGACTGTAAGAGGTCATTCTCCTGTTTGTGCTGACCCTGAACTCAACTCCTCTCTTGTGAGACACTCTTCAGCCTGCTGGTATCTCTTGGCTTGTGGGAAAGGCCCCTGCCAACTTCTTCAGGCGTGGAGTAGGTCGTTCCCTTCTCATTTTCAAAGTGTCATGGTTAATTTCTAATAAGAAGTGCCTTTGAACTTCTGAACTTTAAACTCAGTGGCAGAAGGCCTCCTTGAGTACATCAAAACCTCTAGCTGTGCTTAGGGGAATGATTCATGCCACATACTCATCGTGCCGAGAAATTATCTCTAGTCCTTTATGTGGCACATGCATCATTAAATATATTAATATACATGAGTAGATAAAAAAAAGCCATAACTCTAGGATGCGCATCCCTGAGAGCAGAATTTGCTCTGCAGATTATCCAGTGGGCTGAAATACCAGTCACTGATATTTAACAAAGAAAATCTTACATCTTAGAACAAAGCAAATAAGCACACCCATGTATATATACATATATATTTGCATTGAAAGAATGTGATACAAAGATTGCTTTATATCCCTGCCTTATATTACTTCTAAGAATAGGAAAGACAGGTCAGGTTAATATCAAAACTGCTATGTCCTTGATATAGGAGCAAAATTATTGGCCAACAACTCCTCCAACCACTTTTTCATCTTTCCTTAGCAAAATCAAATGCCTATACAGTACAATAAGTAACCATTACCACTACAAACTGATGGAGACAATTCATAAAGCAGCAAGACAGAAAGAAAGATTTAGGATAAGTAGAGACTAGAGTAAGCTAATCTCCCCCTTTAAAGATGAAAATTTTCTTTTCCCTCTCCTTACCGAAATCTACGACTAAGGACCACAAATAGTATTTAATCACAGGGCTTCTCTGTATCTACACAATTTCTTATGCATTAGATATTCCTACATCCTACTACCCGCTGCCTGTATATCCCTAGGAGTTTTCATTACTGGGAGTGGGATAGGCATGTAATAATTGCAGTAGTTCATTAGCCTTATCAGGAATGATGTAGTTTTACTGGCAAGACAGAGAGATACTTTTCCTTTTATAGTTTTACCTTAAAACTCCCTTGGCCTAAAATGCCCATCAGGACATTAATTTCATTAGGATTTTTCTTTTCACACTTTCCCCACGATATGCACACAATTTATATTCTTGCTCGTAAGGACCTGCTTTAGTGTGTTTAATCCATTAGAGAAGTTGTTCCAAGTGAGCCAGTTGTGAATCGCAGGTTGTAGCCTTTCATCAGCTCCACTCAAACAGTGGGTTATGATGAGGTATGACATTCTGGCTTGGTTGGTTTTCTGTGCCACAGAGGATTTTTGTAATGGGGAAGTAAGATACTTAAGCAATCTCCATTTGTTTTCAATAGGACCGTGTTAGCCTTGAATGGAGAGGTGTTTCTGAGTCTCTTTCTTGTTGATTTCCAGCATTTGATGCTGATTTCGCTTTTTCCTTTTATGACAGCAGTCATGCCTGCTAGATAAGCTATCTCTCACCCTTCCTGATACTCAGGTGGGCAGTAAGGATAATGCTCAGCATTTCTGTGGGCATGCTCTGTACTGTTGCAACATAGTATTTTTCACTTGAGGGCCCCATCAACTTCAGTAATTTTAGCTCTGCTATCCCAATATATTTTTAGGCTTGGGAGTACACAGAGCTTTGATGGTAGCCCTGTACAATCACTCTCTCATGCATGTGATGTTGGAGTAATTTGTACTTAGTAGCGCTTGACAGATTCTGTGTTAAAAGGATGAAGTTACCATGTAAATTTGCTGTACTCCTACTCGTTCCCTTAGGACAGCCGCTCATTGATTTGCACAATTATTTCTGCACTATGCATCCAGCTACTTAGGGTCTTGTTGGAATGATTTCATGTCCAAGTCACTAAACAGTTCATATCCAAACACAATTGCCAATGATTCTTTCTTCGTTATGACTTGGGTATTATCCTGGAAGCAGTGAGAGATCAACACCATAAGAGGCAAGTCAGTGAGACACTTACTTTGTTATTACGTCAATATCAGAGTATTTTCAACTAGATGTGTAACAGCTGAGAATGCCATTTCTCCAGCTCCCAAACCCTGTTCCGTTGCCCATTTCATGAAGAATCTCTAAATTGTGATAGTAAGGGTTGACCTTGCCTTATTTATTAGCATGCTTATGAATTCCGCTTACTTACTTTTGTTGCTTCTTAAACTAAAACAATACCACAACATAATTATTAGCTATCCCTGTTTGCTGGTAGCATGGGTGAGGTTAAAATGCATTTGTGCCTGGGAAGAAATCTTCGGATGAAAAACCCCAGTGAAATGCAAAATTTTCCCTGCCTTTGTGGGCTGAGACAACATGAGAGCACACTCTGTAACCTCCCCATTTGGCTGGACCATGGCTAGAAATATGATGCTTGCTTTGCATTTGATTATGCAGAGACACCTTAACAGAAGTAGTTTTGTGTGATGGACTGTGCTATATATGCTTAAGGGGTAGAGCTGCTGAAAGCAACTCTGAAAGCAACTCTTTGTGAGTACAGAGGGACTGTGTTTGAAGATTGTATCACATCCAGTGGAGATGATACAATCTACACAGCATGTATGTCTCTGAAATGAGTCATTATTTTGAATAATGATCTGCGCTTGTTCATTTCCTTGTGAACAGTTATGAAGATGGCTTAGCAGAAAGGACTTACTTCAAGCTTTCAACTCCTACTCAAGATCTGCCAGTCCGCGAAGTTTAATGAGCACTGGCAAAGTCCGTGTGAAATGGGAACAGGGATTAATGAGACATGGATAAACAGAGCTATTGATCTGTGTGACAGCTGGCATAAGTAACTGTGTGGTCTAACCACAGTAGCGCTCCTGTTCTTCTGTTTTCCCTTCTTCAGCGACTCTGCAAGGGGCTATTCATCCTAGTCTATTGCAATGTTGATAACAACCCCACAAACAAAGTAATCAGAACTTTCCATAAATACACTTAAATTTACAATGGTGTAATATGACAACAGGTGTTTGGCAGTAAGCACAGTATAAGTAGACCTGTCCCAGACTGTCACTGCAGAGCATTACCTGACAATTGCAAGAGGTGAGATTCTCTCAGACTTAGGTGTTCAAAGTCCAGATGACCACCCACATCTGGGGCAGTGACCCTTGTCTCTGTCTGAAATAGGTCAGGTGAATCTTACCCTCTACGTAGGATTCAGTTCCAGATTGTAGACACATAGATTTATGCATCTAGTAGCAGGTGTCTGCATGTTAGATGGATGTCCAAGCTCCACAGTGGTCATCAGAGCTCCAAGCTTATCAAAGGTCTCTGGAGAGCTGCTCAGCTGATCAAATACAGAGTGAAATGAGATTTTCTCTGAAGTGCCTGTTTTATTTTAATGATTGTAAAAGGCACCAAGATCAACAAATGAATATGTAATCATCTATAGTATAAATATTGTGGGGTGGGATTTCTGCTGTGTTTAATGACAATCCCCATATTTACAAATTGAAATAAAAACACTCTGAAAAGTTGTCAGCATGTGCAAATGCAGGCTGGCAGCAAGGTGATTTGTTTGTATTGCTGAAGGTAATTTTACACCCTCTTCTGGAAAAAAAATGTTTGACACATTGATCTAATAAAATATATGTATAAGAAGACATCTATACAGCGAAGTTCTCTGTTATAGCTTGAGGTATATTAGGGACACTTTTGTGACTCAGTTGCTGTAAGTAACTTCATTTCTCTGAAAACTAACTGCATGATTTTGAGACAGTGTTCTTCTCTAAAGTAATAACAGAGAGCATACACAAAAAGGCCAACACTTATACTTAAACAAGGCCATCCTCAAGCTGGTGGAAAAGGAGCTGCACCTGTGAGGAGGGGCAAATAGTACAGGTGACCCTAAACTGACCATTGGAGTATTCCATCCCATATA
Source organism: Clamator glandarius (assembly GCA_033459285.1). Taxonomy (NCBI): domain Eukaryota; kingdom Metazoa; phylum Chordata; class Aves; order Cuculiformes; family Cuculidae; genus Clamator; species Clamator glandarius. The sequence continues at coordinate 960,117 of JAUNZM010000473.1, read as the reverse complement.
CACCATACTTGGTATAAACCTGAGAGATAACAAGGGTCTTAGTCTCTTCTGTGATGGACAATGTCCAGTAAGGACCTCGTCTGTATGTTTGCTCCTGATCCCGGATCCACGCGTTCTTAAATTCAGTTCCCGAGTCCAGCTTCTTCCCAGCTGTGGACCCATTCCCTCGTGTTTGCTCTGCAGCATTTGTGGTGATGTATAGTCATCAAAGGGTGGGGCAGGCATGTGGTCTCATATATTTGTGTATATTTTATTACTTTCTAATTATTTTCATCATTATCATTATAATTTCATTAAAGCTGTAGTTCTCATTTCCAGCCTGTACGAATTTTTCCTCTCAATTCCCTCTCTCCTATCCCTGTGAGATGGGGGAGGGAAGGGATTTGGAAGGCTCAACGGCATGGCTTTAGCGGCCACTTTTGTCTATGTGGGGCTAAACTGTTTTCAATCATTTATCAGCATGGGTTCATGAAAGGCAGGTCCTGCATGAGGAACCTGATCTCCTTCTATGACGAGATGACCCACTTATTGGATGAGGGAAAGCCTGTGTATGTTGTCTACCTAGACTTTAGTAAAGTCTCTGACACCATTTTCACAGCATTCTCCTGGAGAAAGTGGCTGCTCATGGCCTGGATGGGCATACTCTTCACTGGGTCGGAAACTGGATCTTTATCCTGCTCAAGGAGTTGATGTGGCAGTGTTTGGTTTACAGTTGGAGCCAATGATCTTAAAGGTCTTTTCCAGCCTAAATATTTCTACGAGTCTGTGCAAATATGTGTAACCATCACCTCTTCTTGGGGAAACGACTAACACTGGAGTATCTATAAAAGTTCTGTGGCAATCCTTTTGCCATTCCACAAAGAACAGGCTGGATCTGTACCACAATCACACAAAACTTGTTAGAAATGCCAATATTTTGTATCAGGAAAGGTTTGGGGACCTACCATGCAGCTCCTGCTTGGTGCTGGGCATTATATCAATGACCAGCCTTCCCTGTGTGGCGAGCAGTCACACAGCATTAGCAGATCCCCAGCATCCTTTGCTTCTCCCATAGTCATCATCCAATCCTCTGAAACGGAGACCTTGCAGCGCCGGCCAAGCTCTACCTCCCAGAAGTCCCAGAGAGCCACAACTGCTCCTCTGTCCCAGCTTCGCCTGTGCAAATTGGTGATGGCTCCCACCTCTTGTGAGCCTGAATGGAAATTTGTCTTCCTGCATTCCAGATGATCTTGAGCACAAACACTTTTTACTGCTGGGACCTTGCAATGTTAGGGCACCTAGGCTTTCCAAGGATGGGGAACATCTGTTCTTTGGGAACTGAATTTCCTATGAGTTCCCAAACTCTATATTATAATGGAGAAATAGTCCTGTTCACACTTTGATTCTCCATAAGAGCAACTCCCCATTGGAGCACGGAGATGCAGAGGCTGCAACCAGAGTGGAAGGTGGTTAGAAGGGAGAAAGCAGAAGATACTTCTGTGGACACAGGAGAAATGGAAATGTATGGTGCTTCAGAATATGCTGATAAAGGCCAGGGAAAACACAGGCATGAAAAGTAAGAGCAAGCCCCGAGGAAGAACTTCTCAGCATTTGTGAGCATTTTGGCTCAAAGCTAGGAAGGCACAGTAAAATGAGATATATAGTCATTTGTAAGACTTACTCTCCACCTAACAGGGCTGTGAATATGGAGGAAACCATGAAGAATCCATAATATATGAACCACAGGTCTCACCTATGAGCCACGAACCTGAGCCACCTTCTCCTTTCGGATGGATTTGTCTCTCTTGAGATAGCTGTCTAAAGTTCGAGGATTTAGGCTAAGCCACTGACTAACCTCCATATCTAGTAGACAGACACCTCCAGATGTGCTCTATCCCATTGGCCTCACATAAATTGCCCTCTGGGAAAGCCTCTCTGTCTTCACTTATTGCAGAAGTTTAAGCTGAGTACCTGAGACATACCTTTTGGACTGCTGAAGTTAGCGAGGTGAGCCCCACTTCCTAAGCATGGCTCAAGTCAAGAGGAAGCATTGTTGAAATGAGTGACTGCGTCTGAGCACCTCTGGAAGAGCAACTTTCTGGATTGGTGACAAACTACACATGCTGCCCACAGTTTGGTGCCTGTCAGCATCATCTCCTGTCTGTAAACAGAGCCTGTGGTTGCTCTTGGGAAGGATTTCTCTCCTCTTAGATGATGATGCCTGCTCCAGCTGTGGCTGAATGAGCCTGGGCATTGACTAATGAGGTACAGACACAACCAAAAAAAATCTGCTTTCAACATAGTAAGTGGGTTGGCTTTTATGCTTATGAAAAGATGTAGACTCATTACAGCGGAATCAAGGTATTGTACTGCAGATATCTGGAACACAGCAAAAAGGTCACATCAGGAAAGGAATATTACTTTGTTCACTGTTGGCCTAGGAAGTGCTGGTATTTGTGTAATTCACTGTCTGTGTGTGCCCTGGCTGCCAAAGTATATAGTTTTTGAAACATCTTTCTTTACCCAGACAGACAGCAGGTGGGGTCAGCCAGAAACAGTCATTCGCACTGCAGAAATCCCTCCCATCTGCCTTTCAGGGGTAAGAAGTAGAGATACTACTGCTCCTCCACATCTGCTTCTTAGGGAAAAGGATGTGTCTTACCAGTACCTTGAGATGTATAACATTTACTGTGCTATTTATGAAAGGGGTGAAATTTCACCTGTGTTGCAAGTCATTTGGAATGTGTTTGCATCAACATGTCCTCTTACTGCCCTCAGCTGAATTACAGCCACCTGTCCAGGTATTTATTCACATAGATCTTATTCATTGAGTCATTCACGATATCTGGGAGGAAGACATGGCAGGATGCTGCTGCTCTGGTCCCTGCTACTGGGTTCTCCTGGTGCTCCATGGGAGGCGAGGGAGGAAGGCAAGGGAAGGCTTTACCACTTGGTGCTTGCAGAATTGGGATCTGATTAACATATACCTCTAAGGTACTGGGAGTAGCTCTGGGTTGCTTCTTACCGCTTGTTAAGAGACTGCTACATTTTTTGGTGTGGAATTAGAGGAGTTGATGGGAGGTTTTGAGACAAATGTATTCTGTGCAGTGATCTGTAGTTAATATTTGGATTTTTTTTCATTCTTTGATATTTGGTGGGGTCAAAGACAAGCTTCATTGTGAAAGTGTTTGTCCTAAAAATAATGCTTTTACCATGTAGGATCTACTGTAAATTTTGCTGTGTGAGTAGGTTGGAGTGTTTGTTGGCCAAACCATTGTGATGCTCTTCAGCTAAATCACCTGATGAACTTTTGCATGTACTTGCACCTCACAGCATCTCTGGGGAGGAAGGAATGGCATTTCACCTGCTTTATTTCCTACCTGAAGTCCTTTGCCACATTTACACTCTTCTGTCATTACTTTTGTTTTACTTGTGTGTTTCCTTTTTCCCCTTTCACAACTCTAAGCCAAGTATTTGGATTGCTCCTTCCCACTGTACTCACTTGTTGAACTTTACTCCACCTAGTTACTCTTTATTTTTTCTCTTTCAGAATCCTCAGCTATCTCTGAGTTGTGTTGAAGGATTTCAGATGTTACAGGGAAGATTATATGAACATCTTGTATTTCAAGGAACATTATTTTCTGCCCTTGAGGGTTCATGTGTCTCAGCTGTAGCACAATTGTAAAATGACTGCAAGAGTTTTCTGAACAGATAGATTCATTTCCATTATGATGACAGAGGAACACAGGAAGAAACATGCTGGTTACAGCATGAAATAGACTATACATAAGCAGGAATTTCTTCACAATGAGGGTGATGAGGCACTGGCACAGGTCGTCCAGGGAAGCTGTGGATGCCCCATCCCTGGTGGTGTTCAAGGCCAGGTTGGATGGGGCCCTGGGCAGCCTGATCTAGTGGGACATGTCCCTGCCCATGGCAGAGGGATTGGAACTGGATGATCTTCAAGGTCTCTTCCAACCCAAAATATTCTATAATTCTATGAAATCGCCATCTGTCTCCCACTCACAGGGTCCCATATAGCTGTCCCTCACCATCACTTCTATGGCAAACTCCATTTGCAGCAACAGCTGTAGCTGCAGTTGATAGGAATAGTTGGACTCAATGATCTGGTGAATCTTTTCCAACCTGATGATTCTATGATTCCTGGGCAGGAGGCATGCCCTCACCCTTGCAGGGGAGACCTATATGCATGTGGGAGATGTTCTTCTCTTTTCCCCTGCCACCCTGAAAAGCTGAGCTGACATGGTATTAATTTGTTACACCTGCTCATTTTTCCCTAACTATTTGTCTGATACTCTTGATGGCACTTTGTAAATGCTACTTTTATTGTTTGGAATTGATGAATGAATCTGCTTGACCTCCCAAGCATCTGTTCTCCAGGTATTGTTACATTTCAGCCTTTCAGCAAAATTGAAAGTAAATCATAATAAGCGACCAGGTCAGTGATCCTTTCAAATACATGAAAGCATTTGTTTTCTTCATACCATATAGTTTTGTTTCTTACATCTGAGCTGTGCAGTATTTGAAGCACAATAATGCATTTTTTCTGAACAGCTTCTGTATTTATCTTTTTTTTTTATTGTGAGTAAATCTTTCAGTTGTCCTAATATACTATACTTTCCATTTCGAAAACCTACCCTAACTTTATCTAGGAGTTGACATCTACTAGATAATGTAACAGGCTGAAACTGAAGATCTACAAGTATCCCGTGTTTGAATGTCACAGCAGTAGTGTGTGGAGCTACTCCCACCTTCTGCTCACCACTTCTGTTGGGTGGTCAATGTAGACACCAGGAGGAACAAGACAAAGCTGCAGAGCAATGTCTTTCATAAATGCCTGGAGTTCAAATCTGGGATGGTGCTAAAAATTCATTCCTCTAATCTTGAGCACTTCATTGAGACACTCCTGTAAGGAACACTTAAACCTTTACTTAAACTCAAACTTTTCCCCCTAGTGAGATAATGTTTGTGGCCTTGTGCTTCTGTGAACTTTCCCCTCAAATTTACCAGACATTTGTTTGGGGTTTTTTTTTTGAACTGCTCTCCTTGGATACCTTTAATATAATAGAATCAGATCTTTGCAACTCCTTTGTATTATGCTCATGAGATTTTTCTTTACATTTACAGAAGAACAGTGATCTACTTGACCGGGGAGAGATAAGATTAGTTATTTGCACTACCTGCACTCTTATGTGGACAATAAATTGCTGATCAGCTAATTTTCAGTCACCTTGAAGTCTCTCATGTATCTTTGAATATCTTTGAGACCAGTTTTTGCTCAAATCAGCCATAGAATCTTAGAAAGGTTTAGATTTGAAGGGGCCTTAAAGCTTAAAGATCATCTAATTCCAATCCCCTGCCATGGGGGGATACCTCCCAGTAGACCAGGCTGCTCAAGGGCCTATCCAGGCTGGGCCCAGGGCTTTCTAATGAACCTAATTACTAAGATGTTTATCTCCTTATTTACTGGATTGAGCTACTGCTGTAGGCTGCTTTGGGTCTTCAAATGATAAAATCTTACTGGTTTTATACAACTTCTTTCTATGAACAACTTCTTGGTAGAAGATTTATCTCACATCCTATCTCATTTTAACACCTCTTTGTGCCCCTACAACCTGCTGAAGAACATAATGTTTTCTGTAAATATTACTTACCTGTCTTCAGGATATCTTATTTTACTGTATATTGTTCTCTGTTCTCACAGAAGTCTCTTACAGAGGTTTGGACTCTGCAGGGACTCTGGACACAGTTCTTGCAAAACTGGTTTTTTGTCTAATGTTTTGTAGCCGTTCCAAAACACCTTTGGCAATATCTACTCTCTCATCTATTTTAAACATTTCTCATTTATTATGTTTAAATGTTCTGTTGGTTGCATGGCCTTTATATTTTTGAGCTGACCTCAGAAAGTTCTAGGCATGTGGCAGTATATACATTAACAACAGGTGTTAAATGCAGAAGACTGGAGGGCAGTTTGTGTGGATGCATAAAGCAAAGGTGAGCAGTTTTAAGAAGCACTGAAACTGGACTGAGGGTCAGATTGAAGAACAGGAGATGAACTTCATAAAATTATATAGTAGTTCAGGATTTAGATCTAGTTCAAAGCACCTAAATCACCAAGGTGACTTAATTTTTAACTTGTTCTATCTGCTTTGAAGAGAGTAAAGATCTGCAGAGGATTTCCTTTCCAATGCTTTGTGATTAATACCTTCATCTGGTCCCCAGTAGCAATGGATTGCTATTAACTTGAAGAGCGGTGGTGTGGGCTGCTGTCAGCTAGTCTAGTCACTGTGAACACCCCATTCATGCACAGGTTTGCTACCATCCTAAAGGTGTAAGAACTACAGGCTGCCCCAACATGGCTAAAGACACTCCTGGGAGTGAGATGATGCACTCAGGCCAGATTTGCAAAGTGGTTTATACCCACTTGCTAGCTATTGCTGAAGCAAATAGTCTAGGATCTCATTGTATATTGTTTGGGTTGGATCTCGAAGATCCTAAGTGATGGCTCTAAGACATAATTATGAACTTTAAGGTAGGGGTTTTGTAGTGTTTTTATATCATTAAACTGAATTAAAGGTTTCCACATCCCACTATAGCATGTGTGGGAGATGTTGCCTATTGGTAAAGCTAATCTGTAGAGCCTACTGTCCTCAGAACTACATTCTAGTTTATGTTTTGGTTAAATAAATCAGTTATCTCAAAAAGAGATACTGGAAGTTAACTAAATGACATAGTGTGGACAGTGATAGTGAGAATGATGAGGGCCTGGTGAAAACCTAGTGGCAGTATAGGCAACTCTGCCCCTGGTGACTTCAGCCTCTAGGAACAGGACCCCAGACAGCCAGGAGGCATCTGGAGTCACTCTGTTACATATGGAGGGTGGTAAACACTAATAAGGAGCCCTGCTGCTGCTTCCTTGTATTGGGGTAGGGTGCAGTTCCACCAGCTTTAATTAGATGATTTACCTCAAATTTGTCATGCAGATTCTCATAGTGCAGAGATAGAAAGGGGCAATGCCAAGTGACAGCTTGTTCTCTGGTTAGGCCAATTACATTAGACAAAACAACTAAGGAGAAATGCAGGTACATAACCGTATGTAGCTAGTGCCATTTTGATTGCCCTAATGTATCCTCTAGTGCTCTGACTGTGTGATGTGGGTCTTCTGTACCATATTTGCCTGGCCTGTGGAAAGTCTGATATTTTAAAGGCTTGTAAGATGGCCTGTGTTCCCCTCTCTCTAGAATTAGGTGAGCCCTCCTCTCAGGCCCCAATTAATGCAGTTTAATTCAGGGGCATAACTTCCTTGTGCTCCCCTTGCAGAAAGGGCTGGAGAAAGGAACTTGATTTACTAAAATCTGACTGCCTCTCCTCCCGAGATGTCTATACAGTGCTGAAGCTGAGCATAAATCCTGGTTGATAATGTTTGTTACTCATATTACAAGTATGCTTGGAGGTTATCCTATTTCTCATGGTCTGCCCAAATAACAAACAGAGAAACTTTAAATGCTTCTTTTCTTTTTTCCTAGTCAAGCAAACAAAATGACTGACTTCTCAATGTGCTGCTCCAGCTCAGGCTCCTATTTGTCCACTGAGTGCAGTGGGAGTCCAACACCTCAGCTGGATGTTTCAGTTTCATGGCATATGTGAGACTCTGAGCTGATGGATCTATTCACCCTTTGAGATAAGACCAAGTCTACTCAAACTCTACTACACCAGAAAGTTCCTTACCCGGGACCATATAAAACTGTAGGAATTCTGCAGCAATGCCTCAGAGGTCAAGCAACCCAGCATATTTGGAGAGGATCACTTTTTTTTCTGGGAACAAGGATGGACAGATCCTGGTTTCTCCCTGGGACAAGCCAGTTCAATTTTGTGGTTAACTTTTCTGTACAATAAGGTATTACTTCAATATATGCTTGAGACTCAGTTTTAGATGCAATTTATCATGAAAACCTCTACTTGCTGATAAAATCTTTGCCTTTACTTAAACATGATTTCTTTTAAGCTGATTTACAACAAGAAATTACTCTTAAAGTATTTATTCCTCTATTCTGTTTCATAAAGCTCAAACACCTCTCCAGATAAGGAATACGCCTGAGAATTGATTCCACATTACGACGTGACATTCAGGGCAATTCACTGAATAGCCTTTAGAGGGAAGCAGATCCAAAGAATCCGTGGAGAGAGCAAGAGGCAAACGTTTTCCAAGAACAGGCTGACAGATCAGCAAACCAAACCCGAAGCTGAGACGTTTGGCTTGCTCTCTATGTCCCTCTGTAATGCTGGGTGAGACTTGAATACCTCTCACATTATTCCACTCTGAAAGCTTTCATAGAACAAAGGAAGCTAGGGCTAAATTATCTTAACCAGCTAGTGTCCGGAGAGGAGACCTTGCCCCTTTATTATCTTGGGAGCCTTACTTTAGCTTTCAAAAGCTTCCCTAAGAGTAGGCTGTAGGGATAACAGAGAACCAGAGGAGCATCCAGGGCACCATGCGGGTACTACTCATCAAGTCTGGAAAGACATACCTTACTGTCCAACATTATAAGGCATGATTTGAAGGAACTCTGTGACCTGAAGCTTCCTGACTTCTGTCTGCCCTCCTGTGAAGGATCAGGTGAAAATGTTGTCTGAAAAATACCTAGATACAGATGTAGAGCCAAAATCTTCAAGGGTGATTTTTAGATACTACATATTTGAAAGGCTGTCATATGTGTGAAGTAATTCTACCTGTTTGAAACATTCCTTTTACACTAAAAAGTGTTCTAAATACAGAACATCACTTTAAAGATCAGAAATAGTAGCACAATCTCTATGAATAATGTTCTCACAGAATCACTAGGTTGGAAAAGACCCCCAGGATCATTGAGTCCAACCATTCCTATCGATCACTAAACCGTGCCCCTCAGCACCTCATCCACCCATCTCTTAAATACCTCCAAGGATGGTGACTCAACTGCCACCCTGGGCAGCCTGTGCCAGTGCCCAATGACCCTTTCGGTGAAAATTTTTTTCCTGATGTCAAGTCTGAACCTCCCCTGGTGGACCTTGAGGCCATTCCGCCTTGTCCTGTCCCCTGTCACTTGGGAGAAGAGGCCAGCACCCTCCTCTCCACAACCTCCTTTCAGGTAGTTGTAGAGAGCAATGAGGTCTCCCCTCAGCCTCCTCTTCTCCAGGCTAAACAACCCCAGCTCTCTCAGCCGTTCCTCATAAGGCCTGTTCTCCAGCCCCCTCACCAGCTTTGTTGCTCTTCTCTGGACTCGCTCCAGAGCCTCAACATCCTTCTTGTGGTGAGGGGCCCAGAACTGAGCACAGGATTCAAGGTGCGGTCTCACCAGTGCCGAGTACAGGGGGAGAATAACCTCCCTGGACCTTACTATGTCCTCTTTGTGTCTCAGTGGCATATTGATGAGACAGGGATTTCCCAGGGAGCATCCAACCAGGGCAATGGGCCTGCGTGCCACACTCCTGACAGATCAGAATTGTAATTACATGGGGAGAAGGCAGGTATCCTATATATAGCCTGGAATGAGATAATGAATTTGAAGCAGTCTTAGAGAAGTCCATGCAATTTTCATCCATGCATACTTCTCCATAAAGAAGGTCCAAGCAATGACATCTGACATCAAACCTCAGCTGCCAGTTGCACAACTTTATGGCTCAGTTTGGGCCACACCAACTAGTTTTCCTGAAGATAAATCTGCTCTGGAGTGTGCCCTGAGCCATCCTGAACACCAGTCTGGCCTGTTTTAGTTTTTTTCCCATAGGCAGACCCTTTATAGCCTTATGGAGGATCTGGAAAGAGCAGAAAAGGTCAAGCAGGGCCAAAGTTAAAAAAAATCACAACAGAAACATCAAGGATTTAGAAACTCATACACCTAACATCAATTTTTAGAATTTTTTCTTGGAACGGGAAGTGAAATGAGGTATTCGTAAGTACCTGTAAAACAATGAAGAGATGTAAACAGCCAATACAGATTAGCCATGTCAAATCAATCTAATTTCCTTCCTGCTAAAGTAGGAGGCCTTCAGGGTAGGAAGGTGTACTGAAATGTTGCATGCCTTGAGGGTTTTTTCACTCAGTAAAAATAATATGAAGCTTCCTGAAATCACCCTGAAGCAGAAACCCCAAACACCTGATGAATCATCCCACGATGCTCTTAGGATCTGCAGGGATCCATGCTGAGCTTGATACTTTTTGGTCCGTCATTAGCATAGCTAGCAATTAGGAATTCTGTTGCTGTGGGCAGAGCAACAGCGCAAGCTATTGAAACTATGTACATGTAAATTAAAGTATTCACAATTATTTACAGGATTATTTTTAGGCTTGTGGCCAGCCCTCTCTGAGTGCAAGCACTGCCCTAGCTGACGTGGGCCATGCAGCTCTCAGTCCTTTGGAGTTCTCAGGCTTATGAAAGGAGGTGCTAGCCCCCTTCTAAATGAGAAATCACACCCCAGAGTTACATAAACCCAGGTTAATTACATCAGCTTTAGTGTATAGTTTTTCACTTACATTGCCGAGGAAGGCTGTAAGCAGATTAACAAGTGCTAGGTGTAAGTCTAAACTTTAATCACAAATGTTAACATCCATCTTGTGCAAGATAGCATTTCAAATGAAACGTGTAAACAACATTTAGTAATATTTTACATGTTGTGGGAACCTTACCAGGTTTGTACACTCTATTATTATGACATGTCCTACTCATAATTGGACTGAACATGCTAACAAATCGATTTTACATTTTTATCGGTGAACTCTTGAATCTTTAGAAATAGGAGTTAAATTCAGAGGGGGAAAAAAAGACAAACGAGAAGGTTTACATTCTTGGGCATCTCAAGGACAAAAAGGATTATCCACTGTAAAATCTCTCCTCCTTCTAAGCAAGGTCCAGTTGAAAATACCAGCATAAAGTTTGAGAAGACCTGGATAAAGAAGAAACTGCTGTGTCGAAGTAATGTGACACCGCCCTCTCCTTTTTGTCTGCAGGTGAGAAAGATTGTTTTTTATAGCGTGCACAGCAAGTTGAATATGAATAGCAAATCCTAACCGCATCTATTACTATCTCTCCATACATGATGGCATGGGAAGAGGATCGATTCTTTAAATAATAAGGAGGAAAATATTTGGGATGACAAACAGTGTTGTCTGTTAGGCAGAATTAACTAACTCCTCTTTATGAATAATTTATGGATATCTGACCCCCTTTCCAGCCATTGTAGCTTGACTAATCAATGAAAATGAGTTACGGTTATTGATTTTCTATATATTTTAATTATTTTTAACATATATTTAACATTTGGCTAAAGATGAGGCAACTAGAAAAAATAATAGAGAGTAGTAAGTGAGAGAATAACAGAACAAGAAGGTCTCAAAATCAAATTTTTAGATATGTTTCTCTCAGAGGACAAAATAAACATTTTTAATTCTGCCACCAAAGGCAATTCTTGATGTAGTTACATAAAACTCTTGCCCTAGTAGTTTTTTCTTGTTTACTGGTCTGAACTGCAACTGGCCACATAAGGGCTTCAGCTGTATACCTAACAGTGTACAATGATAAGAATATTATTAGCACAAAAGCAAGACACACACTTAAAGAAAGAATCTGGTTGTTCTTAGGTACATCACAGAAGCTTGGATAAGGAGCCATCTCATTTCTACTCAGGTGGCAAGTGCCTACATCAAACCTGCTTCCTATGCTTGTACATTAATTTCTCCCAACACATAAAAATAGAAGAGCATAATGTGAGATACATGACCTCTACTAGGAGGGAAACCCGAATTATTTTACGTGTAAGGATTTCAAATGACGCAATTCAGAGTACATTATTGACAAGGACTGCTATCTTTATCTATTCCTACGTTATATCAACTGACAACCTTCTCAATCATTTTGGAGGGACAGCGCAGGGAATCTCCACCACTGAGATATTTTGCCTCTGTGGTAGTTACTGAGAATCTGTATGATTGAAACATCAGTCTTTATCCAATTACGTATATGTTCCCCACGTATTCATCTCAGCCTCAGATCTGTTGTTTTAATAGAGTAGAAGTCAGAGACATCTTTCTTCCAGGAAATCTCTGTTGTCTTATGTCTTCTCCTCAAGTTCTAAGTATTCTAATTCAATCCTCCTCTTTATAAACGTTACCTATGTAAAATAAACTGGAGCTAAACAGTCAAAACCTTTATGTGTTTAAATTATTTCTTCCTTGGTAAACAGATGAATCAATTTAAAATGTGATTTTTCTGAGATGGTGAGTGGAGGTACCATTTGAATTTTTCTTGTGCTGATACCAGAAAAGTGTTCTGATGCTACCACCAACTCAGAAATCATTCAAGAAATTAGCTACTGGGTTTCAGAACTGAGGGGTTTTTTTTTCTCTTTCATAACTAGGCCCTTTTTTTGCAAGCTTGTTTTCTAGCTGCAATGTGTTGTCCTAACATGCACTAAGGTTTTTTGTGAAATTCAAGAGCTGAAAAAGATTGCATCCAGTTTCCAGTCTCTAACGTTCTGTTGTTTGTGGGCTAGTCACCTGCACAGCCTAGCAGAGGAAAGTGTCCTCTGCAGTCCCACAAGCGCTGTAAAGCCATCACGGACATGGTTTCCTATCCAGTCCTGATACTGTGGTGAACAGTTCTGGCTCCTGTCTCATTTCTGGGTATGGCCTAACTGGACATTTTGATACTTTTCATCAAGATGCAGAAGAACTACAAACTAAAAAAATTTCAAAAAGAGAGCTGGGGTGCTATACCTTCTTGATTTTGACAGAAATGACTCCAAGTTGGGAAACGCAGCAGTGGCTGGTGGAGTTACTCCCAGCATCCTGGAGGAACAGCCTGTCAAAGAGTTTATAAACCCCACCAACCCAAAAGATTTTTTTCTTTTGCTTTTCATGCAGCAGCATGATCAAACAAGCTTGATCCTCTTCTTCCGCCTCCTTCTTCCTCCTCCTTTACGGCATAAACCTGCCCGCTTCTTTTGAAGTTTGCTCCCTAAATTATAAACGCTTTGGGACAGGGCTGTCCTTCACATTCTGTGTTTGCACAGTGCCAATTACAAGATGTACTCCTAGAAGCCAATAATAATAATAATAATAAATAATAAACATTTGTTCTGGTTTCAGTGGTTCTTGATAAATATAAACAGAGCACAATGCCTGTGTTTGGTTCCTTTGTGGGGCACTGCATAACAGAGATGTAATCCCCAAAGTATGTGAATATAATTGACAGTGAGCAGAGCAGAGAAAAAATCTCATGAAGCAGAATCAGATTCTCAAATACCCTAAACACCCTGCAGAGCAATATTTTCCTTCTAGACCTTGTCAGTTCTAAAATCTGTGTGGTTCATGGTAATAAGGAAACCTGCATAGACTTTCTGATACAAATATCATATTAACTTCAGCTTGATACTTCAAGAGAAAGAACACATCCTCTATGCACCAGGCTGGTTCATCTGTTTACTTCTCTGATGTTAGGTACTTGAAGTGTAATATTGTGGGCTCAGATAGCAGCTAATAGGAAACAAACACTAACTACATAAGAAAAGCTTCCTCGCAGCACTTTTAACTTCCTCAGCCCATTTAAAAGCAGTGCTACTTCCCTCCCACAGTTGCTACCTGGTCACAACACTACAACCAGTGATCTCTTTCACATGTCCTGCTTCTGCCCTCCCAGGACTTGGGTTCTTTGCAAGACTGACAGGCATACCAAGGAGTAGGGTAAGGACAATAGTAAAAGAAGTACCTTTTAAAAAGTATTTTAGATCAATATATGAGCTAAACAAGGATAACTGGAATAATTATAAAGATATCATTTTTATAAAGATATTGCTTTGTATTTTAGGATGAAAAAAATTTAAAATAGTTCATATTGTTTGTGTATTTTAAACCTAGTAATGTAGACTACTTAAGGAAACATATTTGCAATAAGGAAGTTATATTGCTTTATCCCAACTTAGATTCATAGAACCATAGAATCATAAAATGGTTTGAGTGGGAAGGGACCTTAAAGATCATCCAGTTCCTACCCCTCTGCCACTGACAAAGACACCTTTCACTAGATCAGGTTGCTCATAGCCTCATCCAACCTGGACTCGAACACTTCCAGGGATGGGGCATCCACGATGTCTCTGGGCAACCTATGCCAATGCCTCACCAACCTCGCAGGAAAAAAATTCTTCCTAATATATAAATATCTAACTTATGCTGACATGCACTACACATTCCCCAGATTTTGTTGTTGCTGTTGTAATTCCTACAAACTTATCTAGACATTTTCTTTTAAAAGTATTTGACAATACATTTTTAATAGGACTAAGTTCTGTTGACCTGATTCAGTCCGAGTCTGATATAATTCTATCATATCTGTGGAGTTTCCCTGGCATCAAAACTGCAGTAATTTAGGAATGCCTCAGGCTATGAATTTCTTGGATTTTGCCAGTAGGAACTTGGAAGCAGCAATTCAAAAATTACTTTTAATCGCGTCTGGAGATCCCCATTTACTTTCAAAGATCCAATCTTCATCACAACTCTGGAACAGCACACTTGCATTCATGTTTAGAAGTTTAATTATGCATCAATTACATGGGGGAATTTTAAATGAGATTCACTGATCCTTTTGTTTCATGGATTGGACTAAAACATTCTGTTTATTTTGGTATCACTCTCATAGCTGGCATGACTGATTTATCTGATGACTACTTTATTTGACTCCAGCCAGAGATATACTGCCAAAATTTCAACAAAGGGCTCCTTTGGAAAGGGTTCATATTGTCTCAGTGCATTCTAACTATTAAACACTCTATGAAAATGTCCATTGATTCTCAAAAGCTGCCTAGGAATGATATAGCCTTAAGCAACTGAGCTTAACCAGCCCTTCCTCTTGATTTGCCTTTTTGCCCACTGTAACTGCTTGTTCACCAGCCTGATATTAGTGAAGCATCTTTCAAGAAGGAGAGCATTATTTCTGCACAAAAAAAAAGAGGGATGGCTTGACTCTGTGTGCATGTGTATGTGCACAGAACATGTTTTATGTAAAAGCTTACTCAAAAGAATAAAAGGTAGGCTGAGTTTTTAAAATAGCTGGTGTTATGTCTTGCATGAGTGATATCCTAGCTGTCCACAAATGCCTGTCAGAGGGTGTTTTCTGTGCTCATGTCCATCACTGCACTATGGCTAAAGACGAATGTGGATTTCCTTGAGGCATCCAGGCTGTTTGGAAAGAGAGGGTGACAGGGCTTTGCACATCAAGGCCAGTTTAAGTTCTGGTCAGCTCAAGGTCTATTCAATGAAGGCTTTGTAAGGTGGAATGGAGAGGGGCTTCTCAAACCAAGGTGACATTTTAAGGGCTGCAGCGCTCTAGCACTGCAGCAACTTTTGGTGAAAATGTTGCTCCCCTCAAGCACAGACTGGGAGAATGGAGTGATGTGAAATTTGGGAAAATTGCCTGCAGGAGGAAAGGAGGGAATTACTTTCCATGTGTATTCCGGTTTGGATTGAAAGTTGTGGATATAAATTCCATCCAACTGACGTGCATTACTGTAGGATTCACCCAGAGGTGTCTGCTTAGTCAGGGTGGGATTCAGTTGAATCTGTCCTGGTATATCCATACCTCTTTACTATTAATTGGCATGTCTAGATTGCTCCTCTAACTTGCTATAGATGTCTCCCAGGAACAGGATGGATCCTGTACTAGAAAAGGACAGGATCCCCTGACCCTATGGACTATAAGGGGATCTAGCTCACACACAGCATTTTACACCATAGATGTCTAAAGTGGTCTGGGATAAATTCCAAGCCTGTGTGTAAGATCCAGCACAACAATTTTAGCATCTCATCTGTTACACAGGGCATCAGGCTTATTCAAAGCATTGCCTCTCCCTGACAGCACTGCTTGACTCTTCCCTGAACTGACCATTAACTGAATGTTTTGTGTCTAAATGCTGTTTATATTTCGTACAAAGAAGATAATGTACAGCTTGAGTACTTCAAGCATTTTGGTCTATACTGTCTCCCCACCTCCTCCATTTTGGGCTGTTTCAGCTGTATTAGGTGAATATTGTTTGGCAGTGAAGATAGCACACAGAAGTGAAATAGGGTGAGTGTGCACGTGTTGTCTCTGCTCAGGGCTGTAGATCTCTCAGCAATATCTAGGCCAAATCGTGGATGTCAAGTGTGTTACACAGAGTTACATACTCTGCAAGCACAGAGCAAGCTGTGTGGGGTGCTGGTTGACAACCGACTGAACATGAGCCAGCAGTGTGCCCAGGTGGCCAAAAAAGGCCAATGGCATCTTGGCTTGTATCAGGAACAGCGTGACCAGCAGGTCCACGGAGGTTATTCGCCCTCTGTACTTGGCACTGGTGAGACCGCACCTCGAGTACTGTGTTCAGTTCTGGGCCCCTCACCACAAGAAGGATGTTGTGGCTCTGGAGCGAGTCCAGAGAAGGGCAACAAAGCTGATGAAGGGGCTGGAGAACAAATCTTATGAGAGAACCTTATCAACCTAATACAATCTATGTGTCATGCATTGCCTAACCCTCAATGAGGGGATTGTGGATATTGGATTCACTCCTGCTGGGCCCCCTGCACAGACCTGATGGCTAACCAGAAGCTTGTAGGAATTTTTTTCTGTTAAGTTTCCAATCAGTTCTTTAGAAAGGACAAGGTAGATATTTTGAGGTCAAGGAAGGGCTGGATTATAAAACCTTAACATTGCTTGAGCAAATGTACCAGGACAGACGTAGCACTGAGCTAATTTATGATCTTGTCTCTGCCAGTGGCATGAAGGAGACAGTAAGGCTGCAAAGATGTTGAGAGAAAAGAAAAGGAAAAGAAATAAAACCATTTTGAAAATATTGCTGTTGGTAGAACTGAGTAAAAGCAGATGTAACCCAGTGAACTTTGGACCCTGAAGTAATATCATTTCTTTTGCTTACTGAGAAAAGTGAGCGATGCCAGTGAAAAAAATCTGGCTCTAAGAACCACTTTGCATGACTCGTATAGCAGAAATAAGTCTTGTTTAGAAACAGACTTTCCCTCACCATTCCTTCTTCTTTTAGAGAGCTACTCAGGAGCCTTGCACACCTAAAATACATTTCTTTGTTTCCTAGCTCCTTTCCATTGTTCAGCAATGCTTTCCTTTCACTATTAAGAACTACAACCACCTTGCTGCAAGGCTGTGCAAGCAAGCAGGCACAGTATGGAACTCTTGCTGGACACAGATTTTTGTTTGAAATGACCCAAGGTAGTGAAGTTGTAAAGAATAGGTGACTGAAAGCACTCAGATTCCTTAAGTATCATCCTTTTGATTCAAATGCTAGAAGGTTTTGGAAAGAATGTAATTTCTCCCAGTTGAGTTGTTAGCCTTTACTGAAATTGTGGAGAACTTGGGCCAAGTCCCTCTTGTACTGAAAGTGATAGCCAAATTCTCACTATGATCAAGGAAGAGCCTTGCACCTCACAAACTCACTTTCTGCTTTCCTAATGGTCTGCTTCCGTCAAGCTGTGTGATGTATTATGGGGGGCTGGGAATAATATGTTTTGTCAGGAGCTCCCTCCCTGCCCCATGCCCCAGCTGTCGTACATCAGATTTGCTTTCCTTGGCTGGAAACATTTTGCCTCCTTGAAGACTGTTTCCAGGGAAGAGGAGTTGAGGGGAAAACCATTCCTATACTGTCCTTTTGCTGGGGCGTGTCTGAGTCTTGCACACTTGTATCTTGCTGTTTGAGTATAATTCCTATCAGCTGGCCTAGACAACCAGTCGTGCACTAATCTGCCTTGGGCTTGTCCTTAGGTCTCTGCAGTAACTGAAGCAACCACCACGCTGCAGCACAACTAGTGAGTGACCTTAGGAAGGGATCAAACAATTGCATATTATTGCAAACATAAAAATAATAATAAAAATCTGTGGGATATGGGGTGGTGTGGAGTATCTCTTATCAACAGGCTCCACAAAAGCTCCTTCTTTTGTTTATAAGGAACTGCAGACCAGAGATGCCTGGATTTGCAGACAGGAAGGGTGAGGGGGGAAAACCACCCCACTTGTTTTCTCCTGTGAGCAACAACATTTCTCTTAACCTTAACCAAAGCATGTAGTGAAGCCATTTGGCAAACAGACGTATGTTAAGTACCTTGGCTGGAAATATTTATTCTTCTTCCTGTTAGCACACAGAGCTCTGCTCCCTGCGTGCCAAAAGGAGGGAGGGAGAGGACTCACCACCCCAAACTGCTATCCCCCTCTCAGCACATCGCACACCTACACTATGTGCCTGCAAGGAGGGATGCTGTCTTTGGCTTTCCATCTCTCCTCCTGCCTTTCTCCCTAGTCGTTAGAGAGGCCACCACCACACCACCACCAGGGCAGGGGAGCTTTGTTTCTTGGAGAAAAATTAGCTGAGCTATGGGTTAGAGGTGTCTACACTCTCAGTGAAGTCCAGAACAAAGTATGCCTATGGTAATGCAGGACATCCTAGTTGTGGAGTTTCTACTCGCCACTGATTCTCTGAGAGCAGGCTCTGTACCATAGTCAGGAAAGCAGCTGAGATGCACAGAGCTGGACAAGCACAACTTCTTTGCTCCCTGCTGTATCCCTGCACTGAACCTCACCAACTCCAGCTGTGCTGTGTCTCATTTGCTTTAGGTGAAGATGGCTTTACCGTATGTGGCCTCCTGCTCCCTTAGGGATATTTCTGGCTGTAGATAATTTTTTTTGCCTTTAATTATCCCACCTTGTACCTCCTGGAAGGATGTCTCCATCTTAAATACCAGGCAGCAGTAATGTGATGGTCCCTCTGCAGCCTTTGCTGTCAGACCCTAGTGCCAGAAACACAAAAAGACACCTGTGGTGGTGATCTCAGTTGGAGATACCTTTGGGATAAAAAGACTGAGGGGGAAAAGCAAAGAAGCTGAGGGCCATTTGGTTGGCAAGAGATGCGCAGAAGGGCTATGCTGTGGGGAAGTATTGATGTTTGCATTGCCATGGGCAGTGACATCTCTAGCAGAGCTCAGCAAGCAATGCCAGCCTGCAGTGCTGGCTCAGCCTCTGGGACTGCAGGGTGAGAAGCCCTGGCTGCCATCAGCTGGCTAGGATGGCAGTGAGTCTTTCTGACTCAGCAGGAAATGATCCAAATCCCTGTCGGGGAAGAAAACATATTTTCTACCTTCTATTCATATGCTGTCCCCATGTTTGTTCATTTTAAAAGCTGAGGTCCGGGGCTCTGACTAGGAAGCTGGGTGACTTCTGAGTGGGTGGGTTTTTTTAGGCCAGGTCATGTCAGCTTGGTGTTTCAGAAAATCCCACCTCATCAGTACAGTCAATGTGGAGATTTTGTAGCCTAGCAGGAGCCCTGGCTCATTGGGAAAGCTGGAGAAGTTTTGGCTTTTGCATTGAAAGGATGTCTTTCCAGAGAGCTTCAATCTGAATGGGAGTGCGCTCATGAGGGTCAAACCCCCTCCACCAGCCAGGCAAAATCATAGAACCATAGAATCACCAGGTTGGAAAAGACCCACCGGATCATGGACTCCAATTATTCCTATCAAATACTAGACCATAACCCTCAGCACCTTGTCCACCCGTGCCTTAAACACCTCCAGGGAAGGTGACTCAACCACCTCCCTGGGCAGCCTCTTCCAGTGCCCAATGACCCTTTCCGTGAAAAGCTTTTTCCTAATGTTCAGCCTAAAATAGGTCTGCTCAAAGGGTACCTGAGCCTGGCTTGGAGATAGAGGCACAAGAATTACTGACACTGAATTTCTGTGAAGAATAAATGCAGACCACTGTGTTTCTAGAGATGGCATAAAATAATCATGATATTGGAGGTTTTGTAATAGCCATTGAGCAATAAGAAACTACTTACAGCGTGAAGATGTTGAAAGGTGGTGTAAATTAAAGTAAAATTGCCTATTATAGTGTTTTTTTTCTGGAATATAATGGAATAATCTATTTTGTAAGATGGAACATTTCCATTAAAAATATGCTAGGGAAAAGCCAGATGACTTTAATGATTATTTGGTTAATTAAATTACCTCTCTTCTCCACTTTGTGAGATAACTACTTCTGTTATTAACAAAAGGTGGCTGACTCATGGCCCAGTATGTGGTGTGATGCTTACTTCGGATGGGATTCCAGCCTGGGGCAGCAGCTGAAGCTCAGGGTGGGCTTGCAGTGCAGATGATGTTTATACCTTTGACCAATTAAACACTGTACTGAGATACAGACAGAGAGTCACTTTCACTATTTGTGACTGGGGTTTGGTTTCTGCTTTTGCTGCTTACAGATGAAATAGCAGTAGAAAGGCTTTTATGTGACATTCCGTGTTATTGCTTAGAAAGTAATTTGTGAAGAAGGAAAAGGCAGTCTCCAAATAACAGAAGATTTTGGCAGATTTCCATGTGCAGAGGAAATTCAGAACTTCTGAGCTCTCATTTCCTTTGGAAATATGTATCAGTGTGCGTTGTCGTGAATATGAGCCCGAGACAAATCTCTGTGTCTGACATATCTGCACAAGAGTAACCTCACATCTTATGTGGGTACAAAAATAATAGCAGGAATAGAACTGGTAGAAAATCCATCTCTATTATTGTGAACGCAAACTTGTGAGAATCTTCAAGTATATTCAGTTTTGCTTCTCATTTTGACTGTCAAGTCAATTGTATTCTTTCAAATAATGGCGGAGTCTGTGTAATTAACTTTTGGAAAATGAGGAGCTAGAGGGGAAATTTTGGACTCCAACCTAAAATAATCTTATAAAATAAGATTAATGACATATCCAGTTAATGGTGCTCAGTATTAAAATCTGCCACAGGATTTATGATCTTAATTTATAGAAAACTGTTCAATAGTACAACATAAGTCTTGGCTCAGAATGTGGAATTTAAAAAATCTGTCTTTAAGCAGGCTAATCCTGAAGATGTGTTTTACTAGAGCTTGGGTAATCACCTTCAGACTAATTTACATATTCATTAGGAAAATTAACACAATTAAGAAAGAAATATAACTGTAAAATGATCACATCAGTAGGCTGTTGGGCATGGTCTTTAGAAGTCTTCAGTGCTTCAAATTTTTAAACGATCTCAGATCTCTTTTTAGAAATTTAAAGGGCAAATAACTGGTGACCAGTACAAGGTGTTTAGGGTGAGAGATGAACAAAACGTTCTCAGGGGACTTTTCATACGCCTGAATTGCAATAAGTGCTTTGCCAAATTAAGACCATAAATGTAGATTTTTTAACATTTGGGCAAGCTACTGTGTCTCCCAGCATCCCATAAAAGGTCACTATAAGGGCAGAACAAGAATCTGGCTTTCCAGCTTTCTTTCCAAGCCAACAAATTCACTGATCCCCTGTCAGTCCTTCACCTGGCATTAAGTAGATAATAGGCCATCTTATTCTACAGATCCATCCTACTTAAGCCACCAGCCTTGTTTTTGAGTGACCTCAGCTAGCTGAATGCCAGTTCAATAGGGTCTACACTAACATATACTAGCAGGTGTCTGCTCGGTGGTTTTTTATCATTTGTGCCACCTCCTTAAGTGAATATTTTTAACATCTCTTGTTCTGTTTCCTTTGAATCTGTTTTCATGCCTTTGTGTTCATTTCTCTCTGACAGAGAGCATCCTTTGAAACAGAAAGACTTCGCTGGTCTATTGTTAGCAGTGAAACTAGTGAAGTTTTGAATGATTGACTTTGTGATTTAAAAAAAAGAGTAACAAAAATCAGGAAGATTTTAGTGACACAAACCCATTATTATATCCTGAATACTATCAAAAGGGAAGTGCTGCTTCCTCACTTCAACAGAGAAATTTCATCAGAAGTACTCGCTGCCAGGCCTGTCCACTTCGTACATTCAGCTTGGGATCCTTCCCAGTTGCCCAGCTTCCATGTATCTGCCTCACCTCCTGTATCCCTGGCTGCTCACTCTCATGCTAAGAACATTTGGTCAGCAGGTCCATGAGCTGTTGAATGGCTGTGCTGGGCAAATGAGGCAATGGACCAGGAAGCAAGGACCAGGAAAAGAAAGTGCCCTTGCGGATAACAAAGCCCTGCTTTAAGGCACAGCTATCTGAGTTGATGTGCTCTCTCTGGTGTTAGGAAATGCATCCCTGGAGAGGAAAGACATGCAAGAGCCCTGGTCTTCAATGTCTGGTCTGCAGACAGAAGATTGACTGTATTGCAGGCAAGTGCTGGGCACAGTCAGAGGTCCCTCGTGGTACTGGCACCAGGGCTAAGTGCCCTGAAAAAGTGGGAATCTGAACTCCTCAGTAACACCCATGGTAAGACTTCCACTGTAAGCATTCAATTTCTTTTGAATCAGTGAAATTCCCAAGAGGATACACCGATCAGCATCTAAACCACCAGAGAGTCCTATGGCACTCATTCCAGAATGGGGTACGGAAAGGAATCCCACGTGCACAACTCTATTAAAATGTCTGCACTTATCTGGCATCTTGCTTGACATTGCAAAACTGTGTGTAAGTACTATGACACATAGAATAACACCTGTATTGATGGATTTAATGCCCTTGTTGTCTGTGCAGCTGTCTCTACCAAATTGGCACTTAACTCACAAGTGCTTGGCCAACACCGTATGTTATCAACAGCAGAGCTTTTTGTGTATGTGTATTGTTTTTCTTTACAATTTCTCATCTCATGGCCATTGGCTACACTCATTCCCCCATACTCATTCCCAACTTTTGCTGTTCAGCCTCTCTCCTCAGGGACTATTCCCTGAAAATGTCATCTATGTTATAAGGCTGAAGATTTAAAATCTTAAATCTCAGCAGTGTGAATTCCAAAATAATCAGCTTTAATTATATGCACTTTGGTCTCTTTCTCTCACCCATCCGCCTACCATGGCTCGTTTTGCCAGGTCTCCTCTCCTGCCGCAGGGACTTGTGAAAATGAAATGGATCGTATCTCTGTAACTCTGAATGAAGCTCTGGTTGTATCACAGTGGCTAAAAAGATTAGAAGATGTACATTGGCCTTATGGTCCTCAGCACACGCTATGGGGAAGATCCCCTCACCCACTTCAGTGCTCACAAGGCAAACCACGGTAGCAAACCTGTTTGAACAGAGGTATTTTAAGACATTGGCTGCATACCAATTACTGCTGAGTTCTATTCATTTTGCAGTACTCTCTCTGTACCTATGTAGGAGTAATCAAAGAAAGCTAAAAGCAAAGCAAAGATAACAATCTATCCTGGCGTGAGTATTAGAAGATGAAAGAACTTTGTTATTAACAACCCAATAACAAGCTTTGCATTCTCATCCTTGCACCAGCTGTACAGGAACCATACTAGCAAATAGCAGCACTTTGCAGCTTTCCTTGCTGATTTTCTGCAAATGAAGACCACCTTGGAGGGACTGTCCACCAGGCAAAAAGCTGTAGGAATGATTGAAGAGAAGCACAAGTAGCATTACTCTTGTTCAGGTCTTGAGAAGAATGAAAAAGATCTCAGCATCCTAACATCCGCCCTTGTACAGAGATGGGAAGACAGAAAGCTTATAGCACAAAAAGAGGATTGCAGAGATGCTGTCATACTGCCAGGTGTAAACAAGAGCGAAAAAGGAAGGCTGACCTGCAATGTCTTATGTTTTCCTGGAATCCTGCAGATTTTAAAGCAGCATCAGAGTCTGTCCTTTGTAACCTGCCATCAGCTTCTCCAAAACCGGCAGCTGGCTGTGAAGCCTCCACCCTTGGTGCTTTCCAGCTGGCCCCATGCAGTCTAGGCCTGCAGTTCTTGGACTGTCTTTGTTTATCTTTGTGGCTGCAGATCTCCCAGTAGGCACACCTCTTTCCAGTCTGCCCCATATCTCTAGACTATTCTGGTTCAAATAATTGGCCAGAGGCAGACAATCTTAATAGTAAATAGCAGTAAATATAGTGATTCATTGTGGTGTATATTCATGGACTTTCAATGAATATAGATTAAAATCTTAGAAACAAAGAGAAAACAAAATTTGGCAGCAGATTTCCTTCTGAACCATTTCAAAATTGCTAACCTGTATTTCAGCTTTCAGACCCCAAAATCCATATTTCACAGAGTTATCTTGCCTCTTGGGGTGTTTCTGGGCTATGGATACTTCACCTGGAACTTGCCATGGAAGCCCTGATTTTGCTCTGCATCTACTGCAAAGCTTCTACTGGAGCTCCCTGAGGGAAAAATCTCTTAGACACTTGGGAGTTAGCCTCCTTCTTCAATTCATATCTGTTCTCCCAGGGGCTACTAGGTCAAACATGGCTCTTTGCTTGGAGAATGACTCTGCTGCATATGAACCAATTCCTTCCCTAAGATGAAACCACTCTAAGAACACCAGTAATGTCTCAGACTAATTCTTACACAGGCCGAACATTTTTATTTATTTTCTTCTTTCACTTTTAGGGATGAGGGAAGAAGGTAGGCAATAATACACAATATATAACAGATTCCAAAAAGATTTGCTCTATATTGTCATGACTTCTCGTGACCTCCAATGCATTACCAGCTTCCTCTAGGGACCAAAGCTTGTTCCAGGCTATCTAAAGCGTGTTTCAGGCTATCTTGTTTGAGCAGAGAGCAGACCTAGTCATCTAATGCCAGAAAAGAGGACGTGAGCTTGGAAAGAGGCTTGCTACAATGGAGAGGCAAACTGTGAAAGCAGGAAACCTTCTGTTACCGAGACTTAACACCCTATCTCTCTTCATGCACAAAAGTCCCCATGCTGGAATCAGCACTTCAGTAAGTTTGAACAGTGACTCTTCTGTCTGCTGAGAAATGGAGAGTGCTTTGGAATTAAGCCATAAAACTCTGCAAGGAATCCCGGCCATGTCTTGTGGCCACCATTCTCAAATTTGCACTATTGTTCTTAGTACATTTCTATTTATATTGATGCAACTTTGCCAATGTTTTGATTTTGTCTTTCTAAATGATCAAATAGATATTGTGCACATTGGGCAGAAAAAACTTAACTGAGGGGTGGTTCGATCTATCATACACAAATCAAACATACTTCCATTCATTTAGTGTTTTTTCCTAGAAGGATTTGCTCACTGCAGGAAAGCTCTTAGAAACAGTTATCCTTTAACCTCAGTAGTGGACCCCATGACTGTTAACTACCCAGGCTACCCTTCGACTAGCAGTGCGGGCATAAAGATTCCAGTATTGTGTTTATGCTGGAGTGAGTGGCTGATGCCTTGGTTTATCTGCAATATTAGCAGCAAGCACAGAACAAATAGCCAGTGTTCTCATGCTTGCTAGCTTGTTGAGACCTTGGAATCTTTATTAAGACCTGTGGGTTAATAGGAAAGGAATGCACTAGGTGGAAAACATGAAGATAAGGGGCACATCTGTGGAAAACATGGGGTTGCACTCTGTCACTGTACTGTGGGATTCTCATGGGCAGAAATTCACTGGGATAGCTGTTACTGGATATAGAGGCACTATATAAGGTTTGCACCTGCTCAATAAAGTTGATCTCGTTTGTTGCCTCATCAATGGGGTCCATGCCTTAATTGCTGCATAACAGGAGGAAATCTCCTCAGTATGAGGGTGGTGAGACACTGGAATAGGTTGCCCAGGGAAGTTGTAGATGAGGCAGAACTGTTCACAAAGTCTTGTAGTGATAGCACAAGGGGCAATGGGTAGAAACTGGAGAAGGGCAGATTTAGACTAGACATTAGGAAGAATTTCTTCACTATGAGAGTGGTGAGGTACTGGCACAGGTTACCCAGGGAAGCTGTGTCTGCCCCTTCCCTGGAGATGTTCAAGGCCAGGTTGGATGGGGCTTTGAGCAGCCTGATCTAGTGGGAGGTGTCCCTGCCGATGGCAGGGGTGGTGGAATTGGTTGATGTTTAAGGTCTGTTCCAACTCAACCCATTCTATCATTTTACCGTTACCTGGAGTACCCCGCAGCGGAATCCTCTGTGGCTCGCCATTAGTCTGAAGAAAACCTCACTGATACATTTCTCCCTTGCTGCCGATGCCTTTGTTTATTCCTTCCTGGCTGACCGCTCAGCCTGTTCCCCTTTTGACCCCCCAAACGCTCCCTCTCGCAGCTTTGCAAGGCTCTGGAGGGCAGTGAAACCTCCCCTCTCCCGTGCCCCCTCTCCCCGGGGGAGTCGAGGCGCTTCCAGGCCCAGAGGGACCCCGGCGCCTCCCCTGCAGCACCATGGAGAGAGGAGCGCGGGGGGAAGGTCTCCCCTCAGCCTCCAATTCTCCAGGCTAAACAACCCCAGCTCCCTCAGCCGTTCCTCATAAGGCCTGTTCTCCAGCCCCTTCACCAGCTTCGTTGCTCTTCTCTGGACTCGCTCCAGAGCCTCAAAATCCTTCTTATGGTGAGGGGCCCAGAGCTGAACACAGTACTCGAGGTGCGGTCTCACCAGTGCTGAGTACAGAGGGCGAATAACCTCCGTGGACCTGCTGGTCACGCCGTTTCTGATCCAAGCCAGGATGCCATCCTCACAGGCTCAGGAGAAGCCTGACCTTGGCTGCCACACAGATACCTGGCTGGGTCACTGTTGACTGACAGCAGGAAAATGGAATATTGTGTCTAGTTCTGGAATCCCCAACATAAGAATGATATGGAATGGTTGGAACGGGTCCAGAGGACGGCTACAAAGATGATCCGAGGGCTGGAGCACCTCTGCTATGAGGACAAGCTGAAAGAGTTGGGGTTGTTCAGCCTAGAGAAGAGAAGGCTCCGAGGAGACCTTACAGTAATCTGCCAATACCTGAAGGGGGTGTACAAGAAAGCCAGGGAGGGACTTTTTAACAAAGGCATGTAGTGATAGGACAAGGGGGAATGGGTTTAAGTTGGAGGAGGGAATATTGAGATTAGACAATAAGAAGAATTTTTTCACCATAAGGGTGGTGAGGCACTGGCACAGGTTGCCCAGGGAAGCTGTGGCTGCCCCATCCCTGGAGGTGTTCAAGGCCAGGTTGGATGGGGCCTTGAGCAGCCTGATCTACTGGGAGGTGTCCCTGCCCATGGCAGAAGGGTTGGAACAGGATAATCTTCAAGTCCCTTGCAACCCAAACCATTCTATGATTCTATGAAATGGATAGTGTGTTTTCTCTGGTAGGAAATTTCTGACCAGTGAGTGAAACACTCACATCAGTCCTTTCCAGTTCTAAGCTGAGCCTTTGTGCAGATTCCCAAGAAGGCTGCTAGTGTCACCCTGAAGCATGGCTGATATTGCTCTTTACAATCAGACAAATTCAAATGTTGCTCAAACAAGCAAGGCTGGTCTGGGTACAGGTGCTGCTATAGTTGTTGCCTTGTTTCAGCTTCCTTCCACCCCTCAGCTGCATTACAGCAGCAGCTGCATGAAATGGCAGGTCTGAACTCATTGGCCAATATGACCCAAAACACGTGGGCATTGCCCTTTCCATATCGGCTACCATCAGGATAG
Source organism: Clamator glandarius (assembly GCA_033459285.1). Lineage (NCBI taxonomy): Eukaryota > Metazoa > Chordata > Aves > Cuculiformes > Cuculidae > Clamator > Clamator glandarius. The sequence goes on along the minus strand of JAUNZM010000473.1, from coordinate 932,730 downwards.
CACTACTTGCCTCACCTGGCTCCATCGAAACAGACACTGGTAAGATTAAGAGATATCAACAGAAGATCTGAGGCTCAAACTAGCAAAGGTTCAAGAAAGCATGTTTCTTTGACTTCTTGGTACGTGTCCCTGAATGCATGGCATGGAAAATCAGAGAGTACAGAGGAGTCATGAAACAGTGCCGTAGGCAAGGCATGCCAAATGCTGAACTAATTGTTTGAAAAAGCTTAGTAGCTGTCTCAACAGACTACAGAAGTGTCATATGATAAGGATGTGGGCACAATTCAGTTTTGCCAGCTGCAGTTCAATATTTTATGTGAATGAATCAGCTTTCTGTAGCATCACCAAAAGAAAACTACTTAAATCAAGTGTCTAAGCAATGCTAGGCAACTAAAAGTTTTTGTCAAATCTGAGTAATTCTGTGACTGTAAGAATCCATGATGATAAACATGGGACGAATGAGAAGAGATGTAACTACTGCCACTGGAGCACTGAGGAGTTAGCGGGAGACAGGTTGGGGGAAAGTCCACTATAAAATGTCATCATCTTTCTGGAGTCCACAGCACCTCTGAATCCAGAGGAGTTACGAACTTTAGTTCCCAGGCTCACCCTCTGGAGGGTCTTGTTGGCCTTTCTGACTGATAATGACTGAGACATTAACCAGAAGTTAGTAGTTTTGTTATAAAATATTGTCTCTCTGCTAGTTCTAATTTCTGGCATTTATTGACTGTGTGAGTTTACGCTTGTGCATAATGGTCCCTTGGTTTTGATTATATAATTTCCATGAGTATATCTGGTGCACTAATAATCATAACCAAGTCAACTGAAGAGACAATGTTCCTGCGTGCATAAAGATTCCAGTATTGTGTTTATGCTGGGGCGAGTGGCTGATGCCTTGGTTTATCTGCAATATTAGCAGCAAGCACAGAACAAATAGCCAGTGTTCTCATGCTTGCTAGCTTGTTGAGACCTTGGAATCTTTATTAAGACCTGTGGGTTAATAGGAAAGGAATGCACTAGGCGGAAAGCATGAAGATAAGGGGCACATCTGTGGAAAACATGGGATTGCACTCTGTCACTGTACTGTGGGATTCTCATGGGCAGAAATTCACTGGGATAGCTGTTACTGGATATAGAGGCACTACATAAGGTTTACACCCACTCAGTAAAGTTGATCTTGATCATTGCCTCATCAACGGGGTCCGTGCCTTAATCTCTACATGTTCACAGATAATATTTAGCTTGAAACTAGCTGTATTTGTGTCAGAACTAATGAAAGACTTTGGGAGAAGAATGCAACAAAGCAGCTGATTTAAGAAAAGTTATTGCTTTTTCCCCACAAACATTGCCTCAAATGACTGCAGGTACAACGCTATTACTGTTCATGCTACAATGAATACGTTATACTCCTCTAGGATCTTTAATCTGAATGTTTCTGCGGAGGAGTGCACCGGAGCTGTAGTTGTGAATGTATGTGTACATTCGGGAACAACACAGCTAGCTTGGATACTGTTAGCAGTGTCACGGTGATAACCTAGACTTCCAGAAACATGAAACCTTCAAGATCTGTAGGTGGACTGGGTTGCAGAAGCTGAGTTTTTATTGCCTTGGCTGTGATCCTATCAGCACAACTAGTCCTTGAGCTGAAAGTCAGTTCTAGTATATACCTATGTACTGTCTATGACTGCAGGGTAATCCTGCTCAAAGACAGACCTCTGGAGTCTGGTTTTTGTTTACCCTGATTTAAATAAGGGGAAAAAAAGTAAAACTTCATAGAGCCTATATAGAAATCCACCACCTTTCTGCAAAGTCCTTCCAAAACTGCAATCAAAACTGCAATGACCAAATGAATTTGCTTTGGAGTAGAAGTGATTCGTTATTTACTGCTAACAGTTTCTGTAGGGTAACCTGAAGATGAACAGGTAGGAGCGGAGTGAGGAATTTGTGTAACAGAGTTATCTTTGGCTATAGGACAAATTACAAGTAGATTCTATAAAATCATAAACATGCAGATGGAAAAGTTACATTGCCAGCCCACCCTGGCACTGGTATGCCAATAATGATGATATATTGAAGCTCTGAGGACAGAGAGGGGAGTTCATTGCTGCTTTAATCTGAATGTTTTATTGTTTTACAATGTAGGACAGAGTGAGAGTGCAAAGCTCTCTTTCTGTTGAACTCTTGTTTCCCTTAGATTACCAGGAGTTTATGTTTAGCAGGTTTTCCAAACAAAATATCTCATTCTTTCCCAGTAGTGTTTATCTTGTGTGTAACATTATCCTTTGCTGGTATCTGCACTAGCAGGTTAAAATTAGATTTGCTAAATGTCAGTACAGCAACTTGCTACTCTCTTACCTTAACAAGAGCATTCTACTTTAATTTGAAGTGAATTTCTTGTCTATGTTACTCTAAACAGCAATTAAGCACAATCTTACTCAGACACTTAAGTTTATATTTAAAGGATGCACACACAATGTGTCTTTTGTTTATTCAAGTTTCGATTTGTCAGTGATCAAAGTAACAATACAAAGTGGCAAATGGATTACAGCTGATTATTCTGAAAGCAGCTTTCATACTGCTAATAACAGCAATAAGGGTAGTTTCTAGGTACTGAAGTACTTGACATTGCTTTAAACAAATTTGATGATTTGTGCATGAGAAGAGTTTTGTCTTTTCCTTAAATCTTGACAGAAATAATGCACAAATAGCAATCTGCAAAGATATAACATTCACTTTTAAAGTGCATGTGTGAATTTCTATGCCTTTTAAGTAATTTGTTGTGAAAAACATTCTTTAAAAGAAGTAAAACTATTCTTATCCATTCACATCTCTCATGTGATTTGTGATGTTTCGGAGCAGGGCATGATGAAACATGTACAAAAATGACACAGCATTTTATCTCAAAATCCTCTGTATGTGTAAGAGTCAACCTGTGTGTCCCAGCATGCAGTCTGATGCGGCAGAGGTATGAGAGGCAAGAAAAGGTATAAATTTATAACATCCTTGCATTCCTATGTTTCCACGTGTATGTGAGGGGTGTGTGTATATGACATTGTTTATGCAATATGGCAACAAATGTAAGCCAGTACATTTTATATCTTATTCAGCCACTGGCTGTTAATACCTTATAACTGTGCTTTTCTATGGCCTCATTAAAGCTTTGGAAGACTCATTCTGTCTAGCCTGTGTTTCTTTTCTGTTTCTCTAAAATGCCAGTGTCTTCACCCATTTTCTCCTTCTACTTTTCCGACTCCATCTTGCTTGTGTGCTGCCGACATCCAGCAGAGCAGTCCCTCTGCCCTTGCCCTCATGAGTGCTTACACATAGTTTCACTGAAAACACTATCTTGCCTACTGTCTCAAGGCTTAACAACAAATACAAAACAAACCTCTCCATTTATTGCTTTATACACAGAGCAAAACAGAAAATATGTTATGTAGTAGATTTTAGTTAGTCCCTGTCTCTAAGAAAACTAGTTTGTGATATAGGGCAAGAAGATTCCATTTGTTCTCATGTTCTGATAGATGGTTTCCAAATCCAACACTTGCCATTAAAATGGACATTCTGAAATGGCAAACCTTTGATCTTTAAAGTTAAAATATTAGCCTGTGATACAGTAAGTATATAGATGCGCACTTAATTTTCAGCATGTGCATATTTGCATAGTATTCATGGACATGGTTCTTTGCCATCTAGTTTTCTTAGATACTAAAAAGAGTACCGATAGCTGTCACAGACCTTGACATCTTTCTTCCTCTCCCCATCCAGCAAGAAGGATACTTATTTTTGCATGTAAATTAGAGCTGGAAGATCATTTAGTCCATCCTTGTGCTAACAGAGGTTTGTTACTGATACTGTATTTATCAGAGCTTTGTGCAGTACACTTATCACGTATTACCAAGCATAGAGTAGAACTTAATGTCTTTTCTGGCATACATATAATGCCTACGGAATTATTTCTGATATTCTGCCTACAACATCCTTTGCTTATAGTCATCACAATACTTTAATCAGAATCCCTTGCACAAGCCAAAATAATCTCTTTCTCCTCAGGCTCACATCTTGCAATATATATAGCTTTCCATATGTTCCAGTTAAATTACACTTACTTACCTTCTACTTTGAAGATAGTAAGGTGAGGTCTGCAGTGAAAAGCACCCAGTGCATTGCCGGCACAGTTCATCCAGAGACCCTGGAAAACCCAGGTTGCAGTGATAACAGATGATGCTCGACTAGTGACTTTCCACTCATTTGATGCAGTAGCAGCAATAGCAGCTCCTAGCCCACAGAAACAAAATATGAAAGCTATAATCTGTATTCCTAGCATGTTTCTCTGCAACCCAGGGACTTAGTAATGCCACTGCGTGAAGAGAAAAGTACTTTAGTCATGTGAGTAAGCAAAAAGGCATAACAAGCAAATTATACTTGAACAAGTTCACTAACACTTGCTACAGAAAGTTAATGTGCCTGAAAGAAATTGTCATGCTTGAGTGATTGAAGAAAGGCCATAGGCATTAGAAGTGTTCAGAAAGAAAGACAAGGTACAACTTTATGGGAGCTAATTGCTAGTACTTACTTACTGATTTCTAATTGTATAAATTAATTGAAATGTTTTCATATTTTTTCAATTAAGGTATTCCAGTTAATGCTTAATTTTTAGTTAATTGGAAACTTACAACCATTGCATCTAGCAAAATAAGTTCAAAGTCCAAACTGTACAGTGCTATTTAACAGATTACCATAACATTTTAGGAGGATCACACAACACTTGAAAAATAAATTTTTAAAAGGCTGTGAAATTAATTCAGCCATAACTAGCCACCATACAAGCAGCTCTGAAACAGTAGCAATTTGGAGGCAGTGTCTGTGGATGTATCTGTAGAATAACAAATTTGGAGAAATTACAGAAACAGTAAGTAGTTCCCGAGCAGTGCAGCAGTCAGCAGAATGAACATTAGGTAGCCCCCACTTCAATGTAGAAAACTTACTGCGTCTTACAATGTGTCTGCTGTATATGATGAATACAACACAGAAATCTTTTTTCTACCATTTATTGAGCTCCTACAACCTCATGCCTCATGAAAAATCCTCAAAGAATATCACTGGTTCAATGAAATGCCATGTGCTTGAGTAGAAGATACTGATACTTAGCAGACATAATAAGCCTGGGTGCAGCATGACACTGGAACAGCTATTCTACGATACTTCCAGCTCCTCAGTGAGTTCTCAATACAAGTATGGGCCCTACCCATGATTTTCCAGACCAACAGGCCCTCAAGTCCTGTTGCCGACTTCTAGGTTTATTCATGCCTGTCCTCATGCTCCAGTCTTTTGGGCATCCTCTCTCTGTGTGCCATTTGGTGACAAGATAACCCTGGAGATAACATTTCATGCTAAGAGTAGTCTATATTTTTGCCTTCATATGGTTCCAGTGTTGCTTCTCCCTGTGACCACCAAACTCCGCATGGAATTTTGGCATCTAAGTGTTTCTGTAGACTTCCAGAAGCTCAAGGATAAGTAATCAAAGACACTAAAGCATCATTGATATGCCACGTAAAGACCAAAAGGAGTTTTACTGAGACTGTCTCGTCAAGCCATCTCCCAACACTTCCACTTTAACCTCAGCTATAAGAAGTAGGACCCCAAAGTATGATTGCACAGGCCAGAGAATTACTCTGCAAGGAAGAATTTCTTTTCAGAGTAATTAGTAGGCTCACATTCCGCACATCCAAATAGAAAATAGGCAAATAGAAAGCTTTTTATTAACACAACCAGCTTAAGAGACCTGGAAAGTGGTTCTGCTACAGAGCAACACTACATATAACAGGCTGTTTTAATGTTGAAGACAATATTACACAGACAGGAAGCAATTTTACCTTGCTGTCAAATAATGCAGTAACCTATTTTTCTAATGGTAGGGTCAGCCTTCATGTAATCCTTCATATATATATTTCACTAAATTTGAAGGGTATAGAGAATACAGAAATGGATCCATCCTTGAAGCAGATTCCTGAGTGTTAACATTATTTAGTTCTCAGAGGAGACTGAGAATAGGTGCCATTAGGCATCTTTCTTTTTTTCAAACCAGCCCGGTGACAGTGATGGTAAGCCGAGCACTCAGAGAAACTTGAAAACGTTTTACATCTGGTGCTAAATTCAAGCCTTGTTCTGGACTTTTCCTTAGTGTTTCTCTCACTGATATAGGGGAAAAAAAAGAAAAAAAAAAGGAAAAGCTGCTCAGTTGAGCTGGAAATCAAAGGTGTCTGGATGCAAACCTGTACTATTCCTCCCTGCTCTGCTTTTTGTATGTGTAGCACTGTGCCTTACCACCACAGCTTGCGAGTAGTTACCCCAGCTCAGCAGGACAGGACTGCCTGGTTGCTTCTTAATGACCTGGCCCAAAAGCAGTGCCTCCTGAGTAAGACCCGGCTCTTTTAAAGCCATATCAAGCTAGGAAGTGGCGTTCCTGTTTCTAGACGTACTGCAGTACAAATTCCTGAGTCATATCCCCTTTTCACTCTGAGATGACCGTATGCAAAGTTCCCACTCCGTACACACTCTCTCACTATCTATCATCCTAGTGGGACACTGAAAGCCAGTTAATTTAGTAGGAAGTGCCTGTGGGCCCCACTTGAGCTGCAGACTACACTTCTAGGGCTTAAGAAGGATTTAGCGGTTTCTTGGCCTTTATCCCGATTCTGCTCTAGTGCCTGACTCTGTGGAATTCGTGGTTACAAGCACTTCACCCTGCCTTGTTTCTAGGTAGTTAGTGTGTGAGTGATGAATAAATTAAACAGATACTTAAGTGATAAGAAAGAAGTAAGCAGTCCTGTTTACAACCCTCATTTCTTCTATAAACTGTCAGGAAGTAAGTTAATCAGTCATTTAAGAAGTTCAAGGCAAAGTTGAAAGTTAACCTGTTAATGGCATTTTCCATTATATCAAAACTTCTCTGTTACTGAACAGACAAAATTTTGAATAAAGCTAGGAGCTCGAGGAGTGTTTAAATACAAAGTTGGAAAAGGGAAAACATTGCTACAGGTCTTTCGTAGAATCATTTTCCTAAAACACCACAAATACACTAGCTGATCATGACATATTGCTGGCTCCATTTTGTTGAATACTGTATCAGTAACATGTAATATTTCTATTGCTATTGATTCTCTTATTAAATCAGTCCAATGGCAGTTTTTAAACTGACACCTTTGCAGTGGGCCAAGAATGTTCATCCAGGTAAAATGTAGCCTCCAGCTTGAGATTTCTACTTTAGCCTTTGCTAATTATTGTAACCTACAAGCCGGAGGAGTTCCCAAGGCTGGTAGGTTGGCTGATACAGATCTGACTGCTGACAATATATATTTCCCCCATGAAGACATGCACATTTAACTAAACTGAAGTAGATGCAGTAAAAGTTATGGTAAAAATAATAATAATAAAAAAGCCTAAGTGCAAATCAACCCTGATGTTATCTTGTTAAAAGGAGAGCTCTGCAAAGGAGGTAGCTAAGGTAACAAAGACAGCTTGACAGAAAAATAGCTATCAATGACAAAGATATCCCTCTGCAGAGCAGGTGACAATGCAAATTGATTGTAAGCACTATGGAGGAATTTATGAAAGGCCTGGACAACCATGGGGAAGTTGGACAAGCCATAAAACTAGTTACAGAATTTACAGAGACTTGAATAAGTGACTCAAGACATCTGGAGAAGTTGAAGAAATAAAAGCATAGTGTAAAGTGGTGCAGAAATCAAAAGCCTCAGGACATCCCCACTCAGCCGAAGCAAGGACTAAGCTGTCTGGTGATATGGCTGGGCCAATAACAAGCACAAAAATGGCTCCTGAGAACTGGCAGTGAAGTATGAGATGATGTTGAAAGTAGGAAGGATGTATTCCAGTTGATTGCCAAATCCTGCCATCTGACACCCTAGAAACCCTGGCTAAATAGGGTAGCAGACATAGGCTGAAGGGGCACCATCTAGGGAGGAACTTAAAGGAGCAATTAAATCACTGGAAATGGGAAATCTGGGAGAAAAGGCAATTTCACGGTTTGCTGCTGCAAAAGGACAACATCAGGTTATGGTGGCACAGAGCAGTTGTGGTTTATGACATTTGCTGCTCATGTTGTTACTCACAAAGTGATGGGTGATGTACACAGTTAGAGAAGGTAGTCTCAGAGTCGTATGCTCCCTTCAAATTTATTTTTTTTTACTGAGCACTGCAATCACAATGCAATGTGATTATAATATTAGCTTTACGTACTATAGAATAATACTATTATTAGTAGCATAGTAGATATATTGCTGTAGAACAGCAAGAGAAACTTCATATACTCATCCCTAGGAGATGCTTTGACATTGTATGGATTCACCAGGCAGCCCGGTTGAGCTAGGGGGCGGTGTGTGTAAGAAACATATATTAATACGCATATGTATTTAATATTTATATAGATGCAAGCTATGATTTATTACATTTTAAGCAATTTATGTTAGTTGTTTAGTGGACAAACTACTTACTCATGTATATTATTTACACGAGCGCTTTTTTGAACTTGTGCCTAAGAGTAGGTGGGAATTTGAACAACTCGTTTGGATCAGTGTTTGGTGGGAGAGTAAAAATACACAAAACTAACTTTGTTTTCATCATGTTGCTTAACTGGATATTAAGGATAAGAGATGGATTTGAAAATGTTACATTTGGATAATCTACCATTAGAGTCTTTAGTTTATGCTGTTGACACTGGACACAAGCAAATGTATTTAGATTAAAAACATTTGCTATCATTAAGCATATTGTTATTGTTGCCACACTCTGCCTAGACTTTCAGTAAGTGGTACAAAGGTAAAATGTTTGCATCTACATAAAACTGAAAAATGCAAAACACTAAAATGCAGGGAGTTGAAATGGAAGGACAAGTCATATATCTGATCAGTGCTGAAAGCCTGGGTGAAATTCAAGGTCATTGTGCTTTGCTGAGCCTTCTGAACAGAGGCTGATCAAGTGATGGGCTCATGTTTTTTTACAGAGCTATCTCATCAAACCCAGCCACTATATAATTAGCTTATGCTATAGTATACTGATAACATTACTGGAAGCAGTACTATTAGGCACTATCAGGCACCAGGATGCTGGGGACAGAAGGGTTCAGTACTTTGAATGAATACAAAGGGAAATGATTGCAACACTGACAAAGAAGGAAGGAGGCTGAAAAGCAGGGAAAGAGAGTAAAAACAGAAATGGATTTGAAAATTAAGAAAAACCTCACAATATTGAAAAAAAACATTACTTTGCAACCTGTGTGAACTCAGCCTTGATAAAACCCACATAAGGGCTCTGAGTGTATCTGCCCCCCCTTGGAGGTTTGTCTGCCAGGGCTCAGGGCCAGCCTACAAACAGCGCTGCAGGGAAGGCATGGCCAGTGTCCCTCCCTACCCTGTGAGATCTGCTTTTAAGCTGAAGCTCCACAGCTTTGCCCTTGCCAGAGCTACAGCACCCACTGCCTGGCTGCCCAGCCTGTGCTAGACCACAGGCTGCTGATTTGGAACTGGACCCTGTCCCTGACCTACCAACTTCACTTTCCAGCTTGACCTTGGACTCCTCTTATTGCTACGGACCTTCCTGATGATCACTGGGCTGCGTCTGACCCTGTTCACTGTCACCATGGACTGCTGCTTCCTGGGCTGTCCTGCGCCCTTGCTGTCCCCATGGCAAGCCTCCACCACACCACAGGCATCTCAAGCCACCGTGAGCCCTGTGCTGGGCATGACAGGGCTTGGCTCCACTGCTCCTCCCAGACTGAGAGCCACAGGCCTGCCCTGAAGCTTCCCACAGCTCCCACTCACAACATAGCCCCAAGCCCTCTGCAACTGTTGGCTCAGCCTTGGGACCCCAACCCCCCTGGTTGCACTTGAACCTCTCTGTGCAGCCCTGATGTTCCCTGGGGGCAACCTCCACTCCTCCCACATCCTCAGGGCTCTTCAGAGATGGCCTGGGCCCCTCACCCCACTGCCTGTCCTATATTGACTCCTAACATACCCCAGGGAGCCACACTGTGAAGCCATTACCCAAATGTTTGGGCATTACTGGCAGAAACTTTTGTGGAACTACGGAATCAGAAATCCTCCCTATGTATAGGTCGTATTATCTGGTTGTATTAGTAGTTTTGAATGATGATATTTAAAAGTACATGCAAATAACCCTTCCTGAATACTGTGTTGTGCTATTGGGTACAGATACTGAGAGAAAAAACTTAACATGAACAAGATACCTGAAATGATATCCTAAATTTTGAAGATAAGGTCCAACTGTGCTGAAGCAATCCAAGTTGTTTCACAATATTTTGAACATTACTAATGAAAATGAGCTGCTAAATGACTTTCCTAATACTGTTTTGCAGATCAGAAAAGGTTTTGGTGCCTTCAGAATTTTCAAGCTATAAATTACAGCACACAGTAAGACTGCACAACTCTCTCCACATCTTTTTAGCCTATCGCTTAGGGAGTGTGACAAATGCATCTTTGTCTCTGGCAGCCTGCCATAGTACCGGCCCTCTGGGATGCTATCACTTCATATGGGATTCAGGCAAGAAGGATAAAACTGTTGTTGCCTTCCTACACCAATTCACCTCCCCATCTCCTTCAAGAGGGTGCCTGTGCTCAACACACTTCCCATTTTGGTGTGGTGGAGAAGCAACCTTTCCACTGAATTACTGTGTTTGTTGGGCATCTATCGGTGTGCAGCTCTAATTACTTTTGCTATGTTACTAATCATTCTTTCCCCAAAGGCAGTAGAAAAATATCTGCTTATAAGCACATATATGTACTCCTTTTGTCTTAAATAACTGGGATAATGAATATGATATGCAAGTTCCTCTGAGCATTGCCAACCTCTGCTGCTCACATAAGCCCTTTAGTACCACCTTGTCTACCAACAAAGGCTAGGTGGTTTCCTCTAAACTGATGCTCAAAACACAGAACTATGCCTACACATCATTCCTGGGATGTGCTCATATGGTCCTGAAAGCAGAAGTTGGTAGAGTTTAGCACTTTTAGGTAAGAAATCATCTTCAATAGGGCCATTAACATAATTGCTTTTCACTACTGATATCCCAGCCCACAACATGCCAGGCATGCCTCTTCATCACTTTAAGCTATTTCTAACACCAGGATTTAGCTAGGTTCTTCTTTTAAATTTTTGGGCTGCTTCTGAGAGCAGCCCAAAACACTCCATTCTTGCTGCAGCCGTGTTTGCCTCAGACCATTTCCTCTAGAGCTGGAAAGGACTCCTGGGGTTACATATTCCACCTTTCCTTCTTGAATCTTTGCAGTGCTACTTACCCTGCCAGAAAGCTCAAACCTAGTGCTTCACCCAACATTTCAATTAGTTTTCAGGTTTGGTCTTCTCTTCAAAGGGTAGCTTATTGCAGTGTTCAAAAAATCTTCCACCTCTGCGCTTTTCAGGTAGCAATGCATTAGATGGAGCCATGACTGAGGGGGACTGACACTGCCCAGAGCCCACATTTGTAAAGCTGAAGAAAACCAGTATTGTTCTGATTGCCTTTCTGAATGTCTCAGCCCACTGAGACAATACCATCAAGCTTACCAGGAGTCGTGAGGTGACTACGTAGATCTGTCTCACATCTGCAAATGGACCAGGTGGAGAGCATGTGTGAAAAGCTAGAGGACTAGCATAGTTCTTTCTTTGTTCCTAGCTTACCACCCAAGCCCACTTAGTCTCAGCAGCTACAGCCCTTTTTTTAAGTCCATCCTTGATGCTAATTAAATACACAACCAGACAGTCCATCACCCATTACCCACGCACCTGACTAAGAACTGCTCACCATGTTAATGCCTTCCAAAGCTGTCAGGAGCCAATAAAGTCTCATCACAGCCCTCGATGGGCTAACCCCAGCTTCACCTGTCTTGTAAAATGCAGCAGATGAATGCAATACTGAGAGTAGCCAGGAAGATGTTCAGTGGGGTCTGAGCCCTACTCAGCTCTTTGTTCACAGCAGGGCAAGGACTGAATAGGAGGGGAATTGCAACGCTGCATCTTGCTCAACTTTCCTTACCTGCCTCTTATATGGATTACTGGTTCTTGATATTGCAGCACCTGCACGCCAGAAGGAACCCTTAAAATCTTCTCATCTTTCTGTATGTCACAACACAGATTAGAATGCAACATATTCACATTTTCACTGAGGCTAGTCTGACTGAAATCCTTCCTTGGAGAAGGCATTTATTTCTGATGCAATGGATGAAGATGTTGACAGGAATGTGTTACTGAGCAGTTTGGTCCAAGGACAGATTGTTCAATATCTTAATTGCCTCTTCATCATTCAGAGTCTCTTCTTTTGCTTCATTATGCTACCTTTTAATATTGGCTACTCTAGGAATGGACCAGATTGATCAAGATGATTTTTTGAGGTCCCTTCCAACTTGAGGTGTTCTATGAAATAATTTATACTGAAGTCAGTGTATAATTGACTCTCAATTACAGTTTCATAAACTGAACACTTTGAGCTCTTTTGGACTTTCACATTAAGTATTTTCTTGAGCTTCCAGATACTTTCTGGGGCTTTTTTCTGCATCTTTTCAAATTTTTCAACATTCTTGTCAAACTATGGGCATCAAAAAGGAAAGTTATAGTCTAAGATTGCCTGGTCAAGTGCCAACTTTACTTTTTAATCTAAAATAGTCTGATTAACTTTTTTTTTTCACAGTACTGCTTTGGAAACTCATGTTCAGTTATGACTCGTGAGCACTTTCTAAAAGCATTATTTCCCAGAACTGGAAATTTAACAAATTATTCTCTTAAAAGAAAATAATATTTTATGCCACCTATGCTAAAGAAAGGCTTGCTCAATTACTGTCCTAAATGAAAGGTAGTATTTTTTTAAAAAATTACGAGAAATGTCTTTGTAAAAGTAATAGTCCTTGTAAATTAAGAGACAAGGCCATCTTAGACAGCTGCTGAACAGCTGGTTTGGCAGAGTAAAACCAGTCCAGCTGGAAAACAAGTAGTTCCATGACCTATCAACATTAAAACATTTTCTTCCTAAAATTTTTAAACCCTGGAATCATGGCAAAGGTACCTTTTTATATTTACTGACTATCCTTTCCCATTCTGTGCTCTGCTTAAATCTACATCAGTAGATGTCTTACGTGGTGCTTGGAAATCAAGCCACTGTCATGGTGCTGCAATTTATGATGGGAAATACATGACTGATCTACTTCAGTTTTGTGGTGCAGTCTTCGCAGTACTTTCTTGTAAGCAGTGGTTTTTACACCTCTTTATCTGTACAAGATCATGTCCCAGCAATTTTTACATGTTTGCCTGAGAAGTTCTCAGACTGAAAAGCCATATTTCCGAAAACTTCAGGACAAGAATTAATGCAATTGTTCCTGCAATTTCGTAACAGAAGTGGTGATGTCTGAAGGAAAACTTCGTCATTTCTTATAGCAATGTGGAGTTGGCAGCCTCATAGACTAGAGGAATTTCATTAGCAGGATGACAGTATTTATACATGACTATACATTGGGCTAATGTTTGTAGTTTATTGTTATTTCATTGGGCTTGGGAAGGGAAAAAAATGGGGTTAGGAATGGGTAACAATATAACTGGGAAGCTTTTGCTGGAACAGCTGAGAAGTGATAGTTAATGCTGTTCAGAGGATAAGCTTTGGCAGGAATGAATACTTTGTACTCCTGTGTGGAGCTGACTTCTCAGGGGTACAAAAGAAAACTGCAAAGGAGAAGAGCTGTGCCTTCTCGCATTTAGTCCTTGGCCCTGGGCTGATGGGATTCTTTTCCTCTCACTTTCCCCACCTCCTCCCTCCTGAAAGACAAGTTGATGGCAGAGCCTGAGGAGAGGGAAGGGAAAGAAAAAAGGAGGGTAGGATAGGATAAGGTATGGGAGGAGTCTGCAGTCAGACACATTCACTGGCTTGTGTTGATCCACTCCTGAATATGAATGCACATAGGTATGTTGAGTTGGAAAATACCGAGGGCTGAAGCCCAGTGGGACTACCAGCTTCTCTGTTAGGTTCCAAAAGCATACTGCCTGCATTTATTGTTCCAGGACATCCTGAACCAAACTTTGAATATTACCCTGGGTGACTGAGCTGATCAGCACTAGTTTTAAGCCTGGTGGAGCAGAATCATGGAGAAGACCTTTGAAAACATTCATATTGTCAGAGTCAACATCACCTTCTTGTCTGAATTGTCTTTCATCTTGTGCACATAAATTGTCTTTTTTGTCTTTCTTTAATATTGAGTTCTTTACTCACAGCCAGGAGGTAATTCAGTCTGGAAGTTTTTTCATTTTTGAGGAAGGACTCTAAGAGTCTCTGAAAGAGACCATGTACAGATATAAAGCAAAATAAGACTGTCAACATGACTTTAGTGAGCATAGAACAAAAAATACTTTTTCATTTCAGCTGGCAACTGCAATCTTTCTGAAACTTCTGTGTCTCCTTGGCACTTCCAAACTCATTAGCTTTAATTTGCTTTTCGGCATTGGCCAAATTCCAAAAAAGCAAATGGTTCTTGGAGATTTGGAAGGGACTAAGTGGAAACACCTTCTGCAGCAGGTATTTTACAGCTCTCTGAGTGATGCTATGCCAAAACCTCTATCACATTACACAGGCATTCCAAATGTTTCACTGTTTCTCCCTGTGCCTTTCAACAGATTTGCAGTGGGCTCAAAAAGTAGAGGGCTTTGGTTTAGACGACTGTAATCATATGTGAGCACAATCTCTTGTTTCCTATCAACAGCATATACAGTTCAGCAGTGATGAAAAAACTGTTCTTTGCAAAAAGCTGACATTAATCACCTGTTTTATTTTCCTTTCATATTTTCTACACACTTCAGGTGGCTGAATACTAACACTGCTTCTTGAGCACAGGTAGACAGATGTTTTGAAACTCATGCTTACAAGATATAGCTTTTATCTTCTTAAAGCGAAAGCATGGAATTTGCATTTGCCATTGAGTACTTCCTTCTCATAAAACTAAGATAAAGATGTGACTACACATACAAATAATGAATCAGCAATTAAGAATGAAATACTCATTTGAGATGATATATACTGCTCTAGAGTAGCATATATGAGATGATATATACTGCTTTAGTAGAAGGCTGGCCATATCACTTATATGATATACGTATGACTAATGTGATACTACTGCAAAAAATAAGGAAGGAAAATGTGGCTACAAGAAACCACTTAGGTTAAAGTGCCTTAAAAGATGACCTGCTTGTGTAACACTGGTGAAGACCACCTAACTCAGTTTTGCAGAGGACTTGTTAATTGTATCTAAAAGGTAAGTAGCTCTGATAATTCGGAATCACTTTTGTGGAATATAACTTTCTGGAATCTGAAAAGGACATGATGCTTTGACAACAAATTCCTTTGTGGTATCTTTCTGTTCTTGATTAGCCTCTTTTGCTCCTCATCTTTGTTCTTTGTTGATCCTGTTGTGCCATCTCTCCTTGTTTCTTGACCAGCCCATTACTACTGTCCATTCTGTAACATACAGACCTTGGCAGGTATATATGGATACAATCTCAAAGTGTTAGCTACCTCAGCGGCTTTACTTTTCCTTGTGTTCACAATCTTTCTAGATAAATGTTGAAATCGTGCATTTCCTGCTTCCTTAGTAGCAGTAGAGTATTTTATTTCTAACTGTGAGAGACAGAGAGTTCTTCTCCAAATAGTAATTTAAACATCAAGAACTGATGTAATTTTAAAATTGTTTTTGAAAAGTGTGCTTCAAGAAAGATCTGGTTCTAGGGTAAGAGTTTAATTGAAGTGGTCGCAGATGATTCAGTTTGAGATAAAGGGAGAAATCAAGGTAGTCTTGCAACTAATCTTCCTAATTTTGAAAACAAAAGTGGTTATGAATTCATAGGACTCATCAGTAATACCAACTGCATTAAGTTTAGGGACTTGAATGTAGAGTAATTCTTTGACCTGCAGCTATACCAGAGGAAAAATACAGCTTCAAACCTACTGACTGAATAGGAAAAAAGTGAGTAACAGAGACCATTTTAACCTGCTGAACTACTCATCTGTAGTTCAGAATGCAATGGGATAATATTAGGGTGCCAAAACTCGAACTGGCTCAAAGTTCACAGAGAACTTCAAAGTAAATGACAAAAGGTCTTGATGTGTACAATATAAAACAGAAATAAAGAAAGAAAATGTGGATCAGCTGTATGGAAAGAAGGAGGTAAATATTAATGCTATTCTGATATGAACCAGAAAAATAAGAGGGTTGGATCTAATGAGAGATGTGGGTTCTGCTGTAGCCAGCAATTAGCTGGCAGTGCCTGTGCAGATGCCCAAGTCTGTTATGAATTAACTGAGGGGAAGTAAACTCTACAAATGGAGTTAGTAGCACCAGAAGACTGTAGGGTTAAGGCATATGTGAGATTTAATAGAGAGTACCAGAGGGTGGTCTAAAATGCTGTCTGTCTCCTGGATTTAAGCATCTTATTAAGGGCTACAGGAAATGCCCCAGGGAGGCCTGGATCAGCTCTGTGCTTAGTACATACATTATACATTGGGATGCAGATGACCGACTCATGGCTTCCTTAGCAAAGATGGGGAAGATGAGTAAATGGAAAAAGGCAGCAATCAGTTCTGAAGAAGAATACATTAAAACAGATAGCAAAGAAGTGGAAGTCTCCTCCCTCAACTTGTCTAAATCCAGGCCCCCAGCTTGTATGTGAATCCTGCAGACTGCATGAGCAGTGGATTATGGAGCAAGTGGGATGGAGATACACTACAGCCCCTGCCATAGGCAGTCACACAGCTGGCAATGCAAGGTTTATTATTTAAAAAAAAATCAGACCTGAATCTGAGGCCTAGTGCATAAGAAATGTAGTCAGAGGTGTAGGGTGCCACACAATATTGTTGGGCTGATGCTCTTAGAGCTGTTGGACTGGATGCTCTTAGAGATCTTTTCTGACCTTAACAATTCTATGATACTATGATCATCTCATCTTTCAGTTCTTATACAGCTTACATTATCCAATGTTGCAGGACAACAAGCTGAAGTAAGTTTGGTGTGAGGAACTATCTAAACACAAGCTGACAAAGAGAGCCTAAGCTTGTGTTTTCGTTATCTCTCAAAAACAGTAAAGCAGAAAAGCTTCCACCAGGTTTGTTGTCCTCTCCTAAGCGATATCAGCACTTACCGGGACACAAACTCCTTCCGCAGAGTGCAAAACTTCTGGAGATTCTTCAGGGCAATATTCAAGCAAAAATGACACATCTTTGTAATTTCCACATGAGTGAGGAAATTTATACCTCCTGCCATACAGTGCAGAGCAATCTGTGCAGGTTTTGCTTTCTGGATGCAGATTTGGGCTCCTTCTTCTGTAGCAATGCTTCAGTGCCTTTGTATCCTTCAGTTTCCAAAAGTTGCTTGCATCGCTGGCCTTGCTGCTGGAACCACTTCTTTCTACCAAGGTCTTCTGGGAGTCATTGTCACTAGGCCAGTTTTACAAATTAAAAATTCCTGCATCTCTAATGACTGGATCATCTGCAAAATCTTTTAATCTAATTTCCAAATGTTTCAAAGTAACAGAAGTCCCATTCTTTGCTGCAAAATAGGAACAGCAGGTCTACCTGTTCCATTTTTTTCTTGAAGAGTTTGGATACAAGCAAAGCTTTTACCTTCCTCAGGAGAGAGTCTTAAATCTTTTGATTACCTCAGGGTTCAGATGGAGCAAAATCAACACATTTGCTAAGATGTTTGACCTGATCTATATTTTGAAACTTAGGCTTGGGGTGCATATAAACAATGTCTATAAAATCTCTATCTCACGCTTTCCATGGAGTGCTTTAAATTGATAGACATTAGAGTTATTCCCTATTTAAAATGCAAACAAAACAATGTCTTTACAAAGCCCATCTCTTCTTTAAAACTCTCTTATGATGATCTTGTTGAAAAACCTTGAACGCAAATCAGGCGTGCTACACATGTGCCACAGATTGGCCTGTGGGGAATAACTTAATAGTTCTTAAGAAGTTCAGTGCATCTCATGAAGTACCCTGCAGTCACTCACGAGGATATGTACTAAGATCCTAATCCCGCAAGAGCAAATTGATTTATTTTTGCAGTTATTTTGCAGTGATATCAAGTGGATTGCCTTAATGTGCAAATAACATTGATCATTGTTGTTCATGTCTGCAAAGCCAACAGGCTTAGTCATACAGATACATGAATTACATCATCTAAATTAATGTAGGGCCCAGACATATAAATACCCCTGCCAGTCTGAAATCCAGGGTTGCTGTCCTGTTACAGAGATCCTGGGAACACCTTCAAGATTCCATAAAATCACTTGCAATGGGAAGAGTTAAGCTTTTTATGAACATATTAATGTTAGAAGCAGGAGCAGATAAATCAGGAAAAAAGAATTATCCAGTTCAGATGCAAACACAGTTAAGTGAAGCAGAGCTGAGCAATGACCTCACCGGAGTGTGTATTAGCCACTGACATTAGACTATGTAACTGTTAATGCAACAACTATACCATATAGTGGATGAGGTGTTCAGGGACATGGTTTAGTGGTTGATAAGAATGGTTAGACTTGATGATCCTGGAGGTCTTTTCCAACCTAGTGATTCTGTGATATTCTTAGGTCTTGTTTGCTTGGACATAACCTCTCCTTCCCCTCTTTCTTGAGCCAGTAGCAAATGTCTCAGCATGGGTCAGACAGCAAACACCAGAACCGTCCAAAGAAAAGTCAAACATTCCCCATATTTCATGGCCTTTGTTGCCCCTTCCCATCAGCCGTAATCAAACTGCATCTTAAAAGTCTCAAAGCTTTTCTCTGACCTCACCTTCTCCAAAAACTGCGGCAGTATCACAGTTCTGAGATATAAGATGGTGTAAGATGACCCTCTCACTAGATGTTCTACCTAGAATTTGGCTAGACTGGATGCACAAGAAGGAAACACTATGTGGTGTAGTCTGTGCCACCTACAAGACAGCTTAAAACTGTGTCCCTGGCACTGCTTAGTTTACTAGTACAGTAGTCATGTTGCTCTGTCAAAGGCGTACCAAGCAGAATGGCATTAGCAAACAAGGCTTTCAGTGTTGGCTGGACATTCTGCCATTCCTCTGCAGAGATGTAGCCACCCCCAGAGTCTAGCCCACATGCTTTTGGGGTGGGAGAAGTACTTCCCAGGACTGTCAGAAATGCACACAGCCTGACACAGCTGGCAATGGGGACAGACACCATCTCTGATGGAAAACAAACTTTGCTTTCTCATGTCTGAGAAAAAATTCTTGATGGGCTCATCCTGAAAGAACACCGGAGCGTGGTTTTGGCAGGAGGCTGTGCTTGCAACAGACTGTGAGCTTCTTCTGCAATGAGGGTGAAAACCAGGAATGAGCCTTGAGGCACTGCAGAGAGCTTTTATATGTTATTTTATCCTTGGGGCTTTCTCATTAGATAGTTGTGCATTGTTCTAACCACATTAGCTGGCTGAGTTGCCTGGGGCTGTGTAGGCTGGAGCTGAAAGACATGTTCAGGAAAGGTATTGACAGGAAGATTTCACCTGATATTGCAGAGTCTTTCAGACCCCTAGAATTTAAGGTCCAACTATCCAATGCCAAATCTCTGATTTTTCAGTGGTGGTCTCAAAGTGACAGTCCCCTTGTTACACTGCTTTGGGAGGTGCACAGGGAGCACATGGTTGCTGAGATTTTGGTGCCAGTTGCAAAGTTCTACATTTGCCCACAGCCTTTGTGAAAATGATCTGTCCTGCATATCAGCAATGGTAAGTAAGGCAGAAACCATTGGGGTAGGCTGGGTCTGTGAGAATCAGTTCAGGTCAGTGATCCTAGCAGGGATGCCAGGTATACCCAAAGAAAAGCCTTGTACAATATGGAAAGGTTTTAGGCTGAAGGGCTGGTTCTTGATTTTTTCTTTATTTTTGGGGGGGCATGAAGTGTGCTCAAGATGGCACAGCTAGGTAGAAAATGCTTCTTTTAAAGCATATCCCCATGGATGTTATCATATCTATTGAAGTCAGGTGATTGATAATAAAGATCTACATGAGGGCATAGCAGGGATAATTGGCCTCTTATTTCTTAGTAATTTTCAAAATAATGTGTTCATCTTTAAATATTTAAGCATTATTTTTGTCTGCTGTGATCTTTCATATATCAGAGCTCTTTCTGGGCAGCGGAGGAGACCAACTGAATGGAGGCTGTTTAGGAACGTGGTTTTGTCTATGTCTCTGCTTTCGATCTTGATTGCATCTTCTGACTAATACAGAAATGCATCTATGTAATCATAAAAATCTGCTTCTAATAAAATATAAAAAGTTAATTATTCCAATGCCTTTGCAGATGTCACTGATAATGCCTTTTATGTGAAAGAACATGAATAAAGCAGATCTCTGACTTTCAAAGAAATGAAAGAAAAGAAAAACCGATCCTGTGCCAAATTTGAGAAAGAGAGACCCATAAGGGAAAAAAATAGAAAATCTGAGAGTTCCAAGTAAAAAAGCAAGTATTAAAAATGGTAAAAGAAAATCCTGTCACTACCACATTCACTACAAAAGTTCTGTTCCAAGTACCTTTTGTAAAATATCAAAGCTTTATTTCCCAGCAACAAATAAGAAACATAAATGGAATCAGGAGAGCTAAATTACATTATATATTGTTTCAGTTACTTGTGTCTGCAGCCAATAAAATGCACTAATTCTAGAAGATAAGATCACTATTTTATAGGATCATAAGAGCAGAAGCCTTTGACCCAGATACTGCCTACATCAAGTAATAAATATAACATTCTTGGTTTGAAACACCACCACTCTGTTTGACATTTTACCTTCTCTTTTCCCCGTGGATGCTCAGAGTCTGTCTCTTTTGCTTGTGGTCCTACTTAGGGCAGCAATTCACAGAATATTTCATGCAAGAGGTGTGAGCCTGGCAAGAGCGGTGAGCCTGGCAAGAGCAGATGGCCTGGCTAGTGGCCTCTGGAGCTGAGGGGCAGGACTGCTGTGTTATAAATCCAGGGGGCAAGTCAGGGATATCTGCCATCCAAATTTAACTCAGAAAAAAAAACCCACATGCCCCATGTACCATACGTTTTAGGAATGGTGGCTTGGAATCAGTTTAAAAAGAACATATGAACCAATAGCCCTAGAGGAGCTGAAAACCAATGCCTGCTAATCATTGAACAAGATGCTGATAAAAAGCCAACTAGTGGTAAACATAAATGTGGGCCCAGAAAAAAAAAGGCAGTGAGAAATTGTTTTAGGCCTAATAAAAATCTAAACTAAAAGTTTTGGGTCTAACAAATTCTAAACTTATATTTTTTAGTAGGGATAGGTAGTAGAGCACTATCTCTATTGCTGAGTCAGTAAAAAGAAAGATGGGGAAGGAAGTATCCAGGGATTAAGATATGTCAAAGAGAAAAATAAAATTAAAAAAAAGAATTTTCTGAAGGTTTCTTGGATCATAGTTTTCTTGAAATACATTGAAAAATGTTAAGTAGTCTTTTATGGAAAGAAAAGTAATTCTGGCAAGACAGTTTGTTCTGGGTTCACTGAATTTTGTAAAAAATTTCCAAACTGAGAATAGCAGCAAAAGAAAACAAAAATATTAATTTTTACATTAAATAAAATGTTTTAATTCTTCTATTTGAAATTACTTGTTCACTCTGGTATTTCTTTTAAGATTAAAAATATAAAATGCTTGGATTCACAGGCTGAATGAAAACTTCCTTCAACTTGAAATTAATCTTTTCTGGAAAATGACTATGAAGTAAAAAGTATCATTCACATAGGGTCATCCACCCATCTAACCACCAAATAACATCTTTTTACACTTCCCTTACTGCTTTGACTCTTTGTCTTCTATTATTATTTAAGTGCGCTGCCATTCATCCAAACCAGGTTTGAACTGTGCCAGTTGCTTCATCATTAGGTAGCAAAACCTCTAATCAACTTTCACTAAAGAAATCTTTTACATTAGAGATGTAAATAAAAAGGATTTCATCGAATATTTATCACAGTGCAGCCAAACAGAAAAAAATAGTTGCCGTGGCAGCTAAGTTTTCCCTATAAAAGGGCTGTGAGCTGTAATAATCCACTGGTTAAGCCACAAACTTGGGAACTCCTTCTACTACAGATTTCTTCCGTGGACATAGGAATGTAGTATAGTTCTCTCTGCTTTCTTCTCTACTTGTTCAGCTGCCAACAAATCTAGGTATGTTTTTTTTTATAAGTTGCAGCCTGCTAAAGAACACGTACTTTTCCGTATTAGGTATTGGTTCCTTGTTGTCATTTGTACAAATTATGTCCACACAAAATAGGCTTTTCAAATGATGCTTTTAGCATCATGTCCCATCAGGGAGATAAGGATATGCCCATCTTAAGCATTTTGCTTTATGACCTACAATAGTGCTTCAGCTTTAAGTAAAAACTCTAATTTTTTACTGGTTACTGTAAGGTAGCATCAGCAGAAACAGAAATGCAGGCTTAAATCAGTTAGATATTTATGGATTAAGGTCATATTGTAACACCACTGTGTTAATGTATGATTCTGTTCCTTGAGGCAAAGACAATGAGAACTGCGTTTCCGTTTCTTTTGTAGTGTTGCCACACCTTTAAAGAAAAGTAGCTTATCTGAAAGGCCACCTAGTTCACCTAGACGTGATAACAATTAACAATTGGCACTTTGTATCTGATCTGGGCTTCCAGCAGCTTAAATCTCTCTGAGTAACTAAGAGCTGCAGGTATGCTTAGTGATGTCTTTAATGTTTGGACTCACCTGAGGGGTTGTGCAAAGAATGGGAACAGGCTTTGGAGACTAATGGGAGGTCTGTAAAATGCTAGTTTTGTTTTCATTTCCAAAACTCCTATTTACTCCTGTTTACCTACTTGGGTGCCCTCACTCTGATTTAAGTGCAGATATGTCCAACATAATGGCTGGGTGTACTGAGTCACTCCTGCTGGATAGTAACTGCAGGAGGAAGTGGAGAGCACTTACCAAATTTACTTACAAATGTTCCAATGAAGAAGTTAATGATGCTACGGTTGTCTTATTCTGGGTGGGCCTTCTTCCTCCAAAGTACAACCTTCCTATAAAGAAAATACCATTCTTACAAAATTACTGAAGGAAAAGGTTAAATGACTCATTAAAAAGGTCATTATTTAATGTGTAGAACAAAACCTGGCAAGATTATTCTTATTCCTCCTCTGTGGTAATTTGGCTCTTGGGAATTCTGCTCCCACAGTACAATTGCTGTGCCAGGACTAGACAATTCAAGAATGAAAAGGATATTCAGTTCTCAAGGAACTCAGCATCAAAGTATCAAGACAGTGATTTAACCAGTCCATCTGAAAACTCTGCATTATGAAGGCTACTTGGTAGGAAAATGACTATTTAGAGTGCACCAGGGTCTTTTACTCTTCATCCTGGGTGGACTACAGGGAGGAAGTGAGAATGTGCAGGGAAAAAGTCAGGAGGGCCAAGGCCCAACTAGAAATGCTATTGGCCAAGACTGTGAAAGACAACAAAGAGTCTTTCTACAAATACATCAACAGCAAAAGGAGGGCTAGGGAGAATCTCCAGTCCCTAGTAGATGCAGAGGGAACAAGAGTAACAGGGGACGAAGACAAGGCTGAAGTGCTCAATGCCTACTTTGCCTCAGTCTTTAACAGTAAGGATAATTGTTCCCTCTGTGCACAACCCCAAGGGTTGGAAGAGAAGTATGAGATTCCCAAGGTCCAAGAGGAGGTGGTTAGAGACTTGCTTGCCCGGCTAGATGCCCACAAGTCTAAGGGGCCGGATGGAGTCCACCCAAGAGTTTTGAGGGAACTGTCGGATGTGCTGGCCAAACCCCTTTCCATCATCTTCCAGCAGTCCTGGATGACTGGGGAGGTTCCTCTGGACTGGAGGCTGGCTGATGTCTTGCCCATCTATAAGAAGGGGCGCAGGGAGGATCCGGGGAACTACAGGCCTGTCAGTCTGACCTCGGTACCGGGGAAAGTCATGGAGCGGGTGATCTTGAGTGCGATCATGAAGCACTTGCAAGAGAACCGGGTGATCAGGCCCAGTCAACACGGGTTCATGAAAGGCAGGTCTTGCCAGAGTAATCTGATCACCTTTTATGACCGAGTGACTAAACTCTTGGATGAGGGAAAGGCTGTGGATGTATCTTCCTGGACTTCAGTAAAGCCTTTGATACAGTTTCTCACAGCATTCTGCTTCGGAAACTGTCGGCCTCTGGCCTGGACGGGTGCACACTCTCCTGGGTGAAAAACTGGTTGAATGACCGGGCCCAGAGGGTGGTGGTAAATGGAGTTAAATCCAGCTGGAGGCCAGTGACAAGTGGGGTTCCCCAGGGCTCAGACCTGGGTCCAGTCCTGTTTAATGTCTTTATCAACGACCTGGATGAAGGCATTGAGTCCTCCCTTAGCAAGTTTGCAGATGACACCAAGCTGGGAGGAAGTGTGGATCTGCTGGAGGGTCGGGAGGCTCTGCAAAGGGACCTGAACAGGCTGGACTGCTGGGCTGAGACCAACGGCATGAGGTTTAACAAGGCCAAATGCCGGGTCCTGCACTTGGGGCACAACAACCCTAAGCAGAGGTACAGACTAGGAGAAACCTGGCTGGAAAGCTGCCAGGAGGAGAAGGACCTGGGAGTGTTGGTTGACAGCCGACTGAACATGAGCCAGCAGTGTGCCCAGGTGGCCAAGAAGGCCAATGGCATCCTGGCTTGTATCAGAAACGGAGTGACCAGCAGGTCCAGGGAGGTTATTCTCCCCCTGTACTTGGCACTGGTGAGACCGCACCTTGAGTACTGTGTTCAGTTCTGGGCCCCTCACCACAAGAAGGATGTTGTGGCTCTGGAGTGAGTCCAGAGAAGAGCAACAAAACTGGTGAAGGGGCTGGAGAACAAATCTTATGAGGAGCGACTGGGAGAGCTGGGGCTGTTTAGCCTGGAGAAGAGGAGGCTGAGGGGAGACCTTATTACTCTCTACAACTACCTGAAGGGAGGTTGTGGAGAGGAGGGTGCTGGCCTCTTCTGGCAAGTGACAGAGGACAGGATGAGAGGGAATGGCCTCAAGCTCCGCCAGGGGAGATTTAGGCTTGAGATTAGGAAAAAATTCTTCACGGAGAGGGTGGTTAAGCATTGGAACGGTCTGCCAAGGGAGGTGGTTGAGTCGCCGTCCCTGGAGGTGTTTAAGGTTAGGGTGGATGAGGTGCTTAGGAGCATGATTTAGGGATTGGTGGGAATGATTGGACTCAATGATCCGGTGGGTCTCTTCCAACCTGGTTATTCTGTGATTCTGTGATTTTCTTCTGTTCAGGAGGAGAGCTGGGAAAGAAGAGCCATCAGAACAGATGCAAAGCTGGAGGAGGGGCTTAAAAAGATCCCAACTACACTGCTAGCAGCATAGTAGGTTGGTATAAAATTAATTCAATCAGAGCCTCCTGCTGCGAAAGGATAATCCTGATGCTACCTGTACTTCGGAGGTGGGAAACTTGTGTTTCCTTTTAGTTGCTGCCAGAGAGAAGGGTGGTACTTTAATGCAATCCCTTGATGAATGGTCATTTCCTTTGAAGATGATCTGGAGAAGAAAGGAACAGAGATAATGGTATAACACTTCGCTGGTGTGGGGTGTGTTTTGAAGGGTGTGAAATACATTTAGTTACAGAACTACAGCTATTAATACCAATACAGCCTAAAGCTATCCCATCTATAGCAATATCAGCCTAAAATTATACTCATGGGTTTGTCTCATCTATTCCTGCCTGCTGCTGCTCACAACTGAGGGGATTTGTAAGAGGATCTGCCCATTTGGACTTGAATTTCAGTTGTTGTCAGGACCTGATGCATACATTTTGCTCCATGGACAAGGCAGCTATGCTACACTTCACCATCTGCTGGTCATCTTAGCACTTGACACAACTGTCTTCCTTCTCTGTCCCCCTTTGATGGCTGACCTCATCTCTCTTTCATATTTATCATACAGTCTTCTACCCTTCTACCTCATTGTCCTTGCTTTTCTCTCTTCGACACCAGTTTGGACTCACATTCTCCCCAAGCCTTGGAGAATACTTGTCCCCAGCCCTTTTTCTGTTCTTCTCTGTGGTTCACCTGACAGTCCTTGCTGCCACAACTGTCATTCTTATGCTTACATTTCTAACTTTATGGCTACTTTTCCTCTTCGTGATGTGCCTGGAAGTACCACTCCTCTTCTGAAAACATCCACAGCATTTTTTGTATCTTTCTGGCCCAGGATATAAAGCTTGAAAGGCCATCAGAGCCATCAGAATAAGTACGCAGGCAGAGGATTTGATCAGAGAGACAGGAATTATTTGGCAAGGACTGAGGGCACTAACAATAAAAAAATTATAATGCAATGAATGCAAACATGGCTATGGGATTCCCAGGAATGCTCTGCAGCTTATAAGGAAGAGCAGAAGGTGCATATGTATGAATTTACACCTGGCTAGTTCAAGTCACAGCATGATGGTACTCCCACATTTCTCATCAATGCTAACCTTTTGCATATTAGCAAATACGACTATCTCTTTTCTCTTATCTCCCATAGAATTGGAGACTGTGACTTACTTTGGTGTGATGCATATGAACCCATCACATTCTCTCCTTTTTACATGTACACACCTGCCTATTCTTTCTGGATTACATTCACTCAGTACACTTGGACGTGAAGCCCTCAGCCCACAAAAAAAACCCTAACGTGCAAAACACAAGTTGTGCATTCCCAAGGTAACATAGAGGACCATAAACACATATCTCTGGTCTGTTTTCTGCGTTGTCTTCCATAAACTATTGTTAAATGCAAGATCTCAGTTCTTGCTCATTAAGTGCACTGTTGCTTGTTCTCAAAGATCTAAATAGATGCCTAAACAACCAAGGCAAACATCTTGCCACCACAGAGGAAGTAGAACATCCCTCTGTGAGAGCAGAGACAAAATTTTCCACCTTGGTTTGTCTGAGGCTGAGCAGCACATAGTCATGATATCAGAGCACTAAGGAGGCACTGCCTTCTGGTCTGACAGCAATACATATTGCTTCAATCTTATTTCTCTAACCTAAACACAGCTGCAGACATATCAGCCTAAAGCTGCGCTACAGCAAAACAGATTGAGAGCAAGAATAAACAACACTTGACATGAGTTAGTCATGGTACTCAACATGTTGCTAGAAGATACCCAGATGCAACAGTGATTGAGATGTTATAAGAATCTACACACAGAAAAACACTGGGTATGTAAATAACCTTAGTGCCTGTGAGTCAATATGCATAGGCTTTTATAGTATTTGGGCTTACATTTATAATTCTAAAGTAAACCAAATAAATAAATATTTTAGCACAAATATAATAATTAAATTACAAATCTTATAATGTAAATTATGACTCACAAAATGCATGCAATCCTGAAAAAGCTTCCTGTTTTCTTGGTATCTAGCCTACTTTTGCTTGCAATACCCAATACTGCTGTCAGGCTGCCAAAAAAGAGTTAAGGAGGAAGAAGAGCCTTGCCCAGCAGTGTGTGGTTAGATGAGGATGTTATTCAGGCCAAGGATTTGTGGACAAAAATTTGTCTTTTAGGAGCTCTGTGCTTACAGGTAGCTGGTGGTCTTCTGAAAGCTGTGCCTAAAAGTTTCAGAGAAACTTCTATTTATTGTCACACTATGGGTACCTCAGAAAAGGCAGAAATTCAGTGTGATCCAGCCAAAAAGTCAGCCTATGGATCTACTTGTGTTAGACCTTGGTGGAGCAGCTGAGGGCCGAGTAAGGCAAAGTGATAACAGTGCTGACAGGCTGCACTGGCCAAGGCTGAGGGTAACGCTGTCTGCAGTCATTTAACACTGTTTGAGTTCTGATTTGGCTGTCCGTACTTGATGCTAAGTGCCTCATATCCAGATTAGATGTGACATATTTTGAAGATGGCTCTGCTGGCCTTAGGTTATTTCTTTTAGGAGAAAATTGTCTTTTCCCTTCTTCATCTGGCACTAGCTTTCCAGTAAAACATTGAGAATCAAGTAAACTGTCGTCTCCTTTCTCAACAGAAAAACAAAGAGTAATTGTAAAATTATTGTTGTTATGATGATTATTGTTGTTGTTGTTATTGTTATTATTATCATATTTTCCTGCCCTTAGCATCTTGCTAGCATGGCTGGTCACCTAAAAGCTATTGGTGTATGCACAAACAGTTGCATTTTACTTTGCATTGCGAGGTTCATATTTAAGGTAGAAATCAAATTCTCAGTGTGCAGTATAAGTGTGGTTATTTTGCTTTCAGAACTATAGGTGAGTGCTTAATTTTGTAACCTCTAAATATTATTGAACCTAGCAATATTCTAGTTTTTTTCTGCCTTTATCCAGGATGCTGGATGACATTAGGCTTTTGCTTTGTCCATTGATGGCAGCAAATACTATCAATGTGTCTCAGAAAAAGTGAAAAACCGATACCATCTTTTTTAGGTTCATTGTTATTTGAAGAAAGTTTATAGAGTGAAGATCTCTCTGTTGGCACCATCTGTAGTTCCTGTTTTGATGGCAGAAGTAGTGTCTTAAAACAATAAAAAATATCCACAGTTGGTATCCCCAACAGGGCAAAAGCCACACTGTGCTACTCAGTTTAAGCAAAATTTTATGTTTCCTTACAGAAGGAAAAACCTCAGATCTGTGTATGAACTTGCCTGTGCAGTCTTCTGTCCCTTTGCTATTGCCAAAAATATCTTCCATTAAAATTAAGTCTGGCAATGCCAAATGAAATATGATCAGGATCCAGATGATCTCGACGGTGACATTTCATTCAGAGAAGCAACTTATGGGCCTTTTCTTCTGGATCTTGTTGATTATTTCTGTTATTACTAGAGGGAAAGGAATTCTTCTGGGAAGAAGGTAGTTTGTTTGACCATCTGAATAATGTAGATTTTCTGATTTTAGTATGCAAGCAGCGTGGCTGTAAGAACAACCAGAAACATCTAGCCCACAGTGGTGAACCTGATGATTCATTTGCCACGTGGCTTGTAAATGCATGAGTGCTTGCCATTTGTGATTTCCTTCCTTCTTTACTCCTTCAGCAAGGGAAAACTTCCATACTTCCACTTTTGATCTCCCTCATCTTCCTATTGCCTATTTAGGTTGACAACAAATTGATCACACAACAGAAACCATGTTCATGTAAATAAATATGGAAAATGCAAGGGAATGCTGTAATCAAGCTCTGAAAGAAGCACGTTTTACTAACTCAAGTTGAAGTGTTTTCTTTGCTGTTAGCTTGTTTATGTCTTCTCTGACACTTGAAAAGCAGAGCTTTCTTATCAAAGCCAATTGAATTCTATGTTTCTCAGTGTTGTCCTAAACAAGGCTTTAAAAAATCAAGACAAAACTCTTTTGCCTAAGATCCTCATTCGTACGGCAAGAGCACGGTATCACTGAAACGAGACTGAGATGAACTGGAGATCTACCATTTACCTCCAGGCTCCGAGAAGAGTTTTTAAAACATAATTTTCCCCTCTGTTGTGTGGAAGTCATAGCAACATCCTGGGAATGTTGCCTAGTCAAATGAGTCCATGGACACTGGTATTCACAGAAAACAAAAATGTCAGGAGATCATCTAATCCATTTCCTATCCCTGGACTAGGTTGCCTATGTTGGTCAGACATCATGACAGAGATTAATTCAATCTGTTTTTTAAATGCCAGGGTTGGGAAGACTTTATTTTCCTAAGCCATCAGTTACAGTCTGCACAATAGTCACAGAAGTTTGTTTTGTGTTTGCTGACTCACCCTTGCTTTGAAAGTAGTCCAATTTTATTTTTCTGTTACTGTAATTCACTTGCTTGGAGATGATCCTGGGCTGTGCTGGCTAGTGTGAAGCTAGAAAAGCAAGAGGTCAGGAAAGGAAGAAGGCAAAGAAACTTCAAGATTATCTGTGAAGTATCAGTTGATAGAAAATGTAAAGAAAGACTTCATTCTTCAGAAGTATTATTATCAATATTAGAAATGTAGGTTAAAAACCAGAAGACTTGAAACTTACAAATAGAAGCAGAAAGTTCAATGTCTATTACCTAGTGAGACTAGAATGGTGAAATAAGGTCTTAGCTGCTTATGAATGGATAAGAGAAGGCTATGTAGTTCTGGACAGCAATATTGTAAATACACATGAATCAGTGTTTTAACTAATAGCACAGGGAGCCTCTGCTGAAGGTCTGCTGTAAGCTCATCTAATCATGCTACAGAAGTATTTGTTAGGGGAAATCAAACAGGTTGTAGGTATGTCAATTTTAACTTTTAGTACCTCATTTTCTGATACTATTTTACTGCATCAAATACTTAATGTAATAGAAAGTAACTGGTTTGAATCTTGTCTTAGCAGATAATCAATAGAAACTATTTTCTACAAATAAATTATTTAATAGGTTTATGTAAAGTAAATAAATGGACATCCAAACATGAAAATAACTAAACTATGACAGATAACAGAAATATTGTGTGTGCATGCACGTGTGTGTGTCTGACATTTAGACAGAAAAATGTAAATGGAAATGAAAATTCTTTAGGAAGAATTGTATTGGCCAAAATAGCCTTAATGCAGCAGTTAAAGACAGAGGTCTCTGACAGAAAACAAGGAATGATTCAGCATTGAAGATGGTAAGGGCTAGAATCAGTTTAAACATAGGTATCTACTGGCATTTATGAGGCACCAGAGTCACCAGCATGGGACTGGCAAATGTAACACAATTAATGGAAGACCTGAAACCATCTAGAGTGGTAACTTAATACCCTTCCATGTATAAAATGGAAGAAGGCATGGCTAGGCATCTGAATTGCACCATAATTTGACAAGAATGAATAAGTCAATTAATACAAATAAGAAACTATAGCATGTAGGAAATTGATGTGGGATGTAGAGAAAGACATAGGAAAAAAGGAGATGACTAGTGTGGTTACAGAAAGAAATAGAAGGATCATCCAAGGAAGATGGTTGGTATTATATAGAGATGACCACATCGAATTGCAAAAAGACTTGCAGCTTGGTTCTGGAGCACTGACATTTCTGTTCTACAGCTGAACAAGAATAGACTGATATCACTATATTACAGAACAATGAGAAACTGTTCTCCAGTGCATGAGTCAGCTAAGTGATGAGTCAGGCCACCGGATAGTGACAAACTGGGGTCACAGCCAGCAGGACAACCTGCTTTATTGCCTGTGGCATGGTGGGAAACAAGGTTATCTGTTTGGTTTGTTAGGCAGGCATGTGGTCTCCCTTTCTGCCTGGCTTCGATCAAAACCATTAAACTCAAACAATGTAAAGCTTTCACATTGTGATATCATAGCCTGTCCTTGCGAAACAACTCTCTCTGATGTCTTTCAAACAGGCCCTGGGGTATGATATAGAGAAACTGTTCAGCCCTGGAAACAATGGCTGCTCACCTGAAAGGGTAAGGTTATAGTGCTGCATCCTCTGAACAACTAAGCTTTAGGTTCCTATTGCATAATCGGGATCAGTGGCTCTATTTCACCACAAGATCTAACATGCTGTTATTCACCATCTGCAAATAAGTCAAACTGCCCAATGACTTCTATGAGTTTTGAGAAAAGCAGATGTTTGTGGACTCCTCATCCTCTAGCAGCAAATGCCATTGAAAATGCACATGAAGAAACTTGTCAGTCTGACTGTATTCGCAATAAGAAGAGACTAGAGCAGAGGGCTTAAGGCCTCATATCATACAGATGCTTATTATTGACTATTGTCTTTCTTGTGCACTCAATAAATAGGGAATCTTGTGCGTCTGCAGGCTTGTGACATCCTCTGTGATCATGTAATTGATTTCCCTAGCACAATGTATATGTGTAATGATTTTAATTTAGATGCCATTGGCTTAACTTGGCCATTACTCTATCTGAGTAGCTGGCTTTGCTAGACTGCTATCCATATTATGGAATTACTAAGTTGCACATTGATTAGTTTATTGTGTATCTTGCTCTTTCCATGCTGTGAATATACTTACGTATATATTACACATAATATATATGCTATACATGTATTTTACTTCACAAATGAAAGTTTTAAGATTTATATCTTCCTTTCTCCCACTGCCTGACCCAAATTTTATTGATGTTTTGGGACATGCATTGGGCTGTCATACCTTTTAATTTTCTTATGATTATTTAGTTAGTCAAATTTGCACCACAGAAATCTAAATCTGCCAGATTTTGCTGATGGACAGAGCTTTTCTTCATAAATTTTGGGAAATGATTTAAATTAATTATTCCGGTTCTGGAGTATCTAAGCACTATTTCATTATAGCCTGTCCTGTCAAACCACTGCACCATTTTGGTAAGCACTAATTCCTTGTTTTAATCTGGAAGGATCTATAGGTAATTGTTGACAAGTGTACTACTTACTCCTTGCAAAATTCTATGGCACATTGTCTATGCTCAAGCAGTGCGTGCTGTTGCCAGCCCTGTCAGTGTTTACTGACAGCAAGCTTAAGCTGGATTTGTCTGACTTACAGTTATGACATTCTTGTAAGCATGAACTGATGTTGTTTCTTCAATAACACAGTGTAGCCCATACCCTACCCCTCTTTTATCTCAACGTGTCAACTCTGATGCCTTGATGAAAGTCAGATGCCAGACCTTTTAATAAGATGAATAAGCAGAACATAAGAATGGTGCCTGTCTTGCAGCTGATTCAGATGAGCAGGAGAAGCAGACTAGGAGTTGTGATTAGTTTCACAGTCTAGTTGGAGGCCAGTAACTAGCAGTGTACAGCAGAGGTCAACCAAAACTGTCCAACATCTTTGTTAATGATCTGGATGATGGGGCAGAGTGCACCCTCAGCAAGTTTCCTGATCATACAGAACTGGGATAAGTTGCCGATACACTAGGAAGGGCTGACATCCAGAGGGACCTCAACAGGCTGGAGAAGTGGCTGACATAACCTCATGAAGCTCTAAAAAAGGTAAGTTCAAACTCCTGAACCTGGGGAGGAATAACCCCAGACACCAGTACAGGCTGTTGACTGCCCAGCTGGAAAACAGTTCAGCAGAAAAGAACCTGGGGATCCTAGTGGACATCAAGTTGAACATGAACCCTAAGTAAGTTTGTGGATGGCACTAAGCTGGGTGGACGTGTCAATCTGCTGGAGGGTCAGAGAATCACAGAATCACAGAATAACCAGGTTGGAAGAGACCCACTGGATCATTGAGTCCAACCATTCCCACCAATCCCTAAATCATGCTCCTAAGTACCTCATCCACGCTAACCTTAAACACCTCCAGGGACGGCGACTGAACCACCTCCCTTGGCAGACCGTTCCAAAGCCTAACCACCCGCTCTGTGAAGAATTTTTTCCTAATCTCAAGCCTAAATCTCCCCTGGCGGAGCTTGAGGCTGTATAGAAGGTGATCAGATTACTCTGGCAAGACCTGCCTTTCATGAACCCGTGTTGACTGGGCCTGATCACCCGGTTCTCTTGCAAGTGCTTCTTGATAGCACTCAAGATCACCTGCTCCATGACTTTCCCCAGTACCAAGGTCAGACTGACAGGCCTGTAGTTCCTCGAATCCTCCCTGCGCCCCTTCTTATAGATGGGCATGACATCAGCCAGCCTCCAGTCCAGCGGAACCTCCCCAGTCTCCCGGGACTGTTGGAAGATGATGGAAAGGGGTTTGGCCAGCACATCCGACAGTTCCCTCAAAACTCTTGGGTGGACTCCATCCGGCCCCTTAGACTTGTGGGCATCTAGCCGGGCAAGCAAGTCTCTAACCACCTCCTCCTGGACCTTGGGAATCTCATACTTCTCTTCCAACCCTTGGGGTTGTGCACAGAGGGAACAATTATCCTTACTGTTAAAGACTGAGGCAAAGTAGGCATTGAGCACTTCAGCCTTGTCTTCGTCCCCTGTTACTCTTGTTCCCTCTGTATCTACTAGGGACTGGAGATTCTCCTTAGCCCTTATTTTGCTGTTGATGTATTTGTAGAAAGACTTTTTGTTGTCTTTCACAGTCTTGGCCAATCGCATTTCTAGTTGGGCCTTGGCCCTCCTGACTTTTGTCCTGCACATTCTCACTTCCTCCCTATAGTCCAACCAGGATGCCTGCCCCTTCCTCCAGGCATCCTGAGTGGACTGGGTCCAGGCATCCTGGGTTGGGAGGCTCTTCAAAGGGATCTGAACAGGCTGGACCACTGGGCTGAGACAAACGGCATGAGGTTTAACAAGGCCA
The DNA here is from genome assembly GCA_033459285.1 of Clamator glandarius. Classification (NCBI taxonomy): domain Eukaryota; kingdom Metazoa; phylum Chordata; class Aves; order Cuculiformes; family Cuculidae; genus Clamator; species Clamator glandarius. Next base: position 898,474 of record JAUNZM010000473.1, on the reverse strand, counting down.
AATATCGGCTCCTGCACTTGAGGCACAACAACCCTGTGCAGCTACAGACTAGGAGAAGAGTGGCTAGAAAGCTGCCAGGAGGAAAAGGACCTGTGAGTGTTGGTTGACAGCCGACTGAACATGAGCCAGCAGTGTGCCCAGGTGGCCAAGAAGGCCAATGGCATCTTGGCCTGTATCAGAAATGGTGTGACTAGCAGGTCCAGGGAGGTTATTCTGCCCCTGTACTTGGCACTGGTGAGACTGCACGTCAAATCCTGTGTTCAGTTCTGGGCCCTTCACCACAAGAAGGATGTTGAGACTCTGGAGCGAGTCCAGAGAAGGGTAAAGAAGCTGGTGAAGGGGCTGGAGAACAAGTCTTATGAGATGCAGCTGAGGGAACAGGGGTTGTTTAGACTTGAGAAGAGGAGGGTGAGGGGAGACCTTATTGACCTACAACTACCTGAAATGAGGTGGTAGGGAGGAGGGAGCTGGCCTCTTCTCCCAAGTGAAAGGGGACAGGACAAGGAGGAATGGCTTCAAGCTGCACCAGGGAAGGTTCAGGCTAGATATCAGAAAAAATTTCTTCACCAAAAGGGTCATTTGGCACCGGCACAGGTATTTAAATACCTAGAGGTATTTAAAAGACAGGTGGATAAGGTACTCAGGGACATGGTTTAGTGGCAGATAGGAATGGTGGGACTCAATGATCCTGGAGGTCTTTTCCAACCTAGTGATTATGCGATTTTGTGATCTGTCCCAAATGTGACCTTGAAACAAAGAAGGTAAATGGTATCCCGGGCTCCATCAGGTGTGTTGTGAGCAGGTTGGGAGAGGTGATCCTTTCCCTATACTTAGAACTGGTGAGGCCACGTCTCGAGTCCTGTGTCCAGTTCTAGGCTTCCCAGTACAAGAGGGGACAGGGGACATACTGGAGAGTTCTGCAAAGGGCCACACAGATGATGAAGGGTCTGGAGCACCTCTCCTAAGAGGAAAGGCTGAGAGAGCTAGGACTGTTCCGCCTGGAGAACAGAAGGTTCAAGGGGATCTCATCAATGTTTACAAATACCTGAAGGGTGGGTACAAAGAGGACGAAGCCAGGCTCTCCTCAGTAGTGCCCAGTAACAGGACCACAGGTAATGGCAGAACCTGAAACACAACTCTGAACATAGAATGATGGAATCATAGAATGGAAGAGACCGTAAAGATCATCTAGTTCCAACCCTCCTGCGATGGGCAGGCTGCCCAAGGCCCCATCCAACCTGGCCTTGAACACTTCGAGGGAGGGGACATCCACAGCTTCCCGGGGCCAGTGCCTCACCACCCTCATTGTGAAGAAATTTCACAGAATCACAAAATCACAGAATCACAGAATGACCAGGTTGGAAGAGACTCACTGGATCGTCGAGTCCAACCATTTCCACCAATCCCTAAATCATGCTCCTAAGCACCTCATCTACCCTAACCTTAAACACCTCCAGGGACGGTGACTCAACCACCTCCCTTGGCAGACTGTTCCAATGCCTAACCACCCTCTCCGTGAAGAATTTTTTCCTAATCTCAAGCCTAAATCTCCCCTGGCGGAGCTTGAGGCCATTCCCTCTCATCCTGTCCTCTGTCACTTGCCAGAAGAGGCCAGCACCCTCCTCTCCACAACCTCCCTTCAGGTAGTTGTAGAGAGTAATAAGGTCTCCCCTCAGCCTCCTCTTCTCCAGGCTGAACAGCCCCAGCTCTCTCACCCGCTCCTCGTAAGATTTGTTCTCCAGCCCCTTCACCAGCTTTGTTGCCCTTCTCTGGACTCGCTCCAGAGCCACAACATCCTTCTTGTGGTGAGGGGCCCAGAACTGAACACAGGATTCAAGGAGCGGTCTCACCAGTCCCGAGTACAGGGGGAGAATAACCTCCCTGGACCTGCTGGTCACGCCGTTCCTGATACAAGCCAGGATGCCATTGGCCTTCTTGGCCACCTGGGCACACTGCTGGCTCATGTTCAGTCGGCTGTCAACCAACACTCCCAGGTCCTTCTCCTCCTGGCAGCTTTCCAGCCAGGTTTCTCCTAGTCTGTACCTCTGCTTAGGGTTGTTGTGCCCCAAGTGCAGGACCCGGCATTTGGCCTTGTTAAACCTCATGCCGTTGGTCTCAGCCCAGCAGTCCAGCCTGTTCAGGTCCCTTTGCAGAGCCTCCCGACCCTCCAGCAGATCCACACTTCCTCCCAGCTTGGTGTCATCTGCAAACTTGCTAAGGGAGGACTCAATGCCTTCATCCAGGTCGTTGATAAAGACATTAAACAGGACTGGACCCAGGTCTGAGCCCTGGGGAACCCCACTTGTCACTGGCCTCCAGCTGGATTTAACTCCATTTACCACCACCCTCTGGGCCCAGTCATTCAACCAGTTTTTCACCCAGGAGAGTGTGCACCCGTCCAGGCCAGAGGCCGACAGTTTCCGAAGCAGAATGCTGTGAGAAACTGTATCAAAGGCTTTACTGAAGTCCAGGAAGACCACATCCACAGCCTTTCCCTCGTCCAAGATTTTAGTCACTCGGTCATAGAAGGTGATCAGATTACTCTGGCAAGACCTGCCTTTCATGAATCCGTGTTGACTGGGCCTGATCACCCGGTTCTCTTGCAAGTGCTTCATGATCGCACTCAAGATCACCCGCTCCATGACTTTCCCCAGTACCGAGGTCAGGCTGACAGGCCTGTAGTTCCCCGGATCCTCCCTGCGCCCCTTCTTATAGATGGGCACGACATCAGCCAGCCTCCAGTCCAGGGGAACCTCCCCAGTTTCCCAGGACTGTTGGAAGATGATGGAAAGGGGTTTGGCCAGCACATCCACCAGCTCCTTCAATACCCTCGGGTGAATCCCATCCAGCCCCATAGACTTGTGGGTGTCAAGTTGGCCTAGCAAGGCTCTGACCACCTCCTCTTGGACCATGGGGCCTCATGTTGCTCCTCTAGCTCCGGGGTTTGTACAGAAAGGGAACAACTTTCTTTACAATTAAAGACTGAGGCAAAGAAGGCATTAAGTACCTCAGCCTTTTCCTCATCCCCTGTCACTGTTGTTCCTTCTGCATCCAATAGGGACTGTATGGTCTCCCTAGTCCTCCTTTTATTATTTATATGGGCCCTTCTGATATTTTCTCTACACAATCTCACTTCCCTCCTGTACTCCACCCAAGAGGCCTGTCCCTTCTTCCAGAGCCCATAAACATTCCTCTTCTTCTTGATATCACTCAAGATCTCCCTGTTCAACCAAGCTGTTTTTTTCCCTTGCTGGCTTTTTTTTTTGGAACATGGGGATCGCTTTCTCCTGAGCCGCTAGGATCTCCTTTCTGAAGAGCTCCCAGCCCTCGTGGGCTCCCTTGCCCTTAAGCACTGTCTCCCATGAGACTTTGCCAACCAGCCTTCTGAAGAGTTCAAAGTCTGCCCTCTGGAAATTTAATGCTACTGTCCTGCTAACCACCCTCTTCACTTCGCCTAGAACAGAAAACCCTATCATCTCACGATTGCTTAGTCCTAGGCGTCCTCCTACTGCCACATCCCCCACAAGGCCTTCTCTGTCCACAAACAGCAGGTCCAGGAGGGCACCTTCCCTTGTCGGTTCGTTCACCAGCTGTGCAAGGAAGTTGTCTTCCACACACTCCAGGAACCTCCTAGACTGCTTCCTTTCTGCTCTATTGTACTTGGCTGGGTGGTCTGTAACCGACTCCCATCACAAAATCTACCTCCTTATGGGCTCCTCTGATTTTAACCCACAGGCACTCAATCTCCTCATTGCCACAATCCATTTCAACAGTGTCCAAGTCCTCCCTTACAAAGAGGGTTACCCCACCTCCTCTCCTTCCCTTCCTATCCCACCTGAAGAGTTTGTACCCCACCATATCTGCACTCCAGTTATATGAGTCATCCCACCACGTTTCCGTGATGGCAACGACATCATAGGCTCCTTGCCCTACGACAGCTTCCAGCTCTTCCTTCTTATTCCCCATGCTGTGTGCATTGGTGTAAATGCACTTCAGTTGAGCTGCCGAGCCTTCAGCCCTCTTAGAGGGAATAGAGCTCATTCCCAATTGCCTGGTAACTGAAGTAGCTAGCACCAGAGAGCCCGTATCTCCCTTACCACCGCCAGGTGTGCTCACCCCCACTTTCTGTGTGGTGATGTACTGGTGCTCCTCTCCAGCACACCCTCTCCGAATTACTAGTGCCCCACATCCAGGCTCGCTCCTGTCTAGCCTGGTCTCAATCTCCTCCCCCTTCACATCTAGTTTAAAGCTTGGTTTATGAGCTTAGCTAGGTTTTTAGCAAGGGCTTTAGCCCCCCTCAGAGACCCACATGTCCCATCCTTAGCAACAGAGTTTGGGGGTGCGTGAGCCATCCCATGATCAAAGAAGCCAAAGCCCCTCTCCTCACACCAGGCTCAGAGCCAGGCATTAATCCAATTTTTCTTCCTGACTTCCAGGTCCTCTCTATTTAGCCTTGGGATGGAGCAGAATACTATCTGAGCCCCAGAGCCCTCCATCATTTTCCCAATGGCCCTGAAGTCTTTCTTGATGGCTTTGGTCTTTCTGCTTACTAAATCATCATTACCAGTTTGGATTACTATCAGAGGATAGTAGTCTGTCTCATGGACCAGGGAAGGAAGTTTTCTAGCTACCTCCTTCACTGATGCCCCTGGTAAGCAGCAGACCTCTCTGTGGAGCAGGTCTGGTCTGCAAATGGGTCCCTCCATTCCTTTTAGGAAGGAGTCCCCTACAACAATCACCCTCCTCTTCTTAATGGAGGATGTTTTTATCTTTTTCTGAGGATGGTGTGGCCTAAAGAAAGATTCTAGGCTGAGGGAGCCATCATCCTCATTCTCAGGACAGGATTCTACCTGCAGCACATGGTACTTGTTCATCAGGGGGATCTCAAGTTTTACTGTCTAGTTGAGGGGAGCAGGTTTCCTTCATTTGGCAGGAACTTGCTGCCATTCCCCACCTCTTGTTCCCCCAGCCTTGCAGTTAGCAGGTGGGTGGCATTTGGCAGTACCAGCTCCAGCAGGCTGCTGAGTGAGGAGAGGGCACTACTCCACTGGTCTATCTCCCTCTCACACTCCTTGATGGTCCTCAGCCTCTTCACGTCCTCCCTTAACTCCTCCACCATACGATGGAGTTCCCCCACTCGAGTGCATTTTTCACAAGTGGAGCCAGTAACAGAGGCACGAGCTGCTGTGGGAGGGGGGCTCTGCCTGCAGCCCAGGGTCTGGGGAGCTGCATGTGCCCACTGGGGCTCCATCTGCGCAGCAGCTTCCATCATGCTTGGTGCAGCCTTCATCTTTTGACAGGTAGTCACCATGGTTCTCAGTCCCTTCTGGCTGTGTCCCTGCACCCTCCCTGCTCAAACTGCTGTGTGTTAACATGCCCCACACCCCTTTGCCCTACTCCTCTTCCCCTGTGCTCCCTAAGGGCCGTTTAAATCCCCCGCGGTAGCTGCCGGGACCGCCTCCTCCCGTCAGGCCCCGCGCGGGAGCGGCCGTTGAGCCGGGAGCCCAGCGCCGACCCCCAGTTGAGTTTTTTAGGCTTTTCCCTGCTCAGGAAAGCGTCCCACCGCCTTTAATGGCCACCGCAGCACAGAACTCACCGTCCCGTCGCTGGATGCAGCTGTAAAAGCGGATGTGATGCCACATCTCCTGCAATGAAGTAAATGCTTTACTTTTTACTTCCGAAGTCTCCTAAATATTGTTATCCTGAGCTACAGATCACACCCTCAGTCTATGGACTCAGACCCATCTTTGGCTCATCCCCAGTTCCACAAGTGCCTCAGCACCTGCCATCCTGAATGCAAAATATTATTTCATGTCCCATGAACAAACTGGAAAGATGACAAGGAGTCTTTAACAGAAGTATCCACAGCATCTAGGACAGAGTGGTGACAGCAAGTGTTTCTGGCGAGGCTTGGTCTTATGAAACCAGGAAAGGTTCATATTGGACATGAGGAAAAATTTCTTCACCGAAAGGGTTCTCAGGGATAGAACATACCCTTAGTAAGTTTAGTGGACACTAAACTGGGAGGAAGTGTGGATCTGCTGGTGCGTAGGGGAACTTTGCAGAGGGATCTGAACAGGCTGGATTGATGGGCTGAGACCAGTGGGATGAGGTTTAACAAGGCCAGGTGCCAAGTCCTGCACTTGGGACACAACAACCCTGTGCAGTGCTACAGGCTTGGGGAAGAGTGGCTGTAAAGCTGCCCAGAGGAGAAGGGCCCGGGAGTGTTGGTTGACAGATGACTCAACATGAGCCAGCAGTGTGCCCAGGTGGCCCAGAAGGCCAATGGCATCTTGGCTTGTGTCAGAAATGGTGTGACCAGCAGGACCAGGGAAGTGATTTGCCCTCTGTACTTGGCACTGGTGACCTCGCATGTCTAATATTGTGCTCAGTTCTGGGCCCCTTGTGGCAAGAAAGACATTGAGGTGCTGGAGTGTGTCCAGAGAAGATTAATGAAGCTAGTGAAGGGGCTAGAGAACAAGTCTTATGAGGAGCAGCTGAGGGAGCTGGCGTTGTTTAGACTGGAGAAGACAAGGCTGAGAGGAGACCTTGTCACTGTCTACAACTGCCTGAAAGGTTGTAGAGAGGTGGGTGTTGGTCTCTTCTCCCAAGTGATAGATAATAGGATGAGAGGGAACGGCCCCAAATTGTGCCAGGGGAGTTTCAGGCTGGACATCAGGAAAAATTTCTTCACCAAAAGGGTCAGTGGGCACTGGCAGAGTCTGCCCAGGGAGGTGGTTGAGTCCCTATCCCTGGAGATGTTTAAAAGCCAGGCAGATGAAGCGCTTAGGGATATGGTTTAGTAGCGGGCAGGTAGGGCTGGGCTCGATGATATCCAAGTTCTTTTCCAAGCCAGCGATCCTGTGATTCCATGAAGCTGGGCTTGTGGCTGCCCTCGCCGAGGCGCCGCTTTCCCTCAGCGAAAGGCGCTTGACCCGGCGAGAAACGCGGTCCGGGGGGAGGGCGGGGAAGCGGGGCCGGCAGGAGGCGCCGCGCGGCGGGCGGGGCGAGGCGGGCGGTTCTCCCGGAAACCGCGCTGGCCGGCGGCGGAGCGGCCGCTGCCGCGGGAGAGCGGCCGGGAGGTCTGCCGGGGCGGCATGGAGCCCGTGCCCCGCGAGGAGAAGCCCAACCCGCTGCAGGATGCCAACCTCTGCTCCCGGCTTTTCTTTTGGTGAGCGCCCTGCCGGGAGAGCGAGGAGGGGGAAGGCGCCCACCGCCGCCGCCGCCACCGCGGTGCCCGAGCGCCGCTGCCCTCCCCGCTAGCGTGCGGGGCAGGAGGGGAGGTGCTGGGGTGCGGGAGGCAAAGAAGGGATGGTAGGGTGTGGGGGGCAAAGGGGGTATGCTGGGAGGCAATGAGGGGATGCTAGCGTGTGTGGGGCAAAGGGGGGATGCCGGGTTGCGTGGCAGGAGGTGGGGGGGTGCCGGGGTGCGGGGCAGAGAAAGAGGGGATGCCGGGGCGCGGGGCAGAAGGGGAGGGATGCTGGGGTGCGGGGCGCAGCGGTGGCGGGTTGGAATGCTGAGCCCCGGCCACGGGCATGACTCTGTCGCGCCTCTCGCGAAGGTCCCAGAGGGACGGGGGAGGGGAGGCGGCCGGCGGTGACTCGCAGCCCCGAGCCGCCTCCCGCCCCCGCGGCAACGCTGCCGGCCGGGGCAGCCCCTGGCGGGCGAGTGGAAGGCGGCTCGGCGCGATCTCCCGAGGTGAACCCGAGCGGGTAATCCTGGGAACAGCCTGGCCGGGAGCCTCAGCCCCGCCGGCCCCTTCGAGCACGTGTTCGGTGCGCTCGGTAGCAGCCTGGGACACAGCCCTCTGCCTCCTTGCCCGGGTCCAGGGCTGCTCCCTGGCGTCGTTCTGCTTCCCGGTTTGCATAACGGATCGCGGCCAGGGATTGCTCATCTCGTCAAGGCTTGCTAATCTCGCTTTCGGCATGGGGCTTTCCCCCCTCCGTGAAGTGGGTGGTTTCTGAGCTTCGCAGCTGTGTGGGAGCTCCCCGGGGTAATTGAGGAGCAGCCTGGCTTCTCTCATCCACTCACAGGGCCGTTCAGCCTGGAAAAGACCTTTAAGATCACCCTTCACCTGCAGCCGGCTGCCTTGACTCACATTTATGGAGCTGGTGAAGGAGCTGGAGAACAAGTGTAATGGGAAGCGGCTGAGGGAGCTGGCATTGTTTAGCGTGGAGAAAAGGAGGCTCAAAGGGGAGACCTTATCACTCTTTACAGCCACCTGAAAGGAGGTTATAGCGGGGTGGCTGCTGATCTCTTCTCCCAAGTATCAAGTGACAGGAGCAGAGGAACAGGTCTCAAGTTGTGACAGAGGAGGTTTAGATTGGATATTAGAAAAAAGTTCGTTACTGAAAGAGCGATGAAGTGTTGGAACAGGCTGCCTAGAGAAATCGTGGAGCCTCTTTCCCTGGAGGTGTTAAAAAAATGTCAACATGGCACTTTGGGACGTGGTTTCGTACGTGTGCTGGTGTTGGGCTGGCAGCTGAACTTCATGAAGAATCGTGAGGATGGAAAGGACCTTTGAGACCATCAACTCCAACTGTACCTGTCCACTACTAAGCCATATCCCTAAGCACTTCATCCATCCATCTTTTAAAATCCCCAGGGATGGTGACTCAACCACCTCCCTGGGCAGCCTGTGCCAGTGCCTGATCACCCTTTCTGCGAAATTTTTCCTGATGTCCAGCTTGAACCTCCCCTGGCACAATTTGCATGAGGTTTAACAAGGCCAAATGCCAGGTCCTTACTTGGAGCATAACAATCCTGTGCAGTGCTACAGACCAGGAGAAATCTGGCTAGAAAGCTGCTCAGAGGAGAAGGACCTGGGGGTGTTGCAAAGTGAGATGGGAAGGCATCAGGCTTGTTCATCCTAGTGATCACCTTTGGATGAGAGTGCTTACAGAGGTGATGCTTATTTTGCTTGACTTAGCGTAGCTGGAGCCAGGGTGCACGTGCTGTGTTGTGTTGTGGAGAAGGAGGAAGGAAGAGAGGGCATAACTCCTGAGGCTTTTGTTTTGGATGCCTCTGAAACACAAGTAAAAACTCTTTGATCCTCTAAACAACTGTGAGCAGGTGGAAGAATCCCTTTTGGAAAGTAAGGGGATTTTAGAAGTCCCAGTGCATATTACCTAAACAAGTTTTCTGTCGATATGCCCTCAGATGAACTCTGTGCAAAAGCAAAAAAAAAGGAGGAAAAAAAAAAAAAAAGAGGTTGTCTGCTTGCACAGAACTCTGTGTGTTCAGCATTTTGATGTGTAATTTCTTTTTTGACACCAGGGGTTTCTTTGTTGGAAACAACTTTCCTAGGAAATCCAGACAGAATGGGATGAACCTTGGTTGGCCACACAGCATTCCAAGGCTTCTTCTGGCGTGTTCCATTTCACTTGCTGGGGTCTTGTGGTGTTACTGGTATTTCTGACAAAACCAAGCCAGAAAGATGTGAAAAAGGAAGTGTGCAATGCTGGCATTTTTTTTGTTTTTGACTGTTCGTATCGCTCTATTTTTAGGGTTTTGTGTCATTCTCCATGTATTGCAGTGAAGTGTTCAACAGTATAACAAAGTACTTAAATTTTCGAAGTTTTAGGCAAGCACCTGAAAGGTTCCTTCTACCCTAAGTATGTTTGTGGGTTCTCATTGTGCAAAGGGAAGAGTAGATGGAACCTTGTGCTTGTGGAAATTTAGGGATCAATGAGGACTTCATGCATTGCAGTTGGATGTTAATGTACAACTGTTGGGCTGGTGCTTTGATAAAAGGGTTAGAGTATGAAAAATTTAGAAGTTGCTCTATGTACTGTTTGTCAGGTTTTTGTAGTGAAGTAATTCACAGTAGTGGAAATACCCGTTTAAAGTCTCGTCTCTTACCTGTGCTCCATGTGATAATCACAAAAGCTAGTGTATCCTTGTTATTTACTAGGCAGAAAACATTAGTATTTTCTTAGTGAAAATTTCAGCTGAAGTGATGTCTGCAACGGCCTTAAATTGAGTTAGCAATATCTGTCACTTTTGTGTGAGTCGGTACTGTTTTACATAAAATCAAAGGAGTATTAATACACCCTTAGTTAGCTGTAGAGCTAACTTTAAGGATAGCTTTAGGAGTTGGTCTTCGTTTCTACAAAATGTGCAGCATCTGACAGGCAGCTGTGTGACTACTGCTTTATTTTAACTGCTACCTCACACAGGATGTTCTGAGATATTTTCAGGTGGAGAACTGGAAAAACAGTCCTTGAGGAGGGCTGTCCTGGGTCGCTCGAGTGTGCCTGCTGTGCTCTCCCAGTCCCAAGTGTTGGCTGCTTATTATCAGTGGGGGTAGAAAGTAGGGCGTTTCAGGTAGCTGGGCAAGGTTCCTTCTTCTTTTTGTTTTATTAATGTTTTGCACCGAAAGTGTAATTACACCATTGTAAGGAAGTACCCTCTCATTTGCTGCCAGTGGTGCAGAAGGAAAGCTAAAATTATTGCCTGGCAGAAACAGGATCAGACTCACAGGAGAAAAGAAGATATGTTTTCATTGAATTGTAAAAATAAGGTAATGAGTGTGTAGGCTGAAGACGCATTCTTCTCCCATTGTTCAAAGCTTGTCTTCTTGCTCTTGGGTTGTGACTTTGACAAGTATGAGCTTGAACATTAAACGCTCTAGTAGTACCTTCATGGGAAAGAGAGGCATTCGTAATGTTAGTCTGGATGTTACAAGCATGAAAAAATATTTATGACAGAAGTATGAAGATCAGGGCAGTTGCAAAATATTATTGTTTTTCATATCTCTCACTGAATTGTCTATATTAACATAGGACTATCAAAGCCCAAATTGTTGTTCTGAATGTTCCAGATAGTAAGTACACTGGCCTTGAGAGTCACAAATTCCCACGCTCAGCAAACTAAGCTCTGGCTGGTAGTTTAGTTAAAGGGTTAACAGCACTTGAGTGCATTTCTTATTTACTTTTTCGATTTTTTGGGGGGTTTTTTTAATTGCTAGCTCAGCTTGCTGGTGAGAATGTGATATATGAAGGATGGACAGGAGGATTTTCTTTCTTTTTTAGGTCTGTCCAAGAAAGAATTCAGTCTAGTGTTTTTCGTGTTTAAACAGCTACTCCATTGTAGAAAGTGTTTTGAGCTTAAAATGCCTAATAATACGCCATTCTTTATGTGGTTGAGAGTAGCACTTTTCACATCTTTTTTCCTGCTGTAGGGGTGTGGCTTATTAAATTAATACATGGTGAGAGTATTTATCTTTTCAAACTATTAACCCATCTTTGAGCTTGCATGTTCATTAAGTAGCAGGTGTATTTTTATTTGCTTATAGCATTGGCTCTGATTTATTAAAGATGTTCTAGCCATACGGCAATTGAATTTTTATGCATTCCATTGTTGAAGCATTGAATCCACTTAATTGGAAAGTTACAAACCATGTGCTATGACTGAAGTTTTAAAAGACTGGATAGGTTTTGGCCTGTTAATAACATGAGGAAGGCTACACCCTGGAAATGGCATCTGGTGTTTTTGTTCAGAGAAGTAAAAGAAATTTTAAGTCCTGAAAAATTTAATATATTTGTACCTTATTTTTAATAATAGTAATTACTTATCTGTCACAGACTCACTGGGCCTGTTACAAGTTCTTGGCTCCTTTGGAGTACTGGACACTGTCAGCATCCTAAGGCTGGATGCCTTTTTACATCATCACTTCACATGTTTGCAGATGACGCCAAGCTGAGTAGAGCAGTTGTCTTGCTAGAAGGGTGGGATGTCATCCAGAGGGACCTGGCCAAGCTGGGGAATTGGGCCTGTGTGAACCTCGTGAGGTTCAACAAGGCCAAGTGCAAAGAGCTACACCTAGGTCGGGGCAATTCATGGTTTCAGTACAGGCTAGGGGATAATGTGATTGAGAGCGGCTCTGCAGAGAAGAACTTGGGAGTGCTGGTTGAAGAGGAGCTTGACATGAACAAGCAGTGTGTGCTCACAGCCCAGAAGGTCAGTCGTGTCTTGGGCTGCATCAAAATAAGTGTGGCCAGCAGGTCAAGGGAGGTGATTCTGCTCCCTCTATAACTACCTTGTGAGACCCGACCTGGAGTATTATGTCCAGTTCTGGAATCTGCAATGTGTGAAAGTTATGGAACAGTTGGAATGGGTCCAGAGGAGAGCCACAAAGATGATCAGAGGGCTGGAGCCCCTCCCACATGAGGACAGGCTGAGAGAGTTGGGCTTGTTCAACTTGGAGAAGAGAAGGTCCTGAGGAGACCTTATATTGGCCTTCCACTACCTGAAGGGGCTATGAGAAAGCTGTGGAGGGACTTTTTACTAGGACATGTAGTGATAGGGCGAGGAGGAATGGCTGCAAGTTGGAGGGGGGAAGATTTATATTAGACATTAGAAAGAAATCCTTCACTATGAGAGTGGTGAGGCACTGGCACAAGTTGCCCTGGGAAGTTGTGGATGGCCCGTTCCTGGAGGTGTTCAAGGCCAGGTTGGATGGGGTGTTGAGCAGCCTGGTCTAGTGGGAGGTGTCCCTGGCCATGGCAGGGGGGCTGGAACTGGATCATCTTTAAGGTCCCTTGCAACCCAAACCAATACATGATTCTATGTGCAATTGCCATTACAGTAACAGCATTAAAACATGAACTAAAAACTTCCCTCAAGGCATTTGCACAGTTTTGATTCCCAGGAATGAATGATTTGCTTATCATTACCTGTTCGTGTCTGACAGCACTGCTCTTGGCTTTATTAAGCATGAGTTTTAGGGATGATGACAAAACCAGTAAGTCCTCTTCACTGCTCTGACTTGGTGAATTGTTGAAGAAGTATAAAAAGAATCTTCTCCTTAGGGTTTAAATGTGAACAGAGTGGGGTAAGCACAGGCATGTAAGTCCCAAGATTTTCAGTGATGACTGCTTAGTGCATAGCTGTTTGTGTGACCAGATGCAGTCATATCACACACCTCTCTTGTAGCAGTATCAATAACTATGGGATTTCCTTAACTTACTCCTCCTCTTTCACCTCATAGCTTAGAATTGGAAGGGCTGCTGACTAATTTAGTTGGACTTCAGAGTAGGCCTAAGCATTACCTGCATTTTAGTTCTGTGGCTTGGCTCTCTTCAAAAGAATATCTTGCCTTGCATTGAAAGAACTTAGGCAAAGAATTTCTCACCTTTCTTGAAGTTCCAGACGCAATCTAGCCCTGCCGCCATTACCACTGATCCATGTTCCTTTCTGTGTTAGTGATTTGCCTGTGATGATTTTGTGTTTACATCTGGTAACAAACACAAATACCAAGCAGCACCAGGCTCTGTCATTTGCCTGCGATCTTGCCTGGTATCTACTGAATTCCCACTGGCAGTGCCTGGAATGATGATAATAACTCCTAACATATACCACTCCATGAAGATCTCTGAGGTAGCTAATTTTTAGTTCAGGATGGATGATGCTATAACAAACATCTAAAGGAATATGTAAGCATTTTCAGTATAGATAAAAAGAAAATGCATTTTCAGTAGCCAAAGAATGAAATCACATTTGCTTATTTTATCTCCTGATCGAAAGAAGACTGAGGATCATACATGCAGTTTTTAAAAATACAGTGCCTTGTTTGTTCATTTGTCAAATATTTAATATCCTGCAGTAAATCTGAATCATTCAGTCTCTTGAACTACTGCATTCATTTCTAAGTTTTCCTTGTTTTATTGCAAGGTAGCAGTATTATGCAGAAGAAAATATTGTTTAAAAATCATCATTTATGAGCTAGTGAAGTTAAAATATGTGGTTGAAGAGTGCTAAATAGATTATACAAACTAGGGCAAGTGTGTATAAACTATCAGAATGTTAGCATTTCCTATCTATAGTAAATTCCTGTGCTTAGATATGTAATGAGATGAACTGGTTTGAGTATAATAAACACTGAGGCTATTTGCATTTGGAATGTCCTACATAAAGCATGCTGTATCATTTCAGAAAAGAAGTGTCCCTCTTGTAATTCCTGCTAAACTTCAAATTTGGGAGTATGTTGTGCTCGTTTTTTTCTTTTCTTCCAAGAATCACTTCTTTCTCCCACTTCTAGCGAGTTCTTCAAGGCATTAAGAAGAATGGAAAAGAGAGATAACAATTAGATTTTGGGACTGGAAGGTTTAAAAGGCTAATCATCTATTTTCTTAATATTCCTGGTGCCCAACCACTTGTAATACCAGTGTGAACTCACAGATGATTTTAATTCTTCCAAGTTAATACAGCTATTGCTGCCTTTAGATTTCAGCATTTGGTTTTCTTTTGGAAATTGAAATCGGAGACCTTTACTAGAGAGACCAACTATCAGAGACCAACTAGACTTTCTGCGTAACTCTGGTGTCAGGGTTTAAGCCTTTTTTTCTTGTAGGCTGTTTTTGTCTACTATGTGTATGAGCTATAACATGGTTTTTAGATGCATTTTTCAAGTGATGAAGGAACTGCCCATTCCAACTAATTTATCTCAGTAGTTATCTGACCTGAGATTAAAAACTTGTTTGGAAGACCAGTTCTGTTTTGCAGAATTGAAGAACTCTCTTCCCTTTGCTCTATGTAACTCCTTAGGTCCTACTTGAATAAATAGCTTGTACAAAAAATTATTGTTTAAAGACATAGTCTTAAGACCTTTGCATCAAGTCTTTGATATATTGGATATTCTTTGCATGTGGATACTGGGTTTGGAATCAATATTTTAATGATAGTCTCTGGAATGCCACCAGCCCAAGGATGCCACTCCTTTGTTTCCCAATTCCCTGCTCCCAGGCTCTGCAGAATATGCTGAAGTATGGTTGTTTTTTTTTTCTTGCTGTGTTTGTACTTCTTTTTGCCATCTGTAACATCAGGAAGTATGTTAGAGTAATCAGTTATTTTGTACCTTGTTGATGCAGTGTAGATGAACGGCATGAAAACAGCCTGCTATAAGTGCAATCAAATACAACTTGAGTTACTGTTCAGCATCAAAGTTCAGCAGCTTAGCTGTTTACACTGTGCTGTGAAAAAGTGACAGCATGGAATATCAGATGAAGCTGAGTATCAAAGGTTAATAGTTATTGGAACTGGAAGCCTGAAGGATGGTTTTGAGTTAATATGGCTTTGAAATAATTTTGTTGTATTCCTATTTTTCCTACTGTGAGCAATGAGAAAAACTTACCTGCTTAGGCCACATTAGGCCAGGAAGGGAACTTGCAACCGAAACACCAGTTGAAAAGCATCTGAAGAAATAACAGAACTTATTCTGTTTACTTTATTAATTGTAGATGACTGCCTTGGTAAGGTGAGGTGTGAAAAGGCAGCTTACAGAAGAGAGTGGGTGAGCATTTGAAATAGAGATTGATTTTTAAGAAAAAAATAAAAAAAAATCACATGGTGACTGATCTATTGCAGGGATATTTGTGAATTTTTGCAAAATAACACTGAAGGCTGCTGGTGTGTGTCCATGCTATCCCAGCAGTTCTCCTCTGCAATGAGAGCTAGCACATAGCTGTGTTGGGATTGTGCTGTTGGTACAGAACTGTGGGGCATGAAAACAGGTAATGAGCAGTACAATAAAGCAGGTAAACTCCTGAGGTAAGCCATGGAGGATAAGCAATGTGGATTTATAATCAAAAGGTCCCATGAGGAAACCTCATTTATTGTAGATAAAACCCAGCTCCAAAGTAGGTGATTCAAGAGAGAGAAATACGTGTTGCTTTGCAGCTTAGTACTTGAAGTAGTGCTTCCAAGCTGCTCAAGGAGATGAAATCCTAGTCTTATGGAAGAATTTGAGTAAACAAAGACCCTCCTGTGCAACTGTTGAAAAATAACTGGACATTGAGTGTAAACTGATGATGCTTGTAATGTAATGTACAAATAGACTTAAGAGGAATGGGGAAAACACAGTTTGTAAACCACCTCCTTAAGGAATTAGTTGATGAAAGTATACAGGATGTGGCTTTGACTAGGTACTGTAACATTACCCAGAAGTTAAACTTCTGCCTATAACTGCAAATAAACTAGGAAGGCAGGCTGAGAAAATTTGGGTTGTTCAGCTTCTCTTCAAAAGGCTCCAGGGAAACCTTATTGCAGCCTTCCAACACATAAAAAGATATACTGGAAAGCTGGAGAGGGACTTTTAAAAAGGGCGTGTAGTAATAGGATAAGGGCTAATGGCTTCAGATGGAAAGAGGGTAGATTTAGGTTAGGTATGAGAAAGAAATTGTACACCATAAGAGTGGTGAGGCACTGGAACATGTTGCCCAGAGAAGTTGTGGATGCCCCATCCCTGAATGTGTTCAAGGCCCGGTTGGATGAGGCGTTGAGCAGCCTGGTCTAGTGGGAGGTGTCCCTGCCCATGGCTGAGGGGTTGGAACTGGACGATCTTTAAGATCCCTTCCAAGCCTTACCATTCTATGAAAAAGAAAGGATTTTAATTAGACAAGTAGTTTGATTTTTGTGAGTTGGCCTGTGATAAAGCAAGTGTTTTGTGAACCTGGTGACAGCAAAATTTGTACTTGCACAGAGGAAGGTGACTTAGTATGTTAGTGACCAACTATGGTGTAACTATTGTGTGGTTTGTCATGGCAATTGAAGCCAGTGGGTATGCCCAGAGACCCAACAGACACATCCTTTGATCTTGGGATGTTGTTTTTTCATTTGTGTCAGTTTTAGAATGTAATTGCAAATGCTTCTTTGGCTGATGTTTTGTGACAAACTTTCTCAGTTCATGAAGAACTTGCAACGTGTACATGGGTTTCTGGATAGCTCTGTGGACCTGGTCTGCGGTGCAAGAATGGTACTTTTTTAGCATTTGGAAGCAAGGTATGATATAAATCCAGAGGTATATTGGATCCTGCTCCTGGGTTAACAAGCCAGTAACTGGACGCTACTATTAGTTTAATGCACATATCTGCAATGTCTTTCTTCTGTCTGAAAGAAAAGTCTTTTGGGTCACTAGGGAACCTACTTAAAAGCTTTCTCATATAGGAAATTTTATTTCACATATGAAACAGTCGCATGACTAGTCTGATTGCATAATGACCCTGCCTTTTGGATACCAGGGCCTGATTCTCTTACACATTGTCTCTGAGAAGAAGGGGGTGGCATGAAACTTTGAGGTCCTGCTTTATTTAGGAGGAGAAGAAAACAGTGTGTCTTAGCTTTTTCTGCAGACCTTAGAGGCTTTCCAAAATCCTGGTGGAGTTGCTCTAGTTAAAGCTGGTAAAAATTGCACTTCCCTGAAGAACCAAGTAAATTATGGCTGTTTGACTGTGTTGTAATGTTACAGGGTGTGTAGTGTCAGAGCCCAGGAGCAGGAACATGCAGGAAGTGAATGTTTATATTGTGGTCTTTGTGTATCTGCTGTTTCAGAAGTGAATCACTTTCTTTTTTTATCAGTGCCCAAGGTACTGCTGTAAAGATGGAAAGCTTTCTGGGGTCAGAATAGTGAGCTGCTGCTTTGCAGTTGGCTATCTCTTGGGTCTGTGCCAGGTTACGGAGTGATATTTTTTAATTTACTTTTTAATCTTTATTCCTAGTGACATCAGTATTCCAGCAGTAACAGGAACTAATTCTGGGCTTCTTT
Source organism: Clamator glandarius (assembly GCA_033459285.1). Taxonomy (NCBI): domain Eukaryota; kingdom Metazoa; phylum Chordata; class Aves; order Cuculiformes; family Cuculidae; genus Clamator; species Clamator glandarius. The sequence goes on along the minus strand of JAUNZM010000473.1, from coordinate 880,932 downwards.
CCAGACTGATGTCTTTGATCAGCTAATCGCCCTGATAGAACAGAGGCATTCTCAGCAGAACAGAAGTACTCAGGATTCTTCCAGATATTCACATTTTTGTGTAGTTAATGCTAGCAAAAATCGGGTAAGATCTTTGAAAGGAATTATGTGAACCCTCTGTTTTGAAAGAGTGGTTAATATGGGATGATAAGTGAGATCAAAATAATTATTCATAATTCTTAAAAAACAGGAAGATATCCAGGGAAAGAGAAAACAATGATTAAGGGGTCCTTTTTTTATTGAAGTCGAACAGCTTCTTTAGAAACAGAACAGCTTTGGAAATACGGGAATGAAGTGAGAGTCTTTCTTCCCCACCGTGTTGCTTCTTTCTTTCTTCAGGCAGTAGATGATAGCAAGTCCATTTTATGTCCATCTTTAGGGTAAGAGGGATGGTTTGCATCACTGTCTATGTAATCCCTCCATTTCTCTATGTTGTCTTTAATTTTGTTTATTATTTTAGCTTATTTTTTAGATAATAAGGCAGCTTGCACTGTTTCTGTGTTCGTAAGAAATGGTGCTGTTCTGTAGACTTCTTTTATCCCACCTTGAAGAGATCAGTGTCAGCTGATCTCTGTTTGGACAAAAGACAGACACCACTCTAGGAAGTAGTCTTCCTTTTTGGCTAAGTTGAGGTTTCAGGGATGTTCTTTATGTAGGTCATTGCCTTACTTGCTAGCTTCCTTTAACAGTCCTCTTGCAGCAGTCTCTAATTTAAATGAGCCTTCAGGCAAGAGAAGGGCTTGGTTTGTTTGCTTGTTATGAATCTGTGACTGCAGTAACAGCAGGCTTTGTGAAATAATTCTTCTCTCTGAATGCAGCGAATTTCCCCGGGGCATAATCTGAATGTGGCATCCTCGTAGAAATTTTTACTTTTAATGACTAAATAGGAACAACATCTTAAGTCTTCTGTCTGAAAGCAGACCTTCTAGCCTGAAGTTCAGGACACATCACTGAGATGGTGAAACTTCAGCTGCTCTTGCCATACTGAGAATTTGCAGTGGACAAATACTGTTGAGCTTATTGTTGAGCTGAAAGGTCTTCAGGACCTAAAGCATAATGTGAAAGTTGAAAGGAAAAGTTTTTAACCTCCTGAAGACCTTCAAGTGTAGTCTACTGTAACACAACATAGTGTTAAAAGCTTTTGTACTCTTAAGACCACCATAGCAGTAGCTCTTGAAGACTGGTATTTTGGGGGAGACTAGTCAGAAAGCTCAATAACGGGTGATTTTTAAATTTTTGTTTCTTTTTATGCATTCTTTCCCCTGGTCCTACAGAAATATATGGACTTGTGCTGATTCTTTGCCATATTGTTCATTATAATGAGTCATAAAATGAATTCCCACGGTTTTCTGTATACTCTGGATTGGTTTTCCTTGCCTTCTTTAGTGTTAACATAGAGATTATAGTGCAGTATAGTCCTGATTTCAAAATTATGGTTTTACCTAATGAAAGAAAGTGAGAAGCCCTGAATTTGTGTTAGGTTTCACTGGAACTAATAGTCTGAAAACCTTGAGATTTTTGTCAGCTTTTACATTGTACCGTTTTCTCCATCTGCTATTTAATTTGGTAATTCAGTCTCACAGTACGTGTAGTACTTGATTGGTGTGGAGTTGGGGGAACAGAAGGGATTTGATACAAAAAGTGAGAACTCTGTGAGAGTGGGTCTATCATTGTTAAGTTGTTTGGGTTTTTTTCCCAGAGTTTAAGACCGAAGGATAAGCTAGGTCACTCTAGCAATCCTGCAGATTTGAGACTATTATCTTTTATCCAATTACTTTTCAAGTCAACTACACTACTGCTTTTGTAATTGCTTTCTGCTGCTGTTGGCTGTGGTGCTGAATCACACCGATATTAGGATGGAGCAATCAACCCCAGGAGAAGTATTGTTCTTTCTGTGGCCAGGTTGTGTTTTTTGTCAGCACATTTTGAAAAGTGTAAGGAAAGGAATGCTGTTCTGCAGAGTAACATTAAGAAAATAGTTTTATTTTTTTTAAGGTGTATATTTAAGTATTTTTTTGAATAGTTGTTCGTTTTTTTCTGTGCATTCTGCTACATGCCAAATAAGGTCGTTGCTCTTCAGCGCTGGTGAGGCCACACCTGGAATCCTGTGTCTGGTTCTGAGCTCCCCAGTACAAGATATAGGGACATGCTGGAGAGTTCCTGCAAAGGGCCGCAAGGATGGTGAAAGGTCTGGAGCATCTCTCCTAAGAGGAAAGGCTGAGAGACTTTCAGCCTGGAGAAGAGGAGGCTTGGGGGGGATCTCATCAATGTTTGCAAATACCTGAAGGGTGGGTGCAAAGAAAAGGGAGCCAGGCTCCTCTCAGTGATGCCCAGCAACAGGACCGGAGGCAGTGGCACAACCTGAAACACAGGAGATTCCCTCTGAATATCAGGATTTTCACTCTGAGGGCGACTGAGCACTGGCACAAGTTGCCCAGAAAGGTTGTGGAGTCTCCATCCTTGGAGTTCTTCAAAAGCTGTCTTGACGTTGTGCTGGGCAAACGGCTGTAGGTTGTCCTGCTTGAGCAGAGGTTTGGACCAGATGACACCCAGAGGTCCCTTCCAACCTTAACTATTCTATGATTGCAGAGAAATTACAGCACGACAGTAACCCATTCTGCTAATTATTTTTTTTCATGGAGCTGAATAGTTCTTTGGTTATCTTCAAATTCATGTTCCACATTCTTGTTTTCTTACATCTTTCAGTTTTCTGTACTCCTTTCAGTCTCACTCCCTGTGACAGGCCACGGTACTGGAGAAAAGGTCCCTTCTAACAAGCCTCTGTGACTCCATAGAAATATCCTGTTTATGCTTCTTGTTAAATGTCAGAACAATTTTTGTTTTTACCACCTTGGCAACAGTAACTAGTGGAATTTGGTATAGGTCTGAGTGTGATTTATCCCTGTGTTTTCTTGAAAAGGCTGCCTCATCCTGATTCTCATGCTAAAGGGCTTATGGAAGATAACTTGTTCTCTGTGCTTCTGTCAGAAAGGAGATCCTTAACTTGTTTATGGAGTACACTGGAGGCGAATGCTGATGTCACAAGAGGAGGAACACTTGGTTTTGGCCACAAGAGTCAATTGCAGTCTGCAGGACTTTCCCATAATTGTCCATCTTGGAGCAAACAGAGCATTACTTGTCCAGCAGGCACAAATTGTTTGAATGGCCTTGAGGTTATTTGCCTCATGTCTTGCTTCTTACCTGTGGTTAACAAGAACTGAGGCTGAAGAAGAAATGTTTCAGTGGTGTAGATTCATTATGTCAAAGCAGACTAAAACTTTTCTGCTGGTTGGAGACCAGTAGAAACTTTGCAGAGACTTTTGAAACATTTTATCAGGAGCTCAGGGAAGTTCTGGCAGTGATTTGGGCCCTGACGCTATTTGACCACACTGTCCAAGAAACAGACTTGTCCGACAAGTACTTTCTAATTGTACTTTGAGGACTTAACATCTCACATATACAGATCTTCAGTAGTCACTCCAAGAGCTTAAACAAGGCTGTTAGGCATCAAAGATCCTAAACTCTAAATCTTTGAATGAGTCACACAAACATAGTGCTAACATGTGAAGTAGGTGAAGGAAAGGCACTACTAATCCCCTTTGTTACATGTGGTTATGCTATGGAGCCTGTGAAAAAGTTTTTTGCAATGCTTCTATCTTTGAAGAAACTCTCCAAGCCCCCTCTTCTAGTGCTTGGCCTGGCCCTCCACCCACTCTTAAATTAATCAACAAACTACTTATAAGCCAGCTTATACAGAATTTAATTGGAACATGTCTGAGCAAGAAATGCAAAGCTAGTTGATGAGTATTCGTAAACACTTTTGTGGTTGTGCTTAAATAAATGCCCTCATTGTAAACCATCCCAGTTTTGGATTCTCACAAGTAGGCAAGCCTTCCAGAAAATAATACACTTCATCTAGTGCACCAGGTGCTCTGTGAAAAACTGTCAATGAAGTCAGGGAATAATTAGGCATCAGTAACTAAAGAGCAGTTATGAACTTCCACAAGCAGTTTACATCAGACAAACACCTTGCTGTGAGCACAAGAGGATGTTTTCCAACGCAAGTCTATACCTAACCTCTTGGTCCTGATCGTTTTGACCATCTGAGAAAGTATTTGAGGGAAACAAGCCCAAGAGCCAAAATCCACGTTTCTCCTGGAAACTAAATATCATGGATTCAATTGAGAGAAAAAAACTAAGCAGCAGACTGCAAGTTCCCCAACTCTGTTCCCACAAAGCCATGCCTGCTTTAGAGGTGTCATTGTCTTTTGCTCCATCTCCTGAACCACTTGGTCACTTTTGTGCTTTGTGCCTTGTATTTGTGTCTGCTCTGTGGAGCACAACTGAAACTGTTAGGACCTTCTTGACCTGTGTTTCAGGCTTGAAGAATGGTCTACGTGCATAAAAGCGAGTCTTATTGTTCCCTGACAGTATTGTTTGATCTAACAAAATATTTTCCAACAATCCTACAGTAGCGCTATTACAGTTTGTTTTCAAAGTGCTCTCATAAAATACTGAGCTTTTAAAAATCTGTCCGCTAAGGAAACTGAACTGTTGTTAGACAGTGTTTTCCTTTTTTGAACTTATTCACAGTGACAGTGTAGTTTTTTGCTTATATTTCCAAACACGTGTAGGATCAGTTCTAGTAATAATTCATTATTTACCCATTTTTACGCTTGAGTAGTTGTCTTTAAATTACTGATCTTTATTATTTGTCAAGGTGGCAGTTGAACAGCAGTTAGTTTCCTCAAGTAAACAAACAGCCACGCGAGTTACAAAAAAAAGTCTTTTGATGATACGTATTACAGTTTCATTTACAACTCTGTCACTATTTTAATGGTTGGATTAAGTTCTTTTTTTTTCCTAAACATGTGAAGGAATGCTAATTTTCCTAAAATATAAGAAAACAGGTGCCCCAAGGCCAAGAAGAGTTGTACTGGATGGCCTGGAGTAGGGTTCTGTGGGGAATAAACAGCTTTAGGAAGTGGGAAATGCTCTCCCATTTGTTAAACAGGAATGACTTAATACTTGGGTAAGAGAAAAGTGCAGTAAAATGTGTGGATGTTGAGTGATGCAGGAGAAGAGAAGGAAAGAAAGAGGTAAAATAATTAAGTTAACATGTAAAGAAATGACTCTTTGAGTCTGCTGATCAATTTATTAATACTTTATATTTAAATAGGTGGCTGAATCCCTTATTTATTATTGGCCATAAACGGAAGCTTGAAGAAGATGATATGTATAAAGTGCTGCCAGAAGATTCCTCAGAGAAGCTTGGAGAGGAATTGCAGTGGTAAGGAGAAAAATAATTGTTGTCTTTCACTGTGTTTCTGCCAGTGAACGTGAGTCTTATTCCAATTCTAAAATTAAAAGAGGTTGTTGTCAAGTCGGGCAAAGTCTCCTGTTAAAAGCGCTAAAGAAGTAAGTAATATTTAATTGTTTATCATGGAAGCATTTAAATTCTTTCAAGTTATACATAATGAAAATGCATTAGAGCATTTCCATGATGTAATTTATAGTTAATTTGTCACTTTGCAGAATTATTTGCAGGAAAAAAAAACTTTTCATCAATTGTTACTGTAGTAATAACTTATAAATTAATGTGAGCCTTCTGGCCTATGGTAGACTAGCTATGGAAAGTTTTAAAAAATCTCTCTATAAAAGCAGGGAAAAATATTTAGGTTGGTTTTTTTTCTTTGTTGTTTTTTTTGTTTTGAGCACAAGCTGAGTAAAGTGACAGCTGTGTACCCTTTTATATCTGTGTGGATATAAATATGTGTATGTTGAAAATATACCATTCTTTGGTAAAGTAGATAAAATACCTTGGACATATAAAAGCTCATGTCTAGGAAGTGTCTTTATTTTGTTATAAATACTCTTTTGTGGCCTGTGTACCAATTCATGTTGTCATGTCCGCAGGAGGATCTTTTTCTTTTAATAGTGAAGTATTTTCCATGAATAACTGTTCATGTAATTGTCTTGAACCTTGCAGTAAAGAAGATTTTTGTCTTCAAATAATCTTTTGTTAAATAAGAGGAAGAGGTGTCTCCTAGTGAAAGGTGGCCTCTGTATTAAGAAAGTGTGGCCTTCCTCTTTCTTGTCTTTACACTGAAGGTAGAGAAAAAAATTGACTTTCCCAAAATCAGCTTCCAAGCCTGGGATGAGAGACGACTCAAGCAGTAAAAAATCCAGAAATGAGTGGCTATGACCAGCTTTTACATCATCCTGCTCTAGATGAGTTAACAAAGAGGGTCAGCTCATAGGAATGCAGCTTTAAATATCTTTGTAGCTGCAGGTCTTTGCCATATTCTGTGGTTGTATCTTGAAAGAGTTCAGGGAGTCTGCTGGGGAGGAGGATGGACTCTTTCCAATGATTCTTACAGGAAAAATACATGCTTTCCATGAGTCAGGAAATGGTAGAAAATGCAGTGTGCAAAAAAAAAAAAAAAAGAGTGGGTTTTAATTCTTTAGCGTACTTGGCCAAGAAACAAAGACTATAATTCATAAATAGCCACCTAAGGAAGTAGCCTTTTCTTTTGGGCCAACAAACCCCACAGAATCTGCAGTTTCAATTCTGATTCCAAAGCATTTAGACAATAACTAAATAATCCTTGTAACAGAAAAAAGGGTAAAACTAAATTTAAAAATGCCTTATTATCCATACTGTATGCTTCAAATGTGTGTGCTTTGTTGCAAAATAATTTGGTTTTCATGCCTTAGACTCGTTTCAGCCTTCAAACTAGCAAGGTCAGAGGGTCTGGCAGAACATGTTTCGCCTCCAGAAGCAATGGGGAGTATCTTGTCTGACAGCAGCATGCTTTAAGAAGTCTGCTTAAGTTCTGATACTTTGTTGTGAAAGTCATGCTTGTTATTATAGTCTTGGATTTTCATGTGAACAGATGTTGTCCTGCTTGTGGCCAAACATGTTGTAATGTAAAGCACAGTCTTTGCCACTGTGCTGCTGTAATCCTTGCCTTCAAAGAGACATGTCGAGTGTTAAGTGACAAAACTGCTGCAGACAGTTCCCTCTGCTCTTGTGCCATATCTGCTCATCCTTATCAAAGCATGTGGTGAAGAAAAGAGAAGGCCAGACATGGGAAAGGGTTGTGCATAGCAACCTTTTTGAGAAAATGCAGACTCTATAAGAAGATGAAGACACTCCATGCTGATTCACTTTAGTCCATAGTCAGAGATTCATATAATAATAGGCTCTTACCCAAGGTGAATGGTTCTCTGAACTGAGAGGAAAAGAAGGAGTTCCTCATCTGCAAACACCTCAAAGGCGTAATAGTCAACAGTGGTGAATTGTCTGTGATTATACAATAGCAAATAGGCTTGTAATGCTACGTGTTTTGTGCAAGTGAGAAAATATGACTATCTGTTAACTACTTTTTTGTTGTTGTAGTTGTATTAAAGTGATCTGAAATTATTTTATTCCAGGCAATTGCCTTCTGCTTTTACTTCTGTCCTCCAGCATGTTTGTGTTTGTTTGTCAGGTACTGGGATAAAGAGGTGCAAAAAGCAAAAAAGAGGGGAAAACCACCACATTTAACAAAAGCCATTATTCTTTGTTACTGGAAATCCTATTTAGTTTTTGGAATTTTCACAATGATTGAGGTAAGTGGTATAAAATGTCACACAACAAGCTTCTTGACTAGCAGCAGTGTGAAATTTGGCCCCTTAGGTTGTATGATACACACTGATGTCTTCATGCTGGGCTGTTCAGAGAATCTGTAATGTTCATTTTACTCAGGAGAGTAAAACAGAACTACAGCCCCATGGAGACTGAAAAATTGTAACTGCAGGATTATGGATGTGGAACAAAAACCTGTTTTTAGTGCAATATTTTTGAGACCATACAAGCCACTGAATTGCTTTGTAAGGCTTAGCTATATTTTGTGTATTTGACTGGGGTGCCCAATAGGTGCTTTTACTATGTATGTAGATGGCTATAAAAGGTACACAGTCATCTTTAAAAGTGGAGGTGAAATACATATTCATTCATTTATACACAGAAGTTTTTGTTGGTAATTGAGAGAGTTCTGTTTTAAAGATTCAGCTAAATTTTAATGTGGAACATATTCCTTTTGGATTATGTTTTGATAAAAATTGGCTTGACATTTTAAAGTGCAATAAAGACAAAATAACAGGGGATATGACTTGCAGCAGTACTTGGCTCTTGTCTGTCTGCTTACAAGCTTAGGCATCATGGTGTGGTGTTTAATTTTTAATACTTTTTGCATTTCTTTTTCTTTCAGGAAACCCTCAAAATAATTCAGCCAATATTTTTGGGGAAAATAATTAATTATTTTGAAAACTATGATTCCTCAGGTGAAGTAGATTTGAAGCTTGCATATTGCTACGCAGCTGCTCTGTCTGTGTGCACACTTATTCTAGCTATAATGCACCACTTATACTTCTATCATGTACAGCGGGCTGGCATGAAGCTGAGGGTAGCCATGTGTCATATGATTTATCGAAAGGTAAGCAAACCTGTCTACAGGTGTATTTGACATTTCACAGCTGTTTCATTAGAGGAGTTTAAAAATACAGTTTTTGCTTGTGTTTGCAATTCCATTGATGCTACTCATTTATAAAAATATAATGCACACTAATATCAGACCTGAAATGTATATGTGTGCTTTTGATCTTGGTGTGTGAATGACAGCCTCGGTCTTCTGAGTGAAGGTGGGGAATTAAATATCCCTAAAGCCTAGGAGGAGCTGCTGATTTTTACCTTCTCATGCTCCCCACCGTTGCGGGTGGAATGGTTGTGTGCTGGGATAGTAAGGAGCAATTGGTGTACAGCAGGAGAGGGGCAGAGCTCCCAGGGGATGCCAGCAGCTACCGAGTCCTGTAGATTCATCCCTGGTGAGGGTGTTATGCTCGACTGTTGTCATTTGCTCCAGCATTCTCAGCTGCATGGGGCTAAGAGTTGCCTTCTTTGCAGGTCAGAGAAGCTCCCCAACTCTCTCAGGGCATCTGTCCATCCCATTAGCTCAGGGAGAGGCAGCAGTACTGTGGTACTGCTCCTGCCCCCTCTGTGTGAGTGAGGATGCTGGGCCTCTTCACAGGCAGGTCCCTTTGCTATCCCCCCCCTCCACTTGAGGGCAAAGAGAGAAGGGAATAGACAGAGGAGAGACTGTTCAGAATCAAGGTGAATCCTAAAGGTAGAGTAGAGATGGCTTTACCATCAGTTACTGGTTTTACTGTGGAGGCACTCTAGTCCTTCACTAAAGCCAGTGAAGCGTGAGAAAGGTTGTATGTTCAGTAACCTGTTGTTTTGTTGCTGTCTCTGTATTCTGTTAAAAAAAAAAATGCTGACCTCAACTACAGATGGAGCTGAGGCTTCTGTTAGATGGGAAGTGGAACAAGAGAAGTTTTGGATATTATCTACAGGAAGGAGTTGAGCAGCATCCAGGATGAAATGCTGGCCTTGGTGTGCTCTGAGGAGCAAGCAACACAGTTCTAAATGTCTGCTTCTCTCTTGTGAAGCTGTTGGCAATATCTGAACCACTCAGCCTGTCTCTGCTTCCAAGCAGGAGACTCTGCTGGGGATGCTGGAGGGGAAAATACCCTATCCTTCTAGCTTTAGTGCTGCTAGAATAGTGATCTGCCAATTGTTACCTTAGCAAAGAAGTTTCATTGAAGGATCAGAATTGTAAAGTTTCTTTAGAATATAAAGAAATCCCTGTTATTTTAACCATTAAACATAGGTACCATTCACTTAATGCAAACACTTGTGCTACTGATATAGGTCGTATGAAGGTTTTGGGCAAAGCGGTAAAGTGAGGAAAGTAAAAATGACCCCATTGAAAGTGTTGATTGTTTTTCATGCGCATATTTATTCTCCTCCCTCTTCTCATACCTGGGAAATTATCATCTGGGAGCTCATCTCTAACATGGCACACTGCCTTCTTGTACATAAACATCTCTCTAAGGTATTAATTTGCTAAAGTGATTATCATATCACAGTTTGAAATTCATGAAATATGTATGTAGCATTGTTGTTTGTTGCTGTGCTGATACTAGCTTAGAAGTTTGGAAAAATAAATGTCTGTAATATGGACCCTTATTTCTAGAGATGTGATTAAATGGGAAATTAAGCTCCCCTTATTTCATAAATGTTTACTCCCAAGGGTAAAAGCTGAGGTCACAACAGAAGAACAATAAATCTTTCTAATCACTTATCTTCAGCATTTGAGGCTTATAGATAGATCACACTTTCTCTTTATCCTTGTATGTCCTTTTGAAAGAATCTGGATGCTAATGTACCAGCACTTTTGCAGTGCTCATTAATTGCTGTAGTAAATAAAAACTTCGATTTTCGAGAGTTAGTGGATTGGATGAGAGAGCATCCTTAACAGAAAACTTCAAATGCTCATCATTCTTAAAAAAAACCCCATACTGAAACTCCAGGATGTTTTGTAATCAGTAAGAAGTATTAGCTATCCATGCAGTTCCCATAATTAAAACCTATTGAGAAAGGGTGCTTTGTGGGAAATAGACCTGTGTGGAATATTCATAGACAAAAAATAAGGGAGCTCTTTGTGCTGAAAACAGGTAGATAGTTGTCAAATATAAAATAAAATGTAAATTCAAACTACAGGTACTTTTTAATAAGTGCGTGGCACTTGATAATCTTCAGCAATATTTCTTCTCTTCAGAGTGAATTTATAACTGTTATGGTCAAAGCAGTTTTTAAACCCACAGTGTACTGGCTTTGGCTGGAATAGAGTTAATTTTCTTCATAGCAGCTAATATGGTGTTACATTTAGGATGTAGTGGAAAGGAAAAATACCTAAACGGGACTTTTTGGTAAAAATCAGTAAAACTGTTGTTTTGTGTCCAACATTTCCATTTCCTTCTGTATATTCGCCGTCTAGACAATCCATTCAGCTAGGAAAATGTAAGGCTGATTTCACTTTAAACAAACAAACATCCCCAAAGCTAGTGCTACTTAATAAGTAGTTTTGAAGCAGGAAGGGAAGAAAAGACTAAAATTGCATTGCCACTGACAGTGGGAATGGCCATCTCTTCCCTGAGAAGACAAATAGTTGAGCATCCTCCTTTTGGCTCAAATGCTTGCATGGTTCCTTCTGTGACTGCCTTGGTCAGAATGAACTGGGCTAGTACATTTTGAGACTGTTTTCACCAACTCTCTGAAATAGCTAGGAAGAAGTCAGAAAGGTGGTGGAGGTGATGAGTCTGGGTCGGACCCAGGCTATGGACCACTGTCACGATACCACCAGTAGTATGTTCTCCTAAGCGGCTCTGGTGGACCTCAAATGGCAGATCTGTTTGCGATGTAAAGAAGTAATAGCAGTAGGTGCTGTAAACACGCCCTCACGGACAACTTCTTCAAACATGTATCAGTTGAACTCCTGTTAATACGGTCTATGGATATGGAACAGCTTTTCTAGGAGCTTATCAACCTTTATCTATGGTGTGGAGTAGACATGATAGAAATGTGGATGTGCTGTGTCTGCATTACCTGCAGGCAGCTTTGCAGGGGATTTCATATGTATGAGAGACAAAGACAGGGAATGTAGCAATGATTTTCTCAAATAATTAAATCTTGTCTCTCATACATGCAGTATCCTAGGTTTGTTATTGGAATATCAAGAATTTCTTAGTGTCGTTCTAAACATTCTGCCTGCTGATTTCAATGAGGGTTGAGGATCTCCCTGTGATTAATACCTTTGTAACTCAACAGCTGTGTGCCAGAAATGTAAGGCATTTTGTTTGAAATTATACTTTGAGTAGTATTTTGATGTCTTGTTTTCTTGCTCCTGATTTAAAATACTGGAACAAGGTATTTTTGAAGTAATTAGGGCTTTTCAGGTTAGATTATTGACCAAAAAGGAATTCTAAGAGTTGTGTGGAGAGAGAGAAGAAGATGAGTACAGCCTAAAAATATGAAATGTTTTTGAGGAGTGAACTATCCCTGTTACAGGAGAATGTATAACAAGTTTTGCAGACTTTTTTAGTTGTATGACAAAACTGTGTTTCCTTTCTAGCAGGTGTAAAAGGAAGCAAGGTCTGCTATCTGCATCTTTGAGCTATTTGAGTTTGTATCTTTACAGTAGTGTTCAGGCTGCATGCTCTCCAGATTTTTTGGGGTTATTTTATAATTGCGTACTACTTTCTACTGATTAACTTATTTATTAACCTATAAAATTATTTGGTATTTAATCTCGTTGCTTTTCATAGTGTGTGCTAAACTTTATTTAATATAATTCTGATACGTTACAATTTTGCAAGAGTTATTAACAAGGGAAATATTAATTTGTAAAGGGATGTTAACTCTGATTTGCAAAGACAGAAAGCAGTTTGTGGTGTTAGCAAGAACTGATAGTGTAAAATGAATCATTTGGGGTTTTTTTATCTTCTGTCAGGAATCTTATTCAAAACAGAGTTCTTTCAATTGGCCAAACATTTTCCTGAGTTTAATCTGGTCTTCAGGTGGACTTTTCTCTTCCTGTTTTGAACAGATGCTTGTAACATGGGGGAAGAGCAGTGCAATTGAAAAGTTACAGGCTTTTTTTGTTTGGTTTTGATAACTTGCTATTTTTACTCACTTCAGATATGAAAATAGCTATGGCACTTCTGTTTTCACAGTCCTTCTCTAGACTTTTTTTTAATACTCTTCTTCAGGACTTTCTTAGGAATATTTAACCTAGCTTAGATGTTAACTAACTTTCTAGAACTGTGCCTGGATATTCTCGAGCAAAAGCTGAACATGCCTTCAGCTTTTTCACTGGTATCGTACTTGTGTATTGAGTCTTCTGTGTATAGGTGTATTGTAGTCTATAAACTATGACAATTTAAGTCTATTCTGACTTTTTTAGGCTCTTCGTCTCAGTAATGTAGCAATGGCAAAAACTACCACTGGTCAGATAGTAAATCTTCTGTCAAATGATGTGAACAAATTTGATCAGGTAAGAAGTTTTACAGATCTTAATAAGAGGTTGAAGTAATTGTGGGGTTTGAATTAAGATGTATTTGTTTGCATCTGATGATTAAATGTTTTTTATGAATATTTTTTCTAGTTGTTTCTTGGACATCATAGGAGAGAAATATTCTCTTATATTACTGTACTTTTTTTTTCCTCCCTTAAGGATTTTCCTGCAGTTTTCCTAAGCTCAGAGAAATGTTGATGCATGAAGATACAACAAAATCAATGTAGTAATTTGCTTACTTTCTGGAAGTTAGGCACTTCCGTGTACATTCAGATCTCTGAATCTGGTGCAGAATTCTCACTCGAAGGCACAGTACCTGCTGTAGGAAAAGATGCTTCCTCAACATTGTGTTATTAGCGTTTGATTTTTTTAGTTAAGTCCAAAAGCTAATTTTTCTTTCTGAACTATTACCTAGGTAACGATTTTCTTGCACTTCTTATGGGCTGGACCAATTCAAGCTGTAGCAGTAACAGTTCTTCTCTGGATGGAGATTGGCCCATCGTGTCTTGCAGGAATGGCAGTTCTGATTATTCTTCTTCCTGTCCAGACCTGCATTGGGAGGCTTTTTTCTTCCCTAAGGTAAGGTTGCATGTGTGGGGTTGTAGGTATTTTCTGTCCTGAGTTTTAAAATATGCTTACTGGATGGAGGTGGACTGCTGCTCTGAGATCAGCTTCTGTCTGGTGAGTCTTTTTGCTTATCTTTGTCAATGTTTTTCATAGTTGCTAATGTGAGATTTCTAAACTCCTGTTTAGGGACTGGAAGTGTTATGTCTTCCAGACATGCTGAAAATATCTGCTAATTGTTAGCTGTCCAGTATATTAAAAGCCTTGGGTTACTTCTGTAGCTACCTTGCTGTAGATGTTGAATAGAATTGTGTAACTCCTTGAGCTTTGCCTTCCTGAGTTGATACTTAGGGAGCATTTACTACAAAAGTGCTACTCTCAGTTCTGCCATGAGTTTAACGTAATGCGGTAATACAGGAGTTGCAGCAGAAAGCTTCTCCAAGATGGAGATGCAGAGAGGAGGAAGGGGAAGGAACTGAGAGAGAAAGGAAGAACACAATTATAATGGTGCTTTTGGTGCCAGCTATGAGGTTTCTAACCGTAATGTTCTAGGTGATATAAAATGAGTTTGCAGTAATTTTCCATTATTGGTCAAAATTAACTTTTTGGTGCCTTCCCCCTAAAGCGAAGACTTGTCTCAAGTGGAAATATTGAATTATCTTCGGTGTTCTTGCTTCCTCACTTTTCTGTGTGCAATTAATTATGTTCTGCTAACATCATGAGTTTATAAATGGCTTTTGCATCTAAATGGAAATTTACTGTTCCTTTACTGTGTGCACATATCCTTAGTAATGTTATGCTTCTTTGTTGTATTTAGGGTGAATGGATTCCTTCTAGCTCTTTGGACAAATAAAACTTTTTTTAGTGAGTTACTTTTGTTTTCAAGTTGTGTTTTAAGACAGGCTTTCTGGAAGCAATGAGACTGGCATTGCTATTGCATGGCTAGGTATGAAGAGAGAGCCGATAACTGCAAAACAAGACCAACTCGTAGATTTTCTTCTGTTTGTAACCACTGTGGTAGTCTTCAGTTATTATGCACAAGTGCTATTTCTCAAATAATGAGCCATTAAATGTTCTCTGTCAGATGTTTAGGATTGTTTTTTTATTATAAAGCCTGTTTGTGGAACACTTCCGATATCTTCTGCATGTGCATTTTCACTGCATGTGTAATACACTTGCAAAAATACACTTGAACTACTTCACTCTTGGGTGTTTAGAGTTTTAAGTTTTGAGGTTTTGAGCTTTGTGTCAATGGTTAAAACACTTAGCTCTTAACTAGTGCCTTATCCATGGTGGTAAGCATTATTATCCCCATTTTACAGATGGGAAACAGAGGCACAAAGAGATTAAGTGACTTGTCCAGGGTCAGACAACAAGGTGACAAAAAACTCTTCTTGAAGGTATGTATTTTAAAAGTTAATCAGTGGCAATGTAATGCTGTTTGGGTTTTTCCCCCATTCATTAACAGCCACTCGTTTGGATGCAGTGCACAGGAAAAAAATTGTTAACCAGAAAAACTTGTGCTTGTCTGCGTGCACAGATCTTTGTATATGTGAGCAGAAATTTGCAGCAAACAGAGAGTTAAGGGAAAAACTGAAATGAATTCCAACTCTGTAACGATGAGTGTGTTCACGTGGCAATTTCTGGGAATCTACATGGATTTAAGAAAATCAGCCTATGAAGAAGTAATTTAAGGATTAAAGCTTTTGCTAAAATCCAGGCATGCTCAGTGTGGCAACTGTTTTGTGCTGTTACTTAGCATTGTACTAGAAGTTTTCCAAAATACACATGACATGAACTATTATTTGAGAAATAGTTCAACTATTGGACTGAATACATTTTATTTATGAGAGCTCAATCCTTTCACTGCTTAGCCATGCAACTGCAATATTCTCATTTAAAGCCCTTTTACATTTAAGAAAATAACTTTGTGGAACTGTTCTATCAGACATGATTAAAACCTACCAAATGTGCCTGCAGAAAGGAATTTAGAATCATTGTTAGTATTGTAGAGGAGACTTCAGAGACTTTTAAGAATTTTCATGTTCTTTTTCCTGTTGCACTGTTTTAAGCATGCTGTGTGACCATGTGTTTCCCAGTTGTCCTGATCTGCATGTACTAGGAACTTAGTACTTATAAAACTGGGGACACATCTTCCTCTGCTGTAAATTGCTTCCAGGGCACTGGAAGTCTGAGTACTTTAAACCATTATACAATATTTCTGAGACTGTGACTTCTGTTAATGTATGTGCAAAATGTGCATTTTGTAAGGTAGAGGAGTGTAACTTGAAGAAAAAGACTCCCTCCCCAATGTCTTGAACATTTTAAAACAATTTGTAAGAGGGCGGTTACTATGATGACATTTCAGCAGGAAAACTAAAAAACTGGTTTATGAGAACTATACCCTTTTTGATCACACCATTTAAAAAAGAAACCTTGGTTTTAACTTTATTTGTATCATCTTCAACCTTCTGTTATCTGAAGATGAAGTCTGGAAGTTAGGTCTGAAAGGTGACCCTTTCAAAAGATTTCAGGTGAGAATTCTTTGCTGCTACAGAGACATGAAAAACATCCTAAACTTTGCCTTTTGCAGTAGTGGTCTGGTTTTCTTTTTGAACGAGGAGAAGAGGATCTGGCAAAGATAATTGCATTCCATGTCAGTATGGATGGTTTAGGCTAAGCCATCTTCCTCAGCCTTAATTCTTCCTAAGGCTGAATTCCTACATTTCTTTTTTTCAATTTTCTTGTATAAATATTTCTTACACTCTGTTTCCACCAGCATTTATGGAACTCTGGTCCCGAGACGTTTTGTAAAAATGGCAAGCAAGTGCCTGAAATTCTTTCTGCTTAACTGCTTTAAACCTAGCTTTTTCTTTTAGAGAATCAGAAATCTTACAAGGGACAGGTTAAGTTGACTAAACTGAGCCACGCATTCTAAGGAGCCTTTAGAAAAAAAAAATTATTTCTGAGTCATATTTTTCATTGATGTATACAAAAATAAGTAATTTAGCAGGAAAAGGTATCTTTTATCAAAGTAAAGCCTGCTATAGCTCACTATGTACGAAGTGTGTTTGTCTATATGAATTAATTTAGAGTCGTAATAAGTTTTGTTAGCATGGTTTATGCTTTCATTACATGGCTTCTAACTTTCAGTGCTTTTTTCCTAGTTGAAACTGCAACTTTATTATTTAATTTTATATATATATTCCAGTTTGTTCATCAGTGCAAATAATGTGGGACCAAAATAGATAAATGTACTTTAGAGTTAATTACAACTAATGCTTAATGGTAATTGTAATACTTACATATTATAGAGAACCATATCTAGATTAGCTTTCCTCAGTTATAGCTCATGTACTGTTGCTAAGTAATCTTTACTTTAACTAATGTTAATCTTAAAAAAAGGCAAATGAAGGCTGGTTTCTTTCACAGCATCAAAAGACCCTTATGAGAAGGGTTGTTATTTTAGCATTTCATGGCCATTCCAAAAAGTAGTTTTCCGAATTTTGTTTGGGTCTAAATTTAGTATTTGTAATTTTTTTTATTTCAGCATTTTCATACACAAATATTTTGTTTAAGGAATACTGTATGTTTGCATAAGCTGACATATAATTCTGAACATTGAATCAACTCACAGTTTGCAGAGAACAGGGAGTACTAGCAATACAGACGTACCAAATCCATCTGCTATGAGTCAGCTTGAGTATCTTAAAATACTGTTTTAAGAAGACTCTTTAATGCAATTACAATTATATGAATCCTCTTTATGATTAAAAGCAAAAACTTCAGTAATATAAGCATGATATGTGATTGTTAATAGTCTGTCTTCTTTTGAGAATCTGAGAATCTTTACTTTGTGCTGTTTACAGAAGCAAGACAGCGACCTTAACAGATGTTAGGATTAGGACCATGAATGAAGTCATAAGTGGTATGAAGATAATAAAGATGTATGCTTGGGAAAAATCATTTGCGGAACTTGTGAATGGTTTAAGAAGGTAATCCTGGAAAGATCTATATCTGTTTCCATTTTTTTACATGTCATTAAGTGCATTATTTTGTGCTTTAAAGTGCAGTTTACTTGGCCTTCTTTGGCTTTTTTTTTGTTGTCTTTCTATGGCAAGAGTGAAGGAATGAAATATATCCTAGGGGAGCAGAAGAAGAGGAAAAAAAAACTTTTGATATTTATAAATTTCAAGTTCTTAAGCTTTTTTTTATGGTTGCATTTAAAACCAGCAACTAATAAACTGTATTAGTTGTAATTGAACAATTTAATCCTCACAGTTCTGTAATCTAATAGCAAGGAACCAATAAGCAGATGCTTCTGTTCTGAGAAATATAAGGAACCTGACTTTCTGTCCTAAATGATAGCACCCTAGGGTGGTATTCTGCTTCGACACTTGCATAATGAAGTATTGCCCAATCCATCTGGGAAGAGAGGGAGGGAGAAAGACAGCAGCTCAGAAATTCCCTAGTTGTTCAACTGGCAAGACCAGCTGAGTTTCACATCGTAAGATACATCGTTCCAGAGGTCTGCAGCATCTGATTAAAACTTATGCATAAATTTGATTTTCAATCAATATTTGCACTTTCACTTGACAGTGTAAGAGCATTTAGTGCTAAAGAATACTGTAGGAGTTCAGGTGCAAAATTCTCATAATATCATTTTCATGTTATGTCCGTCTGCAGCACATGAGTAGAAGGTTGTTCTGCTGTAGATTCTGAGTTTTAATTTTTTTACTTGGTTTTATTCGGAATTGCTTTTTTTTTTTTTAAGATTTTTTTCCCCCTTTATATCCATGTGCAGGCTTGCGAACTTGCTAATGTTCCCTGGGATGTTTCTTCCCATGCACATAATCCTTTCCTCCTTTAGATTACAGGATCCTGTAATTGAATGTTCCTGATTGATTGAAGTCTTCACTGTCTTTCACGGATCTAGAGAGGATGTTTCTTTATTGAAAGCTTCCTCAGTATTCACATCAATAAACTTCAGATTTCCAAGTTCAACACCCTGTTAGGATTACAAGCTTCCTTTTTAATGATGAAGAGAAACAAGCTATTTCAAAATGCACCTTGAATGCTCTTTATTTTCTTTAATGAAGGTGATTTATTGCTTAGGATTTCCACAGTGGCCCTTGACAGTTGCTAGGGCAACATCTGAACTTCTCAGTTGCTCTTTTTTCCTGTGGTTGTCAGTATTAGTTTCCTTTGATATAACCAGGTTCCTTAGGACAGTGTAGTGCATTATATACAGCCTGTGGGTAGGCTCTAATTTATCTGATATTTATGGAGAATAGCAGTTGCTGATCATCCACAGATAGTGAGAGGATTATTAGGGATTATTAGAGGGTGGGAAAAGTTTCATCCAGGACTGTAGGAGTAATTGAATTAGACCCAATTCAAATAGTTCACACACAAATGTTTTTGGAGTAGATCAGAGATTGTGAGCCCTTATGCTGAAAAAACAGGTCTTTGAAAGTTTGTCAGTTCCGCCAATTTGGCAAGTATAGTGGGAAAGTTGCTTAACTAGTTTTCCAGTTGCGCATCCCTTCATCCTTCTCTCCATTAAGTGAGGATTAAGTTTATTTCAAATTACATAATCACAACTTGAGTTTCTAATCCTAGTATATAGCTCCAAGTGGAAGTTAATCAAAACAATCAAAATTTTCCCTGACAATTTGCAGAATATTTGGGAAGAGAAATTAGGAATAGTTTCAGGATTTTATACTCTATTATTTCAAGCACTTAAAATTAGACTTTATGGGGAAGGAGTTATGGCTCTCTTGGTAAGGAAAAAATAAGAACTTAAGCCTGATGTCATCCGTATGGTAGACAGATAGTACAGTAATATTTTGAGGATTGGACTTGACAAGTCATTTAGAAGTGCAAAATGAAATTTAACTGAATTTGAAATTGAGAACATGCAGATCAGCAGCTTTCAGTTGCTGGAGGGAGACTTCTATGTCTGTGCAGTACTTCAATCACCATTTAACTTGGGTAATGGCTGGTGGAACAGTTGGCTTCACACATCAGTGTTTTCTGAATAATGAACCAGAATTCCCAGAGCAAAGGAAGCCAGGAGCAGGGTCCAAATTATGAAGGGTTTAGACTGAGATCAAAGGAAATGCTGCAAATCCTGTGATCCAGCTTTTGAGGAGCAGCAGCTGAATAATGGTAATACTTGGGGCCTGGGTCAACTCTTGATCTTTTGGAAGTTGCCTTGTTTTTTTCAGCTGCAGACCATGTGTTGATCTTATCAGGAGTTATGTGACTGAACTCTACTGGATTCTGATACTGGAAGGATAAAGAGTTTGTGGGTGCTTGGGCTTTATACTGCTATGTATAGAAATATTTTTTTCCTCTTTTTCTCTTGTATGCAACTCAGAAAGAGTCAAAACAGTTTAGAATCTGAATTAAAATAATAGTTTGACCAAAGCCAGAAAAAAAGAATATTTTGTTTTTCTCTGTCTGAAAAAATAATTATTTTCTATAGCTACTAAGGTATTAAATATAATAATTCCCCCCCCCCCCCAATTTCTAAGCCTTTTAAACTCTATTGTTATTTACCATGTATCATACTTTATGGTCATTTTTGAGTACAGCTTTTTATGTGAGAGTTGGGGTGGTGCAAGGGCAAGAGAAAGGGTATAAAAGTAAAATCCTGGGAGTGGGTTTCCCTTATCTGATTGTTGAGGGCAACTTTAATGAGAAACTTTAATATGAGTGTTTATATTTTGCATTTTTAGGAAGGAGATTGCCATGGTTCTGAAAAGCTCCTACCTCCGAGGACTGAACTTAGCTTCTTTCTTTGTGGCAAGCAAAATAACAGTATTCATGACTTTCATGGCATATGTACTACTTGGCAATGTTATCTCTGCAAGTCGGGTGTTTGTTGCAGTGTCCCTGTACGGTGCAGTAAGACTGACTGTAACTCTCTTCTTCCCTTCGGCTGTTGAGAGAGTATCCGAGGCAGTGGTTAGCATACGACGAATCAAGGTATGGTTATTAGTTTAAATTCTTCTCTTATTCTAACATTGTTTTAATGTCACCGGAAAAGCGGCCTTATTTTGGTTTTGCAGAGTTTGGGGTTCTTAATTAATATAACCTATTTGGAAACTGAATGTGTTGCTGTGTAAGCCTGTGCAAAAAACATGAAATGCGCTGTAGGACAGGCTGAAATGTGAGAGAAAAATGCAAAGAAGTGTTGTAGACCTCCGCTAAGTAAGGGGAACGTGTGCAGGTACATTGGGAGTGCAATCTGGAAGACAGCAGATGGGAGCTGTAAGATTCATATGCACTATGCTACCCCGTCGTTTTCGGGACAGGTGTGAATGTTAGCTGTACTAAGCCCACACAAAAGCTTGCTTGGGATACTGGATGTTGCACACTGTCTTTTTTATACTCTTATATAGCATTTGTTCAGCTGCATGGCAGTGCTTATTCGAGGAATCTTTCTAACTGTGCACTCTGAGAGGCAGAGATGTCTGAAAAAGGTGCCTTAGGAACAGGAGAATGGCATTTCAGTAGAGGCAGCAATGATCTTTTCCTTTTTATCTCTAAGCTCCGATTCCAACGTATCTTAGCAGTTGCATGATTTTGCTTCTAACAGCTGGCTTCAACTCCCCTGCATTTACAATACTTGAAATAATGTTTTTTGGAAACCAGCTCCAGAATCAAGGTTTATTGGGCAAACAGTTGTCCTAGTGAATCTGTGGCATCCTTGATGCCATCACCAACTTTTTAGTTTCCATTTCCCAAACTGTTTCAGGGTTGGACATTTTGCTACTGAATGACAAGATGCTACCTGACCAAAGATGCGTTATTGAAATGCGAATAAGTAGAAAGGTAGTAGGAGGAGAGGGTCAGAAATACAGAAATTATTAAGATGATGGCTAGATACATTTAGACAAAACTAAAAATATATATATATATATATAATTATTAAGAAGGTGCTTTCTTTTTGGTGTTATGGAACAAGCTAGATGTCTGCACCTATCTTAAAGTATACTGAGATGGAGAGAAGGAAGCAGGAGACTACTATGCTTCAGGCGACAATAAAGAGCAATGGTCAGATGTGAAGTAATAGCTTTTCCTCCACACTCATTTATACGTACCAAAAATAAAATTATAGTCTCCTTATTGTGGTTTTTCACCTAAGCTCTTTTCCTCTAACCCTTGCTGTACACCTAAGAGCTGATCTGTACCTCTTCTTGAAGCTTATCCACTCTTGTGATGGAGCAATAGCCTCAAGGTTCCCTCATGAAACAAACTACGAACATTTTCTTTTCAGAGGGTTATTTTGGCAAAGACTCAGAAAAGAAGGTACGTTACAGCTGGGAACAAGAGATAGATTTCTCTTCCAAGGACACAGTCATATCTCAAGCTAATGTTTGCTTCTCCACATCCTGTGAGTGGAAGCAACCTTTTTTCCTCTACATGGAAGATTATTAAGTAAAAAAGAATGGAAGAATGTTTTAAGAGAACTTAAAGTGTCTCTATGGTTTAAGATATTTTACTACTTTTGAAACTTTATTTCTAGGGTTGGTTTCTCCTCCCCCCCACCCTCCTGTTGAAAATTGTTGGTATTAACTGTATAACTTTATCTTCATTTCTACTAGCTTTATTTTAAATCTTCCACCTCCAATACTGTAACATGTTTTAGTTAAATGTCTAGCTAGGATTTATACCTAGTATGAATGCTACTGCTGGAACAAAAATTCCCAGTAAATGCAGAAATAATGAGAGACCAATTCCTTGCTTATAACTGCCGTGGTATTTCAGCCATCATCTAAATCCAAATCACACTTCTCAAGAATTTTCTCACACCACACACAGAGTACTTATTTAGGCTGTGTCTGGAGTTTCTTTTGCTGCCTACCAGCCTCTTATCTTGAGTTCTTTATTATTACACATGTACCCATTTGGGTCTGCCTGTCTAAAACAGTGCTTAGCAATACTTGCTTGGCCAGATTACTCAGGCATTGCACTTTCGCCTGTTAGTGGAGATGTATGTATCTTTGTGCATTCAGTCTGGAGGCTGCTGCATTAAAACACTTGACTTGTCATTGCTCTCTGAAATGATACCTGCCAGCTGGTGTTTGAGCAATATGTCTCTGTGCCTGTTAACACGTAGCAGTACTCTTCCTGTCCTCATGTGGCTCCTGGCATCTTCTTTCTGCTTCCTCTTAGTTTTGCTTCCCCTGACTTCTGCATGTCTTCAGCAGCTATCTCACATCTTGAAGCTGTTAGCATTTGTTCACTAGTCTTGGCTTCTAAGATCACGGCCTTCCTTCTTTTCTCAAAACATTGTCTGCTAAAGCAAGTTCACGATCTTTATGCTATGTGATTCAAAGCATGATGGATTTTTTCTGGGTTTGTCTTAAAATTTTGGTAACTGTTATCCTTGAAAGTTTTCTCTAGCATTTGGCCCTTTCCTTTCTAGATGTGTTTGAGGTATTTGTAATCCAACATCAGGCAAGGTGTGCTAGAAGTGTGGATGTGGTATAAAAGTGCACATTTATGCAACTTGCAGGAAAGGTTCTCTGCCTGGGATATAATCTAGATGTACAGTAGTGAAAGTGCGGTGAACTAGTTATGCAGGCATAAACTTTGTTAATGCCCTGGAATTTAAAAGCAGGAGAGGTTCAGATAGCATTCTGCAGCCTTTTAGTTATGAGAAGGAAGAATGTTTAATACAGACAGAGGACAGCTTCTTACTCTGTCCTCATAGTTCTTCTGAGTGGAATGACCTAAGCCTTTACCATCAAAGCAGTGGAATGATAGTGTTATAGCGAGTGTTTCATCTCTTCCGCATGGAGAGAGAGGGAATCCAACAATTGTAAGGCTTTTCAGTGTTTCACGGAAGAGACAGGATGAGTTCTTAAGGGTTCATTTGCTTCAGGAATTCTGTTTTATTGAACAGGTGGTTGTTAAGAGTCTTGTAGTGCTTTAATGCTATTAAATCTGCACTTTTGTTTTTTCGGGTGGGACAGCTGCCTAGTTAACACAAACACTTGAAGGAGTTGTACGTTGCTTTGGAAATGTAATTTCTTGATCAGTTTGTTGTTTATTTTCTCTTCATAATTAATGTACTACGTGCTCCTTCTAATAACACGTGCTTGGTTTCCTTTCTCATTCTCAGTCTCACGTTAGGCAATACCCTGTGCTTTTCTTTTATTGCAGAACTTTCTGGTACTTGATGAGGTCTCGCACTTCCAGCCACAACTGCATGGTAATAATGAGAATATCATTCTTCATGTTCAGGATTTGACTTGCTATTGGGATAAGGTAAATTTACTTCTACTGAATGTAAAATATATTGACACTCTAGGCGATTTAGGTCTAAAAAGCAGAATCTCTATGTATATTGTGCTGATATTTTATACTCCATCTTTTGTGGATGGAAATCCTTTTTATATGTTAACTCTGTAAAATAGTACTGAAAACACTACTAAGTGCATCCTAAAAGTAGCTTTTCCTGAATATTATACTAAGTGTTCCTGAATATTATACTAAGTGTGCTTTTCAATGTGAAATTATCTCTTGTTATTAAACAGTACTGTGTTGTAGCTGAGATGCTTAAATTGGAGTGAAAGAGAGACAGCACAGTAGGGTGGGCTTTAGTGTATGGAGTTTTTTTTTGCTGTGAACTGAACGCTGATCAGTATGTTAGCCTAGAACCAGTGCAATCTTGTACTTCTTGTAATAGATTTGAAAGCTTTAGAGACTAATCTGCATGTAGTTGTTACTCTGTAGCTGAACACTCTCATTTAAAACATACAAATTGTTCTTTGCTTAAAATGCACCAAACCCACCAAAATGACTAGAAAAAGGGACAAATCACAGGTGATAAATCTACTATGTATTCTTTTCTGTGAGAAAGGCAAAGATTGACTGTTTCTGTTTCAAGACGGCAATTGCTATGGTAAGCAGCAATTTGTGATGAATTGTTGGAGCTTATGAGCTGCCAGTATCCTTGCACAAGGGAAACTTCAGTCTCCATAAGAAATGCTGGAAGCTCAAAAATTATTTTTGCATGTAAATGGAATGCAAAATAGACATGTCCATGTATTTACCTTTATGTGCTGTGTCCCAAGGAAGATAAAGTGTGAAAATATATGTGAAGATTTACCTATTACTATTACTCAGCTACAAAAGAAAAATGCTACATTATTGTGTTTTACTTTCTCAGAATTGTCTCTGAGACATAAAATTCTTTCTGAGGTGTTGAACAAACTTTGAACTGATATGAAAAACTTAATGGTGAATACATTCTAATACAAAATGGAATGCATTTCTTAGTCTGTTTTCTTCCTGTACCAATAAAAGTACAACTGCTAACAATTTATAGGAAATGGTTGTGAAATATGCCCATAAAATACTTTTTTTTTTAATGAGTTTTTTATATTGCATAAAGCAGGGCAGTAGGACTGAGTTTCCTTTTTTTTTTTTTTTTAAAAAAAGGCAAAGCAACAAACCACCCATAAAACTGTTAATGCAATTTTCATTTTGATATTTAAATTCAATGTACATGGGAGAATATTTCTCCCCAAACTATTAAAAGCAGTTCAGAATTTCTCTTACATACTCTTACAATAATACAAAATAATTTTAGAGTTGCTTACTGAAAAGGTGACGGGTTCTGAGAGGGCAATTTTAAAAGGAATAATAAAAATATGCTATCCTTTGTCAAGTAACTAACTTAGCTTGCTACCCTGACTAGGTTACTCATGACTGTTTGGATCTCTATATAGACGCTGTTTTGCTGGATGGTAATTTTTTATTTTTGAAGATTATGT
This sequence comes from Clamator glandarius, assembly GCA_033459285.1. Taxonomy (NCBI): domain Eukaryota; kingdom Metazoa; phylum Chordata; class Aves; order Cuculiformes; family Cuculidae; genus Clamator; species Clamator glandarius. The sequence goes on along the minus strand of JAUNZM010000473.1, from coordinate 855,575 downwards.
GCTAAAAGAGATACTAAAAAACCCTAACAACTCACAAATCCAAAATCACTGGAAGTAAAAAAGGGATTATTAGCTAGACTTTTAGGAAAGCAACCTAACATGGTGTATTGCGGTTTATCAAAAGATAAACAAAACCAATTAATTCACGGTCACACTCCTGTTTCACTAAGGCAAGTATTATCTGAGTCCCACAGGCTAGTCTGATACCAGCACAGAACTAGAAATTCTTCGATATGGGGTTTTACTGATATGCCTTGAGCTTACAGAAGAGTCTGTCTGCTCAACTGAACAACCTTTGATTTAAAATTCAAGAATTTGAGCAAAGGCCAAATTTATCCCTTGTAATTTTACTCACTTAAATGAGGAATCTAAGCAGTATAGTACTTCTGTGCAATGTATGATCTCTTTATCCCCTAGATGGGATGAATTGCTTCTTTTTCTTAGCTTTAGGATATGTAAGTCTGCCGACGCTCACCAAAGGAGTTGATGCCCCTGAAAGGATTATTACCCTGCCCTTCTGTCCTCACACTTGGTCTCTGTTCCCTACCTTATGCTGGTGTTAATGCTGTGTGTGCAACCCTGTGGTGAACCACTTCAGAGGGATGAGGCATTAGAAAATTAATAACTTGAAGTGTGCTTTGTTTTCTGGTAGCTGAGTCTCGTGAGCAATCTGTCTGCAAGGTTAGGCAAGAACCAGTCGCAGCAGAAGTGAAAGACATGGGGAGCTGGGACGTTTGGTGGTAATGAGCTGTCAGGTGAACTTAACTGTAATATTAGTCTGTGCTCTAGTTTAAGTGTATCATAGAATCATTGAATGGATGGGGTTGGAAGGGACCTTAAAGATCATCTAGTTCCAACCCCCTGCCATGGGCAGGGACACATCCACTGGATCAGGCTGCCCAGGGCCCCATCCAACCTGGCCCTGAACACCTCCTTGGAGGGGGCATCCGCAACTTCCCTGGGCAACCTGTCCCAGTGTCTCATCACTCTCATTGCGAAGAATTTCCTCATAATGTCTAATCTAAGTCTTTCCCCTTCCCATTTAAAGCCATTCCCCCTCATCCTATCACTATGTGTCCTTGTAAAAAGTCCCTCCCCATCTTTCTTGTGGCCTCTCTCTCAAGTATTGTAAGGTCGTTATAGGGTTGCCCTGGAGCCTTCTCTTCTCCAGGTTGAACAACCTCTACTCTCTCAACCTGTCATCATAGCAGAGGTGCTCCAGCCCTCTGATCATCTTTGTGGCCCTCCTCTGGACCTGTTCCAACAGCTCCATATCCCTCGTACACTGAGGATTCCAGATCTGCATACAGTACTCTAGTCGGGATCCCATGACAGTGGAGTAGACGAGGAGAATCACCTCCCTTGACCTGCTGGCCACAGTTTAGTGCCTAAAAATAGATGTGATGAATTCAGGACAAATTTTAACTATAAAGTAAGCTATTTTACAAAAACATCACACCCCTTAGGTGTCTGTGGCCATGCTGTTTGCTTATATTGCTACTTTTGTATAGGGTCTATGATACCTTACAATACTGCTTTAATATATATTATTTGGGTAGTAGTTTAAAAACTTTTCTGTAATGTTTTTAGGCTCTTATGATATATTGTTTTTAAAACCTGTGTGTTGAAGAAATATCTTTGCACTTTTGTGAATACAGAAGCACAGCCTCCAGAGGTCTGAAGAAGGGTCTGTGTGTCTGAAGGCTTATTTACTTTTTGCTTATGGACTAATCAATTTAATAAGAGATATTTTCTCTTCCAACAGTCTTTGCATTAAAAAAAAACCCAAACCCTGCTTGACTGCCACAAGTAGGTAGTATTCCCTTGATCTTAGCACTGACTGAGTGCCTGAACTATGTTCTGTAGACTGAAAAATTAAATTCATTGTGAAATGCTAACTGGGCGGGATGTTGAGTGTGGAGAAAAGGGTAAAAAGCCCCGTTGGTGCCACCTTGTGGAAATTCATGATAGTAACAAAAATAGGCTTGCAGAGTTGCACAGCATGCACAAGTCTAGGTTCTCATCGTGTGACTCTGATTTCATGTGAACCCCATGTGGTGCTTCTGTGAGGTGGGAACTGTGCTGGGGGACATGCAGCTTGGAGCTCTGGGTATGCCGTTGCCAAACTGAATGTTTTTTATGGCATGAACGGACGTGTGTGCTAGTCTAGCTCTCCCAGCCGTCATAGGTGATGCTGTATCACCTACAGGTGATGCTTTATCTGTGTCTCTCCAAAATAATTTTAAATGAGTTGCAGGCTTCTCCTGTTTGCAGTCCCAAAACTCAGATCGTGCTGTACCTTTTGTATGGGGTTATGTGGTGCCCTCTTGAGCTTCAAAGGGTGGCTGTCGATTTTTAAGCAGTCTGCAAGTTGTTAAGAGATAATCTTTACTTTGCTCTTCTTTCTTGAAGCTTAAGGCTGTTTTTTTTTGTTTTGTCCTTTAAAAGAAATGCTAGCACAGTACAGCTTCTACATTTTATTTTTTCTTTATAAAGGCATATATTTTCCTGTTTGCATTTTAGTGTCAGTCACGCTTAGTGAGGTCTAAGATGCATGTAAAGGCAGATCCTGTTACAAGGATGTTGGGGAGATGCACAAGGCCCTTAGGAATTGCAATTTAGCATAGCAATTGAAGACACGAGCATCCTTTTCACAAGAAAAAGATGTTTTTACAACCTTGATAGGGAGGGTGCAAAAAATGTTGGAAATTAAGCTCTTATCAGTAGGGTAACTTAAAGCATAGACATATTAAAAAGAAATATTAAGTAAACAATGCTAGCATAGTGTATTTTCACACAAGTAGCTTACTATGTTGTCTGTGAAAAGTCTTGGAGATCCAAGATACACAAGATAAAATTGTGTAACATCTAACAGCATTTTTCTAATTTTACTTTGGATAGAGCCTTGACTACAGCATACACAGACCTGACTGTTCTGGGGCTCTGAGAAAGAGCTTCAACCCTCCCTTTTTCAGCATTTGTCCGGCTGCTTGTAGTTGCTGGGCATGCAGTGCTGGGGCTGTGAATGCTGGTCCAATGGCCAGCAGAGATCTCCTGTTCTTGAGGCTGCGGCCCCAGTCTTGTTCTGAGCTGCAGCAAGGATGTGTGGGCTTGGAGGAAGCGCTGCTTCTTCTGCCTTTAAATTCCTTATTTCTTGAATGCTCTTTTCTCTGCGTTAGTTGTTTGTGGTGAATGATTGGGATCTTATAAAAGTGTTTGTGAATTATTGAAGAGGCAAGCTATGCCTGAAAATCTGGTGGGCATATGGGTTGCTAATTTACAGTGATTTACAAGCATTTTTCTGTTAAAGAATTGTTTTGATGGTGTGTATTTGAGTATTGAGAGAGCCTGGCTTTTTCTCCTATCCATAGAGTTTAGAAAGCCCAGCACTTCAACAGCTTTCATTTACCGTCAGACGAGGGGAGTTATTGGCTGTGATTGGTCCTGTAGGAGCTGGAAAAGTAAGTGTTAATGTTTACTTCATTCTCTGGGATTTTAATGAGTCCGTTAATGTGACTAGAAACTTGAAAATGTCCAGTTCCTTTCTGTCTATAATAACACACTTCTATATAATAATATATATAATTCTATATAATAACAATAATATTATATTCTATATAATAACAAGATACTGATATTCAAGAATGGTAAATGTCCTTCTTGTGCGGGGGAGGAGATGGTTCAGAGTTAAACTGTACTTTGTATGATTGTTCTAGACTGCATGGAAAAGAATACGAGTGCTCTTCTTCTGTTAGCAGTAGTTTGACAGGGTGAGAGGGGCCATTGTGCTGGTAAATACTGTGCAGTCTCTGTGATGTCTTTAATGTAATCAAACTTTTCAATTTTTATATCAGTTTTTTTAATCTTTTCCAGTCTTCACTCTTAAGTGCAGTGCTTGGTGAGCTACCTAAAGACAAAGGCTTGATAAACGTTAATGGAAGAATTGCCTATGTTTCTCAGCAGCCTTGGGTGTTTTCTGGTACAGTGAGAAGTAATATACTGTTTGACAAGGAATATGAGAAAGAAAAATATGAAAAAGTTTTAAAAGTCTGTGCTCTCAAAAAGGTACAGGTTTGTCTTTGTGTGTTTTATTTTCATGGTCTTTATTTTCATGTTAGTGTTCTTTTGACTTGTGGTACATACTGCATTATATAATATATAGAATTGAGTATTATTTCTAGCATGTGAAATGAATCCTGTTGCTTAACAGATACATGTAGTTATTTTTTATATCCACGTGTAAACATGTTCTTGTAATTCATAAAACCTACACTAGGGGGAGGTGTAGTTTGTGAAGCACAGATTTGGAAAGAGCTATTCCCAATTACTTAATTTCATAATCACATTTAGCCGTTCTCACTGGTATTGTGGTAGGTGTGTGTGTAAATCCAAGGAAAGGAGGAAAACAAATATGAAACTAGCACTATTTGTGACTTCAATTTTGTTAATATCCTATATTATTTTTAAAAATAAATGTCATGCGTGTCATATATTGTGCTTTGCTAGCGGCTATCAAAAGAACTTTGATGCTCTATATTGGAGAACTTACTGAGCCCAAGTAGTTGTATGAAAAAGTATTTTTGAAAGGTTTGTGCTCAAAGTAGTTTGTGACGTGAGATATGGAAGAGGATTAAGCCAGATTTGTCAAGAAACAGACATTTTGCTTGGCAGCTAAAAAGGTTTTATGCAGCATGTTACAATATTTCTGTCAGCAGCAACGTAGGTGAAAAGCAGATGGTTACTGTGATGAAAATTTTTTACAAGGTTTTTACACATGGTAGATAGAGTTTAAATATCCTGCTGATATTCAGTCATATGCTGTTGTCTAAACTTAAGGTTTTAGTGACTTTAAAAGACAACAAACTGCATTTGAAAAAATCGCACTTCATATATGATGGTAGGTTCGCTTTCATAGTTTTCTTTCAAATTTATGTGTCTTGTAAAAACTGTGAATAAACTTTCAGAATATGTATTATATCTTAGTATAAGCTTCTGTATTTCCCAAATAGGAAATGCAATAATGGAATGCTATATAATTTCATTCTCTTACTTGTAGTTCCTAACTCCATCAATTAACCAAATCTGGGGGATGAATTTGTTGTTATTTCTCTTGGACACATTGCAGTAAGAATGTATGCTCTTACATACTTAGTGTTCTTAATGCAGATAATGTCTTGGGGATATTGGCAAATGGAAGATAATTTACCTTTAATAATTCAGTTATATTTATTGTGTGAAGTCATTTTGTTCTAGTAAAAAATAACTAATTTACTGTTCTACTTCATAATTTTTAGTTTGATTTTGCTGAACTCCAGCAAATATTTTTTGTAATGCTAAGAATAGTATTGCACTTCCCTTTGGCAAAGCTGTAGAAAAAGTGAACTTTTAAGCTCTCACCTATTTCTAATGTTTTTTTAAAGTAACTGCAGTTATCTCATTCAGTATGAATTCTTGTATTTTAATGTGAGATGATAAATTAATACTTCTCAAATAAGAAAATGTTATATTGAAGCATCTCTGTCAATTTTTGAAGCTAAAATGATTAAAAACACTAATAAAATCTTGCTATCTCTTCTTTCATATTCACAGGACTTGGAATTGTTAGCAGACGGTGACCTAACAGTAATAGGAGATCGTGGAGCTACTCTGAGTGGGGGACAGAAGGCCCGTGTAAATTTAGCCAGGCTAGTGTATTTTGCCATTTTTAAAATTTGCAAACCTTAAGACTTTGAGGTATTGATATTAACTTTTCTTTAAACCTTTTAGAGCTGTGTATCAGGATGCAGACATCTATCTTTTGGATGATCCACTGAGTGCAGTAGATGCTGAGGTTGGAAGGCATTTGTTTGAAAAGTATGTTACTGTTTTATTTTCTTTTAAAATGGATTTTTTATCTTTTAATTCCTTATAGAGAAACTTGAGAAAGCATTCTGGGGAGGTGGATCTCTTCACAGGACTTAATGCATTCACTTTCTGCATTTATTTTTCCTCTATTTTATTTATTTGGAAGCTGTATAGTTTTTTTTCCTCTTTGTGTCTTTCATTCTGTTATTTGTTTTTTTAAAGCCCTGTAAAATTCTGGTTTGAAGATATTATAATCAGAACTACTTTTAAGGGAATACACACCATTTTCTTGAGGAAAATGTCAGATTTGGAACATTAGTATTGGAGTTTATGAATGATGAGTTTTGTGATTATTAGTACTGAGTGCGGAATAGTCTGTGTGGGATTTTAAATCACTTCTTAAGTTTGCTGAAGTTTTTTTTGTGTAGCATATAAGCATTTGATAGAAGTGGCTAAAGTAAAGGACAGAACTCTCTTAGATTCTTCAGTGATTTTTCATTTTGCTCCTTGAGTGGTTGAAATTTTTCTCAGGTAAGTGAATGGAACTGTGGCCTGCAGAGTAGATGATGGAGAGCACAAATAGAGAAGAAGAGAATGTATAATCTTACCATTAAAGAGAGAGAGATTGGACCTTCCTTCATTCCTGAAATAGGAGTGTTCATTAAAAGTCAGGTTCCTTTCTCAATAAGTTGCCTGTTCTCTATCTCTCTCTCTCTTCTTTCAAGCTGCCTATCTATGACACATAGCAAGTATGAGAATAATCCAGTTCTTCCTAACCAGTGTTTTGTCCTTGCTTCTTTATCGCCTGCAGAGCGCTCTATATCAAAAGGTATAATCTAGAATTTATTAGAAGTAGAAGGAAAAACTTCCGTTGATGGAACTCAGTAGGCTTTGGTTGAAGCCTTAAATGAGAGCGCTTTCTTGAGCATACTTACATACTTTGAATTCCATGCTCCAAATACAGGAATTAATTTGGTTTTACTGTTATTCCTTTCTCTCCATCCCTAGACAATCATAAAAACTTGTCTTGCAGAAATGGTTGTAGAATTTGCATTGATTAGCATTGCATACGTGTTCTTTTTCCCCACATGAGGAAGCTTTTAGTATCTAAACTTGTAAATTGTACATCTTATTGATGTTTGCAGTTTAAAATCTGGAGATCCCTCTGAAACCCCATCAACATTTTGTTCTATTTTGTTGATTTCTTCAAATGACTACTGTTTGTTTCCATCGGAAGCTATGGATTAAGAGTTTTATGATGCATAGACTTTAAGTTCATTATTCTGTGCAGTATCATTTTCACCTGGCATGACTGATAGTTGGAGTTCTTTACTTCTGTAGTTCGTGTACTCTATCATAATGCCTGTTGAAGCTACCTAGGCTTTAGTTGCTGCTTGTCTGTTTATCCACAAGATTGCTCTACAACTGCAGCATCTGACTGTATCAGAGAATGTGTTCTGAAAGGGCGCACACCTGAGATGTGAACCTGTTTCTCCCTAAAGCCTTAAGGTCTTTTCACCAAAAAGAAAACAAGAAAGTACAGTAGTGCCTTGTGGTGCCTTGCAAAGGAGGTCAGTTTGCTTCTTCAGTTTTTCTACCTTTTATGTGACCTGTGACATTGGGAGCATCTACGTCCTGCTGCAAAACGTGAAGTCTGGACTTTTGTACATGCAAAACTATAAAAGAGCTGGAAACCATTGCTTTGCGAGTGCAGTGTATGTTTTGCTGTTGAAAGTGTGGAGGTGAGGAGGATTAAGGAGGCTGTCTCAGAGAATATGAAACTCGGAAAATTAGGTGGGTTCTTCCTTTATTTTCATTTACTCTTCCTCCACAGCTGGAGGCCGATTTGAGCAAAACGGATAAAAGTAGAATGGAAGCATTTTGTGGAGAAGTGGGCTGGGTGGAGTAGTAGTGGCAAGGAGAACTGAGCAATGCCTCCTTGTTCAAAATCTTAAGCAAAGGCTTCTTTACAAACAAGTTGTTTTCTGAGGCCTTTGTGGCAGCTGTAAGAGGTGCTGGGGTAGTGAGAAGAGCATTATATTCAGTAGCTTGCTTTGAAAAACAAGGCAGGGTGTGTTCTTTAATGCTTCTTGAATAGTGCTAGAAATGTGAAGAAGAGAATGAGCACTTGGACAAGAATGATTTCTTAGAACATGGTGCTGAGGAATGTCCGAGACACCACTTCATACAAGCTGCCCCCAGGAGTCCAAACCGCGAGGCATAAAACAATGGACGAGATGGAGGAAACGGGATTATTTAATGAGAATCTGAAGTGGATATTGTTCAGTTCACTCACGCTTTTTTTTTTCTTCTTGTAATTTTTTTATTAATGTTTAATTTTTTTAGAAATGTCTGATCTATGGGTATACATCAAAGATAGGTATGTTCCTAGTAATTCCTCGAAGCTACCTGCTGTGGATGGCTGGTTCATTACATTTAATGCTTCTCCCTGCTCTGTTCAGCTACTGCAGCAAACAGTTTAAAATATATAAATACTTTTCAAATGAGAAAGAATGTGAGTAGTACAGCTCCAGCGGGAAAACTAGTCCACAATATTATTAATACGAGTATGTGTCTCTTAGGAATTTCTCCATAATGCAGACAGGTTGTTCCATCGATGATGGAGCAGATAAAACCAGTTTTCCAATGTATTCCTCTCTCCTGGTCAGATTCCCTAGGGCCTAGTGAAGTATAAACTGGGGATTCTCTATTTATTTGTAGCCTTTTTTCCTGTGAGTTCTCTCAATAGTTAACAGTAAGTATGCTTTATCCTTTTCCCAGTGGGGGGGTGGGCGTGTAGCAATACAGTTGTATGTTTTTTCTATATATTTATGTGTACGTATGAAAATATGCATGTGTTTTGCTTATATACACATATAAAACCAGCTTTTTGTTAAAGGTTAAGAAAAGTGGTATGTTGAAACCTCTAGTTTTGAAATGTGGGATAGCCATACAGATACAGTAGCATGTTTCTTGTATGACAGAGTTTGGAATAGCTTGTGGCATTCTGACAAAAGAATTCATTCTTGCTTGGATTCCATGAAATTCCCTGCTCTCCTGAGTATCTTTGTAAAAATATTTCTATAGATTATATTGTTTCATATCCCTAAGAAACAGAAACAGCATAGTTGAAATAGGTGTGGCGGTTTTGTCTCTGGCAAACATATCACACCACTTTTTTTCCCCATGAAATTTTGAAAACTTCAAAATGTATAAAAACAACTGGGGTTTTGTTCTCCCTAAACCACCCTAATTTAAAGGGAAAGGAGGGGAAAGCCAATGTAGTAAGTAAATTAGTATAACAAAGACTTTATGCCTACGAGCGCTTCTACATGTTCTTTAATTTCATTTCAGTGGTTATTTCCATTGAAATAAATGTAAGCATTGACTAAAGTAAAAGTTAAACTTGCATGTGAACTTCCAGAAAGGAGAGGCAAAAAGAACAGTAAGGAAGAAAGTGGAAACATTAAAGAAGAGACGCTTTGCAGAGGTGAAAGAAAGCTGGTTCTCGGAGATAAAAACTTAAAAAAGATTAAAGAACAACTTGTCTCAAAGAAAAGAAAACCTGGTGGGGAAGGAAAGCATGAAAGCACCAATACACTGCCTTTACATACAGGAATATTATATTGTTGTAGGTCCCCTTCTGAGTAAGTGTCTTTTGCTGCATACTCTGCAGTATCAAAGCTCATGCTAATTTTTCTTTTTAATTTTATAGAAGTTTTCTGTCAAAGTGCAATGGGTTTTTTAAATGGCTGATAGTATACTGTTACTTAAGTTTGTTAACCTAAAACGTTAGGTGTGTGGGTTTTTTTGTCGATTTGGAAGAGTGTAATTTCTGGAGAGATCTGTCCTCAGTCATCTGTCCTGATGATGAGTGGAGGTCATTGATGCTACTTTTTCAGGTGATAGAAAGCTTCAGGTTCTGGAGACTGACAGAGGTTTGAAAGTATGTAAACTTGGGCTTCAGAAAAAAATTATTATAATGGTGAAGGTAGCTTTCTCCTGGAATATATTTTTGGGGTTGTTGAAATTTCTGTTGTTGAGCTTAAACGTGCAGAACAACCCATCTGTCATCTGTCAGGAATGCTTTTAAGTTGAAATTGATTCTTACCTGGGGAAGAGAAAGCAATTTTCATAGTCCCTTAATCTGCCTTTTCTTTGTACTGAAGAGGCTGAAGAACCTATTGGTCTTCTCTGTCCAGATCTCAGCTGGTTGTGTACATGTATGTATCTGTGTGTGCTTATGTATTTGACAAATGTGGCAAAGGTGACTGCAATTTGTGAACTGATTTTTTTTGGTTGTCATGCATTGTATGTGCTCACAGTCTAATTAACGTAGTATGCCTATCAAGAGTAATAGAGAAGCACAAGGAAGGTGAGCTTTGTTGGGTTTTAAACAGTCAGTAAAACGATGGTGGCAGTTCTGCATGTACTTCAGCCCTTCAGATGTCTGAGCCCTTGGACCAGGTATGTCCGCTGCAGAGGCAGGCTTTCCCTGAGTCCTCTTTATCATCAGATGGTCTTTCACCTGGAATTAGATGTTTCACTTAGAATTGATGGTTGCTTTGCTTGAGCTACACAGTTCTAAAAGTAGATGTGCAATGAAACGAAGCCTTAGTGGATTAGTTAAAAATATAAACACTTATGGGCTATTTTTATTTTTCAGTTCTGAGACAATACCAAGTTTTCACTAATAAAAATACAGTGAGCTCTCAGAGTTTTGTGCCTTTTATCACACTCAGTTTTTTGAACTCTGGCTTCAGAGTTCTTGGCTGCCACTTCTGTAGCAAACTTAATGCTCACTGCTAACTGCAGAATGCATGTTGTCAAGTAGGAAAGAGAGACTATTTAAAAAAAATAAATTAAAAAAGGGTTTTGAACATAAAACTCAAGTAGTTTGATATTTTGAAACATACATGTATATAGTTAGTATTTTACTAGTTTTGCAACTTCTGTGCTTCGTGATGATACAGTATTTTAAATGGCAAAATTTTCTAGTGAGCTGTCTGAGCAGTGAGTTGTTTAACTGGGTAATGGATCTAAGTATGCACTCTTTGTTGCAATATTTCCTCCCTGTGCTTATGCCAGTGAATTGTGACAACAATTTTTCTACTCACCTGTTATCAACAAACTGTTCAGCTGGCTTATTTCTACCCAGATAGGCATCAAATCGGGAATTGTTGTTTTTAAAAAAAATTCTCAATTGGGTGAACTGATACAGCAGTGGAAACACAAATTTCCACAGAGGTCATTTTTACCTTCTCTCCTGAGATCAAGATCACACAGGATGATGTGCCGACAGCTCTGACTGTTCTAACTGGTTGCTCTGATGCTGTTATAATCCAGGTTTTTTCTTCATTTTTTTTTCCTCTCCAAATGCAACTTGAAGCGCAGTGGGCTCACCGTGACTCAGGATCAAGATTTAAAGTTTTTCAGCCATCAGATTCTCTAGTGGCTACTTTGTTCCAGTAAAGTGTTAGGCATACATCTGGCACACAGTAAAATTCAGTGACTGAAGTGGTATGTAGGTTGTGGGACTGTATAAAGGAAACTCTCTGTATGGTGAATAAGCTGATATGTTTTCTTTCGGCAGCTTCCCTGCTAGGCAGCTAAATATCCTGTAGCCTCTCTCATGTTTGTCCAGTTCTCTGGATAGGTTTTGTTGAAGTTTGTTCTATTGAGTGTCTTCAGCTGGTGTTCTAGTTGCAGTGTGGCTTGGTGTATGAATAGTTGCAACTGCTCAAATAGTTAGGCTGCTGCAAGTACCTTGGTTAATTGTTGTCTTGGCCACTTATGAGACATGTTTAATATTTGATTCATCAATGCTGCGTAGCAGGTCTAGAACTTTCTCAGGAAGAATGTTGCTTTTAACTAAATTTAACTGCACAGTTTATTTGGAACACTGTGATATGCTTTCTGCATGTAATGATGCTGACTAGCGCTAGTATTAACCACTTACAGTATTCTACTTCCTACAGTCTCTGTAGGAGTGATAAAATAGATGTTAAACGCTGTTTAGGGAGTTAATTGAGTATGCAACATGAATGTATGAGGCACAATAAGCAATATGATCTCATTACTGTTAAGATCATGTTATTTTTCTGCCTTACTCCCCTTACTGCTTATTTGCATATCTGCATTGAATTTGTGCTATTGGGTTGCTGTAATTTTCCTTGTGGTTTTTATTTTTGGTTTTTTTTGAGAATGAGGAGAGAGAATTTAGGAGGTGGCGGTGGTGTTTTTCTTTTGTGGCGAGGGCTACCTTCCTGTTTCATGTTAGAAAATGGAAGGTAGCGTGTTAGTGAAAATGAGCCAACGGGAGCAGATTTGTGGAGAAAACCACTCAGTGCCAAGATTCCCAAGTTCAGAAGGCCTTTCGACTTCGTTCCTTGTCAGCTGACTACTGATAGATGTGGGATGTTACATAAGTATACGTTCTTGCTTGGTTTTGTCGAGAAGTCCAGCTTGTGGGTCCCTATCCCCCTCAACAGTATGAGCAACAGCAGATTGGGTTGAGACAACTGGGAGGTGATCTTCAAAAAGACACTCTGGATCCAAATGGAAGGTTCTGATGTATACACCTGGACACTTCAGTGCTAGAGAGTATCAGTTTTCCTTGTTTTGTTAAGACAGCTAGTAGCTGAGAAAGGGGCGTCATCTCAAAGGGTTTGTCTCCCTGCTGTGTTACTGTGGGGATTAAGGCAATGAGAATGTTGCTAGTGTTGGATCTCAGTTGTGTCTGTGCTGTCCATGTTGTAGATGAAGAGCATGCTTATAGACTTCTGCACTTGTAAGCCATTGCTCCACTGCTGTGGGGTTTTTTTTTGGGGGGGGGGCGGTGGGGGAAGTGGTTTGGGGCTGTGGTAGGCTTTTAAGGTTCTGCTGAATGAAAAGATACCATATATCTTTTCTCCTAAAACTGTGTAGGATTCAAATGCATTTGCCAGCTGGTTTAGGTGTGCTTAGTGCCTTCTTCATTTCTTTCTCCAAAACCCAAATTTCTGGGGACACTTGTAGGGTAAGCAGGTAGAATACTGGGGAGCGAGGTAAGCGCTGATTCCACAGGAAAAGGTCGGAGATGGTTGAAGGATCTCGCTCCTCTACCTCAGTACCAGGATATAGCTCAAATCAGTAACACTATTTACTTCTCCAGAACTCACTGTTACAACTGCTCTGAAAGCCAATGTCAAGGAAGTTCCTTTTTATTGGCTATATTTTTCCATAGTTGTCCATGGTATTGTCGCACTGCTTTCCCTTTCTATTAGTATAATTTCTGTTAAATATTATCTTTGTAATCTGACTTATGACATACATTTGTTAAGAGGATGTTTAAGACAATGACATGTACTTAAGATCTTTCCTCTTCTTTTATCCCAGACCAGAAATGCAGAATTTGTTCTCCTTACCTTGAAAAATTACGAAGTTAAATAAGGAACATGTTTGTTAAGTGTAATTTTTATAAATCTAATAAAAATGGGAATTTTTTTTTTCTTAAACACTGTATAATTGATTAGAAGACATTTTCCAGAAAGTCAAAATATTTTAGGACACTTCACTTTGTAATTCATTTTTCCATATCTTTGTAGATGTATTTGTCAGGCCTTACATCAGAAGATCTCTGTTTTAGTTACTCATCAGTTGCAATATCTCCGTGCTGCAAATCAGATTCTAATTTTAAAAGATGTAAGTGATTTCAGTGTCTGTACTTTATATCTTACAAACTTTTTAATTAACTGTTTTAATCAAAGAATGGAAAAAAAGACAGTTAAAGATTTTTATTTATAATTCATAAATACATTTTCTGTCCACTAATGACCAGGTACGTTTTTAAAGACGTAGAGTTATTAAATAAGTTGAATATCAAATAAATTTTTTTTTTTTTTTTAGAATACCTTCCCTGGAAAACCTGTTTCTGAATTTTATCCTGCATATACATAACCTTACATGCTGAATTTTATCTTACATATGTATAATATACTATGAGAGTTACTTATTTTGAGACAATGTTAATGCTTTGCTTTTATTCTTGTTTGTTACACTTCTGTTTGAATTAAGAACCATGTTGATTTTGCAACCAGTCCTTTTTTTGAATTAAGGCTAAGAAATGGTCACTGATAAGTGAGAATGAGAAGACCTTCAGCAAAACTGGTTCCTTCTGAACTTGTTTGTACCAAATATTCACAGGTAGAGGGGAGCAAGAACTTCAATTGAGGGGTTTTTGTGTTGTTTTTTTTTTTTTTTTGAGTAGTGAAGTACATGAAATTACTTCTGATGCATCACAAAGCCGTAAAAAAGGACAGTAGCTGTCTTTTTCCTCCCACTCAGATTTCTTTTAAAGTTACAGTAGCTTTCTAGAAATGGGCTTGTGATAGAACTGCAAGTAGCGTGGAAATGGTCTGTGTTGCTCCTTGGAGAGCTCTGTGAGGACCAGAAAATTAAACTCCTGTTTATCCCTAGCCTGCAGTAATATTGAAAGACTGATGGTTATGCATGTAGTTCAACAGCTTGTCCGAAAGCTGCATGGCTGTCTCCCTCTCCCAGGAGGTAATTCTCACCTGGCTGTAACTGAGACTTCTTTGTGCTCCTTGGTCTGGTTAGCTGCCAGGGTGGAAGAGGTTAGAGGATGAAGAGCTTGGTTTTTCTCTTTAAATGAGGAAGTGATAGAGGCTTCAGCTCAGTTACTGTAGTGATATGTGGTCAGCAGCTGCAGAACCTGAGAGGCAGCAAAGGTAGACAGAAAAAAATAGTCCTTTACAGAAAGCGTATAATGAAGATAATCAAAGCTTATATTAATTGTAGGGTAAAATGGTGGGGAAAGGTACCTATTCAGAGTTCCTGAGATCTGGCATCGACTTTGCTTCCCTTTTGAAAAAAGATGAGGAGGTAGAACAGCCATCAGTTCCAGGAACCCCTAACCTGAAATCTGCCCGGAGCCGAACTTTCTCAGAGTCGTCTGTCTGGTCCCAAGATTCTTCTGTTCACTCACAGAAAGATGGAGCAGTGGAACAACAACCTGTAAGTGCCCAAAGGATATCTCAATCCTTTTCTTGCTGGGTTTTGAGTTAAAATTCAATAAGAGCTTTCCCTGCTTCATTGGTGTTTCAGGGATTGTCAGATTGCATTAACAGGTGAGAGCTCAACCATGGTGAATCTGCCCAGCACCACACTGTGTCTGGCTGGCAGTCCCTCCACCTGGGCTGCAGAGGGCAGGCTCTGTGCTGTTCTCTTCAAACCCAGCAGAGTGAGTTTGTTCAGGTTCAGCACCAGCTCCACTGGATGCAGGAAGCATTCCTGTAAGTGTCCACAGACACCACACTGTGCTTGCTTCATCCTGTCCCGTGCCAGCTGTGCTTTAAAGGCCAGTAGCACTGTACTGAGTGGACTCTGTGCAGTGCTGAACTCAAATTAGTACTTGGCCTGGAATCTTGAGTTCTGGGACGTGCATGCAGAAGCTGTGACTTTACACAAAGTCTGCATTTGCATCGTTGGCATTAACATACCCATACGGTCTTGAGCTGGCCCTGAGGACTTAACTTTGGGACATCACTGCGCAGGTCTCCCCAGACCTTCTGTTGGTAAAAACACAACGCTTTGTGTGGTGCCAGCTTGACTTTCAAGTTCCTTGTTATCTCGTGGTCTTCACAATGCAACAGCAGCCATAAGGTTTCTGTACCAGAAGTGGCCTTCTGCTGGTGTGTTTGCATTCATACAGAACAGTGCAAGAGTCCTCTAACCCTGCTAGACTTGTGCTAACATTGCGTCTATGGAACACATGGAATAGCTGGAGCAAGGAATCTGTATATGATTATCACCTTTATGCTATAAGTTTTATTTCTTTTTTCTTTTCTATAATGAAAAGCAGTGAGTTTGAGAGAAAAAAAAATACTGCAGACCTTTTCATTCCCTTTTGAAGGAATGATTTTATGATCGAAAGCAATAAACTTATCTGATATTATTCATGTCTCAGTGGTGACTCTACTGTTAAATCCACAAAGGTGTGCCAAAATTTTTAGCTGTTGGATGAGTGGGAGGATGGGACTGGGACAGCAGAAACAAAAAAACCAAAATAGGCTTCTCTTCTGTTATGGGTAAGTGGGTGGGATTTTGAATCAACAGCTGAATCAGGTCTGTGGATTCCATTGCTCTTGTACAGCCAGGTCTGCTGACAACAATATCAAGTGTCCACTGAACTGGCATTGGCTTTTCTATCACATATACTGTAAAGAAAAAAAAAATCCGAATTTTGTTCATTGGAAGAGTTCTTTTACCTACTTTATGCCTGTCTGATTTTTTTCCTTGTCTGTCTTTGTGTCCCACATCCATTGTTTGTTTAATATGATTTTTCTTTTGTCATTTCCCTATCAAGAGATGATTTGTTGGTACTTAGAAGGAGAAGAACTTTATGGGTAATTTGTTACTCTGGGCATATGTTGATTGATTTTGGTGCATGCTTGCAGAACAGTATTTACTTTAAATACTTTTCCCGAAAGAAAAAGTTACACATGCTTGCATTCTGCAAACAGAATCTTTCCCAAGTCAAGACCTTAGTTTCCGGAGCTGTTATGAAGATGTTATAGTGTATAAGAAAAGAAAAAACTGGTTTACTGCTCAGTTAGCATAAATATTTCTGTCTGTAAGTGAAATGACGTTACATTATGTGATGCAATGCAAAATCAAATCCTCACAGAATCATCTTGCAGAGTGGATGTTTCAGTATTACTGCACTGAGATGATTTTTTTTGTCAAAGTTCCAATACTTAAAGTTTTTGTACGTGTAATCGCTTTATCTTCTTATTTAATTGTCTGCTAAATCTAAACCATGACTTTCAAGTGACTTAGTCCAAATCTGTGACTACAAAGTTGATGTTTTTTATTCTGAGTGTGTGGTTTTTTTCAGGCTGAAAACACACTGGCTACAGTGCCAGAGGAGAGTCGCTCTGAGGGAAAAATAAACTTTAAGGTTTACAGAAAATATTTCACTGCTGGAGCAAATTATTTTGTGATCTTTATACTTCTGATATTCAATATTTTGGCACAGGTAAGTTATTGGAAGCCACAGATAATATTGAATATATTTTGAGTTTGCCTTTCTTTTTTTGTTTTTATCATTGTGTAATATCATGCTTGTTACTATGATTTGTCAACTAAATTG
The DNA here is from genome assembly GCA_033459285.1 of Clamator glandarius. NCBI lineage: Eukaryota > Metazoa > Chordata > Aves > Cuculiformes > Cuculidae > Clamator > Clamator glandarius. Next base: position 838,579 of record JAUNZM010000473.1, on the reverse strand, counting down.
TTTGGGAGCATCATTTTCTTTAATAATTTTGTAATATACATGATCAAATTTTATATATCAGCACAGAGTTTTGGTACACCATTGAAGGATCTTGTACTGATGCTCATTTCAACAGTTTTGGTAGTTCAGTAAAATAATTATTCTACTAGCAGCCTGGCACAGAAATTATAAGCTAATGTAATTTTTTGAGATAGGAAACAATCCTAAGGTATAAAAAGTAGTGTTTAACAAACCTGTGCAGTCAGTATGTTTCCGGTTGAGAAGAGTAAAGAGGTTTATTTGGTATGGCAAGACAGAGTCTGACAGAAATGTTAAAAGAAAAGCTTGTCTGCAGATAAGTGCAGGTGGTTGGAAGGGCTAGAAGGAGGTTCACTGCTTAGTAGAATAAGAAAGTGAGGAAGAGGATAGGCAGATATTGTGTGTAATGCAGACTGTAGCAGTTATGCAAAAGAAATTTTAAACAAGGAAAATGATTTTGAAACTTACTGAAAGAAATGGTGAGCTGGGGAAGCTGCAAGGAGATAGCTTATTGCCTTTTTCTCTGTTTCCTGCTGAGAAGGCTTAAATTCATTTCATGGAAATGATTGATCTTGACTGTAAAAAATAGTCTATATATTTAGACATATTACTTCATTTTTGCTTGTCCTTGAATTGAGTCTGTTGGAAAGATGGCTGAGCAAGATCAAATCTCTGCAGTATGCAGCCCAGAACTTTGAATTCACATGAACAGAGGTGTATTTTGAGATAAATAGTCTTTTTACAAGTTTGTAGTCACCTCTTTGCACAGAAGGAAGGTGGCAGTCGGAGTTTTTCCCTCCCTCTCTTCTCTCATCCTCCTTCAACTCTGTTTCTGGTAATTATCTCCCATAAACACAAATTTCTGGACTGGTAACATCAGAAAGTTTGTTAATCAAAAAGCATTTTGGAATATCTCTAGTAGCAAATTTAGGAACTGAAAAAATGATTTCTTTAATGTGCAATTAACATACATTAGGAAGAGCTACTATATTTTGTTTGCTTAAGTGTATTGCTTTCCTTTAGTTTGCTATCACGTAAGGTAATTTAAGGTAAATACTTTCTTTGTAGAGGGTTCTAATGCACTTTCTAATGTGCTTTGCAAATTGATGCTGGTCTTGAAAGACTGGATGGCATACTTTCCGGAATATGTGATGTTTTCCCAGCCAACATGAAAGAATATCAAGGAAATTTAATTTTCTAATGTTTTTTTCGTTTTGTAAGATGATTCTTTTATTTGTCTCTTTTACTTAAGGTGGCATATGTTCTCCAGGACTGGTGGCTTTCTTACTGGTAAGTTGACGATAACAACTGGTCAGTCATTCTGTCTTTTCAGTCAAAGGCTGTTTGTCTAATAGAAATCAGTGTTGTATAGGTGGTGGAAACTTGTTGTTCTAGGAAACTGAGAATATGCTTGATTGTTTTCTGATCTCCACTTGTTTTGTGTGGGGGAAAAAATAAACTTTATGCTGACATGCAGCTTGTGATCACTTCTACTCATGGTGTGATGCATGACAGCATCTGTACATGGAATCTTTTGAACTAAATATTTTGAGAGTTAAATCTAGGAACAGTTAAACATACTCATGAATATTTGCAGAATGGAATTTAATGATTGCTATCTTCTGTATACATTTCCACAGGGCAAATCATCAAGAAAAGCTGAATGTCACAACAAATGGAAATAATGGAGCGAATGAGACTGAACATCTAGACCTTAATTTTTATTTGGGAATTTATGCAGGTAATTAAACATGCACACGTGTGTGTCTAAAGAACTATTTATTATCTGACCTATTGTAATAAACAGTTTTGAGATATGCAAAGCAACAGCAATGTGGCAAAATGTGACTTCTAGTAATAACTGAGTAATGTCTTAACACATTAGAAGCTTGAGTTTTGCTTCCCCTTTAAATTAATTGGAATAAAATAAAAAAACTAACAGAAGGAATAGGTTGAATGCAGAATCTTAATTTACTTTGACTGGATTTTTGAAAGTAAACTAGGAATTGAGTATTCAAAAAGTCATTCACTGTAAGGCTGTAGTTATTGTCTATACTAATATTTCTTTGAGCTAAATCTTTAATTATTGTATGGATGGGCAAGAGGGATTAGAAATGGATCTTCATTCCGTGATGTTGTAAAACTTGGCACGGCTTCATTCCTTCTGAAGTATCATAGCAAAAGAACCAGTTTTTACAAAACATCCTAGATGGGTATGCAAGGCAGGATGTTAGAAAACATTTCAATATATTTCAATAGGTAGCCATATGCTTCTGAATATCCAGAAAAGAGCATTGTTCCATTAGTTTGGGCATCCAGATGCCTCGAAATACTGCTATGAACTGTACTAAAAATTGGCCTAAAAAAATCATATTTGAAAATAGGCTTTCGGATGCTGCCATTTAGCACTTCTAGTGATGTACAGTTTTGTATGGCATGGTAATTTCCCAGAGATGTAAATGATAAGCCTGAGAAAACAGGTGAATACCGAAAGAATATACATTGAATGTATTCAGAAACATCTCTTATGAGTGAGAAGGTAGGTGGAGGATGTTTTGTTTGGTATTTTTTCAGGAATCCACATGATCTAAGTGCTCGGCAGAAAGCATTCTGCTTGACCTGGGAAGCAACAATTTAGGAGCCAGATAAACTTGGCTCTTATTTTCTCTATGTAATGTCTTATTTCATGAGCCGTTCCAGTGGACTGCACAGTATGATTAAGTTTGGCAAACTTGGCTTTCTCTGACCACATAACCTAAACCATGTTACAGAAAATTTTATCCTTTAAGGCAAATTTTGCTCTAGATAGCGGAAAGCAAAAGTTAGCTTTATATTGAAATGTTCGGGTGGCTTAGTGAAATATTTGCAATAGCTGAACAGACAGCATTGACTTACCCACACAAAATTGTAAGTGTAGTTGAAGTACATAATAATCTAACCTACTGCTTTTATTTCTTTTTACCTCTGAAACTGTATAACGTAATGTAACATTTTTATTTCTGATTCTTAACGTTTGGAAGAAGAAGAAAAAAAAGTCACTGGTTCGTTCCTAGCCCTTGTTGTTTCTATGAGGTAAAGATTTAGAAGAATAAAATTTCTGTTAATGGGAATCCCTTTTGGCCAGAACTGATGTAGCAATTCCATACCTTTTCTGTAAAGTGAGCATGTTTGTGTACATGCAGTTACTTGTGGAAACATTTTACAGTGAAGGCAGCCTCGAAACAGAGAACTGAAAGATAAACAAAGGCCATTTCGGTAAGGAGAAAAGACTGCCTTCTGATAAGCAGCTGGAAGGAATACAAGAGCTGGTTCAGTGGGAACAAGTACCAGCTGAAAGAAAAACAATTAAAGAGAACTATCAACATAGTTAATTTTAGTATAACTTGGTTTCTTAGAATGTGCAGTAGTTTAGCCAATAATATATTAGCAATAGCTTTATGGACAGTTACCTTTAACTAATAATGCACTGTAGATAACCCTCATGGGCACCCAGTTATGTAACTGAAAAGGGTTTATAAAGAAACAGCTAAGCTCAATAAATGAAACACTCGCTGATCACATTGGTCTCTGTGTTTGCTTCCTGATCTCTCGTCAACAGTTACTCTTAGAAAAGTTGTTTTCTGTTACCTCGCCAGGAATATGGCAGTCAGGACAAGACAGATGAGCTCTCATCACAGGCATATGCTCTTTTCTTAAGAATAGCACCACACAGAACCTGGGCAATGAACCACAAGCAAATGAAATAGTGATACCTTTTCTTGCGTCCTGGGAAGATACAGCAGTAAGCAGGATGGAATAATCGATTGACTTAACCGCATCATATAATTTAAAACCTCACTCTTTTTTCTTGGTACTATGGCAGTCCCTGAACTGCATCCAGTTTTAACTTGGCCTTAGAATAGGCAATGTTTTATGTTGATAGTTAGGTTCTAACTTAAGGCTTTCCTCAAGGCCTGAGCATCTGGGCTGGTGGTGGCTATACACAGTTTGTGGGGCAGGATCACCTGGAGCCTGGACACGCTGCCAAATGTAAGGTTAACACCTTCACTGCTCACCTTCATTGGCTGGGAGTTTGGGCCACCACACTGGAGATTACACACAGCAAACAGAGCAACAGCAACCTCACCGTTGTTTCCATCTTTTGCCCTGTAGCACCTCTGTCTTGTAAGTGCAGATATGCTCAGGAAACAAACAACCAACAGTCTGCAGACCAATTCCCTACCAGGGCTCTATTTCACATGGCATAAGGGATGCATCTTACAATGTGTTAAAGAAATACACATCATTTAAATGATTTGATGTGGTTTACAAGGGGAAGAATGGCATGAGTGGTTTGGGCTGATTGAGAATAACTGAAGGTTGTCTCTAAATAGCCATGTATATATTACTTGGTTAATACCTGCTGGCAAATATTGAATCTTCCCAGTGACCTCTGCAAACCACAATTATACATGCCACTGTGAAATGAATTTCTTAGCAGAGCTGTTATGCAGAAGGTTTTAATACAGATTTATTTCATGGGTTAACAGACAGTTCTTACGCTTCTATACAGTACCAGTTCTTTTAAACTGAAAAAGGAGAAATTGTTTAAATCAATGGTGTGATAACAACTGAAGTTTGTGACAAATATAAGATATGTGTTCTGCCCTCAGTCTGAGTCCCTAGCCTTAACTCTGGATTCTTGCTTTATACAGGAGCCAACAAAAACTGTTTCTAGTTCAGTTTTATTTTAAAATTATTTTCCTTTGAAACATCCATATCTGTATGCATGCTCTGTTCATTTTTTTAAATTTCAGGTTTAACGGTGGCTACAATACTGTTTGGCATAATAAGAAGTCTTCTGGTGTTTCAAGTTCTTGTTAATTCTGGTCAGAATTTGCACAACAAAATGTTTCAATCCATTTTGAAAGCTCCTGTCTTGTTTTTTGACAGAAATCCTATAGGTAAGTTTAATACTGAAAAAACCCTTAACACTTACTTATTAAGTTAACTATACTGTTTCTGGTCAATTGCAATTTTATAGTATTTTTGCATATTTGTAGGGTTTTTTTAAATTTCAACAGTGTGGTCTTTTTAAAGTTTAAAGTCAGAATGTTGACTCTTTATTGATGGTTGATCTTTCTTCATATGCAGTCTACAGAAAAATAAATTACCTATGGCTTTGGTGTTGTACATTGACCTGTTAGTTGTATTGCTGTTCTAATTCCATTCCCCGGGAGTGTCTTCATATGCTGAATGTACATGTCTGCATTTTGTGGGGGATGCATTTCTTGTGCTTTTCTTTGAAAGCTTAACACCCAACAATTTTTCAAAAATAATTTTAAGTGTGTGTGGTAATTCACAATTTTGAGAAACTCTGTGGCTTACTGTCCTTCCAGGATGCACAAAAGCGTAAACCATGCAATTTAGATCTGTAATCCAGATCATTATGCTCTTCAAACAAAATGAGAGATAAGCTGGAGCAGAGTGAGGAGAGTGGGTGGTACTAATTTACCAGACAGTCTTACATGAGAAACAGAAATCTGATGGACTTCGCTTCCCGAAAGAAAAAGAATGTAGTCACCTTGTCCTAGTTCCAGAGGCCATTTAATGACTTTAAGGGGACATAGGGGTGGCTTTATTGTTTCAGTAAAACTAGTAATATTTTCAGGGGAAAAAAAATACTTATGTGGAGAAAACTTTCATGTCCATAATAGCATAACTGAAACGTGTACCATTTCCTCTTAAAAAACCCCAAACCCTACAACTGCAGAAGTTTAAACCTATTTTATATGTACTGGGAGTCTATAGTAGTGTAAATTCAAGGCCACAGCAAAGGATTGGAAGTGAAGCCATAAACTAAGGAGGCGGGTTCGTGGAGAGCTAATGAGAGCACATACATCAGAAATCAAAGTACTGATAGGGTTTGTTCTCAGATAGGCAGGGATTTTCGTCTTCTCTCTCTTTCTCTCTCTGTCTCTCTCTCTCCCTCTCTCTCTCTCTCTTTTTGTGTGCATAGCATATGCAGTAACTGTATTTTTGAGGGCATGCATAATCATCTTGTAAGACTGTCCATAAACCTGGCTTATCATAATAAACTAAGAACTATAGAGTAAGTATCGAGGACAGCATAGTGTAATAAGTAACAGTTTGCATCGTAACATACTGTGAAGCTCAAATTAGCAATGCTTTGTAAAACTCACATTCATCATACCTGCCTATCACTGGTATTCATGCACTATCGTGACTTACAAATGTGCATTTCTATTTATCAGCAGATATTTTATAGTGGACGATTAGCTTCAGTGTGTACATATTTCATTCCCTTCATCTTTTTTTACTCATGGTAGCATGTAAAGGTACTGCTGTTCTGATCTATACACCTTTTGAAAAAGGAAAAAAGGGAAATACAATGTGTGAGACGATACCCTTGTTCAAAACTGCAGCATGTAGCAGTTCTGAAATGGTTTTTAACATCTGTGTTTCATTTTCTGATTTATTTGGTTTTTTACTGTGTATTTATCTTTTAGCACTTCAGATGCTATTTTTTTTGCATTGCAGGAGATTTAAATAGAATTATTTTTTTTTCTTCTTTCTTTTTTTTAATATGCCTCACTATGAAAGATATACTAAAAAGAAATTTGAATTATTAAAGCCTTCTTTTTCTAGGATTGAATTGCAATAGCCAAGCCAAACTACGAGTTAGCACATCCCCTATTAGTGAAGCTGATATTTCAGCATCAGATCTGTCATTTAAGCATCCAGCATCTTCTTAGTATTTGTGTGAGGTCTCCGAGACCTCAGCAGAAGCAGTTGCTGAACTGACTTTTGCTGTTTTATTTATCCAAAAATAATCAGTGATGAAAAAATGCCATGACCAGTATTTTGAACACATGATGATCCATTTTCCAAAGTTGAGGAAGGAAGCTTAAATAAACAGACATCCCAAGCTCTTGGTAGTTCTTATTGGGGAAACAGAGTAATGAGCATCATCAGGCAGTCAACATTAGGAAAAGGAAATACATGGTGAATCATGGCACATCTGTCAGCTTGCAACAGCGTAGATCCAATCAGTCATGCTGAATAAATGAAATGACTTATTTAAATAAAAAAATTATGCTTTGTGAATCAATTTAGGCATGAGCCCAGGATCACTTTTTACAGAATCCATTAGGAATAATATATAGGGAAGGGGAACTTGAAGAGGGAATAGTATCCAAGTGATACAGGAATTCAAATGTATTTTTGGAACCTGGATTACATGGCAGAGACAGAAGAGGAACATGAGGATGCGTCTCCTTTCTCTTTTACCACCCAAAATATTTGTATGTACACAGATTCCATCTTTCTATAATTTGTTGTATATCTAAAAATAGACATTACTGCTTTAAGTATGTTTTGCGTTGGAAGAACCTTATTAATAAAGTACTGTAACTTTCTTTATTAAGCACTGAACTATTGAGCTGATAATCCTAAGGGACTGAAGCTTGTTGTATTATTTAGAAAGAATGATCAGATATTTATGACTGCAATTCAGATTTATTAGCAGATATCTATACAGTGTCACATAAACAGCTATAGTGAAAGCTTAATGGGAAGTTAGAGATTAGGTGGTTGTGTTTTGGGGTTCATCACATCTGACTTGTCTGTGTTTGGTAGTACTCGTTTACTTTATTTTTTGGAGTTTAGTATTTCACTTTTGAAACTTCGTTTGCTCTTTTAACCATAACCCAGTAGGGGAATTGCATGCATGTCAAGGTATCTGTAATGAGGAAAATGTGGACGTTTTCTACTTAATAGCAAACACTTTATACATTCCTTTTCATGTGTCACTTGTAGGACTAAAGGATTTGATTTATGTGCATGTCTAGCACAAGAGGGCAGCATGACCTGTTTTATCCCAGTCCAGCATTACAACAGCTTATTATAAGGATAACAAAATTTATCTGTTATGTTTTTAGATACATGAGGAATGACTTTTCAGCCTCTCCACTGAGCAATTGTAATGTGGTTCTGTTCACTTGTCTTCATTATCTACAAGTATATTATATTCTTCTAATTTTTTACACTGTAAGCTTTTCAGCTTCATGTAATGCTGAGTTCAGGAACTATGTTGGCTTTGTAATTAGTGGCCAGAAGTCAGATGACCTCTTAGAGCCCGATGCTTTGTTCCCATCAAGGATACCTTCAGCCTTTATCCCTTTTAATTTCTTTTTCAAGATGTTTTTAACACTTCAAAATTAATTTCATAGAAAGCTGGGTAAAAGGGACCAGGACTTCAGGAGCAAAGACTTGAATGGGGAGCTCTTTCTTATGATGTTAGTTTCTTATCAATAGTTTAGGAGATGCTAGTTTTGACAAGCTTCAGGATTTGATTCAAGATTACTTGCTTAGCTTGTAGATGAATTGTTCTTTTCTGGGATTTGAGGACAGATATTTCTTTAGAGAAGGGATGCTAATGTGTAACTGCATTGTTTTTGGTAATGGTAGTTTTAGTGGAGATTGTAGTTTTGAATTGCATTGAGTTTAGGAAACTGAAACCTGCTGCTGCTGTGCTGATGTGTGCTGTAAGAATGAATGAATGATATGCATGCATTTGTTCAGATAAAATAGGAATCTCTTACCCTTCCAGAGATCTAATTTATTTTACTTCTTTTTAAATTCTCTCTCCAAGCTCTTGGTTCTGACAGTTCATAGAAGGAGGAGAAATGTTTTTGCAGATATTACAGGTTTTCTGGCCTTCTTAGATATAGAAAGTACCGAATTGTGTGATGGTTCTCCTCTACCTGTTAAATTAGCAGATTTTTCTTTCCCCGCAAATGCTTTGTGGAAGCTGTGCATAAACATTGATCCTTTTGGGTGCATATCCCGACTTTGAGGAGAAATATTCTCCTTTCTGGGCAGCCAGGAATGACATGCCAAACTAATAGCTAATAACAGTATATAAAATAAACTCCAAATATTAAAAGATAAAAATGTGGAAAAAGAGCAGTTGTTTTAATGATGAGTTTGTTTTTCTTTAAGGCATAAGGTTTTTAATTATGATGTTCATAAATCAAGTGTTGAAACACCTATAATTTGACAGAGAAAGTTTCTCTATAGGATTAAAAGCATGTTCATCAATGCACAAGTGCCTATCTGCATTTTATCTGACAGAAGCGTCAATTGGGCAATGTTGTTAAAGTATTTATACCATATAATATTTGCCACAAATATGATATTTCAGCAGTCTGAAAATTACAATGCTGATAATGAGGTTGTTAAATTATACTGTATCAGTTGGATAGTGAAACTGCTTTAACTAGTGTACATTAATGTATGCTTGTTCACACAAGTGATTCTGCTGAACAAGTAGCATGTTTGAACAAGAAATACTGGTCTTAAACCCTGTGATTTACAGAAGGTGGTGTTTTGGCATATCATGCAGTTAACAAGGCAAAGCTTCATTTTAAAATATTTCGTTTGTAGTCTCATTCATCACTGATATAAATATTCAGTAGTGATGCCAGAAAAATGTATTGTATTCCTGTTTGAGTCAGTGACTCAATTGCTTTCTTTTTTTTTCAGAAACAAGATCTATGCTATCTTTCTGATGCAGTTTTCAGATATTTCCTTGTGGTCAAGATGAATTCTGTGGGATTGTGAAAAACTATACCAGCTCCTTTGACAGCTTTCATGTTCTGTTAAGCTATTACAAAGAAATACGTTGTCCTTAAAGCAGCAGAGGCTTTGTTTTTTACTCTCCGTGCCAGGCTGTAAAGCACATTCACGTGCGTGCAGGTTTGTTAGTTTATGTTGAAAAGAAGTCCCTACAGGACAGCCTTTTGTTGTAAAATAAAAACACAGATTCTCTCTTCTATGTTGGTAATCACTTGCATTTGTTGTTATTAAGATGACAACACAATAGGCTCCATCAATCATCAAGATCCTTAACAACCACACAACGTTGTAAATATTATGTTTGGGTGTTTGAGTGGAACAGCTTGTCGCTGAAGTAGGTGTGGTAATTAAAACCTGTTAGGTTGCTACATGTGTTAAAAAAAAAACTTTAATGTTTTTTCATTTAACAATGGCGATATGTACTTTCAATCTTATCAGGGCGTGATTATTAAATGGTATTTTGTGGGAGTTGCTCGTTTACTGTTAGTATTATCATGGCTTTTGTTAAGAGTTTAAGTAGTCTTATGCTTCCATGTGTTTTATTGCTATTATGATTCTGTCAGGAACCTTATAAAGTTGATTGCTATAGGAGTAGTCTTTAAAGTTAGTAAATAGTACTCTGGAGTTATGTTTACGTTTATTATCTATTAGTGTAACTCAATTCAACTCTTTCCTTTTTTTTCTCTGCAATAAGAATTGAATGAAACTTGGCCATAAACTGATGAGACAAGCCCATTACATTTTCAGTTCACTGAGTCAGCGCTCACCCTATTTATGCTTAATACAGGAGATAAAATTAAAAGGTTTATGGAAAAGCTGTTTGTAGGATGAGATGGGACATTATTTGATAGGGAAATAGCATGAAGCTTGTACTGACAGCCCCTTCCAAACACAGTATCTTGCTTTCCTGGCACAAGATTTCATGTCTCTTCACAGAGATTTTCTATCTTCTTCACATTAAGATCCCCTGGTGAGGAAAACAGCCTGCTGTGAAACTCATTTCTGACCATATGCTGACCTGCCCAGATACTGCAAAGTCTAGTTTTTTACATTTGCTAAAGCAACCACAGAGAGAGCTGCTCTCGCCTCACCTCAGGTGAGCAAAAAGGAGGCACAGAGGAGTCAACCAAGACAGAACACCTAATTAAAAGTGTCGAATTTAGAAGACAAGCCATTCAGATACGTCTTTTTCCTGCAGGTGTGGCAAGAAAGTAAAAATGGAGTTGTGTTTTAGGCTCATGTAGATGACAAACCATTTGAGATTTGTGGCAAGGAGGAAGGAAATGTTGGTTGGAGACACTTGAAGACAGAGGGAGAGACTGAATAATACCAAGGGGAAAACTGTAAGGGCTTAAAAGAGGGCTGAGGTGAAACAGTTGCAAATAAGCTTTTGGAGATAATCTGAAGGATGGAGAGGTTTTTGGGTTTGATAACTAGTTTGAATGTATACCCTTTATTGCTATTTTTAATCTGCCTGAAAATTGCTGGATGCTGCTGTGGCTGTTGTGGATAGTGGGGAATTGGAGGTGCCACATGGATAGAACCTCCTCTCTTGCTATTCATGGATGCCTGTTTTGGATGGGAAATGAGCATTTTTGAGGAGTGAGGAAAAACTTATCAAACCCCCACTTTAATTCCAGCTTGGAATAAGGGAGAAGCATTCAAAAAAACAATATTTTGGGGAAGAGCAGAAGAGTGATAATGAATAGCCAGGTGGTGAAAGCACATATGTGGAATGTAGGAAAGGCAGCCCAGATCTGCTCCCTTGCAGAATGGGCCTAAAACTTGTGGCTTCCCCAGAAAGCGCTGCAGGTCAGACTCTTGGCTCTTTTCCGTGCCATAACTTTTAATTGCTGTCCTTTACAGACACACATTAGGCCACTGTGGTGTTTGCGGAAAAAACCAGCCCATTTTGGTAATTTTTTAAATCTGAATGACTGTGAATTAAACTAAAAAGCATACTATCATGATGCAAACTCATTTCATTAGCAGCGTTCTGCTTTGTACTGCATTGAAATCGTTCTCCCAGATGATCATAGGTAATCTGCATTGCAGCATCTGGATGAATTAATTAGTCTTTTTTGTTTTGGTTTTTTTTTTAGATTGCCAGCATCTTGCAGATTATGCAACAAGTGAAGATTAGTTTGTGCCTGTGGTGATCTTGGAGAGTGCTTGGAAACAAAAGGCACTTCTCAATCCAAAATTAAAATTTTAGTTTAGAAAAGAATGGATGTTGTACATGAATCTGCCTGTTCCGGCAATCCAGAATGAAAACTGAAGGAAAGAAGTCAACAGTTAGGGGAGAAGAGGTATTGAATAGAGCTTGATTTCCGTGTGCTATTCAGTTTTAAAAATACATATCTGATAGAGTTAATTACTAAGCTATTTCTGAATAGTACAAGACAACATTACTTTCTTGTTTCCACCCTGTATTCACAGCTATTGGGGATTTTCTCTTAAAATCAGTAGGTACTTTGTCAGAGGCTTTTTATAATGTATTCAGATGAATACCTATGCAGAACTTGCTTCAGATTTTGGTTTCTAATGTCATTTTATGCAAGATAACGTTATATCTGGAGCAGGCAGCATTATGACAAGTTGTATCTAAGTTGACAGCTACCAGTCTTAAGAGATCTTTACAAAGCCTTTTAAAATAGCATCTAGCATATGATTTTTTGTTTTATTTGTTACTGGACAATAGTCCTGTATTTAGAATAGTAGTATGTAATGGACATTAATTATTGCTTGTGACAGTATTGACCTTGAGGGAGGTAGCTTGAAACTGGAAACTGCAGATTCATGGCGGTTTGTTTTAATGTTCATTTAAATTTTGGACTCCTGTTGAACATTTTCCTAGATGAGTCTCATCAGTGTATTTTGTTGCCATAGCTTTGATTTCGGCTTGAGCAGAATATTTAGTTGTGGTATTCCTTAACAAGAGGTTTTGGAGTGAGGAGATTTATTAAACGCCCGGAGAAACTGAGACTGCTTTGGCCATTACTCACCTTATGCTGGGTAGGAAATAGTCTTCTCAGAGCTAGCGCATGAAGCAGGTTGAATGGTATATGGGAAAAGGGTGTCAAGTCTTCATTCTCAACTCTTTGGTTCACAGTAGAAATGTGTTACATATTAAGGAGGTGGTTTTGGTTTTCTGTTGGACTTTTAACTGCTATAGAAGATTTGTGAATGACTATTGACCAGTTTGTCTTCTGATTGTGGTATTCCTTCATCCTTCCTTGATTTCCAGTTAAAAGAAGGTCACTAGTACTCCTGAAACCTGAGATTTTAGCATGAGGTGCTTGTGCAACGCTTGCAACATTTGTAAACTCAAAGGAAGGTTAACTTAAGCTCCTCATAAGTTCATGCTTTTTCTGTCCACTGACATATTCCTTGTTGGTTTTCACCCACTGTGTGTGGTTACCTGAATTTATCCTCTGCTTTCTGTGTCTGCGAATGCTACTCTTCCATCTCTTTTACCCCTTTACGTTGTCTTCTGAGTATGTCCTGTCCTCTGTCAAGCACAAATCTTCACTGGCTGATATTAGTGTTGGGGCATAGAGTGCAGAATAATCTGAAGGTGCATGGAGAAGTGAGAAGGTGAGGATTTGGAACATAGGCATTATTGCTGGCAGTTATAAGGTAAAATGGACAGAGGGTAGATGGCCTAACTCTTTTTTTCCCTCAGTTTTTTTTTTTGTTAGATGTTATGAGATTTCTCTGTGTGTGTGTGGTAAACCTGTTCTTTCTCAGTGAAGTCATTATCTGTTAAATACACTAATGATGCAGTACAGAACATTGCTAATTCATGTGTAGGCATGAAAAGCCCCTCTGCTTTGTGGTAAGCTTCCCTTCATTGGGAATACATGCTTCTTTGTCCCTGCATGTGTTCATTCCCTGCATAATTTTGTGTCCATTAGATTGGATGTTCATAACCCAAAATAGATCAGTCAAAATCTTCAGACAAAGTTCCTACAGCTGTTTTTCAGATGTTGTAAGTAGTTTCTCATACAGGAATACTTTTCCCACCCATAATTTCTAGGACATGCCCAGAGGACAGTAAGTGATTAGATGCTGGGGATATTTGCTCAGTTTTAGTTTTGGTTTGGTTTTTTCTTTTTCCTTTCTCTTTTTAACATGAACATTTAAAGCTGTAAATAAGCTTTACACTACCTCATTCATCTCCTCTTCCAGTGCACTTATTTTGTAATTGATCATGCTCATCTTCAGAGAGAAGGTGATGAGTGTTTGTCTTCACTTAGAGGAAATTTGGCTTAGAATGTTAAATGTTTTATATGTAGTAGTCTTCTCATTACATGTGATAATAAATAGTTTCAGAAGTGCTGTTGCTGTCTATCACTCATGTTTGCTTTCTCTTCCCTCATAACTGAAATGAGAGAATACATCCTTAATGCTGGGCAGAGGTGTCTTTCCTACCTACTACAATGTGGGGGTTCAGGTTGCCTAGCTATCTGTCTGCCTAAGAATGTGTATCTTAAAATCCTCAGTACTCTGAATTTACCACTAAATTTAGGATATAGGGATGAACAATGATGTTAATATTTATTTTTATAAATATAAACACACATATATTAAAAAGATATATTGAAAATATGTATATATGTAAACCAAATATGCTTTGCCTGATGTTAATGTAGTGCTTCTTTCCTTTCTCTCTTCCGTCATTCCCCAGTCTCCTCTTAGAAGAGCAAACCTCCTTCCCCCCAGTCTCAACAACCAGCCAAAAATAAACAATTATTGTTAGCCTTCCAGAATATTTCTGTTATTTCCTGACTAAAAAATGGTGAAATGGTTTAAGGAAGAGTTGTTAGTAGTTACCTTTAGTTAGGTACTGTTCCCTTACTGCTGGAGAAAAAAAAAAGAATTATGTTCTTTTAGGACAAAAGATAACTGCAGAAACCTGTGCAAACTGAAAGCACTAGAACTGTGAAATATAGCTAGTTTTAGCTTTAGAAGTGTGATCTATCTTCTTCTTCCTAGTGAACTAACAGTATCGAGGGAACGTTTTTTTTTCCCCAATATTTTCAACAGAAAACTAGTTATATTCAACTTCTTCTAAGATTAAGAAATCTTATCTAAGGAGCACTTTCAAAATAAAACCAAATTTGAGAGAAAAAAGTGCCTTGAGGTTTTTATAAAGCTGACAAGTTTTAATATTCTGAATATGTTGAGACAATGATCTTTTCTCATAATTAAGTTATGAGTATGGTTTAATACTGAATTCAAAGCTATTCACTAAATGCCGCTTACATTTAAACCCCCAACAGAAGAAATGGAAAAAACAATCCCAACATAATTTGTTTTTTAAATTGAGATAAGAAAAAATGAACTCTGCTGCACCTCAATTTAATAGCCAGCGTTGCTCAGCTACTACTGAAGGCTTGAGGAACAGTGTTTAGAAGTGATTTTTTAGAAATAAGTGTTTCTCGAAGATTATGAGGGCTTATACGGATGATTTTGTTCACCTGCTGAGTGTTTGAGAGGAGAAATGTCCAATCTGACACTTTCCAGAAGTGTTTGTTTGCTTAAAAAATAGAAACATTCCTGTGGAAAAATAGTATTTCATTAATTGTTTTCCCACTTTAGTCATGCAATACAGCAGTATTATTGTGTACTTGTAATAGAGACAAGAACATTTTGTAAAATGCAAAATCTCAAGTTTCTGAAATTACCCGCGATGTTTTCAGCTTAAAATGTAGTGCTGTAAGTGCCACTTAATTTGTTAGTTTGTGCTCTGCTTCTGTTGTTTTTACTTCTTACAGGATGCAAGATGTTCAAATACTTATTCACTGCTTTTTATTAATTGTAAGATAGATATGGAGGTGTTTTGAATAGAAATCTTATGTGTTTTTCAATTAAATAGGCAGAAAGAGAACAGGTTATTATCGTTCTTCGAAAAACAGAAGAATATATTAGTGTTTTGACTACATAAACATGAGATGCAAAAATATTATTCCAGCTAGTTATCTCCAGCATTAGAATAGAATATAATTTGCAGACTTTGTTGTATCTGAATTACTATAACGTAAGCATAATGGCTTTCAGCGTGGAAGGAAAAGGCTTGAAAGGCCTTCCACACACCTTAGATTTGGTCTGGAGCACTGATTCATACTTGTCTTTCATTTCTTCTTTAAATGGGTGGTGGTTCTTCATAATGGAGCTTGACCAGCAGGACAGATAAAGTATGTTGTTGTGTAAGAGGAAGTGTGGTGGGTATGACACTTGCTCCTTAGATCAGATTTGCCTCCTGCTGTTGGCCTTTCTGCTGTAATACCAAAGCAATTCAGAGAGGAAACAGCAAGGAAGGAAGTTATTTTAATTAGTGAATTCTAGACTATCCTCAAAGGCTCTGATACTTCGATCTAATTCAGTATTCTGATTTTCTGTTGATTCTTCCAAATGCTTCAGACTTAGTCAGACAAAAGCCTCTTTCTTCACAATTGTCAAATTTCATTGAATCTCAAGTCTTGGTGATAGAGCTTAATTGTCAGCAAAATAAGTCTTGGTTTCTGTAAATTGTTTGATCCTCAATTGGTTTAGAAGTGACAATATACTTTCTTTTACAGGGTTTAGATATTGTTTCCATGTGGCATATGGGGCAAAGTTGGACCAACTAAAGAAATTACTTCAATTGTTTTCTGTCAGGAAAGCTTAGACAAAGAGCTTAGTCTCAGATCCTTTAAAGTTCAAGCATCTGCCACTAGGGGCAAAAATTATTTTCCTGTAGGCATTCATCTTTTATTGTAGATTTACTGTGCTGCTTCACTTGGTTGATAATCTAATTTAAACCTCAGAGATGAGTCATACCCCCTCAATGAGATTCACAGCTAGTCTAAATTCTCTGATGTCAGAACCTTTCAGTTCTTTCAGGATCTCTTTTCTGAACATAATGGTCTTCTGGGTGTCTAAATACACTCAGGAAGAATGTGACCCATACAAGCAATAATTCCTTAGTGATATTGTTTACAACATACCGCAGTTTTTGATTCCCATGTTTACTTGGGTTTCTAGTTCAGGTAATTTATGATGTCTTGACTTAATTTAGGTCCTAATTATGCTAACTGGTCCAGTGTAGACAAACCTGTGGGTATGAGGGTGTACCCCACTGAAGTAGGGGAAATTCTGGAAGGTGGAATAGATCTCACTGCATGGATCATGTACCGTACTTTTGTTTCATAGGACCAGCATTTTCAATACCAACTATTGTATGACAGTTGTCCAGAAAAACACTGGATTATGAAAGGGTACAAAACCTTGATGTCGAGACATTTCAGTGTCCTTTCTTTGGGAAACCAAACCAACCAAACAAAACCTGAGAAGGTTGTCCAGAAGGTCCTAAAAGATTTTGGAGTGATCCAAACACTTAACCTCTTCCTGAAAGTGTGACCACTGTATAGTTGACCACTAAGGACTTTAGGAATGAGATGTTCATACTTGGAATGTGAATTGCTATTTAAGGACTTCCTCTCCAGAGTGAGTGAAGGACAAAATAGACATTCAGAAAGTTAAGAGACACTGTAAATATCATTCAGCTGTGATGAAAATTTTATTGGATGCTTTTCATATGCATTCTAAAGTTAAACTACGTTTTGAAAAATATCAGAACCAACACAATGTTTATTCTCTAAATAGTATAATTAATTATTTACAATGCTAAGTTTTTCCTAATTAATGAGATGTAGTATTAATAGTGGTTGGATTATTGACACAGTTGTGCCTTCTGTGTTCTTTTTTGCTTGAAGTGGTACTTTTGTTTTGTATGTTTTGACAATATATCCACAAATTCACACATAATTAATGAAGTTCTGTGCTCACGCTGTTTTGTGAAGAGGGAAAGGAATACACAAGATATTTTACTGCTGTTAAATTTCATTACTATATGTGTATTTTTCCATTTTAATCCTCCCTTATCAGACATTTGGTTAATGCCTTTTTTTTAAGACGGAGTAATGGCAAACCAGTTGTTTTTAAACAGCCTTTCCCAAAATTACTGGGATCAGATTACAATCAGTGACTATTTGCAAGATTTGTAGTGTTTACTACGAAATACAGCTTGTGCTTTAGGACCACGTGGAGATTTTATAGTGCTTTATGTAGTGGATTTGAATACCTGAAAGAAAGGTGTTTTTGTCATAGTCTTTGCATTACTCATGCAGTTGTCCTGGAACTGTCTCTGCTGTAGCTTCAGCCAGGGAACTGCTGATTTAAAAGACAAAACCAAAACCAAAACGAACTGTTGTGAAAACGGATGTCAGAAACAAATCAATGCATAAGCAAGTGAACTGTTAAAACCCCAAGACAGACACGTCTCTTCTGAAGAAGAAATAAAACTTCTGAGAGTTCCTCTGCCTGAAATCTTATTGGTCTTGTACCTCATGTTAAAGAAATTAAGTGAAGTGATTGGAATATACTCTAAAGACTTGAACTTGAGACACAGCTGGTTGTTGCCGCTGCAGTTTTGTAGTTAGCAGAGTGAAATATGCTCTTGTAAGAGCGTTTTAAAGCAAAAAGTAACTAAATCCCTCTGAATTATTCTCTAAAGGCATCTATCTCCATAGATAGCAGCACGTCATGCCTCATCAGTCTAAGGATAACCTTGTGAATAGTCTGTATATATCAAGCACTTAGGGTTATGCAGTGTATCCTGGATGCAGTTGGCCATCTCCTTTCGGGTCACAGTGGCCTTTTGGCTTACGCAATTTTAATTCGAGAACTATTTCAGAACCTGAGCTCTCACTTGCTTTGAGGATTTCCCATGTTTTCAGTGGAAAACACCCTTCCTGTGGTCTTATCACTTGTGTAGTTGTTATAGTTCCCCTATGTCTCTTTTTTGTCACTCTACATTTCCAAAACATGAATTCAAGCACTATTCTAGCTTAAGTGTTGTAGCTACCTTCTGTTCACCTTCTGTTCTCACTTGCTTTGCCCCAAGCTCTTTCATGCTTCCTAGCCTGTGCCTCACTGTGTCAGGCTTCACGTGTTGCTTGTGCATGGGATGATGTTCAACTTGTGCTTCTCTGTGGTGAAGGGGAATGGAAGAAGCGATACTGAAGGAGGAGGGGGAGAGGAAATGAGTAGATGTGCAGTGAACGATGCAGATGGTGAAAGGGAGGGCACGTGCAAGCAGGCAGACTGCACAAGGCAAAAATTCAAGTCAATATATACAAAGCTCTCTCCATGCCCAAACATCCCAAATTCCAGCAACTTCTGTGACAGTTACTGCCAGCTAGTCTTTTAACAGTTCTTTCTCGCAGTTCCTCCCCAGGGCCAGATGGAGAAAAGCTTTTTTTTTTGATCTTATGGCCCCAGTGTACTTTGAGGAAGTCTGCCAGGAGGTGTAGAAAGCACTGAGGCTTCATTTGAAGATTAGCCTTCTTCCCATGCAAAGCTTTTGCTGTTTCTGCACCTGGTAACTGTTGGCACATTCTTGTGGGTTTTTTTTCTTCCCTCTATCATTGTTTTTCCTGCTTATCTTTCATGCTTACATCTTTGTAACTTCCTGCTCTCTGTGCAGTAAAGTTCATCCACAGGCTGGCTCTTCTTCATCTTAAAATCATCTCTCAAGATACACCAGTATCATTGTTACCACAGTATAACTATAAACAGACAGTAGTTAAACATATGGGTGGAGAAACACATTAATTCCCTGACCCTTTTGCTTTCCTGTACTAAAAAGAAAAAAAAGGCACACATCTTGTCCTGCAACTTTCTGTTCCAGTTTATTGCTACGTCTTCGCTTTTCTTGTTGTTCCTTTTGCAGTCGGTAGTGTTGGTTTCTCTTAACTGACACAACAAACTCGTTGGGGCAGGGCGTGCTGCTGACTACGTGATGGTCCAGCATGCATCTTAGTAAGGCTCTGCCTCCGACTTAAGATACATTAATCTTCTTTTGGATGTTTCTGTTTGTGCAAATAACAAATGGCAGCATTCTCAGGAGTCCCTTGTTGTGGATGGCACTTTTCTTTTTCTGCCTGTTTATTTATTTAGAAGTTAATGGTGCCGGACAGCTGTAAATCGGAGCTTCACTGTGAAGTCTGTCTTTGAATTGAGCAAAGACAAAATAGATTGTAAATTGTATTCATTTTTGCTTGAATGACTGTTCAGTGAAGCCATTTTTTTTCTCTTTGTTGTGTGTGAATTTTTTTGTCTGTTCATAGGAAAGTGAAGAAATGTTGCTCTTAATGTATTTATGTTTATCATTACAAGTTTATTTCTTACTATTTAAAAGCCATGAAAAAAATATAAGGCTTTGTTAGGTTTTTCTTTAATTTTGAGTATATGTAGGCATATGTTTTTATAATAGCTTAACTCCTAGCATTCGGCTGTCAAAAAATGTAGGGAGATGTATCTTGGGTATATTTCTACATAAGCATTAAAGGTTCTTTTGATTTAGACACTACTAGTGTTCTAGTGTGGTCAGCGGCTACTTACTCCTAGTATGTTTTTCTGTTTTGTTTTTGAGGTGAAGCTTTCTAATACTTGCCCAGTAGAGGGGGTAGAGCAAGGTCACATGCAGTATAATAAAACCTTTCACAATGCTTAGCATTTAATCATTTCATTATTAAAATTTCTTTCTTTTAATGTAATATATAGTATAATATAATATACTGTGGAGAAGTCGTATTTTGCTTTTTCTCATTTGATTGTACATAATACCCCACATTTACATTTCAGTGTTGTTAATTATAGTTTACGCTGTAAAGAAGTTTACATTGTAGTGATTTTTTTATCCACACCCCCCAGAAGCTGATGGCCCAGAGAAATGCGTTGTCACACTATGTCTAGATTCCTTTGGACAGCACTCCTTGCTTGAGGAAAATGCTTGGGATGTGGTTGCCTTCAGCTTTTCTGAGACAAAAGACTTTTTTTGGTAGTTTGTCGGGTGAGATTTGCAGGTGGAGTTTGGTGCCCGTCATGAAACCAACGAGGAGGTGAAGTCATCCCTTTTTACACTCTACAGCCTGCTCTGCAGGAAAGGATCCATCCTGTGCCCTAAATTAGACTGAAAAAAAAAAGAGGATTTGAATCCAGCTGTAATCCCTCCCATGCTGATTGCCATAGCCTTCAGGCACACACTCATTTGCCTTCTTCTGGTGCCATACTTATTTACTGATTCATCCAAAGGGAGAATAGCTTTAAGAGCAGAAACAGAAGGAGACCTACCGTAGATTGCCTCTAGTAGAGCAGTTAAGACGTTTGCTGAAGAGGTGGGCAACCCACATTCAGTGCAGGCTCTGTGACTGGTAAAAATAATATGTTCCCTTGTGTTTCTGCCAAGCCTACACTTCTCTTGTGAGTGGGCTTGGCTTGTACCTTCATGATCGGGACAAGTTTCCTGATATCTTCTTCCTTTGTGGCTTCATGAATGGTACCTAAGCTATGATTCTATTTATATCCAAATTTTCTGTTGCTTTGCTCTAAAATGTGGTATTAAATGTCCTAAAGTGAGGCAAAATTTTTAATTTTGGGGAGATGTATGTGTCTTTTCTAACACACAACAAACTTTCCAAGAAAATGTTTTGATTATTTGCGCAGCAAACTAAAAGAGACATAATTCTAGTTTTCTCACAGTTATACCAGAATTTCTCTGGAGTTCAGTAGTTATGATGTTTCACGTGAGACAGGAAAAAAAAACCACTGAAACTTATCCAGTGTCATTCATTGTGAATTCCGGATAACCAAACCTGTATTGCTGTGAAGATTTTTTTATGGTATGAGTATTTGAAAAGGGAAAGGTATTTCAGGAATCGTTACATGGGTACATCATGAAAGAAATTTAGAGACAATCTATCCTTGGCAGACAATTCACATTTTTCCGGAAGAGGAGAGAAGGAAACTGAAAAGATAAATGAATGATCAAACAAAAGGAAAATGCCAAGCAGAAGATGAGGGTTTGCAAAGTCAGGTGAAGACATGAAATGTCTCTGCTGTTTGAGCTGCCCAAGGGCTTTATCCTCAAAATGGATGTGCTAGATAGAGGCCAGAAGTCTTGGCTTGGCTTTCACAGCAACATTCTGTATAGAATTCTCTTCCATGGTTCTAAAAGGGAAGAAAATGAACAGACTACATCAGAGTAATTCTCTTCAGTGTGTGGGAGGGGATATGATTGGTAAAATACAGGGTAATACTTAATTTCCGAATGATAACCATATCAGCCAGCTACCAGATTCAATTGAAGATTTCGGGAGGCAAGAGTTTTATATTCAGTAATTTCTGACTTGATTATTGTCATCTTAGACTAGAATGATGATTGAGCCCTTCTAATGTCAATGCCTTCAAAAGCGAGGGAGATGGGAAAAAAACATTAAAAAGAAGCAAATAAAAGATTCTTATTCAGTGAGTTATTTTTAGGAGATGGAATGGGTAGAGAAAATCAACAAATATTCTCTCTGCCTTGATATTTTCTGAAATACAGCATTTAAAGCCTGTTCTGAATCTTGTCTTGATAGTATAAATAGCACAGGAAAACTCCTTTTTGTTGTTGGAAAAACCTTACCAGAAAGTTGACATACATTTCCATTTTTGTTTTAATCCTCATATTGATTTATATTTATATATAATCCCCCAAATCTGAAAGTAGCTCTAGAAGCTATTTTTCTCCTCTCATGTAAAAATTCCATCAACAGAATACTCTTCATACATTTCAGTCCATCCTGATTTGTAATGTTCACTTTAATTCATTGTAAGCCCCCCCTCCAGCAAAACACTTGGGACATATTTTCAAAAATCCAAATTGGATTTATAGCAGAAAGGAGAACTAGACTACACAAATGCTCTTTCAGAAGTGAGTGTGTTTGTGGTTAAATAGTTTAGCAGAAATTTAATTTGTAATCTTACTAGTAAAAAGCCAGTATAGGACTATATTTTGTATATACTGTTCCAGTTTTCTACTATAGTGATGCTTTTTATTATGGTGAAAAGTTGAGGTAGGTAAATTTACATTTGGTATAGAAGATGAAGGTGGTGTAAATGAACAGAATATTCTGTAGGCAGTGCACAAATTGGCATCTTTTTAAAGGCCAGTTGAGAAGAAGTTGTAAGTAGTTACTGTTTTTTAATTTGTTTTTTTTCCCTTCAGCAGGGGAAGGAAGGCCAGTGCCAACTCCTCCTGTATTCCCTTCTATGTATACTTTTTTTTTTTTTTCTGTTGGACTGTGTACCTGAAAAATATCTTGTTGCTTATGTTGTAG
The DNA here is from genome assembly GCA_033459285.1 of Clamator glandarius. Classification (NCBI taxonomy): domain Eukaryota; kingdom Metazoa; phylum Chordata; class Aves; order Cuculiformes; family Cuculidae; genus Clamator; species Clamator glandarius. The sequence continues at coordinate 815,714 of JAUNZM010000473.1, read as the reverse complement.
TAAAGTAAATTGCACTTACTCCTCCCCCAAATCAAATTGTTTTTATTTGGTGTGCTTCTACTTTTAATGGAGACTTTATATACCTTTCGTGCATTGTATTGTAAGGGAGTAATAGACTTTGGCTGGTGATAACTGATGCTAACACAGATGCTCTTCTGAGCACGCCAAGGAAAAAAGATAAATCATCTGTACCCTGAAGTTTAGAAGAGGGCTAAGTCAGCTTGCATGGACCATTGACCTATTTTGGTTTTCTATAGGCAGGGTAATTGTGATCAGTAAGTCATTAAAATGCTGTGTGCTTATAGCAGGCTGGAAAGCTCAAGAAACAACTGTACAGTTAGGATCAATGTATTTGTGCTAGGTAATGAGATGTCTTCATCAGCAGTTAAAACAGAAATTAATTTCCAAAGCAGCTTGTTTTCTGTTCTTATCTTTGTCATAGTTATCTTTCTTTCTTTAAATTCTACACTTAAAAATAAGATCAAACACAACATTCACATTTTCTTCTTGTTTTCTAACTGTTTTTCTGTTTGACTGAATTCATGTAGAAAGTCCTTTTCAAGTAGTAAATTAATTTGGATAGAAGGCATCCCACCTGAATTCATTACATTCTGGCAGTATCGATAAACGGATGTTATGATCTCAGCATATTTTGGCCCAGCACTGCTGTGCCTATTTGCAAATGTCTAAGAAAGTGATAATATTCCTGTCAGTGTCAGGCTGCTAAAGAAAAAAAAAAATGGGGGAGAATTTCTTATTTATATTTATAGGATGCCTGTGGGGAAGACAGTAACGATGTATATGGCAGTTGGTGTGGACATGTGGTGCTAAACATATATTAAAAAAAGATAACAGACTTATTGACGTTTCTTTGTAGAAATATGGAAGAAAAGCCAGAGTAGATCAGTAATTGACAGCTATGCAGGAGACGCATTTCCAGATCTCTTTCTGAAGAAATGTTTCACAATCTTACAATTCCTTTCAAAGTCAGTAATCCATCTTTAATTATTTTGTTGATTTCATAGTTGTATGTTACAAGCTTGATGTAATATCTGCTTCCTGCCAACATTTGATATGGACAATCCACTTTGTTGCTGCTTTGATGAAATGGAAGGCTGCTTGTAGGTTGTTTTTTTTTCTTCTTATTTTTCTGAATATGTGTGTGAACGGAGCACGGGTGAAGACCTATCAGTCACTGAATGCCATAGCTTAACAGCAAGATATGTGGAGAACTATCGATTTATACCACTGACTGGGAAAACACATTCAGTGTAGTTAAATTGATCGTGTTTTGACATACCTAGCTCTGTGCAGCTATTTCTTTTATTCCTACCTTTGAGTATGCTTCTATTACCACATACACACTTCTGAGTGTTGTTTTACTACTATGTGTGTGTTTAAAATTACATTGCTTTTAAAAACTGTAATTTTGACTGTTAAAGTATGTGATTTCCCTATTTAGGGTAAGTTAACACCTCTACATACACACAAAGTGATGCATGGTCCGTTGCAGTATGTCTCCCTTGGACCGAGCGCAGTGGTGACACATTGCCATGGTGGCCATCCTCGGGGGGTGGTGCCCTGATGCCTGGTGCAAGCTGAATCAGGTGTGGGGGGCTTCTCCTCCTCGCTGAGCAAAGTAAGCTGGTTCTGAAGTGTCCACACTTCCTACTGTCTAGCTTCGGTCCCTCTGAATGAAAGGTGTCTTAGACTGTAAGAGCATCTCTGTGGTGTAGGCTGCCTTCAAGCAAAGTGCAATCCCATTTGAGGTTGCTTACATTTAGTTATGCATGTATGACTAAGTACCTTCTTGAATCCATTCCTAGCGGTACAAGTTGCTTTCAGACAGGTTTCTGCGAGTTTGCAGCGAGGAGTGTGAGATAATAGCATTTCATTCGTTACTTTCTCTTCATGAAGTTTTGGCAGTGGAGGAATGTTCCTGGCTCCTCTGTAGATAAAGAGATTTGGAGGGTTTTTTCCCCTTGGTGTAGTTGTACATGAAAATTGATGTTTGGGCCAATTGCCATGGAGGAGTTTAGGTTGCTGTGCAAAGTGGTATTTATTAATAACATTTATGTATTAAACTAAAGTGTGATACAATTAGAATTCCCTAGTTTGAGGATTAGCCTGATCTCTGAAGGGGTAAAAAAAAAATTGAACAGCATGCACCTGTGTACGCACATGCTCACACAAGCTGTCACTCCCTGTAAGGTCCTTCTCTTAAAACCTTTTTGTTTTCCGAAGAGGTGAATCAGTGGGCTAGAGAAGTAGTAACAAAGTATTTCTGCAACGTGTGGTGAAGAAAGTAGGTATAAAGGCTGTGTAAGATACATAAAATCAATCCGGTCATTCTGTTCTGTTATACAGAAGTATTTCAGTGAATGCACTGACCAATAAATTGTACTAGAAACACTAAATACATACTCTTGCTTTTAGGATCCTTGATATTTGGAATTTGTTGCACAATATTGAATGCTTTGGTGGCATTTGGCTGTTCCAGTGGAGGATCTTGTTTTAAAGAAAAAAAAAAATCCTTTTCTTTTCTGGTATTTACATCCTAGGTGTTGATTCAGTTTGGATTATATTTCTTTCATCGTGAAGTATGTATAAACATTTTAAATAGGTGTGGTGCACTGTCGAGTGTTTTCATTATTTGGATGATAGGTTTGAACATCTATTCCGAAGTATCAGTAGGCACCTGCAGAAGCAAATTGGCTATGTAGCACCTGAACACATTCTGATTCATGCAATTAAAGCAGTTTACAGAGTGAGGAAGAAAAGAATATCACATACTGAGGTTTGATGTCTTTTTCATGGGGAACAAAAGAGGTTTAATTCTTTCACTTCAAGTTTAGCCTAACTATTGTGTAGTGGAAGACGTTTAATGAATCATTGTTTAACTTTGATACTGCGAAGTATTTGACCATTAAATAGTCTGAAATGTGTACATAGCACTTTGGTGACAGCGCCTTATTTAACTGTGATTAATTGGCATTGAATAGTTATTTAATTACTTTGGAGGAAATCTAACAACAGTGTGTGTTCTGATTAAGTTATGTGATGTAAAAACAAACATAAGACTGCTGAAGAGAGCACGTTCCCATTTGCAGCTTGCTACTGATGCTGCTTGCCATGTGGAAGCCTGAGAATGATTAAAAAAGCGGCTTCGATTCACAAATGTGGATGCTTTTGGGACATTGGCATACTTAGTTCTTGATTTAGTAAAAGTCTTTTTTTTTTTTTTTTTGTTAGTGGTTTCGTGGAATTTCCTTTGCCTTACAAGTTTTAGATTTAGTATTTTCTTTTTATTTTTGAAGCCCAGACTGAAAGTTACTGTGATAAGTAAAGGTTGGAAGTTGTAAGTGAGATTGAAAATGTTTGTAAACTGAAATCCTGGACTAGATCTAAGTAGTACTGTTTTGTGGCATATATCTATACCGTTTGTGGAATCTGGGGAATATTTTTGGAAATAAGAAGTATTGTGGGAAGATGATGTTAATAGTCTGTAAGTTTGGGAAGCAAGGATATTAGAAGTTTTGAAGAGAAAAGTAACTTTGGGGAATGGGTGGGTTGTGCAGTTCCTGCCCTTCTCAAACAGCAGGTGCAACTGTTTCTTTAATATGAAAAACCATCCTCAAAAGTTAGGTTTGTAGATGTTAGTAGAAACTGTAGTCATAACTGTAAGCATTTTGAGTCCTAACTCAAGATGGCTACTTTAACTTTCATATCTGGAATGTTTTCTCCTGCATGCTTAATACTGCATAAGCAAGCTACTCGTTTACTGTGCTTCCAGTAAGTGGAAACAGTTGTTTCTTCATACCTTGCGAAATAGACCTTATTTACTTGTAGACATCCTTATAAATGTAGCAATCTCTCTCTGGATGCAATATCTCGATGGCCATGGGGCACTTTGTGGATATTTCCAAAGCCTAGCACTTCTGCTTAGAGGTGTGTCGCTCCTTCTGGTATATGGTGAGAGAACTTCTTTGCTTCAGTGGATTGTGCATAGGACATGCTGAATGAAATGCCAGTTCAGTACTGTCCACATGAACTGAAATACATCTCCAGGCCTGTGCTTTCTCTTGTACAGTCAATGGGGTAATAACATTGAAAATCAGCAACTACAAAAATAGGACTAAGTCTGTGGCTTTGATGCTTGCTTTTAGCAATAGAAAATTATTAATGGTCACTGGATTAATGTTACAGGAGTGAGATGTGGACCTCGTAGCAAGGAGCAAGGTATTTCCTTGGACTTAATTCAGGTGTCAGTTTCCAGAATTACCATCTGCAAATGCTAAATAGACTAAATTACTTTTTTCAATAACTTGAGAATTAAAAAAAAAAGAAAAAGGAAGTTCCACTACCAGAGATTTACTTGAGTGTTTATTTGGGAAGCAACTGATTCATGTCCTCACTCTTTAAATTGCTTTACTTGTATCAGGTAGACAGTAAAAGGTTCCAGTTTTCAAGGTTTCATTCTTTTGTTCGCATATATTTTGTGAACATGTCATGTCCATGTCATTTTACAGAATTACTGTATTTACATTTTAAAGAGGATTAGACAGATTAAAAGATGTTTTCATGTTTTTTTGATAATGTCAGATTAATTTCCACTTTCCTAGTGGCAGTTCACAGCTCTGTCAAAACACAGTCTGTAGAAACACTGTTATACTTAACAATTTCATAAGATGATTGCCAAAAATACAGTTTTGGTGATTAATTATCAACTTCATTACCCATGGGAGCTTGAATAGTTGGTAGTTAGTGGATATATGAAAGAGCCAGTAAGACCTAAGGACCTGGGACTGGCTCAAGTAAGCTAAGCTTTCCTTCATGAGCAAGCTCTTCGAAGAACTTCCCTGGAGGAGATGTTATGTTGGAGGAGAATATTGCCACTGTCACACTTGGTCTGCAGGGTGAAGGCAAGTATTCTGCAGTTCTCAATTGTATCTATGCTGGCTCATTACTCCTGAAAGTGCTGGAACAAATCTGTATTGTGCTTGCAGCCTAAGGTTCTCCTTGTCACAACACTGAAACTTTTCAGAAAATGGCTGGAGATAGTCACAACCTCTAAACAATTGCTGAAAATACCCAAAATCCAGACTCATAGTCTGAAAAACTTCTCTTTGAGCAACTGTAATGGATCATTCTTCAGCAGAAATGAGAACTAAACTCTGAGATGCGGTTGGAACTGAAACTAAAATCGCTCTTTACAGTGACCATTTTGTAATCACTTCTTTACTCTAGCCCTTGTGGTTTCATCCTTTACCATACTAAATGAGAATAAGTGCAGTACTTTTCCAGGAATGAGTTTGGAAGTGTTCTTCCATTTGTGCGATGAGGAAGATCATGAAGGCATTGCTTGATTCTTGGAGGTGCTGGTGTTGATCCAACAAAGTAGTCAGTTGGAGTGACCTTGGCTGCCTCCTAGCAGTGTCACATGGGATGGCTTTTGTGCAATAGCTTATTATATCAATCGACAAACACTACAAATAAAATTTAGTTGGGATTAAGAGGCAAAGGGGGATTCTAAGGCCGAATTAAGGTGGAGTTTGCTTACTGTGGGGATAATCCTTCGCCCTTGCATACCATTTGTCATCTACGGGTCTCAGTGTTTCACAGAGGAGCTCAGCACTGTCATCTCACCTTGCTCTGTTCTTTGCTTTGCAAAATTAAGTGACATCATGTAGGAGGCAAGTGACAAAGCTGGGAACAAACTGCTAATACCCTGAGTCCAATTCATTATGCCATCTTGTTTCCCTCTTCTGCCCCTCCTGGACAGGGTGCTAAGGGAAGCCTTGTCAGAAGAAAGCATTTAACCTCTTTGAATGATTTTTGTTTTGGCAGTGGAGTCTTGGTTTGTCCGCAAATAACCTGGAATGTGATATTTCAGTATATTAAGAGGTCTTAACTACAACATGCATACAATACGTGCTAGATCACTCTTCCATAGCCAGGCTCCATATAAGGGATTCACAGGAAAAGAAAACTTTTAAAAAAATGCCTTGGAGTTCCTTCTGTTGTATTTATCCCAACGTGAAATAAGTGAAAGGGAACATCCCCAGCTGCTATTTCCAGTAGAAACAGATGAAAGAGATTTTGCTGACTCTTGTGCTGCTATATACCCTTCCTCTCTGTGTGCAAAGCCTAAAAATAAGGTGAATCCTACTGTTGTCTGCCTTAAGTAGCTGCCTTTGGTAGTGAAGTAATTCATAACAAGATACGTGCAACCAGTATCTCTCTTTGGAGTCACTTCTCAGGCCTAAGGAGAGGATGTTTTGCTTAGTGCTTGTTGTGGAACAGAAATTCCCTTAAAAAAAAAAAAAGAGATCAAAGTTATGCAGCAGTATCTATAATTCCAAGACAGCCATGAACAGAAAACTAGAATGAAAGTTGCTACAGAAGTTACTTCTATATCTCTTATCTTTGAATTACATCTCCAATGTACTCCATGGAAACTTTAAACTTAACTGCTTTCAGTTTAATGAGTTCCTTTGAGGGGAAAAAAAAAAAAGAAAACCTTTTGTTGCCAATGCAGTGAATGTGTTTGTACCAGTTAGAAGGAATAATTCAATCTAGATATATGAAGATAAAGAGGCAATGTGAATGCATGTACAGGCATTACACACCTTAGAAAACACTGGATTCCCATCTTTACCTTAGTTTATTTCCTGGCGAGTAGAGATATCGATTAATAGAGAAAGATACTAATCCACTTATGGGTGGCAGCTTTGTGACTTTAATTATTAACGAACTCTTGCCATAACTGACGTTTTCACTCCAGTAAAACCTAGGAAAATAGGGAAGTGTAAATGCTTCACTGACAGCAGATTAAAAATTGGTATATTAGCTTTAAGAAAGATCAGCATTGTCAAGGTTTTGAGATAGATTTGCATTCATGCAGCCTTACATTTAGATTTATTCAAGTTTTATTTCAGAAATGCCTGCAATTTGAATCCATGTATAATGATGGAGGCATGAGAAGAGAAATACTAAAAAGGATCAGTTAGGTCAACTAGTGAGTTTTAGTCAAGGACAGGAGAAGATTCTGGCTGATGTTACTTGATGAAACCTGCATTAAGTTGTCAGAACTGTAAAGCTTTGTCTGCATGCGTTTTGAACATGAAGCATGTGTGTTTCATCTGTTAAATTCTAGTGAACTAATATCTTCAAAGCCCATTTCAATTTTTTTTCCTAGTGGTTTGAGTAAAGGTTTTATATTTGGGTGAAAGGCATTGGTAAAAAGGTATTCTTCAAAATATATTGCAGTGGTTGTATAAGATTTCCTTCATGATGATTTCAAAAGTGTCATTTTATCTTTAGATTCCATCTGTTTCCTTTTAACTATTACTTAAATGGTAAAATGCGGTATGTTTAAGGTATTTTGATCTTTTCAGGAATTATATTCACTTTCTTTTTCTTCTCCAAACCTGTTTCCGTAGGAAGAATCTTAAATCGTTTTTCCAAAGATATTGGCCACCTGGATGACTTGCTTCCATTGACGTTTTTGGACTTTGTGCAGGTAATTCGGTTGCTACTGTCAAAGAAAGACTTCTGCACTGCATTCTGAATTTAGATTCCTGTATGCTTTGGTGAAGATCAGCTATTTGTCACGGACGTAGCTGAGTTCAATGAAAGTACTTGTTTGTGAAAGAAAGGTGCGGTTGAAATTTAATGTGTCAGTAAAAGCTAACATGAGTAATAACTGGCAGGTAGGAGTGGCTCTACACAACTTGCTATTATGTCAAGATTTCAGTTCATAGTAGCTATATGCTTGGTAAATTGCTCCTGATTTGCCTCCAAGCAGTCTGGCAAGCTTATTGCTGTTATAAGAAATATGTCCATAGTAAAGAAACAATCAACTCACATGAAAAGATAGTACAGATTAACCTAATTATGTGTCTACTTCCACAAAGAATCAAATGCTTACCACACCATTTTGGATTAAAATAGGTGTGGCTATTTACAAAGAAAAGATTAGCAGTAATAGAGTGAATATAATAGCCTTAATAGGAACAAGCAAAATAAGTTGCTGCAGACAAGAAAGATGGACAAAGCACTGAGATTTTGATGATGATGATGAAAGGATAAAGGATTATACATGACATCAAGGTAGTTTTTCTGTTGCAGTTGCTATTAATCCTCCTTGTAAAAGATTGCAGAAGGTTAAAGCTGCAAGCAATTTGATCATACTGTATCAAAATAACATGAATCACAGAATGCTGTGGAGGCTAGAGAAAGAAAAGACTTAGTGGATCATCTGGATCCACTTAGTGGATCAGACCTGTCATACTTAACTCAGCAATCTTTCTAAAGGTACTATTGCTAACTTGCTTCATCTCATAGAGATAACTTATTCAGGATCTAAACCTTTTTTGACTCCTTTAAAAATAAGCTGAAGACATTTCAGGTTGAGGAGTTTAATTTTGTTGTTAATGCTGAGCTCTTGAAAATAGGGGAAAAATTATCCCATAGAGTCAGTAAAAACATTTCTTAAGATGAAGGTTTTTTCACAGTCTAGTGAGGTTGCTAAAGTTGAGGTAGGTGTGTGTTTGTTTTTCTAAGCATTACAGTGTCATTTGGGGGAAAAAATGAAGGTTTCTATTTTACTTATCAATTAAGGCATTTGGGGCTTTTGATGAGTTAGGGAGTGGCTTGTAGTGAATATTAAGATTTTGAATTCATGGGCCCTGACAAATTCTTCGCTACAAATGCAATGTAAACATCTTTCTATAATGTACTGCTTGTTTTCTGCTCTTTATGCAGATTCCAAATGTCATTCAGTCTCATTGACTCTCTTATTAGAAAATGTATTACTTTATTTCAGCTGTCTTGAGACAATACACATGTGCCTTTCTTTTTGGTTAAAGCTCAGGCCGTCCTGCAATATTTATCCTCTCCTCTTAGCACAGGACTTATACCCACGAACTCAAACCCATCACTTTTGTATAGTCTCCTTGACCATTAGATCAGGCAGTGCAGGGTGGTTTGTATTTGCATTGTTCTATCTCCTTTACAAAAGACTGTCCCGTGTATGTTCATACTACATACTGTTCATGGCCAGACCATCCCCTGGGTCCTGTAGTCTTGAGATAAAATGATTAACCCTTTTCCCTACTTGTATGCATTTACAATAATGCAAGAGTTGTGTTGCTGCCCACTTGCATGGTGTGTTTATAGCAACCGAATGTGTTTTGCATGCCCCAGCATGTGCTTTAAAGGCATGTGGGGGTGTACGAGGATGCCAGATTTGCTGGGAAAATGTTAGAGAAGTTTGCATAAGCAGAGAGAGCCAAAATTGGTGTGGTCTTGTCCATGCTTCCTTTCGGGAGCAGACCCTGGAGCGAACTCTCTTGAGAATTGCACTTTTTTTTTCTAAGGGAACAAACTGGTTTGCCCCAGAAGAGACTTAAAAAAGGGAGGTAACAGAGGACTGAATCATCTACTAGTGAGTTGGACAACCTCTTATAGATACCATAGGTAGTGTATGCTTACCAAAACTTAACTGGTCAGGGATGAAAGAATGAAGGCTGCTGCTTTAGATTTTATTGTTTTCATCTTTCGCGATCCTACTGTAAACCGTTTTTTGTACATACTTTCCCTGGTCTTGATTACTTTATGCGTGTCTTTTACATTGACTATTGAATAATTTGTCAGATTCTGAAGTTTATATTTTAAGTGAAATGTTTTTCTTTTCAAAAAAAAAAAAAAAAAAGCAGGTGTTACATGTCCACTATAGTACACTATTAAAATGGTACTGTGTTTCAAAGCTTGTCTCTTCTCTTCAGCATCACAAAAGTAAATTTAGGAACTTACTGTTGATTAATAATGCGCTGCTATACATAAGACTAAGGCACTTCCTTCTTGGCAGGTTTTCTAAAAGTTACTATTCTTGATCAGCAGGCTTGTTGGTTACTGGATGCCTTTCGAATTTCAATAACAAAGGTGATATATATTTCTGAAGAAGCATAGATTTTTACAAAGGATAACCATTATCAATTATGATAGAGATCTTTTGTCACTTCTTTTGTTTGCAGGTGTCTTTTATAAGACTTCCTATAATCCCTTCAGGAAGAAATATTTTCTCCTTTCTAAAAACAGTATTAGCTAAATATAATAGCTCTGATCCTAGCCATTGTTGTTGATTCTTTGAGAGACATTTCCCAACATTCATTGTTTAAATGGTTGTCAGGAAGAATCAAGTGAAACTTAATAAACAATGCAGTAACTGGTTCATCTTACTTTGTGTGTAGAAGCTTTTATTGAGCGGATTTGCATTAAAGTAGTGGTCCTCTTTCTGAGTTATTGCTAGGATCATTGTGAAGCATTCCACTCTTTTACTATATTGGCAAAGTGAGTGTATAATTTCTGCACAAATAAACACAATGTGAGTGGACACCCAAAAACTACAATATGAGTCCATTTAAGTGCCAATAAATAAATAAATAAATAAAATCTACTGGGTTTGAGAAATTTTAATTACACTAAGTGTAGATTTTAAGGCTATGCTACAAATTGTTAATGTTCTTTATAGAGTGCCTAATAAGATTTATACACTCCACTACAGTCATAATGAGCATGATTAGTTTAGACAGCTATATTGGACGAAAATTAATTCCTTGAACTGAAAGAGTTGGATTTTTTGTTTTCCATTGAGTCAATGAAAAAGAAACATTTGGTTCTCTTTGAGACAGTGGATAGTTTCTGTACACTTATTTGTTAAAGCAAAAATAAAATGTATGTGGCAAGCAGAAAAACTGTGTCATAAAACTTGTGAATTCTTCTGAAAACCTGGCTAGATTTGGCAAAACTGTTGCTTTGCAATAGGTCCCAAACTGGCAACTCTCACTGCCTTTAAAGCTTCCTGTATCTCATTAGCCTCTGTTCAGCATCTCACTTTCTTTTTCCTATCCTGAGTTATGTGGATTTGGCAGGTGTTTTCCAATTAAGTTGCAGTCTCCTCAGGTAAAGGACTACTTGTGCAAAGGCCGTTGCAGTGCTTTAAAACTTTCCAAGAAGACTTAAACATCTACTTAATTTCAATATATATACTTTGATTAAACTGACAAATACATAATTAGAGGGCAGTCCTGAGAGCAGCCTTAAAGAACTATCTGAGTGCAAATAATTGCAGAAATTATTTCTTTAGTTGGTATGAACTTGATTATCCTATAAATAAGTCCAAAGGGACTTAAGGAAGTCAGGTGCCATTCAAGATGACTGGGATTTTGTTGCTTAATTTTCCTAGGCTACTCTGAAAATACTAGCTTACTTACTCAGCATTATAACAAACTCAAGTTCCTTTTCCTGCCTTAAGCTCTGTGAGAATACAAGGTTCTGTTGATATTGACTTCTCTGGTAGGTGTGGGGCTTGTAGTTTAAAATGTTGTAGTTAAAACCTATCGTAACGTTGAGCTCTAATGAAACGCACTGCACAAATCTAGGAAAAGGTCAGACGAGGAACAATAGAAAAATTTAACGAGGAAGTATAAGAAATTAAGGTTCCAATATATTTAAGAGTATTTCATAAACCTTGGCCAGTTAGGAGCGTCTGAGCTAGTATTTTGGATGCTGTGTTTTTGAAAGCTTATCAAAGGCTTGTTTTTAGTACTTGAATCTGACTTTGACTTGAGTGAGATTTGCAGAGACCTGACATCTTTAAACTGTGGTCTCAGGTCATGGAGGATGAATACCGAAAGTGATAAACTACTGGTTGAAACTTACATCTGTATAAAGTGATGGAAAATATAGGATGGTGAAATGTATTTCAAACTTTCTCTTCATTTTGTTAATAATTATGATAAATTTTAAAGGGATGGTTTTCTCTGTGGTTTCTTGCCATTTTAAATGTTCAGTGATCTTATTACCAGTTAACGGAGTTGATTTTTCTGCTTTAGTTTCTAGTGATTTGAGTAGCTTAATGTGATGGCCCCTTCGTTTTGATTTCTTACCCTATATTGGATTGAGGGATAAAAAAAAATCATGATCTGTTTTGTTTCTGGAGAACACTGCGAACATGTGAACTATCTGCAGCTGCCCTTGGAAAAGGGCAGTGATTTATTGAAGAAAACTGAATTGCAAAACCTTTTTCCTCCCCAAAATCAACAGCTTGACTGAGTTTAAATAACTGACTTTTCATGTCCTTTCATCACACACAAAGACCTAATCCTGAGACTACTTGAGCCACCAATGTAGGCTGTGGCTGAGACCACCACTGAATGTGCCATTCCCTTCTCACCACACACAAAACACATTGACTGCAGCTTTATGAAGTGAAAATGCTGAAGAAAAGGAAAATGTGAAGGAGGTGTCTGCAGTCATTTCTTTAAAAAAAAAATAAAGGGAAAAAAGAAAAGGAAAAAAAGAAGCTGCTGCATCTGGATATTAGGAACAAAAAGTGCCTTAGACTGGAATAATAGCTTGGGTCACTTGCTTTCGTATGTGCACAAGAGTGGAACTGCCGTTACTTGTTTCAGTACCACTGACCCCTGCATTTTATTGTGTGAAGATGTCAGGGAAAGTGTGTAGAAGGAATTTCAGGATCTTTTAGTTCAACAATGACGTTGTTATTTTGTGATTTCTGTGAGAGGTGGATTTCTGTGGGGTTTGTTGTGTTGTGTTTTCCAGTTTAGCCAGGTTTGGTATATATGTGTATGTGAATTTTTAGAGAAAGAACAGTTCTTTTTGTGTGTTTGTATGTGTGCATTTAAAATATGATCATAAATACATTGTGAGAAAGTAACTAGTGATGAGATCTATGTTAATTGTCAGCGTAGTCTCTTTAGCCTACTATGTAGAGCAGACCTGTATCTCGGATACACTGTTTGGTTTCCCTTCTGCTGAATCCTGGTAGTTTTTGCCTAACTGATAGATCACAAGATTCTGCAGCTGGGCTGAGGTTTAAATGAAAAACAAATAAATTAAAAAAAACAGTTTCCTGCTGGCAGTTGACCACTGAAATCTCATGGAGTTTTTTCTCTGTGGAACTGATGTTTTAACTGCATACCCAAGATGCATACTACAGTGTAACTTGCTAGTTCATAATGGAAGACCAATTAAAACCTAAAGAAAAATGATACGAGTATATAGTTTTTCACTGGTTACTTTTAAGCTCTAATTTCAGAAAAGGTTAAAATGGTGCTTGGGATAAAAACCTAATTTTTGATATAGTCATTTGATATTAGTATGTGCTTTCAGTTTTGCCATTTTCTTTGAAATAAAAAGGAGTTAAACACTGTTTTATTTTAAAAAAAACTGTCTATCTTGCCTATCTGGTCATTATCCCACTCCATCCCCTCCACCGCCTACCCCCCAAAATAAATAAGGGGTAGGAGGTTGAGGAGGAGGAAGAGGCTTGGGTTGCACTTGTGTCTCCGAGACCAACATATGTGAGCTTAGCACAGACACCTGTCTAAATAATGCAATTCTTTATTGACCTTTAATTTCTCTGTCTTTGAATGCCTTGATTGTTAAATCCCAGTTGCCCATTAGTCCTGTTAATGGTGACCAGCAGTGGAGATATTCTATGGTGAAGCTATTGCTGGTCTTTACTCTGTACCTGTCATCACATTCCTTTGAATGTAAAGATGAGTGTCTTGCATCATACAGACTGTGTATTTACTCAATTTGATCTTATGTGTATAGGATAAACATGAAGTCTGGAGTCACTGCTGGAGTCTTGTTTATACATGGACCTTGGTTTTATAGGGAAGGCTAAAGGTCTGTTCTCACTATAGTGGTCACTATGTAGTCCAAGCCAATCGTTTCCGCTACCCCATTTTTTTCCTGTTTCCATTAGTGTGTAGAATTTTTTTATGAATAGATATGCATGTCATTCTCCATATGTTAGTGTCAAGGAAACAGAAATGATTGCAGTAACAAAACTAATTTGTGTGGGAACATAATGTGACTTTTAAAATATTTTAGGCTTTGTCTTGGCTTAGTATTAATACTATTTGAAGATATAATCCGATATTTAATATGGGAAAGAAGATAAAATAATACTGAAACTTGCGGTTTCGTTACCTTTGTGTCATCTTGCTTCCTTGTGTTTACCATTTTTCTCCTTGTCTTGTTTTTCTTAACTCTTTCCCTTTTAGTTTTTATGCTTATCCATTTGTTACTGGGCTGTTCCTTCCATTTTTTTAATGAGATGTGGGATACTGATGTTTTGAATATAGGAGTTGGAAAAATAAAGCTAGATATCACATGGAATTCTACTGTGTTCTCTATTTCTTTTACTAGAGCATATGAGCATCATGAGATGCAGACTTGTTCTTCATTTCTCTAACCCTGAGCAAATTGTGGCTTAGTAATGAGAAGACAAAATAGTAGTTGGTTTTGCAATGTTTCGGTATGTTGGACTGAAACCTGTACAAAATTTCATTTGGGTTTAAATTGGCTCTTTTCCAAATTGACTTCTCTATTCTGTTTATCAGATTACTCTATACATTTTCAGCTACTAGGAAGCAGCATAGTTGTATAGAAGTCACAGAATCATAGAATGGTTTGGGTTGGAAGGGACCTTAAAGATCGTCCAGTTCCAACCCCTCTGCCATGGGCAGGGACACCTCCCACTAGATCAGACTGCTCAAGGGCCCATCCATCTGGCCTTGAACACCTCCAGGGATGGGACAGCCACAACTTTCCTGCGCAACCTATGCCAGTGCCTCACCACTCTCATGGTGAAGAAATTCTTCCTCAGGTCTAGTCTAAATCTGCCTCTCTCCAGTTTATACCCATTACCTCTTGTCCTATCACTACAAGCCTTTGTAAACAGTTCCTCCCCAGCTTTATTTAGCTCCCTTCAGGTACTGAAAGGTCACTATAAGATCTCCTTGGAGCCTTCTCTTCTCCAGGCTGAACAAGCCCAACTCTCTCAGCTTGTCCAGTGAGGTGCCCCCATTCTTTGTGGTTTGGTAATTTCTCCCTTTTTCGTTAAGGTGGAATTTGTAGAAGTTCCAGAGAGATTCCATTTGTCTGGGGCATTTTATATGTGTTATAAGGTATTTTCTTGTTTGCTGTTCTTACTGTGAAAGAGGGTAAAGAAGTAGTCTGATATGAGTGAACTTATGTTCTACTGTTTCCTCCTTTTCTTCTTGGTCCATCTTTCTATATATACTACTTCTGCTTTTTATTTTTGTTATTTATATGTATTTACCTGACTTTGAAAGCATTATTGCAACCTCTCACATCTGTAGCTCAAACTGGTGATTATTTTTAAGACTTCTGAAGATCATTAACATTTCTAACACTTCACAGTAGCTAGAAATCTTTTAATTCTGCTGCTAGTCATGGAGTGCAACAATCCTATTCCAAATGGCCATAAGTACAAATCTTCTAGATTGCTTTAAACTACTGATATACTGTAGATAGGACAACATGTGCCTACCAAACAAATTAGGTTTTCACTGTTCAGCAAAAGTATGGGGAGATTTCACTTTTGATTCAAGAAGAAAGGGGAAACTTGGATGTAATTTGAATTACTTAATTGTGTAGTTGATGTGTGTCTGTGTTAAATAATTATGTGTATTTTATGCCCCAGACAAACATGTAGGACAAGGAATTATCTTTAGCAAACCAAGACAGTATCTCATCAAAATATGCTGACTGGATTACATGTGCATGTCATGAAGAACATAACTTACTTTTTGCTAAAACTGATACTGTAGTTGCCTGGTGAAATCTGCAGCTGATTTGAAAACTCCAAACAAGTTTGTTCTTCAAAAGGTACAGGCTGCAGTGTGGGCAGATTTTTAAAGCTCAAAGATTAGAGTTCAGCTGGGAACTGAATGTCATATGTCTTTGGGAAGTCTATACCTCTCTGTGGTACATCTATGTAACAGGATAGTTTTCTGTGATTTAAAAACATTTATTGACTTGGATTGCACTCTTAAATTAGTAAAAGGTGTTAAGAAAGGCTGTTTCAAAGGCTCAATAATAACTATTCCTGCACTGTGGATGACAGTGACGCTGAGTTATTGTCTTTTCTTCCACAGTTGCATCCCTACATCTTCTTGTCTTTCTGTTTCTCTTGTTTTTTTAAATCAGTCTGATATCTAAATAAGCAGAGATATCTTGCCATGCGAGTCACTTGTATGCTAAAGTAACAGGTTTAGATCTTCCCTTCTGAAACTGAAAACGAGCTGGTTCTGGTACCCAATTCAGTTGTCCACCCTTCTGTTAAACATAACATAATATTGAGAGAAATAATTTTTTGTTTTTCTCACTGATATAAAGTCTGGATTTTGGGGTCCTTCTTACTATCAGTTGCTTTGGTGTGTCTGACTTCTGAAAAGTCTTCCTGATGATCTTGGAGTGTATTTGTAACAAATTATGAATGAATATGCATTTCCTACAGTAAATAATGTTTGTTTTCTGCCAAGGGAGTTTCCTTTTGCTTCTTTAGATGCCACTGGGTTCTGTACCTGTAGAGAATGGCTGAACTGAGTGAAACGTGATGGTGTTGGTGAGAGATGGGTGCTGATTAGTTAAAATACAGTTGCTGAAAGCATCACACCACTGGTAAGTTTCCTGGAGCTGAGTGATCACTGAATAGAATGTAGTCCCGAGGAATTATGGTCAGGAGTTTATTTTGAATAGAAAAGTAGTATTTTATAGCCCTGTCAGAGTGGCAAAGCTCTGGGAAAGTTAGGGGTGGGGGGTGGGGAAGAAACAGGCTAAAAAAAATTTTTTTTTTAATATCTGCTATAAAAGACGGCAACTAGAAAATAACATAAGGTAGTTTTATTTCTTAGGATAGCTAATGCTGTAGTCCATAGTATTTGTCATCGTTTTCATTTAACTGGGTCAGAGGGGCCACCATGGAGCTTACAGAAATTTGGATAGTAGTTCATTCCACCTAAAAATAAATATATGAAGAGTGTCTTTTAAATAGAACAAACAGTAAAATGCTTAAAAGCTTGTAATTGCTGTGAGGATGAAGAGCCGTGTTACTGAAGAACTGATACGCTTTTTAACAGAAGAGCCCACAGTTCAAATGTAGCACAAGGCTTTTAAAGTTGCTGAAAGACGCATAATTGACTTCTGGCCAAACAATTAGACTTGGCTGAGCGGAAAAGGTCAATCAGTTGAAAGTAAGGTATTCTTGGGGAGGGCACAGAGCTGCTCTGGCTTTATGGCCACAAGGGACAGGAGACCTGAGGCAGGAAAATCCAGATAGGTCAAAGGCAGAGTTTTGCAAAACCAAGACAGATGGGGCAGCAGCATCTATGGAAAGCAAAATTTTGCCAGAGGTTTGGAAGAACTCGGAGAAAATGTGCACAACATGGCTGAAAATGTTCTGATGAGATCACCACTACTTCAGAGGAATTCCTCACAGGAACACTGGACAGTGGTTTATCAAATAAGTTAATGGACTAGACCATAAGAACAGTAAATAATGCTATGCAGGGAAACAGCAGTGGTTCATATAGGCCAGTGATCTTTCTCCAGCAGTAACGATAGGAGATGGTGTTTGGGGAGGACATGAGAGTCTGACTGCTTTCTGTGGTCCGTTCCTCGTTTAGTAGCACAACACTCAGTTTTGTACTGAGTTGTCAAAAAGCCTCTTCTTTCCCAGTCCTTTTACTATGCTTTTTTGTTTGTTTGTTTGTTTTTGCATAATTTCATATCAGTTTGTAAGGTCTGCCGGCTGTAATCCAGGAGCCTGAAAGCAGTGGGATATTTGTTGATTGTTGTGTTTGATTCTCTGCATACGTGTCCGTTCTACAGACCAGTTGAAACCAATAGTTATCACAGAAAGAAAAAAATGCTTTTAGAAGGGTCGTAAATGGGAGAATACTGAGAATGAATATTTGTGAGTTGATCTCTGCTGATAAAGTGCTAAACATATGAGCAGAGTGACATAGGAGATACACTGTTTGTAGGGATTCTAAAAAGAAAAGTACCCACTGTTGAATCAAATGTTTTGATTTCATCAGGGTCTGCTCAGTAGGGCTGTCTTGGGCTTGAATAGCTAAGGAAAAGTTTTAGAAATGGCTTCTAAGGGACAGGGAAGCAGAAAAAGTCAAGTCATGCTTTCCTTTAAAAATATCAGTTATTTGGCAGCGGGGAGTGATAGAGGAGATATAAAAATGCATTGCTCTGTGAATCTTGAAGCAAGTGGTGCAGCCAACAAAGTGACCATACTTGGCAATGATGGGGGAGTATTGGAGTCACAAAGCTCTTAAATTAGCATGTTGGAAAGGGATAGTTTCCGTTACCTAGGAAGAGGAGTAACTCTGGGAGGGTTGGGCGGTGCCAGGTATTTTTTCTGCATTGTTTCAAGCAGGTTCTGGCAAGAGCTGTTGAGAAAGCAAAGCATGAGTGTGTGCATGCTCTGCACTCTGATTAATGCTCTCTCCTCAAGTTACCATGTAAAATTGTATTTGGCATCTGAAGTGTTCCACAGGAGGATATAACATATTTGTCGTGGTACAAAGAGCACTATAGTTTGTGTGAATGGTTTTTGTGTGTGTACCTTATTTTGCCTGGGAAAAGAACAGTGTAAGAATATACAGTCCATTGTATTGTGGTTATTTACAGAAGACAACAAACTTAGCACTGCTGAACAATAAAACTTACTAACGTTTTGTATTGTTTTTGTAGGAAGATCAGAATAACATTATAACTAACTCCCTATAGCCTCAAGAAGAGGACCTCTCACTTTTATGTAGATCCTTATTGCAAAGTTATGCCTTGCTGCCCAAACGAGAATACTTACGCAGAATGTCTAGTGGGCACAAGGCTGCAATAGAAGAAAATAATTTGAGAAAATAAAATTAAAGCTCCTATTGCTCCTTGCTTATAAATAGGAAAAATATGTTTACAAGAAAAAAAATGTTTACCAGAATGAGTGTTGGTACTATCCTTTTTGCTGTGACAGTATTGGCTTCCTTGTACAGTGGGTATTAACAGGAGGTATGTGTGGAGATGCATAAGTAGAAGCCATAGTTCTTCCTGTAATAAAAGCTTGTTTTTTCATGGAAGTAAAAAAGCATGGAAGCAAATTACTACCATGGCCAAAGGGCCTTTGCAACTAACTTCTTATATGAGTGAAGTCAATTTATTATGGGAAGGAAAATAACCTCTATATGATGTAGGAATGTAATGCAGAGTTTTAAAGGATGAGTATTTTGAGTGTCTGGCAGAATCATGAAGTCCAGAGCTTGATTATGCATCTGATCCTAAAGCATCAGTATCTGGAAGACTCAGACAATATATGGACTGTGACTTTTGAAACTCTATTGAGATAGAGACCTGCATAAGATAAACACCTTGGCCCAGGATGCCCAGAAAGCCTATTTCTAGCCCTTGTTGTAGGATAAGAGATTGATGATAGAATGCTTTTTAATACAACAGAATGGTGGCAGTGCCAATGTATTAAAGAAAACCCTGTTTTCATTATAAGATCATTTGTTAAAGAACAATTGGACGCAGTTCACCACGATCTCAAATAGTTACTAAGGCTTCTCACTTAATGGCAAAATGCATGCCAAGTCAAACGGATGAGCATGTTGGTGGCACAGAAAACATTTGCCCTGAGGAGCTAAGTGTATGCTTGTTTGCTTGGAAAAACAATGATCCAGAAAGACTATCTTATGGAGACAAGGAAAAAAAAAAGGGAAGGTACTAGCATTAAGGATGCGATTGGGGATTTTTAATACATTTCTGTGGTATATCTGACGGATGTATTCAGCCCATTTGCAGTGACATATGGATTTAGTTAGTAACCTCTTGTCGACTAATTGCAAATAGCAGGATTTAGAAGAGGAGAGGGTGTCTCACAGAAGATAAGACAAGCTTGCTGGTTTTGAAGCTTTTAGGGCTGGCAGTATTTAGTTCTTTCTTTTTTTTTTTCACTCAGTGTATCTGAAATTACAATTTAATTTCTTTTCTCAGCTCTGCTTCCCCCCCATCCCCCTTTCAGTGCATTGGTTGTCTAGTCTTTATATTCCAAATGTTCTCTTGGATGCACATTTTCCTAAAGCTGAATTTACACTGACTGAGATCTGTCATTCCTGTCACTGGTTGCTTTGGGAAAGGATGTCGTCTGAGATGTTTTTTAAATACTGGAGTTAGGTGCAGCACTTTCTCCTGTGCTCATAAGTCTTCATTGCTTTTTCTCTCAAGACAAATCTGTTTCTGACAGTTTGATGCAAGCAATAGTATAAAGAACCGTATGTACTTTTTTTAACCAGTTCCAAAAGAAAACCCATAAATCTTAATATAAAGATAGTTTTAAGACAAGACTACATACTCAGGACTTTAAGTGAGTAAAATGAAGTAGAGCTGTTTATGTACTCGTACTACTGTACAAAAGTAAAAAGTTTCTATTTGGATGTTTCCTGGGATTTTTTTGTAATAAGGGGGAAAAAACCCACAAAAATTCTACAGTGTGGTTCGATATGCTGCTTTGGATGCAGCTGAATTGTTTATTGCTCTGATCTGCTTACTGCAATGCCTCCTCCCCAGGGAAGCTTGTCTTCTGGTGTGCTGGTGTAACCAGCCGCCCATGCAGTTGTGCTGTAACAGAGCTGTGAGACAGTCAGTCCAAAGAGTCTGGTTTGAAAAAGTGTGTTTAAAAAATATATATATTCAAGGAAGTAGAAAATGTTAGAATTGGATTGGGGATTGATTGATTATGCGTGCAGTTATTTAGCAGAGCCAATGAGGAAATAACAATAATAATTCAGAGGGAGGGGATGAGGAAGGATAATGCCAAGCATGTATGGACAGAGTGGAGATTTGCAGTTTCTTGGCCCAGCTTTGCTTCAGACAGCAGAGCCTGACAGAGAGTGCCCGAAGTTAATGCAAGGTCGCTTACTTGAAAAGCACCTGTTCCTGTTGTTAAATTAGTATGTCTTCATGGCAGTGTTGACCAGCTAATATAATCCTTGGGAATACCTGTTTGGGGCAGGGTGAGTGTGTTTGACAGCTGCTCAAATATTGGTAAAACTGGTCCTGGAACACTGGAGTTCTTGGGTGGGATCTGGCTGCGGATTTGGCCATCAAAATTTAAGTATCTGCTTGTTGGGCTTTAAATGGTTACTTTGCTCTAGTCAGAAGGCATCTAGTCAATGCAGTTAGTGGATGCTAGAGGAATAGTCAACTATAGAGTCACTATGTGTCCACTTAAAGGTTAGATGAACCACTTTCTAAACTAGAGCAGGAGTTTCACTAAGTAGGTCATGTGTAGACTTCCACATTCAGGTTTCTGAGTTTCAAATCCTATCCCTTGAGCTCCACTCGTTCGTTAGAGATTCTTCTAGGTAACCAACTTCAAGTCCAAGAATGATGTTGTTCGTATGGTCATAGGTTCTGTATTGTAGCTGTCAAACCCATGTGAATAACTTGGCATTGCAAAGCACACTAGTAACTTAGACACACAACTGCGTGGTACCCCTTATGTGTCTATTTTATCAGAGATTCTGAAAAACATTGTAAGGTCCATTTAAAAACAAAAACAAAAAAAAAGCTGAAAAATTTTTGAATTATGGGAGAAAATTGTAGACCTCAAAGGCCTGACTCTGAGATCATTAGAGAAAAAACAGAGAGGTGTTTTATAGGTACTTTGAGAAGGAGATAAAGGACTCGTAAGTACCCGCTGGAGCAAAATGCTAGCAGATCTGAGGGATTCAAAGTAGAGTTCTACATGAAGGCCAGGTGCCTTTTTCAAATAAGTACTTAAGCCAAACGTGAAATATTGAGCTCAGGGCTTAACGGATATGGAGGGGCAGTGATCTATAGGATGGAAGGTTAGACTTTCTTATGAGACATCTTGAACTCCACATTTTGCTTTTGCATTTTTGTCCTGTCATCTTTATTAAACGAAATTTGTCATGGGATTTCTAACTTTACATAAATTGTATGGTTTCTACGACAAATGGAAGAACTTACAGCTTGCGATATATGCATGACTTATAGCTTATAAGTCATATGTTTTTCCAGGTTTTGATGTTTTTTTTCTTATTGTTTCTTTATCTCGTATTACGTGCTTTTCTGTTGGGTGGTTGTGATACAGAAATACATGGTTCTTCCTAGAGCAAGACCTGTTTGAGATAGGAACTCCGGGATAACACTCTCAGTAGATGTAAGAATTATGAATATGTAGGTCATCAGAAGATGAAGGAAAAGCACGTTTCGCAAGTGAATGTGCTGATCAGAGCATTCACTTCTTCCCCAGAGGTTTATAGGAGGTTATGCTTGCTCCAGTAAGACGGGAGATTTCTTGAGGGGTAATGAGCCACAGCAAATGACCAAAGTGGGAGTGACTGACCAAAACATGAGAAAAATCTCTTGGGACTTCTGCAAGCAAGTGGATGACTCCAACAGAAACAGCATGTGCTTTTCTATGCTCTAGAGCTAGAGTTCTTCTTCCTCTAGGGAAGTTTAAGCGAATTTGAAGGTGGGCATTGGACAATATGGCTCCATTTGGAAGCAAATTAGATTTCTCTGTCCAGATCTTTTCAGTCTCTGTGGCCTGTGGATCTGTTGTATAAGGTGGCCTTGTTTCCAATACCGTGCAGCTAGCCATAAAATATAATTAATCAGCTCCTAGGTTTAAAAAATTTGGCCATTGTTTTCTGCACAGTCATTACAGAAGACTTTAAATTGCTAAAATTAAGAAATAGAGTAAAAGATGCTGGGTTTAGAGGTCATGTTTTTTTTATGTAGGGGACTCTTGCCTGCTTAGCCTTTAGATGTGATTTTCAATTATAAGCTGATTCTTCTAGACAAGGTCTAGATATCCAGTCCTGAGCTTTTTTTGCTGTGCAAGCTGAATACCTAGCTTACTGTTTGTCTCGAGAAAGCAGAGCAGCCAGACTACTCGTGTTATCGTTAATCAGCAGCCTGCTGATTATCTTGTGTCCTCCGGCTTGCAGTCAGTGAATCTACTAGAAGCTGGGGCAGTCTTCAGCTGAAGAGGTTAGTCGTCTCCTGCAAAACTCAGGAGCTAGAACCTTTGCCTTACCTCATGCAGTAACTACATGATTACAGTCTGCAAATGGTTGTGTCTGGCCTTCAGACTACTTCATTAAGAGTTAATTTATATGCAAGTGTGGTTTTCCAAAAAAGCAACACACATGACTGATCCACCCTATCATAAATTTTTATAATGATATGGTGATGCAGGCTCATCTAAAATTCCTTCCAAAGGCGGCGTCAGATTTTTACTTTAGTCATACTAACCACCTTTTCCTTCCCTGTATTTTTGCTGTAGCAAGACTTTGTTTATATGAGCTGGATCCTATGGTTCTAGCCCCACTCCCACCAGCACTTTGTGACATATTGTAGATTATCATCACTAAAATTTCAGCTTGGATTTTTTACTTTATTAAGAAAAGTTTGATTTTCCTCAGAATTCTTTTCCTTCAAGCACCTTCCCTCAACACCTTAGGTTTGTGGCTCATGGTGCAAGGACTCAGTACTTCAGAAACTGCTTTTTTTTGTGATTGTCAAGAAGGTGGCAGAAGTGCAAGGCAGCTGGTGTGTAAAGCAGGTTTGAGAGTCACTTGTCGAAAGGAGCAGACTTCAATCTCCATTTGCTGATGAGAGTGGAAGTGAGGGAGCCTTTAGAAATTAGCTAGTGTGTGGATGGTTGACAGGCTTGGCAGTGATTATGAGCAGTACTGGGGAAAACGGTGATCTGGACAGGAGAAAATTTGGAGTTAGTCAGTAATCTTTGTTTTCTTTCTCCTTACTGCATGATAAAAAGGAAGTATAAGGTAGAAAAGGGCTGATGGCAGTGCTAGTGAGGAGTCGCAGTGCTTTGTTTTGTTCTGTGCTGACATAACTGTGTTCATAATTGATCCAAGTGAAATACTGTGTACTCTTGCTGCCACCTTATCTTCTTGTGATGAAATCTAGGCAAAAATGTTTGCAATCTATTGTATGTGTCTAGAAGGTCGAACAACATGATGGCATCAACACCTTAACCCACAGATGAGCAGTGTAGCAATAATGCAGCTTCCTTCGGAGCTCCTACATCATAGCTACCCTATAGCTATTTTCCTTAATAGATTTATGAGACCCTATAATGTACTTTCAGGATCTATGAGATGCAAGGCTGTTGAACTGATAAATCTTGTATCATGAGCTACGATCTTGCCTAGAGTTGATGACTAAATCTGCTGAGTTAGGCAGTTGTAATGTGTGAAGTGTGTGGGTTTGCGATTTGGTCAGGTGAAATTAGGGTAAAGTCGGAGAAGCCTCAAGAAAAAAACAGGTGTAGGGGGAAAGATTGTGCTCAGTTATGGCTTTAGATTGGGGGAAGTGGCTACCAAAAGTGCAAAAGGAAATGAAGTGTTTTATAGGCACCTCATTGAAAGTGTTTAAAAATCTCTATAGCTCTCTGATGTCCAGCCTTAGCTGACATATCACCTGACTTTTCCAACTTGATAGACAGATAAAAGGATGGAATCTTTTTTTCTGCAAGACACTTATTCTTAGGACCCAGTGGTCACTAATGCAGTTTTGGCACAGAAAAATCAGACAGTTAGAATCTACTTGTGTGTTGTATGTGATGATGAAGGTGGTTCCTCTACGGTCCATAAAACAGAGATCTTTTAGAAAGTATTGTCATTGCTAAGGAATTTGTTCATGAAAATAATACAGGAATTTAATACTGAGCTAGAATTTCAGTTGTCTAGTTTTCATACAGGGTGGGTTTCTTTTTGCATGGCCCCTTCGCACTTTTTAAGGATTAATTGAGCACACCCTGATTTCAGAATGCCAAGACTCCTGGACTACATACATCCGTAAGCACATAAACAGCTGTGCCCAGAAATGCTTTCCGCAGTGTATTTAAACTCGAAGTTTGATGTGAAGTGGTCTTAAGGAAATGGGAAATTTAATTTAGAATGTTGGACTGGGATACATTGTCCTAAGCAGCAAAGCTTTATTTCACATAATATCAAGTTTTCTCACAGTAAATTCAGGTTTAGCCTAGCCATTTATCTCATAGACTGAAATTAACCTGGCAAAACTAGCTTTTTATGACACTTCTTGCAGTGTTTAACATTTTCTTCTTACTTTTTACATTTCCCAGTATAATGCTTCGGGAAGAGCACAGTCACTTTCTCTGATACTGGTTTTTCTTTCTAAACAGGAAAAAGTTTGTTTTAGGAAAAATTTACAAGCCTGTGTTGAAATTCACTCTTACAATTCTTAAAAAGAAATTTTCGGTAAAAAGACTTACCAGGAGTGAAGAAAACATATCCTGATTCACCAGATCAGTTGTCTGTTTCATTAATCACGTTATTGCTTTGTTACAGTAGTCACAGCATAGCCCACAAAGACAGACACTAATATTCAGTTAACTGGTTTTGTAAAGACATTTCCTAAAGAAAAAATAATGAAGGAAAAAAACCCATATACTGCATAAATAGTCAAATTAGGTTTTACTATAAATTCTTCAAGTTGCTTAAAAATAGATGTCACTCATGTTACACATGTTATACAATGCATCTGCTCTTAAATTTAGTGGCTGTACTTAAATATTTCAGTATTTCAACATTGTTAAATAGTTTTATACTTGTTCTAAATTAAATTCTTCTGACAAAGAGTTTTTTGTTTTGTTTCTATTGTGTTGCAGACTCTCCTACAGATTTTTGGTGTGGTGGCTGTGGCTGTGGCAGTGATTCCTTGGATACTCATTCCCTTAATTCCACTATTTGTTCTTTTCATTTTTCTTCGACGTTATTTCTTAGACACTTCAAGAGATATTAAACGTCTAGAATCCACAAGTATGTAGCTTGCTAGGATTAAATTTAGTTTGAACTCTGCTTATTATTATGCGAAATGCTAGTATTTTATAGACAATCTATCAAAGATCTTTTCTTTTGCTATGCAAATAGCTTCCTTTTTGCCTTAGTTCTCAACTAGTGAATTACACGCTCAGCTCCTGTTTTGCGTGATGATATCGTCAGTTATGTCAGTTTAGCTCTCTGTAAATAAAACTAGTTAAGAACATGCTAAATTGCTGGTCTTTGGGAGCTTGCATGCACATACTAAGGTGTTTCTGGTGTAATTTGACTCATGTCTGGTATTAGTTTGACTGTGATACGAAGTATTAAGCATTATGAATAACAAACATGGGTGCCTCATGTAATTAATAAAGCTCAAAGAATTTCCCCAGGGCTCAGTGCTGGGTCAAGCCCTGTTCAGTGTCTTAATCAATGACGTGGATGAAGGCATCGAGTGCACACTTAGCAAGTTTGCAGATGACACCAAGCTGGGTGGAAGTGTGGATCTGCTGGAGGGTCGGGAGGCTCTGCAAAGGGACCTGAACAGGCTGGACTGCTGGGCAGAGTCCAACGGCATGAGGTTTAAAACAGCCAAATGCCGGGTCCTGCACTTGGGGCACAACAACCCTCTGCAGTGCTACAGACTAGGAGAAGCCTGTCTAGAAAGCTGCCTGGAGGAGAAGGACCTGGGGGTGTTGGTTGACAGCGACTGAACATGAGCCAGCAGTGTGCTCAGGTGGCCAAGAAGGCCAATGGCATCTTGGCTTGTATCAGAAACGGCGTGACCAGCAGGTCCAGGGAGGTTATTCTCCCTCTGTACTTGGCACTGGTGAGACCGCACCTCGAGTACTGTGTTCAGTTCTGGGCCCCTCACCACAAGAGGGATGTTGTGGCTCTGGAGCGAGTCCAGAGAAGAGCAACAAAGCTGGTGAAAGGGCCTTATGAGGAGCGGCTGAGAGAGCTGGGGTTGTTTAGCCTGGAGAAGAGGAGGCCGAGGGGAGACCTCATTGCTCTCTATAACTACTTGAAAGGAGGTTGTAGAGGGGAGGGTGCTGCCTCTTCTCCCAAGTGACAAGGGACAGGACGAGAGGGAATGGCCACAAGCTCTGCCAGGGGAGATTTAGGCTGGACATCAGAAAAAAATTTTTCATGGAAAAGGTCATTGGGCACTGGAACAGGCTGCCCAAGAAGGTGGTTGATTCACCTTCCCTGGAGGTGTTTAAGGCACGGGTGGACAAGATGCTGAGGGGCATGGTTTAGTGTTTGATAGGAATGGTTGGACTCGATGATCCGGTGGGTCTCTTCCAACCTGGTTATTCTATGATTCTATGATCTATTGTTAAAAACATTCAACATTTTTATATAAGTTAATCTGCCTGGTTGTCTGTGATTCTAATTGACTAAGAGGACTTTGGTTAAAGATACTGCATATTTATTCTAAGAGGATGCACTACAGCAACTTGTGTGGTTAACTGTAAAGTAGTAGGATTAAAGATTAACGTGGTACAAAAAGAATTAAATGTTGTCCTTCAGCTATTGCTAAGTTATTCTCATTTTGCTTTGTAGCTCGAAGTCCAGTGTTCTCCCACTTGTCGTCATCCCTCCAGGGGCTTTGGACTATTCGGGCTTTGAAAGCAGAGGAAAGGTTTCAAAAATTATTTGATGCACACCAAGACCTCCACTCAGGTTTGTGATGAATTGATGTGAAAAATCAAATACTTTGCTCTATAGGAGGGAAATATCTTACGCCCTCAGCAACGTGTATATAATGTACATTAAAATCAGCAGGAGCTGTGCATTTGTCTCTTTAGGGTAAGATTTCTGTGTTAGAACAAAAAAGTTATTATCTGTCTAGATTTTGAGTTTACTTTGGGCTGTAATATAATTTGAGATACCCATGCATATGTTTTAACAGTGTCTAAGATAAACGTTTTAAAGTATGCCTGATAGGAATATTTAAAGAATAATTTTTGGCATTTTCTTGGATTCTATATTTAAAAAGAGAGAGAGGGGAAACAAGCTGTATTATGAAGCATTTAATATTAAGTAGCATGCTAGGAGTGAGCAGAGGTGATTATTATAAATCATATTGGAAAAGTTTCATAAATCTCACTTCTTTTTTACTTTGAGCAGCGCTCAGGTCTCAAATCTAATATATGATATTAACATGACCAGAAGGTATAAAATATTGGTATTCTGCAAGCATAAATAATATAATTCAGGTTTGTACTGTGATTCTTTACCTTACATGAATTAAATGTTTTCTGTTACAATGTTTTTTCAAGATGTAGCAGAATGCATGTTTGCAATTTTGTGGTTTTTAGGTAAAATCTTAAATTTTCTCTGCCACCAGACATAGAAGTGTATTCTATGGCCCTTTTGTAATTCATAGACTTCTACAGTTTCAGACAGGACTAGTTCGTCTTCTCTGAACTGCAGTTTAGCACACACTGTGGAATCATGCACAATGACCTGTGTTGAGCCCAGTAACTTGTGACTGGGGAAACATATCTTCCAGGGAGGCACCTTTAGCATTGAATTCCCTATTTCTTAATATTTTCAAATCGCTAGTTATCTGACCAAATCAGTTTTGCAGTAGCTGATAGAGAGGGAACACAAGATTATTTCTTAAGCTTTGTATTAAAAGACATTTTTAGTTGATAAACTGCATGTAAAAATTTCACTATACAAAGGGGACTGTGACCTTGTATTTTTTTGATTTTTAAGGTCAGATCTAAGGAACATAAACAC
The DNA here is from genome assembly GCA_033459285.1 of Clamator glandarius. Lineage (NCBI taxonomy): Eukaryota > Metazoa > Chordata > Aves > Cuculiformes > Cuculidae > Clamator > Clamator glandarius. The sequence continues at coordinate 787,215 of JAUNZM010000473.1, read as the reverse complement.
AATGTTTTCTGGTCAATTTTACGCATCTCTCTAACTAAACTGTCAGTAACATCTCCCTTGGGCAGTTCAAGAACCTGCTTTTGAGGTCAAGCTTCAGTGCACTCCTTTGTGTAGCTACACACTTCATCTTTTTGTCTTTCTCACCAGAGCATTTGGGGTATACCAGCTTGCTTAGTGTGTGTGTTTTGGTTCTCAGAGGGAATATGAGCCAGCAGCATGCCTGGGCAGCAAAGGCAGCCAACAACATCTGGGCTGCATTAACAGGAGCACGGCCAATGGAAGGACGGAAGTGATTATCCCCCTCAGCACTTGTTAGCCCACATCTGGAATACTGCATCCAGTTTGGGACTCCCAGATACAGGAAAGGCTCTTAACGGACTAGAGTGGGTTCATTGGAGGGGCCACTAAGATGGTCAGGGGACTGTGAGGAAGCTGGGATTCTTGACCTCTTGGAAGAGAAGGCTTACAGAGGATTTAATATCTGCCTTCCAGTACCTGCAAGGATGTAACCTAAAAGAGAGTCAGGCTCTTCACAGTGGTACCTGGTGGGAGGAGCAAGAAAATGGGTATAAGTTGTAACAAGAGAGGTTTAACCTAGGTACAAGGAGAAACTTTCTCACCATGAGGAGAGTCAAGCAGAGGAACAGGTTGTCCAGAAACATTGTGCAGGCTCCACCCATGGTGATTTTCAAGGTTCAAACTGCATAAAGCATGGAGCAACATGATCTGAGCTCCGAGCTGACCCTGCTTTGAGCAGGACGCTGAAATAGAGACATCCTGAGGCTGCTTCTACCTTGAATGTTTCTTTGATACTAAGTGTGTACAAGCAATAGTTGATAGAAGAGGATAACTTATTTACTAGCTCACAAAGTTAGTCCTGGGTTTTTGAGTCTCCCAAAGAGTTAAATCCTTTCCTGCATTGCAAAAGGCTCTCCCAGTCAGCAATGGTTTTGTTTAATGCGTTTGTCCAGAGAGCTATCCTCCTCTCTAAATAGGTCTGAGCCTGGGAAACAGGGTACTTGCTTTGAACCCTGTTTCAGGGTTGCCTACAAATTTGATATTAAATTAATCTTTAGATAAAAAAAAAATCTAAAAGACATGCTGAGGTTTGACCAGACCTAAGTTTCTTTCCTGCCAGTGCAGCATCTCTATAAGCAAGCTCAGGAGTCATCAGAAGTTACACTGTGATGAGTCTTTGTTAGTCCCCATGGCTGCCATATTTTTTCCTGCATGCACGGTGACCCCAGTTACACAGAGAAGTTGCAGAACGACCCATGTCAAGGTGGCAGTTTAAAACACCCTCCTGTACAGCAGGATCAATGGAGCAAAACCCTGGAGCTGAAAAATCTACAACCCAACTGTCCCATTTCATGATCTTACAAGTACACTTTTGCACCAAAAATGACCTTTCATATCACCAGGAAGCTGCCATAAGCTGTTTCCAGGGACACTGAGGTTTCAGAGAGGTATCTAAATTGTGAAATCAGTTTCTGGAACTAGATTTGTGACTTGATGTGGTGCTCTCTTCTGCATATGTCATTCCATGCGCCTGGGTTTATGACTGATCATTAGACCATATCAAATGTCTTGTTTAATGAAACCAGCTGCTAGATGTGTGGTCAGGCGCATGCAATTAGAGTTGATGTAAATGGAACTAAGAGGTTGCCAGCTCTGGACCTTACGTGGCTGCTTCTTGTCATTGTCTCTTTCCCTCTGCTGCCCTCCAGAAATTACTCGGAGTTCCATTGGCTGAATTGTTGATCTGGGCACATGGTAATCTGGCTATCCAAAATGATCTTGCTTAAAACCAGACTTGCCTCCTTTCTTTTTTATAAATGGGAGAAATTTTTTAGTTTGAATCATTCCTAGCTCTGAGCTAAGGAATGTTGAAACAGCACTGATCTTTAGCATGGAGTAATGACAAGCAATGCAGAAAGCATTGGAATGGTAACCTTCTACTGTGACTTGGTAGCAACTGGAACAATTCATCTGACTACAGCCTAAGTGATAAATAATGCCATACTTTGTTATGGCTACTTAACTAATGGTTTTGGCCCTGAATTCAAACACTTTGCCTTCTGTATTGCAGTGTCTTTTCCTACTGTCTCCTGTATCTTGTACTGCAGTATATCTATCTGAGATGAAATTTAGCACCAAATTCTGGACATCTGGATGGGAGTGACCAGTGGAGATGTCCATCTGTGAGCTTCCTTAAAAGCAGATACATGCTTTTAGTCAAGTGAATAGCTCTGCAGCTCCACTGGCTGCATTCAGGAGCTCTTATGAGAGCTTAACTGGCTGCAGCTGCCTCCTAAAGACTTAGCTCTGGCAGTTGTGTGGTGATACCTTCTAGTTAAAAGCTTGTAGACTGTAGTACAGGTACAGAAAATATATTTCTGCTTTTTGTACAAGACTCCTGAGATCACTAGAGGAAAAAGGCTTCCATTTTACATAAATAGACAGTGCATCAGGCCTTGACTCTCTTTCTTTTTTCCTTCCGGTTACTGTTTGTTATACTAGGTGCAATTGCAGTTAGTGTGAAAAACAGGTTAGAGCATTTTAAGAAAACTGAACAATATGCTGATCATCATCAGTCTATACAGATGTGCACATGAAGATGGCAACAGCGGTTTTCTAAACAACTTATAATATCAACAGGAATTAACTTAATAATAATTATACAGCTTATTTTTCTAATAATCCGTTGTTCATATGTCTTTGTAAAATACTCTTTAGAGGCCTGGTTTCTATTTTTGACAACCTCGAGATGGTTTGCTGTGCGTCTGGATGCCATCTGTGCCGTTTTTGTTATAGTTGTTGCTTTTGGTTCCCTGCTTCTCGCCAAGAGTAAGTACAGATGTTAGAAAAAGTTCACCCAGTAATTACCATGTATAGTAATGTCTAATTCTTTTTCATAGTTCACCATTTCTAATTGTTTAAGGACTGTAATTAAGCTAAATGTTTCTTTCTAGATCATGATCTCTTCCTCAGTCTAGGGTTGTATCTGCTTTCCTGCAAACACTGGAGGCAGTTCAGACATCTTTGGGGCTTAGGCATGCATCTACCATCATCCCCAAATGTGCAAACAAACTTGCATATCTGTAGTTTTCACTTGGAGAGTCTGGCATTCAGAGCAATAGCAACAAATAATTTTTTTTCTTTTTCCTCACCTTTGCCTTGCTTGTTTTGGACCTACATGGTTTTGCTTTTCATACTGAAACACAGAGCTGTTTTTTAACGACTTTTTTCCTTTCTATGCATGGCACAGTAGGCCTAAAGGCAAGCTAAAACTCTTAGGGATGCTTTTCTAATATTTGGGGTCAGCAGGATAAGCCAGTTCCAGAAAGAAAATCGCTTTGTAATAATACATTTTATGTTCACTGTCACTCATGAACTGTCATTAGCATATGCATCATCCAGGATGTAATTGGGTTAGATGTACTAGAATGAGATAGTCATCTAAAATATGAAGAGAGAAGTAATTATCTTGGACATGAAAATTAGTGCTAATTTGCTGGTTTTGTTTCTTTTCTTTTTCCTTTGGATAAGTCAGTATATGCATGTGTTTTGTAAAATTTGAACACTGTGGTGCTCAACACTGAAAATTTTGAGCTAGGTTTGATGTTACTACAGTGCAAAAAGACAAGTCAAAACAATGGTCTTAAATCTTTCCTTGCCTCTGGATATGGAGTAGTTCTCTTAAAGTCAATAGGGCTATGCTAGGATAAAGTTCAAGTAAGTCAGAGGACAGTCCTGCTTAATATTAGGGCAGACAATTTATTTTGTGAGAGTAGACCCACTGAACACAATAAATGCTTATGTAAACAAAGGAAGAGATATTCTGTCCTGTTATTTTATCTGATCACTTAAAAGAGCAAGAAGTTAATACAAGTGTTTGTAACTTATTTTGATATTATTTTATGCTTGATTTTTGCTTAGGTTTAGGGGCTGATCTAATTCCCTTAGAAAAAAGTGAAAAGTTACTAATCCTCAGCCAGATGACTCTCATGTGCTGTTTAAGTGTGGCCTTGAGACTGAACCTCAGCCTTTTGATAAAATGCCAGACCAAGGATAATTGGCATTATCTTTTCAAATACACAATTTCCAAAATGTAACAAAAAAAAAAAAAAGCAGGAAGTAGCTGTTCTGCCCGGAGCAACTCATCACACAGATGGCAGGTGTGGTGTAACCAAACAAAATTCTGGCTGTGATCCTTCCATCACATAAGGAACCTCATGAAAGTAAAGTTAACTAGTATTTTGTTTAATTACCAGTGTATGTATTTGATTCTCTTTTCTTTGTTTTTTTCCTTTGTTCTGCAGCCTTGAATGCAGGGCAGGTTGGTTTGGCACTATCCTATGCCATCACCCTCATGGGAACGTTCCAGTGGGGTGTTAGACAAAGTGCTGAAGTTGAAAACCTGGTAACGTTTATTTCTTCCTTTTTACCTGTTGGTTCCTTTTCATTGTCGTGGCATGAGACCTTAACGATGGGATTCTTCTTAATTAACTTAGGAAGTTAATACCTTAGCACCGTGCTTACATTCTATAAAGAAAAGCAGCCTCTTTTAGGGTATAATTTGTCTGACTGATTTCAAATTGAGATGAATTGTGCTCAGTGACTGTTCCTTTCCATTCGTATTAAGGGAGGCTTTATAATCTTCCTTTACAGCAGAAAGGAGACTCTCTAGTTACAGTATAGACAATTGCACTACAACTCGTTAAAATTATAAGAAATTATTCCCTCTTTATAAGTAAGATTTTTTTAATTGGGTATTTTAAATTTATTATTATTATTTATTATTACATTTTAAAATTTCATTTTTATCCCTTATGGCATTTTTGGGGTCCTGTTTATTCATTGTGAAGGCTTATATCTTATTAATTTGTTGTAAGTTAACAAATATTTGAAAGTATTAGTTTATGGTCAGCTGAGAGGATTGTGGGTTTTCCAAAACATATTAGGTAAAATGCCTTCCACCAGTTTTCAGTATTTACTAGAATGTTGTAGTTTTCCTATTTACTTTCTTAAATTTATAGATAAGGAAAAAAATATAAAAAGAACATACTGAACATAAACCTGTGGATTTTTATGTTGTGTTGAGAGCTGAAGGCTACTTGCAATTATGATTTACTGACAGTAGTCTAGGAAATAATGTAGTCCTTTTGTAGAAGTTACAAAGCCATGTTTAGTTACAGATAACATTATTATTAATGTTAGATTTGTATTTTTTTGTCTAGGACATTTCTGCTGCAGAGCATTTTTCATAGATGAATAAACTAGTGGTGACAGACTTTGTCTTTTCAAACAAGTTGGGAAGTTTTGAACTTATTTTATAGTGTAAGTAGAAAGAGTAGGTGGCAAGGAGGTCAGAGAATTTGCTACTTGGTGACCTTTGCCCTTAAAGCCACTTCAGGCAAGATAAACCTACTGAACATATTTATGGTGGTCTTCTTTTTGTGATCCATCTGTAGTGAATACCATTAAATACAACGAATTGTATTGACAACATGTATAGGTGAGGATGCCTGGCAGAGCCTAAACAGAACTTTTATTATTTGCCCAAGGAGTAAGAAGTGTTTAGACAACTCAACTTTGGTTTTACTTCCCCTAAGATTAAGAGACATCAACAAATATTGCAGTTTCTTTCATATCTGACATAAAATACATAGGAAAATGTGTCTAATAATATGGTGACAGCTATCTTGGATTATGGAGTTGCTTGTAAAAAAAGATATTTAAAAGATTTGCTGGAGGTGAGCACAGTGGTAATGATGAGGACAATAAAAGAGACGATGAAGCCAGTGATCTTATGCTAGTACCTATTGTACTGGTAGCTGATAGGGTTGTTTAGCTTCTTAGCTTTGTCTTCCCAGCACATGATGACATGATGTCATCTTTGCTAAGACTGACAGACAACTATCATAGCTTAAATTTCTTAATACTTTTGTGTGTACTTGGATTTGTAATTAACCCCACTGATTAGAAGTGAATGCTTATGTGTGATGTGGATTTATGTATCATGAATGATTTGGGTCTGTAGTAGGATGAGATGCATTCTTTCCCCTTTTTCAGTTGTATGAAGTAAGCATAGGATGGTAGCAAGTAGTCTCACCTCTGCTTAGATGAAAAACTGTGGAATAATTTATATTGAGTCTTTGTAGTAAAAATACACGCACACATGTATATGCATGCAATATTTGCAATATATGCAATAAGATGAGATTTATGTATCTATTTCTTCTTTCCTCCCCTTAGATGATATCAGTAGAAAGAGTAATGGAATACACAGAACTTGAAAAAGAAGCTCCGTGGGAGACCAACAAGCACCCACCACCTGAATGGCCAAGTCAAGGAATGATAGCATTTGAAAATGTTAACTTCACTTACAGCCTAGATGGACCTTTGGTGTTGAGGCATTTGTCTGTTTTAATTAAACCAAAAGAAAAGGTACGTATGTGGCTGTCTTTCACCATTCATAAATAAAGCAAAGATGATAAGTTGCCAATAAAGCTGTGTGATAAAAATATGCTATTAGGAAATTAGTAAGTAGTCTTTTAAAAAATAAACCTTAGTCATATTTAATAAGGAGAATTGGAGCCTATTTATTTCCTAGAACTGTGGCATAAATGCATCTGGGAATGTGACATCTCTATCTTTCAAAGCAAAGGGTTAAACATAATGGATAATTTTCTGCTAAAATTTGAGTTTCATTAGAAAGCAGCAGGCATTCAAAATACTGACTAAGCCCAAACCCTCTGTTCAAATCCAAAGCAAGTGGAGCTGCATTAGGAAATTGGGGGTTCAATAGAGAGAACGTAAATGGAAGGAAGGATGTCAACGACAAGGTGAGCAGAGGCAATTGAAAATGAGAGATGTACATGTTCTTGCACAGAGCCCCAAAATGGAAGAGAGAAGAAAGAAATACAAATCAATTGGATAACTTCAGAATTGGGGATTTTATTTCAGTTCCTTTCGGCTACCAATCCAATTAACTGTTACCATTAATTAGATTGGTAGCCAAAAGAAACATAGAAATAAAACTATTGCACCTCTGCAAATCTGACTCTTCCTTCCTGATTTTGACACTATCCCAGTTGAAAGAGTGCTGCAGGGAAGGTCTCCCCCACAGACGAAATTAAATTAGAGCCCTTCAGTGTTAGTTCGTGCTTTGCTATATTTCAAATGCACGTGTACTTTTTTGATTAGAATATCTTCCCTAGGAGGCTGGTTCAACTCTCTACAATCATTGCCCTGGCCTCATTTGTAACATGCTTTTCCATTCAGTCCAAAACCTGTTTCGTTCCTCAAGTGGACCTTTTTAATAACAGGCATGTTACAAGAATTCAACCCAGCTTTGCTGCATGGAGGTGGTTTCGTGGAATTAGGTATGGACGAGTTAAAAATGGTGCTTAAGAAGAAGAGCAAAAGGGATATTTATCTACTCTCTGCTTTTCTTGCCTATGAGCTGTCTCTAGCTGTTATAGGTTACTTCAGTGTAATAGCAGACAAGATGATTTATATTTCTTAGTGAGACACAGAAATGAAATAAAGTAAAGTAAAATGAAATAAAGTAAAATAAAATAAAATACAGAAGTAAGAGATACTAGCAATGTATGACTCAATCCTTGGTAGGGGGAGGAGTGACTGAGGGGTTTTATTTTTGCTGAGTGGTTACACTGTGGTTTTGTCGTCCTGAAGTGAATTTGCTCAGCTTGAAAGTGTTGCCAAGAACTTCTTCATATTTGTTTTCTGTGATGTTTTGCACAATGCTGCAATAGACTGCCACTGTGTAAAATAAATCTCCCAAGCATCTGTGCTCCTTATATTATATTAATTATGGAGAAGTGTCTTTTCCAAACTAGGTTTCTGCTAGGGATTCTGCTCATGTGATTGTCAGTGAGAGCTCATATGCCTGTTCGTACCCCTGGCTCATACAGACTTCTGGTGGCTGCGGTACCACTGGCAGGATGAATAAGTTTAAACTTATGCTGTGCTTGTAAGCTTTTTCTAGTAGCCACCCCAGGGCTCAGTTTTGGAGGCTGTAGGTACTGTAAGAATTGAGGAGGTGGTTTCTAGCGGATCATTCATACCTTAGGATGTCTTTTGCTCTGCATGTCTCAGTGCTCAGTATTTCCCCACAGTCATAGCAGACTAGGAAGAACCTTCTGATTTAACCATCTTTGCTAATGTGGCATAGTCTTCCAGAGACAGACCAGGGGAGCTCTGCTAGCAGCTGGCTGCGATTAACCTTGTCAGTGGCTGCAGAGGTTAGCATGTGCAGCCTTGAGTTGTAAACATTACTATCTTTGTTTTAGGATGCTTATGAATGCTTATTGACCGATATATTGTTAAATGCACCTTGTCTGGACAACTCTTAAATCTGAGGGTATGGCTACGTGAAAAAGTTAGGAGGGTGAGGGTCTAGATGTGCAGCGTGGCAGCTGTTGGCGTAAATACTTTCACAGCGTAGTATGAAAGGAAGGTTGCCTGAGGGATAATAAAGACACAGGCAGTTTCTGTGGAGTAGCTGACATGCTGTAAACCACATTCTGATTTTTTTGTGCAGTTTACTTTGAAGTACAAGTGACGCTTCAGTAATCATGAGCGCAGCGTAGCAGGTGTACTTCTGCGTATGCACACATGGCTTACACTGGACAACAAAATCCTGGCCGTATGATTCCTGTTAGGTGGCTGGAACTCCCATTTGCAAACTGACACTGTTTGCACTGGCTATGAACATGGCCCTCTGAAGAACACAATGTATTAAAATAAATAAATAAATGTGTATACTGAGAGCTGTTTCAATTTTCAGTGGCCTGTAGTCAATTGGACCAAAACCACAAATAGATTCCTCTAAATACTGAAGAGCATAGTCCTTTCATTTGATGCCAAACTGAAAGTGGGATTTTGACAATATGCAGAGCAGCTGCATTTTTATTTTAAGTATCAATGTATTTTTTATGGTTTTTCTTTATATCCTTAATACAATACTTAATATCACTGACATTTACAGAGAAACAATTGAACTTTTGTTTTCACAACTCAGTGTGTCTGTGTTCTCCATTCAGCATTTTCTTTCTGAAATGTAGTGTAACTGTTCAGAACTATTTCTCCTTTGTTTCACTGATATAATTTAGAATGCTAGACATTTTATCATTTATTGTAACAGATTTGCTTAAATTAGGCTGTATTTTTAATAATAACCACTGTATAAATGTTAATTAGTTTATATACAATAGTACAATAATGAATTGTTGGATAAAATTGTTAAATCGGAAAATAGAAGTAGAAATTTTAGATTAGGCAGCATAAGTTGCTCCTTGCAGTATACTTTTTTTTTAGTATTTTGTGGTTTTTTGATCAAATGTGGACTGTGCTGCTTTATCTGAGCTTTGTGGCTCTAACTGTTAGAGAGTTTCTCCTTGCTCTTCCATGTAATGTTTCCTGTGCTTGATGTCATTCCAGCAGTCATTACTGCACACATCTGAGTCTAAGGCAGTTGGTAATTGCCCTCGGTGTCTGTACGTATACTCATGAATGTTTTGATGTTTCTTCCTCCTTTCTGCACCCCAATCACTTCACCAGACTGTATTGTACATGGTTGTTCCATGTAAATCCTTCCTCATCAATCAGTATCTCCAACTTATATTAATTTTATGTTGCACTTCTCTGAACTATTTCCAGTGTGTTGATTTCTTTCTGGAAATGTAGCAATTAGAAGGGAGTGCAGGAAATAACAAATTCTACTAGATCAGATCTGTGTAGAGGGTTACTCCCACCACCTTCACTGATAGGATTGGTTACTGTGCACTGTTTTCCCTAAGAATTCTTTACCTGGAGACAGCATATTAAAAAAAAAAGAATTTGCTGTTCAAGTAGTATTTAATCCTCACTAATTATGTTGTCTTTCATTTATTACTGGCCCTACTTTTTCCCAAGTGTTGGTTTCATGTGAAGTATTTGTTGGTCATAACCCCTTGCCATTAAATTTAGCAATCATATATTTTACATTTTCTCTGCTTCTTTTTTCTGAAAGCATTATTTTTTCACATCACATACAGGTTGTGATTTTTCTTTTGGAACACAGAGAAGCCTGAATCATTGTGTCTTCTTATTATTCACTGTTTCTCCTGTTTGGAAATGAATTACAGCTTGCTTACGTGGCCTTGTAGTTTCAGTACTTGTATCCTCTCTATTGAAGCTAAGGAGGCATGAATGTAGTTTATTACCCTTGTGCAAGTTTTGGCTTTAGAATATGGCTGCTTTGGAGTACTTCACCTTAACTATGAACCATAATCAGTTTCATTTATTTAAAATGGGAATATAGCTCATACATTGTTCCCAATATGCTTTTGGGGAGTTCTTCTTTGGATTGAGAAGTAGGTGCATGTCTGAAATTATTTGTCTAACACCACCCAGCTAACCAGTTTTAATATAAAAATTAACACCCTTGAATAACACTACTTAATACACCAAACCATTTTATCTTGTTTACACAATAAAACACCACATGTTAAGGGAAATTCTTTCACCTTTGAATATGACCCAAGAAATCGTTTGGTATCCAAATGTCACCTGAATCCAAACTGATTTGAGGGGAGGTTTTTTCCTATCGAAAGAATGTTAATTATAAAGAAGTTTTATTTGGTGCTTGATCTACTGTAAATCCTATGATGTTGTAAAACTGTTGCTTGACATATTAATGTATCCTGAAAAGCTCAAGGTTTAATTGTACAGGTGCTTGGCTTGTTCTGTAGGTTGGAATAGTGGGAAGAACTGGAGCTGGGAAAAGCTCTCTCATAGCAGCCCTCTTTCGTTTGGCGGAACCCGATGGAAGGATTTGGATTGATAAGTACTTGACATCAGAACTAGGACTCCATGACTTGCGGAAGAAAATTTCAATTATACCTCAGGTAGGAGAGTGACTTGTCTGCTATAAAAATTTTCAATATAATCCTGCAATATTTGAAATGCTTTGCAGGGTTATGTTCCCCCTGTATGCGGTAGACGTAGTAAATTCAGCAAGGTTTTATTCTTACCTGAGTCAGGTCTTCATTATTTTAAGGTAATCTGAATCATCTTTTGGGGACTGGAACATTTTATTCCTGGTTTTGTCTCCTGTCTGTTCCTCTGGAGTATTTAGGCGTAGGTGTTAGCGGTATGCTGTCCTTATGCTCTAGGAAAGAGCAGAGAAAATCTAACAGGAGTGCAGCAAGCTTTAGCAGTCCTCTGAAGTCACTTGATCCTTTGGCTACAATTTCTGCGTGGTGCATTGCCTGAAGCTTCCTTAGTAAGGGACTTTGAGGGACCACTTTCATCTCTCTAGTCACCCTTGTACAAACTGACTGAGGCTAGTCATAGAAAGAGCAAACATGTCAACTGCAAGTGAGCTACCAGCCTCTCCATTTTTTGGAGAAGGGTGGACATGAGGAGAACAGGAGAACAGGCAAAAGAGTGGGTCATTATTGTCCTTAAACAAAAACTTGGTGAAGTTAAGAAGCTTGAGTGCAGGCAAAAAAAAAATAGGCAGTGTTGTGAATAGCCTCATCTGTGGTGCTGAAGCAGAAGAAGGGGTGATCCAAGAAGTCCAGTATGTCACAGGTCTTCTCATCTATGATCTTACTTTCCAATGGTGTATTAAATGAGAAATGGGTTATGTGTAACCTCAAAACTTCCTGAAAGCAGAACTTGTGTAAGTTGTTGTGTTTCATGAGAGCTCTGGTCTCTTCCATGATTGTTTGTTCTCCACTGAAGGGGGAGAATGGGGGAACAGCTGATATGCTGCAAATGCAAAGTGATGATTTTGGCAAATAATTTGTTGGGGTGTACTAGCAGGTAGGTAGAGCTAGAGCAGTAGACTGGAAACCAGAGAAATTTGTTTGCCATTTTCAGTATTAATTCTCAGATCTCTGTATTTTATTACAGAAGCTGTATTTAGAGTCCTCACACCATCTTTGTATCTGAATGTTTACTAGCCTGTTGGCAGGCTGGCATTCAGAGTGTATTAATGTCTTTGTACTGCCAGTTGGATGAAAATGTTAGTGAACAGTGATTCTAAGCTTCTCTTGATTACCTGCTTTCTTTCTTCCTTTCCTAAGGATAGGAGTCATAGAAAACAAGTAGGTATGCTATTATAAAAGAAAAAAAAAATAAGGAAGAAGAAGAGAGACACTCCCCCAGCAACTGGATTGTTGCCAAATGCAGGATGTCTTTTGTTTCTGCATACTGGAGGCTTTGTTATTGCATAGCAGAGGCACTCACTGGAACTAGTCATCTTTTGTATTTGAAAAGGACTTTACCTGGATTGAAATTCTGGTTTTTTTGTTTATATGCAGCATTCTTTTCTCCTCAAAGTAGGTGATCATCAGTTCATTCAAGGTCTACTGCTTTTTCAAAGCCTTGCCCATAGCTATTTTGGGTGATTTCTAGGTTTGGAAGAATTCAACCTAGTTGAATAAAATCAAGTACTAAGACAGGAAAACTGCTGGTCAGATGCAGTTTCTACATGTCGAGTGATGCAGATGTGTGGATTTCACTGCACTTAATTATACATGAGTTTCTTGCATACAGTAGTCTGTTTACATGGTTGTAAAACTATTTTAATCCAGTTGAATAATATGACTTTTATCAAATTTTTATGATGGGGTTTTCATTGTGGTCAAAATTGGTTTTAAGCATCCAAACGCTAGCAGATAACGTTTCTTTTCCACATAAGGGAAGACTTGTTTCCACTAAAAATAAGCAAAACTGTGAAGTGATGGTAAAAGAAGAGGAGAGTTTGGAATAATGTTTGTACTGTGGTAAACTGAGTGACAGGCATTGTCTTATAGTGTGTTAATAGTAGTGTCAATAATAGAAATAGTAGTGTAGTATCAGGTAGTTATTTTGCAGCAAATATCTTTATAATTACATGGGAAGCTAAGAAACCAGAGGGAGAGATGCTTATTAAAATTATAGCAAAACATGCTAAACAGAACCATTCCTAGAGAGTGATGAAGCAAGACTGAAGCTTTCTTATATGTAAGTTTAAATACCTACCTGGAGAAATAAAATTGTGCTTAGGCTTCTAATTGCTTGCTTGGATGGAGTTGTGTGAAGGCTGTGTTTGTAAATCTTTCCTATGCAAATGCCGTCTGCCTCCCTGACTGCAAGCATTTTTACAACAATTATTTACAGGTTTGTCTTATTACTTTCCTCTCATAAACCAGACTATTTAAAATAATAATCTGTGTCAGAAATTATAATTAAAAAATATCCTTATCTTCTGTTGCAGTACGTGTCTGTTGTTAGGACTTTTATAATAGTTATGAACCCTTAATAAATTCAGCCTCTTATTTTGCCAACCTATAAAAATGGATTGAAAAGGAAAATAAATGTAACAATACCTTCAAAATACACCAAATGTTGTATTAAAATATGCATTGTTAAACAAATTGCTTTCTAGATGTTTTTGAAGAAAAATGTTCTCCAAGCTATTAATGTTTTTATTAAATTCTTTTGTTCATTCAACAGGTTTTTAGTGACATATTTTGCCTAATGCAACAGATACTTTTAAATAATTGGCATGTTATGTCAAGTAAAGCATACGTTCTTTTACATTGCTTGTGGCACGTTCTGTCTTTGTTAATCCTTTTGTACCACTCAGAGTGGTTTAGAAATGAAGACACAATAAAAGGGTTAAGGTTTCAGTTCTCTTCTGATTTGCTGCAGCCCTTTGGAGCTGGGCATTGCATTGCGAGGGTTAGATGGGTTTAAGTCATGACACAGGTTAATCTTGGAGTAAGCTGAAGTTATCCAATATAAGTTTAGACTATATCCTAGGGGAGAAAAAAAAAGAAAATATTTTGCATAAGCTTCCTCCAATCTAAAGAACGCTGACAACATGATGAATAGTCTCCGTTTATGATTATCGCCATTACAGCTTTTGACTTGTTGTCTTTATGGGTGGTATTAAGAGGAGTTTAGCCCTAAAGTCGTGTTAGTGCATGATTCTCAGGTTTGGCAACTCATATTGGTGAGCACTGATTTGTTGCTTGAGGAGTTTTGGACCAAAAGTTGTCTTCCCGCTTCTCAAACACTGCATTTTCCAGTGCAAATTCTTGTTTGCCAGTTTGATTAATGATCTGTTATTGGCCTAAAAGGGAACTGATGTGAAAGAAAACCTGCTTCAACCACTGGAAAACCCACATTGGTACCTGAATGAGAGAAGGTACTAATTTGACTCCCTGGTGTATTTTGGTTTAGAACTTTGCTCAGAAGTGCTGCAGTTCTAAGTAAGGTTGCTTTGGTGCTGTGGCAGTATAAATTAACTTTTGTGTGCAATAGGTTTAAACATCGTATTGAAATGATGAAAGCTGTGTTTCTCATGGGTTCTGGTGGTAAATTTTAAAAGCTTTCATGATATGGAATGAAAAAAAAACCACCCACAACGATATTGAAGAGGAAGACCAGAAAGATATTGCAAGGCCTTTGATTCTTCTCTGGTTTGTGTAGTTGAAAAACAAATTTTCAAAACTGCCCAAAAGTAGTTAAGAGATTGAGCATGTTGACAGTGATAGATGTTGGTTTTCATTAACAGTATCGGGGGATAACAATGATTTCATGTAAGAATGTATATATATAGCTTGTGGCATTAAAACAGTGGCATGTAAATGCCCATTTGAGTACCAACATAACTGTGTACAGCAATTTGCCAACAGACCTGTCCTGTTTGGTAAGTTATCTTCATATAGACTTGTTGAACACTTGCCTCCCCCGGCAACCCCCAGCTTTAAACATGCTATTGTGAAATACTCCTTTGCATTTCATAAAAGATAGCTTGTTGTTGGATATTTCAGTGCTATTGTTGATATAGGTTAGTTTTGATTATTATTATTAAACTACCTATTGCGATATGAAACCTATGTTTATAATGGAATGCTAATTTTACTGGGTTTTAGGAGCCTGTTTTATTCACTGGAACGATGAGGAAAAATTTAGATCCTTTCAATGAATACACTGATGAAGAGCTGTGGAATGCCTTGGA
The DNA here is from genome assembly GCA_033459285.1 of Clamator glandarius. NCBI lineage: Eukaryota > Metazoa > Chordata > Aves > Cuculiformes > Cuculidae > Clamator > Clamator glandarius. The sequence goes on along the minus strand of JAUNZM010000473.1, from coordinate 772,187 downwards.
AGAGGTAACATTAAATCTAATAACGCACATCTGATATTTAAAAGCCAAATAGCACTATAGTGTTTGCATTCATTAGGTTGTAGATGTTTTCACCAGGTTTGGTAAGGGCATAGCTGTCGAAGGAAGAAGGTAGGTCATTGTGTACATGTTTTTATATGTGTGCATTTGTGCATATGTGTGTAGACATGTATATAGTTTTATAAGTCTTTTATGAAAAAATTATACTTTGGGATGATGCTTTGCTTACATTTTGATTCATATCTCAGTTTTAATGAACATTAATAGATTCTTAACAACGTGCTTTAATGTTTTTAGAATTCTAATAACTGACACACTGTGCAATCCAACTTGGCACTTAACTCGTTTTGTGTCAGAATATAAAAGGTAAACCTTGCATACTTATTGTGTCATCAGACACACAATAGCTGATTTTAAAGGGAGTTAGTCATCCTACAATATGTTGACATGTCAACAGGTGCAACTGAAGGAGGTTGTGGAAGATTTACCTAATAAAATGGAGACGCAGCTGGCGGAATCTGGGTCTAATTTTAGTGTTGGTCAGAGACAACTGGTGTGTCTTGCCAGAGCGGTTCTAAAAAAAAATCGGATCCTTATCATTGATGAAGCAACAGCAAATGTGGACCCAAGGTAAAAACAAAAATCTGTCATGGTAAGATGAGCTGGATTTTGTTTTAATATGATCACATGTACTGTAGAGATGAACATAATTAGTTTGTATTTCTTACAGTTTGTGTTGCTATTTGATGTTTTCTGTAGTATCACCGTAATTTGTCTGTTCAAAATGGAGTGGTCAAGTTTTGGATACTGAATAGATGATATAAATTAGTCAAAATACCTTTAATTTCCGTGCCGTCCATAGAGTAGGAGAATTAATATTCAAATGTTTTGTCCTGCAGCCATCAACAGGAATACAAGAACCCCTTGGAAAAGCAGATCACTAACATCATAATAGCCATGAAACAAGTTTAGTTCTGTTGATTTCAAGACAAAATGTGTCTTGGAAATAAATATCTAAATCAATAATTTCTCCCTGCCCCATCCATGCTCCTCCTAGACCAAATCTAGAAAGGTGGAAAATAGTTATAAGCAAAACCAGATACTTCTGGTTATGTGATGCTACCCTTTCAGATGGCTCAGGTGCTGGTGTAATAAGCCACGGATAAAGTAGGATGGGATGGGAAAAGGTAAGCGATCCTAAACATCACAGGAATTGTAAAACATATTTGGAGATGTTTAAAGCTACAGGAAGGACTCATTTATCGTTCATTATTTTGTCTTGTATAACTCAGGCTGGCAGAATGTTCCTGAATTCATTCCTGTTTGAACTAGAGTGTACTTCTAGAAGAACATCCAACCTCAATAGAAAAAAAAATTCAATGACAACTCTTGTTAAATTGTTCCAATAGCTAAGTATCCCCACTGTTAATTTTTTAAACATTTGAAACACTGGTGGAAAAATTTTGGAAACAATACTGTAAATGTACTGCATCAATTAGTCTAGGCTGAATATATAGTTCCAAAAAACTGTGGCTTGAGGGAGAACTCAAAAGTCCAAAGAGGACAATAACACAGCAAGTCCCTCAAACAGATGCATTAAGGATTTTGTATGTCATCTGGGCGTGACTCATTTTTATAACATCTTCTTGGGGGAGAAGTGGTGCCACTAGAGTAGCTTTGCAGTTCAGCTGACAGTGAATTTCAAAAACCTTTAGAGAAGTGCATTCCCTTCCCAGAGGTTCTCTCCTTTTTTATTTTCTTTCATTTTTTAATATTAGTTTATTTTTGGCTGAGCACCGATAGATTTACTGTGATTAATCATAGCTGTGGAAATTTAATGCTGTCTTACTCATGCTCCCTATTTTGGCATCTTATGTGTGTGTTCTCAACTTGCACTATCCATTTAATTGATCTTGATTAGTGTGTGCTGCAATATATATTATAATAAGGTAAATGTTTGTTTATATCAACTCTCAGCATAACAATACAAATAATAACTTGGAACTTCTTTGAATTCGGTTTGCATTACAGTCATTATTACCTTTTCCTTAATGTGTTGCTATAACTAGAGCTGAGTATTTTTCAACTGTGCAATCTGATAGGATGCTTATATCAGGAAATGGTGATGTGGGCTGCTTAACTGAGCAGTTAAGGAGGCATGTTTGACATGTAAGGAAAACCTCCTCCTCTTCTGATACACAACTCCCAGATCTGGTGTCCTTGTCTCTAGCCTGGCAGCAAGCACACATCATATCAGGGACCTGAGACAGGAAAGCATGGGGAGCTGCCACCGGCTCTGGAGATGTTATTTCTTTTTTTGTTTTTCTGACTCTTGATCTCTTTTGTCTCAGCCGCTGCTGCAGCGGTGTCCCTTCACTAGTTCAAGCTGGAAGCAAATGTGACAAGGAGAGTTTTGGGATGTGATGAGGAAAAGGAAGGGTGAGGCATCGCAAGGGAGTAGATGCAACAGCAGGCTGTGAGGTCTGCAATGTACCTTCCCCAAGGCTGAGGGACTCCCTGCCGTGTTTCTCCCACTCACCTAGGCCATTCTTGTCTGCTTCTGAGTAAACCTGAGCAAAAGAATAGAACTTCATCCTTCTCCCTCCTCCTTACACCTTCCAGCTCTCATATGTCCCCTTACTATTATCCCCTTTGCTTCTTGTAGACCAGCTGCTCTGTGTGCTGCAAGGGTGCCGGTGCCATCATGAGGCAGAGAAAGAATTTCCTATAAAGAAGGTTGTCCTAAGTCCAGACCACTTGCACATTTTAAGTGGTGACTGACAGATGTTTAATTTGATCTTATCTTCTTGGTACTGAAGCTGGCATTCTCACCTGAAGAATAGAGTTATTTTAAAGCAGTTGAACCATTCTGGAAAGTTTATGAACTCTGAAGCAGAAGAGCTGAAAATCTTTCTGTAGTTACTTTGGTAATATATTGAAACAAAATCCTTAGTAACTGAGACTCATTTTAAATAATGAGTAAGTTGAACTTAATTAAGCTTTCTGTGCACTGACTACAGTGTTATGCATTAACTCCTATTTTTACTGCTAATAGAGGAGAAAACTTTTTGGAACCACTCCACTGCCACATTTTTTCATTGGTTGTTCATTGAGTCTGATAAAAACAGCAGTTGCATATAGTTCAGTTCGCTAGCCAGCTTAACTTTTTAAGGTTTCATTACATCTAGCTGCTATCTGTAACTGTTTCTCTTTTGGAGTAATTATCCGAAGTCACTCAGGAATTGTGTAGTGTAAGATATACTTCCAGGTCAGTCCTAGGAGGATGTTTGACATGAAGATAATGACTTGGACAGTGTTCCTGTCAGCAGCTCGGTTGCTTGTTATTCAGGTCATATTTATTCTTGCTCTTTAGATAGTTTTCTTTTGAACAGTCAAATAATTCAGGTTGCACCACATAGTGGGTCGCTGTGAAACCTGGTGTTAGATCCTCGACCCATGGTGCCACTGGGACAGCTATAACACCATTTTGTGCCTTCTTATTATACTGTTCCTTGTGCTGGGGAATATCATGGTTCCTATTTTCATATAATCAGATCAGGGTTGGGCTTTTGTCATCCAGCCACCCTGGTTTTGGTATCAGGTTGCATCTTTGGTTTCTAATGTGCCTGAAAGGTGATGGGGTTTGATCCACTGAGGTGGGTGATGGAATCATTTGGTACTTGCCTCACAAGTTTCTCACTGTGTGTAGGCATCACAAAGGGTCCATTTATGCCCTGAAAAAAAAAAAAGAGAGAAAAAAAATGCTGCTTCCTTTGGCCTTTTTCTAGAGAGTGGACAGCTCTAACTGGCACGTCATATAGTCTCTACCCTCTGTCAGCACATAGTTCTGTACTTGGATCCTTTTCTTAGTCTTATAGATTTTCTTGCCTTTCCTGCCTTCTTTCCAAGATTCTTCTGAAGGTTACTACTGATGGTTCTTTTGCCTGCGACTCAAAAAAAACTATACTCCAAGATCTACCATGAACCTTAGACAGGATCTGATCAAGTCCCTATGAGCAGACATGCCGTCATGAGATTTCATACTGTGATATTTGAAGATGGAGCTATTAGATCTGTTTCCACTTTGTAGTCTCATTTGAGAACATTTGTCACACCCACAATGTGACCAGCAGTATCTTATTGAGGATGAGCTTATATTCAAGAAATACCTGTTTAAGATAGTAGGTTGATAGTATCTATCTAAGAATGAGAAATTATTTCTATTGTAAATGTAGGAAGAGATGTTGGTGTGACAAATGCACTTAATAAAGGAAGATATAATAAAATGAATACAGAGGAGACAGATGTTCCAGTATGAGACATTCTCCTGAGATAACAGCAGGAGTAACCTCAGAGTTACAAGTAATTTTGAGCTCTTTAGAAAATTGTTTTCAGTGTTCCTGAGAAGGCTATGATTCTCTGCTCTGTAGTAGCTCTGCAAGAAACATCACCTTGAGCTTGACTAAAAGGAAAGAAAAACGTTTTTTTACGTAATTCTAGGGAGTATTGAACCTTTTGTTTCACTCTCCTAACCATTGCAGAGAACATATCCCATTGCCTATATAAGCCTCTTCTTTACTCAGTATTTTGATGTATGGCCCCAATTTGCCCAATTTGTTGCTGTTTTTTTTTTTTATTTTTACTTTTGAAAGTAGGAATAGTCAGGTCATTGAGACATTGCTGGAGGACAGCAAAAATGATAGATACAGTAATACTGAGGTGAAAGCAGTGATGCTGCTGTGATATGGGACATTAAGGATAAACACGTTCCTTTTCTTAAGACAACTGTTAACACACAGGACTAGAGTTTGGCTCTGTCCTGACTTGTCCTCCCATCTCTTTCCCTGCTTGTGTACTGGCTTTGGTTCAAAAGGAGGAGTTGAGGAACACCTGCTTCCCACCATGTTCTTAAGCTTTTTTAGGGAGTAGGAGTAGAAGGACCAAGTTTTCTCAGAGTGTGGCTCAGAACCCTGTTCTCTAAACTCTGTCAAGAATTTTAAATGTTTCTGCCCCCAGATGAAGATGACAGACAGCATGCATGGGAACTCTTACTTAACTTTTTATGTCTTCTCTCTGATTTGTCTGGCCATCAGCATGGATCTGTCTGTTCCTTTGTCATGCTGATTGCTTAAACATAATTTGTAATAGAAGTTGTTCCGTCTTTAAGAGCATGAGCTTCTGCTTTCTGCTATGGAGACTTAATGGTTGCTGTGTTCCTCTAAGTCGTACTATTCTTCCAGTATTGTCTTGTCCTCTTTTTATTGTTAGTGCCTCCCAACATAGTAGCATCAGAACAATTCTTTTTGCCTAATTTACAAAGTGATACCAAATATTTATCATGTGCAGACAGTTCTACTTCTGTCTGAAAAATAATGATTTGTCAGAACATGTGTTGCTTGAATTTTTGTTGTATTTTATTTGTTTTTCCTCTTACTTCTAACACTTCGAAGAGTTAAGGCTTTGCAAGCAACTAATTGAAGCTAACATGGCTGCCTGAATATGCCAGTTTATCCAGATATCTCCTTTGTATTGTTTAAACTCTGCACACAGCATTTATTATTCTCCAATCATATATAAAAGTACAGTTTTATGTTATTAGAATTTTAAAAATCCTGCCCATGCCTTTAAGTGCATGACTTCCAGGCTAGACCTTCATCCATCTCCAGACAGCATATTTTGAGCAATTTGTGTCATCTTTTTATCTGGGAATGACAAATTGAATTTCTGTACCTGCATTCCCTTCATTGTCACCTTTCATGGGTTTTTTTGAAGGCTGATGGGCAACATGCGAGTATTCACGTGGCCTGGCTTTCTGCCCAGACTGGGAGCCAAGGCTTCCTGTGCAGTATGGGCTGTCAGGTGCCTCTAGAGGGCATTCATTTTCTGAGGGTGCCCTGATTCACGTGCTCTGATTCACCTTCCAGCCATGCCTTTCCCCTTTCATTGACTAAAGAGAGCTCTAGACTTCCACATTTAAGCCTGACTGCTGTGCTTTGTTAGGTGATGCCAAAGCTTCCTTCTCTAGTACAGTTAGTTACTTCAATAATCTCCAGTTTTATCATTATTGCACCTCTTTTGCTTTAATGCTTGTTTATACAGTTTAAGAACATTTTATTGTCTTATGTATCTTTTGGTTTAATATCCTTTTCAGGGTTCTTGGCTTTATTTGTGACAGTTAGACACTGAAATTCAGGATAAAGGTGATGTGTTCTAGCTTAGTTTTCGTTCTTTACAAGTCTTATGTTTCCTTCTGATATACTTTTCTTAGGTGATTAATTCATACATTAGGTTGACTCTCAACTTGAAGGCTTTTATCCTTTTCTTTGGGTTGTGTGTTCCAGTTAACACTCTTGATTGACGGAATAAGCCAAATTTTTATTTTCCTGCATTCAAGTTCTTGAGCCAGCTGTTTCCTCTATCAGATCCCCTTTTGCAGTCAAGATCAAGAACCTTAGTTATAGGCTGTCTTGTGTTTTTCTTTTGGTTGATTTATAATCAAGGATATTTACTTTCACCAGCTTTTCTTCACTACTAGCACAAACTAAAGCTTAAAATAACATCAACTTTTTATTGCTGTAGTAATATCTGATTGTAATATCTGTAGGAATATCTGATTGTACAGTACGTTCCTCTTTCTGCAATCAAAAGCCTGGGAAATTAGTCTCCTGAAATAAAAGCTATCACTCTGCTTGCAGTAAGAAACTCTTTCCTCTTCAAATGTTCGAGGACAGATTTTTGAGTGTGTTTCATGATATGGCTCCAAGTTATCTAATATAATGAGAGGAAGAAGCAGTTTAATGACTTCAGAAATATATTTCCTGCTGTACAGTCATATTTGATGAAGTCGTAAATCCAGCCTGCCAATTTATCCATGCAAATATCTTATTTCTATCTGCATTGCTTTTGCTGTGTTTCAGAACAGATGAATTCATTCAAAAGACAATACGTGAAAAGTTTGCTCACTGCACAGTGCTGACCATTGCACACCGCCTGAACACTATTATTGACAGTGACAGGATTATGGTAAGACAATTAAGTGCTTAAAATTCTTCTTTTTTTCTTCAGCTAAAAAAAAAAAGAAGGGTAATGTTACTGATTCTTTCTTAGTTTTAATCCGAAAGCAGACAGAGGTTAAAGTTGTACTTTAGACTTATCCTAGTTACAGTGATCGGCAACTCCTAAAACTGTTTAAGTAGTGACCTGAAAAGGCTTCTTGCATTGTCTGGCCCCATGGTTTCCATCTGACAGGGCATGAACCCATTGCAGGTGAGGCGCAGCGGCTGAGCTGAGCAAATAAACTCTGCCAGCTCTAGGAGCCTGTGAAGACACACCTAAGAGGCTGTGGACAGAGTCAGCTGGATTTGGTCAGGTTTATTAATTCAGTCTCGGTGGGCTGGGGGAGGTAGTGACACTAGTTAGTGGTGTGGGATGTGTGAGGAGGAAGTGGTTCTGGGGCAGGAGACGTGGAGGTAAAGAAGCATCAGCTGCCCTGGGGCAGGGGTGGTGGTGGCAGAAGTGGAACTAGACTGGTGAGGTAATGGGCATGGCCAGCTTTCTAAAACAAGGTTCAGACAGAAAAGATGAAGCACTAACAATCTAGCAGCCTCTGCCATCTTTGTTCCTAATAGAGCATTGGTAGACTCTGCCACTGTGAAATACACACTGCTACTTTGTCTGCCCCACAGTGTATAGTACACACTCAGAAATTTGGAAATACTTGCATATTACTTTCACTAGGCTCTCAGAAAATTGGCCTGGTTTATGGCCTTGAAATGATGTGCAGCCTGCAGTTTTGCAATTTTCTGCAGTAGGAACAGGAGCTCTTTCCAGACACTTTTTTTCACAGCCGGTTAATACAGTAACTGATGTAGTGGACAAACCGTGTTCGTGAGTGGAACTCAAATTTAACTGGGCTTCAAGCAGAAATTACCCTTCACCTCTTGGTGGTAACCTTAAAAAATACTGCCTTCAACTTTTGTTTTGCAAAAATGAAAAAATGAAAATTAAATGCAGCATATAAATTCATTCTGTGTTTTTTATACTGGATGCTCAAAACATTTTAAAATCTGTGTTTGAGTTACAATGGTTGCTTGAAGTACACAATATGAAACAATTGGATCTACTGAGGTGAGTGGTGTTTTGAGGGGTACAATAGAGTAGACTGTGAACTGCGTGATTATAGTTTGCTTTCAAAGAGGAAAACCAGAAGAACTGCCATAAGTAGTCATATAATTGCAAACATTTAACATATAATAAATATTTTCTTCACCAGTGAATACCTCCCCACAGGTCTAATGGATGTGTTGGTGTTTCCTACAACTAACGTGAACAAAAGACTTGTGAGGAAACAACTGTGACCTGATTAATAGCTGTGTGTGTATGTTAGCTGTCCAGAGGGGTTTCTGTGGGTTTTGGTTCATTAACTACCATTAACATGTTATGTACAGAATACTCTTTCCATGATGATGTTTTCCTAGTTTCACCTTCAGTATCATGCAGTTGGAATGAAGAATAGATATTTCATTTACTTCATTTTTTTTTCCAGAAGTCATTGGAACAAAGCATAGAAATATCCCTTTTCCCCAAACTGCTCAGTATTACTACCAACTGTATAGCTACTCCATTGCATTTGTAGAGACTCTATATTATTTCTAACCTTATGTTGTTTCAGTTTAGCCACTATTAAGATTTCTAGTTTGCTAGAAGTCCATTTATGTTCATACATTGTCTAATACAGTCATTTTCCAATGCCTTTAAAGTATTAAGGAGCAGACTTGCAAGATGATGTGCCTCTCAGTCTGCAGTTAGTAGTAACTTAAATATTTTCCATCTTCTTACGTTGTTCCATTTTGATCTTCTTACAGACTTCTGTAATTTTTGAGGGAGAGAGAAGGGTGAGAAGCGCAGGACAGAGAAAAGGAGGAAACTGATATGTGACTTCTTAGTAAACATGTTTTCTTGACATCCTGATTCAGTTATTGATTCTCTTTCTGGGCAAATCAGGAATATGATCACATATCTAGAAAGATCAGAGTTACAGCAGGTGCACTTCTGTTACACTTTTGATTATGTCATTTTACTCAGCATGTAACTCCTAGTGCAGAATTTAGGAAGAACAAGAGAAATGTTTGTTAAAAATGCAAGGAAAAAGAATAGCCGTGTAAAAGGCTGACTATTAATGAGTGCTATTAGCAATGAAAACAGCATTCGTGGTGTTTATTTAAATACCACAAAAATTGAGAATACTCAGCTAAAGAAAGCTTTTACTGTATTTTAAAAGTTGGTTAGTCGATAGTATGTTTTAGTAATTCAGAAATTTAACTTGATGAAGAATCCTTTTTAAGAGTAAAAATGCACAGACTGATGTGCATTATTCTTCCATTAGCCACTCTTACTAAAAACCTTCGTTTTGATTATCCTTTAAATGAGACCTCTAGGTGCAATAATGCCTTTATTTATAAACCATCTCAAATCTCTGTTGTTTGCTGTCATGGTAAGTTTGTTAGAAAAAGAAAAACAAAGATGGAACCTGGAAGTTGGAGTAATAACAATTGTTTCTGACATATAATCAGATAATCATAGAATCATAGAGTAGTTTCGGTTGGAAGGGACCTTAGAAATCATCTAGTTCCAACCCCCCTGCCATGGGCAGGGACACGTCCTACAATAATGATGATGATGATAATAATAATAATTTTATTTTTCAAACAAATTTGAGCAAACTTGTTCAACTCCCTTAACTCAAACACAAAAGTCCAAGCCCATTCCTAAACAATTATACATAACCTGAACATAAACTTTGCTTTTTCCTCCCTTCCCATTGAATCAGATTGAAAGCAACTTCAGGAAGTTTCTAGTGTAACCTCATGCTCAAAGCAGAGTCAGCGTTAATTTCAGATCATGTTACTTGAATCTTTTTCCAGTTAAGTCTTGAAACACCTATGAGACAGAGATTCTACAGTCTCTGGACAACCTGCCCCAATGCTTAATTATCTGCCATGAAATAGCTTTGAACATCTACCTTGTCAAAGTGTATTGACTGCAATCTCCAGTTTGGTGTTGTCCACAAGCTTTTGATTTAGGTCAGTTTAATTGCTGGTTAAAGCCAAACTTTCTAAAAAGAAAATGTTTACCTTCAGAGTTAATCCAATCATTTAAAAACCAAAAACATAAAATAATTTTGAGAAAGTCATGAGAAAGTGTCACGTTGGATGAGTATGGAAATAGGAACTGAATGTGAACTGTTGCGTGTCTGCTCACACCCATCATAATAACCAGTTCTATTTAAGAAGAGAAGAAAAGCCTACTTGAAGAGGAAAAAAAAGAAAGAACAGAATACATTTTATATGACTGTAGACAAATCTGGCCTCAGGAGTTATTTTAATTCTCGTTTGTTCTATTCCCAAAACCATACCTCTGGTTTCATAATCCAGGTCACGCCTTAAAAGTATTTCCATTATATCTATCTTAGTGATAAATACATTTTATCAGAACTTCAAACGCTTAAAATCATTGAGGGAAGAGCTGTATTGTGTAATGTGATACTCTCTAACCCAATCACCTCAATGAGTAATACTACATTGCACTTGCATAGGACCTTTCATCTGGAAGTTGTAATGCTCTTTACAAACATTAATTAATTAACTTCAAACACCTGGGTGAGATAGGGAAGTATCCATACAATCTTTGGAACCAAAGTTGGAAAGACTTGTTAAGTCAGGCCATCAAATAATACTACCATAAAATTATAATCCAGCGGTTTTCAAACTCTATTTTTTTTCTTCCCTCTGTGCTGCTGCTGGGTCCCATAGGACATTTTCCCATTCCTTTTCTCCAGTAGTTTGAGAACCCAAGTTGTAACTCCTCCCATCAGGTGCTAGCAGTACCTATTTTCACTGGCAAAAACTTCTCCCAGGCCACCCTGCTCTCTGGCAAAAGAGAAGGATGGGATAAATGCCACAGTTCTGGGAGAAGCTCAGCTCAGGCTTGTTCCACTGGCCCCTTATTCCACATAACTTCACCACCACCACAACAGCTGCTTCCCTGTCCTGTCCTAACCTTTGAGGGTGAGTCCTTTTACCTAAATTGCATCTGCAGCTCACCAAACCCAGTCAAGAGCAGCCTGGGGCAGCCAAGAGGCACCACTCCCAAGACTTCCAGTGGGATCTTGTAAAATCCCTATCACGCACTCCTCCCCCTCCTCTTTGCTTCCTTCTCCAGGTTGAGAAATGCTTTTTAGAAACTCTGTTTTTGCAGAAGGGAAAACAGAAGCATTCAGAAATAAGGTTTCACCCAGGGAAATAGTGGATGAGTAGCAAATGAAGTATATGCATCTGGCAAGAGCCTGATGCAGTTTTCTGTTCTGTATGCTATGCCGTGGTCTCTCTATAGGAAAACCACAGAGTAGTTAAAATTTGTGCATTTTCCGATGACAAGGATGTTTCTCCACAGAGACTTTTCTTATCAGCGTAATACTTCTTTGAAACGGAAACTCTTTATGCAAGCAGAACTTGAACTTGATCTAGTAATTAAAAACTGTCATTCAAATTGGAAGTTTTTGATTAAGAGAATCATGGGAAGAGATATGATTTATTTATGGGAAAATCTGTTGTGGTTACATTTTAAAGTAACTAATATTCATGGTAACAATACAATGTACTTCACAGCCAGAGTTGAGTTGGGTTTTTTGTCAATAGGAAATGACTTCCCCTGTCTTTCCAGTAAGTTTAGTTGTTCCTTTTTTTGTGACGTTACGGTATGTTTACTATGGTGGAACATCTGAGCCTCATAAATCTCGCACCATGTTTCATGGACCATTTGGTTTACACCTACTCATGGTGGAGATCAGTCCACCATGAATAGGTGTAAGCATTTTAAAAGGAAAGGAGAAACTCTGGAGGGAGATCCAGGCAGTTTGCAGAGTGAAAGGGGAGTCACCTACAGCTAGACAGAAAACACTGTAGAGTAGACAAGGTCTGAGTATTTGTGTCTCTATAGAGTTCTGGTATCTGACCTAGTGTCCCACATTAGTATCCTTCATCTCTCCAGTTGGAGATGAGGCAATGGTGTTAATAGACACTTAAATGAACGTGACAGTGGTGGCAGTACTGCCTTTCCTTAGCATGAGGATGATAGTGTTCTTCCAGGAAGTGCAGAAATCTGTGTTCTATGTTGTCGTCTGGATGCAATGCTCCCCATTTCCAGGAAAGCGTCATACCCACCGGCATGCACAGGGTGCTCAGGTTAAGGCCAGCCTCCACATTTCCTTTTGAAGCACTGTGCTGCGATAAATGCAAGAGTCATGGAGCAAGAGGGAGAATAAGCATGCGAGAGTCTGAATCTGTAGCCCAGTGAGTAGCGGAGTTCTTGAAGGAGTAGGGGAGCCCCAGCTGTCCTACTGATAGCTTCGCATGAGCTTTTGCTGCAGTGGCCCAGCTACCACTGGACATGCGGAGAATGCAGGGACATAGTGGTAGTACAGTTAAGTTAGTAATAGTGAGTTAAAGCCATAAGTGCTGTGGTCTGTTGGCTCTTCTTTTGGTGGCTTTTCTCACCACTTATATATTTCTGCTGGAAAATCGATGTGTTTTACAGCGAATCTTAGACATTCTTTTTAAGGAGGATTATGTAAGTCACAGGATACAGAAATATGCAATCGTAGATGCCAAATAGTTCTCTGTGAAAACTGTATGTTTTCATTAGTGTTGACTCTTATCTTTTAGGACTGTTTCTTTGGTGGAGAGCTACCAGCTGTCAGGTACTGGCCCTCAAGTGCGTAAAATATCTAAGACAGGGCAGTTGGCAAGACTATAGATTTTCCTGGAGTGTGGGGAGGTAACATATGAAATTTTCTGAAAAGTAGAAGTAATTAGGGCTCTATTCAGAGCTGTTTTTCAGTCTTTCAAAATTCTGAAGTAGGAGAACTGAAGGGTATAAAACAGTTCTTGTTTGTTTTTTTTTATTCTGTACACAGCGCTGAAAGGGTTTTTGACTTTATATTAGTCCAGTATCCTGAGTGTGGTGAAACACTATTGAAAATTATACTTGTGCTCTCCAAGTCTATTCTGCTAAAAGAATAAGGAGCTTAATGGATTATAGCAGCTTTTGAGAGCTCCAAATTTTTGAAACTAGGAATCAGATCTCCAAAGACACTTAGGCACATATTTCTTCATAGAAAACTTGAAGCACCTTGTGGATTTGAATTCAGTAATCCACAGTAAAGTTGCTATATTCATATTTGTATACCTGCTGTCATTATTCAAATGGAACAGTCAGTAATAAAAATCCTTTTTTTTTAAGCTTCTATCTGGAAAATATGAACTAGGGAATATTAGACCTAATTTATTAATTTTTATTCAACTTAAGAATAATCACAGCTGTGCTGTGGAAGAGTCGCCTGTATAGAGAAACGTGAGGATAAGAATTGAAGGATAGCCACAGAAAGGGGCCTGCATGGAGCAGAAGACTGAAGTTAATAGTGATAGTTGAGGTGCCCTGCAGGTAAGTTAAAGAATACTTGATCTCAGGATACCTGAATATCAGCATCAGTATGTACACAGCAAAATCATTACTTGTGTACATGTGTTCTGTAAGGTTGGCGGAAATCTAGGTTTTGACGATCCAAACAATCACATGTGAAAATTTTAGGAATGATCCCAACAGTTACGGTTAAGTGCTGATGAAATATTTGAGGGAGACTTTTTAAGCAGTTTCACCAGACGCTTTGTGTGATTAATGTCAACCTGCGTGGCTCTTGGCTGGATTGGAGCCCATCTGGCCAGCTGATAGAGACCAAAGGGCCCGGGAGCTGATAAGTTTCTCCTTTCATTTAGTAACTCAAGACTTGCAGAGCTTCTGGAGGAGCTGAGCATTTAAGTGATTTTTCAGAAATTATAGGTTTGTTTTTTAATATGAAGAAAATCAATTTCCACCATTCTCAGATTTTCTGAAATTGGGTTGATGTTTAAGGAAACGATAAGGGAAAAAAAACCAGATCCTTCCATATTCTTTCTTGGAATTTAATAATGGAGTTCAACAAATGTCAACATTGTTTTCAAAGCATCTTTAGTATTAAGGGAACGTAATGATTTTTAGGCCACATTTTGCATAAAATACTGAGCTATGTGCCGTGGTCATACATCAAAGCAAGTGTTGTCAGCTGAAATAAAGTGTCCTTGACAGTTGTAAACATCACACCTGGCAAAACTGTCTTTAAAATTAGTCAAAATCCCAATGAACTTGAAAAGATACTAAGATTGTTGATTCTGTTTGCCACAGTTTTAAGCCACACCTCTCCAAAACAATGGCATCTTTGAGTTCTTAAAAGCTACTCCCAATTTCAAGAGGGCTGCCCAACAAGATTCTTCCTTTGCCTAAATAAAACAACTCGTTATTACAGCAGTACTTCAGCTAGGGGCATTCAAATGAAGAGCTGGATTTGAATTACTGCAGGAAGTAAAGCCAGTGTTTTATGAACCTTGATCTCTCATTCACGCGTTTGTGTGTGTGAATGTTTTTCTGTCAGCATAAGGACAGGACAGTCAGATCATGTTTCTTTAAAGAGAATAGTATGGAATCCAGACCGTACTAAAATACTAACACATCTTACAGAATGATAGTTATAGCTCTCTCAGAAATTCTATGTTACTGCTTAAAAGCAAATTAGCACAGAACGTGCTGGTGGTTGATGCTTTGAGCAGAGAGTTTTTGGTAAGGTAAAGCTGTGTGCATGGCAGCTAAGCCACAAGTTCGTTGTCATCAGAAACTGATAAAACTGAAAGACATGCCTAGTCATCTGTAAGAATATTCCTTAACCTTTTGAAAAGAGTAGCTTGTCTAACTTCCTAAAACCCTCAAAAGCCTTAATAACGAGTGGGATTTCTTAAGCTGAAGTGTATCTTCTATCACTTCAGGACCACATTTGAGCCATCTGCAGTCCTGATTGAGAAATGTGGCTTTACAGTGATGGAAACTGTCATTACTGATTGACCAAGGGAGAGTTTTGTCACTGTGTGTATAGTTGTTGGTAAGAACTGGCATGAGGTCCCTTCATACTCTCTAAGGGAGAAGTTGAATTTGCACAAGTATATCAGATGTTTTGAGGTGAGGAAAATGAACATTACAAGAAGCATCTGCAGTGGTAGGTTAACAGACTTCTTCAGCAAGATACAGAAGGACTTAATATTGAATGATTATCGGTAGAATAAGACTCATTACTAGGTACATAATTGATGGGGTTTTTCCCACAACGTTCCAGCCAGCTTAGAGTGATATGCCATCAGATGGAGAAAAAGAAGGTAGACTTTTAAGCCTCTGGGAGAAAAGTAAAGATAACTCATATGTGTTACAATTTAACAGCCAGTACTGCATGCTTAATTTCCCCTAAGTTATAACTCAAGAATAATTTCAGTTTAAAGAAGTCCGCTGTTTCTGGTTACAGAACAAGACATCTGAAGTTGTTTTTTATGTGAAGTGGGGAAGGTGGACAGGGGTGTACATGTCAAATCCCAGTGACAGATTTAGCATTGTTACAGCAAAGTTAAGCTCTGATTAGGTGAAATATTTGGAAAAAGATTATAAAACAGAGCATACTGGAGTGTTTGTACGCATGTTGTATGAAATGTATGTTTGATGCCAAACTTGTCTGGAGTTACTGGTAGTTTATGTAGAAGGAATGCTTAGATTAAACATGAAGACTAAAAAAACAGAACCCAAAAAACCTGAAATACAGCCAAACAAAGTACTACCACCAAAAATTTAAAAAAAAAGGATACAAAGAAAGAACCCTTAAAAAGAAAAAAAACTTTAAAATGGTTCCTGTGTTATATTTGCAGCCTTCTCGATGTTTGTCAATGATTTTTCAGAGCAGCATGTACATGTTTCTGATCTGTTTTGACAAACCATGTTGAGATGGAAGAGACAGAACGTGCTTGCATCTGAACTTAATGCCAACTGGAGCACAGGCTGTAGACTCTTTCCCACAAAGCTATGTATTGTCTTGGGTAAATATATTTCTTATAATATGATGTAACCAGAAGCATCTCCTGAATATTATCCTCTTCCCAAGACTTTATTGAAGATCATCTTGATGTATGTTCTCTGAGGAAAACATTGTTCAAAGTTGTATTCCTAGTGGAGTTTTGAACTTTAATAATAATTTTGTTTGGTGATGTCTTCTCCAAGTCTAAATTAAATCAGATGTATTCCCTAGGAGATAATTTGCTTGAATTATTTTCCTTTTGAATAGGAAATAAAAACATTTATGATCAACTCTTAAATGTCCCGTTTTCCCTCTGGCTTTATGGTGAACATGAACGTGAATAGGAGCACTAGTCAGTCCTCAATAATAATTGAAATAAATTTCCATGCCCCCCTCCTCTGTTGCTGAACACTTCCAACCTTGGACTGGTTTTTTTCTCAGATGTTTTATAACTATTGTTCTCTTGGTTTGTCTGCTTTTGTTGCTGAAAGTTGGAAAATGCAGGATTTAGAACTTTCTTTTTTGTGTCTATGGATAACCATAACTACATGGTATTTGTTACAGTGTCTTTAAAGGTCTGTGTTCTTTGTGGCTAATGACACTTCTTTACTTATATTAATTCGTAAAGGAGATTTTAAATTCATTTGCAAAATTAACCTTTACTTTTCTGAAGTCTTAAGCAACGCAGTAGTATAGATTAGTTGCCAGAATCGTCAGGGAGAAAAGGGTGCTGTCCTGGTTCTGCTGCCTAAGGCTCTACTGGAATCTGGACTATCTTGATGTAGCGTCCTCATCATTCATTATCTCATTTCTTTATCTTCTTTTTGAAATGGATCTCTAGTTTCTTTTTCGCCATATTTTTTTTGTTTTACTTTTTGTCTTCCTTCCCATGCCTTTTTGTCATAGTTAATACATGAAACTCTGAGGCTATGGGGTGGAAATACTGCAAAGTTTTTATTATTTTAGACGTGGACCTAGGCAGAGCACAGGTAGATATCCTGGTAGGGTACAGATGAAGCAGAAATGGGCAACTATTTTATAGTTGCCAAATCTTAATCAGCATTTTTGTGGCATAATCAAACAGTCCTCCTTTGCTAGCTAGAGTTAGCATAAACAATACATTTACATGGCTAATACTGTTTTCATGCTTGCCTTTGCAGGTCAGTCAGTTTCAAATACTGCTTTTCTATTTCTCTGCCTCTTCCCTGCTATGTTTTTAATCCCACTTTCTGTATTATTCTGTGCCTCTGTGTCAAACAAAGTGCTGTTCAAAACTATGTTGCTTTCTATCTAGCATGAAAATTTCACATTTGGGATGAGCAGTCCACTGCCCCAGACTGTTCAACCAGGATGAAACACCAGATGTAGTGGGATTAGGTGGCATGAGAGAATTTTACTCAAGAAGAATATAGCATTTAAGCCTTTTGTGAACTTAAAATGTCTGAATAGTGCTGCTTAAGTAAGTATAGCTGTTAGTTTCACCCTATACAAGGAGATGAGTGAATTCCATTGAATAAGAATTTGACTGTGTGCTTTTTTTCATGATCACCAGTAGCGGATTTTGTAAATTTTGTACTGTTGGAATTACTCTTCTGTTTGAGAACAGCCTGGTGAAGTCATAAGGATCTGACTACAAAGGCAGAAACAGTGCAGGTGAGGTAAAAGAGGCTGCTAGTGTAAGCCGGTGGAGGATCTGGCCCTGGTTTACATATGGCTGCTTTGTGTTTATATAGCTTTTTTGTGTTTCTTTTATTTTACTCTGCGTGGTCAAAGTATTTCTCAGGCAATTAACTCCTACCAAATTATTATGAGGCTTTATTCAGTGCGTTTTAATAAGGTCAGGCTAAGGAGCTGAAAAGTGGAATGATTTCTCCAAAATCTCCCTCCCTCAAAATCTCCATTAAGGTCTATAATGAAATCCTAGCCTGATTCAGTGTCCTCTGTGTCCCCTACATAATCACGGTGCCTAACTGATTTCACCAGCTAGAAGATTTCTCTGACTTTTGTGCATCAAGTTCCACCGGTACAGCTGCCTTGGAACGCATCTGAGTTCAATTCAGACATATTGTGAAGTGATAAGCATTGCATGCAAATTGATCAGAAAATATGTGGCTGGTAAACATCAGATTCCACCTTTCCTGAATGATTAGCTGGCTTTTTGAAGTCCTAATGATTTTAATTTGGCTTGGAGTCAGTGAGTAAGAGTATGCAAAGCCTTAGCCAAAGTACCTATTTATTTATTTAAATTTATCAGCATGTATTTCTTCAAAGAAGGGAACCTATCTCTTTGTCTAAGCTCTTTTTAATAGAAGTTTAGTATAACTACCAAGTACATCAGATTAAATTCTCTCCATTGTCTCATAGATGACAGCAGTTAGTAGAAACAGTGTTTTTCCTGGATGAATAGGATTTATAGAGAACTCCTGGCTTGTAGGAGCTTGTCTGTTCAGTTTCATTCTTTTTTTTATTTAAGATTTCTTTTAAAAGTAATACGCTTATTTTCTCTGTTTGTTCTGTCTGTTTTCATAATGCAAGTTTGATTTTATTCCCCAAGAAAAGGATATGATTAAATTAATGATTTATTTATAATGTGAATGTAATTCTTCTAGAGACACATATTGCTCACTCTGTCTGTTCATCTTATGGACTTGGCTGTTTAAAACTTGTCAAGGAAGAATAGATCTTTCCTTTTTCTTTCCCAGGTTCTCTGCAGGAGAATAATTATCCATGTTTGTGGTTGTTTCAGATATTTGCAAAATTGATGTTAAAATTCAAATACCACAGTAACATAAGTTTTTAAAACCCCTCTGCTTTTCTATTGTAGTTCTTTACTTGTGAGGGACACGTTAAGTGAGATGCTTTTAGTTTTCTTCTTGAAGGAGTGGTTACATAATCTAGTGCTATACAGAAGAAACCTATATTTATTCAAGTCACCAGAGATGTCCTGTGTAGTGGCACTCCAGTTTATTTATTATGTTGAACTTTATATAATAAACGAATGCATTGCATTTTTAAGGAAACTGTCCTTAACTTTTATGTATTATGGTATGCCACAGATGGTAATGAAAATGATGTCTGTAATTAGTCCTTAAATATTCAAATTAAACAGAATAGGTCTAAGTATACGGAAATATCAACATGTGTGCAAGTATATTTTGCAGGTGAAATACCACATCTATTGTGTATTTAGTGACTATATATTGTGCTATGCAATACTGCTGATATTTTAAATCTTTTCCACAAGCACATGCTTCAGCTCTACACCAAACAGTATTGGAAACTGCTTGCAAAGGCAAGCCCATAGTATTAGTTGGGCGCTTTAAATAGCAAATAACTTCTTGTAGATTTCTGTGCATATAGCTTATAAAATTAGATATAACTATGCTGTTGTAGTTGGCTGAGTTATTCTGTTTTCTCGTCAAATGCCGCACACTTAATTGAACTGGAAGGAAAGAAATTTGGTGCCTTTTCCCCTGGCTCTGGGTCTCTGGTGTCAAACAAGTCAACGATCTCAACAGTGTGGAATTCTCACACCCATGTGAAAAGAAATTAGCTCAGTTGTCTTGCCTCACTGTGCGTCCTGGCGTTGATGAGGGTCTAGGCTACTTGGAGATCTGCCGAGCTCTTGACCATCAGGATGGCATTTTTTTAGGAAGTTGCACAGGCAAACATGGCACGTTTGGAAGTTCCTTCACAGGACATTGAATTTGTCTGCAAGCTTATTGGAGTTTCTTCCTTCAAACATAGGTTTGCAAGTGGGTTTTGTTATTTTGGAAGTTGTTCTTACAATACCTTTTATTCATTTCTTTCCTGAAATCAAGAGCTTCAGTTTTTCAGATTTTTTTTCTTACAAGTATGTACACCACAATTATGGCTAGGGTTGCAAGTCCTTAAAGTCCCTCTGTTGTGGCAATATCTTTTTCAACAGTATGCCATGTGTATTCAGTTTTCTATTTATATAAGAACAAAACTATTTTCTGAATTACTTTGTTTTCTCACATAAATTCTTTCCCTTTTTTCTTCAACTCCACTGCTCCTACACATGGGCTAAAGTACTGAACTTGCAGATTGATACCCAGATCTCTTTCTTGAGTCAATACCATTAATTTATTAGCCAGTTCTAAGTATTTGAGTGCATTACGTTTGTCAATATTGACTTATCCCTGCTATTGTGTTTCTCATTCTTTTGAGTGAGTTAGGTGTATCTGAATCTCCTTTGCTCTTTTTATGTCATTTGCAGATGATCCTTTTTCTGATGACTAACACATACATAGCTACCACATCTGCCAGAATGATGGGGTTCCCACCTTATCCTACCTGTTTAGCTTTCCACAAACAAAAAATGCACTGTTGATTTTTTTTTTCTATTTTCTGCCCAGGTTCTTGAAATTTTTTTTTCCCTTGTAGTACAGCTGTTAAGTTACACCCGATACTTTTCTGGAAATCCATGTAAACCATTTCTCCTTTAGTTTTCTTTTGATGCATTGAAAATTATATCAGATTTGTGAGGCAGAATTTACTTTTGCTAAAACTGTAGAGAACAAATTCTGCCTGTGATCTGTGTGTCTTGTACTTGTGTTTTAATGATTTTTTTTAACTAAATTGCTTTCTTATCTCAAGTATATATGCTAGTCTAAAAGTACCCTGAATGAATCCTGTAAGCTCTTTTTTTAAAACATAAGTGCAATATTTGCTGCCAAGCAGTCCTTAAATAGTATAAGAATATTTCCTTAGAGGTCCAGTCAGGCTATTGTTAAATTTCCTAATGTTTTTGATTGTATTTGTTTTTGATCCTCTGTGATTTACTGATTTAATGCCTTTTTAATGTCTCTGTTGTTTTTCCCTTCTCACTCCCTTCATTGCTTGGGTACCTATGTCCCTAGTGGCATCTCATCTTTTTTTATGTGGAAAGAATAGGTTTGGGGTAGGTATCTTTCTAATATGTAGTTGGCAGAAAGTGATGCAAGAAATTGTTTATCTTTTCAGCAACACCCTCATTTTCTTTAATTACATCTTCACCTCCTCTAATCCAGAAGACCTACTTGTTCTTCTCTAACCGTCTTGGTGGTTATTCCATGTTTTTTACCCACAGCTGTTTACTTCAGAGCCCATTTTTAGACCTCTTTGTTTCTTTCTTACACAATGAATCTTATAATCTGCTTTGTTGGCTTCACAAACATTGAATTTTGCATATCTTTGCATTGGATTCCTATAGGTGGAATGGCTGTAGGGCACTCTAAAATTGTACAACAAGTCTACAAGCTGAAAAAGTGCTATGGTAGTTTGAAGAGGACATATTTCATTTTCGGGATACAAAATTCGCCTTAGCTCTTAAAGTGCATACGTTTCCCCCCTTACTTGTAGTCTCTAACATTTGGGTTTGAATTTCTTATGTTAATACATTGGTTTCTGCTGATCTAACAGGTTTTGGATGCAGGAAGACTGAAAGAATATGGTGAACCTTACATTTTGCTGCAAGAACAAGATGGCTTGTTTTACAAAATGGTTCAACAAGTGGGCAAGACTGAAGCAGCTTCTCTGATTGAAACAGCAAAACA
The DNA here is from genome assembly GCA_033459285.1 of Clamator glandarius. Taxonomy (NCBI): domain Eukaryota; kingdom Metazoa; phylum Chordata; class Aves; order Cuculiformes; family Cuculidae; genus Clamator; species Clamator glandarius. The sequence goes on along the minus strand of JAUNZM010000473.1, from coordinate 750,632 downwards.
GGTAATTTTAGAAGAAGGGATAATTAAGTTTGTCTCTACAGTTTGTTTATCTCAAATTAGCATGTTTGGTGTTGTATGAGTAAGCCTTCCACTAAAGAATCTGTCACCTTTGCAAAGCAAAACCATCTTTTTCAGTGCTTTTTTTAGTGGGATATACACAGACGTCCCAATGATAAGTGTATTTATGTACCTTGAGTCGATAGACTGTTTGGATGTCCTGCATCCTTCTGTCTGTACACAAAATGGTACGTGTAAATAATATATGACATACTCACCTGTGTGAGCATTGATTTTGGAAAAGCTTCCTGTAAAAACATGTTAGGGTTCCAGAGTCCAGCATTTATCTGGTTTTTTTCTATTTTTTTAAGCGCCCATCAAATTTCAGTTTGAGGTTCAATGCCTGTGCATTATATTATCATCTCTGGGGATATCATCACAATCTTATTTTTGTACTTTCTCTCGTAGTCTTGCTCCATTCCATACATAGGTTGAGCAGGGCTCTATTAAGAAATAGCCGTTGAATGTTTGTTGCCCCCTTGTTCCCTACAAGGCTCTGTGCCTGATTAACTGCTCACTATTTAAATCCTACTCTGAGTACGGAATTGTTAATGTAATGTTATTACTAATGTAAACATTCCTCTGGCAATCAAAGTGTTTAAGAAACATCAATGGATTAATTTTCATCGGGTGAGGCTATATCATCTCCACTTTTGAGATGGAAAGCTGAAGTAGAGTTAAGAAGATGAAAAATTTACCTGGTATTAAGGAACTCATTTTGACTAGATTTTGGCTTGATTTTCTTATTAATGTACAACACAGGATATCCTGAGCAAGACTTTATTTCTCTCAATGCCAATGAAGTTTCAGTACTGCTTCAACTGAGACTGGCTGTGCTCAGTTTGGCGGCAACTTACTTCATCGTCACGTAACTTTACTTTCAGCATGCGAGTAAGATACTGATTGTTAGGCGTGTAGTGACCAAAGAGAACCTTTTCAAGGCAAGAGGCAAGGGTCTTATCTCTAGCCTCTATACTTTCCTCTCCTCAGCTTGCTGGATGTGTGGAACACGGCTAAAGGAACATAAACTCCAGGCTGTTTCTTGGGGAAGCAAGAGACCATTAGATGTGAGCGAAGCAACACATAAAGACAGGAAACAAAATGGCAGGTGCTGGGCTATTTCCTACTAAAATAGATGCAGTTCCAGCAGGTTGGGAAAAAAATTTAGAAATTATGATGTCTTGGAGGCTGCCTGCTCATGTCTGGAGGATATTTTACTGGATTTCTTGAAAATCAGGGAAGAGATTTCTGTGTCTGTTCATATTAGATTGTTTTAGAGCTACTGAAACTTTTTTAAAGAGTTTTTCAAGTGAAACTTTGTAGCTAAAAGTGTATACTATAAATTCATGTGTGTCACTAATTGCAGAACTGAGGAAAAGAGCTTTGTCCTTAACTAGACTATGTAACGAGTCCTGCTGTCTTAATTACCGCAATGTAGCTTCATATATTTTATTACTACAAAGGAATGGGTTAGCCACGGTTTTTTTTATGGTATGTGTACAACAATCTGGAGATTATATAAGTAGTGTTGAAAAGCATAGCTTGAAATTCATATGACCACTGTAAAGTGAAGACCAGCTTCCTAAGGCCTGATCCATGGAATGGCAAGAGATGAGGATGTCCAGCTGTCATCTGTAGAGATTTAGCCATGTCATGCTCTCTCTTCTTCCTTCCCTGCATCCCTCCCCAATTTCACAATTGCATTCAAAGATAATTTAAAATATATAAAAAATAATTGCCTGATGTTACTTGCCCATATAGTCATCTGCAGTTACCACATCAATGTTATGCGATTTTGTACAGGAAGGGAAGAGATCCAGGAACCAATCGCTGCTGAAATGTGGTTTGATGAAAAAGTTTGCTAACTCCCGGGCTAGAAGGCAGATACAAGCTTTAGCATCTGCCAAGAATGCAAAGCATGGTGCTTACCCACACTCAGCCCAAAAAATATGGGAATCGAGAGACTATATGGCCAGTCAGCAGCTACCCAGAAGCACAGTACATTTCTTTCTGTTTCAATGACTTGGACATTAATTCGGGGACATTAATGTTGTTGCTGTCCCTTGTGCTTCATACATACTTTCAGAGAAGTTGCTTAGTCAGAAAGCTGATTGCAATGGCTTTTCTTTTTATACTAGGAAGTCTGTTACATGTACTGCTGTTGGTCTCATACATTCCTACTGTGGTTACTAAGAACTGTTTTCATGAAGAACAGCTTTTCTGTTGTTGGAAAACAGCATGCTGCACATAAAAAGAAATGCAATATGACATATATACATATTTTTCAAAAGGTGTTACAGTGGGTTACTAAGTAAAATGGTTTGGAATGTGGCCATGCTTTGGCAATGATTATTTGATTTATTGCATTTTGGACCTGATCCTTGAACAGAACAAACTTGTACCAAGAGTTTCTTTCAGTAAGTCGAGACTATAAATTCATTTTCTGGTACAGTATAGATTCTGCATATATCCTTAATGGTCACGTGAAGAGGGACTGCACATCTGAAATTGGAAAACTAACTTGGGCATCTTTGAAGAAAACTAACTTAAAAAAAAAAATCTCGTGGGTATCTTAGCTAAGCATTGTAAGATAGAGCAACAGAGTTGTGCCTGGCATTGTGAGGCTGTTTTAATCTTTGCTTGGTTTACAAGAAACTATTAGGAGAAAATCCTATGGGAAAGTGAGTAGTAGTCATCAAATAATTAAAAAAGGGGGGGGAAAATGTTCGATTATTCAAATAAACAAAAGTTGATGTGCTCTTGGCAGCATTGAGAGAGGCTTTTCCGCAAGCTTCGGTGGCATCAGGATAAGTCTGGTTTTCTGTCAATTAGTTTTTGAGTACTTTCAGGGGAAAATAAGGTTTAATTTACTTTAAAGCTATGACAGTTGTGTAAATATTAAAATACTAGGTATTACCTCACCTCAGTGATTACTTTTAAAAAGGTTGCAACTCTATTGGCAGTGGAAGGAACTTTTATATAGGCCTGTGCATTAAATATCTCGAGGGATTGGGCTTGGGGAAGAATTGCAGTGAGACAGTTGAAAAGCAGCTGCCATTTTGTTATGTCTCTAGTAATGTGCCAAGGTTTTCTGTTAACTTCCCATTTAAAAAAGAACAACCACATTCAAAAGCCGCATTAAAAGTATGCCAAAGTTTTATGTTTTAAACCAGGACTGGGTTGGGAATATACAGCTGGGGTTGCCATCTCTGCAGTGTGTGCGCAGGCAGGTGCCTGATTAACTATCCTCTGTTGCATCCGATCACGGCTATTTACTGAGGAATGCCTCTTAACAGGACTTCCAATTCTTTTGTTGATTCAAATCAGACCTTAATATTCTTTGAAACTTGCAAAGATGCATGTATCCTGCCTCAGTGTGTGTGCACAAAAGATGGCAGTGGTACTTACAGGAATGTGTTTATAGAATGACTGTTTCTTTTTTATCCTTATACATGTATTCATATATATGAAAAGGACATTATTGTCAAACAAACTGAACTTTGTTGACAGCGCTCTTAAATATAAATTGGACAATGTTTCATAAGCCGTAGTCAAAGCAGTCTGACTATGAGACCTAACTGGTGACACATGTCAGCTTCACCAAGATAGTGTATTTTCTATTTTTATAGACTCAAACAAAACTTTTCACATTCTTCTTTGAAAAAAAACTGCATTTGAAGTCCTTTTTCACCCAAACACATTTTTAGATAAGAGCACACAAGTCTTGACATTATTTCATTTTGTTATGCGCATCTGTCAAGGAACAGAGATATGATACAGCTACTAAAAACTGATGATTGTGGAACAGTGAAACTTGACAGCATTTCATTTCTTTTATGTTCTGATTATACATTTATCAGGAAACCTGTATCTCTTCTAGTTGAGCTAGAAATTGGTAGAATTCAGGAACTCAAAGGCTTGGCAAAGAACTGTCCTATTATTTGGTATCATCTTACATTTTAGAGAAGTTGCTTGGTTGAGTCATTGTTAAAGCTTTTGCTTCTTCTTTCATTATTGTGGTTTGCTATCCAGAGATCACATTTCTATAGGCCCTATAACTACTCTGCAGCACAAATTAAACGCTGGGATATTTCATACATATACCTTGAAGTTTCAATGGTTGTCAATCATAGTTTGTAAAATATAGGGATTACAACCTGATATTAACATCCAAATCCATTGTGTTCATTTTATGTGTGAAAATGAGAAACCCTTGTGCAGACGCAAGATTTCACAGGTTCTTTGTCATCCTGTTTTTAATTTATCTCCATGTTTTGAGCTAGTAAAATGACTTTACTTATCAGTTTAATGTAAATTGATAAAATATATCTATTTATCTGAATTGCCAGGATTTGAGTGGATCTACAGGTTGCGTAGGATTTTTCTCACGCTTTGTTATAATGTAAGATCGTATAGTAATTTTACTAATTTTTCAGTTACACACAATTACTGAATGCCACTAACCTGAAGTTCCTGTTGGGATTCCTTAAGGACATGTATTTATCTCTGCTGTATTTATCTCTAGAAATTTTATTTGAAGCTAAAAGGTATTTGATGTATAATTACTCACAGAATCTGGTATTTTTCCTAGGTGTACTTCAGTAAGAATTACCCGGAAATAGTTCAGAATGGTCAACCTGCCACAGATTCTTCCTTGGATCCTTCCTCAGGATTATGCATAACCGAAACTGCACTGTGATTCCTAACAACCGCAAGTGTTTTCCATAGAATGTAAAGCTGAGATCATCTAAACTCAGTGACAGTGTTTGCAAGTGTCAACGGGAGAGGAAAGGGAGGGGGTGATTCTTTGCACTGGACATCCTTCCTATTTAATACTGAGAAGAAAATTTTTACTGTCCCTCTTTCTTTAATTTCAGTGCAATATGTTTTCGTTTCCAACTAATTATGTTTGTACTGCTAAGGAAATAAGGCAGACTTAGTTTTTATTTGAAATTTATGTGGCAGAGATCTCTTTTATTTAAACAGGTGCAGGACACCTAACAGGTCTAGGGTGCATATTTGAGGCTTATTAAAAAAAAATTGGAATGCGTCCTTTTTCTCGTTTGGAAATATTTTGAGAGCAAGAAAAAACAACATTTTTTCAGCATCACTTTAGCACGACAGCTATGTCTAAACAGCAGATTCAGTAGTGTACAATTTAGTTGCCTAATGCAAATGTCCTTCTACCTGTCAGAAGTAGCTATGCAGGTTGGCAGAAAAAAGAACAAGCCAAAAATACTTTTTATTTTTGCTAGCAAAAAAATACTATATACTTTTTTTAATAAAGAATTCAAATAATGCTGTTCAAGTTGAATGTAAATATTAGTTTTATTTTGCTGAAATCCAAATGCTGAAAAATCAGTCTCAGTCTTCTATACTTTAGAAGAAAATTGCCACATTTGCACTGAAGAAATATTTAAATAATTTAACGTGCATTCCTCTTTTTGTCCGGGTTATCAAAGGAAAAAAGGTATTAAAATAACTTGAGGAAACGTTTGAATGACATGTCATTATACCTAAATATGGTGTAGTATAAAGTTATCTTCAACACAACACATTGAAATGTATACATTATTTGCATTTATTGTGCCTTAATATTTGTGCCTTCAAGCCAAAGCTTTAACTGCAGGGTACACAACAAATTCATTAAAAGTATGTTAAAAATATTTAACCTTAGTATATTTAAAGTTTTGCATCAAGGGTTCTGTTGAACTTGAGCTGTTTGAAGTTACCATCCTAGCGGAACAGGTAGGAAAGTACAACCTGAATGTTGTTGCTGATAGTAAGAGGAATGCAGTGAGAGAGAGAGGTTTGGCATTCGTAAGTTAAATCCTGATTCAGCAAAGCACTTTAACACAAGGGCGCTATTCCCATGCTTAAAAAAAAAACATAAGCAAATGCTATGCTGCTTCAGATTTTTTGTGTTTAGTGAGATACCTACTCTTTGAGGTCCAATAGAAAATAAATCTATTTATCTTACTGCTTAAAGGGCACAGAAGAAACTGAAAGGCAGCAGATCTCTTCAGGACATGGAAAATACTGTGCTTTTTTTTAAAAAAACACTGAAGATGTTTGCTGTTGCCTTTGTAAGATAAATGTTATTTACCCAATATTCACCCAGTGGTCTAAAAGCAAGGCAAATGCAAATGTTTCGTATTTCAAGCAGTTCCACCAGCAAAAAAATGATTGAAATCCCAAGTGCTCCCTCCTTCCCGAGAAGTTAACTTGTGGCAAAGCCGATGCCTCAGCATGAGGGCTCATCTAGAAGGACTTCATCCTGCACAGGAGTCAGCCCAGCGCTGAAAGGCACAATCCTTGTTCCCCTCTTGCAGCATCTTCCCTGCAATGAGGCTCAGAGGCTCACTGACCTGCTGTGAAATCCTGGGAGGAGAGGAGAGGACTTTTTACTAAGTGCAGTACCACCAGCCAGCTTCCCCTGGTGGGTTGGGGAGTAAAAAACAAACGTTAGGTGTCTGCTTTTGCAGGCAACATCCTCGTCTGTCATTATCAGGAAGTTAAAAAGTGAAATGCTCTTCTCCCTAGCTTTCTTTTGGCAGGTTCTGACACTTCTGTGGTGAGCAGCACCTTATGTTATAACAAATCCCGCTGATATCAGTGGAACTGAACTCCATGCAGTGATGCACAGCATGACGCTTGTTCTACAGCTGATGCTAAATAGCAGATGGTCACGGACAGCTGCCTGTCCCCAAAGCCACTTTGTACAAATTGGCTCGTGTAAGCAATGGTTGTGGCTAATCCTTCCTTCACCAGCCGCATCCACTTTTCTGTATCATTCGGCCCTTGGTCTTCTCCAGGCTCATGCACTTCACTTACAGACCTAGCACACAATTATTATCTACTGTGTTGTGTTGTGGTTTCCTTTTCAATTCAAATTGTCTGAAATAAGACAAGGACATTTCTGCAGCTCAGTTTGTATTGCAGAGGTATGTGAAGGTGTAGAGAGGTGTTTGAGTGCTTAAAGTCATGTGAGATAATGCTGGGGAACTGTGTAGTGTGAAGAAAGTTCAGCCTTGCGTGATCTTGTCTGCATCTGCCTTTTGGAAAGGATCCATGGTGTGAACCTTGTCCAAACTCCGCTCAGGCTTTGTCATGGAGAGACCTGGCTGGAGTGGTCCAAAAACAGAGCTAGGTTGAGCTGACCAGTAAGGCACTGTAGACACTTACTGGAGTCTGGTGCTCGAGCTTGTTCGTTAACCTTTTTTATTGAAAAGTTTGGACATGTCCAGAATCTAAATGGGCTTTATAGTAGTGAATTCTTTTGTTTTTTAAATAATTAGGCCTTATAAGAGAGTAAATGTGGTCTATAATACACTCAGACTTTTAAATACTCTTAAGAGAACAGTATGTTCTCCTGGCCATATACCTTGAGTTTATTTTTTTTTTATCAGAAGAGGATATGCATGCATAAACCAAGGTTATAATTATGGTTTTAGTTCATTTCAGCTCTGAAATGAATCTACGGGAAGTTATATTTCAGAGCAGAGCTCCAAAACGCTGGCTGCTGCAAACTCAGTGGTATGAGACCCTGACAGATCTAGCTATCAGTCTGTAAGCTTGAATTAATTTGATCCTGTAGCTTTTCGAATGCGCACAAACATGTTAGGTATCTCTGAAAATGCTGATTCTACTTCTTCACATGTTTTGGCAGGGTTTCACTAGCTGTGTGTTTCAAATATCAATAGAAGAGAAGACAATTTAAAAAAAAAAAAATCACACTTGAAGCCCTTAAATTGTTAAGTAGAACAACTGGTAGCAAGTCATTCATGTCTGTCATTGGCATTACATCTATTTTTTAGCTTAAAGTAACAAAAATATTTTAATCAGAAAATTGTTTTTAGGTTCTTTTATTGTTTATAGTTGTTTTGTTTAGGTGACTGTTGGTTAAGATGGACTGTCTTGTTTAGTTTCAGTTAAGTAAAAAAGTTCAATGTACCTGAATGGCAAAACTCAGATCAGGGGTGAGAAAGGCCTTCCTTTGGTGAAAGCCTTGCTCTGTTAAATGGATAAATTATCTTTCCAGGAAGGTGTTTTATATTTCCTTTTAAATAAAAATTCAAATAGTTGTACACTTCCACTTCGAATATTTTCATGCTTTATTTGAAATAACAAAGCTGAGTTACATTCCTTATTCCTTCCCGGGATCTTGGAAGACAGAACTCAAACTTCTGAGTTATTCAAGCCTTTAAAGTATTTCTTCACCATCAGGTGCCTTAAAGTATTCCAGAGTCTTATTTCTGATACGCACAGTTTTATATAGTAGTGCTGAAAATCATCAGATGCAGAACTTGGTTTGTTTGGTGTGAAAGACTAGGAACAGCCTCTACTTCTGATCTCAAGAATTGTTCTTCAGACGTTCATTTTAGTATATCTTTACTCCACTGCTCCACAAAAGGCCACTGGGAGAGTCAAAACCAACACATTTGTCAAGGACAGGTTATCTCGTGGGTTTTTGGTTTTTTATTTTAAGGGCAAAATTCTCTTTAGTGAACTGAACCAGAGCTCATTTATCAGATAGATGTAGTCTTCTGCAATACCACTCTGCCCTTCGGAAGAGGGAAGATCTTCTGACCAACATCACTAATGCCGGTTGCTCAAGTGATGCTGACAGTTTCTCTTAACCTTCCAGATATGTGTTTAAAATAAGATGGCAAAAAGAAGGGGACAAAAGAGCTGAATGGTATAGAGGCTTCCCTGAAAATGCTGCTTTTTATGTTAGTCTCGCCCTTTGAAATATCACAGTTTAAAGTTTGCTTCTGGTTTGGGGGGTGGAGTGGGGAGTTAGGGGTAAGTTGAAATCGCTTGTTTCCTTTGATGGTGATGAGCATCTGACACTTTAGCAGAAGAATGTGGCTTTCTGTATACATTTTACATTGTGTAACAACACACTGCGTTTTTCATCATTTTTAACTCTGGTTTGGTTTTGGTTTTTTGCATTCATGTAAGAATTTGATTTTAGTATTGCTATGGATTGATTTCTTTTGTTGACGTTCATGTGACAACTCCTGTTGTACAATAAAAGACGTTTCTCAGAAGTGTGCAGAAGTCTGTCATCATTGTGAATGTGTGGTTGAAGGCAGAAATGTCAAGCTGATTTGTAAGTCGGATCATGCCTAAAATCTCCAAATGCCTCTTGGTGGCATCACCAACTCCAAGAGCTGAAAAGTCTCCGTTTGGAGGTATAACATAGAATAATATCTTCCAGCTTGGTTTTATGAGTTGTCTGCAGTTTGATATCTCTCAGACCACATTATCAAGCGTTTTGCTTCAATGACAAGAGCTAAAAAGTAATCTAAATAGATTTTCAGAAATTTGTGATGGTAGAACTACTGTAGCTGCACAAGAGAAGATTGGGTATGGACTCTACCTGAAGCAGCTGGAGAGCAAAATGGGCTGGACAGCTGAAAGTTGGAAGGGTAGTGGACACAGAAGCAAAGCGGGTTAGCAGCAAAATCTGGTGTCATCTCTGAATCCTGTACTTCTGTCTGGAGAGTTTGTTGCTTAATTTAACAACACACTCAAACTGCTCGTTTCTGATAACTGCACAGAGTTTCTCCCTGTGTCTGCTAACAGTTTCAAGCACTTAAATCTACTATTTTGATGTGAGTTTTTAGTGTGAGATAAATTGTGCATTTGTCAATAATCCCTGGTGCAGCCGCTTCCAGGAATTGGTGCAACATGAATTGTCATCTGCCCTTTTATAACATGGTGCTGGAGTATGTGTTAACAATTCCTTATATATCTACCAAAAGTCCACCTCCCAGCTCTCTTCATTGCCTGTAAGTGAATTTGGCTTAGATTGTCACAGCAGAAGTCTCTTGTGGGTTGTGCACTATCCTCCTGGAGCGTGAACATTCTGAATTTCTGTGCTCCCCTGTTAATACAATTCCCTATTAGAAGTAAGTGAGGTAGATTTATTTGTTCACCTGAAAGAGAGCTGCTCATATATAGCAAAGCCAAAGATGTGTTTTGTGAATTTGCCTGCAAAACAAGCGTGAATTTCATAAATTCCGCTTATAAAGCTGGTTCGTATATTTGGAGCAGTGTTAGTGTATCAAAATTCAGGGCCATATGCTGACCTCTGAAACTGGGTGTCTACTGCCTGCACTTTGGTAGCACTTAACTTCCCAAACTGCCTGAATTAATAGCCTCATCTCTTTAGAAATACAAAATCCCCAGTGGCTCTTGGCCACAGATCCTGCATGGGCTCAAATGTACAATAACCTTGAGGAGAGATGAGGTGGTTCCACTGCCATTTAGAAGCCAGGGCACATCTTGCTCTAAGTTACTGGAGAGCCTCAGTGCAGGGTAGTTGGGATCGTACCTGCTTTCTTCAAATACGGATGAGTTAAAACCACAGCAGAGCTCTTGTCCCTCTCCTGCATGGAATCCCATGGTTTTTTGGAGCACGTATTTTGGAAATGGGAAACGGGGGTTGCAGGTTTTAGCCTGAGCTGCTTCTGTCTTCTGCATTACTGAAGCATAATATTCTGGATGTTTTTGATGGGAATATTCATCAGGAGCGAATAATGCAGGAGGTTGTTTCTCCAGGACGAAGGAAGTCCCATGTTCAGGTCCCGGTTCTGGGAAATATTTATGCACTTTATTCAATGACTCTCTGTAGAAACACCAGAAGGAAGAAAGGACTCTGCTCCAGGGCTCTTGTGTCATTGTAGCTGGGATCTCACTAGGCAGCAGGTTCTGTTTGCTTGTGTTCACTCCTGCTCCCTTGCCCCGCTGGGCAGTGGTGCCCGAGACAGCAGCTCCCACAGTGCAAAGGCCGCTGTTTGCAGGGTCCGTGCGTTTGCTGTTGGACACCTCTGCAAAAGCAAACACGCTCCTTCCTTCCCAAGGACGCTGCTACCCTCAGCACTATCACTACCTCGTGGTAGAGAGGTAGAGAGACCTTATCGCTCTCTACAACTGCCTGAAAGGTTGTGGAGAGGAGGGTGCTGGCCTCTTCTCCCAAGTGACAGGGGTCAGGACAAGAAGGAATGGCCTCAAGCTCCACCAGGGGAGGTTCAGGCTGAACATCAGGAAAAACAGTTTTACAGAAAAGGTCATTGGGCACTGGCAGAGGCTGCCCAGGGAGGTGGTTGAGTCACCTTCCCTGGAGATTTTTAAAAGACAGGTGGATGAGGTGCTGAGGGGCATGGTTTAGTGTTTGATAGGAATGGTTGGACTCGATGATCCTGTGGGCCTTTTCCAACCTAGAGATTCTGTGATATGGACCTCTGCTTTGGATCTAAGCTGTAACCTGGCTGCTCCTACTGCAGCTGTTCCTCATGCAACATATGGGCAGTGAGTGTCCCTAGGTTTTTCTTATAATCAATACAGCTCCTAACAGAAGAGCTCGAAAATAGTAGCTGAAGCTTCTGCATTGACTATATTCAGAGAGTTAGCACCCAGTTTATGCAGTTTAAGTTGCTGCATTAAATTACTGTGTTGCAGCAATGATGATGTGTATCGAAAGCAATCTGTATTACCTGGGAAATCAAAGTAGCATGGGACAGGGAGAAATAGTTCCCTTTGTTTATTACCAGTAAGCTCTGTGCCTCGCAGTTCAAGAACAGAGAGCAAATAAAGGAAGGAGTTATTTATCCTGAGAGTCGCCTGAAGAAAGCAGAGCTTGCTAGTGTTCAGGCCAGTTCTTCACTGGGTTCAGTATTTTGCAGGAAAAGACCATAATCACCTTATGACATTAAATAGAGTTGGGTGTGAAGCGCAGCCTCAGATTTATTAGTCAAAGTTTCATTGTCAACAAGAGCTTGCCCTTGAATATTACAGGAACAGATTTTCTTTTTAACATAAATGGCAGTCATGAAGAGGACAAGCAAGCATTGTCAAATTGTCACTTGAAAATATTGCTAGGGTACCAAAAAAGAGGGTTGCTCCCTGCTCCCTGTCCTGCTGAGAGGATTTTTGCTCATTCTGTACCTGCAAGAAGTCGGCGTTGTACCAACAATATGGACCACTCTGTGTTTTGGTTGATTTAACATGTATGCACTTTTGCAGAGTAGTGATTTCCGCAAGTGGAGTTAAGCGAGTAATTCACCATGAGTCATTCATGCAGTGAATTAAGTGCCTCTTCCCACAACCAGGTCATCTCCTGACAATCATTCCTTTATTATTTATTTTTTTCCCTGGAATTACTCAACAAATCCTTTTGCAATTACTTTTAAGCGTTCTTTGTAGATCACACATTTATGCATGTGGTTAATGTTTATTGATTTTTTTGAGTCACATTCACAATAGATCAGAGAAAGTACGTGGAATTGTCTCTGTGCTGGTTGGTGTAAATGTCTATACTTGTGAATTCAAAGTTTTCTTTTCACCTGGTGAAACATCCATGCGTGTGTTCATCTCTGTGTTTACCCGTATCAGTAACGCTAGATTTACTTGAGTGGCATGTCACATCATGCATACGCATCGACGCAGAAGGGAAAAGAATCCGCATTTTTCAAATAGTTTTATGGGAAAGCCTCTGCTGCCATTTCTAGCAGCGAATGATACAGATCACGAAGGCCTTGAGAGACCAAGAAAACACAGAGAGCAACAAGCTGCCTGCGGTCTGCTGGGATGGAGCAGGGCTGGAAGAAGCCTCCCTGCACTGGTTTTACCTGCCTAGGTTCTTTGTGCATTTCCGCACTTATAAGAAGTTGCATCAGCTGCTGTGCAGAACCTGTTCTTGTTGCTGAAAGCAGAAAGTGAAAGGCCAGGCACTTCTGGTACCAAGAGTAGATGCTTATCCTGTGCTGAGCATGGACGAAGCCTGTTCCCCTGGGCGCACTGGCTGCTCGTGTTGAGTAATTATTAAGTTTTGAGGCTTATTTAAGAGGAGGAGGAGTGCTCCAAAAAGGAAGAAATTTCTAGGGAAAGCATCCTAGCGTATGAAGGAACCAACAGTGAGATTTCCCTCTGAGTTTTCCATCTCGCAGACAAAAAAGTAGCTAATTTCTCCTATTTTTCAGGGCATGTTCTGGAGGGACAGCCCAGTGAAGCTCCTGGGTGCTCAGTGAGGAAGGTTTAACAGCTCACAGTGCTTACAAGGACCTCCTAGTGGGTTGGTTAATTGGCTAATAGGGATGCCTTTGCTGCAGCCTAATGAATGTGAGTGCAACGATTACTTAACAGAGAGACGTTTAGAACTCTGGGAGATGACTTTGCAAGGCTGCCAAAAGGAATGGGCAACAAACCAGTCGGAGCTGCTGATGCTGTTGTCACAGTTTTACCAGAAAGGCTGCTTTTCCTTCCAGCTTTTTTTTCTCAAGAAGCAACTATCAGTTCATCCTTTCCCTGGAACTGATATTGAGGCAAATTTCTAGCAGATATTGCTATATGTAATGTGCATTTTCATGACTTCTACTTGGTGGATGAGAGCTGCCGAGCTCACATGATATTTAAAGCCTGTTACTGTCACTGTGGCTACTGTTGTTGGTAGATGTTCAGAGCTTTCAGTTGCCCATCCTGAGGGGACTGTAATAAAGACTAGCCCCTGCTGTTAAATTGTTTGCATAATTCCTTTTTTTCTCTCTTCTTTTTATTTTTTCTTTTTTACTGGCTGGGAAAGTTGAACTTGCACTGGGAGAAATATCAGCCATTCTAGAGTTTTAACACCTGATCATAACATAACTGACTGAATCAAGCTGAGGGTGCCCCTTTTCGTTAATCCATCACCTTGAAGTTGAGAAAAGGGCTTGATTTCCTACTTTTATTTATCTGGATGGCCCTTAATCCCAACTTTTATTGAGGAACTGATTTATTGTCTAACTTCAGGGAGGGGATGTTAATTCCCTGTCTGCCACCCAGCATGCCCACTTGAAAAGAAAGAAACCTCCTCTGCTGTAGGTAGGATCAAAACCAAAGGGTATAAACCGAACTGAAGTCCATGTGTCCAGACAGCTTGTCTGGAAAACTCAAGTCTACTGCCACTTAACCCTGTAATTGCCTGGAAACCCTAGAAAGACCTGACTTTTTACCTTGGAGCTTACCCAGGTGCCCACAGTCACGCTCACTGGTGTCGGAAGACCAGGCAGCCTGGTACCTTGCACCTGCCTAAGCTTCCCTTGCATGGAGAAAATGAGTATTTTACTTGTCTGATAGCCACAGCTGGCACCAACACGTGAAATGTCATGGCAAGTCCAGCTCCGAAACATGGCACACACGTGGGTGCTGGCAGAGTGAGTGGGAGGGGGGCAAAGGAGGACCCTGCCTGCTGCCTCCTGGGAAAGTGTCCTTGGGGACAAGGATCCCTAGGAGGTCAGAGGGAAAAGACCCTCTCCATCCATCACAGTGCCACCTTGCTGGAAGCCTTTCCTAGAATCAGGGTGCCAAGGACAGAGGAGGAGGTTGGATGCCATATCTTGCAGTTAGCGTGCAAGCCTCCTTGGGTAACATGCGTCAAGGGAGCGAGGAGGGAGCCTGGGGCTTCCTGGTGACAGGACTCAGAGCAAGTTTTTGGCATCAGGCACGCGCTCCCTCCTAGCTCTCTTCAGCCCTTCCCACCCCAACATCCTGAGTCTGAAATTCTTTGCTGTGGAGCACAGCACTTTCAAAGCAGGGGTGGAGGAGGAGTCTACGCCCAAGGTAGCCTCCAGCCTGGTTGTTGGGGCGCTCTCATGGGATGTGGGAGACGTGGGTTTGGGCCCCCCAGGCTGAGGTGGGAGAGGAACCCAGGCCTCCCACTTCCTCAGCATATACTTTGCATACCAAGGCATTATATAATAAAAGCTATCACCACCTTTTCTTCTTCCTGCTTTGTTTTTAAAAGACTGATCTGTGTGGAGTCTTTTGAAAGAAAGGGCGTAGGTACTGATCTCCAGAAGAAGATTCCAGACAATGAATTCCAAGCAGACAGGATTGCCTCACTCCAGCCTCAAGGGGCTTTTAGTGCAAGTGAATCTTGCAGATACACCCTTGTCCTTCATTTTTCCTGTCACTCAAGTGTAGGCAGCTGCATGTTCCCTTCAAAATCCCACTGTATCCTGCTGACTCTGTTGGGTTCAACTCTGAGACACCCAGCTTTCACTATCAGCCATTTAGGGAGTCTAAATGCAGCTCATAAGTCGCTGGAGGCCAGATCACCTAATAGTCAGAGATTTCAGTGACCAAACCTTTCCTGAATCTAACCTTAGTTTCTCTAGTTAAATTGGGTTATCAAATCCAGACAAAATTACTCGCCTCTCTGAAAAAAACACTGGAGATGAAGGCAGGATGTTCTTGTATAATTTTGTAAGTGGGTAAGAATTTTTGTTCCTCTGAAAAACTTTAGAAGACTTTAGACTAGAAATAAATCTCCACAAGTAGTCTAAATCATTGCACTCTGTGAAGACTCATTTGAAATTGTCTGGACCATCAGTTCTGATGTAGCTCTTTGGCTGGAAAAGCCCAGACAGTTCCAGATGTCTCTTTGATGCAGAATCGCACTAAGATTCAAGTTTCCATTGCTCTAATCAAGCAAAATGTCCCTTGCCCTAACTAAGAGGGAAGAAGGCTCTGCCTCCCAAAGCATAAATGTGTTGCACATGGTGCCTATTAATCGATGGAGTCAAGTCTGGATCGACATAAACTCTTACAACTTATACTCAGTGGTGAGATTATACAAATAAAGCTTATGCAAATACAATTTTGCAACCTTGAAAATTTGGCATGTAACCTGTTTATAAAACATTCCATCTATGGTAATATACTCTTTCTTCCTCATTTTCTGGGCAGAAACCTCACTCCGTGGGGAAGAGGCCTTCTTCGTAGGAGGGTCTTCATGAAAGATTAAAGTCTTTGGCTTATACTTTGGCTTATACACAGCAGATACTACAAATCAAAGGACATCAGACAACCAAAAAGAAAAAAGCATGTCCTCACTTTTGTAAAGTCCCCAGAGGATGGCAAAAAGTCCCCTGAGCCCCTTCATTCACATCTTCATTATCATAAATTGCCAGTGGAGTGATCACCAGTACTTGATTATGTCTGTTTAGCCACCCTAGCTCCTTTCTCTTTTTCCTATGAGCATTTTTCAGTGTTGATCATTACCATGTGAGGGACGCCAGTTCATGTAGCGGGAAATGAGGCTTTCTGCACTCTTGAAGACAGTCAAGAAAGCTGAAAGGCATCAAAAAGGAACCTTTTCCAGGATGTCCTGAAAGACTGATGTACATTAAAGAAAGTCTAGCTGCAGTAGAAATGTCTGGTTACCACAGGCCTGGGTTGACTACCCAGATATGATGCTCCATAGCATATCTTGGATAGTTTTTGCCAGGTGCTGTGATGAGGTGCTGCTCTGATACCATCAGGAGATGCTCATTGCAGTGAAATAAAAGAAAGAAGGTATTATAGAGGATCATTTCAATACCTGACACTCTTACACATGGCTAATTGTATTTGTTCATTAAGATAAGGATCAGCATTCAGCTTCTTCTACATTTAGGTCAGCCTTCCAGTACATTTGCACTTGCAAGGGAGAGCTGTTTTAATGAGGGATAATGAAACCTGCCACGCATTGCATCATGACTTCTGTGTTAATATCATTTGTGCATGATAAAATGCAAATAATATTGACCGTCAGTGCACAATCATGCTTAATCCTCTAAGCCCACACATACACATGTGCTAAAACTAATCTCCCTAACAGTAAACAAAATATACATCTGTGACTCTATCCTCCTGAGAACATTCATTTTGCCTAAACTACAAGGTGCATCAGCTCCACCCACATAGCCAAACAAATAGTTTGCCACTGGCCCAAAAGAGCTCTGATTCCTGTAGATACCCTCATTCCCTATTTGCCGTTCACAGAAGCATGACAGTGCTGTGAGACCTTACTGTAAACAACTCTATGTTAATCAGACCCACACTCTGTCTTACATGCATTCAGATGGCATTTCTAATGCATAACTCCAGTTCACTCTCCCAGGGTACTTAGGGTGTCCAAGACCTGCTTGACCTTCTGTAGGCACTCTGAATTTTGAAACAGGCATCTCGGCTAAACGGTAGCCAGTAGAGATGCTCAAACTCTCCTTCATTTGCTATTTGTGCTGGTAGAAGTCTACCAGCATACTCATTTCTTTCATCAGTGGAGTAAATGATGGAGCTGGAATGAAGTACAAAAGGCAAGATATTAAGGTGAAGTGGAATCTGCTAATAACTAGCCATCTTCGGTGAATAGATGTTCCCTAGAGGTTACATGGGCCCAGATGTATTTTAAGAGACACAGATTAAGCATGCAGTGAAAGTTAAATATATTTTATTGTAATTTGGTGGGGGAAGTTCAGATCACAATGCCAGAATAACTTAACCACTTGCACGTATCTTAATACAACCTGGGTGTTGGTATTTCTGAGAGAAAATCATCTTCAGGTTGCACTGCTGTGTAAGAAAGCTATCTCTGAACTGTATGATTTCAGGGACTTTCTGCATCTCTGATTTCCTGAGAGGTGCAATACTTTTTCTACCTTCCAATGTAAACAAATTCTCATTAGTTCAGGACCAATGAAGAATTCTCTTTGGAAATTTCTCCCCAGCCTTGTGAAATGCAGGTTGCAGCAACTATTTTGTATTTCTCTGTGCTCTCGGCAAAACACTGCCTTGGGTTTTAATGATCCAGAAAAATGCAACAGGCAGAAGTTGTCTGGAGAAACCATATTGTTGTGTAGGATATGACCCTTAGAGAGGCATCCCCTTGCTGAGGAAGCCCTGAAGAGCAGCTGAACAAGCTCAGTGTCTTTCAACAGCACTTCTCTCTTTTGATTACATGGGCTTTTATTTCAAAAGGGTTGCTTTGTGAAGCTAGTAGAAGACTTAGTAAACAAGGTTTGCACTCAGGAGAAATGAAGTGTCCCAGCCCGTGTTACTTGCTGAGGTTTACAAAGCTGATCAGAGAGTGCTCAGCATTAAATACAGATGTGCCCCTTAGACACTTCTTTGTCCATTTGAAGCTTGGGAATATGGTCCTGTGCCTACCTGTAATCACATTATATTCTTACATCTGTCATAAAGTGGGATTTTTTATTTATTTAATATCTATGAACGCAGATATTGTTCAGTATTTATCATAGTTTCAGCACCTTAGCAGCTGGTATTAGAAAGCAGAGGCTGTAAACCCAAGGCACAAAAGAGCACAAGCACAGGGGAAGCATCTCCTCCTAGCAGGCCAGGCAACCCACCGTCTGTACTTGAGTCAAAGACCTGACAAGGCATGGCCTCCTCACGGCAGCTGAATGCACACACCTCCCAGATGGACAGTGAACTCTGTTTGAGGATTACGCATGCTAGATCCTTGCTCTGATACCTTCACTTGGGCAAAGCCTTGGCTCCATTCACTCCAGCGAAGTTAAACTTGGATGAATCAGCCTCCATCAGACCATGCAGCGTGATTCACATGCTAGGAATCCAGCCTCTCCTCACTGCAGAATTACCAACATAAGCTCTGACAGTGGAGTTGCCTGTAGTATCAGCTCTGCAAGCTCATACGCGAACCACAGGAGTGAAGTCATGGCCCTTTTGAATCTTGTCTGGTGGGAGTGTGCTCTGGATTGCTCCAGCTGGCCAGATCTGTAAGAATGAGGCTATGGATGCAGGGGGTGAAGCTGTGCTTCTAAATAAAGGACACAGAAGTTTTGTCTATACCAGTAAGTTAGAGGCTTCGAGATCTGCAAAGTAAGTGCATCTCCTGGCATGGCTTTGACCCGTGACATCTAACATCCTCCAAGGTGCACAGGGTGTAGCATGGATGATGGTCTGTTCTTCAGGGGCCATATGGATGATGCCAAGTGTTTTGGAGGGGAAAGAGAACTTAGCCGTGCATTTTCAAGTTGTGCATGACATAAAAAGGATTTGCCATCCTGGTGCTAGAAACTTTTTTTACAGCTGGTATGCAAACATAAGCTAGACAGAGAGGTATGGACATGAGATACATACATGCACATAAATACACACACATATGTGGATGCTCCAATATAGAGAGAAGGATATTGGGGGGGACCATGTCAAAGGCTTTACAGAAGTCTAGATAGATCACACCCTTTGGTTTGCCTGTGTCCACTGCCATGGTTACCCCATCATAGAAAGCCACAAAGTCAATCATACAGGATTTGCCCCTGGTGAAGCTGTGCTGGTTGACATTAATCACCTCCATGCCCTCCGTGTGCTTCAGCATAGCTTCTAGGAGGATCTGTTCCATAATCTTCCCAGGCACAGAGGTGAGGCTGACAGGTTGGTAGTTTGCAGTGTCGTCTTTTCTGCCCTTTTTAAAAATGGGCACAATGTTACCCTTCTTTCAGTCACCAGGGACTTCTCCTGATTGCCATGACTTTTCAAATATCATGGAGACCGGCTTGGCAACCACATCTGCCAATTCCCTCAGGACTCTGGGATGCATCTCATCAGGTCCCATAGCTTATATATGTCCAGGTTCCTCAGGTGGTCACAAACCTGATCCTCCTCTACAGTGGGAGAGGGGTAATCCCCTGGGTCACCATCTTGCTGTCCCATTACCCAGGAGGAGTGAGGAAAGCAGTTATTGGTGAAGACAGAGGCAAAAGGGTTGTTAAGTACCTCAGCCTTCTCCTCGTCTGTTGATACGAAGACACCCTTCCCAATCATCAGGGGTGCGGGGGGAGGGGTACATTCTCTTTAACCTTCCTCTTTTGATTGACATACCAGTAGAAGCCCTTCTTTTTGGTCTTCACTTCCCTTGCCAAGTTCAGCTCCAGCTGCACCTTGGCCTTCCTGACCCCATCCCTACACATCCAGGCAGTGTCCCTATACACTTCCCAGCTTACCTATCCCTGTTTGCGCTGCCTGTGCAGTTCTCTCTTCTTCTTTAATTTAACCAGCAGGTCTCAACTCAACCACACTGGTCATTTCCCTTTTCTGCCTGATTTTCTGCATTTGGGGACTGAATGGCTCTACCTTTCTGAGCATCAGTGGGCTTCAATGTCCTTCAGCACAAGACTTTTGTGAGCTGGTTTTTCTCCCTCAGGTATGATGGGACTGGGGTGAATGGTCACAGTGCTACAGCCTCTCTGCATTTAGTCTCTGATCAGAGTGTAGTTGCTAAAGCCTGGCTTCAGCTTCCCTCCCATCATCGTACCATCATGTCCCCACTATCCAATTTTGTTACCTGCCTTTTGTGTAATTCTCTGGACTCTTCTACAGCAAAGACTCACAGACAAAGAATGCTAACGTGCTATTTGCTGGAATTCTTGTGAATGAGAAAATATACACACACCCCTTTTTAGTTGTTGCCATGGTCACAAGAAAGGAATTAAAGCATCAAAGCCTTCCATTTCCTGATGATGGATTGAGGAAATTATTAATTTGTCTTCTAAAAAGGCAGGTTGTGTCTCTGCAATTAATGTTAGAGGGCCCTTCATGAAGGGAATTTCAGCCTCCTAGGTGGAGAAGGCTAAAGCATCTGCCTATTCACCAGCTTAGACAGATGGGGCTCCTATGGGGGTCTATGCTGTACCTCCTGCCTTTATTAGTCACTGCAGGTCGGATTTGGCTGCCTAGGCAGTGGTTTCTTTGGGGCACAGGATTAAAAAATGCATGCTCTTCTGTAAATTAAGCCCTTTCTTTCATACATTTTTTTTATTCCATCCATGGCCTCTCCTGACTTTTCCATTGCAGGATGAGGAAGAGAAATCTTAGGGAAAAAAGCTGCTCCTATGTAATTGTCTCTGCTGTGTTCCTACTTATCTCTTACCCTGCTCTTCTGGCTCTCTGGCACTCAGCGTCTACCAACTGACAAGGTGGCTGTTTATGTGGGAGCTCTTTACAAAGGTGAGATGCCTTCCCCTGGGGGGCTGCGGGCTTGGCCATGGGCACCACACCTACCACAGAATATGACATTAAGGCTCAGTCCCATAAAGACTTTATGATGGATCTGGACCTCTTTGTCCAGCTCCACTTCACCATGTTTCTTGTTAAGGTGCCCTAATTGGAGCCCCTATAGTGAGCAGCTGAAATTGCCTTCGCCTTTGAGGCAGTCCATGATTGCAGGACACAAGTGAGAGGGAAATATATGACCTTTTCTGCTCTTGTTAGAGAAAATTCTTCCTTTTTCTTCAGCACTTCCCTTTTTTTCTAAACCATTACAGATAACATGGGTTTGAATCCCAATGTTTGCCTTCGAAATTAAGAGAAGACAAAAAAGCTGCAACAAAACTTGGAGATTTTGATCTCAAGACTCATCAAAACTCACTTGGTTCCACAGAGAGTCACATTGTCCCAGGCTTCATTTCAGCAGACTCCCTAGTCATCAGAAAGGTCTTACTCCAACCTTTTCCCTCTGGCAGCAGTGTTGTCTGGTGACAGAACCCATAACGCCAAGCAGACTCTTTCAAATGCGTCCTTTCATGTTTCTTCTTGGGGTGTTCAGGTAATTTGCCCCTTTTATTTCTTGAGCCCTATTTCTTCCTCCTGAAAGCAAATGTCTTAATTCTTCCCATTGAAACTGATGGAAGTAAATTGTTGCAGGATAATACTTGATGAGCTAGTGCTGGCTGAGGTAAAGGAAGATTATGCGGTGCTTGTGACATGGAGCGATGCCTCATGCTAACCTCGTGGCTGTTCCCTTTGATATGGTGTCTCTCAGGCACTGTGCTTTGCCTATGTTGCTGTGGGAAATGCAGGAACTTGTTTGTCACTTTTCCCTGTGCTGAAAGGGCACAAAGGAGGAAAGCTCGTCTTTCCCTTTGATCTGCTTTATGGGAATCCCTTTCCTCTCCAAATGAAAAAAAATGCCAGAACTACTTCTTGGAAAAGCTGAATGTAATTTGAAAAGTCAACAGGAGTTCGCATACCCACCATATTTCTATGACTAATACAATGCTGCTCTTCCAGTGACCACATCCAGACTACCCTAAGCTCTTATATCTTTCTTGAAGACACTGCCGCAGTCAGGAAGGCTCCCTAAGTTGATTGAAAGATATGAAACCCTTGTTCCTGTGATTGATGAGTCTGTAATTAAGAGCTTTAAAAATGTTGTAACTCCATGAAAGGACATTTCTTTAGCATAAAACATGTTGAATGACCTACTACTCTCAGTTTCTGAGCTATAGTCCTTAAATTCTCTGTTGTTGGAGAAAAAAAATGTATTTACCTCTATCTTTGTGCTATAGTCATGGGTCCTGGTCATGTTGGTGTTACCGTAGTACTTTTGCATGCAAAAACACCAGAAATCTACAAAGTCCAAAAAAGGGTAAAATCTTTCAGCATGTGTAACCTGGGTATATTTATACATTAATGAAGACCACCTGGAAGAGGTTTTATTTATTTATTAATTTTCCTTTTGGTCAGCAACAGGTACACAATGTGCAGGGTTTAAAACGGTCCTGAAAGAATTTACCTTCTCCACAGACAGCCTTTGAGGACCCAGAAACACTGATGCCATCTTCTCCACCATGCCTTTTCCTCTCCAGCTATGTTGAGTAATTGAGTTGGTAGCCCAGGTGGCACCTCAGCTTCTCCATAGACCTTGATACCAAAGTCTTTCTGGCCAGCCAGCAGCAAATATGAATTGTGCTGTCCTATTGATCTTTATTTTCTCCATATATGATACCAGAAGGTGATAATGCTTGCCTTAATCTCTCCTTATGCTCTTGTGAGTGTCCAAATGACCATGTGCAGATATATCGCAGTGTTCAGCATCAGGACCATGGGGAGAGAAAGGCCTTCCTAGTAAAGGAGAAGAAGGAGGAGGAAGAAGGAGAACCAGACATCATGCAACCAGCCTTTGCTGAGGCCACAGTTCACCTTCTAACAAGTGAAGAAATTAAATTTACATGTAAATCCCCCTAAATGGAAATGTCCACCATCTAATTCAGAGAAAACTGGAAAAAAATTATAAATGTCATCTGTTGTCCTATTTCCTTCCTTCTAGACTTTACAGGGGCTCAATATAAGTACCAAGAGGAGATTTGCAAATGTCTTCTGCTCCGTGGCTCCTGCTTTGAGCACCATGTGCTTTCTAGGGAATATGGAGGATGCTTTGCAACATATAAACATTTCTTTATGGCTCCTTTTTGGTTTTCTTTCATGGACTCCCGTGTGATGATTTCCAGGTCATGACAACCTTTTCTACAAGACAGGAGGGCAAAGGAAGTTCTTCTCCTGTACCACTGCAGCTTGAAGGCAATTATCTAAAAGTTGCCAGTTTTGTGATAGCTTGAGCAGGTAGTGAGATTGCTCCTGGAGGTACCTGGCCGAGTGTGATGGAGGAAGAGCTCATATTTCATCATACCACCAGTGCTGCTGTGCCTGTGGAAACACAGTGGGGCTGGTGGGAGGGTTTTGACCTTGTGCTAAAACAGAGGGAAGCAGCATAAAGTAATTGTGTCATGGAGAAGTACACAGAGGATTTCTAAGTGGGCAGAGGCAAGCCACCATCCAAGGGGTACTACCCCACACTCACCTGCACATAGATTTAAAGATGAGTGTTTGAGAAGGTGTAATAGGAAAGGGCACCTCTGGAGAGGTTGCTGTTTATGGAAGGGTGGAAAAAAATCACTCCTGAATGATGGGAGACTAAATAAAAATATGCATGCTGTGGACATAGATAGTGGTGCAGATTGTGAGGCTGGGATAGCCAGTTTAGAAATATTCATCTTGTGCAAGATGGATAGAAATATAATCTGGTTAACACCCTGGGTAGTGGGGAGAGAGACTGAAGGTGAAGCTGGATATAGGAGCATTACACTGCGGCTGTCATGCTGCTTTGGCAGTATTAAAAAATCCCTTAGTGGCACTGCACTAATGTAGATGCTGGCATCCCTGATGACTGAAAAATCCACAAAGATGGAGAAACCCAGGACAGGGTCTGGGTATCTGTATAGACCTGTGTAGAGTCATCCCCATGGAGAGTTAGCTGTGTAGAGTTGTCCCACAGACAGCTGTTCTGTAGGGAGTTGGCTATGGAGAGTTGTCCCTTTATGTGGACATACAGCTGTAAAGACCAACTTTACTGTTATGTTTGCCTTAAACATGTCCTGTCTGAGGGCCTCACCTCTGGCAACGGGTTCAGTGGGAGGGAAGGTTCAGGAGCTGAGCTGGCTGCTATGGGGGGAGGAGATGCAGTGGCGGGCACTGCACCCACACACGTCTGGCCAGACCCACCTGAATGAGCTTTTGCACATGTGAGGCAAGACCACCTGCCATGGGCTGATGGGGCATGGACTGGCCTTATAAAAGAACTTGCAAGGAGCCACACGGTGCACACACCCATCACTCCCATTGGACCCAGCTGGACCACGCAGCCTGGAAGAAGCTGCTGCTGCAGCGACCACATGTTCCTGAGGAACTGCTGGGTACCCATTGATTCTTTCTTTTTCCTTTCTTTCTCTCTTCCTCCTTCCTCCTTTCTCATTTACCTTGCAGTGTTTATTGACTGGTATCGGGGTGTATCAGATCAAATCCGAGTGACTTTGGCTGTGTTCAGGGATCAGATTGTGATCTGAACAGATTGAAATCTGTTTTCTGCAGCTTTGGTAAGTTGCAGCCCCATATCCCAGCTGCTCATCCAAGTTTTTTTGGTCTGTTTACTTTGGTCAGCTCGAGAATAAATTTTGCTTTTGATTTTTGCCCCGACAGTGATTTTGTCAGCCTACAGATTGCCTCACAGATAAATGAACCACCTTCTTTCAGCTATGCAGGTCAAAAGACCTGGACACAAATGTGGAGCTCACGAATTTGGGGCATGACAGTGACACAGTTCAGGCCAAGCGCATCCCCATACTGGGTTGCCTCTTCGAGGAGTTTTGCCACCCTAGGCAGCTTCGATGGGGTGAAGGCACCACCTGCACCTCTCCCCAGATCTCAGCCAGACGCACTGAGTTAGGTAGGATGACTAAGGATCCAGCTATGTGAAATATTCAAGGAGAGGAACACTGGATCCTGGAGAATATGAGTCATTGTTTCATATTTGGCACTCTGGGTCCCACCACAAGAGCGTGCTTCAGCACATAGCAGAGGAGCTTTCATGTCTCAGGTTGTGGCAGAGGGTTGCAAAAGACTGTCATGGATATTATCTCAGTAGCAATTTCTGGCCACACCAAAGTAGTTGGGTTTTTTTTAAATGGTTATGGTAATAATTTACCAGGTTACTAATTAGTCTATTAATTTTGAAATGGTTCAGAACAAGGTTGAAAAATGATGATTCACATGTATTGTTTATCAAGGAAGATTTCAGAGAACACAAATACTTATTACAAATATATCATATAATGAAATCAATGGAAGAAAAAATATAATAAAACCACATAAAATAAATTTTAAAAAATTGAGGAACACTATTCATCTACCAGGATAAAAAACCCCTAAACATATTATATGTTCAGGAAATTAATATGAATGATATGAAAATATATCCTTAGAATTCATCAATTGTTGTAAGAAGAAATAAACGTATGCCTCTCATCTTCTGCTCTTATCATCAATTATGTTTCTTTTGTTTCCTGGTGCATGATTATACACAATTGCCTTTTAAAATGGAGTCATTTCCCTTGTTTGTTTGTCTCTAATCCTAGTCCTACGCCCAGGTGCAATGTCATTTCTTGGCCAGGTACCTCAGTGGTTAGAATCCTCCTTCACAGATGAATTCACTGGCAAACTCCAGGAATTAGGACAATGGGAAGACTTCCACTGTTGCCCCAATAAAGTGTAGCAGCATTGATTCTGGAAAGCTGAACATGGGGCTCTTTTAACACCTTCTGTTGTTCTTTTATGACAGGAAGAGCTCCTTTTTATCATCATTGGAAAGTGTACTATTATTTAGAATACGTATTATTATTTATTATAGTATAATTCTAAATGCATTTTATATAAGAATATGTAATACATTATAATGCTAAATATTTTTTTATGAAGAGCCTCTCTAATGCAAAGGAAAGCCATGGAAACTTAACTTATGAGGCCTGGTAAATGCAGCTTTTTTATAGCTTCAGAAAAGTTTCAGAACATGGGGAAATTTGTTCCTGGTTTCCCAAGGGCTTCCATCTAGGCAGCAAGACAATCTTTTAGATGGAGCAGAGGGAAAAGTACCTGCCTGAAGTTTTGTGGGTTGGCCAGTTGCTGGCTGCCTTACAGCCTCTCTCAGAGGAGCTGAACAGCAAATTTCCAGTCTGCAACAGGCATGTGTGCAGTCTGGCCCTTCTCCTTTCCTGAGAAACACACCTAGCAGTTAGTAACCACAGGGTGCTTACCTAGATCTTTCCTTGAGGTACCTATAAGGCTGCCTTTCAACCTTCACTGGGCTCTGGCTTCACTATGCTAAATGTTATTGACTGCACCTCCTGTTTGTATTGCCACCCCCATCCCGTGCTGGGAAACACCTCCTTTACCTACTCTGCAAAGCTGCAAGGGCAGATGTCGTTCCCAAATGGAGAACCTGACTCCTATCCCAGGTTTCTCTGCCTGGTAAGTACACTCTAATTTACATTCCTCCCGAGTTAGTAAGCTTGAGCTTAGCCTTGATTCCTTCTTGAAAATCCTGGACTGATTCATTTTCCCCCTGAAGAAGCTCCTCATAAACTCTGGCTCACCCCACATACTTACATACATACATTTCATTTTAATTAAAAAATACCTTGCTGGTATGTCAAGCTGTACAAGTTTAGCTAAAATATTAAATAATAATAAAAAAAGACCTCATCACCCTCAGGTCTCTGTCACAGAGAGGTACAATACATCAAACATCTGTCCAGAACAGAACAGAGCATAGTCATAGCACTTGGAGGCTTGACTTCCTTCTATTTATCATCATGATGTGTTTCAGATTTGGAGGCAAGTTCCTTTGCAGTATGATCCTAGGCCACCTTTTTCTTTTCTCCTCAGCTGTGTGAAGGCTTTCCTCAACATTTTTTAATGGAAAATCTTTTATTACATTTAATTTTTTTTCCTTAAGAAAATCTCCTCACATTTCTACCTGTTTTGGGCACAGAAATAGGATGCATTTCTCCATTTCAATTCCTCCCCTATCACATTAGTTGCTCAGTGATTTCTTTTCAGTTCTGCACTGTGCATTGCCTCTTCCAATTTCCACTCCTAGTTTACAGTCATTGATTCTTTATATGCTGAGGATCTACTTCAGGCTGGCACATTTCACCCTGTGAAACTACCCATTAGTCTCAAAGAGCTATTTAAATTCCTCAGCGAGTCCATCTTTGGGGCTTTAATATATCTGTGACAACCACCTGTATATAGTTTTGATGTAGGGCTAGACCTGGGGATGGAGACATGCATTTGCTCTGCATTCTCCAGAGTCCAAACTCCCTGTCTCAGTGCTGGGGGAGGAGATAAAATTCATAGAAACTTGTGTGAAGTATTGAGAGAAGTGTAAGAAAACCCACAGAAATGCAGAGCAATGAGGTGTCCATGAGGGCTGGGTGCTCTTCAAGAAGGAACTCCTAGCAGCTCAGGAGAAAGCCGTCCCCAAGTTCCGGAAAAGTTTCTTCACCATGAGAGTGGTGAGGCACTGGCTTCCCAGGGAAGATGTGGATGCTTATGTCTGGAGGTGTTCAAGGCCAGGTTGGATGGGGCCTTGGGCAGCCTGGTCTAGTGGGAGGTGTCCCTGCCCATGGCAAGGGGGTTGGAACTATATGATCTTTAAGGTCCCTTCCAACCCAAACCGTTCTGTGTTTCTATGATTCTATGTTACTGGGGCACCTTGGCATTGTACTGTGTAAGCACATCAGCTGCAGCCCACAGCCTGAGTGTTCAGACATCTAGCAGAAGCACAAGGGACCTGGGTGTGAATTCCTGGTCAGCCATTTCTGCTGCCCAGAGAGTCCCTTAATCACAAAACGCTGGCTGCACCTTGGAGGGGAGCATCTTCCCCCTGCTTCTCAGTTAAGGCAAATTTCTGTGTAGAGAAGTCGTCACACCAGGGAGACTATGGGTAGATGCTACAGGGGGAATATGCAATGCCACAGTGCAAGCCTTTGGTTCTGTCAGGTGTTGGAGCCTTTGTTTTGTTATATGTTGGATCATCAGTTGTGGTGGCTTTCCTCTGCTGATCGCAGGGCTTGACTTGGCTGGCCATATATTGCAGCTGCTGGTATGCTGGAGATCCAAGGCTGAAAGCACGAGCAATACAGTTAGGTCAGAGCAACACCATGCTTGAGTGATTCAGTTTCCTCTCTCAGCCCAGTTCTAGTGCCATGCCTTTCTGGCAGAGCTATACCATGCTCAACTCTACCAATACCATCTTTTCTGCTGCTCAAGAAAGCATGTCCCCACTGTGCTGCAGCTCAAAACTTAGACATTCTGAGGTTGTCCCAGGGGAATTCGTTTCAGTGTAGGGTGCACATTGCTATAACTTTTATCATCCAAACTAACGCTTTGATCTGTTTTGGAAGGTCTCTTGCAGAAACAGTCTTCTGGAGTGCACTTCTTGGCTGTATAAATTACTTTGTTGTTCATTCTTGGACTTCATTTCAAGAGCAAGCCACCTGTGTGGCAGAAGCGTCCCATCTCAGCCATTTTGCTGAGAGTTCCAGAAATGTGGTCTACTAGATTTAATATTAATTGTTATTTTTATAGCATATAATACATATTTATTGCCTGTATAGCAATAAATAAGTTTGAGGCCTGCAGTAACTCAGCAAAAGAAAGCACAACTAGATAGAATTAGCAAGCTGTACACAAGAAAAGGAAGAGGAAAGGCAGCAAAGCAATATCATTGGTTTCTCACTCATCTTTGTAGTGAAAAAACCAGAAGCAGCAGCTGCAGGTAGTCTTGTGCATTGTCTGAAATCATGGCCAGCACTGTATCTGGTGTTGGAAGAGGTAAGAAATAGCATTTCATAGAATTACACAGCTAATTGTTCTTAAGGTAAATTTGCCTCTTAAGTCTAATTATTTAGTTAGGAAAATGCTATGGGCCTTATGTGACTGACAATTGGTGTTGCCATGACCTCTACACCTTCCCTCTTTGTCCCAAGACCTCAATTCACCAACCCATGGTCCCTTGGCCCCCTCCAATATCCTCAGTCATGAGTGCTCATCTGCAGCCTTTCAGGTGCCCAGGGAGGAGGTGGGAGGGCAGGTCCCTGACACCCCACAATAGAGCAGGGAGCTCTCAACAAGCTGGCCAGAGGCACAAATCCATGTGGATGTGCTCAGCCCATGCCGCTGACGGGAGCTTCCATACCAGCCTGTCTGGCTGTGGTATTACTGCTATTTGAGGTTGTGGCCCCCAGCTACTCCTTAGAGGCCTCTGCAGCCACAAGACATGGACATAATGCAAAATACATTTTTGGGCAGTTTCCCTATATGTCATGTCTCCTTGTGATGGAATGTAACCTATTTTTTGTTCTAGTTAATATACCACAACTCCCAGTGTTCATGCCACCCATATAAATACTAACCCATTTTTAAATCCTTTTTCTAGTCTCAGTGGTATCTGTGGCTTAAGGCCCCATATATTAATTACAGGTTGTGTAATAAAGTATTTCCTTTAGCAGCTCATTAATTTATACAGCAGAAATTGTCCACTAGGTAGCATTCCATTTACCTCACCTGTGTTTCCTATTATTCATTTCTCTTCAAAACTGGCATCCCAGTATTTCAGTCAAGCATTCATCCTCTCCCTTCTTGTCTGTTTTGAAGCCAAGGATCAGCCCTGTGCACAATAGTCATTTCAGTTTGTGCTCCTAAGTTATAGTTTCAACGTCATTTCCTAAAAAGTCTTGAAACAGCTAACTGTACCCTGTTTCTGAGTCCCCCTGGCCGCTGGTGTACTCCTCTCTGTTCCTCACCCTTCTGCCACAGACCTTTCCCCCCTACCTCCTTCAGGAGTCTTCTATACCCCATGTCATGCAGAAAGCTTTGTGTTTAATTGTCTTTTGAGGCTGCTCCAATTCCCTTACAGGCAACAGTGCTGTTGACATCCAAAATCTTGCCTGTTTTTGGAGAAACTGCCAGTAAAACTGAAGATGTCCTAGGAAATGGGGATGAAGCAAGCACACCCTTGTCAAAGATTTGGGGGGGCAGGCAGAGTTACTGAGCAGTGATTTCCCCTCTCATTACAGTCTTTGGGATTTAGGTGATATCAGAAAGTTTCACAGCTTCTATTTCATTATGTGATTAGACAAAGTGTTCCAAAAAGACAATGGGGAACACATGCTCATCACTTTGTTCTAGGAGAGGTGCAAGGAATTTGTCCCACTTCCCACTGTACACTCCTGTTCTGAGAAGGAATATGTTACACTATTATCAATGAAATGGTAACTAATGAGGGGTACTGACAAATTTTTAAGCCTGGAAGAACTTCAGCACTGTACTTACGGCAACATCCTCCACCAAACTGCATGGACTTGACTGGCAGAAAGACAATGTGGCAGACCCAGGAGTTTACTGACATGTGTAAACATTTGTAAAAATATGGCGAAATTATGACATTGTCTTCTTCTATGGCATGATTTTCATTCTTTTACTATTAAAAATCTGTAGGTGTGTCCAGTTATATGAATTTTGCAGCAACTTAAGGTAATGAAAAATGTACTAACTCTGCAGATATTAAAGCTGTGAGATTCCCATCCAGATGGGAGTTTTTTAAATGAGATTTTGTGCAACTGTCAGTGCAGGAATTTTCTTTTCTGGGTTTTCTCAGTGTTGAGAAGTTTGAATATGTGACTCTGTGTGTGTGTGTACATCTGTGGCCTCTGTTAATTCCAAACTACAGTACTGAGGATGGCCATCTTCTTATAGAACAAAGTTCATGGAGAGTGTTTTGGGGAAAAAGAATTAAGAAAAATGTTGTCTTTATCTCTCAGAATTTAA
The DNA here is from genome assembly GCA_033459285.1 of Clamator glandarius. Lineage (NCBI taxonomy): Eukaryota > Metazoa > Chordata > Aves > Cuculiformes > Cuculidae > Clamator > Clamator glandarius. The sequence goes on along the minus strand of JAUNZM010000473.1, from coordinate 719,783 downwards.
TTTTATTTATACATACAGTTTTAATAACTTCACCCTCACCTGTAAATGCATAAATAAATACATAAACAAGAAAATGCTGGGGTTTAGAGTGCTGGAAGGCGTGTGCTGAAGCTGGATTTGTTTGTCTGAGACTCCACACACTGAGCTGAATGTAATTGCCTCTAGTTCCTGTGCATAACATCTAATTTGTGGATTTAAAAGTCCATAAGTGCTCATTGCCATGATGGATCATAACAGCTTTTGAGGAAGTTTTCAGCACCAATGTGGTAAAAGATATTAATTTAAAATTACTTTTCATGCATGTATTTTTCTCCGGCAGTGACAGATCATCAGTACTGACCACTGTAATGAAGGGGATCCATTACGACCTCTCTTGTGTTCCCAGAGGAGAAATCTTGTAGGAACTGTGTGTACACACACACACACATATTCTCATACACATTTTTCTTATTACGCTGATAGTCCTGAGCTGAAATAAGACAGAACTATGTAGCCCAGTACCTCTTCTAGTCTAAGAGGTTACAGTGTGGGAGCTTCAAGCTAAACCAGTGCTGTCTGTCATCTTCATCAACCCCATTTCACGATGCATGAAGCAGAATCAACAAAGGTTTTTTTGGTTTTTTGTAAGTGTGCTCTTATTCACTTCATCTGTAACTAGGTACTGCAGATAGTAGAAACCTCCATCAGGGGTCTCTGGCTAGCAGATGATGTTTATACACTGTGTGTGCAGTACATGGGTGTTTGGAGAAGTCTGCGGAAGAAGTTTGAGCTTTTTCACTCTATTTCTATAAGGGACAGATCTGCCACAGAGGTATATGCCCTTGACCGAAACACACGTGTCTCTACAGGCAGCCCCTACACTGACATCCCAACCACACTGTAGTGCCAAGCCCCCCTGGAATGATCTCGCCTGTGTGCAGGATGCGTAGAAGCACCACATGAAAAAGACAAATCACAAACCTGTGCCTACGTCTGCTTCTGGGGAAGATGTTGTAAGTCATGGCTGCTGGATGCCATAAAAATCACAGGACTAGATCTGCAAGATGCACACGGTAGGTAGAAGGCAGTTGCTTTCCCTGTGTTTCATTTTACTGCAAGTGTGTCCATGAGATTATTGGGGTGTCTGCTTCCATAATGGGGATGAGGGGACTGGGGACTGGGGACTGGGGACTGAAAAAGCACATGCAGAATCATAGAATCATAGAACCATAGAATCAACAGGTTGGAAAAGACTCATCGGATCATTGAGTCCAACACATGCTGCTGGTGAGTGCTCCCTATTTGCAAGGGACTTTTGTTGAGAGGATCTTGGCTGCTTTAGCCGAGACAAGCTTTGGGAGGTCAGATGAGGAACAAATACACCTGGAAAGCACGAATTTAATAACTTTTTTTGAGACTCTGAAATGCAGCAGCAGGAGAGGTGAGGAACAGGCTCCTGAGGTGGCACAAAGTCCAAGTGATAAAAAGCTAAGCCCTGCTCTGAGAAGGTTCTGTTTTCTGCTGCACACAAGCACAAAATATCCTGAAAAGAGGGAGAAGCTTGAGGGTACAGTAAAGCAGTGCGCTTCCTTCTGTCAGAAACACAAGCCTTCTCCTAGGGAGCAAAAGCTGCTCACAGCCCTCGTCTTGTCTGTGTGGGGACCCTTCCTGTATGACATAAAACTAGGGGGAGGAAGAACCTCATTTTCCATTCACAGCAATTATTTGAGTTCATAATAAATAGCCAGGGTATGTGTACAAACTATATACAGGATGTGTAGCACGTGTTTAAAGTGTAATCCTATTGCTGTGACAAAAAGTAGGCACATGTAGCATATTTGCAGTATCTGTTGCACAGCTCAGCATTTCTTTCATAAATACATATGGTATATTACCTATAAACTTACCATGTTTGTATATCTGCATATGCTTATATACTTACATATCTATATTTTTCTATAGAGAAAAGACAATGTTTCAATTCTTTATTATGGGTGTATTGTATAGTATGTGTGTGTCAGAGGATTGTTTTGATAATTTTACAGCTATATTTGGGTTAAACTAGGAAAACATGAATTACCTAGAACTGAGTAGCCTAAGATTCATTTTCAGAAGTGATTTAGAAAGAGAGGCTCCTTCATGTGAATGAGTTTTGTTCTGGCTTTTCCTAACTGGACTTAATTATGTGTATATAATCTAAGTATTTAATTATTTGAAAATGCTTGCTTACGGTCTCTTTCTGTTTGAATGTAATGCTTTGAATTTTTGATACACACAGATAAGAGTGGGACCCAAGATACCAACCCAGCTGCTAGAAGAATGAAAAAAGGACACTTTTGGCAACCATGTTGTTATAGAACAGCCCAAAATTCAACTTAAATCATGTGTGTCAGATGTCTATGATTTTGTGAAAATGTTTGTGATGGGAGACTCAGGCTGTTTAAAGGCTGTGTGTTGTCAGGCAGGCTTGCAGTGCATGCAGGTTGCCAGTACGGCTGTGTTTCCACGAAATACTTTCTGTGTGGTATAATTTTTTTTCAATCATGCTTTGGGTCATAAGACATCAGTTAATGCATCCTTTACCAAACAAGTGCCAGCAAAATCTTTATACTCTGCCCCAACACAGGCTATCCTGTATATGCTACCTTTTATTAAAGAAATATTTTGGAACAATTGCAGAGAGTTTTTAATAATGTTATTGGCACTCCAGCCTTCTGCCTCTAAAGCCAGATGACTTGAGGCTCTGTAAACACTGGCAACACTTTCTTCATGTCGGTAGCCTTATTAGGTTCAACTCTGTACAGTACCTGTAGCAAAACCGAGAATGTAACTCAACCACATGAATAGAAGGGTATTTTTTCACTTTAAAACCTTTCACCGTACATCATGCTGTCATATTTTTATGTTTTAAGAAAGCTCAGGAATTTCCAGAATGACAAGCAAGTATCCCGCAGGAAAGCTAAAATTCCCCCTCACTTTGTGGAAGGCTTTCCACCCCTCTATTTACAGCACAGAAAGTATTCAAGCTGGTCCCAAGCAAGCCCTGATGAGCCTTAGCTGTTACAGTCCTGGAGAAGCTGGAAGGCCTGATGTGAGGATTTAGCCCAACAGCACTTGATAATCCGGTGGGTCTCTTCCAAACTGGTGATTCTATGATTCTAAGTTTCAGTAGCTTTCTGTATAGGATTCCCAATTGAATTCCTGCTGCAACCCAGAGCTGGAAGTCAGCTGGTGGCAGGAGTCATGCTAGTGGTGGTGGTCATTGCCTACTGGGCTAGCTGAGGACACAAAGTACTGTAGACCTTTAACCACCTGCAGAATCAGGGATTTGGTGGGAAAGGAGAGGTTTTCCTGGAGGGTCAAATTAAAAGAGAAAAATGTAAATGGCAGCTGCTGTTAGCTGTGTTGTACTCGGGAACAGAGAGAGCAAAGCCAATAGAGAAGCATGTAAGATAGGACAGAAAATGCAGGTGACTATGTCTGGAGGGCATAAAATCATAATTTAGTATGCAGCTTTGCAATTTATCACATACCAATCACCCTGCATGTGTTGTGGATGAACATATGCAAACAGACAGGAGGATGCTGAGGTCATGTGGATACATGCAGACTCGCATGCATGCAGCAAAGCCCTGGAAAACCCACTGTGGTGCCTTGAGTACTGCCACCGTCACCACCATCACCTCCACCTTTCTGGGGCTGAAGACAGGCAGATGCTCCTGGGAGGTTTTACGCCAGCATGGTGACACAAGCAGAGTGTTCTCCTGAGTGCCTGCCAGCTGGCTGTGCTCACTATGATGAGGGAGCAGAGCGAATGCTGGCTCTTCCCACTTGCTGGGGTGCCAGCAGTATACGAGTGCGCTACCCCAGGCTCCTGTACTTCTGCCTCTGTGTGGCACTGGGGAGGCAGAGCCTATCCTTCCCCTTCCCCATGCTGCCACTGTAGAGAAAATAGATGTTGCCAACCCCTCTGACCTGGCAGGGCTCCCTTGGCAGCTGAGCAACTCCATCTGAAAGCAATGGTGCCATTTGGATGTGAGGGAAGCTGCAGAAGGAGGGCAGAGCAACCACCTTCTGGAGGGTGCCATGCACAAAGCCCTCAGTCCCCACATTTTTTTGCTTCATCCACTTTGCAGAGGGGATCGCCTTCAGGCTTGTTGCAGCTGTCTGCAACACCGTGTGGTAGTAGGAGATGCGTTTTGAGGCGCGGCCGCTTCAACACTCTGCTTGCTGCACCATGAGGGAGAAAGCAGTCTGCACTCCACACCCCACGTCCCACACCCTGCATCTCGCATGTTGTGTTCTGTGTCCCAGACCCCTTATACTGAGCTCTGCATTCCGCTTTCTGCACGGGACACAGTGGAGGGAGGAGTGGAAGCCCATCCCAGTGCCACGGGATGCAGTCCCTTGGTGCTGTGGAAGTTAGAGGGGTCCCGTGCTGCTTTACCAACAAGCTGCCCTGTGTGCCCCGCTCAGTCACAACAAAAGTCACCGGTGTCAAGGAAAGGATGTTGTATGGAGCTGAACTCCCAGCTTTGTGCTGGTTCTGAGAAAACCAACCTTGAGTGTAGAGACAGGGCAGCATCCTTGGGGCACAGGCTGCCCATCCCTGCGAGCCTGGGACAGGGACACACATCACCTTTGCAAGCCACGCTGTAAACAAGCACCTGAGCGTGTGTCTGGCTTGAGTCAGTCCTCGGCTTCCTTCCCGCCGCCAAGGGGAACTGGGGAAGAAAACTCTCTCCCCAGACGGCCAGTCCCTTTGTTGGGAGCTGGGAATAAAACCCGTCAAAGTTGAGGAGGAGGAAAGGTGTGCCGAAAACTAAATTACAAAGTAGAAAGGCAATTTCAGCTTAGACAAAGTGTCCTGAATTTCTTACTTGGGAAAACAAAAATCACGGTGTGAATCTGCAGCTTAGGAGCCTACCTGAAAGTGTCAATAATTTCCATATACAAAGAATTTATTTTGGTCTGCGATTTCAATGTAAAGTGATTTGACTATGGTAAGTAGGACCACTTTATTGCTGTTCACAAATTCGCATGCATTTATTCTGCTGAAAATTTGATATAGGGCATTTTTTTGTATTCCCATTTATCGCTTGCCAAGAAATAATTAAGAATAGGAGCTAGAAGATTAATTTTAAATAAAAAATCTTCTCAAATGAAAATGTCAGGTCATAAAAATTCCTTTTAAATCATAACAGCATATAAATCTTTGAAATTAACCATGTAATTACAATGTCTATCAACTTTTACCTTGAGCTTTGAGCCTCTCTTTTTAATCTCCCATTCTTTTTTAATGAATAGCTATTTTGAAATTAAAAAGTACTGTTCATTACACATGCCCCACTATAATAGGGTTTTTATCATATTTGCTCTATTTAAAAATACTTGCTACTTTGTAATTATTCACACGCCCATCCCTTCCTATATTGAGTAGAAAATAAAAAATGAAATAGAAGTCAAAGGTGCTTTAGAGCTGAATGATTTACACAATTCATTAAGGACGGTGATTTTTCAGTTAGCATCAGATTAAATGGTTACTTACTCTCAAATAGCCCTTGGGGAGTTGAATTGCTGGGTAGCAAACAGATTAAAGTTTGCATTGAAAGAAAAATTGAATTCAGAGGTAATCAATAGCATAATAGGGGCAGTGAGTGGTGCCTGCTGCCTGAAATGAAATTACCATATTTTTAATCTTAATTTTCCACTCTGTTTATCTGACAGTGTGGATGTGCAATCCAAACAGATAATGAGAGAGTGGGATATTGACACTGCTGTCCTCTGGAGTGCTTGTTTTCAGTGATTAAATGCTGTGATCTGTGATTACTTTGTGCAGGGATGTCAGAGCTGCTGGCCAGGACTATGGGAGGGACACTAGCTCAGCAGCTGTAGCTCTCTGGTCTCTCAGGTCCTAATGTCTGAAATTCATTTTCTACTGGCTATACAGGGGGAAAAAATTGCCCATTTATGTATATAGTTCTGCTGCACAAATTACAATAATTAATCCCATTACTATTGTTGTCCTGATTCAAAAACATTTAATTAGATCAATATGTAGTGCACCCTCTCTGCAAGTGCTATATTAACAAGCCACCGAACTTGCGAGGGGTAGTAAGACACGAGTTATTACACAAAGCATGACTAGCAAAGTTTGGAGGTAAAGTGAATTATCTTTGTAGGAGAAAAAGATGGATAATGGGAAGCGCGATTGTATCAGAGATCCAGCAAAGCCAGTTGGTGCAGATATATGGAAATCTGAAATGTAAATAATGCCCATTGTAAGTATAACATTCACAGTCTTTTAAAATGCAAATGTGGTGATAAAGATGTTTTTGTAAAAAAAAAACACAGAAGGATTTGGGAACAAAACATGATTTTAAAATTGTACTACATTAACATAGTTAACATAACTAGAAAACAGGAAAATATAACAATGCAACCTCCTCTTGACAAACATCCTTGAAGATTACTTAATTCCATGGAATATGAAATCTCAAAATATTCCTGGGTTTGTTGTTTAACCTAGATGTGGCATGAATTGTTTGCATTTTGATTAGAACCAGTAAATGGTATGTTCAGTATCAGGGCCTGATCCTGCCTGATAATGGGATTACTGGCGCATAGCAAGGTTATTAGTGTCCCTCAGCCTTGTAGGGATCAGGCCCTGGAAACAGAATTCAGGAAGCTTTTAAGTGCGTACATATGTGCCTGTGTGATGGATGGGTAGGTTATTTGAACTAGAGTCTGTCAGGCCTTGGCAGTGTATTTATCGGTGACAACTATCACGTTCTCTGGAGAACCAGCATCTCTATAATACAAAATGCACATTTGATTACAGTCCGAATTGGACTTCTTGCTTTCCTGACATCACCACTGGAATTGTCTCCTTGCACATCTGCCCAGACCTTTGCATCAAGGATTACTATAGTCTAAAATGAGAGAGTAGTACTTAAACCATCTTCTACTACTATACAACATAGAAAGCAAGGCTTTGTTTTCAAAGATGTTGGGTTCTCACAGCTACTGTTGCAGTCGTTAAAGTCTGCAAGATTTTACTCCTCATGAGAATTACGTGCAGCATAAAGAGCTGAAGGACTCCTGAGTGCAGCTCTGAGCGGTAAGAATAAGACCCTCACTCTCTGTGAGCAGCTGCGTCTTCACAGGGCTCACATTTCTCGATCCGCAGTTGGGCAGAGGCCAAGGAGGGTACACCTCACAGCAGAGAGTTCAAAAATGCCCCAAAGCCAGAGCCTTCTTTCCTTGCATGTATGCACTAAATGAATAGCAGATGGACTTGCAGGGGTGAAAGCTGCAGTCCACAAGCGTCCTCAAACTTTGTGCCTCCATAGTTACAAGCTGGAGCAAGAGCTGATGTACAGTGGTTGCCCAGTCAGGTGGTCTTCCCCAGACACTACTTTCTCTGCCCTTAAAACTAACTCAAACAGGTCTAATAACATGCTGATTTACTTGTAATTTTACCTTCCCTTATCTTTGAAAGTAGTTTGGATGGTCAGGTGTTAAAAAAAACCACACCAAGTAGCTTTTTAACTTAGAGAAAAAAAATCTCAGGAGCTCTGTAAAATCAGATCACTGGGGGTTCAGAGAAAGCGCTGTGTTACTTATAGTGGGCAAAAATAGCAAAACAACTGCTACTGCAAGAATTAATAAAGTGGAAATTGCTGGAGAAACAACACAAACAGCCTCATATCAAAAGCTTAAACGTGGCAAACAAAAGGAATATCTGTAAATATAAAATATATCTAAGAGATCAATCTGAAAGTGATGTCATGAGATTTCCTCCATTTCCTTCTTTAAAACACTCTCACCTGAGGGGTACTTTCTGGGGAGCTTGTTCCTACCCCAGAGAAACCAAAAGCAAAAAGAACTTTAGGGGGAAATGAAAAACAATGATAAGTCAAAAAAGAAAGAGATATGGGCACGTGTGTGCACCCAAGGTTGAGGCCTAGATTACACAGTGTAATACCCAAAGGTACAGATCCTGAATAGTACAATTTAGTTTCTATTATACATATGATAAGAATATAGAATTTGACACAAAAAATATAAAGCAGCAGGATATAGCTCAGTTCTAAAAGATATCTGAAATTATTTGTCAATCCTATCTTTTTTTTTTCTAAGTAAATCATGACTGGCCATGTATCTTGCCCAGTCTTATATTTGTTCCCTTTCTTAATGCTTACGTGCATGAAGGCGCTGATGCAGAACTCCTGATATCAATGGAAGTTTTATCACTGATTTCTGTGGGAGTAAAACCAGGATCAAAATGCACATGGAGAATTTCCCAGTCTTAATTCCCTGTTAATGTCTAACTCAGATGAGACTATGACATTAACATGAAAGCAGTTCCTTTTTTTAAGGGCAGTTTTAATTTTATTTCTGATTTCAAACCTTGCTGTTGGCTCAAAATGAGATAATTATACAAGTATTTCTAGCATGAATAGCCATGCATGTTAAATTATAATGCCTTTTCCAATGAATACTTAAATATATGACCTTGAAATTTGCTTTTTTTCTTTTTTTTTAAATCCTTGTGTCAGTAAAATTAAAATACACTGCAGTGCTTGGAAAGTGAGTGTAAAAGAGGTATGAGTGTGGCAGAAGTAAATCCAGTCAAAGGTCTGATCAAGCATTCATGACAGCATTCACCCACATTTAGTAAGAAGACAGTCTCCAAAATATTCACACAATTATAACTCATGCTTTCAGCAGATATTTAAGATGACATTCTTCTCATATTAATCTTTGAATAGTGCATTGAGGTGATACTTTGTCATCTCCATATGGTCAATGACATGAGTTCCCCTCAGAATTGCCAATATCTCAGTGAGTCACTTGCTTTGCCATATTTCTTTGAAACAGTTTTCTCCTGAAATTACTATGTCTGCTGTGTTTGTCATATCCATTAATATAAAATACAATGAATTAATATTAGCAATATTTTTTAAAATTGCTAAAAAGTCTTGACATGAGAAACTCCCTTGATTCATGACGTGGGGTTTGGATTTGTTCTCCTTATCCTGCAAACTACTGTAAATAAAGATGACACAGAAAGATTGGCATTTCGCAGTTATATGAGATTTTACAAACCTGCTGAAGTTGAGGAGCTTGTTTGGGGCTGATGAAGTAAGAAACTACCTAGAAGAGACAGCAGTGTGAGAAGCAACATAGTTGCAGTAGTTTCCCATATAATGACACCCAGCTATCATTTACAGAAAATTATAAACTCAGATGTGAGCAACATTTAGTCCTCTAGCTTTCTTTAGAACATGGACATCTATAGTCGTTATTGGTCTTTTCATCATGTCATCTATACAGGCATCAAATGCCTTGTAAGCACTCTAGAATGCTGATCTCTGAGACTTGGCAATGTTGCTAATAAACATCCATTGAAATGGAAGGTGGCTAAAAAACTGTTTGAACTTCTTTCCTGTCTTCTGACTATAAATGTATAGTCCAAGTGAACGCTGAGGTTTATAAGAGCACAAAAGCTTTCTTCTACCCACATACCTGCAGACACCACTTTAAGTGTATTGAGCTTCAGAGCACACAAAGGAGAGGCAGAAAATCCAAACCAATCTCTTCCCTTTCACTCCTTAAATCCTGACATGCTCCATCACCTCTTCAAAATAGTGAGCTGCCCTTCCCCAAAATGGAGAAAAGCAACAGAATCAAATGCAAAACAATGAAGAAGGAAGGAATAATCTGATCCTTAAACAAGGAGACATGTTGCTTGGGGCTTAAGCAGAGTAAAGTTTCACAATGATGTCACCTTCTTCTGAGAACGTGACCTCTGCGAGAGGTGAAGGGTAAAATATAAATACTACTAATCCATTGTGTTTGTATATTTCTTAAATACGTGCCAAGTTTGGCATGACTGATTCCACCAACTGCCTGGTAAACTAGGAAGTCTTCACTACAGTGATTAAATGGCTGCTTTTTTTTTTTTTTGTCTTATTTCTAACAAAATCAAGTCTGATTTTCACATACAAAACCAAAGGAGCTGTTGTTTTTTTGCAAACAGCAACATCTTCCATGTGTAGTGGTTTCCACAATCCAAAATTAAAGTAGGGTCTGTGTTGTTTATTGGGGTTTTTTGTTTGTTTTATTTAAATATCTGCTCCAATCTGAACAGGAATGTGTTCAGAAAAGTCGTGTTGCCTGTGTGATAGATAGTCTTGGAGTGGATGACACAATGATCTCTCCTTGCCTGGCAGTCTATGTGTTGGTAAGGTGGAAGAAAACTACAACAGTATTTTTAGGTGATGTTCATTAAATATATTGAGACTAGAAAAGTTTAAAGATTTAAGAATGTCAGTGGGTAACATTTGTTTGTTATTGGAATACCCTTGGAGAGAGCCTTGTGTTCATGTAGTAGGAGCAGAAATGGGGGTTGGTTGAGAAACCACTGACCAAACTCTTTCTATTGTCCACGTGATGACTGTTTGCTTTTAAGACCAGCAACATATGAAGCACAAATATAGATTGCATTTTAATAATATTCTTATTTTAAAGCACAAATACTTCTAGGTATAACAGCTGGTAGAAGGACCAGAAGCTGCTGCCTTATCTCACAGAACAGGAGCAAAATGAGTGCCCTGCCACCTAGGCCAGGGAATTAGTTTAATCCAGCACTCCTTTGCAGAGACCTTCACTGAGAGGGACACAGAGAGAGGGAGGATGAAGGAGAATGGAGAAATACTTATTTAGTTTTAAGAGGAGAGGCAGCTTTTGGCAAAAATACTGTATGTCATGATGCACAGTTTTTCCGTGCAAGGGTAGATCGTTGCAAAATGCTTTCCAGTGAAATTGAGAAAGTTTTTTGCCCTGCTCCCACGTAGCCAGGTCTACAACCAATTTTGTTTCTCTCCCATTTATTCTCCCTTTTTTACTGCAGGAAAAGAAATCTTCTTTACACGGGTAAGGGCTTTCACAATCTGTTGTCATCCACCCTTTCATCTCTATTTTTAGTAGGTCCACACTGTTTTTGAAGGGGCAAAATTTCCTCTTTTCTGTGTTAAATTTGTGCACAGGTACTCTCAGACATTTTCCAGCGCCTTGGAAGAATTTCCTGTGATGATCTTAAGTTTATCTATCAACACTGATTCTTTTTATTTTTCTAGGTTCTGCCTTCTCCTTGGAGCAAAGACATTGCTAAGTTCTGTAGTTCGTGCAGTACTCAGCATAAGCAAGACCTAACCCAAGGCTGAGGCTCCTGTTGGTGTCGTAGTACCAATTCAGTAATTACTAAAGCAGGAGAGGCTAAATATTTGTTCAATATACTGATCCAGTTCCCATGTTCATGCAGGTACCAGTCTTCACTACTAAAACTGTAGTATCCGAAAAGCAGGAACTGTCATTTTCTATCCCAGTGTAGGGGGAGGTGGGCAAAAGCCATACAGCAAAGCATTCAGGTGCCTGAATGTGTGTCTAGTGTGATTTTAGATGTCTTAAAGCATTGAAGATCACACAGAATCACAGAATCACAGATTAACCAGGTTGGAAGAGACCCACTGGATTGTCGTGTCCAACCATAAGATATCCATGTGGGCTGGGAGGACCCGCTGTGCAGAGGCTTTGGAGGCCAAGTAAGATACCCCAAAGCAGCTAACATGACCCTGTGGACTTCTCATTAGGCTATGAACCCCACTAGAGTGACTCTTCATGGGCCATGTCAGGTGGTTATGTCAATCTGGAGTGTGCCAGTGCACGAGTACTCCTCTGCAGTTTGTCAGCGAACAACAAAAGTACTCAAAGAACACGAAAGTTTCTGCCTAACTTTCATTCAGGTGTTAATTAAGCCACTGGCTGCGTCTAGACTAGGGGACCTGTGAGTGCCTGTGCATGATGTATACTCGCCCTGCTGCATCCCGGCTCCAGCCTGGGGCAGGATGCTTGTGTTCACCGCCTGTGATGCCCAGCCCAGCTGGGAGCCCCAGCACACACTCATCAGTGCTGAACTTGGGCAACCATGACCACCAGTACAGGAGCCTTACAATGCACAGCCAAAGGTTAGTGAGGATGCAGCCTCTGTCACTAAAATAGAAGATGACTTCATTTTCTGAATAGTTTTATAGCTCCCTCAAATGCTAGATTGAAAATGTTCAAAACCAGTCTTTTGCACATGCTAATGAAATGCCAGTAAAATTATGCAGCCAAGTCCCAGTAGCTTTGAGAAATTAAGTAGACAGCTGAACCCAGGCTCATGGTAAAGTGAAGTGATATTTAGTGACTCTGGACAGACACTAATTATCTGCATTAACAGAAGGTAAAGCCAAATGTTGTTGCTCTGTGTGCTGAACCAAAGATACTGATCAAGCAATCAAATACAAAGGCTCCTTGTGAAGCAAAATGAGGAAGTTAGGTCACTACTTACAAGTCAACAATTATTATTTGCTGACTCAAGCCAGGGATATAACTTATTACAAAAGTTGTATTTTTAGTCTGTTTTGAATTCAAGTACATTTAAGGATATCTCCTGGGATGGCTTAAACATCTGAGGTACAATCTAGATAACTTCATTATGGCATTTACTCTGTACATGGACTAATACATGAGAACCTAAAGGAGGAGAAGGTAAACTTTGTCCAGGAAGCAATGGGAAATACAAGAACTGGAAGCAGGATTCAATGGTAGTCTAAAGACAAGGGCTGAGCAAGTGGCAAAAATCAAGAGATTTATGTTGCTTGAGTAAATCAACTCCTGTTTCCTTCACATCACAGCACATTTGCAAGGTTGTATTGTTCTCCAATTTAGAAATGAATGGCAAAAAGAAGTGCAGCTTCATTGTGCTAGAGTCACTTTTCCCCTAAAATGTATGTGCCAGCTAGAGGTGCCATTTACCCAGACATCAACGAGAGACAGAAAGAAGCAGTTTGTGAAGATATTAATCTCACCACAAAAGACAGATCTAAAGGAATTTCTACCTAAAAAGTGTGCATTTTTCTCTCCTGACTAACATGAAACTTCTGCTCGTGTACAGCCATCTAAAGGTCAAGAAAGAGAAAGCTGGTGCAGGTGTTCCCTACCAAGCAGAAGGAAACCTCCCATAAGCCTCTGTAATTTCTCTACATGGTCAGATCTACGCACTGATCATAAGCCATGTACTGAGGACATATAAACAGAGACAATCCAGATGACACCTCTGCCTTAGCTGCCAGCCCAGACTCTGCATTTGTTTTGAGGAACAGAGGCTGTCATGTAGTCAAAAAGCCATGGAGACAACATAGTCAAAAGGATGCCCAGTCCTGCTTTGTGGTCATTGGTGTGATATTAGCCTGAGGCTTTGCAAGACAGCCTCTAGAGGAGACTCAACCAGCAATAGGTAAGAGAGTGTCTACCTCTAGGGATTGCCACCTAATTTCCAGCACCGAAGAGTAGCTATATTTCAGAGATGGACCCACTTTAGAGATCAAAGGAGAAAGCGAATTTCCTTGCTGTTCATACAGCTGCTCTATCTAAAACCTTATGTAATAAAGAATTACTGGCAAGACAGACCTTTTTTCCTGGAGTAAAACTTGCTATCAATCTAAGAAAAACAATTTGGAACTGAGACACCTGCCATAATATTATTTTCATTTGATACTGTATTTCATTTGAGTTTGACTTTAAAAGGACACGTGTGCCTATGTGCTTTAGAAAAATGGTAGATTTAACTGTGGAAAGTGGAGTCAGCAGTCATGAAAACTTTTACCACGTGGCAACTACATAATCTCCCTGTAACACCAGACCATAATATATAATATATAGCCAGGAGCCGAGTAGAAAGGAGAAAATCAGTCATTTACACGTAGTCCCTTATGTCACACCTTTATTACAGAAAATCTTTGCATACAGTCTGCCTGGCTGTCTTTTAGTGTGCCACTCTGAAAATGAAAGGGAGGAGGACTGCACAGGCAGACGGCTACCCAGAAAGGGATTATAATTTCTCTCCCTGTTAATGATGAGTCCTGTGGAAAAGAAAACAATTCTCACAGTGTGGGGTGTGTAAGTTGCTGCGTATATAGGTTAGCAGTGATATAGAGACCTAAGAGTGCTGGCAAATGAGGAGTAATAGCAACTAACCCAGAAGACTGCAGGTCTTACAGGTATCACTCATATGGATCCATACATAACAGCAATTCACATGCATTTGAGAATCAGGATCTTTAAAATTTTACCGGCTGTGATTGTACAGCCATTCAGGATAATTCTTCCTAGATGCTAGCTATGGTAGTAAATATTTATATTTATATTATGGCAATGTCAAAAGGAACCAGTAGGGGAGCATTATGCATAGAACTGGATAAAAAAGAAAAGATATAATCCCTTCCCTGTGGAGTTAACCATCTAGAAGACACAAATAAAGGGTAGAAGAATGGGAATAAAACGTACATGCAAATGAGTATAGCGATGAACTGGGGCAGCTTTGTGAATGTAAGGTTTTTTTATTATTATTCCTTTAAGGAAGAGATAAAGATACATGATGGTTGCTATCAAGTCACTGGGAAATTCTAGGGGAGTGGAAACCATTTTTTCTTCAGAAAAGTGGGTTTATTGACACATTTTACTACTGGTGGATTTTATTCCTTATTTTTTTTGTAGTAGAGGAAGGGGAAAACAATCATAAAGTGCAGCAATTTCTGCTTCTTTAGATGTCTAAACGTTGGATTGGGATTTTAGTATCGATAATATGAGCCATGATTTGCAAGTCAGGTGCATACCTGTTCAAGCCACATAGAAGATCCTACTGCTGGTCACTGTCACATCTGGTGTTAGTACAACACACACATGGATAAGGGATCAGCTGCTTCCCCTGGAAGGAACATCCATCCTTGTCCTCTTGATGCTTTGTGGAAAGCAAACCTCCCAAAGGTGTACATACACACCTTCTAAGCAATTCCTGCTCCCTTTAAGTAAAAGAAACTGAAAAAGCAGAGTTAAGTTATGCTTCTCCCCCTTCCAAGCCCTGATGGAAGAATGGGAAGAAGGGGGAGAAGAGGATCTCCTCCCATCTGTGGAGGCTGTAGGGCTGATTGCCATTGTTCCTGTAATGCTACCTCTGTGGTGTTACTGATTGGACCAGTCTGTCCCTGCCCTAAACACATCCCTGCTGCCCTACCAGCAAGTGAGCCCCATCAGGAAAGAGCAGATACACTTGTTATTTAGCTCCTGAGTTTAGCTCCCTGAATTATTGATTTTTTACTAGCTGAAGTGGAGTTCTTGGGGTGAATATTTGCAGAGAAGGAATTAATAAGGCAACTTCTGTAATCCTGTCAATACTGCTTTAGTTTACTAGCACAAGCTGAGGCAAATTTAACTTTTTCTTCTTCTTTATTTTGAGCATTTCCCAGGTAGCAGACGAGGCAAAGAAGATGATAGCCTTTTAAAAGTGCTTTCCTGTAACTTACCTTGACAGTAAGATGAATCTGCTTTTCATTCAAGTTTTCCTGGCATAATCCCTCCTCTCTTTTTTTTTTATCTCTTCATTTCATGGTTACCTGTAATCCTGGAGCTGATCAAAAAAGGCTCTGCTTTGAATGTGTCTGTGTCTTATAAAATGCATTCTTCAGCGCTCTCCAGGAAGATGTCCTAAGACACTGAGAGCAAAGCAGGGATTCGAGTAACACAGTAACAATTTCATTGTTTAACTTAAATAATGAAGGCTTTGTGGTTCTGGTTTTTTTATTTCTAAATGTTGAAAGTGAACTGTGGTAGTGATGTTTGAGTTACGAACAATGTCACTTACTCTTTTTATGCTTTGGAGTCAATACTGTAATGTTCTGAACTACAGTGCCTTAATGGGTAATATCAATTAGCTAGATTTGGGGCATAAATAGGTAGAAAAAAAGAATGGCAAGGAACACTAAGGCTTTTGTGTGTGCTACTTTCTGGAAAATTTGATTTTTGTTTATTGTAATTTGTCCTTCTTCTACACCACAGGAGTAAGAGTTGATTAAAGAAACAACGAGCATGTACAAGCGTAATATAAAGTTGGCGATTGCAATTTACATAAATTAAATTCTCAGCTTAAGAAATATAAATAAGGAAAAAATATCCCTCCATGAATTCAAGCAAAAGTTCTTAGGATTTTGTCTTTTCAACATTATGAACAAAATCTTCATTGTCCCAAAGAAGGAGAAAACTTAAGGGACTATAGCTAAAGTAAGGGGAAGAATGAGGTTTAAGATTCAGAGACATACTAAAAATTCAGTCTAAAATTAGGACAGGTGTTTCTGTTCTGTTCCGAACCTAAATGGCTTCGCCTGATTGTTTGTTTCTTATGGGAAGCTGCAGAGAACTGCTTTCTTGAAGACTGTTTGGTAACTACCAGTGGCTCTTGCTAAAAGACCAACAGGGACAGCGTCCTTCTAGTTGAATCAGGTTAGAAATGGGTTGTTACCACTCTGGGTGTTCATTTGTTTCTCTGTTTTTACTGCTGTTTGTGCTTATGGTGTAAACTCTATCTCCCTCCCCTGCAACAGATTGTCATTGTATCTGGGTTTAGCACTGTATTTTTTAAGTTCTGGTTTTTGTCACAGTTTCTTGTTTAATCTGTGCTCACAAACAACAACACCTCCTCACAGCTGAAAGTATTACACTTATCCCAAAAGTTTTCCGATTTCTAGTTCAGAATAGAACACTACAGGTGTGTCTGTGAGTGTCAAGTGAAAAAAAAAGACAACAAAACAACATGGAAATGGCAAAAACAATGGCAGTATTAGAAAGGTTTGTTTATTCATATGCTAATGGACAGCTTTAATGTGAACTTTTTACATAGTCAAGCCAGTGAGATCAATTTAATCCGGGTGGGTTATTCTTCTCTTAGTGTAAAAGACCATTGATTTCCTTCTATTGGCTCAGTAAGGGAGCTCTTCAGCATAGAAGCATGCTGAGGAAGCTGGTTGAAAGCCACTGAAATCAGCAGGAGCCTTTTAATTGAAGCTGAATCAGGCCCCAACACTGTACATAACTGCTCTCCTTTCACAAAACTTTCTGTTTCTTGAGACAATTGGATTACCTAAATAAAACTCAGTTTTCCCATTTAAATGTTCTATGTGAATTGATTCTTTATGGAGAAAATATTTTGCTTGTGCTACATCTTCTGTGTGTTTAAATTCTGTAAGTGTTGCCATTTATAATTGCTTCATCATCCTTTGTTCAGGTGACTAATTATAATAAAATACATTTTATGCATAATACAGTATGCGACTCGTTTTTATACATTTCATTTAATTACTTTTTACTGTGACAAATCCCATTGTTAGGAATGTACTAACAGATGGGGTGGATTTTAAAAAGTCAGTATAAATTATGACTCTTTAATTTTTGCAAGTGTTGAAGAATTTAATTGTCTCCATTCAAATTTTTGGCTTAACTCCTGTGGTTTGACTTGTTAGGATTCCAGACATGCAACACAAGAAGCAGGGAATTTCTGAACTGTGCAGTGCCTTTTCTGGGGGAGAAAAAAAAAAAGAAGAAAAAAAAAGAAAAGAGGAAAAAATCCTAAGGAGGAGATGAAGTTAAGAGAAGTGCTTGTCCCAGAGTAACGGTTAGAATGTTGAATGCACTCTCACTGAATAGCCCTGCTTGTTAGAGGCAGCAAGAAACAGAACTCTCTTCTTGTGCCCACATACCAAGTGCAATGAAATAAAGACTCCGAGTGTGCCCTCAGTCCAGGTGGGGGAAACTTGTATAAAATCAGAGATTAGGTATCTCCAGCTAGCTGTAAAACATTGTTAACAGCAAAACACTGTTTTGGGGTGCCCTTTCCCTTCCCTTCCCTTCCCTTCCCTTCCCTTCCCTTCCCTTCCCTTCCCTTCCCTTCCCTTCCCTTCCCTTCCCTTCCCTTCCCTTCCCTTCCCTTCCCTTCCCTTCCCTTCCCTTCCCTTCCCTTCCCTTCCCTTCCCTTCCCTTCCCTTCCCTTCCCTTCCCTTCCCTTCCCTTCCCTTCCCTTCCCTTCCCTTCCCTTCCCTTCCCTTCCCTTCCCTTCCCTTCCCTTCCCTTCCCTTCCCTTCCCTTCCCTTCCCTTCCCTTCCCTTCCCTTCCCTTCCCTTCCCTTCCCTTCCCTTCCCTTCCCTTCCCTTCCCTTCCCTTCCCTTCCCTTCCCTTCCCTTCCCTTCCCTTCCCTTCCCTTCCCTTCCCTTCCCTTCCCTTCCCTTCCCTTCCCTTCCCTTCCCTTCCCTTCCCAGTTGAGCATGACTGGCCCAACTGCCTCCATGAGTCTCTTCAGTCCTTGAAGAGCTGCCCTGCAATGACATCTGCTTTCCTGATAGGTCTATGCTTGGCATGCTCATCCCTCTTTTGGTTACAAAATCCCCATGTAGTACTCACCAGACGTCTTCTCATGTCCTCACCTGAAGAAAAGCTTGTGTCCATGTTATCCGTGCACGACACGAGTGCGTGAAGAACTTAAGCCTGTGCTCAAAATGAAATAGAGAGTTTATTCACATTGTCTGTTGCTGTTTTCAGTGCCATTAATATCTGCCTGTGAGGGTTCATTCATTCATACACAGAGTACACAAGATGCAGAACAGGAATACAGATCTGTGGAATAAATTCCACTATGTGTGCTATTCTAGTTCTGAAGATAAAAAAACACATTAAATTAACAGGGAATGTTGTCAGGTTCTGCGAGTGATCAGGCTCATAGATCTGTGCCTATAAGGCTGCATTGTTGACTACCAGGCTGTTGTTTTTATCCATGTCTGTCAGTTTCAATCTGGTAATAGAAAATCTGGAAACTTTGGATTTAGAGTTTGGTTTTGAAAGTTCAGTTGATTCAGAGATTAGGAAGCACTAATACTGCTTCTGTACCCATTATCCCATGATTTAAATGCTCTTGGTTCTACATTAGCTAGTGATTTAAGTGCCATTAGATATCTTTGTATGACATCCAACATGAAATAATCAGCTAGCTTACAGTAACATTGGTCCCATCAATCAAACTCCCACAGCATTGTTAATGAAACGTTGGTAAGAAAGCCCACAGACCCGAGTACAGCATTAGAATTAAGGGGGTGAAAGATGTCATTTCATTATTCATTTTTTTTGTCTTGGAGTCCTATTTCATTTCAACGAAGAGTCCAGAAGAGACATTCACTCAGAAAATGTTTTATAAGTCCTACGGTATCTGTCATAACTATTATTTGTGTTTAAGCTGATTTACTAATAATATAGCAACATTGAATAGACAAGAATGACATCATTTCTTTTAAAAATATACCTGATGCTGGAGCTTGACATTGTTCCTTTGAGGGAGGTTCCTTGTAGGTCTTTGTGTCCTGGTGTTGGATGGAGTATGGCAGTTACCTAGACTATTAGACTACCTGACTATTTAGTCACTTTTCTCTTCAACATTTGAAGACTAGAGAGACAGCAGAGATCTTCTGATGAAGTGGGAACTGATCAGGCAATATGTAGAGGCCTTTGGAGGAGGACAGAAAGAAGAGCTGTGGTGGAGGAAGGCCCACTGTCCAAGGAGCAGTTGGTCAAGAAGGGGTTGGTGTTTGTTTTGTGGAGCTATGTTTTGTGAAGGTCATAATAAAGGCAAACCCCAGGAAAGGTGCAAAGTTGGAAAGCAAGCCCGTCTGAGTGTCTTCTGTTCAAAGCAGAACAGCAACTCCAGCTGCTTCCTTTGAAGCAATTTTGAGGTGAAAATTTCAGCCCTTTGTGCTCCTGGTTAAAGCTTTTCTAAGTCCCTTTCAATTTGAGCATGCTTAGAAAGCTTTCAGTGTTTCTGCAGGTAACTGGCAAGCTCTTTGCCATTTTTTAATGAGCTCTTTTCTTTTGCTGAGAGGTCAGGATTGAATTATTGTTAATATGAACGGAAGAGGGACCTTAATTAATTCCAAGGAAAAGAGGACATTTAACCTATTCTTATAATTATCACCTAAAGCACACAAATCCTCACTTGGGACTGGGTTCTTTTAAGACTGTTTTAGCTTATCATGAAGGCTTTTTCAATCAAGCACAAGGTTTGGTCAATGCTGTGCAAAAAGCCAAAGTCTCCACTCTACCGCATTGTCCCAGTACTGTATATGGCACAGGCGCCTTCATCCAGCCAGCTGTAGTGTAAAGGCTTGAGATTACCAGTTGTCTCCTCCCTGAAGATTTATATGGTATTAAATAGGGGAAAAAAATGCATCCTTCTGCCATTAGAAGAGGGACACTATAATAGGTTCAGACTTTTTTTGTGGAGGAGTCGAAACGTGGTACCAAACTCTGAAAAGGGTTTAATTAACAGCTTGGGTTTGCCAGACTTTTATAGTGAAGAACTAACTTAGCTTATGGACTATAACTCCAAAAAAGAACTATTGATATGTTAATTGTATATGATTATGAATGGTTATTTATGGCATTGGATCTCTCTGCTAAACCAATTATGCTCTAATTGTGAGATTTGCATTATACTGCATCCATGGCATTTAATCAAACTTCTATTTCTCTTATTGCTTTTTGTTTCTTCCTTTTTGTTTTTCTTTTGCATTCTTAAATGTATGATAAAATACACTAGTCACTCAGTGGTTAAAGCTGAAATCAGCTATTCATTCGATCACCCTCATGCATATCCTGTTCAGTTTGTGCTGCCCAGAAAAATTTTAGCTGTGCCCCCTTAAACATTAACTCACCAACTTACGAATTTATATAAACATACCTTACATATTTCTAGAACTAGACGGATCAGACACTGCAACTCTCTCAGTGAAAACTGCCTTCTCTATTTTAATGTATATTTAAATACATTACATAAATATAAAGGGGATGTTTAAAAACAGTGTAATGGCACAGCATGCTATAATCTGAGTGTTTCTTTTGGTCTCCTCCTGCCAGTTAATAAACAGCATATAAAGTCAACTGCATAACCAATGCTCTAATTCAGAACATGTCAAAAGATTTGCGTGGGTGAGGTAAATTGGGCTGATAGTGAGTCAGGAGCTGGTTGGATCCCTCATTTGTTCATTCAGAGAATTTTTAATGTAGAACTAATTTTCAAGCAGTTGCATTTTCGTAAAGAAATGAAATCCTTAAGGGGACAATTTAGCTGGAATCCTCTGAAACACAGTTCAACACGGATTGCCTTTTCACAGCTGTTTCATGTGGAAAAGGATCTTAGGTTTTCATTCCCTCGACACCTGCTTTCTCTTTCTTTTCTGTAAGCATATTACATTGCACCTCTTGAAAGAGCTTATAGGGGTTTGTGAAGAAGCGGGTAAAATCATGATATAGCATATACTGCTTTGTTACTAGAAACTTGCTTTGCACCCTACTCTCAGTGTCAGTGCCAAAAACATGGATTTAGGTCTTTCTGTGGCTGAAGTGTCCAAAAGGGGGAGTAAAGAGATACTTATCCATCCATCCTGTAGCCTCTTGTGTGCATCCGTTGCTGTATTCCTGGGCTAGGAAATCAAGAGTACAGGAGCTGATCATCTGGTCCACATATATATGTATACACACATATAAATTGTGCATGTGTGTGTATATATATATTTGCATGTATATATAACACCACTGTCCCTGCTTGGACAATGGCAAATAGCATAGAGCCAGCTCTTCAGCTTCCAAATATAATATCCTCTTCCTGGCCACGATGCTGTTCAACACAGCCTTTTGCCAAATAACAGACCTAAGTGGCCTGGAGGTCTCTCTGTGGACACTATTCTAGATTCAGTTTCCCAAAGAACATTTTGAAGCATGCCAGTCCTAAGACATTTTCATTCTTACTCAGAAAAACTCTAAGTAACAAAACTCACCTCTCAGACCTCTGCTCTCTAAGAACCTGAGCACTTTCTGTCTCAACTGAAGTCTTGACAGAAAGGAATTTTAGCATTTTACTTACATCCTAAGTGCACAATTTAAAAGCCTAAAAACACAAAGCAGGAGCAATTTGAAGCTATTTTCTGTGTGTGATCATGGGGATGAGAGAACATAGTTGGAATAATTGCATCAGAAGGAAATCTATTTAATTATGTTCCTTCTACTCTTACACATTAGCAAATAAGTAGAACCACTGCAAGAGCATTTATTTAGCCTTGTTGTTGGAACAAGTACAAAAGCGTTTATCATCATGACATTACTAAGGAAACCATTGCTAGAATCTGGTCTGAGATAGCTGAGGGAAAAAATGTAGCTCTTATTTCAGTTGGGACAATTTGCAAATACCCAAATTTTCTATTGTTTGAAGGGTTTATTTTACGACACAGAACCTATAGTTACTGCACCCCAAAAGTTCTTTTTTATGATTAGCTGAAGCACAGACAGATCATGAAAAGACAATTGTACACTTTCTTGTGTTGCTTTATGGGCTTTAAGTGCCTACAAAAAAGGATTCCTTATGCTTTAATTTCTCTTTATTTTTTTGACTGTAAAGACCCATGGGGTAAATGCCAGTCCCACAATCCTGCAGTTATATGGTTACTGTCAGCCTGCTCAAATGATGCTTCCTGTTCATTAGGCGTCCTTTCATCTGACAACAATGTACTGGCTTTGCTGCAATTCTTAGTCAACGCCCATCTCTTCAATAGCCTGTGAATAGTATTAAATAGTGTTTATGCTAGCTATTGTTGCCTTTTGTGTGGTTTGTCTAATTCACAGAGAAAAGTCTGCTTTTGTGGTCTAAGGCTGGCTACGTCATGGCACGCCATGTGCCTTCTGATGGGATCCATTCCTGCTGAGTGATAACATTACAGGCCTGAACTCCTTTGCAATACAATCCAGCATTCTTACCACAGTCAATACACTCACAGGCAATCTAGTTTACTCTTTATATTAAGAGGTTTAGGGAGACAAAGCTCATCTAAATACCTGCTCATGAAACAAATAAGATGAATTCAACCGATTTGAGAATTATGCCCTAGCTCCCACATAACTACACAATGAGCACCAGAAATCAAAAATTTAAAAAATACTGAAGCTGTGCAAGGAATGTCCAAATATCCTAGGTGGAGTCATCCTGCATGCACACACGGAACATTTTAGCAAATAAGGTGGCATTATTATTCCTAGTTATTGCTCAAGGGAAAGCTTAATACTAGAGTCAACGCAGTTGCTTTTACTTTGCTTAAACTACTCACAAAAGAGGAAGGATATTGTACAAATGATTACATTATCCCATAGCTCAGGAGCCTTTGCAGGGCAGGTACATTGCTGTGCCTTGAAAGGGCTTTTGATGTAAGCAGATCATTAGAGGCTGAACGTGTAACTGATCCTCGGCTGTCTCTGTTTTTTGGTGTATATGGGTTATTCTTGTCTAACCCTATGCTCCCTGGTCTAGATATCTAAAATCTTATTATTCTCCTTCTTCCCCTCCTTCCCTCCCTCCCTCCCTTCGTTCCTTCCTTCCTTGTCACTGCACAGCTAAAGTGGGTTTCCAGCTTTGCCTTAGGAAGTGTGCAAATGCAGCTGGAAAGTGAGGCCTCCACTGCTGAACAGTGCCATTTGTTTGTCCCAGCAGTTGTTATCCTCTGTGCGTCACGCTTTGAACAAGATCAAGAGTAGCTTGTAAAATGTATGGCAATGAAAAGAATGCACACAAATAGTAATTACTACTCTGTAGCTACTCAAGCTATAATACCCTCCACGGCCAGAAGCAAACAGGTAGGCAGGGGACAGGGTGGGGCTGGGAGTAGGTGGAAGTTGAACTTTGTTCTCTGTGCATCATGGAAGAGTATTGCAGATTGCCCTCCCAATCAGCATAACAAGGGAGGTCCATCATACCTGCTCTTCTCTGAGGTATTGTGGGCCAGATCCACAAAGCCGTTTAGGACTGTAAAGCTCCTGGAAAAGAAGAGGTGTTGTGGGTGAACACCTGCAGGGAGCTTGAGCACAGACTTCTCCAACTGAACTGGTCACCCTTTACAGTCAATTGAAAGAGAATGCTTCGTCCTTATGCGCACCTCTGGCATTGGCCTGTTGAAGTACACCTTAACAGTGCTTGTGTATTGTCGCTGTTGGTAGGGTGTGGGACAACCAGCCAGGAGTGGACATGGTAGACCACTATCTAAAGTTTGGAAAGATTAATCCCATTCACCACAAGAAGGATGTTGAGGCTTTGGAGTGAGTCCAGAGAAGAGCAACAAAGCTGGTGAGGGGGCTGGAGAACAGGCCTTATGAGGAATGGCTGAGAGAGCTGGGGTTGGAGGAGGCTGAGGGGAGACCTCATTGCTCTCTACAACTACCTAAAAGGAGGGTGTGGAGAGGGGAGAGCTGGCCTCTTCTCCCAAGTGACAGGGGACAGGACAAGAGGGAATGGCCTCAAGCTCTGTCAGGGGAAGTTTAGGCTGAACATTAGGAAAAAAATTTTCACGGAAGGGGTCGTTGGGCACGGGAACAGGCTGCCCAGGGAGGTGGTTGAGTCACTTTCCCTGGAGGTGTTTAAAGCACGGGTGGATGAGGTGCTGAGGGGCATGGTTTAGTGTTTGATAGGAATGGTTGGACTCAATGATCCAGTGGGTCTCTTCCAACCTGGTTATTCTATGATTCTATATACTTCAGTGCCTGTGTGGATACAGAGCTCCAGGTTCTGCTGTCCTCCTGGGCCTCATAGCTAAAAGGTGTTTTTTCCAGATAGATAGGGTAGAAAAGGCATGAAGTCCTTATAAATTCCTTCTTTTTCTAAAAGCTCCTGAGTGCCTACAAGCTACACAGAAGGCAGTCATTCTTTCCATCTTGGAGTGAAAAATGAATAAAAAAATCTGTCTGTCATAACAACATGAAAGCATTTCCTGAATTATGGCCTTAACTTTTGAACGAGAGTGCTCAACTAAAATGAGTCAGTGCAAGTAGAAAAGCATTTTGCCAAAAACCAAGGAGGAATCTAGCAGTCTAGAGCAGTTCCTAGATAAGAGCTTTTTCCCCTGTATTCAAATCACCTTCCTACAAAACAAGCTGAGCAAATGCTCACCCAGAGTCAGTCAATAAAAGAGAGCCTATGCCCTGCACAAATGTGTTACCTTATTTTGCTCCTGAAAATGAATGATGTGGGCTTTGACTAACAATTGCAGCAGAAGGCTCTGGAAATGAACTAGGGTTGTCAGGTAAGCTCATTGATTTTGCAGCACCCTTCCAAGTTGTACCTTATAGTTTGGAGGAAGAGCACTCCCTTTTCAAAAGATAATTTTTCAATGTACTACCCATGTTTGTGCTTTTGTGCAAGTGATAATGCTTTCATAAACGTTTTACGTGATCAGCACTTAGCAATACCTGGGAAGCTGGCAATTCTGACTAGATTTTACAGATACCAGCCCCTTTTTTTTTGCCTTGAATACTTTTTTCCTTTCTGTTTATGTTCCCAGATTGATTTCCAATAGTTAAAATTTAAACAATAAAGGCAACCTTAGTTTTCAAGTCTGCAAATAAGACAGACAATGTATGCAACCTCCTCACCGATCGACTCTTCTGCTTTTATAGATTTGCCCTCTTGAAAGAATCATTAAACATCAGAGAAAATTATTTGTTGCCATTGATTACATGACATACTGCTCTGACATACACAGTTTTTATATCTAAGTTATTAATTATTTTGTTAATGTAATTTGCAGACCGTAATATAAATCATTCAACTTTTGACTGCATATTACTGGATACATTGCATATATAAATACATCTTTGGGTAGGAAGGGAACTGTTACCAAGAATAATACATTAGAAGGGTACTAGTATGCTTTATAAATCATTATGAGCTAAGGAAAACTTCCTCTCATTTTCTTATCTTGGAAATGCTGTTTCTCAGCATCTCTGTTGTTTATATGCTACAGTGATACAATCATTTCAATACGGAGGGAACTCTTGCAATTGTTCTGTTCATACTCTAGCCTCATTCTCTCAAGAATTTCACAGTTTAAGGTTAATAAACTATAGGACATAGGAAGTTAAGCTTAATTTGGGTCTTCCCAAAGGCCTCACTAAACGTTTTTTCCCCTCTTCTAGTGGTGGATGATTCATGCTAGCTTAATTCTCTGTAACTTTCTTTTCTCAGCAATGATTGCCAAGAAATTCATTATGACGGCTGGTGTTGTAAATGTGCCGCAGTAGACTGCTGCCACTAGTGACAGACTTACGTGTTTCAAAGTAGAGGTCTCTGCATTTGTACCAACAAATTGTTTTCAAATGTTCCTCTTGTTTTGTACTTCATTTCAACAGGTCTAGCTCTTTCCTTAGTTTCAGAAGTGTTTAGCAGCAACTATTCAGCAGTTACCCTGGGAGCACACTGCAGATTATGCATGCTTGCCTGACATTTGACAGATGCCCTTAAAAGGCTCAGTTTCCTTTTCATGGAGGCCAGGGGGTTGAGGAGGGTGGAGGGCTAGACACATTTTTGAAGTGAGTGACATATGTTTAAATGTCAAGGTGGTCTTACTGAATCACTAAGCACAACCCTTGTACATTGAAACAGAGACTAGGTGTCAAATGTCCTTTTTAGTCAGAGCTGAGAATTCACATTTTTTAATATTCTTGAACTCGGAGAGAACATAGTCCTTCATTTGAAGGGGAAGCTGAATGCCGAAGATTAAATTTTGTTGCCAGTATATGCTAAGACTCCTTTTAAATTCTCTCCACATACAAAAAGTGAATAAAATATGGGATTTTTTTACAAGTGTACTGCCAGAAGTGTGAAACTTAAGGAGATAATATTTCTTCATTCTTTGCTTAGCTGCATCCACACAGTGGTTGACATTAAGTGTTGGCACAACAATGATGAGCAGAGCCACAACTGTAGCTGGGGTACATGCTGTGTGTAAAGAGGATGAGTATTCATCTAACCTCTTAAAAGAACAGAAAGTTCTGCAGCCTGAGGTGAGCCCAAACCCTTTGTTGTTTGCTTTAGTAGTTTTCCTGGTTTTAGGAAGTGTTCAGCATTTCAATAACAAGGCTTGATACAAAGGACTTCAACATCACGGCTGGAATTTTTTAGAGCACCAACATTACAGTCATTCCCAAATTGAAACAGTGAGGTGGCCTCAAAGAAGGGAGGTGCTCCTGGTTTTGGAGCTGGGCATACATCCTGGAGGAGTCTTGCCTACAGAAGAAGCAATGCACACATTCTCCTTTTCCTCTTCCTTTTCCCTCAGGCCCACCAAAAGGAAAGTCATGCGTTCAAACTACATGTAAATCTATGTTCAAATGCATAATCCAATCCGTGGTGCAGATAAGTCGGGAACTGAGGTCAGGAGCATGCTCCCATGCATTTCAGCAGGTGAAATACAGAGACCCTAAAAGTTAGTAAGTCGTTTTGGAAAATGACTGGCTTTAATGTAACCATTATTGAGTCTCTGATCCCTTTTAAAACCAATAGAAGAATTCCTGTCATCATTGTGGATGCAGGTTTTAATCTTTCCAGCAGACATTATGTCTGGTTGTAATGAATTCGCTATTTTGAGGTATTGTCTGTGAATTTCAGGCTCCCACGGAGTCAGAGTTAGGAATGGTGCAGGCAGCCCTGGCTGAAGGTTCAGTGCCCAGCAGTACCTATCAATCTCAGACCTGATTTGTCCTGAGAAGATATCGCCAATTATGTCACAGTAGCTGGAGGTAGATAGATATCTCCTTGGGATGAAAAAAAAATGGCTACCATCATTTTCACTTGTCATCTAAATTGAATTTGAACTCAGCTCTCTAGAGAAACACGTCCACTGTATTAAACAACTGGAGGAATTAACACTCTCATCGATCCTTCTCATCATTACAGATGTGTGCACTTGCATCTACATCCAACTTCTCCATCTTAGGGAGTCAAATTATGGCCCTGAAGGAGCAGAGTGTACTGGTCTCTCCAACTGTGCAAAATGAGGTCAGCCCTGATGCTGGTCTCATACTGACCTCTGGGTTCATACTGACATGAATAAGTGGAAGCAGAGGTTGGGTGACAGATGAGATGCAGAGGTAATTTCCTCTTATTAGCTTCAGTGTCTCTTTTTAAATGCAAGTAGAAATAGGGAAACGAAAACAACATCAGTTAATGTTGATTAACAAATTGAAAACTTAAGTTTATGTTATAAAATATCAGCAAATTTATTGTTCACTCTAAATTCATATGATATACAGTTTCTAAGAAGAGTGGCAATCATAAAGAAATAGTTTCTATCTGTCTATCAGATAATAATTGCATGTCTTGTAGGGGCTACAGCTATAGTACAGAAAAAGCTACAGTCAATATTAATTGGTTGCATCTGGACTTCCCCACTTGGACACTCTGGAATAAAGGCCCTTAATTGATATATGTTGCATCTACTCCCAGAAAAGCTGGTGATCGTTTTTCTGGAATGTTTGGTTAAAGATCATTTGAAGACAGAGGATAAAACACATAAAACTTCAGGGAGGTCATGTTTTTATTCTTGATACTTTGAAACTTTAGAAGATTTTTTTAAAAGGTCTTTATGATTTTCTGACCAGTCACATTTATAATGTATACTATTACATATATGAACTATTTAGCTGCTAATTACTATTTTTTTTCTATTTTATTTATCCTCTTATACAGAATAGTAGATATTTTTTTTAAAAGTATTAAAGTAGATATTAATTAAAATGTATGAAAAAAATTGTTCCAGAAAACTTTATCAGTTTACAAGCACAAACTGACTTTCTGACTGATAGGGAGGGCAGGAGGTAGATAACCAGGGAAGAGAGAACAGCATCTTAGGAGTGATGACAGAAGGTGCTGGAAGAATTCAAGATTATCAGCATGATGTAGGTAGGAAGGTGGAGGACAGCATGCGAATGTCCTTTCCTGTGTGCATCTTCTGGGAGTGCCCTGATGGATGTGGGGAATGAGGCTAAGCAAACAAAATACTGACAAACAGTAAAAGAGGGAGGTAGGTCATCAAAAAAAGACCAGGAGACTGAGGAAGAGAGACCATATCATTTAAGTCCATCTGAAAACTGTTTAAATTATTTGTCCCCTTTCTTTCTCCTTATTAGATTATTTCAGATCTTCACTCAGGGGCTGCAGAACTTACTTTGACCATTCAGGGGAAGTCTATTCACAGGTTATTTTCTAATTCACCTTGAACTAAAGCTACAAAATTAAATCAATCTCTAAACCTCCTATAGCCTTCTCTTCCTCCCTCAGCACACATTTCTCACTGAGGAAGTGGTGAGGCAAACATAGCATTGTCTGTTAATAAAATGCACAGAGATAAAAGACATAACATTAACATACCACAAGATTATAAAATTTCAAATTCTATTCAGTCTTCTATTCCAGGAGCCTCCCTGTCACTTATTAATTTGACCTTTGCAAATACTCTTTGCAGTACATCACATGGTTATAAATCAGTGATGCCTTCAAAACTGCATATGAACCTCCAAAATACTATAAGAGCCTTATACTGTAAAGTCAAACATTCAACCACTGGTAATGAAATTTAAAGTGTATTGGTCTCTGTAGGCTTAGCGAGCACAGTTTTGCCTCAGGTTGTATGGCAAGTATGGAGTGCAGTTGGAGCAGGACACAGTTTACATGACCTATAAGTTCCTTAGCTCTAGAGACACCCTCTGTCTCCTTGCCACTCACTGCCACATTCTCTTTCATTCCTGATTTATAACCCCAAGTTTGTCTATAGTAATGTTGTAAATTTTAGGTGTTTAAAATTGTAAATCAAAAAAGGGACTATGGAATATTTTTAACAACTGTATAGCTCACTGTTTCTAGACTTTCTTATCCACGAAACAGACCATTAATATTTTAGCTAATAAAATAACTGCCAGAAGTAAGATATTGTTCTTCTTTATCAGCCAGACATGAACAAAGAGGGAAAAACTCCAACTGCTAGTAGTTTATGCTATCTATTATGTGCTAGGCCACAAAGGAGCCCTGCAAACAAGACCTGTGGGTGCTATTCATGACACTACGCATGGGTTCGGTCCAGGGGATACAGTCAAAATTGGTGTTCATTTGGCATGCCTGTGCTGAAAAGTAGAGATACAGTGAGAGACTCCTGGGTGTGTCAAAACAGAGACGACATTGTAGCTACTATTCCTCATAATCTGATGTCAACTAGCACATGAATACCACCACCAACTTACTGCAGTTTAACCATTAGCTGCCTCACAAGCGAGCCACAATAATTGACATGGGTCATCCTCTCAGCTTGCAGTAGGGACAAGTAAAGGTGTTCCTGGGGAAACCTCAGCAAAAGCAAACTGTCTAACAAGCAATTTGTTAAGCTCTGATAAATCAATCCCATTCCAGCACCTGCCCTTAGTTGTGCACTTAGAGGAGCATTTATGGCACAAAAAAAAAAGCTCCGCTGAGTCCCCAGGATCCATAGTGCAAAGGCAGCTTCACACTTCTCGCCTTACAAGTCATTCCTGGCATATATTGTTTTCTTTTTGCATTACGCCTAAATCCAAGGACCTGGAGTATTTAGGCACCTAAAGCTCTAGAAAGGCATCTGCAGGCAGTGATGTGAGAGGCCTTCTGTCCAGATGCCCTTACCAGTTTTCTGAATTGCATTCCTCTTTGCCAGTGCATTAGCCCATTCATCTTCCTCTAAAAGACATTACAGAGCAGTTAACAGCTCCATGAGGAACTGTTGACATGGCTAATGTTTACGGATTAGAAAATGTTAGTTCCATGCAAATTATACTTAATTACTGTTGTAGGATAATAATTATTTTTCATTAATAGAGTCCTAAATCTTTGAAAGCCTTAAATACTGTATATCTCATTATGCTACACAGTACAAAACCAGTGAAACCCTTTCATTAATTCATTAACGATTAGTTGGAAAAGCAATGTGACAGATTATTACACATACTACCAAGTTCTATTAGTACACTGATATACACAGCTTAATTTAGAAATTTAATATTAGAGTTTAAGTTCTTCAACCATGGAAATCGAGTAGAAAATGACTATGAAGATAAATATTCATTTTATATTTTTTCTTCAACTGCATTTCCTGCCACGTACACCTTCTTTTTTACAATTCAAACAATAAGAAAAAAAAAAATCTTTAACATGGAGGACTAGAGGTTTTTTTAAAGCTAGGTACCATTTAGTTAATAGACTTCCAGTCAGGCAAAACAACAAAATCAGCAGTGCATACCTTTTGAAATTGGTGAACCCTTTCTTAACCCAGTTGAGAGACCTAGCAAAAGTGCTTAACAACTAAATCCAATCTTTGCTTGTGGAATTCTACACTCTTCCAGTGCACCAGTGCCAGGAAAATCAGGTTTAAAAGTTGATGAAATGAAGTTAATAGATATTGTCTCACTATAGGGAGAAAGAGGGAACGAGAGAGAGCATGAGTTTTGTTTGCTACTCGCTTTTGTCTTAAGAGGAAGCAAGGGAGTACACTTCGTATGTAACGTGTGTTAATAGCAGCAGTCTGGGATAAGCCAGATAAATAGTGTCCCTAGAAGCTTCTTTATTATCCCTGTGATGATGCGCTGCAGATCTTCACCTCAGTTGGGACCATGTGCTTGGTAATGGGCACTCCCTGAGCCAGGCTCTGCTCTGTTACCCCAATGCGCATGACTAGAGGACTCAGGTCGTTGAGCACTATCACTGCATATGAATAACTGATGACTGAGGCAAAAGATGCATGTATTTCTGCCTGAATGCACTCTTGAAGAAAACTAAGCCAAGATTAAATGCACACGCACTGCTGCTTTAATTTTGTGAACTCCACATAAAATATGGAGTCCAGCTGTATGAGAAAATGTCTTTCAGTGAAGGCTCTGGAAATGCTATAGGCAAAGAAGATATTTTGCAAGGGATTCCGCAGTAACTTCTTCTTGGTGCACAGGACTCTTTCCTCACTCTTATAACGGAAGGAGAAATGCAGAAATCAACTCCTCTGCCTAAAGAGAATTTTATGGGAAAATGCTCTGGAACAATCCTTGGAGGATATCTATCAGTCATCAGGCACTTTTTTCCTTTCCTGTCCCTGCAGAGTGTTGGGTGCCCTTTGGTGTTTGCAGGACTCTGCTCAGTTGTATCTACACTGAATAGAGAGCTCCAGCTTTCCAGAAAACTTTGTCAAAAAAAATAGTCTTTCTGTTCCACAATTATGAATTTGAAATATTTTGATCACATGTGGATTTATTACTACACCTGTGCCAATTAAAAAAAAAATTAAAAAACATAATAATTTATTCAAATCTTTTCTAGTGCTCCATTCAAATTTTTAACATCACATTGTAGTAAAAGAAAGCACTGAAAAAATGAAATCAGAACTTGGTGGTTTAAATAAGTCGAAGCCAAAGTTTCAACACTTCCACAAAGAAAATGTTGTTGTTGTGTTCTGCCTGCAAAAATTTTAAAATTTCCTGAAGTCTACTGTCCAGTAGAGAGATCTCCCATCAAAACTGTTTTGTGTTCATGAACTTATTCTAAAGCAAGCAGTTTACATGCTCTAATGAGCTGTATGTGAAGACAGAAGACATGCACTTCACTGACAAAGTTTTTTTCTCCACCTCATACTCAATAGAATGCAAAATAAATTCCATTATTTGCTTAATTTGCATCTTTCAGGGACAGCAATGTATGGTAAACATTATTAATGCTTTACATTGACATCAGTCTGTGGAAGAAGGCCTTAGAAGTTAGTCTTACCACAGGGTACAAATTATCACTGACCTTCTGAAAAGAGAGTCCCAGACTGTGTCTGGGAATACCAGGAGTGGGGATGTTCCTGCAGGCCAGACAGTCTTTGAGAATTTTTTTTAATGCCTATTGTAAATCCTGAAGATGTACAGAAAACTTCGGTTTCTGTGACGCTTTCTAAACCACAGGAATACATTTAACACTTTAATAAGGGGAAAAAAAAAGTCGAACAAACCCCAGGAACAATCCAGTTCCTGTCATCTCTCTTGATTTTTCACTTAGTAGACTTCTTTATGGATTAAAAAACTTTTTTTCTTCTTCTTGTAAAGAGTGTTCATTGAAGCTTGGCCAATAGATGGTATCACCCTTTCCAAAGTCTATGCTATGGGAGGCCTATGGAAGCGTATCTGCTTAAGGCATTCATGCAAATTATTACTTACTGCCCTATATGCTCATAAATTAATAGCTTCTCTGTGGATGAAAAACAGAAATTAGACAACCATTAAGGTTGAACAATGTATAAAGAATATTAAATATTAATATATGAAATGAAAAAATATTGCAAAAGATATGAATAGATATGCCAGGAGCATAACAAGCCAAACCTAGGAATGTAAATAATAAAAACATGTTTTCAGCTAGATATTCTGGATGGTTTAGTATTCAAATTAAAGTTTGTTTTCCCATTCAATAAAAACAAAACAAAAAGTATTTACTGTTGTTGCCTTATTTACATGAGTGTTCATTTTCCTCCTGTGAACAGAAACAAATCTTTAAGCAGAAGTGAATCTGGATGCAGAGGCCACTTTCTCATCACTGTGCTTTTCAACGAGCATTTCAGTGAGGTGTGGACGGCAGCTCTGCAAGTTCAAGAGCAAGAATACCCCTCACAATTTTAAGTGTTATTTGAATGAATAATTGTGAAGCTAGCTTGTGCATTTTAATGACTTGTGTCGGCAGCAACTATAAAATTGAAATGGAAATTGGATGAAGAGTTTACTTAATAGTAGGATAAGGTTGCCTGTTGCTGAAGTATTGCAGCTCACTGCATGTGTCACTTGTCTCTGGCAACGATGACTCTTGTTAGAGCCTTATTGAAGCTACAGAACCTATCATTTCACATAGTGCAGCAGCTGTAAACAATCATGTTAAAAACACCTGATTTCTTTGTGGATTCAAGTTCATTTTTTAAATCCATCACACACTGTCCAGCTTCAGTTTATTTCTGCTAAGTCTGAATTAAATACTACTGTTCTATCTCTCTATGTGAATTATTGCAAAAGCACTCTGGATGGATTTTGGCCTTGATTGTAGATTCCTTCTGCCAGACCAGTCCTTGATTCTGCCTCCTGTTAGGTCCCTAGGAGTGACAAGTGCACCCATTATAAATATACATTTAATGAAACACTGGATGGAGCATGCCCTGTTCCCCTGGTCTCAATTTTACACAATTTCATTTAGCCATTTTGATGTTCATTTCCAAGAGCTCAGGTTGGACTGTATCACAGCATACTTTCCAAGAATTCTAGATCCACTCCTGCCCAAACCCTCAGTACAAATCCTACGAAGATACAACAGCACCTTACTTTTAAATAGTGCACATATAATTGAATGGACTTCGCTTTAGTTAGGGTACCAAATCTGGGTTGTTCCTATGTGTGGGCTGTTTTGTAGGATTCATGGGAACAAGAAAACAGTAAGAAAGAATCTGGTATATTTGGAGTAGGTAGAAATTGTTTCACATGATAGTTTCAACACAGTCTAAAAAACATAAATGTCTGAGGATTTCAGACCCAGATACTTGTTTTAATCAACACAGACACACGCATGCACACACACATACACTCAGAGCACACTCTGGCTGTGTGATTGATTAAATGATTAATTGCTAAAGCTTTTGATTAATACCTATCATGGAAAAATCCCAACATGTGTCTTCGGAACGAAAGCTCTTAATTCTGTCTGCAATTTGAAAAAAAACCTGAATCCTGACTACATTTCAATGCTAGTAGGGAAAATTATTCAAAATTACTGCTGTATTTTTATAAAACACAATAAGCACACATGGCAACATACCAATCCTTCTAAAGGCACATGAGAGTAAAGTCTAGCTGTCATAGATCTTGGGACTGTGTCCAGCATTGACAAAATCCAAAATAACATTGTGCAACTGTACTATCAGACATAAGGTCAATCAGGTTCAGCTCCAAAGGAGATGACATCTGTTACCTACCTCATGTTTTAGTAAATAGTCCGGTTTTTATGTGACAAGTGCAAACACAGATACAAATTAATGGGAAAAGAAAAGCCCCAATTGTCCATTTGTGTCACATTGCAAACTGCTGGGTGAAAAACAGCCCAGCATCATTTAATCATCCTGTTTTCCCTATCCTTTTTCACTCATTACATTCATTACTGGTCACAAAAGACTGCTCACAAAACAGCTAGTGATTTTAATTTAATGCATCCTTTCTAAAACCTGCAGGGAAATTAAAGGAGGGAGCAACCTGGAGAGGGCTGGGGAGCAGGAGGCGGAAATGGGTCTTGGCACATCTGAAGCTTTAAATGCTAATAGTCAAACATTTCCCAAATAGATCTGAGCTGACCCTAAACACATTGGGAGGGCTTAACTCATTAGTTTGCAAATTGAGTCAAATTGACACATGGAGTTTCCTTGCACTGCCTTTAAATCTCTGATGGAGGCTGGTGAGTGACCTCTCAATCTGACAGGCCAACGGTTGCCAAACTATCTCAATATCACAAAATCCAATAAAACAAACGACCAACAGATCACCAAGGGCTGGTGCATTTTTTTTTTCTCCCACATTATGCATAAGGTTGTTGTCATAGCCTCCACCTAAATTTACAGGCATTATTGGTTTACAAAAGGATAACTAAAGAAGAGAGCAGAAGCAAACAAATCTAATCAGGACAGGGTGTAATATTCAGGAAGTGTGACAATATTTGGCTGGGACTGTAGAAAACTTATGGAGCACAGTTCACCTGTGGCACATTGCTGTAGCAAACAGCACCTTTCCAAATTCATAAAATCATAGAATCCCCAGGTTGGAAAAGACCTCTTGGACTATCGAGTCAAACCATTCCTATCTATCACTAAACCACATCACTGAGCACCTCATCTACTGGTCTTTTAAATACCTCCAGGGATGGGGACTCAACCACCTCCCTGGGCAGCCTGATCTGGTGTTCAATGACCCCTTCTGTGAAATTTTTTTCCTACTATCCAGTCTGAACTTCCCCTGGTGTAGCTCAAAGCCGTTACCTCTTGTCCCATCACCTGTCACTTGAGAGAAGAGGCCAACTAACCAGTATGAGGGCTTTGCTGGTAGATTTAGTCTTTGAAGTCTTGTTTCCTCATCTGCTGAAATCAACATGAAGTCTCCCACCAACACTTGCAGGTTGAGAAGATGGAAATATGCACTGTGAAGAAACCAAAAGGGGTTGTGCTGACGTGAGCACACCTTAAGACAAAGTGCACCTCACTGCAGGTGGAGGAACAGGATTTATCTCCCAAGCAAGGTGTTCACACAGGAGCATCTGCCTGGGAGCTGAGTGCCTGCACTGGCAGAGTCTGATGAGTTACTGCTCTGACCAGACAGAGGTGCCTGTCTCCCTCTGAGTTCTCTCAACCCCTTTGACCAGATCTCAGCACCTGGTTCACCCTAGGATCCTGTACACTCATTTGCCTGAACCCAGACATCGTGGATGGTAGCATGCAGCTTTTTGCTTTGCCAGTTCCTTCCATGAGCTATTTATCTCCTCTTGTAGAAGAAGGTGCTCCAATCACTATCCATTTGCTTCTGGCTAGAAATGATGGGAGAAGAAGAGCCCTACTCCCACAGATGAGCTCCAAAAGACCTCGATGGTTCCACTTTCTACCCCTGGAAGAAGCTCTTGGTGGTTCATGTTGACAGCACATTGTCAAGAATGCATCACAACAAAAGTGCAAAACTTCTGCTTAGTTTTCAGAAATAATACCACAATGACCAGGGTGAAAAATAACAAAGTCAAACATATTCCAGAATTCTGAAAGGATCATTTAAATTTGAGTTTAATAAAGTGGATTTGTCCAAAGCATACCAACTAAAAGCCCTCCAACACACTACTGTAAGTATCTCCTTTAGGATGCAGCCCAAAGTCTGTTGATCTTGTCTCGACTTCCAAGTCAGAATCATAGAATCATAGAATCACCAGGTTGGAAAAGACCTCTTGGATCGTCAAGTCCTACCATTTATATCAGTCACTAAACCATGCCTCTCAGCACCTCATCCATCCATCCTTTAAACATCTCCAGGGAAGGCGACTCAACCACCTCCCTGGGCAGCCTCTGCCAGTGCCCAATGACCATTTCTGTGAAAAAATTTTTCCTGATGTCCAGCCTGAACCTCCCCTGGCAGAGCTTGAGACAATTCCCTTTCATCCTGTCCCCTGTCGCTTGGCGGAAGAGGCCATCTCCCTCCTCTCTACAACCTCCTTTCAGGTGGCTTGGCTTGGGAATTGGTCTCAGTGCTTATTTTTCTCTTTATCATATTCAAAGTCTGGTTCTGGTATTTAACTCAAGGCTCTCCAGAAGATTTCATCTATATTCTCGCACCATCTATTCTCTTCAACCTGAAATGTGTCTGTTTTGATGCCATAGTAAAGTAACCATGAGTTACCAGTTGAATGTTCACTTGTAACCATAATCGAAGAATGAAGGCGAACAGCCTTGGGAGACCGTCTCAGCCATGTGGTTCTTTTGACAGACCATGTCCTAAAGTACAGCCTGTTTAACTCAAAAGAAAAAAATATGTACTTCATAAATATTTCCCTGTGTCATAGCACTAAGGATATGGATTTGGGAAGTAATTACTTCCAACTAGCTGACGTGTGAATGTGCCTCAAAGCTGGCTTGCTATAATTGCTCCTCTCCCATCGGTAAATTCTCCCTCTCTAGGCTGTCTGCTTAATCCTCATTCACTTGCTGAGGAGGAAACTTTCCTGCACATATCCCATGGTAAGAACTGGTGCACTGGCAGTTACCGCATGGCAGCTGACTTACAATGAGTTTACGCCTCTTTTGTCACAGTAACGTGGGTTTGTGACTATCCCATAAAACTAGAAAATTAATTTAGCATCAAATACAGAGGCAGTGAGCAAGACCTAATAGAGGACTCCAACATTTCCATGCCTAATTGTCTGTCCAGTGTAGAAACCAGAGCCCAGCTTTGGAGTCCAAATATCAGCTCAGTGTCACCATTTATTATCCTGGTTGGAGTTCCCATTTCCTCATAAAAATTAATGTTGATAAATAATTGGTCTTAATTTGCCTTTGTGGGGGAGGGAAAGAAAGGCCATAGTAAATGAGATGTTGAACACTCCAGTCTGCTCTGCCTCATCACTTATTTGCTCTCCTTTGCATTTTACTAATGGGTGTTATACTTCTCTATATTCCCCTTTTATTTCTGTTGTGTTAAAGAATTTCTTTTGGTCGCCTCCTGTCCCTTGCTAATTGAAATGCATTTTGTGTCTTAGCTTTTTGGATTTTATCTGTCATATAACCCTCAGTTTGGTGGGAGAATTTTAATAAGGGGGTTTCCAAGAGGCTTTGCAACTTCTCCTGCCAATGCAGCAAACCATTGTGTTGTAAACACATCCAGGGCTGCCTGATGATTCTGGGTTATTGTGTTCCTCATATTAATTACCCTCTATAGGGAGAGAGTGTGCAGAAACATTGTAAAAACATTGTCTTCTCTTCATGCCGCTTTTCGTTCCATTCTCACATCCTCGGCCTCCAGCTTTCTGCAACTCCTCAGCATCTCAGGCATTACACAGTCCTTTTCGTCTGCCTCCTCTTCTGCAACAAATGTGGCAACTGTTTTCTTAACCTCCCTTCTCTGCTGAAACACCTAAGGCCTCCTCTCATACTTGTTGCTCTTTTTTGCTCTGTTTCTACTGCTCCAATGCCTACCTTGTAAAACAGCACCTGGTATAAACACACCATTTCAGGTGTGGTCTTACACTTTCCCAGCTGCTGCCAGGCGAGAATTTTATTTCCAAGTTCAAAACTGCTTAGCTCTTGTTTTGGATCATGTTCAATGGTGCAGCAGCTCCATTAGAATCCTCATCTTGGTCATCCTCTTGTCTGTGCAAACATGCTCAGTAACCATTTGCTGCACTGAGGTACCCTTTGCACACAGTTATTTCTGTTTTCCTTTTTAAATTCTACGCATGTTAGGATAAGAACTATTCACCCAGTTTTTCTGCAATACCATCCCTCACATTGTGGCTGCTGCTGTAAGATATAATAATAACTATTAATCTGCTGAGTGCCTGAACTAGAAGAGCTGCCGTACTTGCGCAGCTGAGAGAAAATCTCTCAGTGTTCGAAAACCCACTTCTCCACATGGAGAAAATGAAACCTGCAGGAAGAAGCTTTTGCACTAGCTTTTAAAATTTTAGATCTCTGAGATAAAACAAGGGCCTCGCCCTGATCTCACCTCACTAATTTAACAAAAGAGTAACCCCATACTATGGACACTGAATGAAAACCTATCTAGTTTTTAATGGCTACTTCAGCCCCCAGGGAGCATAACCCACTCCCCAGGTGCAGCAAGGTGTCAGAGTTGTGGCTTGGTGCCATCCCAAGCTGGTATCTAGTAATTCTCCCTGTCCTACCCGCCTTCTTTCCCCCTCTTCTGTGCCAAGGAAGGGTATCCGCAGCACCCACAGCCACAAAAAGTCAGTGCAGCCAGGATGAGATGATGCCTGAAGCCTTTGTTCGAAGCAGGGCAAAGACAAACATCCCCGTGGCAGGAGATGGTTTTGAGTCTAGGAGCCCGTTGGTTTGGTCTCTGCCTTGCTGGAGAGAGGTGAACTTCCTTAAGAGTTTGAATGGTGCAATGTGATTCAAGCCATTATTATCTTCACCAGGTTAAATGTTGTGCTGAGGTAAAAGTATCCTTCTGAATGGTGACAGGAATACCTGATTTTTTAAATTGTTTTTACACGCAGGAGAGTAGAAATTGCAACTATAACATGCAAGAACATTTTCTGTACTTCATTATTTGTGCAGGTATTTAAAAATCAACAAAACATCTAAAAAAATCTGTACGCATTTAACATCTGTTATCTCTTTTCTAATCCTTTAAATCCCTTAATTTACTCCGAAGTTGTTTAAACTGTTATCAAACCCTTTTGAGGGCTCTACATCTTAATCACAACCATATGACAAATATTTGATGATATAGTATGTATTTGGCAAATACTTAGGACTCAAATGATAATACCAAAATAGAGGTTTCATATGATTACAGAGACTAAGGGATTAGAAATTAGATTTAAATGGGTCCAAGGGGCAAATTCAAAGACTTCAAACATCTTTTTAAAAACAAGATGCTATGGTTTGAAAAAAAAAATTCTAAAATGAATTTGCCGATGATCTCTCCTCCAGAAAAATTCTATCACTTCATCAAGCTTATTTATTTATTTAAACTGCCTTTGAAGCTCTTTTATTTTAAGGAAAAAAATAAAAGAGCTCAACAGCATACATTATACAAGGGGAAAAATAACACTCATCTAAAACCTCAGTGGGAACTTTCTCTTTTTCTGTTTCATGAGGAGGAGTCATTTCCCCAGAGCTGCTTTTGAGGTTTGTGGTAAACTGAGCCTCCAGGTAAATCCCTCAGAGAAGGAATATAGTGCTGAGAAATGACACATGATGACAAGGTAGAGATTTGATCTCCAGACTGAAGCAGTAATCTTGACAGGCATCTACTGGAGCATCCACACAGTGGCTGGCTCTTGGCAGGGGCTAATCCTGATGGAGGTCCAGTGTTCAGTGATGTTGCCCACACACAGAAAAGCAGTGTCATCCGAAGTGTCCAGTGTATCCAACATGTCCCTACAGGGTTGGCAGGTACGCAAGACCCCAGGGAGACCCGTGACCTGTGGCAGAGCATTGGCTGGCCTCCCCTCAGCAGGATTCACCCAGCTAGGGCACTATGCTTACGTGACCCTATCACTGCCAATTTCAAAGCTGCTCTTCCTAGAGCTGGCTCCAGCCCCTCTGCACGATGCTGAAGGTTCCACTGTGGACTCACCACACTGCAGAACCACAGTTCCAGTCGCCTCCTCTTCTCCCTTTTGTCTAGGATGAGATAGAGTTGGGTCTGAGCTTGCAGGATACTTGTCATCTCCAAGAGCTGCTGCGTACATTTAGGATCAGGCTCTGCAAATGTTTTAAGCTTCTATTTTTCCTTTTATCCTAAGTTAGATTTTGTCTAGTTTTGTGCCTGGAGCTAGCTTACTGCAGGTATGGATGAGCACTATAGCCCGAAGAAGGGAGGAGAATGGAATGCACAGCCCAGGGCGGGGAGGAAGGATAGATCCCTTTGTCCTGAGCTACCCTGCGGCAGATCCCTCTGTGGATAAGGGGTGCAAAACATCCTCCAGAAAATCTTTAACATTATAGAAACTGGAAATTAAAGGCATAAATTTTTCTTCTATTTGTTTTATTTTGTTTACAATGCTGATCCTCAAAGCAAACCTATAAGCCAACATGACATGCTGTGATGCAAGCTCGACTCTTCCTCTCCAACAAAGGATCCCAATTAGGAAAAACCTGCTGGGACAGACGAGTAGAGAACACCACTGCTTTATTCCTCCAGTGGGAGGGTTAGTAGCTGCACAGGAGCAAAATATGTGTCTTCATGGCCCTGTGGACAGGATGCAATCGGAGGCGGAAGGCCAAGACTGGAGGATCAAAGCTAGAGATTCTAAGCATGCAGACAATGCGTTGCGCGTCAGCATTGATGCCTCCTCTTCCTCTTTGCTACATGTTTCACTGCATTGCCAAAACAGCATCCATGAGGGACCCTCCTGGATCCCGGGCCCACCAGAAATCCTGGAGAAGGGGTGGAGGGACCCAAGAAAAGGGACTGGCATGCCAGGTAGTAGAGTACATTTCCAGGTAGACTTCTGCTTGGACTGGGAATGCAGGGGAGTATGGCCTGTGCCCTTGACCCAGCTCTTCCTACCATGCCGTCTTCCACTCCAAAAGCCTGGTAATGCAGTCCTCACTTGAAAAGATTTACATACTGTGTGGTTAGGACTTTTAGTGGGTTTTTTCCCTTTCCTTTTCTGCTTCAGTCTCACTGCACAAAACCTTGAAATGGGGAGTCATCAAGTAATACCAAGAACACAAGAAATATCACTGCCTGTAGATGAAATAGCACTTAACAGTGGTCTGAAAGAGTATATTTAAATTACATTTTATCAGCATGGAAACTTCTGCTTTACAAAAGGGGAAAACCAGTCTTTGCTGGGTGTGTGCTCTGAATAGGAAAGTCAGAAGTTTATGGATTCAAGAGGCTCTTTTGTTAATGCTTTGACTGATGCTTAGAAAATTATAAAAAAAAAAAAAAAAAGAAAAATCTCATAAGCAAAAGACAGACTTTGGTTTTCATTCCTGCTCACGCATCTTCCATCATCTCCAAACTCAGCTCAGGTGTCTTGGGCTGCTGTAAACTTCAGAGGCAAAGTTTAAGAAACAAGCTGAATTCAAAGGAGTTTGTGTGTCATCTAGGAGAGCGAAAAAATGTTATCAGCTGTTTAAGCACTGCTGACTAATGTATATTCAAAAGCAAATCAACACAGTCGCACCCACTCTTCAGGCATCAGGGAAACCAGATGAGACCAGTGTCTCAGAGATATGGTGTCAAAAGATATATTTTTTTTAGACAGTGCATGGAAGAGGAGAATCACATTAAAATGTAATGTTTGTCTATGGCGGTGATAGAAAGGAAAACTTCCCCGGCCATTGCTGGCTGCTACATGCGGCAATCTGAATACATTGGTAATGTGAGGGACTGATTAGTCCTGTAAGGCTGCCTACAGGTTAGCGGGCCTCATTTCAAATCTCTGACAGCAATATGTGTCGTTTCATGCTTCATCCTCATTCCCCATGTTCAACACAAACCGGGGTCATTCTATATATGGAAATCACTGTCTTCAGGGCAAAAAAATTAAAAAAGGTGAGATTGCCGCTTTAACCTCACTGGCCTCAGAAAATATGTTTTAGTCTGATACATTATACTAGTAGGAATTATTTATCAAGAAGATACAAGCTCGATATTTCAGAAATAATGAGATGTTCTGGTTTTGCAGCTGAAATTTTATGGTCCAGAGAGCATCAGCTATGAATCCAGAGAATGAAGTAAACTCGCAATGAATGATACACAGCATGCAGCTGAAGTAAAATGGCTGTGCAAAGGGTAATATGGAAGTTATAACACAGCACAAAGCTCACTATGTCTAAACCACCTTTGTTGCCAAAGACAGATGTTTCGAAGTGCAGTGCAGGCATGAGATGCTCACAGCGTTTATTGAGGGGAGTTTAGCCTAGGAAAGGATTGCCCAGTAAGAAACTTTAGTCATTAGCCCTGAAATCTTGCAGCTTATAAGACCCACTGAAGAAATCATGGCAGGATAATTTGATAGCAGAAATGCGGAGTTCAAGTACTTAGTGTGGAGAGATTAGTTATGCTGCACGAAAGGCTAGAGGTTCTCCCACAGTATGGGGTGGATTTCTACTCATACCTTCATTCTTTTAGAACAAAAGTAAGTGTATAAATGCATTAGTGTATTTTACACCACTGCTTCCTAGCAAATATCTGTGATTTGAATGACATGCTGAGGGAGCTCAATATACTTTTGTCTGACTTTGTTTAGTTTGCTTTCTTGTCTGCTCAAACAAGCTGAGGGAAGAACTTCCATATTGTCTTAAATTAGTCTCAGGTTAGGGTTCAGCAGTATTTAAGTATATAAGTATTTAAGTGTTTAAATGTCAGGCGCAGAATCAGTCACAAAATGCATACTGCCACCCAAAGTAATTAATTCACTTGACGTGGCTTGTGAGGATTAAACTCCACGCAACCTAATGTGGACAGAAGCACAGCCATGAAAAGCCATAGTCAGCCCTTGCAGCTGCTCATATCCCTACAAGGCTGACATGTAGGTACTTTGTAGCTATCACAGGTAATAGGGCTCAGACCAGAGACTCAACCCCTGGCAGTGCCATGAAGTCCTGTTCTTGCACCACCCAGCCCTCCCCCACACTTTTTTCCCTTTCTACTGGCGCAATTTGGGTGACAGTTTATGGTCTACTTTCTGGTGGTTTATCACAACTAATTTTTTTTAAAAAGAACCGTACAGTTTCTATTTCCATCTCATAGGTTGAGACATAATACCGTTTAAGTCAGTTTTTACTTGAAAGTCCTGGGGAGCTGATCTGAAAAACGATAAAGGGTACCATGCTAAACCCCATTGAATATGTAGTTGGACTGCCAAGAGTGCAATGATGGACCAAGATTAAGTATTTAGAATGATTATCTCTGTTTCAGATTCATCTTGCCTCATGTTAGGCACCCAACAGTTCACTCAAGTCAGGAATCCAAATGCCATGGGTTTTTTACACGTTCAAAAGGAAGGAGGAGAGGCTTTCAGAGAGGAGAGACAGCCTGTGAAGGGTCTATGCCTGCCTATCTCCACTAGGTGTGTGACCTTACATGATGTGAAAATGACTGATTTGCCGCAGCATAGCCTGTTTGCTTTAGCTGACTACTCTGTTCATTGTTCAAATCCATCCAGCACTAAACAATGCCGAGGCGATACCACCTGTAAGTATGAATGGAGCAACCGCATGACTCTAAAAAGAAATTGTTTAGTATTACAGTCATATGTTTGTCCAGCTACAGTTGATGGCAG
Source organism: Clamator glandarius (assembly GCA_033459285.1). Taxonomy (NCBI): domain Eukaryota; kingdom Metazoa; phylum Chordata; class Aves; order Cuculiformes; family Cuculidae; genus Clamator; species Clamator glandarius. Next base: position 675,487 of record JAUNZM010000473.1, on the reverse strand, counting down.
TGTTGTAATTGCTGGTAAGTACATTGGGATGTGGCCCTAATAGTTGACACCAACAAGATTAAAATTGATTTTGACACTGAAAGAAGAAGAATAAAGGAAAACAATGTACAAAGTTGTGTCAAGAAAAAGAAAAGAAAAAGAAGAGTTCATCTGATGGTTACTGAGTGCTGTTTCATTGTTGTTTGGGTCAGACTTGTGTATTATTTAATATGATTGATTTTCCTTCTTATTTACATCTTCTTCTTATTTTGAGTTCAGGTGCTGTGCAACATTAATGCAGAAAAAATGCATTTGTGATATGCTGATTTTCGGCAATTAGTTTCTGATTTTTCAAATTCGTCCTTCACTCCAAGGCTTTTGAGCCTCCATCAAGCAGCATTTTTGAGAGACTATGGGAAAAAAAAATCCTTACAAAACAAAAACAGTATTTTCAGAATTCCACTCTACTGCTTTCAGACTATTTCCATCAACCCTCTTATTCATTTTGATTTATTTCCATCCATAAGCAGACTAACGCTTTTCTATGCTTTTATTGTTCTTCAAGAATAGGCCTTCTATTGGAGAAAAATAATGTCTCTACGACCACCACTTTGCTCAATGCAGATCTTCATTAATCTGCAGCCACAGTACAGGCTTTTAGAAGCAAGCACTTTTGATGGGAATTGAATTTGATACTGCATTATGGTTGTAGGGCTTCTCACAATAGACTGTGTTCTTTTCTGTGTCTGTGCACAATCAGAGAGACCCAATTAAATAATTTGGTGCAATAATGGAGAACAAAAGAGTATGAGGGCTTAAAGTGAGGGCTTCAGCATTTGTATTCTCTCTTTTCTGTATCATGTTAATTAATTTGCCTGAAAACCAAAAGAAAGAACATAATGTGAAAAGCATAGCTCATCTACAACATGGAGGCACTTTAAATGCAGATACCATACCAAATCAACATGCAACAAAGGAACATTCTTTGCCATTTCCATAAGAAAAAAAATAAAATAAAGTTGCCAGATAATGTTGAGTGGTCCTGGTTGTGGCCACTGGAAATAATGGTAGCTATTTGGGGGTAGGGAACAACAAGTATTAAGGATGGGATGATACCCGGTGCCCCTGTGATAACATCTACAAATAAACATGCAGTTTTGAAGCCTAATTGGAGGGCGGAAAATGACTGAACTCAACAAAGACCGAGATCTCAATCTCTCTGGGCCTTTAATATTTTTTTTAATCTTCTGGGCTCAATTCTAGCCTATTCTTCCTATAAAATATCTCAAAGCAGATGCTTCCAGAGAAGTCCAGACCCTGTTCTTCTGTTTAATTTAGAAACTCCAACAGTATTGCAGTGGGCACTAGGGCAATCTGTGCTCCACCATCACACCAGTCTGCAATAGAGTTTATCCAGCAGAAAAGATCCATTTATCCCCTACTGAAACAAATACTGTGGCCCAGCGGTCATGCAGTCCTTATTCGCTCCTCAAAACCTGAACACTGAAGTCAGTAAGCTGAGATTATTTGCATCTTGAATGACAGGAGCTGTGCTGCACTCTGCAGTGCTATCTCCTCTGCAGTCCCCCTCCAAAGGTGAACCACTGAGATCTGTAAAACTGGCAGTTACATGTCTTTCCTGTAATAAATCATTTAAGCTATTATTTGTTTGAAGTCCTAAAAGATGCAAACCCAAGGATTATTCTATTGTTTCTTGCTCGTTAGCAAGTGGAAAAAGAATACTCGCAGAGCTGTGATGTAGTTGCATTCATTATTATTACCTGTTAAATATTGCTTTAGAGATACTAAGAGGAATACTTTACCTAAAGGTTATGAATCTTATTTCACAGTGTATTCATAAAACCCATCACATCTGGGTAAAAATATGGTCACAAATTGGGACTTCAATCTGTTTTAGAAATTTACTCAATTACATCCTTTTAAAATAGAAATATATACGTCTTAGGCAGCTACAACTAGCTCCTTTCTAGCTGGAAAAAGCTTCATAACATCAGTGCTGTTGCATCACCCACCTCCACAGAAAGTCATTTAGTTTTCGGTTTGAACTACATAGCAGCTTCGTAACTGCAGCTGTCAGGCTACCTGCATATCACATGTCCTGTTAAAAGTACTGAAAGTGATCACCACATCACTTCTCATCAAAGTGTATTACATACTTTTGCTGCTATGGTGCTGTACTTCCCAGTAGATATGCCTTTTTGTATCAACATTCCTCCTGAATATTACTTGTGTTGACAAGTTACTAGAACGAAACCTGAGTGGGAGGATCTGGAGGTACCACAAATGGCTAAGATATTTGTGGCTTTTAATCATTGCAATTATCTGTGCATTTCCAAACAACTTAATGTTTTTTAGAAGCTAGGGGTCTTATCTTCCTCCCTTCTCCTTAAACGTATTAAACACATTACAACAACAGTGTGCTGCTTTGTTAATCGTCATTCGTTCTTGAGATCAACTTTTTCAGGAAACACCATCACCAGCAATCCTGGATCAACTATAGCACGGGAGGCTGCAGCCCTACTTATCAGCCTGTTTGATAATACGTGTGAGCTAGCAAGACAAGTGCTGTTCATTTCAGTAGGTCTTCAGCCCATAATTAAAATATATGAGACTTACAGTTGTTAGGTTTCTACTTCCAGTGTGGGAACATGAAAATAGAATGTCCTCGGATCTTAGCAAGTTACTTCTGATCCAACGTTAAAAAAAAAAAAAAAAGACAGCATTTCTTCATATTCTCAGTTAATTCAGTCTAAAAGTGTCACACTTATTCAGCAGCAGTTAAAATAGGCTGTGATGAGAGCATGACAATTTCCAGCTAAACTAGAGGATAATTAGAAATGCCCCGTAGCAGGCAAGTCAGTGCTTCAATTTATTTGCTGTTTATTACCAAGTCCCTACCCCTTGGGTGTAATGACTGTAAAGCAGCACCTGCAGCTTCCCAGTGTTTGATTTAGTGCTGTAAATGGTGCTCAGAGAGTAGATTAAGCTGGAATGTGATCAAACCTTATTTGCAATCCGATTATACAAACTGCTCCTTGCACTGACCAGATTGAAGTAATTTCCCTATAGAAACGTTACACTCACTTTGGTGTAAAAATGATTAACATTTGCTGACTGTAGGTCAGCCTTTCACTTCCAGTGTAATTCTTTATCAGGCAGGATGCCCATCTTTTTCTTATGTTTGCCATGTTTGTGTACTGCATGGTATTTAACCAATGGATATAATCAAACCCCTTTTTTCAGGTCTTGTTGATGAATGATTGTAATAAATAAGCACTCCAACATAAGCAGATTAAACCATTTTTTTCCTCGTTTGATTGTTCAGCAGTATTGACATGCTTAATGATCTAACAGAGAACGGCTACAGAATGAAGGAATTTCCATATTTTACTGAAAAAGGCTCTTGAGGTATTTATAAACAAACAGGCAGTACACGCGTGGTGTTTTAACTTCAGCATTGGGTAGGATCGCTGTGTACCCACATCAGTCCAAGAACTAACCTACATTTCTTTCAAAAAGTACCTAAATACTCACTACCACTACTAATCCTTTTTCTCTTAAATAATCAGGAATATAAGAATATAAGGCTTCTTGGTTCCCAGTAGCTTTGTTTTTTTTTTCTTTTTTGCACCCTATCAGGAATTCTGGATGTGAAAACTGTTCCTCAGACAATTAGCCTCTGGTAATGAAATGCAACCAAATATATTCTGCACACTGAAAGCAAACACTTGGCTCTCCACATATTTCTGTGACAATCAAAGAAATATTTTAGCCTGAAATGCATTATCAAGCCTGACTCAAATACCAGCAATAACATGTTTTGTTGTATAACATTTTAAAGCTGATTTTCTACAGACATTTTAGCTGTAACCCTTTAGAGACCACGGTCCTGAATGTTCATAGGTCACCACATTCACATCCAATCTCCTTGGCTGTTTAGCTGGGTGAATACGGCTCCTGTCCTTGTCAACAGCTTTCAGAAGGAGATTCCTAAAGTGGTTTGCAATACATATTGGGTAGAGTCTTGCAGACACCATCCAGGAATCCCCACATATGCCATGCGGTCTTTTCCTGTCAAAGAGCCATGTTCTTCTGGTAACAGCCAGCAATTTGCTCCTACTCAGCTCAGGAGCAAAGGCTGTGCTGAGGAGGTGCCACGTTTGTCCCAGCACAGCTTGGAGGGACCACATGTGGGTTTCTCTTATATATATACCTTCTGGCTGTTTTCTTACGATATATGAAAGATCAGAATGAAGTCATGCCAAAAATATCCATTTAACTTCAGCGTTTTTAAGTTTCCTGTAGAGCAAGTGTTGAGGAAATTAACATCTGCAAGACAGTGGGCTGAATTATGGGGTTATTGGTATGCCTTTAATTTTACTCCCTGACTAGAAAGACAGAGAACTGGACTGACATTATCCCAGTTCCACTGAAAAGCAGTCAGATCCTTCCACTCATTGCAGAGGATGTAGAATATATATAGCAGAATACAAGAGCTGAGTTTTATGGGAATAACTGGTAGCAACAAAACAATTTGTGATACAGCTTTTCTTTGGTTTTATGGTAGCAAATCACCTTCCTTCGGACAGAGCCACAGATGTACAATGACAGGAACATGCTGTATAGGTGTACAAGGTTGCTACACCAAAAACTTGGTTCATAAAGACAGCTCCTCATTGTAAAGCTGAACAGAAGCATTTTGATGGCCCCATATGAAATCACATTGCTTAGTGTTTCACAAATGAAGCAACCATCCTCTTGGCTCTGTGCAAAGTCAAAAAGAAATTAGGAATATTTGCTCTTGCATTTTTATTGAGGGAAACCCAGAGACATTCCTTAAGCCTTACTGAATGGGGAGATAACGGCAACGTTAAGCTTGTCCATATGGAAATCACAATTGAGGTGAAAGAGCTTTCCTGCAGCGTAGCACAATGTGACCAGGATCAGGACAAGCAGAATATGGCTCAGTATTTAAGTCCCTGTAGCAACACTGAAGATCTGCATGGCATACAAGTTCTTGTAGTTCAAATACGTTCATAAAATATATTTTAAGAGACTCCTGAAGACCATTTATAGATTGAATTACTCCCTAAGCATAGGAAATGCATCTACTCCTTTTCTTGATTCTTTATCTTAATTCTTTCTCTGAACTATTATTTCAATTAATAAAACTATATCACTTTTTTTTTTTTTACCATGGTCACATGCTGTTAGGAGTTAATATCAATGGGAAGCTTAGACCAGAGTTTAAAATTATCATGCTGGGAGATGTTTGGTGTCAACAGGAATTTGAATGTCTATGTGGGGATGAGAGGTAAGAGTCCAAGCATCTGGACTCAGTAGCCTTTGCTCAGGGAAAATGGGACCTCTGTTTCAGTGGGAATAGGTCTGAAAAAAGGATCTCAGAAATTGTCCTCTATTCTGTCAAACTGTTTTTTTTATTAAGCTGGAAAATAGAAAGGCCATCTTCAGGATTGCTAGGTTTTTCTGAGTTTGACATGATAAAAATCTTGCACTCAAGCAACACTGCAATGCAGACTGCCAAGTTAAATTTTCCTGTCAGCATCTTTTTTTCCATGTTGTGCTCCCTGTCTCCCAACATCCTGCTCTTGCAGTCATTTTTCTATATGTTTTGTCTTTATTTATTTAGGCCAGCAAAAGAGATTCTGCAGTGCTAACAACAATCCCCAGGACCTGCTTACGGCTGAGGAAAAGCTTGTCTTTGATTTGTACCTCCCCTTCCAAGGGGATTCAGGAAAGCCTCCGGAGGTTGTGTCAGGGGAGGGAGCTTTTTTTCCCAGGGGACTGCCTCTTCCATTACCCTCTCACTCACTCTGGCAGCTGGCAAGGGTAGAAAGGGAAGCAACAACCTAACAGCACCTGCAAAGATTTCAAATAAGGTGACTGTTGTTTCTTGGCGGTGACTGGAATACACTGATTATATGTTTAATAGGATGGTTATTTGTACACCAGCTGTTGTTACGTCTGCGGTTGTTATCTTGCCGCTGCCTCTGTTTTTTCTGAGCTAATGGAGGTTGCCCTGCGCTTACAGTGGAGCATACGATGAATGCTGAGGAATTTAAATACTTCAGACAAACGAGGACAAATATACTGGGGAAGGTTTTCAGGTGTGGCTGGAGGCTGGGGAGACATAGGATCAGTTTGGGAATGTGTTAGTCTGTCTTCCAAAAATTGGTCCTACCTGTAGCTATTCACATCAGGCATCTTGAAGCTAATTTGGCAGACCAAATTAAATGTTATTTTGAGAAATTAAAAGTTTGTATTAATTAGGTTACCATGAGCACCTTTCCTGTCCCTGACTGGGACACCCACTGGGGTGGCATGGCTGACTGCGGGGTCCCTGCAGCACTCTGCCCCCCATCATGGGTTAGCTCTGCTCCTTCTGCACCCTGGCTCATGTGAGCTCATGCGCCCAGGGGCAGGGCAGTGGGTGGGTGTCCCAGGGGACCTCCGTCCCATGGGTGCTCTAGGAGCCGCATCAACAGCAAAGTCTCACACAGCAGTGATGGTGGTGGTGAACTACAATTTTACCTACTCTTCTGTTAGATTATAGTGTTTGAATCTGTTGCTTCTGAGTGGTTAGGAAGTCCAGGTGAGAACAAACTGTACGAGACCACACGGGCAGACCTGCCTAAAGAGCTGTTGCAGACTTTCCATGCTTCTCCATGGTGTTCCTCACTGGCTTCCAACCCATGCTGTTCTTTTGGGATGCACCAAACAGAGCGGTTCTCATTAAGTGAATAAAGGAAGTAAGCACTGCCAAATTCATCTTTTATTCTCTTTTAAGCTGAGAATTGCATACAGAATTTTAGAAATACTATTAAAATTAATATCATGTGCACTGGAAATATACTCTGTCTAAAACACATTGAAGTCAACAGTGTTTGACTGATAAGGTCATTGGTTGTTTTTTAACACTTTTCCTTCCCTCTTATGGACAACATGTTGGATACTTGCAGCTACAAACAGCCATGGCTGATGGATAGTCACCTAATCCTATGACAAAAATTAAAGCACTTTAATCCAGTGTGATAGCAATGTCACAGCCCCTGAGAACTCAAATGCTACAATCCCTCTGTATCACACCTCATATAAACAAGAAGTTTTCTATCAGACCCCTTCATTTCTGCTACCCTTGGTTGAGTCCAAGGACTGGTTGAGGTAAGGTTATCAGTTACTAACAAAGTATTTGGAACTGTAGCTTGATCTAGATTAATTACAGAGGGATCTGCAGCGGTTTGGTCTCACTGCAAAATCCAAGGGGAATGTGGAGAGAATGAAAAGCTACCTTATATTTCACCACTAACCCAGAGATATGACCCTCTGCATTTGCTTATAGCTTCATATACTCTCCTATTCTCCTATGGAATAAGTGAGAAAACAGAAGTGTTCCTGGGAAGTTGTTTCCTTTTGCTTTCCTTTAAATCCAGGACTGAGCTCTGTGAATCCCAGGAAGAGGAAAATCCTGCCCTGGGGTGCAGATGGACCTTCAAGGAAGGCTGATGTACTTCTTCTTCACCTTCCTCCCTTCTTCCTTGAGTGGGCCCAGGTTTCTACATGAACCCAGCACTGCAAAAGTCAGAAAAGATTAATCTTGAAGGAAATAAATTACTGTAGAGATTACATTAGCTCAACATTATCAGAAACTGTCAGCCTCATTAAGCAACGTCATTAATACTCAGGGATTACTAAAATAACCTGCAAAACAAAATGCGTAGTTTGGTGCAGAAATCTGATGAATGCAATAGAAAATGCAACAGCAGGAGCTAGGATGATTACTCACAAGAATTTCTACTGCCAGCTTGGAGATTCCCATTTGGAATAAAGTGAGGAGAGGAAAGACTTGAGTATGTTAGTTAGTCAAAGCTCCACAACTGAGCTGCCAGTTGTGAAGCAGCCAAGAAAAAAGCAGGGGAAAAAAAGCCAAAAAAGCCAAGAAAAAAGCTCAAAGGCATCAGCCAAGGTATTGCCAGTAAATGCAGGGAAATACGAAAGCCAAAACAGTAAAAGAGTGAGGAAAGAGCTGCCAGACTTGGACAACAGTGCTGCAGCTGCTGCCATCACTGCCATGCAGGCAGCGGGGCTGCTGGTTGCCTGGTCTCTGGGCAGAGGGGCTGCAGAGAAGGGGGCACCAGAAGTCAGGAATGACTACAAAGGAGGGTTGCTCGGATGACTGGGAAAACAAAGATGCTCTTTTAAAAGAAGATATTACAAGCACTTGTCTTGCTTGGCCCTGCAAAACAAAGCTGAGGTACGATGCAGCTGCTCTGTGTATACCAGGGGAGTAATGTGCAGGGCAGGAGAGCAATTTGAAGGATAATGTTGGCACAAGAATAAATAGAGCTGAGATGATCCTTGCTAAGTTTCAGTTGAAAATCAAAGGATTTTGAGAGTTATGAGGTTCTGGAATAGCAATCAGATATGGGAAAACGAGCCACTCCTTAAGGAGCAAAATAGTTTTACGAAATGTGAAGTGATGCTTGTGGCACAGTTCATGTGCCCCTTGTTTTCCAGGATAACCCTATGGATATCTGCCACATAACTAAGGAACCTCACATGACAGGGGCAGCTGGGGTTTTGCAGCCCATTCTTTCCCCTGGAAACACATTAGCCCAAACACACACTGGCAAGCATCTTAGGGTCCCTGCTGGCAACAGCAGGTGCCCAGCAGAGGACAAATGAGATGCAGTACTCCCCAAGTGCTAAGAGGCAAAGTCTGGAAGAGAGAATGAGGTTGCTTAGGTTATTAGGCTTTCTTCATGTTTTTTTTCCAGCAAGGTGGTCTCTGGGCAGCAACTGCAATGTGGAGACTTAATAAACAGCGTGCAATAAAGTGGATTTCTATGCTGCAAGCTCTGGAAAAGCAACCAACATTAGCTATGCTTCAGGGTGCTAGAAAGCCTTCATAACTGAGGCAAACATGAACTATGGACTTATAGGTACTTCCACAACCTAACTACTTACTCTCTTGTGCTGCCAAAGTCCTGTCCCAGCATGCGCAGCACTTAACTGGGGAAGCATGGACTGGGAACAGACTGTTCTTCTAACATTCCCAAGTGGTAGTCAGCAATCTGGAAGTGCTTCCCAGTGTTAACGAGCCCAGAGTGAAAGATAGGTAGTACTGTCATAAAAAATAAAAATAAGAAAAAGTGGAGCACAAGATTCATTTGTAGTAGCTACAATGCTGAATTATTACTTGCCCAGCCCATCTCAGTTTTTAAATGTGTGTTAAATCATTTTGCTCTTACACTTTAAAAAATTGCATCTTTTGGTCTCATCTAGGCGAGTTTATAGAGACTAATGCAATCTCTGTCCTGATGAGTTTACAGGCTAAGAAACTGCCATTAAAATCACCTAATTATTATGAATATCACCAGCAAATTTCTTAATAGCATTAATGTATGTTATCTGATCCCTAACATATTACATTCAGGGATGTCACTGCAACCCGGTAAAGACTCCATCACAATCCAACTTTAAATGGCTTTTAGTGTGATCTCAATATGATTTCAATAACTGTCATTGTATGTTTTCCCCATCAGAACACATAAATGGCTCCATGGTGTAAAAGACAAAGAATATCATATCCATCCCAAGAAAGGGAGAACCCCTGAGCACTAAGGAGGGTGGTAACAAGGCAGTGCCAGCCCTTGTAGTACCAAGTAGGAGACTACCTTGCAGCATATTTTGGAATGTGAAGCATTTCATGCATTTTCCCAAAATTGTTAGAGTTGTCCATGCTATTGCTCTGTTTTCTCAATTTGAGGCTCTTTCCTGTAAGAGCTTGCATTCTAATAGCCATCCCTGTTTTAAGCATGGCAAACAGCTAATCTTGTCCATCAACATCCAGGACACAGCATCACGACAGGGAATGTTTTCAATGTGACATAATGTTTGTGGGTGTTTCATTCAGTGTGACAACATAATGTTTGTGAGTGTTTCCTAAGAATGGATTTTCAGGACACGCTTGGTGGAGGAGAGGGGTAGAAAGGCACTATAAATACTATCTGGTAAGAGACAGAGTTGTGTGTGGGGAAGAGAACAATAAAGGGACTAGTAAGGCTGGTATGGCTGGGATGACAGGCTGCCCAGAGAGGTTATAGAATCTCCTGCTCTGGAGAGATTCAAAACCCGCCCAGACACATTCCTCTGCAAACAGCTCTAAGCAAACCTTCTTTAGCACAGGGTGGGCTGGACTAGATGATTTCCAGAGGTCCCTTCCAACCCCTACTATTCTGTGATTCTGTGAAGAGGAATATGGCAGGGGGAAAACAGCCTAAGATATAGGAAGGTCAGCATGAAAAGTTTCCACTCAGTTTTCTTAGAAGCTGAGGTCAGAGGAAAAGACTTGGTGTAGGGCATGAAATGATCTGTCCAAGAAGAGGGCTTTAATAGCAGCAGTGCTCAGATATTATTGGAGGGTCTCATGTAGGTGTCAGACTAACACAGAAATTAGGAGGGATTTTAAGACGGTGTATAAATGCCTGGCTATCACAGAATCACAGAATAACCAGGTTGGAAGAGACCCACTGGATCGTTGAGTCCAACCATTCCCACCAATCCCTAAATCATGCTCCTAAGCACCTCATCTACCCTAACCTTAAACACCTCCAGAGACGGTGACTCAACCACCTCCCTTGGCAGACCGTTCCAATGCCTAACCACCCTCTCCATGAAGAACTTTTTCCTAATCTCAAGCCTAAATCTCCCCTGGCGGAGCTTGAGGCCATTCCCTCTCGTCCTGTCCCCGGTCACTTGGGAGAAGAGGCCAGCTCCCTCCTCTCCACAACCTCCGGAAAGATAAACAATTGAACATGGACATAGTGCAGGTACGGCAGGAGGCAGACAGGGAAAACGAAGGATGTCTCCATGGCTGTCTGAATAAAGAAAGAGAGGGGGAATTTTCAACAAAAAGGGAGCAAGTGGTGTAGTGGGCAAAAATTTACAAGTGGGAGCTGGTCGTGTTAACTGTGAAATCCTGTGCAATATAGGGTAATATCTCAGTGGAGTGGGAAAGCATAGGGGACTGAAACAAGACAAGGTATTTGTGTTCTTAGTGGTGACTGAATCCATGGAAATGGAAGGCATCTCTCAGCACAATATCTTCGGAATACAACAAGGAGTCTTGTAGACACTATTGACTGTACTGACTGAATTTAGGCAACTGAAGTAGCTTCCTTCCAGCTGCCTCTCCCCATATCCAGTAATTCCAGTCATATCTGCCAGCACTATAAAGATATTTCAGATATCTTATAGCAGACATAAAGGACACTAGATGTTTATGTGTCTGCAATGGCACATAAGTCATGATCTACTTTGACCTCAACGGAGATCTGAAACACCCAGCTTACATTAGATATCAACACTTTAGATTTTTAAATTTGAATGCTAGTGATCTGGAGCTGAATTTCACTTTAGATAGTTGTAGTTAGTTGAGATGAAGGGAGTGAGAAGGGCTACCTTCTCCATGTAAAAATGAAAAGATGATTGTCTTCAAATCTTCTTTAAAAATGTGAAATTGGATGAAAAAGTGTAAATAAATTCATTTTTTTTATTTTTGAGAAAAACAGAGACCAATTTGGGATTGGGTTGATGTTTGGCCAACCTGTTCCCTTTCATCTCTAACTCATAATATTGTTATCTGAAACCAGCTATTATGTATGCCTTTTCAAATCCTGATTTATGGATTTCACGGTTTGAAGCAAGTGTGACAACTCTGGCATGTACGCATAAATGAGATACTGTAAGATTTGTGTTCTGTGGGGCTATTTGTTAGAGGATTGTTAATTTCAGTGCAATCCCTGTTTGATATATGTCTTGAGTATAAATGTTAAGTGGCAACATGATTGTTTTATCTCTCCTGGTGAGCTGGTTCAGGTGATTCTTCCGTTGTTTTGAGCTTTCACTGCCTATGATGAAAACAGCTGACTGAAGCTAGATAGGGACACATCTTCTTGCCCTCTCATATCATAGACATGCCCTGTGTGCTGTTACAAGTGACAGAAAAAGAGAGTACACAAAGTGCCTTACACTGATCAAATACATTGTCTAGATATTTACAATGTCACGGCTTATTACAGAACATTGCTGGCTGCTTACACAGATCCCTGAGCACCGACAACACCCCATATTGTCCATCAGCATTTATTTATTTCTCCTCTAAACTGGCTATCTTCTTATAAACAAGAGTGAGAAGTAAAGGAAGTAAAAGACATAAAACAGGAACAAGGAAGATGATAAAAAATACAGAAATATAGGACAGGCAAGGACCTGTCATTCAGTTCAGTCATTTGATATTGCAAACAGACAGGCCACAAAAGGTATTTAATAAGCTTTCAGAGATCCATCTCAAGTGCTGTTTGTATTTTGTCCACCCTTTTACAAATAAATGGTTGATCTAAACCCTCTGCTTTCTGACAGCAGAGAATCCTCTTTTCCAGGCTAAGTTTACCCATGACAAGCTCATATCTATTTGTTCTTTTGCCAACATTCTCTTTAGGTGAAGCAACTCCACTCTGTAAATATGTCAGAGGGGTAAACATCAACAGTGGAGATCAATCGTATACTATTATAAGCAGATAATTAAGCCAGTCTCTTCTAGATCCTTGTACGAGAACAGATTCACTTTTCCTACTAATGATTGTCTGGCTGTGTGGATTGAATTTTCTTCATCTCTGTGCCTAAAACTGTACATTCAAAATGAGGTGCCACCAAAGCACCTTACAGTGGTACAGATAGGAAATACCGTGGCTTATTCTACAGTTAGTGGGGCTGTCCTGGATAATACAACGTTCTCCTGAGCTCTTTGAGTGAAATTAGGGCATTAAAGAACTTTGCACAAATACATTTGGAAAAATACCTAGATTTTGTCAAGATGTATAAACATGCAGGTAAGTTTTTAATGTTCTTAAGGATCACTATCCTCAGTAAAGTGGAAATCTAGAGAAATTCTGACTAAAAGACATAGTTCGGGCTAGTAAAACCTGTAACGCTGCTATTCACAAAGCTAAAATAGGTGTCTCACTAAAAATATCTTGCCGCCTGTCCTCTATAATACCAGAATTGTCTTCCCTTCATCTCAGATGATATCTCACCAAAGGGGAGAGAAGTGAATGGGGTAACCTAGTTTATTAATATTGGTGTGTGCCAAATGAAACAGAATTTCCTCACTGAATAATGAGCATAAGGGAATGTGTTAAAGCATACCTACAAATAGCTGCAGGTCACCTTTAGTTTGGGCATATATGGACTTTTCATGCTCCCTTTTATAACTGTAACATTTTCCTGACATAACTTATTTCTACTGAAAACACATTAGAGAAATACAATGGCACGTGACTGATCTGGCTCTTAGTGAAACATATATAAAACCCAAACTGATCATATAACAGGCTGCACACCTTGATCAGAAAAAACCCCACACCAACAAAAATCCATCACTGTAGTGCAAACATCTTGCCTGCATCATCACACGAAGGATTCTTTGGGCTTCATGTACTGTTTATATTAAAGCAACATGTAGGCTCCTGGGGCATGTTCCTGGACCTCCTGGTGTTCTCTCTTGTTGCTGTAGCATTTTTCACTTACACGTCCCCAAAGGCTTTGCAAAGGAGAGTCAGCTGAGCCTCCCTACACACTCGACAGCTGTAAAAATTAGTGACCCACTTCTGATGGCATTTTCACCACAAGGCACAGTCAGATAGATACAAAGGTGAGGGAAAGAGCCAAAAGTTACAACTCTGAGCAGCACCTAACCCTCCACAGCCTGTAAGGAAAAACCTGCTAATGGCAATATTGTGCTTTGTTTCCCCTATTGGCTTCAGTTGTCTCTTTTTAATTTCACGTGACTCAGAAAATGATTGTTGTGAGTTCTGATCTGTAGGACTACTGCTCTGAGCTCCATGATTCCCAGGTACAGAAAATATGTGGCTGTAAAGAGAATATAAATTATAATATAGTTTTGAGTGACAATTCCCGCAGATTTAAAAAAAAAAAAAAAGAAGAAGTGGTCAGACACAGACCAGGAGGAGGGGGTAATGCTTAGAATCTGCTGTTAACAAAAGGAGAATGCTGCCTGGGAGATATATGTTAACCAGCCTTGATAAACGTTCTCCACTCATCCCCATTTGGGAGGTGTTCATTTTCAATGGATAAAGACCAGTTTTATCTCCCTGTACCTGGCTATGTGCTATAATGAAAAGTGAAATATTTGGCCTCTCAGTGCATTTCTTTTTATGTTTTAATGCTTAGCATATTTGTGTTTTCCAGTAAATTTGCATGAGATAGTACATAACTAGATTCTACCTGACATAAGTTACCAAACTGCAATCCGTAAACATTAAAAATATATTCTCCCAGGGTATGTGCTTTATGTTCCTTATTGTTTGCCCTGTGACACTTTATTAGTAAGTATCTGAGCACGTCCATATACCATATGAAATTCCAGGTCCTTTGTGGTTTGCCTCCATAGCTAACTTCTAAAAAGGTAGATTATACTTCCTATAGGTTTCATTTAAACCAAAAGTATAATGGCTTAGGACAGAGGAAGAGGGATAGAGGAATTTAACTGAACTACGGCTGAATACAGAGTAGTTTGACTCCCATGAAATGAATATGCACCATTCAGGCACGAGTTTCATGCTACAACTGTCTATATTAAGGTTAGATGACATTTTACCAGTTTTTTTTGAGTTTTACAAACCCTGCACCATGGCATCCTAATGTATTCATATTTCTCTTTTTCCAAAAACTGATAAAACTGTCACTTAGCCTAGCAACAGGCAAACCAGAATTGTCAACACTGGATCTGCTCCAAGCTTCACTCTGTGCAGCAGCACATCTCTGAAAACAGCAGGCACTCAAAACCCCAAAGACATGTTCCCATGACCACTGGGGATACCAGTCCCAGAGAGCAAATACAGAATAAAGTTCCTTGCATTAAGTGCCATTCTCTCCTTTAATAGTGACAGATTGGCTTAAGACCCAAAGCATGACATTTAAGTTAATTAAGTGTGAAAAACAGTGGAAGTGCAAGCACTGAATATTCTTTGTTTTTCTTGGAGAACGCACAGCAGACAAACAAATGGAATAGGCTGATCCCAGGGCCACTCATATGAGGGAAATCTTTCCATTTGTTGTCCATGGGCTCAGGATCAGCTCCAACATTTATGTTTGGGATATATAGAGCAGGACTCAGGCCAGTGTGCAAGCAAGGGGGACAGACTGTAAGCTGCATTCTGCCTCTGTGTGTGTGTGCTTGTGAGAGTGCCTCTATTTAGAGGTGTGTAGTAAGTGTTAATTAATGTAGCTGACCACTGATTTAAGGAGGCATAAGTGATGGAAAATGGAAATTTATGAGTATGTACATATTCAAATCTCTTCTTTCAGTTGGATTTATAATCAGAAGTGCCTGAACAGCTACTGTGGTTTCATTCATTTATGCGAGGTATTTACAGTATATTTACAGTAGCCATTTATAGCTCACGAGGTTTTTTCTTTGCAAACTTTAATTTAATAACTCCTAATATCCTCAGCTGCTTTCACACACAGTGTGCTTACTGAACTAAAGCCTTGTATTTCCTTCTGAATAGAAACCACTTTTGCCCAGACCTTGTGTAGCTAGGGATTTGAGTGCAGTAGACAATTTCAAAGACTGCTCTTTCTATTTAACAATCAGTGCATTAGGCTAAAATATTCACACAGATGCACTAGCAATTGAAAGGGTGTGCGGTGTAGTGACAAGGTCCTTCTGTTACCTGGAACTGTAGAATGATGAATGAGCATTAGTGGAATATTCTTTTGGCCTTTAGGTTTACCTTGATCTTCTCACAGAATGCAAATTGACATTATACCCACATTTCTATAGTATTTATTACTGTGGTCATGATGTGAGGGCTTTTTTTCAATATGAATAGTATAAAAGGGGAAACATATTACTGCAAAGAGGCATTATTGTGCTGGGAATGTATAAACAGCTGAGAAGAATAGAGCGACATGCTTATAATGGAAACTGAAAGCTCTTCATTTTGTCCTGATTGTCTACCCTTCCTTTTTAAACAACCTTCCTTTTTCCTAGCTATCAATACAAAGTTCTTTTTGGTAAAATGAAGTGCATTCATGCTGCCTGAAAGAAGCTTTTAAAGTTGATCTGTGCCCACACAAAAGGGAGGCAGTGTTTGAGCACATCAAGTTGAGGAAGCAAACTTGGTCAATGTTCATTACTCATGGCTTGACACTCTGAGTCTCCATATCATTTTGTAAAGAATCAGATAAACTTTCCTCCTGATAAACAACTGAAATAATTTTTCTTAGCTGTCAAGTCCTTTTCTCCCATTTCCAGCCTGTTCTCACACTCTTCCCAGCTCGTAAAAGCAACTGAGCACAGCTCTTTGGACTGATAAATGGGCTCCTTTCAATTGGTGGCAGGCTTCAGGAAAAAGAGATAATCCTGGATAATGTGGACACAGTTTTCATTTCATGTCACCCAATTAAACTGCAATTATCCGGAGTGCAACAGCAGAAAAACTGGAAAGAATGGTTGGAGAATGAGGAGCCCTGGCTCCCTGGGACTCTTTATACTACACACATTAGCCTAGATTTGTTCTATTCTGATAATAAAGTGCCAGTCTAAGCACTTAGCAGCACACAGTGAGAGGCAGACCAGCTGCAACCTGTAGCTCAGAATGAAATACTATTGCAAGTGCTCTGGGAAATATCAGTTTGATCCAGAGTAACTTTCTGGGAGATTATTTGCATCAGGAATCCAAAGCCCTGCGCCGTGGTTAATTACATCCAGAGCAGTATGATCAGGAGGTGTTCTGAACAATGCAGTGAGGTTCAGATTACAGGTAAAATAAGGACAAAAAAAAGTCTTTTCTTGACATGACTCACAGTAGCACTGCAAGCCAAAATAATGCAGATATCAACCATTTTATTATGAAGGCAAACTGCACTAACGTATCTTATCTCTTCGGCATTTTGACTGAGATCTAGGGCAGGATGAATTTAATATGTTAATATGTCTTATTAAGTTACCGCTCTTGCAGTAAAATAAACTGGATAATCTAACAGATCTGTTTTATCTCTAATTACCACAATCCTGGTAAACTGCAATTAAATAAACAGATGTATTTTTTAAGCTTGTGGCTTGGTGCATGGGAACATTTAGAAATGCATGTATTTGTTATTATTGCTTTATTTCATTTACCCAGTACTATAAGTGCATGGTGGTTGTGCTGTTGGCATGGGCTGTAAGGGGGTGACATCTAAAGTGTTTCTAACAACTAAAAAGCTTTGTTCCTAGAAGTCTCTACTTTTCTCCCTCAATTTTTTTATTTCATTTACATGAAAGACCAGGCAGGGCTACCACAGGCCGTGAGACAAGTTAGGCAATTTGGCTTACGTTCCCTTTCCTAGGAGTTAAGATGGGCTTTAGGTTGTTACATTACAATACTTTATGAGTATACAGATAGTCAGTCTTGCTTGGGGTCCCTTCACATACTGGGAAGCAGCAGCAAAATGGAGAACCACCACCTTCATTGGCAACACTTGAGGGTGCAAGCAAGTTCCCACGTCAGGAGGAATATCTTAGTGAAGTCCCACATAGGGATCACCAGCCTTGGTGCAGTTAATCAGATGTATCTGCCCTATACAACGGTGCAAAGGGGGCAACAAGGGGACAGAAATTCCTAAGTCAGATTCACAGCCTTCCACCACAATTGTGAGAGACTCTTAGGTATCACTTAAGCCTTCATCAGGCACCAGACTTCATGTTTTTGTGCAAGTTGAGATCAATTGAAGAATTGTTTTTGCTAGCAAGACATGTAACAGAACTGTGACAGTTTTTGCAGGAACGACAAAGCAAATTCTAAAACTGTGCAGTGCTGAAGTGCACAATTCCCAAACGAAGCACAGCTACTTCATAAGCAGGTGGTTTTCGGACTGGAAACATTCTGTTTTACCTAAATTTTTCAATTTGGCCCTATATTGAGGTATTTATCAAATGGAAAATGCATTTCCCCATCACAACTGGGAAAACCCCAAGCGCAGAAAGATTTGGATTCTTCAGAGATGTTAATAAAACTGGGATTTCTCTGTTTCCAAAATAATACCATGCCTCCCACGCTCTTTATTCCATACCTTCACATTCCTACCTGAAGCAGGTTCTGGGCTGCTTTGAAGATTGCTTTTCTGCTTCAAACTTGAAAGCTACCTTGTTCCTCATGGAGTCTATTTAAATAGCAAAAACCTGTGCCTTGATGTGAGCAGGAGCTGCAGAGTGGAAAGAAGGGCTATGGCAGGGGCATGGGTGTTTACACCCGCAGCAGATGCCAATGGAGTGGTTCAGTTCCTCTGCAAAAGGAGGGGGTATATATCAATAGAGATACACATTTTAAGGTGTGGCTACTTTCTTTTAACTCTTTCATGGTCTCAAGGCACCTTCAAGCAGCTGTCCTGCAAAGAAGGGTAGTTAAAAGAGACCTAACCGGTCATTTACTGAGGGCAACAGAGGTAACATGATTTTAAGGAACAAATGCATTTCCTTTTTGGAAGCTCCCTCTCAAGGACAAGGACAGTTTGCCACTGAGAGGCTAAATTAGAAGTTGTCACTCTTTTCCAAAGCCAGTCCTAACTTTTCAAAGATGAGCAACTCTGAAGAAACAGAGAGGAACCTACAGGAGGTGCCAAAGACTGATGGGCATATTGAGGTAAAGAAAGGTGATCATATTTGATTTAGGGAACAAAGGTTGGGCAACAAAGCAGAATAAATCAGTCTCTGATGGTTTTAGGAAGAAGGTCAATTACTTGAGCAATGTTAATCAGTGTCATGCCTCAGATCTGTCCTTATGAGAATGCCAAGGAATTGATCTTACTAAGTGACATTTATCTATATAAAAACCAAAATTAGGTCCCTTCTATAAAACAGTGTAGTACATTAGTCTTTTAGCACAGTGCACGTACTATACAGAGTGTATTAACATCATACATTAACAGCATATAGTGCAATGCAATGGAGAATGACGCTGTATACTCTCATTACTTGGATTATACCAGGTAGCATCCACAAGTTAAAAGAAGGTCCCTTTCCAGGCAGATCTACAGTGCAAGTATGTGAAGGAGGCAAATTCACTCACAACACCTTGAATTGCCAGGCACTCAACCTGGGCTTTCCATCAATTACCTCCCAGGAACTAGACAGTGCTATGTAGGAGATCTGCACATAACATCAGTCACATAACATTTTATCACCTATTTTCTTATCTTAGAAATACAACAAGTATGTAAGAATATTCCAGCCAGATGCTGACTTCATTTACAGCTAGGGAGAAAGGGGATCCACGCCCTCATGAATGTTTCTATTTCCTCATTTCTTTCTCTAGAGAGAAATGTTATCACATGCTAATCTTCAGGAGAGGTTACTAGATGACGTTTGTAAATCCCTTTAAAAACATATATATACTATATCAATATATCTATTTAAAAAATACATGCAATGCTTTAAATCATCATTGTGAATTATTTTCTGTGTCACTGCGGATAAGGCACAGCCACATATTATAAGTAACTAGATTTTAAAGGACTGTAATCTCCATACAATCCTTCTCTCAATTTCTACCTATTTGCATTTTTGTTACGAAGAAACATATTGCAGCCATGCCTGGAAGTCTGGGTTGGCTGCAATTTACCTCCTGGTGTGCTGTGCATCCCGAAGTTCTGGGAGGAGAAATACTAACTCTTGAGGATGTAGCCTTACCAAAATATTAACACGCACTTTTTATAAGAGCTCCGTTAGCTGATAGCATTTTATTTGACTACCAGCAGTCATTGTTTCCCGCAGAAAGCAGCAGTGTCAGATAATTTCACCCCCTGCTTTCTCTTTGGTTGCACAGTGGCAGGAACAGGAATTAGAGACCCCCGAACCAAGTGGAGGCCAGGGCTCTGAATGGAGCAGCTCTGTCTGAATCTCATGCTAATGAGATCAGGAAGGGAGGAAATGTTGAACTCCAACCCTGGGCTGCCAAGCAGATCGCCCCTGTCTCTGCGGAGGGAAGGAAGGATCCCGAGGTATGGAGGGTGTAAGGATGCTACTCAGCTGGCAGGAAAGGGAGCAAGAGTTTTGCTTATCTTAATAGCTCCTCTTGTTCAGGAATCACAGTAGCAGCCCTTATTTGCAAACTTGAATAAGTACAATGCACTCTGAGGTCTTGCACAGGTGCTAGGCACTAATGGTTTTCCTCTGTGCCTGCACAATGACTGCTTTTTTTTCCAGGACTGCAGGAAGGAACTGGAAAAACCTATTCAGACAAAAGTGTTGGCTGCACATTTTAGGCAAAGTGCTGACTGGCTTTTGTTGCAGTGTGCTGGTGCCATCCGTGAGCCTAGGATGATGACCTAGAAGGTGATCTGACAATGAATGTTTCTTTTGGAGAACGTGTCAAGTATTGTAGAAGCTTGCACATTGGTAATGAGACTAACTGATTGCAACACATAATTGCCTAGCAGTCTCTCTTGATAGCTGGATAGATAGTGTATTCTTTCCTTCCTTCAAAAACTTAACAAAGGAGGCCATAACAGGGCTTTGAGTGTCTGCAGGGGTGAAGTAAATCAAAAGTAAATCATAGAATAAGAAAAGCAGACACACTTTTTTTTTGAGATGTTATATCCAGTGAGGAGCTGTCTTACAGAATTTAAATGGGTTTATACTACCTTGATGCAACTTTGAGAATCTGGCATTGGACTCTTTCGCTCTTCAGTAAAAGCTGCCTGCCAAATATTACATTTTCTTTCTTTTGTTTCTTTTCCTTTTTTCCTCCTGTTATGGTTTACAGCTTTCCCAAATCCACAAGAGGAGGTGACTGATGTTGCCATATGGTGGCTATTGGATGTAATACTGTCCAGTTTGTGGATAATATTCTTTTCTTCTTAAAGATCTGCTGCCCTCCAAGAGATGCTGAGGGACTGTAAAACTTAGTAGGCTGAATGTCTGAGAATGAAGAGAGACTTGTGAAATGCTTGTAAAGTACTTATATCTTCAAATGGGCTAAAATGCTTGTGTATTAACAGCTTGAGGAACCTTAGAGCACGTTGCTTTGTAATACGCTGCTGCTTCTACACAGGCTTTTTCTATCTTTCTGTGTAAGACTGCTGCAAATTAGGAGTTGGAACAGTCTGTCACATGTGATTCAGGATGAAGCTAATTAGCCCACCACTGGAATACTTGAAACTAATTCTACTGTCATATACAAATATATTCTCTCTTGTTAAAAGTTCTAAAAAGCTAGAAAGATGCTTGGGGTAAAAGAAATTCTCACTGTTAATGAACACAACTTTTTCCAACATAAAAAGAAGATGGATCCAGGGTATCCTTAAGTCTTTTACTGTCTGCTTTGTTGTGATTAGCAACCTTCTTCTGGTGTAAAATGTTTCTCTCTGTGCATCAGACTGTTATCATAATAACAATTCTCAAACATTTCTGTTGAGGTAAATTCAGTTATCCTTGATCAATATCAAGCAACTGTTGTTGAGCAAACATGTACATGAATGTATTTGCTGGTATTATCCACTATGGATTACACATTTTTTAGTTAATTATTTTAAGGTACAGCATTACTATGTGCTTGTAATATAGATTATTGAAAGTCCCGTTTTCCTTCGTCTCTTTGAACCATTAATTAAAACCTCATTTCTGTTAAATTCTGTTCCATCAGATTTTTGTTGAATAAATGTCAACAAGCTAACAATTTTCTTATTAGAGAAACCAGAAAGCCAAATATATTTCCTCATAATATAAATGTGGGATGTAATATAATGACACGTAACTTTTCCAAACCAAGTTACAGTATTTAGTTACAAGAAAAATAACCAAAAAGTATTAATAAGTCTGTTAAATGAAAGTATTTGGTGAGGGTGGGAGATATTTTTCCCATTTTCTTTGAAAGATGGGAATGTAAGGTACTCAGCCAAATGATCCACAATGGCTTTAGTCCATAAATTATCACTGTTAACCATCTCAGGATCTAAAAGACCAAATTTGCTTTTCTTTCCTGCTTAAAGATTTGAGAAAAAACCTTTTACAAGAGTACCTCAGTACTTGAATTTATGAAATGTGAAGTATGTCTTACCTTCTTCAAAATCATTTAAATAAGTATGTGAGAATTGAGGCAAGACATGGATCTCTGATGGCCTGTCTTCATCTGAGGTAGGCGGCACTCTGGGTAGGATCTCCGTTCTAACTCTCACCACAGCTACTCACCTGGAAAAAAGCTCAAATGGTCATTGAACATACAAATAAGGAGGCCTCTGGTGGGTGAATTAGTGGGAATCTGGGAATCAAAAAATCAATAACTTTTACAGCCTTAATTAGAACCCTGTTATGATGCTAATAGTGGAATGTAGAGGACTGTCTACAAGTGGATTTTACGTTCATCTGACCCTGCAGACTCAGAGATCACAATGGTGCTTCGTCCCGCCTTTAGTGTCAAACTGAATGGTCACCCAGCAAAGCATTCACTACCTGATGGCTGCCTGCATGGAGCACCAGCCAGCAACAGCTGCAGGATGCTTTGCACATAGTTGTGGTATATATGGGAATATGGTAACTAGGGTTGCTGCTGCTGTTTTTATTTTGGCTTGTTGGCAGATGTCTTGCTATTCTTTAGCTTTTGGATTAAGTTGATGTAAGAGGTCCAAGTACTATGCTAAACACTCCATTACAAGATTTATCAGAAAAGGCTGTCGGTCCTGAGAGACTTCTTCAGAACAGCAGAGAATTAGGAACAAATTGTGTGGGCAGTCAAGTTTGTGGGCTGAAGAAGTGAGTGAGTTCCTAATCTCTGTGGCTCTGGGTGACTGGTTTTCTGTAGGCAAACCACACTATATCTGTGGGAAGAAAACTGGGCATCTGTTTTGTGTGTGCACCCATAGAAGTTGCCTAATGCATATCCACAGCCACACACAATCCTCTTCTCTGAGATGCCAGGAGTCTCTAGTACCTGTTGTTAAATCCATACACTTGAGCTGCCAGGCAGATGTGTTACTCCCAGTACAACCCTGGCTTTTTGTGTAGCAGGAGGAGGAAGTTGTTTTGGTGAGTGTATCAAAAACAAAGGAGCTCAAGAGCTGGTTATTATTAACATGCCGTTCAGAAAACACACACTGCCACAGTCTTAAGGCCTCCAAAATACCAAGTCTGTAATGGTGGCTGGTAACTCCCTTTCTCTGAGGTCCTTCACTAGGTCTCATGCTGACTTTCTGCATGGCTGCATTTGCTAAGTGTCTGCATCGTTTCCTAAAATAACTTTGAGGGGCTTTTGAAAATATATAAAACTTGATAATTCATGCACGGCCAAATTCAAAGCACCTCAAGATCAGTGAAAGTCCTCCTACCACCACTGGTCACTGAGACAGGAGTTGATCCTCCCTCAGTCAGTTCAGAGGTTTGACCTCCCATGCATGAGGGTGTCTCTAATTAGCTGGTGCCAAATTACCTAGCCTTGAGCTGAATCCTTGTCAGAGCACTGCTTAATTCTATCTGTTCCAGACTTCCAGTTGTCTCACATGCGAGTGCTCGTTGTCGGCTTCAGTCCCCTGTTGTTCACTGCTGGCGTGCAGGGCTGTGTGCTGCAGATGGAATTCCTCGGGAGATGAATGATGTGCTGAACAATGCATTGTAGTTGATACCCTCTTGAACTCTGACACCTGACACTGAACACCTTTAGCTGTAAGAGTCAAAGGTTGAGCAAGGAAGTAAATTCTGAACAGATAGTTATTTCCCTCCAAGTATCTGTGAATGATAACGTTCTTTGACATATTTGTCACAGATAGCTTTGCTTTTACTGATTTTCATATAAATGCTGGATAAAAATGTTATTTTTATGTTTATACGGTTCTTAGAAACAGTATTTTGAACTCTGCCAGTCTATGCCCATCTCTCTTAGAGGTGAGAGGAGAAGCAGGTAATTCAAGTATTTTTATAACAGTTTTTCACAACTATAGTTAACAATACAGCCAGAAGTACCAGTTCTTGTTTATCTTTTAGCAAGGACTCCCCCAGCATGTCAACTGTCCTGCTTGAGGACATGCATTAAAGTAGTTATCAATGCCCCAGGAAAGAAAAGCTCACGACATTAGCCCTGCTTGAGTGGCATCATGTGTTTTGACTCTCTCTCCTCCGTCTGTCCCTCTCTCGTTCGTCAGCCCACTGCCCTTCTGTGACATGAACCCCATGGCTGGGAAGGCGTTTGGGTATTGTTAGCGCTGCTCCCTACAGTAGATTGGCAGCCAGGAGTGCCGGGGAATGACAGGTCCCATAATGCACCCTCATCTTGAAGATGGAGAGCGTCACCTTTGTAACATTCCCAGCTTTCATTAGCCTGAATGCAATTGTGCTAGGTTTAATTTTTGGAGTGTTTGCAGTTTTTCCAGCAAATGGCTGTTTGAACACAGTGTCCCCATTATATCACCACAGTCAAAGGGAGGAAAGATAAAGACATTGTGTAAAGTTTCTGTTGCTTAGCAGACAAGGATTTATGTACTGGAGAACTCTCATCTGGCAGTCAATTTGCCTTTGTCTTTCAAAGTCGTGGAAGTACCAAGGGAGTATGCCTGAGAGTTTTATTTGCTATTTACCAGATTACTGAAGTATCGGGCATCTTTAGATCTGTTGTGAAGAAAAATGCTTTCAAAACAATTTTGCAAACTTCTGCGGAGGCTGAAGGGAGAGGCAAGTGAAACCTTTGAAATGTTGCCCTTTGAACTGCTAGAGGGGTGCATGATTGAGGAAAGGACTTGAGGCTGTACAGTTTCATGAATTTAAAATGCAATCTGTCATAAAGGTCTGTCCAGCAGAGAGAAAAAGGAAAAATATGTCTGCTCCTGTCTTACTTAAGAGGGATAACCACGTCAGAGAAAACATTTCTCTCTGGAAAATTATAATCTCTGGTTAGCATACATAAGGATAAATTGAGTTTTAAAAAATCAACGTTTTCTGAACTATCAAGGGTGACATTCATTTATAGCTCCACTTAGTTTACACTACAACATATAACAAGCAACGAGTACTGGAGTTAATAGTATCGGTCCTGGCTAACATTTTCCTACTCAGTCTTTCCCCAATATTCAATTCTGACTGACACAGCTAAAATTGTAGTGAAGGCAGAACCTGTAAGACCAGGCTTTATTGTCTGAAAACAGAACTGAATGGTATTCATCTAACACTCATCAAAATGAGTGAGAGCTGAGGGGAAAGCTGCTTACAAAAACTTGTAATTTAGTGTTAAAATCAACTACTGTACTACAGAGCCTGCATTATAAATACCTTAGCCACTGAGATGGGCCTGGGATTTGTGGAATAGTTAGCTTTGCTAACATGGTAATTAACTTAAAGAAGTCATAAAACAAAGTGATTCACATGATGTTGCAGAAAGAAATTAGAACAGAATCTGTTGAGGGAAAAAAAAGCCTTTATACCAGAATAAAATATGGCCCATTGATTTAGGGTTATCAATAGGGACCAGTAAATACACTGGAATGCCTAACTAGCTTGAAACCCTACCAGTGCCTGAAGCCAACATTTACAAAGTTCCAAAAAAAATACCTACCTGAATGCCTGGCATCCATAAAGTTCTTGTAATTTCTGGTTCCAGGTAAAATATTATGTGAAAGGCCACTTCTGTAGCTAGCCTTGATAAATCCAAGAGCTGTGAAGTATCTCCTTAAACAACGGTTACATCCCGTGTCAGATGTGAGATTAACCTTCTGCTGTGTTTTCATTATCTCATTTCAGGGGAAGTTTCCCAGCCTATTCTTTCACGAATGTAGGTGGTGTCTGTGTTCATTTCTGAAGAGCTGGTTTCTGGCCAGACTGCCTTAGGCCCCAATCCACACTGCAGAATATGACCCCTTTTAAGACATAGTTTTAAAGACTTTCTTTGGCCAAGTGGGCCCTCCTTAGTGTAAAATGAACCTTTCTCCTTCCAGCAAGGAATGGCCTAATGTCCTGCTCTAGGAAAAACGCAATGGTCCTGCTGGGAAGAGCAGCTCTGTGATCCACCACAGGCTCCATTTCAGCCAGACGTGAAGCAGCCCCCATGAAGACATGACAAAGGCCAGTATTATGCCAGTGCCACCATTATTTTGGTCATACACAGGGTGCTGATAGTGGTTTCTATTGGCCTGACAGACCTTTTCTCCTGGGAAAGGGATGGACAGGAGGACATCGGCCCCATCTGCCACCATATCATTTACTTATGTGGCTGGGGAAGCTCTACTGTGGCACCTAGGGTGTTTTCAACTGGATCAGTACAGCAGCCACTGAACCAACCTACTGGCATCTGTAAAACATGAGCCGAAGATCTAAGAGGAGCAAGGAGACAGACTAAGCCTTTTGTTTAAGGTACTGGTCTGAGGCTCAGGAGATGTGGGAGATCTATTCCCGCTTGCTTGACAGATCTTAAGTGTTGATTTAGCCTCAGCATTACATCGTCTCTCTGTAGGTCTTTCTCTGTCATCTGCTTGTGTTACCCCTTTGTTTTCCCTGTTTAGGATATAGGTGCCATGGAGCACTGCTTACTTCTCTCTCTATGGCTGTACAGGGCTTGGTGCTGTGGTGGATCACTCTGGATACTCCCAATAACAGCAAATAATAAACACAATTGTGATAGGTTATACAGCATGTGATTTTTGAGGAGAGAGACATATAACAGATATTCTAAAAATAACTCATCTCCTTCTTTATAAACTCTGCAATATCACTGGTAACAACTGTCTTCTTCCAGAGCACAGTCTTGGTTCTCCTCAGCACTGCACTCAGGAGATTCTTACAATAATGGCAATAATTTTTCACTGCTATGAAAGAAGATTGCGATTATTGTCTCATTCTTATGTATTTTGGACCAAAAATTTTAACTATACAGGCTGAGCTGCCTCTGTAATGTAATGTAATTGATACTATAGAATTCACCTCTCACCCAGGCCTTGGTTGTCCATGTTTCTGCTGGAAAACATGGTGCTTTGGCAAAATTAAACAGAGGATGTATAGTATAGACATGTTTAGAAAGACCCAGATCTATATGTGATGCTAAAACTGTATTTCTCATTCCAAAATTTCATGATAAAAATTATTAAATTAATCTGCTACAAATAACTGCATTGAAAACTAATTAACTTTGGCTACAATAGAAGGAAATGTATTTCAGAGAACTTATATATATATATATAGTCATACATACATGCATGAATGTATCGAAAGTACTTTCATTGATGTGTTCAGAAATGCAGGGAATATTACACAGATGGAGAGGCTGATTTATTCTTTCTGGAACAACTTTAAGGCAGTCTGGATTTCCTCTCCTATCTTGTTTAGAAACAAAGCCAAAGAAGAGATTCAAGAAGATGTAAAATAAACTTCAATTATTGATCTCTCTGGTTTTTACCCAGATTGAACATATCTTACAAAATTTTTGGTTGGTTTGTTGGCCTGTTTTGTTTTTTTTCAATGTTAGCATTTGTTATTTGTTTTATGTCTCAGCTCTAGGTCTTTGGGACATACCTACACTGTCCTTTTAGCTGTTTGGTGTATAATAGTCCACATCTGGGCTACATTCCCCAACAGAAAGTACATTGGGGAACTGCAGTTTGAACAGCAGGTACCAGTATTGTGCTATGAATTACTCCTTACTGTTAGTAACTCTCCCAGTCAGTAAAAACAAAGAGTCTGACCTCCAAGTCCTGATGTGTGAGCCCTTGGTGGATCTGAAGGTGGCTGATGGAACCAGAAGTGCAGCTGGAAATGGACTCCTTTTTGGGTTAATTTTGCAAGGATTAGACCACTGAAATACAAGCACAGATGCAGAATATGTCTGGAGGAGTCAGAAAGTGACTCTTCCTTCCCCATTCATAAACAAGCTTCTCTGTTTCTACAGAGGACTCTTCTGGTCCCAACATAGCAAAACCCACATTTTTTCAAGGTGAGGATGAGCCAGACCTCTTTCCATGTGGAAGATCACCATCCTGATCTCTGTGCGTGGAGGAAGTATAGGGAAATATCAATCTGCTCCTCACAATTGGATCACTGTGATAAATTGGCAATATGGAAGCCTGACTGACAAACTTCTTGGGGTCTTTTGTAGCAGTCAGCAAGCAGGAAAAGATAAATGTCCTGCTGCTGCGATCCTGCTAAGTTTTGCCTTGGGAGAGAAAGAGGACGAACATGCTCTGCCTCAGGCTTACCTTCTTTGAAACAAAAAATATGTGATGCTAATTGGGGGAGCAGCCAGATCTGGAAGGCCATATGCTAGTTTTGGCTCACTGAAGAAAACCAGCATCTGGTTCGGCTCTGTTTCAAAGTTAAAATTTCTTGAAGTGAGCCAAATATTTAAATAATATTAATAATTTTATTTCCTGAATATTAACTATGGTGTATGGTGAAATGACTGCTGTACCTGCAATAAAGGGCACTTAGGGCTTGTGAGCTGCTCAGTCTCTCTGTCAGCATTTACATAGTCAAGGTAAGCGATTTCAACTATGCATTGGCTTCTTAATTAAAAGTACTGTTTTTAAAAAAGCAATAAGTTTGTTTTTTGTTTGGGTTTTTTTTTAAGTAACTGCCATAGTAATCTCTGTATTAAAATGCTGAGTGCTAACAAGTAATAAAAAATTATGAAATGCATACAAATTCAGCAATGTATTAATTAAAAATTCATGACACAGTATGTCATTTTCTGTCAGGATGCACACAAACACTGTCCAGAGGTATTTGGAGGTGAGGAGAAAAAAAACCTAGCATACTTTATGGAGCAAATACTCAACGCCAGTTTCCACTAATTATCCAGCATTCTCTTTTTTCAAGTGGGTGGGAACTTTGTAAAACATTTTCAGGTGTCTCTTGCATCATTGAATACCTAAAGTTTCAAGCAACTTGAATTTCTCTGAAGGGTGTGGTATGTGTATAATGTTTGGAAGGCAAATAGAAGACCCGATGGGATCCAGGTGTTTATCTCACAGAGGGCATCTCAGGCAATCGTCTCCTTCAGAATGTCTTCGAGATCCCCTTTCACTCTGTGGTGTCAGAACAATGTGGTTAACCTAAGTGATCCTGGTAATGAGACCAGGTCTCAAAGCAGCTTACTCAAGAACAAGGAAGTTTTGAGATTTTGCCATTTACAAATGAGAAACTGAGATACCCACCAGTCAGGGCATAAATGTTTAAATATGGATTTATTAAACAAAATATCAATGGTTAAGTTGATTACTTCCAGACCTCTCCACATCACCTGCAGTGACAGTCCGATGGCAGACCTCTCACCCCTAGAGCTCATCCTAAGCAAAGGGCTGTTAATAGCTGCAAGAGGAGATGGAGGAGGGAAGTTTCTACTAGGTTTGTTTCCAGAGAGGATTGTCCTGGATGAAACTGCCAGCTTCAGTTGTAATGTCCCATGGCAGAAGCCCATGAGGAGGCAGATGTCTCTCTCTGGCTGGCTGGGAAGAAGTGTCTTTGTTTAGCAGTAGCTCTGCCATACCTTCCTCCACAAAATTTGCAATTGACTACCACTGGCAATGCTCTTCTCAATTTTCTAGCTTCTCTGACTCCCATTCAGAGGCTCCTTTGTCACCCTATGTAAAACACAGTCAATTCCAATTACCCCTAGGTGGCTTGTCCAAATGGCTGATAGAATGTGGATGTTGGGATGCAGAGCCTACTCAGATCTAGCTGAGCTTATTAACTCTTATTTAGTTTTGCTCTGCGGCTGCTTAGGTCAGCTGGGATTCAGGAGCATAGCAGTCACCTCTGTACAATGAAAAGCCCAACATAAGGTACCTGGGTATGCACAGAGCCAGCCAGACTCACCCTGCCTTCACTTTCCTGCCTCAGGGGCAGTGGGAATGCGTGCAAAGATGCACAGGCTCTCCTGCATGGATACAGCATTGCACTTGAGCCAAGCTATTGCAGTGAGATGGTCCAAGAGAACTCCTGAGGACTTGCTGAGATGTCTTGATGCTGGAACTCCATTGCTTTTTGCTGTGCCTCTGCTGATTTTGTTTGCCATGCCTCACCTTAGGCACCTATATTTGCAAACGTTGCATGACTTGCCCAAGGTTGCAGTGCAAATTAGTGGCACAGCCCAAATTCAGGCTTCCTGCCCCTTGGCCCAGGTAAAATAGGTGAGAATCTCCCACACCAACCAGGAGCTCCTTTGGGCTCCCTGTATTGTGCACTGGCTTGGGATTCAGCTGGAAGTGTTGATGTTATTATTGCTGTAGTATAAAAATTATTTTTAAAATGTAGAAAAATATTTTCAACTCTCATTTACTCTCTGTTTTCCCGTTTCCTATATTTTATTTCTCTTTGAAGGACAGGAAACTTGCATTGGTCCTAAAGCAAAATACCATTTTAAAATATCAGGTTCAGACATGCAAGTGAGAGCAGATGCTAACTACTAATAGAGCAATTGCATCTGGATACATTTAACATTATGTCCTCACATTTTTATGCTCGGTTTTTACGCTTGTCAGCAGATTACTTATTTCCCAAAAGTGGTATTTCTGGATTGGACCCGACAATCATGGCACAGTGCATGAAATCTACTTTGAGACCATGGGATGCTCAAGCCTTGTGACCCACAAGTTAGGCTCATGGGGTGATATAAGGAAAAATATGCACAAAATGCAGACCTGTCACATTACATAGCCAGGGAAAGCATAGGTCTGTTTTTATCAATGAGTTTGTGGGTTGCTTTTTGCCTGGATGGCTTAGAAATTTTCTATTTCATCTCGGTGCCCAATGGTGACCTCAGTGTTTTCAAGAAGAACAGAACAAATAGCTGATGGAAAAAGGAGTTAAAGTAGCCTTACTGAACAAATAAATTGGCAAGTGTATCTAATAATTGCATGGGTTCAGCATTTTTCTGCGATAAATGAGTAAACTTTAAATGTATCTCTGAGATGTACTATCGCAGGCATTGCCATGGGCAAGTTTTATCCAATGATGAAACAGCAAGGCCTTGTGAGATAAAGATGATAGAAGGGGTACTAT
The DNA here is from genome assembly GCA_033459285.1 of Clamator glandarius. Lineage (NCBI taxonomy): Eukaryota > Metazoa > Chordata > Aves > Cuculiformes > Cuculidae > Clamator > Clamator glandarius. Next base: position 644,436 of record JAUNZM010000473.1, on the reverse strand, counting down.
CAGGTGGCAGCTGGGTAATTACAACTCTCTATTTGGGCTCTGTAGTGATGCTGCATGTGATAAGTGGAGAATAATGAAGAAAAAGGAGTAGTGATAATACAGGAGCTAAATGGTAGAAAATAGCCTATCATTGCCCACAGCCCTCTGAGTGCCTATGGGGACTTTGAACTATCTTCTTCAGTTTTCAACCACAGAAAAAATACTCTCTCTTTCTTCTTCCTTTGCTAAATTTATGTCTGGTGGGACAAAAGGGAAAACTGAAAGGAAATCAAGGGTATGTGAAGAGAATATGACCTTTGCAAATAACGCTGAAGGTCACTGTGTAATTATTCTAAAATAAAAGTATCCTGTAATCTTGTCTGTATCCACAAAAGATGTAAGACCATTTTTTAATGTGATTCCGAACAGTTTTGTTGGGGATCGTGGTTTATGAAAGGTCAGTTAAAGTATTTCTAATCTTGTTTAGCCCTTTGCTCAGAACACAAATGCCATTTGTTATGATAGTCAAACTCTGATTAAAGCAAAAGATTGTCAAAAGAAAACTTATCACACATAAACTAAACCACTATTCCTGAGTGAAGATTGGCTTTTGTAGCTTTTGAAAAAAAAACACAGGAAGGGAAAATACCCTGGAGCTGGTCACTGAAACTTTAACCCCAGTTTGTTTCTTTTTATTTTTTCCCTACACATAGTAATACCTTCCATAGGTCTTGGTGAGCTTGGCACAGTTTACCAGCTATCTGAGTGACTCTCATGGTAATTTTTTACTCTTCTGGGTATGATAACAACACTTCTTTCACTTGAGAGTCTTAGATGTAAATGCCAGTTACACTGGATATGATATAGCGTGGATGCGTGCTTGTATGGATTCATACAAGAGGGAACTGCACGTAAAATATACACTACTTTAAGATGAGCAACTAATTGTTTTGCCTTTTCTTTAATACCTAGGTAAATAGCTAGAGTAAGAAGTGTACTTTGCAATGTTCATATACGTTCATGTCTGTTTTCTTCTTAGGACACCAACTCTGCATTACCACGGACTTGATGTAATGGGCCACCTCACATCACAGAGGTGAGGTTGTGTCAGTGCATTGCTAGGATGTGCAATGAATCTCTTAGGAATAGACAGATTCAAAACAAAACATTTCTTACTATAGCAAATGGTGGTGTTTATTAACCTACAAATTAGCGAAGCCATTAGTGAAATCAAGTAAATCTTATACAGTCCTTGGATCTGGGAGGCTTGTGGTGTGTTGGTAAAACTATGAAAATCCTACTCAATTTTAAGGGCAAAAAATTAACTGAATTCTTGTTCTCATCATTGCAGAATCTGTTTGGAAATAAGGCAAAAGCATTTATGTGTTACAGAAATGAGCTGCATTTAATAAAATATTTACCACTGAACAGAACGTTTGTTTATAGGCTAAGATACCACAACTAAATAAACAAGGAAATTAACGCATATATACAAAAAAGCTTTCTAAAGTATACATCTGATTGCCAAGATTTCTATTATATGATTAAATTATAATGTCCATTCCAAATTTGTAAAGATTCAAATCATCACTGCTTTTGGTGAGGCACTGAGATAACTTACACCAAGTCCAACCCCTCCTCTGATTTAAGATAAAGGTCCCAGTAAAAAATAGATATATATCACAAATCAGAAGTTCACAGTGGAAAGAATTATTAGGCCGTCTCAGTCGGCAAGTGTAGTTTCTCATTATTGACTGACTCCTGCTTCCCTGGAGTAATGAAGTTTTGTCATTGACCCACGAGGCCTTATTTATGTACAAACCTCTTAGTGCTTTGGCCTTGTAAGTGAAATACAACTTAGCCCATAGGGCTCTGCAGTGGTTCCCAAATGGTGAGATTCCCTAGGCCAGTATTCACTTCGGCTACCTTTACACACCTAAAAATTAGACATCTAAACCCAAGTTAGCCACCTTGATTCTTTTTTTCAGTCAATGGGGAGAAACTGTCACTTTCAGAAAGAAAATGATGTGACTTGTGTGAGACACCCACCTTAAGGAGGGATCAATCACTCTCTGGAAATACCTATTTCTCCTGATTGAATGCAAAGGGAGCCTGGGGTGATTGGCTTAGACATTTAAGTTTTATATGACTGAAGACAGGTAAAATGAATTGCATCCTGACTTTAAAGGAGATTTGTATCCAGTGAGAGCAAGACAGGTCTCTATATTTGGACTTTTCTTCTATTTTAAATCATGCTAATTGCTTCCCAAACTACAGTGATGAATAACCCTATTGTCGTCCATCTCAATCTAGCTTGCATTTCACTCATCTTTGGCTATACAAAGCTTACACAGATCTTTTCCAGTGGCCACGATGACTTAGACAGTACCCTGTTCCTTCTCCTAAACCCCATCTTCCACTGGTCATTTCTATGGTCACATAGAAAAACAGATCAGGATGCTGATTTGGCTCAAAAATTGGTAGCGGGGGGAAATTTGTTCTCTGTTCTGGCTCAAATGACAATACACACAATTACACTGGGAAAATGAAAGAAGTACCAGAAGAGCAGCATCAGGGCTAGGGACTACTTACAGGCAGAATCCAACATATGCCTTTCCTTTCTGTCACTCATTTTTCTAGACTCAACACTAAAGTCCTTATCAAGGCTTCACCATCTCACCTGGATCCCTGTAGTTTTCTCCTTATCACCCACACTGCTTTCCCTCTCTTGTCTACCCAGCAAAAGCAGTCCCTTAGGGTGGTCTCTCTCACCCTACTCCCTCTTTAAGCAAACTACTTACTTTGAGGGACAGCAGAAAACAACTATAAAAGAATCAAGATCTGTTTGCCAGTTCTGTGGCTCAGATAGGTGCTTAGTGGCAGGGTCCATCACTTCCCAAGACTGAATATCCACAACTTTTTCCTCCCTTGTGATGATCGCATAATCAATGTCCCTGCACTCACTCTGGTCATTCTGGTTTGTTCTCCTATTCCCCTTTGGAAGCCAGATCAAGTATGAGTGTGCCAGAAAAACTGAGGGAGCAGGCAGTGCCTGAGAGGGAAGAGTGGAATGGGAATCCCTTAAATGGATATACTGACTGCAGAAAATATACTGTCTGGCTCTGAAAATCCAGGAGTTTAAAGGAAGAACTGCCCCATGGATTGAACCTTGTATTGGTAAGGGAAATTCTTTCTTTTTGGGCAACCAGCTTTGAGGATTAACATCAAATTGGCCCCTGCCATTGCCTGCTGAAGTGGTGCACAGAGCAAAACTTCCACTTTCTTGACCTAGCAAGAAACTTGCATTTTAGCTCAAATCAAGACTGCACTTTCAAAGTGGATTTCCTGATTGTCCTGACTTGTTGGTCTTTGGTTCACATCACAACTTAGCATGCATCACTGTACTCCTGCTGGGTGAACCTAACCCAGAAGTCATGCTCCAGAAGCACACATACGGTGCTCCCACTGCTTATAGGCATTCAGTCCCTGGGCCTGTGCTGTAGCTAGTCCAGATTCACTCTCTTTAAAATGCACAGAGTGTGGGTATGGGATCCTCAGCAGCAGATATTTTACCCTACTAATCTGCTCCTACTGGTCCAAATTACTTTGCCAGTGGAGGTGCATCCTATACGTTACCTAATGTGTTCAAAAGAATTTTTCTATTTTTTATATTTGCCCTCATCACAAGTCCTTGAAACAGTCAGAAACCAGGTGCCAGTTTTGCAAAATGAAACTGAAATCAGAACCAGCCATTGAGGCAGATGGCCAAGACCCCCTAACCAGCTTTAGCTTTGTGATCCTGATACGATCCCTGTCAAAACTCTGGAGTTTTCCGCTGCCTGTTGCAGTCTTAAGCTGCACTCTTACTCATTGATTTCTAGCTCCTCAGTCCATAAAATGTACATCCATTATGCATCACTTTTACACCTGCATGTAGCTGTTTATAGATATGAAATCCTATGCCTACACACTTGCTCTGAACTGTTTCCTGGTTTCTTCTTTTTTTACCAGTCTCCTTTTACCTTCTGCAACTGCAAGGCCTATACCTGGGAAACGAATTTTTAAGTGTATTCATAAAGGCAGAGAATAATCTGTTCTCCATGTCCCTGGTAGATAGGACAAGAATTGATGAGCTTAAATTTCTGCAAAGGGGATTTAGGATAGTCATTAGGAAAAACTTTCTAGTTAAGCCTTGGAATAGATTGCCTAGGGAGGCTGTAGGATCTCTATCACTGGTGGTTTTTTTCAAGAACAGGTTAGACAAGTGTCTGTCAGGAATGTCATAGGTATGGTTTTCTTGCCTTGAGGGGGTAGAGGGAATAGATGACCTCTCAAAGTCCCTTCCAGTCTTTTTCCTGTGATCTTCCAAGTTATTCAGAATGCCTTATTTATCTCTATCAGTGCATCTCAGTATTTCTAATATTAATATACTGTTTATGCACGACTGAGATTTGAAAATTCATAACCTTCTAAGACCACAGATCACTCAGAAGTGTGTCTTGCTTATTCATTGATTGCTTGACACTAGCACAGGCACTGGTGATGAGATATTTACTCCAGATGGAATGCTATTTTATTTTGCCCTATTCCTAATTCTCCTGATAAAGTGTCATCTGCATTTATGAATCTGAACTACCACTGAAGCTGGATTTCAAATTTTAGTCAAGACGAAAAACCTACTGATAACACCATTAAGATCAACTAGCTTATTTATACCACCAATTTTTGAAACTTTCCTTTTGGTCAAGATAAATACTTAATCGGGCAGTGGTTCTCTAAAACTGACAGACTTAAAATATCAACTCATATTTTCCTATTAAATGCATAAATGTATTGGGTGACATGACTATTTTACACCCAAGAAAATCACACTAATGTTGCACTGAAGAATGACGTTCATTAGCACCACAAATGCCTAAAACATGGGAATAAAAAACAATGTGATTTGTTTTGCACACTGACATTGTGTTGTGATACAGTGGTCTCATTCATTTCTACATGTTGATGCAACAAGCTGTTTCCTTCTTATTTCTCTCTTCTTCCCATTTCCTTCCCAGCTACCATTCCTTGCCTGATTGCTTGGTCTTAGAATCATAGAATAGTTTGAGTTGGAAGGGACCTTGGAGATCATCTAGTTCCAACTTCTCTGCCGCGGGCAGGGATATCCCACTAGATCAGGCTACCCAGTAACAAATGAGTTCATGCCTGTAAAATTGACAGCAGTCTGGTTTGAGACAGGAGGAAAGCTGCCCAAAGCAACTTGTTGAGAACACAGCCCTTCAATGGAAATATGGAGATCTGTGGCACTAAAAAGCTTCTGCCCTGCACAGCACAAACTGAGCAGTTTATCAAAAGCCACCATCCTCATTTTGTGTCCAGCTCTGACACCTGACTGAATTCAAGGATCTCTCCCAAGTCAAAACCTCTGGTTGTGCTATGCTGTGTGATATGATAGGACTCCATGAGAAGAGCTGCTCTCCACATCTCTGAGTGATATCTGCTATCTTGTTTGAAAGCTGATATATCCTCCAACTCTGCTGAAGCTATTTTAGTTAAGCTACAACAACTCAATTGGCTAAATCCTTACTAGTGATATGTAGTTAGAGATCACCCACAGCTGATAATGGAACTGTGGATCTTGTCCTTGAGAAACTTTAAGATCTTTATTATTTTCTCAGAAATGTCAGTGGAAAACATACTCATAGCAAAGGATGCACAGGGACAGATTTGTCAGCAATGACATCAATTCAAATATGCATCAAAACTAAGTGGCCTGACAGAAATGAGTGACAAAAAAACCAACTCTCCCACAAAAATTCTCATTATTTCTCAATCAAAATTATTTTGCTTAATCAAATTTTCAATTAAGCTGCCTACAGTGTCAGTAAGCCACAAAGTCATTTAATAGACAGCAGTCATAATGGGCTGGAGAGGAAAGATTTAAGCTGAACTGATCCTGATGGGATTTCCCAAGCTCAAGAAATTCTCACATGAAGGACATTATGGGAAGAAAATGAGTTGGCTCTAGAAGGAACAAATTTTTATTTTTATTTCTAGATTTCAAATTTTGAACTGAAATCAGCAAATTATTGGTTACTTTTGCAATGTGCATATTTTACACATTTACAGATAGGTAAAGCTTCAGTAATTGCTGTCAAGAAGTGTATTCCCGTTATTATATTAGGATAGAAATCTGAGGAACCTCGGGTTCTTCTCAGAAATTTTATTCTGTGTTGGAGAGAAAGGAACAGAGGTGTCCATCCCACTAAATGGTAAAGGCTGCTTGGATTACACATTTTTTGAAGAGTAGACATGAAAGCAAATGGTCCATCTCCCAAAATATTAGCTATGAAGTTCCTGCCCTACAGCAGGTATTCAGTCTATGAACAACCATTCAGAGAGCAATGCAGGTTTTTAAACACGAATCCATTTTAAGTCCCCCATTCGGTATACTGTGCAGCCTCCAGACACGTCCCCGCAGATTGTGTACTCCTGTAGGTCCTGTCTGCATCTTTCCACTCCTTATAGATGTTTTGGATACCTTCAGATGTTTACAATGTTGGTATATACTTATGTAATATTTAGGCTTGTGAACTGCACCCTCAATTTGTATGTGTTGCAGTTTTCTCTGTATAAAATTATAAAATAAGCCTTGCTTCCTACTCCTTTCAGCCTCTGCCAGCATTTGTGGTGTTGACACAAACGTTCAGAGTTCTGAGAATGCCAGAGATAGTCCAGTGCAAAAAACTCAGGTTGAAGACTGTCTACAGAACTTGTCATTAAATCCTTAGAGGAAGTAACCATTAGGGGATTAGCTTGTCTGCTCTTTGTGGATGGCTAATTCCCTTTCCTGAAGTGTTTTTCATAGCTTGATCACAGGCCATATGGTCTGTCCTTGCACCCTGGCAACCAGCACTGACATCTCGTCTAGAGAAGTCACAAACCTTCCAGAAGGAGGGCTTTTTCTTATTACATGTATGCTCAGGGTTGCCTGCAGCAGGACATGGACTCAGCTAGAGCCTCTCATCATTCTGCAATAGGACTAAATCATACCAGCTTCCACTCATTAATTGCACATTGAAGATATTTGTGAAGAATAGCACTATTTGCGTAGAATAGCACTATTTGCCAATAATATAAAGCTATTCTCTGCTTGACATCCAAACAAATAGAAAATTCAGCTAAGAGTCTGTTTTCTTGTTCTATAAAGAATTTCAATAAGGTGTCTTTCATTTCAAAAAAAGTCAATCTTCTCCTTATTTAAAGGTATTAAGCAGTCCTTCATTCTGGTGGCTGCTTTTCAGATGCTTCAGGCTGTCTCATCATCAGTGATCAAGAATATCACCCACTGTCCTTCTTTGGCACTGGGATTTGTGACAGCCTATGGTAAATGCCCTGGAACAGGAAATATTCTACAGATAATTGAACTGCACCAAATTCTTCTGGAAAGTGTTTATTCAAGAGGACTCTGCACTTCAGTGATACAATTACTGATTTTATATAAAGAGAAAGTATTCATTTTCTGGTTGTATTATTTTATCATGTTAGCTTTCTATTGAATTTTACTTTTTGTTGCATGGGGAATTTGTCCTCAAAACAAATGTGTTAGGTACTCAATTTGAAATGGTTTTATTGAATTACTGATTGTGTATTTCCCTCCAGCTGACTTCTATTTAATATATCTATCCTTCTGATTTAAATATTTCCCTGTGTAGGAACTGAATGCTAGAAGAGACAACAGCTTCAGGACACCTGCCGCTCCATCAGTTTTTAAACATTTCCCCAGAGTAACTAGTTCAAATGCTGTAGGACCCTGGCAAGAACATTCGTATGCCTGCAGACCTGATTTCTCAGTGCTAATGGTATTAACCACTTCTTGTTCTAGCTGGGACTGAGGGGACCAAAAGCAAGATGAAATGGAGGAGCTTCTCCCAACTCCCATACTGGCCTGCTCAGTGATCTCAGATTAATGGTCTTCCATCAATGGGAGCTCAGAAAGACTTTCAAACCCTCTGCTTCACACTTAGCAGTAAAAGGAGTAAAACACTTGATGGCGACAAAAGAGACAACCCGGTCACATGGTTGGTGGCAGCGGAGGATGCTGAAAGGAGTCCTAGTTCCAGCTAGCACTGATGGGGTCTTGGGAGCAAACTTGAAAATTGCAGGCTTCTGGATGACTTTGAGCTAAGAAGCAGCAACACCATGAATACAAATATGTTAAATTAGACATATCAACAGAAAGATCAATATCGTATAAAAGTACTGCTTTGTCATAGTGTCACAGCCATTTTCCTCCTGAAATAGTATCATAGCATCATAGCATCATCAAGGTTGGAAAATACCTCTAAGATCATCCAGTTTGACTGTCAGTCCAACACCACCATGTCTACTAAACCATGCCATGAAGAGCCACATCTACACATTTTTTAACACCTCCAGAGAAGAAGACTCCATCACTTCCCAAGGCAGGCTGTTTTAGTAAAGCAATTTTTTTTTAATATCCAAGCTAAACCTCCCCTGGTGCGATTTGAGGCCATTTCTTCTTGTCCCATTACTTGTTACTTGGGAGAAGAGACCAACACCCACCTTGCTACAACTTAATTTCACATAGTTGTAGAATACATATTGATATGTCAAGCACTGAGACGTGAAGGAATTTATAAATGGTTTCATTTCTTTCAGTGCTTTGTCTTTGGATATATCCCTGAGCTCAAAGTAGAAGAAATTTGAAGTACAACAGCAAATGGCATCAACCACTTGCCTCCTAGCAGTAGGTACTGTGGTAATCTGGGCTTCATCTGAAGTTACTGACATCAAGAATATGGCTCAAATATAGCAACATGTGTTTCAATCACTTCTCTAATTACAAAGCAGATAATCTCTAACTGTTAGTATTCTCAGGGAAAATGTTAATCTACCTGCCAATCAGTTTGCAGATCAACTTCCAAGCTTTGTGATGAACTTATCCTGATGAATACCTCTACTACTCTGTGACATGTAAGTGTTTAATGTTCACAACATCATTGCCAAGGGAAAGTCTCTGCTCTGCAGTGAATGTACTGCTTTAGGCTTATATGGGATTTTAACAATGCGCTGCATAGATATATTCTCTGGTTCCCATCACCATAGTGCTGGTACACGTCCTTTACATCTAGAGTAGCCCAGGTTACATCTTTTCATCCTGCAGGCATAGCAATTATAACTGAACTGTGAATAGGTTCCAGTTGAGGCCATTAAGGATGAACTAATCTCCAGGACTTTCTCATGTACAATCCTGGATGGAGAAAGAATTCTTGAACCATGGGTTACATACAGTCAACTTGGACATGGCTTGACTATTCATCTTGCTTTTTACTGAAAACAGAGACCTCTGCAGCTCTGCAATACATTACCCAATTCTCTAAATATATAAGTTGATGTTCCCAAGCAAAATCTTCTTATTCATAAATTTTAAGCCATCAAAATATAACTAAAAATTACTATATGAGACTCCAGGCTCTTGACATCTAAATGTATTTACTTAGCTAACTGCTAAGAATTTTTCAAAGATCGTTAGCATCACCACTGTTTTCAGCTGAGCTGCGCTGAGTGCATGATGGGGCAGGCTAGATAAGCACCTGAAATATGAAATGAATACATACAAATGAATTTGCACTGACAAACAGAAGCAAACATTCTCATTCAACTTCAGCACTGGCTCCTGTGAGCAAATAGTCTTGAATGTGGAGTTTATTTGTTCAAAATCAGAAACTCTGAGTGTCTTTGTATCCTTCCCATTTTATTAAGCAGGAATAATAACTTCTTTAAGGTGACTAGAGGTATTCTGAGGGGTGATTGGTTAAAGTTTATGGGGTGTTACAATACATATTGCATTTACAGAACTGATGACATTTGCGGCACAGAATATTAAATGTAATTTGAAGTGTGCTTGTCTTGTGCAGGTAATTTGAAGGACAGCAAGGGAAGAATCCACACAGATATGACCCAGTGTAGGAGACAGGAATTTAGAGATAGTGGAGAACCCTATGAACAATTACAGAAAACTCTGCAAGCCTGAGAAACATACTCTCACAGGAATTGTCTGAAAATAAAAAATGTGAGTCCCTAGATTTGGATATAGAAATCCACACATATGCATTTAGACTCCACTGCCAAAATGGACTATTAGATCACAAAATTTGATCTTACTTCATCACCCAATTAATTCTGTATGGAGCCAAATAACTTCTGTTTGATGAAAAGATAATTTTTGTTTGACTAATGCATAACATCTGGCAGAATATCTGGTCGTGAATTGACAATAGCTGGAGACAGAAAATCTGTTGCATGGTAGTTAGTTTGAATGGTTAATCCCACTCAGTGTTAGAAAAAATGGTATCTGACTTTTATCCTTGATTGACCTAGTTTCAGAGTCCAACTAGATTTTCGTTCTCTACTAAATTCAAGATCACTTCAATGTTCAATGTTTTCTCCCCAGAAAAGGTTTTATATACGCTAATCAAATCTCTTCTCAGTTTTCTTTCTGATAAGACTGGGGGGGAAAAAAGGTATATTTTTCCAGTTCTTAAATCACTTACTCATCAGCACCTTTTCCATATTTTCAATGTGGTTTTTTTAAAAAAAGACCAAACCTGAACTCCACATCCTAGCTGTAGTGTTGCCAGAACAGCACAAGAAAGTGCTGTCACCCTCTACTTGTACTCATTACTTCCATGCTTGTACAACCAGGATGCATTCCTCATGGCACAGCAATGCACTGGGAGGGGCTGTTGGATTCCTAGTCTGCTAAGACTATGCTTTGATTTTTTTGGTTGGTTTATATATGGCAAACCAGAAGAAGCAGCTCCTTTTGCTGAGATGTTTGCTTTCTTGCCTGCCCATCCTACTTCCTCAGTCTTCCAGCAGCCTGCAACATGTTATGGGACTTCCTAGACCTGCTCTATCCTGCATTGCCATTCAACGCAGCATTCTGGATTTCCCTCATTAATACCATTCAAAGGTAGCAATAAGCTCTCCAGGGCTAAATCTTTTATTTCGGAGGACTTCCTTTTCCCAGCCTTGGGAATTTCTCCTGGATGCACTCTACATCACGTGAGCCTACAAGAAGACCAATGCCCTCCTACTGGCCTCCCTCTAGTCCCTACCACAAGAGGTGGGCTGTACTGGCTGGAATAATCTACAGTCCTGCACACACCTGAGCTGAGTCTGTGTGAGACTGGGATCCCAAAGAGCACGCTGAGCACAGCAGAAGGCAAGGGGAGCTGTTGTTTGCCTAAGTTGCCCCAACATGTCTAAGTAGAAATTAATACGTTTCAAAATAAAATGTCCACTACATAATAAACTCGTTTTTTAAAAGCGGTAAGAACAATACCCAGTCTTAGAAGTCACAGCAAGGAGAGGAGGCAAGAGTAAAATAGATGAGTGAATATGACACTGAATTATCTGAGGCTTACAAATTGGCAAAGAGAAAATGCCTGAAGTAGAAGGTGGCAGCTGAAATCTGAACTAGGAGTAACAAATTACTGATAAGCCAGAGAGAGGAATTATATAAGGAATGGAGATTGCGGTTAATCAAGGGGAGATGTGAGAGATGCTAAAGGGAAGAATTATATTTGTTCTGAGGAGAGGGAACACAGACAGTCAAACACACGAAGACTGCTGACAGTAGAGGCTACGAACAGAGACAACAGTCTGGCCATACAGGCTGTTCCCACTGTTCTCAGCTTACACCGCTGTATCCATGGGGAGAGAGCCTTTATACCTCCCGTAATTCAGAAAACTCTGTGTCCACCTCTAAACCCTATGGCCTGGGTAGCAACTTTGCTTTAGTCAGCAGAGGCCCAAGATCCACAAACAAAAAGTAGCAGCCATCTCAAGGCATTTTTCATTGGTAAGTTATTTTACTTGATACAAATCAAAGGTGTACTGGCCCCTCATATATTTCTGTACTCAGTGTTACAAGCAGGAAGGATTCACCGAAGAAATGTCATATTTGACAAATAGATTTCTTTTTCTCAACTGATGGCTGGGGTTATTTAGAAGAATAGGTTCTGTATTGCTTATGTAGCCTTAGCCAGTGCAGCAGGTCAGTAATTTATTTTCTCACAGCTCAGTATAGGCAAGCAATTTAGCTATACCACTGAGCGAGAAAGACGGTGAAAGCAAAAAACTGCTGTCAGAGACAGTAGGTCCCTGTGATAAGAGAGAGAGAATCTAGTCCAGCAAAGTTGTAATATTTCGTAAGCTCACAAAAACTTGTGATATTGAGCAGATGCCAGAAATCAGATGTTAAGCAGATTAAAGAATGGACTGGCTTATCAGCTGCAAGTTGAACAAATGCAGAATGTTTCAATTTTGGATCAATGAGCTCCAAAGCAAGCTAAAGCCTGCTGATGAGGGAGCACCAATACATCGGCTTGCGTTCCTAGTGCCAGGAGGTTACCACCAGCCACAGATGTTCAGCTCCAGCAGACAGAAAGTAAGGAATCCTTGGCTGCATCAGGAACAGAACTTTTTGTTGTTTGGGTTTGTTTTATTTTCTGAAAACCCACATCATAATTATATCCCCAAACTACCAGATGGTTATTGAAAGTTTGCGATATATGCAATTTGTCTCCCTGGAGTACCTCACAATATTAGCTTTAGGTTTCAGTGTTGAGTGTTAAATTACTCATCACAAACAAAAGAACTACTGCGGGATAGGTGTTGATAATAATGCCTGATAGCTGTGCATAATGTTTTGATTGGCAGAAGGCAGTCTGACTACTACAGGAAGCAATTGGCCAGAGGATCTTGTTGAGGCATAAATAGTCAAGAAGAAAAAATTGTGTGAGAAAAAAATTTGCACAGAGAAATGTGCATCTCTCTACTAATTCCCTACCAAATAAAAAAATAGCTTTTACCTTACCAGTGGATTTGTCTTCTATGCAATCCAATGAGAAATACGAGACTGAAGACCGAGATGGATATTTGCATGCAAAACAGTGGTAATTTAACAAGTTTTTGCCCTGGTCATCAGAAGGTAAAAGGGAATTTATGCTGGTGAACAACTTCTCATTAAGGTAAAACGTGAAATAAACCAAGGTTACAGGACAGAGTAGGAGAGAGAGAAATCCTAATAACATTCAAGGAAATGCACCCAATCCTAAACTGAAAACAAAAGAATTTTTTCCTTAGTCTGTTCATGAAGGCACTTACCTGATGTGAGTAGCGGACAAAGGACCAAGACAACTTTTGTGGGAAGTATTTTCCAACAGAGGACAAAGTGAGATGGACTCTTCCCCTATCTTCATTCAGTTCCTAGTCCAAAGATCCCTTTCCCTTAAAACCCAGACCAAAAGAAAAGCCGCATATTCTGCTCTCTTTTGGAATCAGTGGTTATAGAAGAAAACATATGAGATGCTTTGCTGTATAGGGAGCCAAGAGAATTAAAGAAATATGCATAACATGACTGCTTCTTACTGTCAACAAGTGGAGAAATTCTGTGAGAGATGGCTGATGCCAAACATTTTTCAGCACTTGACATGTCAGCAAGGTTCTGGCAGGTGTCCTTAGGAAAACAGAGCACTCGTCTGAGCATGTTCAATACCCCCTTGGGAAATACAGTATTCTCAGACTGTATGAAGCACCCCGTGCGTTTTCACTAGAAAATACTTCTGTTCATAACAGATAACCCCCTGAAATTTACTCATTGGAGGTCCTGATGTAAAAAAACAAAACCATGAGAGAACACAGCTTTGATGCTTTGAGAAGTTTTGGGGAAAATCAGTGCTTCTGTGCTAAACTTAAGCAAGACATAGACTCTGAGGAAGGGAAATTACCTGTTGCAGCTGCTCAGAGTACAGCCCAGGCTATCACATCTCCTCCAACAGGAGAGATGAGGACACGTGGACTGGAGTCTGAAGGGAATACTTACGTGGTATGAGTCATTGAGTAGCACCTTAGGAGCAGTAGTGATCAAAAACAAGCAAGCAACATAGGATACAAATCATAGTAAAGATAAACTGAAGGAGTTCAGTGAATACATGTTCTGGAGTAAGAACTTCTGAGGATAAGCTCAGTTTAAGTGGTCTCCAAATGCTTTTAGAAAGGTCTGGGCACAGTTCTACTGCATCATCGTAACCAAGACTGGGGCTTATGCATCCCACTTGCTAACAAATGGAGTGTTAATACACTCAAGAAGAGAAGGAGGAGCATCAGATTTAGTTTGTAGGTGTTACAAAGTTTAATGTTTTTATTTATGGGAGGCCAAGGTTAGCCTAAATTACCACATATCACTTTTTGCCACTGCCAAAAGGGACCTGTCAGCTACCTCCACCTATTTGTACAGAGATTATTTTTCCAGCTACAAGTGCATCACCTGCAAATTAAAAATAGATGATGACATATTTGATTGTTCAGCCACAATCTTCATGACATCTGACAAGAAGGCAGGAGGTGAAAGTCCATATTAGATTGTGTTCTTTACAACCTGGACTTTTAAACTCCTGACTGTTTTGGGTTTCGTTGAATGTTAAGTAATTAATCTTAAATAATTACATAAATTAATTACATTAATTAAGACCAGCAACACAATCACAGACCTCATTATCAATTTAAGAAAGATCTCTAAAAAATCCCAAATCTTAAGGTCTATGTGTAGAAGGAGTTTGCAGAGAAGTTCAGGTTTAGACATGCAACTGCTAGCCCCACCTGGCCCAAATGTAATAAGAATCTAATAATAGGATATCTCATTAAAAAAAAAAAAAAATCATGGAATCATACTCCGATCTGCACTTTTGACTGTTAGGTACCAGGACAGCACCAAGAAAAGCCAAGGCTATCTTCTGGGAATACCTGAAATTGGTAGAAAACTTAAAACAAAAGTGTAGGCATGGTTAGAAAGCAACAGCAAGGGACACATCTGAGTGTGGATATAGAAGGAGAAAAATTAAGCACATTAGTCAGGTTCATGGTCCTGAGAATTCTTAGCACTCCTGATGAGAGTGACAGCGCAATTAATTTATGCCCAAACACCTTATGTTGAGCCCTGAGGTCCAAACAGGTATCTCAGTGTGACAGAAAGCAGAGACATCGTGGGGTACTGAATTTCCCATATTGTCCAGAGAAGTAGAACACTGGAAATTAATTTCTAAAACTATTTGGGACAAGTGAACTTTCCACTGTCCTGTAACACAAGGAGTACTGCTTGCAAGGATGTCACAGAGACTCGCATTAGGAGCTAATTAGTAGATTTGTCATAAGTATTTTGGATTCTGATGTTTATTGCTAATTTTTGATGGCCTTATCCTTAACTGGGAAAGTAAAATGAGGGAATTATATCTCTAGGTAGGTATACCTTGAGCTAGTTGAAGTTGGTTGTTATGTTCTTCAGCGATTCTCATTGCTGACCAAACTGAAACTTGGTTATTGAGTGGAGCAGATCTCTGTCAGATTCTTTAGCTGAGATATTGCTTAGAAGTACATGCTTCTCCTGAGGCAATTCTAAGCATGATTATTATTTCGCTCTCTCTTTAACATTGTCTGGATCAGCTGCTTGAACTTAGGATCTTTGTCCCTTTGAAGAACTTTCCGCAGAGCACACAAATGGTTTTTCAGCAGAGACAGTACATTCTCTCTGTAACGTTTCTTTCATGGGGAATCTCAGTTCTTCCCAATCTTTCTCTTGCAGCTCTCTCAACAGAACACTTCTCATGAACTCTTTTGGGATCTTCCTTTCATTTTCTTTAACATTTACATCCATTTAGATATAATTATTTCTGGTTGTACTCTTTCTTCTCTCATTCTACTTCTAGCTTAGTTTTGAATGCTCAGAGGTCATTAATTATCACAAACTAGAGCTTGGCCACAGTTGCATCTCTGGCTGCTTTACTGTATTATTTCATTAAGTTTTTTTAGACCATTCCTGCATAATTTTTAACAGACCTTTTTGCCTGTTGAATAACACCAGTTTGAGCTTTACCACTGCCTTTCTTTTGCATCTTAGCTAAGGTAGCTTTTTTTCACAGTATCTCATTCAGTTACTGCCAACTGTCCTCACCAGACCAGTTCGGGTTTTTTTCTTGTTCACCGTTTATTCCCTAACTTTGAATTCTTTAGGACATCCACCTTTTCCTGTGCCTGCCTTTCAGATCACAAGCATTTTAGATCAGGGCTTATATGTAACTTTCTGCATTCTCAGGGTTGCTAAATAAAAAATAAATTATAATTAATATAACTGAAGAATTATTATAAATATCTCAACAGACATCATTTGTGAGTTAGAACTTTTTACATTAAATGGCATGAGAAGACTGAAGTGATTATCTGCATATGATATTTTCCTTCCATTTCCAGATTTATTCTCCAATAAAATCCCTAAACAAGGCGCAGGCATGCACTGGTCTGTCATGCTACTGTTATGTTGCCAGACAGGTAGCATGAATTTCCCTCAGCACACTATAAGAACTGCAGAAGTCAATGAAGCAGGATTTATGGTTAGAGAAAGAGATTACGGAATGAGACTTAGGCGCATGCTTAACTGCTTTGCTGAACTAAGGCGTATATGGGGACACTGATAACTTTAACATTTGCAAAATCCTTCATGATAGCAAACTATTAACCCTAAAAAGGTTATATCAAATTACATCATGATGTCAGCAGCTTATTAACAGAGCCTTTACTTTTAATGGAAGTGGGATTGCTTTCTTACTATATCTTATTTCATATCTTGTAAAGGTGTTGGTTTCTATCATTTTGGTACATAGATAATTTAGACTGATATTGATTTTTGTCATGACAACATAGCTCTGCAATATAGTACTATACTTTTATTCTTAAGGAATAGATAATAAACTTCAAATAATACAGAAAAAAATATATGTAAGAGTGGAAATTATTGTCTTTTTGAGGACAATAAATGAAATACTTAAAGGAATACATTTAACCAGGAGCTCTTCTCTGGAGTTAGCACAAGCCACAATTTTTTAGATTCGATTTTAGAACTGTAGATACAGTATAGAAGCAGGTTTTTTATACCATGGCCAGTTACTGTTATCATAATAAAGCAAGTTAAAGTGGGAAAAATGGTATAATTGCATGCATGGCTTTGCAGCTCTGTGTTACTGATTCATATCCAGGTCAGATAACTAATAGCAGGAATTCATTCTCAGGAATTATAACTGATTTTGCTACAGTTTAGGACACTTAAATAATAGAAAAGGTGATAGTATAGTGTTTATTCAATACTTTCCTGTTATAAAGTACTGAATAGGTTGTAACTTCAGAACAAATCAATCCTCTCATAAATATTATTCCATGATTAACAGGATGAAAAACTTTCAATGTCTTTATGTTCTCATCTTTATTAAGATTATTTCAAACAAATATATGTGGCCAGACTGCTTCTTGCATCATTATTCCCAAAAACTCCTTGATTCTCACTAATCCTTGAGCTGTTCCTGAAACTAATCCAGTCCTTCTGGTGTTGCCTATGGATCTGCAAGGTATCAGATCCCAGCACTGGTTGGCAGCTGGATTCCAGCCTGCAGTGTCCATAGTCCTTTCATTCCCAAAGCTCACAAATTCAGGCTGGAAGTCTTCCCCTCCCCAGTCTGGGACTCCCAGTTACCCTTCACCAGAGTCCTGGGAAACAGGTCCAATGACCCTACATGTAATGAAGATCTAGTCATAAAATGCTACCTTTAAAAAACAAAGGAAATTATTACACAAATGGAGAATTGCTATTGATTTTCCAGCACAGTCTATGTTGTCCGGGTATTTAACTGCTCAATCGAAGCTACCAGCATCCCTTACTTGAGACATTTGAGACAAATTGCTTCCCCAGGGTATCTCCTCCATTTATTTCAAATTTGCTGTTGATTCCTGCAGGTAATGTATATAAAATCTACACTATATACACTACTCACCTCTTTTCTGCAAGGGCATACACCTGGTCAAAACATCATTTCATCTTTCTGCCTTCAGTCTGATCTGCCTTCCTTCCAGTGCTAAGGACTAAGAAGTGCAAGGTGATGTAAGACAGAATCATGGCACAGCTGAGGTGGGAGGGCACCTTTGGGATTGCCTAATCCAACTCCCCTGGTTAAACAGGGTCATTTACAGCAGGTTACTCAGGACCCTATTCATTCATATTCTGAATATCTCCAAAGCTGGAAAGTCAACCTCTCTGAGAAGCCTGTTCCAGTGTCTGACACTGTCACAGTGCAAAAGTATTTTTCCTATGTTTAATGGTATTTCCTATGTTTCATTTTGTGCCCGTTGCCTCTTGTCCTCTCACTGGGCACCACTGAGAAGAACCTGGCTCCATCTCCTTTGCACCCTCCTTTCAGGTATTTGTAAATACTGATGAGATTCCCCTGCGCCTTCTCTTCTCCAGGCTAAACGGACTGAACTCTCTCAGTCTTTCCTCATAGGAGGGACGTTCCAGTCCCTCATCTCCAGTCTCCAACAAGGCTGGTGAAGGGGCTGGAGAACAAGTCTTATGAGGAGCAGCTGAGGGAACTGAGGTTGTTTAGTCTTGAGAAGAGGAGGCTGAGGGGAAACTTTATTGCTCTCTACAAGTCCTTCTTGAACTGTCCTTCCCAAAGAGCCCTTATCCATTCAGCATTCCAGTCACGTAAGCCATCCCACCATATCTCTCTATGACTGCAATGAGGTTGCAGCCCTGTAACTGTACGCTGCTGATCTTCTGCAGGTCCTTCACTTGCTGACCACAGACCTTCCACCAGTGTCCACCTCCCAGGAGCAAGAAAGGAGTCCACTTTCCACTACCCCAGAATCAGCAAGTTTTCCGAGTCGGTCCAGCAGTCCCACAACCAAACTGCATCCTCCTTTGGGAGCAATTGAATCCTCTGATGTGCTGCTGCAGCAGGTGCTGCGGACCATGCCCTGAGGGACCACTACTGCAGAGCATCAGTTCTGGTCCTGTTCCCCACACCTCACAGCACAAATGGCTGCCCAAAATTCTATGCCTGCTCAGTTAGAGAGGATCATAGAATCATAGAATCACCAGGCTGGAAAAGACCCACCGGGTCATTGAGTCCAATCATTCCTATCAATCACTAAACCATGGCCCTCAGCACCTCATCCACCCATCCCTTAAACACCTTCAGGGAAAGTGAGTCAACCACCTCCCTGGGCAGCCTGTTCCAGTGCCCAATGACCCTTTCCGTAAAAATTTTTTTCCTAATGTCCAGCCTTAACCTCCCCTGGTGGAGCTTGAGGTCATTCCCTCTTGCCCTGTCACCTTTCACCAATCTCCTTTCAGGTAGTTGTAGAGAGCAATGAGGTCTCCCCTCAGCCTCCTCTTCTCCAGGCTAAACAACCCCAGCTCCCTCAGCCACTCCTTGTAATACTCGTTCTCCAGCCCCTTCACCAGCTTTGTTGCTCTTCTCTGGACTCGCTCCAGAGCCTCAACATCCTTCTTGTGGTGAGGGGCCCAGAACTGAACACAATGTTCTAGGAGCGGTCTCACCAGTGCCGAGTAGAGAGGGAGAATAACCTCCCTGGACCTGCTGGCCACACCATTTCTGATACAAGCCAAGATGCCATTGGCCTTCTTGGCCACCTGGGCACACTGCTGGCTCATGGTCAGACAACTGTCTGATGAAGGTTTCCTGAAGAAGCTGAAGCTGTCTGGAGCTTTCCATAGAACCAGTGTGGATTGTACAGCAGGAACAATCCTCGTGCTGTAAGATTTAAAGCAAAATAGCTGCACTAAAGCCATGCTATGAGACATGTGAACTTGCAGCCGGATTGAAGGAAGTTCATTAAAGCAAAAAAACTGAAGAAGCAGGGAGGAAGGAAATGCCAAGCAGCAGGCCAAGAAGCAGCAATGTGGAGCTGAGGCCTGGAAGAGAATCACTGTTATGCCTCAAAGAGACCATAAGGCAGTTTCAAGCTACAGTGTTGGGAGAGAACAAAGCTCCTGTACAAATAAACAATTGCTGACACTAGTGAATGAAGAGAGTGACTGTAAAAAAAAACAAACAAGCAAACAATAAAAAAAAAAAAATCTTACCAAACCCTAGCAGCATCATTCTTACTAGGAATGTGGCAAGAATTCCCCTTTCTCTCACAAGGCAGTTCTGTAAAACATCTGGACAGGCATATACCTCTAATGACAATTTGAAGACTGGCACAAAACCAGCAAGAAATGACGAGTCGTAAATGGCAGATCTGAAAGATACTTTCAGCATCCAACAGAGTAGTTTTCCCACAAACTACTTGCCAACATCCTGACACACAAACACCTCTATATTTATACTGTATGTGATTTATATCTTGCCAATTGCAATATACGTCTCTTTAGGGATGGCTTCTATCCATACTGGCACCAGCAAAGAGCTCACAATATTTCTGCTCTTCAGAGATTAAAAAGAAAATAACTATGTGATGTGTCAAAGAGAGGTAACAGAAGCTGGATATAAGTCAACAAAAGCCTTTTAGCACTAAAATACAGACAATGTACCTGATATGCAGATAGTTCTGAAATTCATCACTTTTGAAGATAAAACATGCAATTAGAAGGTTTTTCTTCTCTTAATGGGGTGATTTATATAACACTACTTTCCTTAATAAGACATTATGTAAACACCTTTACTTCTTATGGGATTTTACAGCTGAAACACTGTGCAACTAATACATACCTACGGTTCTCCTGTTTCCTTCTTCAGGTTTGTGGCCCAGTTGCTGTCTGGCAAATCCTGTGTGACAATAGAGGGAGAGGGCAGTCTGTGCCCACCACAACCTCATCCAGTTGGATATAGCTCCACACATGTGTTAGGAAAAGGCATATTCTCCTGATTTCACAGGGAATTAAGGATGGTGAGGATTTTTCTTGCTTTTGTTGGAAAATACCAACTCGTCAAAATCAAACCTATTTTTAGGAAGCATCTTCAAGACTTTCCTGATTTGGGGCAGATGTTTGAAAATGCTGGAAGAAATTATTGATTAAATCTTGCTATCTTTTTGTGGACTGTATTCAGAAAGAAAACACATACAGAAAGTGAAGTTACTCAATATCACATACTGTCTTTGACTCTGATGCTATTTAGAGTAACATGCCCCACATTATTTAAATGCATTCCTTCCTCTTGAAGTTGGGACACTTTCCAGTAGAAATACAAGAGTCATGAGAGTGGGTTGGAATACCAGCAAGAACACTAACAGCTTTCGCTCTGAGTTCTCTGGATATGTATTCTGCTTTCTAAAGATATATGCTACAGATACAGTTTATTCTGCTAACTTGCAAGAACCGTGGGCTAGTATTACACCTTCCTTTTCCCTTGTTGAAAACAACTGATACCAAGAAGGTTCCAAGATTCTTGCAGAGAAACCCCCAACACAGCATCAATCTGTGGCTTCATTCCTATGAGCCCTATGAGGCACAGATTGATGGGGGAGTTCCTTGGCTTTTGCTTCTATCAAAGATCATTTATGAACCGTACATTAAATATGTTGGACAAAATGCACGACATGGGAAGGTGCAGGGACTAAAATCACTGCTTTCCCTCTATGAGAGCCAAACTCAGGTCCTGACCAATAACTTGCATAGGGTTACGTGGAGCTCTTTGCCTTTTCCAGCCCAGTGAATCCTGGCTTCTTCTCACAGAAGAAGCCCAGAAGCTCCCTGTCAGCAAGGTGTTCTCATCTTGTTCCACACCCTTTTTGCTCAAAAGTCTGGATCCTGGGGCAGTCCAAAGAAAGAGAGCAATGGTTCTCTGTGCCCTGAGCAACAGATCAGACAAGAAGTTATGGATTTATAAGCAAGGGACTCTAGGCAGAGCAGCAGCTATCACTGCATTTACTAAGGGGCCTGTGACAAGTGTTGGTCATGTGGAGAGTCAGTGAGCTACCTAGGCTGGCCTGAGCTGGTTATGAACATTAGCTTAGAAGAGCTTTTCACAACAGCAGTTTTGGACTTAAAGCCTAAATTTTACCAGACGCACATTTTACATTCTGGAGTCTTTTCTGAGATGTGGCTCACAAGCACCAAGCCAGCCAGTACTGTACTCTAGGATCTTTGCTCTTCTGTAGAGGACACAGCTCTTTCTTTCTGCATCCTCATGTAAAGCAACCATCCAGCCTGGTGAAGCTTCATACAACTGTCATTTTTCAAGCATCCTACAAATGCTTTACAGTAACTAAGCAAATGTATAAGCTGTGGGTTACCTATAAAATACCCTAACTTCAGCAACAGTGAAGGTATTATTCTCGTACAAGAAGTTTATTTCATGATCCCCATTCCTCTTGTAATTTCTGTCTTTGCTCTCCCTATATCCAACTTCTTTTGCTTCTTCTGTGTTTGTTATTTGAGGTTATGTGAGGGTAAAGTTTTTCCAAGATTTCTTTTAAATCACCGGTATTTTTTAGGGTTTCAAACTATATGGATGGGTACGCATCTTAAAGTATGAACTGTGAGAATAACTAATGTAATAGAATGGGGAGAATAACTACTTTTTCATTGTGCTAGCAGTTCTGAAAAATCTGGAGAAAAGTTCATTTGACTCACAATAACATGGTTGATGCCATTTTCAGGCTTTATTTCTATTAAGAATATCATTAAAATATAGATTTGAAAACATCTTTTTTTAGACAATGCTGAATGAAACAGTCATTTTTACAAAAGTGATTTGTCTTTTAATTGGAAAAGATTTGCTGAAAAAAAACCCTGTAATATTGTGAAGAATGTCACCTGACTCAAATCTGCATTTTTTGTGAAATGAAGTTTCAATTGGATTTTTGCCTGTGTCTATTAATCACTCCTTAGAAATCTAAATAAATATTTTCATGATCACAGTTTATACTGAGGAAGCTGAACAGAAAGATGTAAGCAGTGGTTTTTTGCTGGAGGGAGGACAGTCTTTGAGAAAGGATTATATTTCCATTATTGAAGATTATTTTGAGTTTTCCAGGACTACTGAACAAAAAAAAGAAAAAAAACCCAAACAACCAAACCTAATTTCACCACTTATGAAAGTTAATGATGTAAATCAAAACCAAGAAATGCCCCTTCAAAACTCTGTTTCCTAAACCTTGTAAAGAAAAAAATGGATCTCCAGAATAGAGCAAAATAAATCAGAGACAGCAAAAAACTTCCACAAGCACATAGGAAATTTTTCATTGGGGTAAAGCTTGGTGAGTTGTTCCCTGAGCAGCACTTTCTTTGTAGCACAGGTAGCCAAAACAAAGAATCTCAGCCTTCAGCTTTTGTAGGCCATCAGGAGACTGAGATTTCACCAAATGTGCTCTATTGGGCACTATTAATATATCATAACTTAGAGTAAATGACAAGACAGATTTCCCAAGACCTCTCTCTTTAGAGGATAAGGTGTATAATGTTATCCTCTCTTCTGGATAACATGCATAACAAAGGCCTGTATTACTACCATAGACCTTCTAGGTTAATCTAGGCTATTGATTGTCTTTAAGAGAAAAAATACTCTGTGGTCGCTACATGTATGTGAAAATTAACACAAAAGATTCTCCCCCCAAAATATTAGCAAACATTTTTCTGTCAGTAAAAGAAAACCTGTGATTTGAATCAAATATTTTCTGCAGCTGTGTTCCATAAGGATTGTACTTGATGGATTTGGACTTGAATGGAAAAAAACATGCTTAAATGTTCTAGTAAAATATATTCATGGATACAAATTTCTGTGTGAGAATTTTAGACTCCATATTAGGAAGAAATTTTTCATGCTGAGGGTGGTGAAATACTGCAACAGGTTGCCCAGAGAGGTGCTAGATGCCTCATCCCTTAAAACATTCAAGGTCTGTTTGGATGGTGCTCTGAGCAGCCTGATCTTGTTGAAGATATCCCTGCTCACTGCAGGGGGGAGCTGGACTAGATGACCTGTAAAAGTCCCTTCCAACCAAAACCATTCTATGATTCTATGATAACATAAAGTAGAAATATGTTACATACCCTCATCCAATTAATACTGTTGCTAGAACCTGAAGATGTAATGAGCTTATATTTAAAAATAACTGCAGATGAGAAAAATAAAAATCATATGCCTTCTAAAAATTTAACAGACAAATAGCAGCTGATTATACACAGACTGAAAACTTACACTCCCAATTTCATGACTAATGTACGTTAAAATATGCATTATATCTAGTAGTCTTTTTTATATTGTATTTACATTCCATATACACATTTGCATATGTAAATACAGTCCACATCTTTGTGTGTGTATGTTCGTTCCTGCACATCACAAATTCTGTTAAAATGTTGTTCTCTAACATAAATTCCCTTCAATGATTTGATGTATTTGTGACAGAATGAAAAAAACAATCACAATATGTATATAAAGTTTGCATATTCTGTTCTTATTCTTCTTTCCTGCTGAACTTGTTCAGATGCTCCCCTGGCAGTGCTGATCCAAACTGGTCACATCTACAAAGAAAGCACTAATTCTGTAAGCAGGCAGCAGGGTAGTTCTAGACCTCAGCTCTATAAATATCTCGGTTTGGGATTGTAGCATTGCGTATGTTTGCACCACATAAAAGTAATAAAAATCGAGCACTTTATCAAAGGTCACAAGTAATGTGATGAGGATGCTTTTCCTACCCTGTACTTGATGTTCCAACTCTACCGGCTTTGCAGCATTAGAGATAAAAATGTGAAAATATTCCTGTTTCCAGTGGCCTTCTTAGGATGAGGTGGGTTGGTACAATAGAGGCGTTAGCCTCTTTCCAGACTGTGTTTCAGAGCACTGCGCACACACAAGTCCCATGCCATTCTGTATACAGTGCAGCTGCCAAATTTAGATCTTCTCTAAGTTGAAGAACAAGAACATCTTCCTATTTCTACATCTCTTGATTGGCTGAAGTAGAAGAATTTCACATTCGAGTCATGCTGAGTTCATACTCCAACCTGTAATCAATAGTTTGATTGCTGAAAAAAAGGAACAGAACAAAAAAAAATACTCCACTGGTGCCAAAAGCATAAACACAAAAGAAGTTCCAGCAACTTATTTTTTAAATGCTTCATAAAAATGAAATTTAAAAGATGCTATTCATTACCACCTGGAGTAAGATTTCACAGTACATTATTATACTCTGAAGTAGTTACTACTTTGTTACTGATCTGGGTTGGCGAAACAGCACTCCAGCCTTGATTCCCTGGGCTTAGGTAACCGAGCAGTGAGTGGAAACCTGTGAGTCCTCTATTCAGCTTGGTAAACAGGGGCTTGTCTGTCACTTCTCATTGTTCCTCTTCAAAGTACAGTCGCCACCTTATCTGGCAAGAGCTTTCTTGAAGAGTGCTGCTCATGTGAAATAATCTTTCACCACCGAGGCCAGCATTTCCCTAACACAAGAAGAAACATTTATCTTGCTGTTAATGGTTAATTAATTTTGAAAATGTATATTACAACACAATAAAAAAAAAAAAAAAAGAAAAAAAAAAAAAAAAAGCCAGGCCGGACAATGGAGCAGAATGTCCCTTCCTCAAATTGACTCCTATTTAGTTCTTCCAATGTCATCCAAAACACAGATAACTTTTCTTTCATGAATTGTTCTCCTGAATGATTTATACATGTTGTGTTATCTGAGGCCCTTTCCAGATCCCCTTGTGGTTTCAGCCAGCCATCAGCTGCATAATTGTTAATTTTAACACTATAAAAGGTTCTGATGCTGAGGAGATAAAGCATTGGAGGAAGAATTAATTGAAATGTATCTTCTAATCACACTGGTTCCCTACTTCCAGTTCCACAAAAATTATACATTGGATTCGAGGTTAAAATAAATTTACATCTGTGCTACCCATAAAGCTCTTGGACTAGTAGAAAATAGATAAGTTAATTGTTTCTAAAACCCATAAAGGGTTTACCCTGAGAATAATTCAGGGCAGTCTCCTGTTCATAACCACAGCACCGTGAGCAGCCAGATAGAGGATTCTTCCCAAGCTGCTGCAGACATAATTGGTCAGGAGATATGTGACAGGAGTCTTTTACAACAGCAGGTGATAAACTGACAGAAAAGGAGCTCAAGCTCCACCAATATTTAATCTGGATATTAAACACTCTATGCTTCCTAGAGCTACTAATACCTTTTTTTTTCCAATGTTTACTCTCTGCCTGTGTGCTTCAAGTGAAGTATTATGAGGTAAAGCTAACAGATTTTGATTCTTTCATTTACATTTTTATTATAAATATATAAATATATACAAAATGTGAAAAATTAGTTTTAAAAGCTATTTGGAGGAACACGGTTGGGGCAAATTAATTCAGAGATCATAGGATTCATGTTTAATTTATGGTTAGATGAGTGTAAAAGGCCATCCTTGTTTAACTGAGGACCTCAAAATAGGCTGAGAATACCAGCTATATCCCTTTGTTTGAGTGCTATCACTATTAGCAAATGTCTTTTGCTGGATTCTTCAGAAACAGGCTTTCACTGCATACTATGTATGTTTTCTGGGTGCAGAAGAGAGTAAAAAGAAGCAACAAGGCCTGATACTTTACAACTTCATCCTCTGTTCACATGGGGTGAGAAGCTGTATCAGAGCACCAGCTTCTCACCTATAAAAACCCCAGTTCAGACCCAGCCCAGGGAAGAAATTGTGGCAGTTTCATCTCAGAACTCAGCAAACATATGTCCACACAATAGAGACACCACAGTTCTGCTGTACGGAGATACAGTGTAAAAACTGCAACAAACTGAGATTAAGGAAGACTGAAAGAAGCTGGGAGGGAAAGCTTGCACAGCACCTGCCCACACTGTACTTGGATTTAGTCCATTTGCAAGTCTTACTTTCATGGACACTGAATTCAATAAATACAGGGTAAGAAAAGACTGGGGTTAGAATCTGCATCGAGCTAAAATGCGTTATCATATTTTATTGCTTAGTGAAATACTCAATATTTCCCCTCTCTATTAGGTCTCACAGAAAATAATAGCATGTTAGATGTTTAAAATCACAGAGCAAATGCAAGGATTATAGTAGCTATAATTTTAGGACACACAGGCACATAGCCCCAAAACAAAGATGCCAGCTGAGCTGAGAACATACTTAAATACTAAACAGCATATTCTATTAAGAACATAAAAGCATCACCAAAAGCTCTCCTCTGCGAAGCTCATGTATGGTATAAAGGGCCAGAAATAGTCAAAGTTTAGTCATTATGATTGGTGGAAAACAATTCCCATTTCCCAACAATCCATGTCTTTAATTGCATTTTCTGTATAAGCTGAATGTAGGCAGGTAGAACTGTAGGCAGCGTTACAATGCAGCAAAAGAGCATCAATGATTTTCTAAGCCTGGGGTACCGAGTATTTAATTCTGCTTTTAAACCCAGTCTGTGGTGGGCATTTATGGACACAATAGAAAAGGAGATATGTCCCAATCAGTTTATAAGATAGTACGAAGAAAATGCACAATAAAGCAACCAGATATATATAAATAGATTAATACAAATAAATCTTCTCTATTGCAAAGCTATTAATTCAATCCTTCTGCAACACAAGTGCAAAGCTAAACTGATTTATGAATAGCACAGGAATCCATTGCCAAAACTACACAACCTGTGTCAAATCCAAAATCTTGAATTATTGTTTATCACTGTCACTTCATTTTAATTTAATAAAAGGAAAACCTCTAATGACTATGTCAAGAAATAAGCATTATTAAATAACAATTTTTAGTGAACACATATATATGAGAAATGATAAGGTTTATATGCTCTCTTTCCACCCTCCCTTCTTCCTCCTCCTTATCCCTTTCTTTTATTCTCCTTATGTTTATGTGTTCATGTTAGAGGCGGGGAGAAATTAATATTGGGCATGGGAAGCAAATTCCAGCCTGGCTTACATCTTGTGCAATTCTCCTGATTTCAAGTCAGCAGGGATTTGTGTCATACCTTTTGACCTGAACACTTAATTGAAGTTCAGGGTCTTGTGAGTTTTTCCCTTTAGAAAGAGAAATTTCAAATGGAATCAGATCTCTCTCATAAAACCTATTTATTTACAAAGATTTTATGAAGTCCCCGTTCCCTGAGCATGGGGAAGATTCAAGCATTCATCTTTGAAGACTTCTTTTCTGGTTTTTTTTTTTTTTTCTGATGGCTACAGTCTTAACATTTTGTTTAGGGTCTATCTCATTTCTCTGCATTTATTGTTGTGGGGCTTTTCTTTCCCTTACACACACCCCCCTCCCAAACCACACACATACACAGAGTCATGCATACACATCCTGCTCCTTTAAAAACAGTAGACAGCCAAAACCCTTTCCTACACCATTCAGCCTGCACAGCCTATGTATATGCTGTGGTTTTGAACCATATGTTTTTGTTTGGGGCGAAGGTCACTCTTATTTCATAAAGCAGCTTAACTGTTTCTTACACCTGCGTTAAAAGAAGATAATGGTTACACCCATAGCATCAATGACAGTTCACCCAACCCACAACATAAGGAATGTAACTCAGGATAGGGTATAGTCTAAGATGTGAAAGATAAATGACTATTGTCAGAGATGTGGAACAAGTATTTTTACATAATTGACATAATATATGACAATTAGTTTGAAGAACTAAACATTATTCAACATAAATAAAGACCATCGTCTGCAGACTACTTTGGAGATCATTGATAGAAATGCTGCTTGATGATGTGCTCCATCTCTCTGGAGCAGCTGACCGAGTGTCCTACCTCCACCACTGGCCATTGCCCCATGGCTGGTGCAAGAAACAGACACTGGGACAACTAATGGGCTGAGTCACACCTCAAAAAGGGAGGAAGGGCAGCTATAACTTTAATCAAGAATAAATACATGCACTTTGTTTAACTGAGGACAGTTGAGAAAAGTGTCTTGAATTATTTGGGTCTGTAAGATTAATGTGCATAAATTATTTTGCATTAAACCCTTACATGGATGCCCTCATTCATGTCCTGGAAGAAGCCCCTGTAGAGTTTCACATTTAAGCTGAAAGTCATTTCACTTCTAAATAGAAGCACCTCTGTGCAAGAAATCTCAACTTTTTGTCTTTGCTTACATTATCATAATGTCCTATATGAACACACAGCAGTTTTTCCCTTTTTTCCTAACTTGTTGACTTGTTGCATTCAAGATTAAAGTGATTTCTTCATGGACACAAATATGCATTACGGACAGGTTTATCTTGTTGAGGTGGAGAATCTGATTTTAATAGTCTGTCCTTGAAAGTTCCAGCTCGGTTTTGGGTGACACAGATAAAGGTTATAATACAGTTTACGCATCTGTGCTTCTTAAATGTGTTGTCATTTTTATCGAAGTAAATGATCTTGGAGGACTATTTGTGGTTTCATCAGCATTAGAGACAACGAAACAAATTGTTGACTTTGATAAACAAATGTGGTGCCAGGGATTTCTCCACAGAAATATGCCAGCTCAGTGGGGATCTGGTCCAGTCTTCGGACTCACAGGCTATTAATGAACACTCAATCATTAAGCTATACGAAGCTATCACAATATCCCTGCAACAGGTTTCAACACCATGACATATGTAAGTTCCTCCCTGCTGGGCTTTTTTCATTCTGGAAAGCTGTCTAGGGGAGTCATGAGGAGATGGAAGTTGAGAGATGCTCAAGGATCACAGGACTTTGAAGAGCCTAAGGAGTTCATGGGATGAGAGGTGTGGAAAGCTGAGTATCACGAGCTTGGGTGTGACTACAACGCAACCAGGAGCCTGGAGCTTTCGAGATCTGTTTGTAAGGAAGGTGAGGAATAACATTAGGAAAGCTTCACCACCCCTGCTCCCATCTGTTCCTGTATAGCTAGTCTCAAAACCAACCTGTCGCCCAAGAGTTGTGAGCTGGCAGAGCTACAGTACAAGGAGCAAGGTAAAGGAGTCTCTTTGGACCTTTTATCTGTGCCATCACTGCCCCTGCTGGCTAGGGATACTACTGCAGGAGAAGCTTTCCTTTTTTTCTGCTGGTTGAGAGAAACTCTGGTTGGGGCTGAGATGGACGTAGAAGTCACACATGGATTTT
This sequence comes from Clamator glandarius, assembly GCA_033459285.1. Classification (NCBI taxonomy): domain Eukaryota; kingdom Metazoa; phylum Chordata; class Aves; order Cuculiformes; family Cuculidae; genus Clamator; species Clamator glandarius. The sequence goes on along the minus strand of JAUNZM010000473.1, from coordinate 614,481 downwards.
TCTTCTTCATTTCCAGAGGTAAAAGGCAAGCTCTAGGCTCCATTCAGGCCTTGTTGATGATCCCAGCCAGACCCCCTTGACTAAGAAAGCCCATTACAGGCTGCTCTGTAATGGCCTTACACATTGATAATCATCGATAAACCCGCTTCAAACACCTTTCTCCAATGCTTCGTTGTCATAAGCAAACATAGTATACAAACAAACTGCCAGTGAAGACAAACCTATGCCAGATCCATCCGATTTTGAAATGCTATGTGTTGGCTGCAGAGCAAAAGAAAAAAAAAAAGGCTTAATTCCTCCCACCTTAAGAGCCATGAAATTGTGATCAGCAGGACTGCTGAGGATGGTGAGCAGCTTTGTGAGTTGTTGACAGTGGTGTTTCTGTCTCAAAGGAGAATTTAACTTCATGATGATTTTGATTCCTGCCCCATGTTACACTCTGTAAGTGGGTACATGTGGTGCTTTCCTTGTGCGAATTTCAGTAACTGGCACAGAGGATGAGGTTTCACAGGTGGGTTGCAGTGATCTCAGGCTGGGCTGCTGCTGATACTAGAGGTCCTGTGTTTCTCTTTGCCTTCATCTTTCCACTGCCTCCTATTCTTCAGTCTTAGGTATTAAATGGATATTTGTGTGACTGGTGAAAACCAGTGTTTTCTTTCTTTGGGGGATGGTTCAGTTTTAGCTGGATCAGCTGACTGATATAACCACAGGTTTAATGCTGATGTAGAGCACAAGGATGTGGGTTCTGAAAGGAAAGCTTTGGCAATGCGTGTGTTACTTCAAGCAATAGCATAGTCATTCTTCAGTGATATATTAGATCCTTCTCTGGCAGTAATAGGTTGGGTTTTTTTTAAAATGGGCCTCTAGTTTCAGTCTCAGTGCTGCTGTATCTAGACTCTGTTCCTCTTTGTGGAAGGAGGTTGGATACACTTGTAGGGACATTAGGTGTAATTGCAGTGTGTTTCATACACACCGGCCTTACGCTATCCTTACATTCACGCAGGAATGTCCTTGGTGTAGAGTGTGGCTGTCCAGTTTAACCAGGGGCTTGCATGGAGTGCTTGTATGTATAGACCAGTATTAAACTCAGTTCTAAGTTTCAGAAGGAAATAATCATTTTAAAGGGCACATTGGACACAATTGTTCCTGGTTAAGTCAAGGACAGTTGCTCTAGTTGTACCAAAGAGCCTGGAGAAGATACTGTCTAAAAATCCTATGGGTAGGTTGGATGCAGGCCCATTCACTGATATTGCTTTGAAATTCACTTTGTTATTTACCTCCCCTCCTACCTGCCAGAACTGAGATTCGTTGGTCCTTGCATAACTTGGCAAGGCTTGAATTGCAGGCTTTTTCTGGATGAAAAGAAGGAATGAGAGCAGAACACCATGGAGAAGTCCTGGCTGGGGGGCGTGGGGGGAGTGAGAGGAGATGGGGAAAGAGGATGACTTCCTGACCCAATGTTTTGTTCAGCCTGTGAAGTCTGTCCAGCCAGCCACGGACTGGAACCAGCTCTATATTTAAATTAGGCCAATTTAAATAAATAATCATTAAAGAACAACAGTCACCCCAGCCCTGATTCCCGACCAATGTAGAAATGAATGTGTTATCTACACAGAACTATCTGGTTGGGGTTTCTTGTGTCAGCTGAATATAATACTTGGCATGTTCACACCCAGCTATTTACATCTATATGTTAACATCCAAGAGTATGTAAACTACAGAGAGATCATGCTTAAATTAACTGTGCTTCATTTCCTCAACAGAGAAAAGAGTGGGAGAAAAACACAGAGAGAAGAAAAGCAAAATTTTCTTGTATAATTTCATCTCTAAATACTCCTACAGATCAAGTACCCATTAAATTATCTGTAATTTCTTGTTAGAATAAACAGAAGTGCACAAACACACTAAGAGTAAAGTTTCAGTGTGTTTTATATTGTTAGACTTCCCATATCCTGGATTCTCTATCATGTTCAGTCCTGTGTAGATAGTTATAGTAATGATATTTTATTAACTTGGCTGGAATAACTGCCATGACTCTCAATAATGACATTAGTGTTTAGGTATTTGTATGTCTAAGCACTTATATAAGTAATCATATCACAATGTCAACTTATTGTAGTTATTATTTTGCAAATGTTACAACCGCCACCTCCTGTTAAACACAAAAAGAAAAAGGGGGAAAAAAAAGAATAAGAAAAACATCAGAGTGCCTGAAGGAACACTGACAGTTTTAATTTATTGTTTTGTCTTAAACTCTCTGTGCTGTGAGCCAAAATAAACTAATTGCATCTACACTTTGAGGTAAAACTCTCCTGTTAAATTCATCTCTGCCTCTAAGAAAAACAAAATATCCATAAGCATAGCTATGTTTGAAGGGATCACACTAACAGATGTGGCAGGCAAAGAGAAAGGGATCCGTTCTTCTGAAAGAATAGGATTATGTACTTTCAATCTTTTCAGAAATGGAAGGAACTGAAAGTTCAACAGACTCTTCATCTTTACGATAACCAGTCACACGATTAAACATGGAGAGAGATAAGCAGAGAATAGGTGACTGGCAACAAAGTGGTTTCATGAACTGCCCTTTTACCTATGAAGACCTGAACTCAACAGTAAAGTCGCGGAAGAGCTGGTCTGGCCAATTTAACATACTGCCTGCCTCCAATGAACCCAGGAGGCAGCTTGGGAAAGCAACGTATTTCAGATGGCTTTGAGTGAGGTCTTTAGAGAATAAAGCATGCTTTCTGTATTTGCCATGTCCAAGATCACCGGTTTTATTTACAGCAAGTAAGTAACGTATTTTTTATTTTCTGTATACTTATCACACACATAAAACCCTGGGGGAAAAATCCCTTATAATAATCCTATTCCAGAAAATCCCAGTATTAATGATTACATGGAATGTATGAAGGTGTTTTACACTTTACTTGTCCATGTAATAACTATGAGAAGAAAGGATACTGGTTTCACATTTTCCATGAGGCAATAGGAACATTTCTATTCGTTTTAGTAGGCTGCTGTCATACTTTGTGGTTTTGTTTCCATGAACTACATTTTAAAGTCTGGCTGCAGTAAAGACAACAGCATTACTGCTGTTTTTAACAGGGCCATTATTTCAAGTGAAACAAGTGAAAGCACAAGGCATTTCACTGGTCAAACACAGGTACTGCTATTGCTTTGTGGTACAGCAGCATTAGCACACCCAATAGGTAAACTTGCTGCATTTTTATAGAGTTATAGCAATAGAGAAGATTATTCATTGATTCACTTTTTTCTGGCATTTAACAACTTTGTTAAACTACTTTTCAAAAAGAAGGATGCTTAAGACACGCTTTAAAAAAAAAAAAGAAACGGTAGTATATCTTGTGGCTAAGATGTGCTGCTTGTCTCTCTCTGTCTTGCAAAAAAAAAAAAAAGTTACAGTACTCCTGGAAATTCAGCAAGAGACCATGCCTAGGCCATCCACAAGTTTTCATTTCAGCATCATCTGCAGCTGCTTTCTGTTACTCGGAAGCTATATGCACAAGAACAAGTCCCTGAGAGGTAAGCTAAATCACAAGTTAATACATCATCATCTACATCGTTGTAACTGCTGATAATACAATATTGTTAACTTACAGGGCATGTGAGGTAGTTTCTAGGTTTTTTCCTTTGAAGGATAATTTCCAGTTATTTTCCTTCCTTCATCCAGATGCACATAGACACTTATTGTTGAGGAGCGACGTGGGCATGTTTGCATACAAGCTTACCTCACAGAAACTTGTTAAGGTAACTACTAGCCTAGCAGGACTGGGTTCCATTTGGAAAATAGAGTAAAGACCCAGAAAAATCTAAGAAAACTGAACTTTATATAGCCTTTTTTACCACCATTGTTTAACCATCCTACTTGGAAAACAGTTGAAGCATTAAAAAACTGGAGGGGGTGAACAAGAAACAATGCAACAATCTGTCTCTATCACAAAAGCATAAATGTCCTTTGGGCCAATTCCATTCAGAGTATACAGATATTTTCAAGGAATTTAGGGCATAAAATCCCATTGAATATCCATGAATGAATTAAAATCAACGGAAATTAGGCATCCTCATACTTTAAAAGAGCTGTGCTAAATTATTTTCAGGTCTTTCAGAAGACCCAAGTGTGAACTACTTACTTTCTGGCTAAATGTGTATTTTTGGTATGACCTTCTTTATACTCTATAAACACCATCTGGTAAAATGTAAGAAAAAATCGACAAGATAACTGAAAACCAAAATAAATCCTTCTAGAAATTTTGGTTTTATTTTTACCATCGAATGAAAAAGTATCTCCAAGAACACTGCAAAACTTCTTGCTCTTCTATAGATCTACTGCTTAACGTATGTTCTGGTTTCCTATTTTTTCTACAGAATCAGTAATAAAAGTCAGATTTTCAACGTGAAACACTAAAAAAAAAGGCCTTCCATCTTCTACATCACTGGTAATAAGCAACCTCACATGGAAGAATATTATGGAAGGAGTTAAATGTCTGTAAGACGTTACAAATGGCCTTGCATACCACAGGCAAAGATATCCTAAGCAAGTTTTATGTGCCAAGGGCTGAATCTGTCATTGATTTGATACACCATTGACAATTCTTTGCCCATACTATTGAACAATCATGATCCTTTTTTCATGCTGCATAGCATAATACAATTCAAATAATTTTCATCAAAATCTTAATATAAATTATAATGCAATTATTTATAGAGTTTATAATGCTGATCTAGGGAACACAGTTGGAAGAGAAAGGTGTAAATGATGCAGAAAATTTGTTTTAAGCAGAGATTTGAAACGAAACAGAAAGGTGATAAAGTGGAAAGAGAAAAGAAAAGCCATTTCAAGAACAGGACTTCTCATAGACAGTGATAAAATTGTGCTAAGAAGATAGAGAAGGTCAGCACCAACTAAACCAGATAGATAGGAAAAAAAGAAAACAATTTATTCAGCACATCAAAGAAAGGCATGCTCATAAATAAGCATTTCAGAAACGAGGCAGAGGAGTAGCAGCAGTGGTGTGGGTCACATGCGTGGGTGGGAGAGGAACAGTGAAGATGTGGTTGTAAATCCACAGAAAGTCTGGGTTCTAAAGGACAAAAAGGATTGCATGAAGAACTAAGTTAAAGTTGATTCTTCCCATGCAGTAGACATATACAAAGTCAGACAGAAGGAAACTCCTGTCCTAGGACTTTGTCACTCTTGCCAAACAAATCTCACCTGTTCCTAACATCTCTCAATGTTCCCACAGTCTTCTCAGGCAAGAAGAGGTTCTGCACATCTATACTCACTACTTGAAGGTTGGTTTTCCAGCATTTAACATGAATTTGCATCTTAAGCTCATTACCTCTTGTCCATCCCCACAAACACAGCTTAATCCCCCTGCCTTTGCATTTACCTTTTATATCCTTAAAGACCATTTTGTCTGCTAAGTCTTCTCCTGTCCAGATTAAATTACAACATTGCTTTCAATCTTTTCTTGCAAACCACATTTTTCAGGCTTCTGATCAGTCTTGCTGCATTCTATCCAACAAGCTCTGCATCTTTCTTGAAGTCCAGTACTGGTCAAAATACTCCATCAGGAGCCTTTATGATGCTGAAGAAGTAAAAGATCTCAGTGTTTCATAGCAATGATGATGATGATGATCATTATAGTATTTGCTTATTGTGAGATGATTAAACACACCTGTCAAGCATTCATAAGGACAAGCTATTAGATATAATAGATTACTTTTTAAAAAAGAAAGAGAGAAAATCTGCTTTGGTGTTTGGAAAAAAAGTTGTGTAACTATAATAATTATTGAAACTGTATACTTATTGAAAAAAAAATCTAGCTAATGTTTATCATCGTAAGATTTAACTATTCAACTGACTTCAGACAATGAGGATCTTTTCTGTTCAATGTCCTTGCCAAGGGACCCATTATATATCCTACTGTGGAAAGTGAAATATCTGTTGTGACGTTAATGCAAAGCCTAGCAGAATCCCAAGCACTGTAGTAAGTATGTGGGCCAGGCAACCATGAAATCCCCAGTCCTTGCTTTTCTTTTATCTTTTTTTTTCCTAGTTAGACTAGAACTGACTTATGACCATTAGCTTTGAACTTTCCTGAGTGACTTAGTATTGTAAAACAGACATTTTAATATCTTCTAACCAAACAGAACCCAGAAATTGGTTGTTCTTACAGATAAGACACTGTCCATAAAGAAGTAAAAGCCATGAATTTGTTTCTAGGAAGACACGTATATTCTTTCCATTGCAGGCCTCTATTCCCTGTGTGTTTATAGTCAATTAAAAAGTCTTTATAATCAAAAGGCAAAAAGAAAATACATGCTCAGCTTTTCTTCAGTGGGCAATGGCCCAGCCATTTAAATCTGATCTTCTTTTTAGCCTCCTTGTGCTCACTTAGAAATCCTGAAGGACCTGTCAAAGGATTTCAAAACACAATCTTATCCAATAAAATCAAAGACCACAACTTTGAAATTGCCTGGATTTTTGGGGACCCGTCTAGCACCCATGACTAGCAAAACAACCTTGTGTGGTTTATGGTTATGAATCATCCTTGAAAAAACCTAGACTAGTCATTAATAGGTATTTATTCCAGAAAAAAATCCTCTATGCCTGCTGGACAGGCCTAGGAAGTGAAACAAGATGATTGTTATCAGTGTAAAATTTCAACTGGATTTAAATGTAAAAATTTTGAAGATCGCCCTCCCTCTGAAAAGTTCTCTTGGTTAAAAAGCAGCATGATCTACTTCAAGAACACCCCATCTGACTTACCTTTCCACAGTAAATATCCCTTTGCAGAACAATCCTGCCCACTGAATTAGAGGACACTCAGCCCTTGCTCTTTGGCTGTCCCCGGGACAACAGAAAAGTGAGTGAATGGACCAGAAGGTAAGCAAATGAGAGCAGTCTAGAGTGTGGGGACATCAGTTAAGGTTTTCTGAACTTTGTCTGGGGACTGGTGACATTTTAAGAGCTTCTGAATATAAAGAAGCTTGTAGTAAAAGACACCAGAAGGCAAGGTTCACTTTCCTAGCAGTGATCTATAAAACTACACCACACAGTGTGTACAAGACAATAACACCACAACATTAAGGTCCATTTCTTCAAAAGAAGGAACCATGAGTGCTGCTCAGCTCCTTTGTAGAAAAACCTCAGGAAATTGCTCAAACAGGAAAACTTAGAACCTGGACAACAAGCAGCCTCCATCTATATCTGGTCTGATTTCACCACGCAAAGGAGGGGAAGCTTACACACTTGCGCTACTTGATGCACTTTAGATAGTAGCTTCTTATGCTCAAAAGGCATTTAGCTGCCCTTTCTGGAACATCGAAGCCTGTCCAGGAACTTCGCAGTGAGACTAAATCTCATTTTCACATCCCCAGACAGCAACTAGTCATCTGGCAGTTAGGGACTAGCATGTAACTATCCAGCTCCTTCTTTTTTGTTCTAAGACTTCCTTGTCTGCTGTTCTGACTGTTCTTCCTTGGCTGTGTCACCACCACAAGGCTAGTAGCAAGCAGCAATAAAAGGAGTCAGTACAGTGAAAATAGCTTGGATTACAAATAGATTGCATGCTGACTAGCTAAGTTTTATCTAGTCCCTTAGCAAATCAGGACACCTGCATTTTAAACATCTTTACAGCTAAAAGCAGTAAGGACCCCATCATCTGCTCAGAACTACCACTGACGGTTGTGCAAGATTTAGGTTTGGTGCTCCTGCAAGTGGTGTCCCAGAGAAGAGAAACAAAGATTGGGTTTTGCTTTTAAAATAATAGCACATTAAATCACAAAACCAAACACAAACAAACAAAAAAATCAGAACATATTCTGCCCTTCCTGAAATTATAACATTTCATTTTCAAAAAAAAAAAAGCACAGAACTTCTCTAAGCTTCCCAAAGTAATAAAAACTTTGTTAATTCTCTTTTGACTTAAAATACTAACCCAAATAAACCGATGGTTTTATTATAAAAGTTCACTCTCCAGCTGAGCGTTTAAGTGCCAAGTTCCATCCAGAATCACACTTTCACAGCCAAATTAGAAACTATAAACTTAGAAACCAGTGTTTTACGATAGAACCCTTTGCCAGGCACTTCACTAGAGCTTGGGCTACCAGCTGCTCTAATAATAAGCGAATGTTACTGGAAAATAATAATACCGAGCATTTGGAAGCATTCTGTAAAAGCAAATGAATGGATTTAGCGTGATATGCACAACACGGAGCTCACGGGCTAAAACTCCCTCACTCGCTACAGGTGCACTCGACTTTGCAAGAGGAAAAAGTCTTGGGAGCGCTCCCAAATCTGCCAGGCTCCATCCAAGACCACGAGGCGAGCCTGCTAACTAGTTAGCGTGTTTAAGATACCAGCGTGGCCCGGCAGCTCTGGACGGCTGAAAAGTGCTGTGGAATCGCTGGCTGATGCCCCGCACAAAGGGAAACCTCAGCTTCCAAAGTTAGAGGGTGGAAACGCCGAGGTGCACAACGCGAGCCGGGGAAACGCGATGTGGCTCAGCAAATCCAGGGGAGCGAGGGGGCTGCTGAGCCCCTCTGTTCGGGCCCAGAGAGGAGGAGATCGGGGTCACCCCTGCTCTTCGCCTGCTTTTTATCTCTTTGGCTCTCCAGCTGATTATTAGGCTCAAATAAGAAAGAGGGGGGGAAAGGAGCTTGCTCCCTCGAAATTCACTTTAAACTCGGTTTTTAAAAGTCCTGAAGCCCCGTGCATCGCAGGTGAGGGATTCAGAACAGGAGAAACTGAGCAGTATTTGGAGTGGGATGTAACTGGTTGCAGTAGGTTTAAGCCACCTGGCAGGATTAACAAACGGGTACCGAGAAAATAGTCTGAAACCCCTTAATATTTCTAAAAGCGGTTTGATCTCGCTTGGTAGAACGCAGCACCGCATTCTGGAAATTCTTATTTAGCCTCCGTGTGATAAAGCATCTGCTGGGGGTTCCCCCACCGCCCCCTCCTCCCCCCGACAGCAGAAGGAGAGATTGCGCCCTTGAATTTGCATGCGCCGGGAATTGACAGGTCAAAGGCAAGTAAATCACATTATACACGACTGTGTTGTTATTGTATCGATAACAACACGTTATCAGAACAATTAATGCGCTCGCACAACTACGCGGAGATGACAGTAGCGGTTCAACAAAAATCCAGATAAGTAACTCGACTCCGATAAAGCCTTCCCGGCTTGCGTTTGGGGATTTGAAGGCTCCCCGAGAGATCCGCGTGTGTGTGAGCCGCTCCGCCTCTGCCTGCCTCCCCGCAGGACAAGAGCCGCCTGCCTCCCACAGGGGCTCCCCGAAAGAGTAGGGACATCTGGGACCCTCCGGTGGCTCCTAACCCGAGTCCAACCTCGCTCCAAGCGGAACTGAAAAGAGTTGCCATCACTTTGTGTAAACCTCTCGAAAGCAGATTACTAGAGAAAGGCAGAACTCCCTTCGCTACAAGCGCCGCTGAAATGACCGTGTGTGTGAGTGTGAGTGTGAGTGTGAGTGTGAGTGTGCTTTAGTAGCCAGTGGTTACCGCAAGCGCCAGGTGAGGGGGACGAAAGCACCTTGGAAACGAGATCTTCCAATACAGTATTTCATTTGCAACTAGAAAAAAAAATTTACTAGAGCCACTACCGAGCTATTTATAGATTTCAGCCCGTGAAAGATTTACATACAATAATTTATGACCAATAAATTCTACCACTGTTTTCCACCGTTTGAAGGACCGAACATAGCGGATGAAGTCACGGGTTAGCAAATGACGCCATTTTTGGAAGGCAGGAGTCCTTGAGTCCAGGCATCTTTGCTGGAAGTTGCGCGAGGGCATCTCCTTAGGAGCCGTTCACCTGTCTGCGACTCTCTGGAGACCTGCGAGTTGGTAGTCCCGCTGTCCCCGGGCGGCTGCGGGGCAAGTGGTGGCCGTTCGCCCTAGGAGCCCCCCCGGAGCCTGTGGTGACACCCGTGACCTCGAGCGCTTCCCCACCTCGTTTCTGGGGAGCATCCTCCCGCTTTGCCGTCTGGGTGCGCGCACGCCCAGCGCTGCAGCTCAGGGGGTTCCCTGCGGGCACGAACCCCGATTTATTCGCCTGTTGTAGGAGCTTGAGGGCTTCACCCACGTGCCCGCCTGCAGCTCTGTCGCGACACGGGACCTCGGCGGTCCCCTCCGCAGCGAGGGCTGCGGGGGCACCAGCCGGGGCCGCGGGAACAGTCGGGAAAGAGCCTCGCTGGGGCTGAGCCCCCCCCCCCCCCGAGCCCCTCCGGGAGTCGGTGGTGGCGACAGAGTCGCTGCTGCTTCTTCTCCCCCGGGTAGATGTTAGTGGGTCTCGCTGGGCTCACGGTTCGTATAAAGCGGGCTGTGGGTTATCCCGGGCGCTCTCCCTCGGGTACCCGGGACGGGAGGCGATGTCGGTCACGCCGGTCTGTGCGGAGAGAGCCAGGGCGTCAGTCCTCGCCTCGGAGCGCGCAGGGGACGCAGCAACGCCGCACCTGAGCCGCCCAGACGGGAAAACGCCGCCCTGATCGTAACGAGAAGGATTTTACGAGGCTGAAACCACCGGCTGCTCGTCTCACAGCGGGAAATCGCCGGCCGACGGGCCATAACCTGACTCGCCGGGGCAGAGGTACCGGCACCGGGCTCAGCCCCTCCCGGTAGGGCCCCCGCTGCCCCTCCAAGCCCAAAGCCAGCCGGCAGGTGTCTTAATCTCCCCACTTTTGAAAACACTTTTTTTTTTTTTTTTTTTTTTTTTTTTCCCCACGGTTAAACGGATTGTAGGAGGTCAAACTTTGGAGACTCGAGAGAACGTAGTAGCAAAGGGGTCGTAGAATACGAAGCGGGAGACGGCGCGGTTTCTAGAGGAGCTGCTCGGCCTTTCACAGGGGGACAGGCTGCCGGGGGGCTCGAGGGAGCGGCCGGGGGGCTCCCACCGGCGGGTGTCCAGCCGTGGGATTCTCTCCAGACTTCCCGGCATCCCCGGAGGGGCGGGAGGCGGCCGCGGCTGGAGGGGCGGGGGGGGGGGGGCTGCCCGGGACGACGGAGCGGGATCCGAGGAAAGGAATCTAGGAGTCCCCGGAGGGAGGAGGCCACCGTGCCGAACCCGGGAAGCCCGCCTCTCGGAGCCGTCCCGGGAAAAGCCCGGGAAGGAGTTCCTGCTCCGTTGGAGTCGGCGCTTCCACATACCGCGGGGTTAAGTCAAAACCGACCCGCCGAAGCACAGACAAGGCGGGCGAGTTCGCCCTGCCCGACGGGCGCTGAGGGACGCACCGACCGGCCGAGGGCACCGGCCGTGGGGCTTCCCGGGGCGCCGCTGGACACGAGCCGCTCTCCACCTTGACGGGCGCCGAAGACACCCCCTCCACCTCTCCGTTACCCGCCACCCTTAAAGCGGGGAGCGGTGGAGCTGGGCAGCGCGGCGCTAGCCCCCGCGGTCCCGGGGCAGAGCCGGGGGGGCACCGCGCACGCGCCGCACCCCCCTCTCCTCCCCAGGGACGGGCGGGTGGGCGGGTCCAAGCGGAGGCCACGCCCCCTTCACGTCTCGTTCTCTTTCCGCGGCCGCGGAGGCCGCGCCCCCTCCTCACCTTCCCCCGCCCCCACCCGCGGCGCGCGGCGGGCCGCATGCAGAAAGCAAAGGGGGGGGGCGCGGGGGGGCGCGCGCGTTACCTGCGGCCGCGCCGGCGGGACGAGGGGAGCGGGCCCCTCCGTGGGCTGCGGGGCCGGGGCGGCTGCCCGACGGGGCGCGGAGAGCCGAGTATTTTAATTAGGAATCCACCCTCCCTCCTCCTCCCTCCGCCTCCTCCTCCTCCGCCTTTTCCCACTCCCTCCGCCCCCCGCCTTTCCCGCCCGCCCCGCCGCCCCTCCGAGCCGTCGTCCAAGAAAACCCAGAGAGACCTGGCGGCGGCGGGAGAAGGGGGAGCGGCGCGGCAGGCGGAGCGCCCCGCAGCCCGCACGGAACTCGGCCGAAGTTTGCGAGGCCGGCGGGACCCGGGAGGCGGCCGCCCGGCGAGTATGTGCGAGCGGCGGGCGGAGCGGGGCGGCTGCGAGCGGGGCAGCCCGCGGCCCCGGGGAGCCTGAACCGCCCCCCCCCCCCCCCCGCGCACCCCCCTAGCTCCGCGGGCGGCGATGGCTCCGGGCGGGCTCTGACCGCCGCCCCGCCCGGGGCTCGCCGCGCCGGGGACCGAACGGAGCAGCGTCGCGCCCGCCGCGAAGCGAGGAGCCGCGCCGCTCGCGCCCCGAGACGTCGAGGCTTCTTCCCCGCCGCAGCGGACCCCGAGGAGGAGCGGCCGAGCGGGGAGCGGCGCCCTGACCGGGAGGCGCCGCCGCTCGGCGGAGCCCGGAGCCGCCCCGCGCCCGGCCGCCCGCCGAGATTGGCTTCCGAGGAGGCGGCTCGCCGGGGCGGCAGGGGGACACCATGTCCAAGCCGGTGGATCACGTCAAGAGGCCGATGAACGCGTTCATGGTGTGGTCGCGGGCGCAGCGGCGAAAGATGGCCCAGGAGAACCCCAAGATGCACAACTCGGAGATCAGCAAGCGCCTGGGCGCCGAGTGGAAGCTGCTGACCGAGTCGGAGAAGCGGCCCTTCATCGACGAAGCCAAGCGGCTGCGGGCCATGCACATGAAGGAGCATCCCGACTATAAGTACCGGCCCCGGCGGAAGCCCAAGACGCTGCTCAAGAAGGACAAGTTCGCTTTCCCCGTGCCCTATGGGCTGGGCGGCGTGGCGGACCACGAGCACCCGCACGGGCTGAAGGCGGGCGGGCTGCACGGCGGGGCGGCCGCGGGGCTGGTGCCCGAGTCGCTGCTCGCCAACCCCGAGAAAGCGGCCGCGGCAGCCGCCGCCGCCGCCGCCCGCGTCTTTTTCCCCCAGTCGGCCGCCGCCGCCGCCGCTGCCGCCGCCGCCGCCGCCGCCGGCAGCCCCTACTCCTTGCTGGACCTGGGCTCCAAAATGGCCGAGATCTCCTCTTCCTCCTCTTCCTCGGGCTCGGGGCTGCCCTACGCCTCCTCGCTGGGCTACCCGGGCGCCGGCGGGGCGGGCGCTTTCCACGGGGCCGCCGCCGCCGCCGCCGCCGCGGCCGCCGCCGCCGGGGGGCACACACACTCGCACCCGTCGCCCGGGAACCCGGGCTACATGATCCCCTGCAACTGCAGCGCCTGGCCCGGCCCGGGGCTGCAGCCGCCGCTCGCCTACATCCTCCTGCCGGGCATGGGCAAGCCCCAGCTGGACCCTTACCCCGCGGCCTACGCGGCCGCGCTATGACCCGCGGCCGGGGGCTGCCCGCGCCGAGCCCCGGGAACGGGGCCCGGAGCATCCCCGGGGCTGGGGGCGGGCGGGGACCGGGGCGCCGGGGAGCGCCGCAGACCTGTTGCTCGTCCCGTCTCCCCGAAGAGAGCTTGTGTGTGTTGCATGCGGTCTTTGCAGATAGCAGAGCTGAGGAAGAAGACGGGGGGGAAAAGGACAAAAATAAAAGACAAAAAAAAAAAAGAGACAAAAAAAAAAGAAGAAAAAAAAGAAAATAACCGCCCTGCCCCCAGAAGTGCTCGTTCGGGACAGACGCAAGGGAGCTCGGGCCCTCCTGTCGCTGTGCTGCTCCTTCTCTCGGCCGCGAGTTGTCCCCTTCCTCCGCTCCCCACGCTGGACGCGGAGATCCCGCGGCGGCACCGCCGCCGCCGAAAAAAAACACTGAGGAGGGGGGAGACCCGGGCTGGGCGCTTGGTTCCGAGCCCCTCGTGGGGCACCGGGAGCAGGATCCACGCGGAGAAAGAGTTGGAGGCGTGGGATCCTGCCGCCCGTGGCCAGGAGGGAGGCGATTTCCACGAGAGGAAAGACGCGTGGCTCCCGGTCCCCCTGTGTCGTGTGTCCCCCCCTCCCTTCCAGTGCTTGAGTCTCACTCTCAGACTGTAAATTTGTATATCTCTGTGGAAACGTTAGGTCTCGGATTGAAAAACTCTTGTTACTCGCTTCGCCCACGGTCGATTCAGTTTTAACCTGAAAAAGAGGAAAACAAAAAAAAAAGGGAAAAAAAAAAAGGAATGCCTTTCAAAGGGATTAAAAATATTGCGGGACCGCTCGGGGATCGCAATATTATCTAAGGTTATATCAGACTTTTTTTGTCTGAGTGATAATTATCTATTTATTATTTAGCTGAACCGAAACAGAGCTTTGCTTTGACAGAGTATTCTCATTTAAAAGAAAATCCGTCTCCCCCGCCAACATGAAGCGTTTCACATGTGTTTTGGAGTACCCTACCTGTTTAGCTTATTTTAGAGCGACTGCAATTCAATTGCAAATGGCGATTTAAAGAAAAAAAAAAACCCAAGATATTTTAGAGAAAAAAAATCCTTCATCAGTTTAGAGTTTTTGTTTGTTTGTTTACTTTTGTAATGTGTATATTTTGACTAATGTTTGTGAATGAAGCTGGCTAACATGTATTTAGTTTCATTTTGGCTTTATGTAATATAAAGTAAAAAAAAAG